>CM072814.1:79811690-81257955 GCA_036937905.1 Salvia rosmarinus | reverse complement strand
GTTGTTTTGTTTTTAGCAGAAAACATTTGTGTACATAAGTTTTTTGATAATGCAAAGTCGTATATGAGTTCTTGAAGATAATTTAACAGATATGCATAAATTTTACTGATTTCTGACATTCATGAGATCTTAAGAATACAGTATATTTCAGTGTCTAGTTGATGGATCTCCACACAATTCACAATTCTTTATCTATTACTGTATTTCAATGGTTAATTTGCTATTAATTCCCCATACAATTTTCATTAATGTCTAATTCATACATATTTTTTATTTTATGCAGTATTAACTGTATTTGTGAAAACTTCTATGGCACCATGAGCTTGGTGACGACTATCATGTACTGATTTTTGTGTTTAAGCTCATGTATCAATCTAATATTAGTGGCAAAACTATTTTACTAAAAACAACCCCCCTTCCCCCCCTTTATGTTTATTTTTGGCCGATTTGTCTGCCAAATGGTGTAATATTCTTTTTGTTCAAAAAAGTGTTAATGCATACTTCTAGAATGGCTTCATCTCTTTGACAACATGGCTTAGAGTGATAACTCATATAGCACATTCTTAAGCTCCATTGGTGCTGATAACTCTAATATTTGATTGTTTCGGATCATAGTTTGATTTCTACTTTAAAAATGTTATGTTTAAGACGTTGAAGCGCAGATCATCATTCTTAACAGAGTTTAAGATAGCAATCTAATGCAGATGCTCATGTTTTCAGGCTAATGTAATTAGGAAAACGACGGTACTTGATGTGATGAGAAGACTTCTTCAGGCAAGAGAGAAATTTATTCATTTTTCTCATACCCATTCTAAAATTTCTCTCATGGTATTCTTGTTTACAGACAAAAAATATCATGGTTTCGTCTTGTGCCCGAACAAAAGAGGCTAGTCAGGCAAAATATATATCAATTTTAAACATTATTCAAGGAGAAGTGGATCCTACTCAGGTATTTACTCTAGTCTCTAAATGCTCAACAAATTAGGATATGGTTCCTTGGTACTTGTTATTACTTGGGGGTTATATATTATATTTTATTGTACCATGTTGGACAGAGAATCTGCAGTTTAACTACTAGGATTTGTTTTATGATTGTTAGGTTTATATTTCCACAAGATTAATCAGGATTTGACCCAGTGAATCTTTTCTGGAGTAATATGGAAATAGTTTTGATGTTATCTATCTTGTTTTTAACATTGCAATTATCGTAATAGCAGCTTTAACAAGTTAACTTGAAATCTGATTCTATAAACTTCATCTTTGTAATGCCAAGACTAACACAGAATACAAAACTTAGATGAGCTTGTCTACAAATGATTTGGCAAAGATGTGTATTTAGAGCTATAGTTTCTCCGTAAAAGCTTGGTTTGCTTAAGATTTGATCTACAAGGACCTACTACCATGCTCTGGTTTGGACATTTTTTTTAAAATGTTGCATGTGCTTTCTATCTGTAATACTAACTTCACTTATCTTAAAACAGGTTCATGATAGTTTACAGAGAATAAGGGAAAGAAAACTTGTGAACTTTATTGAATGGGGCCCTGCTAGCATCCAGGTATGTATAAAGCTTGTTTTCCTTTTAGATTTGGGTTATCAGATCAAGTTATCATCTAATGCTATTTTGTTATTTTGATAGGTCGCTCTGTCCAGGAAGTCTCCTTACGTGCAAACAGCTCACCGTGTAAGATTTTACTTGTTTAGTTTCCATTAATAAGGATCGTTTTTCTCGAATTCGAGACATGCTAATATTTCCCATTTACTCAACTGACTCCTAACTCTTGTTTCATGATTGTTCATCCATAAACCATTTATCTAATCTTTTGAAAACATATAAAATTGGTATACACTATCTCCATATTGTTGTTAACATGTAGATCTTTCCTTATTGCCAATATTTTCTTTTATCTGATGGCATTTTAGACCTAATGATTTCAAGATTAATTAGGTGTGGTACAATGCAATACAATACAATACATGAGCAAAAGAATCGAAAAGAGATTTTTGTAATTGAAGTTTTCTTTATAGTTGTTTGGGTGTGTTTTCACTGAATTATCATATTTGAACTTCATGTATTTCATCATATATCCGAATGTCATAGAACAAATCAAGTGAACATGAATTGGACAAGGAAAACATTTTTCCTTCTTTCTTCTTTTTGACTTGAGTTTCCTTTTATTCCTTGTCAAGCAATAAATTCAAATTGTGGAATATGTATTTTCCTTAGGGTATAGGGGATAAAAGTGGCTTGTTGGTTGTGAGAGAAAATTTATGTGAATGATCCCACACCCTCCCGGGCCTAGGGCAACATGCTATATCTGGTTTGTTAACATCATGCTACGTGTACGTCTATTATCCATATTCTACCTAATACCGCAGAAATAATTCCGAGGATTTGGCTGTGTAGGGTGTGCACGTGCACTTTTCCTTTCCCTACTTTTTTGTCCTTTTGCTCCTTATAATTCTCACCTTTATGCCTAATTTTATATCAACCATCAATTGTATATTGGAAAGCACATATATTTGGGTGTTGAAAGCTCTTGCTTGAGGTAGCAAGTCTAATCTTATGTCCACAAACTTAAGTGATAGTAGAAGATGTCCACTCTATTATTCTACTACAACAACCTATATAGTGATGTAGAGTTTAGTGATATTGTGTTTCCTGATTAGTGATTATGTTATTATCTACAGAAAGTTAATACCTCTCTAGGTCAGAATCTTGAGCTGAATCTAACTAAATTCTTTCCTAAACCTATGAAGGATCCTGATCATATATTTCCTTGTACTTGTTAGGTGAGTGGACTCATGTTAGCCAGTCATACTGGCATCCGCCACTTATTCTCCAAGTGCTTGAGCCAATATGACAAGCTGAGAAAGAGACAAGCTTTTCTTGATAACTACAGGAATCACCCAATGTTTGCTGTAAGTTCTCTCTCGTTTGTTCTGTGTTAGCAGTTGCTGGATTTTCATATTTAGTCCATGTTTTTGGAATTTATGTTGATATATAAAACTGTTTTATATCACTACATAGATATGATGATAAGTGAATGTGTTGCATGACAATTGTTCCCAGAGACAGTGTAATATTGATTTTTCTCCTTTGTGTAAACAGAACCGGTTGATGACTAGTATAAATTTTCATTGGATAACAGACGCATACTTGTCTCTCTTTTGATTGATTGAGAACAAGCATCTAATTAAGTTTTCCACAGTTCTAATGTTGAAACATGTTCAGGACAATGATCTTTCAGAATTTGATGAATCCAGAGATATGATTGAGAGTCTTGTTGATGAATACAAGGCTTGTGAGTCCCCAGATTACATCAAGTGGGGAATGGAGGTGACCATCTGCTAGACTGATTTATTCAAATGTGTCTTTTGTACACTGAGTCAGTAATACTAATGCTGTAAGTATTATTGTTTGCAGGATCCAGACCATCTCATGTCAGGAGAAGGAAATGCTACTGGAACAGTGGATCCAAAACTATCAGTTTGACTTTGTAACCTTTCTGGTTGGTTTCCTATTTCTCAACCATATACTTCTAATGCACTACTATTCCAGCCTCCATGGCCTCAATATCCTGCTTATCTGTTTGTTGCTGCAGTGTCTATTAAGTATTCATTCAGTTTTTGGGTGGAATATTAGTAAACTTTGCATTGTGTCAATTGATACTCTTGGACCTAATAGAGTTCCATTTTACAGTTCATAAGCTTAAGAATGTCTTTTATGTTTGTACTCATGTATCATTCTAGTGTTTGAACTAAGCAGTATAAAAGAATTCTGTGTGTTTGCAACAGTTTTCAAATCTGATAGACAACGAGTTATATTGGGTGCTTTTGATTTGAGTAACTAATGCTACAATGTTACAAGTGAAAATTTTCTAACTAGATATATGGTTGAACCATGATTAAGCCCTCCTCCTAATATGTCGGAGTCCATTAACAGGAAAAAACCCCACAAGTCACACAGCTTAGACACATTTGGAGCTTTCGAGTTATTATTATTCATATTGTGACTAATTTGTTTGGATTTATAGCTCAATAATTTAACCATTTAGTTTATGCTATTGGCGTAGAAAAACTCATTTATATATTAAGAACACATAATTTCTTTGTGAGAGTCTTTTGTTGCCCCTCATCACTGCTTGCAGATTAGCGGGTTGCTTCTTTGGACTTATGATGTTCTTTTAACGATCATTCTGTTGTATATTGTATGTAGGTGTGTAACTTAGTAACAGGGGTTTTGTTTTTGACAGGGAACTGGGCTTTTGCAGTTAAAGCCGAGTAGGGAAGGTGAAGGGTAAATTTGAATTTCGATTATGCTGTTGATCATGTGTAGGATTTCAATGAAATTTGAGAATTTTCTTGTTTCTGGGTTCGAGGTGGTTGTGATTTTTTTGGGTGTTCCATTTGTACTGATGAACATGTTTGCCTGTGGAAATCATCATTTCCTCGTGTGATATATATAGGGTTATTGTAAAAACTTTTGTTATCCTACAAACATGAGAACAATTCATTTTTCAAGAAAGTTACTGCACTAAAAATAATAATTAAATTTTCGTTCCTCATAGGATTCGAATTCATCTGGTGCAAATACACTCATCCAGCAAAGTGATATGTCATCATAGATCTTTACAATCTAATAGCTGAAAATGATTTTCACTTTAAATAAGGTTTTTATTTGAACATTTTCTTATATATTATTCATTAGTGTCAAAACTGGAATGTCGAGCTAATTGTGTGTGGCAGTGCAGGGTGGGGGAAATTTAACAATGTAAAACGAGTAGTGAAATTTCGATTTGGTCTTACTGCAGAACCGTCTCTATGAGACCATTGCGAGTCGAATATTCGATACTTCCAGTTTTGCTCGTACAAATTGAGTTCCGGTCCTTTTTTATTGTTACTTGGATACTTTAATTTTTTTAATTTCCTTTCGTAAAAGGATGTCGTTCCACTTATTCTTTCCTTCCTCCACCCCTATCCTCTTTATACAAAAGCCTTTTGCATATAAATATTTTATGCGTGGAAAATATGAGAATTCAGGGTGGAGTTTATATTCTTGGGATGAAGTGCAAAAATACTCTTGAACGTTTTAGCAAAAATCAAATATACATTTGTTATGTGTGGTGCAACTTAGTCCCAACGTATTAAAAATGGTGTAAAATACTTCGACGATAGACATGAGATTAACTCTATTAAAAAAAATGAATTTTTCATTTATTTTTATTGTTTCTTATACAGTGTCTTTTTGTGTTTGTGTGTTGATTTGCATTCATTAATATCTCGATCAAAAATCTTACCATTTTAGGGTGACGAATAAGTCTTATAGCAAGTTTGGAATTGAGATGGAGAGCTAAGTTCTTTGCGTTGGCATGTTGTCCTCAGTGTTGCTCCATGACTCTACGTCTTTGGCGCTCACTCCTCTAGAAAATTGTGCATCACTTTCTTCGGCTACTCCTCTGTCCTTTCCGCCATCGAGTAGTACCGCTCCTTTTGGTATTGCCGGTAGCTCTAGATGAAGAAGACGAATATGGTTGTACGCTTCAGTTGTGAAGGGGCGGTGACGGTGTTGTTGCCACAGCGGCGGTCGGTGACAGAATTTCCACAAGCTTTCTTGAACGGTTTTCTGCCTCTGTGCATGTGTCTCTCGCAGTATTTGGAATCTGGATAGCCTCTTTTGAGCATCTCCATTTGTTGTCATCGGTTCTCTTGCAAAGCCCGGGCTCTGGATCGATCTTCCGCCCAAATCCTGTGGAAGGTGGTCCATCTAACTGCACGAACCATCACCATTTCCAATCCAAAAAAGGGTATTACGAAAAGGAACCTACTATTTCTTTCACTACCACTCATCATCTACACAACACAACGCAATTTGTTCTTCTTTTGAGATAGAAAGAGGGGGCTTTGTTTTTATGAGTGTTGGGAGTTAGATCGCTTGAGGTAAATGCATAACGGAGTAGGTATATTTATTTCAGATGAAAAACGACACTGAATAGGAAAAAATAAAAAAATAAATTTTTTTAACGGAGTTAATCCTCCTATCTATCGTCAGAGCATTTTGTACCATTTTTCAATACATTATGGGCTAAGTTGCACCAAACATAATGATAAGGATATATTTGATTTTCGCTAAAATTTCAAGAATGTATTTGCACCTTATCCTTAAATTCTATAATACCAATAATTGATTTCAATGTATTAAGTGTAAAAGCATATGCTCAATTTTGTTTTCATAATGTAATTTCAAAAGAACAGAAACGATGATGGTTGAATCCTGCATGTGTTGATGAAGAAGGAACGAAGTCACATCTTCAAACTCTGAGCAATCTTTTGAGACAGACAATACGCTGTGGACTGTATTGTGATCATAGGATTGACCCCAACTGCTCCGGGAAGCACACTGGCATCACAAACAAACAGCCCTTTGCTTCCCAAGTCTCCCCATTTTCATCAACCGCACCATCCTTTTCATCCACTCCCATTCTGCAACTCCCCATCTGATGCGCCGAACAATAAGTCGTCCACTTCCTCACCATCGATTTCGGCCCTCGGCGCCACCACGGTGTCGAGAAACTCCTCCACCTCTCCCTCACTCACCCCTTGGCATCTCAGCTTCTGCCCATCGCTCTGATGCGTCCCAACCTCAACAGCTCCGGCCGCCACAAGGATCCTCAGTGCCCGACGCAATCCGATCTTGATGTTTTCTCTATCATTATCGTCCATCTCATACTTGATCCGCCCCCGCGCCATGACCTCGCCGGCTCCTTCGTCTCTAATCATCGAGAACAGGTGAGCCGTGCGCGAGTATCTGAGGAGCCTCTTCTTCATCTCGAGCCCGGACTCCCAGGGGCACAACGCAGCGAACGAGCCCGGTCCGAGGATAGGAGACTCTATAATGGCTCTCACATTCGACTCACCATCGACAACTACTTTGTGCAGCGACGTGATTATGCCTCCTTCATTGATCTTCCCCGGAATGTCGGAATCCGCCTCCGGGAAGTATCCCCACGCCATCAGCACCGGATGCAGGTGAAGATTCCGGCCGATGTTCCGATTCCTCAAACCACTCGCGATCAGCAAAGGAGGCGTTAAAAGCGAGCCACACGCAGAGATTGCAACCCTAGCCACAATCTGAATCTTCCTTCTCATCTCCTTATTTGTAGATCTCGCCATCACTCCCACGCACCGTTTCCGCCTCGCCCCGTTGTTCTCTTCCATCAGAAATTTCTCAGCTTCGCAGCCGGTGATAATAACCGCACCGGCGTTAACGGCGTCAACTAGCCAGGTAGAGTCGGTTCCTTTCTTGTCCCCTCTCATGCAACCGTAGCCGCAAGAGCCACAGTAGTGAGCTCTTGACGAGTTACGCGGCACGCGGTTTGCTTCTAGGCCGAGCCTGTCACACCCTTTACGCAGAATCCGATTCTGAAACCCTCTGTCGCATTCCCCAGTCACGCCTATTCTCTCACACACTCTCTCCATCGCCTCGGCGTACTCGGAGCTCGAGTACAGCGCCAGCTTACGATCCTTCCCCATTCGTCCAGCACGGGTCGGGGCGTCTCGATGCAGGCGGACCAGTTTACTGCCGAGCCACCTCCGACGGTGGATCCGGCGAGAACCATTATGTTTCCGTCCAAGCTCGAGAGTATCCCTCCGGATTCGTAGAGCTCGTTCATGGAGGGGCCTTCCAGGCCGGAATAGTCTCTGCTTGTGAAATAGTTGCCCTTTTCGAGAACCACCACTTTCAGACCCTGGCTGGCGAGGTTGGCCGCAGCGACGCCGCCGCCGCTGCCCGAGCCGACGATTACTACGTCGCATTCGACCATGCATGTGTTGTTTTTTGTCACTTTGATGCCTTTTTCTGCGAGGGATATGGGGAGTGAGGAATCGGTCTCGTCCCTTGTTTCGACTATTCCCTTCTCCAGAGGCCTGTCAGTTTTAGAGGGCTTCTCATCTTTGTCGACCTCATACCCCATGGCTTTCCACACCGGATTTCTTGAATCTTCTCCTACCTATCGTAGAAATATATCATAGTTGGTAAGACTACTCAGATTTATATGATTGCTCCAAAATGTTTTTTAAATTACAATTATTGAATCATATGTTCCACAGTTTTTGGCATCACACCATTATTTTCACTAATTTATAAAGATTTATTATAAAAATAAAAAGGTATTATTATACAATGAATCTTAATTAATATTTATCACTTAAAAAAGAAATTTAAAAATATTTATATACCCTAAAAATAATTTGTTAGTTAATTAAAACATATATATAACAAAAGAAATAGTTTTTTAAACTCTACTTGAATTAGTGAATCTTAATTAATAATCTTAAAATCATATTAAAATATAATAAATTAAAATAGAGGGGAAAAAATAAGTAAAAAACCAAAAACAATTGAAAGTGGAACACCAAAAACAGTTCAGAGGATCTCATGTAGAGTACGATATGGAATGTACACTGTACACAATACACATGTTAATCACTAATACTCTATCCCACAAATTTGGTGTACCACTCTATTTTCTCTTCAATTTCATTTTCTTATGAATTAAGTTTAAAATTACAATTGTTTATAAGGTTGGTTATACCCATTAGGGTATATAATTGGTTTTTATTTTTTAACTTGCCTTTTTGTTAATCATTAGTAGGGTTGATTATTTCATAATTAGAATTTATAATTTTTTTTAATAAGTATTAAATAGAAATGATGGTTTTATAATAATTACTATTCAAATATTAAATTTGTGAGTAAGTTATAATAATTTCGAGAGTGAGGGTGAGTTATAATTGAGAAACCAAAATTGTGGAGTAAGAGCCCTCATCCGGTAAATTACTAGCCTAGCTTCTACCAAATTCTATATTTTCAAATTACTCCATTCCACGCATCTTAGCGGTCAAATCTTAAATATTAAGCCTTTAAAACAAAACTAACTTTTTCATTTTGTATGGTATTGTTAAATATTATTGGCTTAGATAAACCTGAAAAGGACAAAGATAGAAGTACAATGTCATCAATGTATGAAATCGAAAACAAGAAAAATATATATATAATATAATCTGCCCACAAATTGTTAGGTAATCTGTCATTTCTGAATTTACTACTAATTAAGTAATATAGTGCTAACCAATGTATTACGCTAAAGGGACATCTAATCAAGTATACTATAACTGCAATTATTTTTTTATTTATTAGGTAATTAAATTGTAAAAAAAAGAAGAAGATATTAGTACGCCAGCGCCTACTAAGATGATATAGTAACTTTGATAATCATAGTAAGTTAAAGAAAAGTGTAAGAAATATTTTTCAATTGGGGACGATACGTCCTATTCCTTAACCACGCAAGTTGCTTTTATTATAGAAAACAATTTGGTATGTGCTCCTATCAGATGTATTATTGATTTAATGTTGCTAATCGGTTTTTGATTAGCATTAATCAGTCCAATTAAAGGGCTATGGTTGAGTTATCATTCACCCTTTGGCAAAGTCAACAATTATTAAATTAAAAGATTGCTACTGAACTAAGATTTTTCCATGTAAACTTTAAAGATGTGATGATAGACAAAATATATATAGTTTTGCAAAGAAAGGGTTACGTACACAAATTAATGTTATAATATTGAAAATATCGTGTTTGAATATCTAGTTCATCAATTAATTAATAACTCATCTCAACCGTCAAAATGGTCCTCCATATGAATTAATTATAAATATATTGTTATTATAAAATGTGAGTTTTGTTAGTGCGATAGTTGCTGCAATTCTCCTTAAATTAACAATAAAAAACAATATATTGTTATAATAACCACTTAATGTTTTACTTATGTTGGCATAGCCAGCTAGCCAAATCCTTGATCAATAATTAACCACTTAATGTTATAGGATTATTATCGTAATGATGTACACCTTTACCTTATATGTATGTAATTATCGTCGCTATTTTCAGTAATTCTTAGGGTGAACGATAATTATTTGCTGATTATATGATCCTAAAGCCCACTACAGTTCCTCAATTAATTCTTAACTTATAGGCCACAACCACGAGATCAAATGATTTTTCTCAGTTTGCTACTCATTTTATGATCTATTTAGCACAAAAAAAGATGAAAACTACTGAAATATAACATGAAAATTTCTGTGAGATTAGGAAAATTAATAGATATTACCTGAGTGAAGAAAACAAACATAACCAAGAACTTGAGGAAAACAAAGGCAAGCCTGATGGGGTGAGAAAACAATGGTGCAGCCATTTCTGCACAACTTTCTCTCTCTTCTCTAAAGATATCTCTGAGAATTTCTTCAAATACGGCCATTCAGTGCCAAGGCTAAGGCTTCCACAGATCAACAACGTTCCGATTCTCGTCGAAAGGATTTTCAGCAAAGCTCTCACCAATATTCTGGATTCCAAGAATCCCTCTTCGTTACCATCTCAGCTACCTACAAAAAACTATATTCCTTAAAAACAAAAAGTCGAAATAAATGAAATCGTATATAAATGTCTACCTCATCAGGCACCGGATATTGAGAGGCGGAGGCTTGGTAGAAGGAGGCGATGGGCTTGGTCGGGCCTTCGTCTTGATCGGAATACATTAGTGGTATTGGTGGTAAGAAAGCCTCAGAGATGCTAACCAGTGTTTGTAGGTCGGAGGGGGAGTATCCATGGCTGTATTTTGTTTCTCTTCTTCCACCTCTAAGTGTTGGATGACACTCTCTACCCATCTTCTTTTACTTTCTTTTCTGCTTTTGTTTCAAGATTGTGTTGCATAAAATTATGTGTGGATTGGAGTTTATAAAGAGATGGAAGAAGAAAATTACTGATGAGATATACCTGTCTGGATTTAATGAATCGTGAGTATATCCGAGTTGTATAATTAGACTAATTTACTTTAATATTAATACAGATATACAATGTATATGTAGTAGATACATGTTAGTACGTTATTACTTATTATACATCTAAATGACTCCTCTGTCCAAATGCAACTGATCTCTTATACTTTTACAGCCAATCATAATTTTGGTTTAGTGGACTTTTTACCTGCAGCTGCAGGGAGGAGGTGAGGATATCGATATATGTCCGTAGTAATTAAATGGGGTAGGTTCTAATTTAAGAGAAATTTTGTCATTGTGTGTCTCATTGCTCATGCGTCGTAATACCTATTAATAATTCATATTAAAGAAGATGAGGCCCACTTCGAATATCCGTCTCCATTAAATCTTAATTATGATTAATAAATTATTATTATTGAAAATTTATGAACTCTTATTAGATTTAATTATGATGGACTTCAGATTTATACAAGTGTTTGGCTTGAATAAGAATAGAGTATCATTCTTTAAATTCCAAACTATTCTTTTAATTAAAAAATATTGTTCAAATTCTAATTTCTAAGGATTAGGTTAGATTATTTATGTCCATCCTCCAACTTCTTTTACTCTTTACCTTATATGGAGATATCACTTCCTTCAAAGAAAGGGCATTCCTGATAGTAGTAATACCTGTTTTTCAGTCGTTTCCAGAGCCACAGGTTACGTGCATGCGTACTCTTCAGATTAATCGATTCTTGTTTTATTTCCAATCGATACTTTCAAAGTTTACATTTATATATATTAATAAATAAAATGCTACTATTATACAGTGATATGCTGATGAATGCACTCAGTATGGCAGGGCCATTAAATTTTTATGTGGCTAAGATTTGATTTAGTATACGCATTTTTTGTTTTTTATTAGTATAGATTTAAAATAATATATATAATACGGATATAACAATCAGTCTATATTTTGTAAACTAACAAATTTTTTTATTAGTATAGATTTAAAATAATATATGTAATACGGATATAACAATCAATCTATATTTTGTAAACCCACAATTTTTTTTATTAGTATAAATTCAAGAATATAAGAAAATTGAAGCAATCACATAACAATATATAAAGCATAAATATTTTATTTTTAAATCCACTTAATTGTTTAGGGCTAACTGTCTTAGCAATAAAATGCAAGTGGTAGCAGCCTTTCTGTACTTCAAGGAAGCAAGTTAGCAACTTCAAGCCATTTCTATAGACTTTTTTGTTTCAAGTTGAATAAGCATGCATTTTACTTCTTCCACAAGTTGAAATATTGAATAAGAGCTAGATATTATGGGCAAATTAATTAATATTTATTAGATAATGAGCGTGGAATTAGTGGGTGTGGAATTTAATTAGTATCTATTAGTCAAAGTTGGGCTTCATGCAAACTAGCTAATGGAAGTTTAATTTGCAATTTAAAAATGTCTGGAGTCAAGAGCACAACTTTTTGTTTGTTTGTAATGCTCAAAGGCCAACCAACATCTCTCTTGTCATTTCAAAGCATTGTGTGAGAGATGCAATTAGGATTGTAAGTTGTGTAAAGTACTATTAATTAAACCAGTAGCCTCGCCGCCTAAAACAAAGGGATTATCCTAACTTGAATAATGTTTAACGAAGTTTATTTTCTAATTAAAAATTTTCTTATAAAAAATAAAATATCATTCATGTAAATCCCAGCATACAATATCCAAAATGCACATCGAAAAATCTAAACTTGTCCAGATCATTACACTGTCAAGAGTAGAAACGATATGCACATTAGCGCCAATGTCAAAGATCCAACTCTTTTTCTCAGAAGCAATAACCTCATGCAACTCGCAGTAAGTTTCTTGATCCCCATGCATGTTTAACATTCTAAATAATCTCTCCTTATCCATCTTTCTAACACAGCAGGACTTCTCAAAATATCTTTCCCAATCAGTTCAATTAAGAGAGTGTTTGGCTAAGCTTATTTTAGACAGCCTGTGAGCACCGATAGCTTATAAGATGCTTTATGAGCTTACAAATTGTCAAAGTGTTTAGATTATACGAGAGCTTATAAGTTAGAAAGAGAATTGTGAGGTGGATGGAAAATCCTAGTTAGATGCAGAAAATTGAAAAAGATGAAATAGGAAGGTATATGTTAGATTTACAAAACATATGGTAGAGTTATTTTCGTAAATTGATTGTTGCTTATAAAGTTATCGGTAAATAGGATGGAATGGAAGGGAGTACTTATTCTTTTTGTGAGCTTATAAATCATTAGAATTTATTTTCACAACTTATAATTAAGCTGTTTATGATCTTATTTTGTCAAACACTTCTCAAGAATTTATAATTACTCTTAAAAAAACTTATAAACTGTTTTAAGGAGCTTATAAGCTAAGCCCAACACCGTCGCGTATAAATCTCAGTTGTTAACCCTGCTTGCTCATCACATCCCAAAATGCTAACATATCTCCATTTAGGGATGTTTTTACTTCCAACCTCTGAAACGAACATTAGTTATCAAATATGGAATGATGATTTTTTTATACAGTCATAGGTAATAGATTCTTTTCATCGTATCCTTGAAAGAAAATTTTGAGCAGCTCCTGCTAATTAATGTTACAATATTACTGTCCAAAAGAATTCAAGTATGTGTCAAAAAGCATTAATTCTGATGGAGTGAAAACATTAGATTGTAGATCTATTGTTTCTTCACTGATCTGCCGAAGAAAGGCACACACCAATTGCGGCCTTGAGGAATTACAGGAGCTACAAATGGAAACCGTCATGAAGATTTCATATTGTCCAATCCACAACTAGCCTGCACAAACAAAATTCAAATCAATTTAAATAAGAGAAATTGAGAAATTTTTATGCAAGATCAGATGAAACAAGTTGTAGGGAAAATTGTCTCCAGTTGATAACTATAATAATCTTACGAGAAACTTATGGATCTTTCGTAGGATTGGTGAAAACTCTGTGCTGAACTTTTGCATATCAGCATGGATGTCACCTTCTGTCCCTAAAACCTCCATGAACTTCTTCCTGTCCGGTGCAAGCTTGAGAGCAACCTTATAAAACATTATTTCCCTGAATTAGAGGGGGGTTTTTTATGGATGATTGCACATTGAATCCCACATTTTATGTGCGTGTGTTACCTAGTGGTAAAATGATTAATGCCCTTTTAGAGAGCAACTTATGTCACAGCATGGAATTATATCATTTCTATATCACACATAGTGAGAGTTAAAAGGGAGGTTGAGTGCGATTATGTAATTATTACCGTGAAACTTGAAGCAGCAAGCCAGCCATGCCATTTCTTCAAGGTTTTGGCGTATGCATCGTTATAAACTTGCGACATTGACCAATCTTGATGCTCGCTTAGATTGCGGAATAGCTCAACTATGAAATCCATT
The DNA here is from genome assembly GCA_036937905.1 of Salvia rosmarinus. Taxonomy (NCBI): domain Eukaryota; kingdom Viridiplantae; phylum Streptophyta; class Magnoliopsida; order Lamiales; family Lamiaceae; genus Salvia; species Salvia rosmarinus. The sequence goes on along the minus strand of CM072814.1, from coordinate 81,243,713 downwards.
GCTCTATACAATAACAACAAAACTAAGTATAAATTTCTATCTCATATGTATAAGTTTGGGTAAAATTCTCAGTAATTAAGCTGATTCAGATAACAAGTATGCTCGAGCTCTATGCAAATCATTACTTAGCTATTTATCAGGATTTGTCTTTTCCCTTTTTTTACTCAGTATTGTTCATTAGACGAGTACTTTTTTTTTCTTTACTAATGTTTTTTCCTTGGAATTTTTGCCCTAATGGTTTTTCATAGACTTTGATCCCCAAGTTTTTGAAAGAAAGGGGAACAAAAAAAAGTACCTCGTGAGCCAGAGAAGCCCATTCGTACAGCTAGAAGATGACTTGGCAGTTGTGGTTTCAACTTCAGCTTGTACCAGGTTGAATAGATAATTAAATCTGGAAGGATTCGAGTCGTACTTAGATTCCAGCCTCTACAAGTTCAACAAATATACTAATTCAGCATCACAAAACACTCAAATAATAGATATCGAGAAAAGAAAAACAGTTTTTGTTTTGTTTCTATTATTTGAAGATTGATGTTATTTAACAAATAATTCTAGACAGGGCTATTCAATTAGTAACATCACAACTGTGAAATGTCTACTGAGATATATTCATATGCTTTCATAGGCTGCTCATTAGTTGTTACTTCTTTTGTCCGGTTAATATTGACTCGTATACTTTTTTGGGTTATCCCATTATTGTTGGTCCATATCAAAAATGGAAAGAATTTTACACTAAAAAATATCTCGAATTTCATATATCATAATACTTTACTCACAAAACACAACTTTCCTTAATCCACGTGCCCAAAAGCAATGAGTCAATATTAATGGGACCCATGGAGTATTATATAAGTCAAACTGAACCATATTTTTTTTTGGTAATTTAATACAGAAATTTTAAATGTTACGTCACGGTGGACTCGAACCCGAGACCTTTGACCCCATTATTAACCACTCTACCACTAGGCCAACACACACACAACTGAACCATATTTTTATAAATATTGCAGGTAGCTAAAGAAGAAAATCTTACCGATATATTACCACCAATATCAGATTTTACCACCATCATAGCAGCGCCAAATTTATCTGTAATTTTATAATACAAGAAAAAAGTTAACTCATCTTTTATCGCAAAGGAAACTCGACTGCGATAAAGACATGTTCATAAGGGGTACTCAAAAGTCAAGAGATTAGGGGTATAAAAGTGATAAATCCTCATTAACTGAAAAAAGAAAACCTCCAAAAATATGTGAAAATGGCAAATAATACAGACTGTCATAATAAGAAAGAAAGAAACAAACCTAAAATCGGCAAAATAAGTTTGCAGACATCCAAAAAAGGCTTTGTCATCATATCCCCTTGTTCAGATTTCACATTTTTTATTCCTTCCAAACAACGAGTAAACACAGTTTCTGCCATCTTTCAATTTTCTGCAAAATACATCGCAAAACATTCATCACATATATAACTTTTCAAGAAAATTGAAATCAAGATTTCAAATGCTTTCGCATATCTCGCTTTTTCAAAAAATAAAAAAGAGAAAAGCTCCCGGAAATGAAATGCTTCGTTATCTGGCACAAAAGGCAAAATTTTTGAATGTTGTGGAAATCGTAGATCAATTGTACGATGAAAACATTAACGATCACAGAAGGGTATGAAATATTTATAAACTTTTGCAAACTAAAAAACAAATCATTTACCAGAGGATGGTGATCAAGAATCTGCAATGGAATGTTGACAGAATTGGATTATCTGAGGTTGAACATCAAAAGATTGTGATAATAAACTGTTTGATAGAGGGATTAAATATTCTTGTATATCTAATTATTTAAATAATTTATTATTTGCAGTGTTATTTATTAAAAAGAAAAAAGAAAATAAAAAATGGGGATGTCGAGGGTGCATGAGATAGCCATTGCCTCGTTTAACAGATATTCAATACATGGTCGGAGTGCCTGGAGGATCGGATTTTCATCCAATATTCACACCAAATCTTTTATTTTACGGTACGTTAATTAACTTTTTATACGTTTTATTATGTCTAAGATACCTGCTGTATATTTATTTTTTTCAGAATTATAACACGCACACACACTAAATAAAAATGCTATTTAGAATTTAAATATATATATAACACAACCAAAATATTATATTAACTATAGAAAATATTTTTCTGAATGCCACAAATTTTCCAAAAGATTGTTTCTTCGCTTTAATTCTTGCAGATTAGTTTCATGTTCTGTTTTTGCAGATTTGTTGCTGGTGAAAACTTGCAGTATCCTTGTGCTTCACCTTCTGCACCCACTCAAATGTTGAGCACTAATACAGTATTATAAAAGTTCATATTATATGGCTAAACAGATAACATTTTTTTAATAATAATAAATAATAGCTTTTATTCTAGATGGAGAATACTTTAATTCCGCAGGAAATGAAAAGACAGTTCGGCCAAAATTGAATGAAATCCATTAGGAATTAATCTCGGTCTTGAAATTTCAGTTTTGACGACTGACTTTGAAAGCCATTGAATGGATTATTCTTCTTATCGACTCTAAACTCATCAATTGCATTTTACCAACTCCAATACCAGATCAACATTTCTTCTCTCTCTCTCTCTCTCTCTCTCTCTCTTTTCAAGTTTCATATCCTGACTGAGAATTCATTCAAGAAAAACTCTAAACATCTTACTGAATCATCATGCGACTCAAGAATCTTCGTCTCAAGCTCAAGGTAAACACATACTTTTGTTCTTGGTTTCCAGTTTTAGAAATATTTTATGTTCTTTCATGCTAACATTGAGCACGTAACAATAAGTCATCTTCTGGGCTTATATTCATTATTTATTTTGTATATATTTATTTGTGCGCCACAAATTGTCCCACCCCATTTCACACACTCTTTTACTAGTAGAGATAGACAAGCCCTAACAATCTGAGATCACTGCAGATGATAAAGCTGAAGAGATTTCTCATCAGAAATGTAAAAAAGAAATCAAGAAAACTGGAGAGTGGGAAAAGAGTTACATGGATGAATCATGTATCGCATGGATATCACGTAGTCGAATTAAGGCAGACATGGACAAGCCCTAACAATCTGAGAAAATTCGATCCCGTCGTGGTGCAGAGGGAAGAAACTAGAGATTGTGAACTGTGGTTTTTTTGTGTGTTTGATGATGATGGGGTTGCTGACAAAATTACCAAGTACATGCAGTCAAATTTCTTCAACAAGTTGCCTAAAGAGGTTAAAACAAATTTATTGATTTTTTTTATTCCAATATTGATGCATAGTATGTGTGTTATTTGTTTGCTGTCTTCATAAATTTGGGTTGCAAACTTCTAGGGGGATGGGGGAGAGAGAAATTACATAATTTCTTAAAAATAGGTGTTTGAAATATATAAGATGTAGAATTCTTTAATTGTTTCGCTACAATAAAATTATCTAGTAATCATATGATTTTAGTGCCATTAAGAAATATGTAATAAAATTTGTTACATCTTGCATCCATATACTTTTGTTACATGTAAAAATATAAGTAAATTTTATTCCTTATGAAGATCAATACACTATCATATGTCAGTAAATCTTGTGACATGCTTTTATTTTTAGACATACATAATAATTACCCATCATAAGATATCATAATTTTATTTAATAATATTTTTTTAGGGTCACAATTTTTCAAACATAATGTCGCTACTAGAACATTTTGCTGTAGTGTTTTTTACATGAAATAGGATTTGATCCTGCAACACCCACCGATTCAGGAATAATTTTAGACGATTTTCTGTCAAATTTGAGAGAAAAAATAATCAAATGGCCAGCATAATCAGCTAGTTCAATCGAATCAAATTTGATCTTATTTTCTTTGAAGAAACAAAAATAATCAATTTAGTAAAGTAGAAGTTAGTGGTGCAGTCTAAGATGGGGAAGAAGAGCAAGGAAGCCATGAAAAGAGCTCATCTGCAAGCAAGATCGAAGATGGATGATAGAGACGAGAGCGATGCAGTTGCTTTGAAATCGGGCTCGGCCTCAGCCTCAGCCTCAGCCATGGTGATCAACGGCGAGAGGCTCGTGATGGCTAACACAGGTGGCTACACAGCTGTCGTATGTAGAGATGGCAAAGCATATCAAATTTGCAGGAAAAGGCAGCAGCCCACCTCTGCAAAATGGCCCCTTAAATTTATCTCAGGCATCAATAATTCCCTACGTGTCTCTCATTTTTATTTCTGTTTGATAATGTTAGTGCATTAAATTATGGTGATAGTTTTCATTATATTAGGTGGTCTGCACGTGCCTAAAATTCACAAAATAGTCTGCGACACGACTAGCGCAAAGAATCGGCAAAGTTCAGAAGTGATAGTTGGATCAGAAAGAGTAGATTCTGAAACAGAGTTTGTTATACTAGCAAGTACTGGAGTTTGGGAGGTAATAAATGTATATATATTAATTCAAAAAATATACATAAATGTCTCAATGTTTAATACTTTTCTCAAAAATGTCATAGTATTGTAACCGTAACATTTTGGTGCCCAATCTTTGAGGCTCTGAAAGTCAACGTATCACGCCCGAGAGCCAAAAATGAATCATTTTTATATACAAAAGTACTTTGAGTCCTGTGAACCACACTATTTTACACACAAAATACAATCTTCCTTAATTTACGTGTCCAAAAGGCAATGAGGCGTCTAGAGTAGGACGAAGGGAGTATTAAATGTTGAGATATTTTTCATATATTTTCCATTTTATTGTCCTTCAGCAAAAATATTAATATCATTGGTATATTTCAACCAAAACTTAGCAGGTAATGAGGCAGCAAGAGGCTGTGAACCTAATAAGACACATTGAAGATGCACAGGCGGCTGCCGAGTGCTTGGCAGCTGAGGCTCTAATCAGGATGAGCAAAAGCATCATATCTTGTTTAATAATTAGATTTCACTAGTACACCAAATAGACATATATACATCTTTCACAATAAACTAGCAATATATATATAGTAGCTGCTAATTCTATCATCTTCGCATATGACATGTCAAATAAAATTAAGGATAATTCTGCCTCTTCATAACAGTTACGCCAGAAAGGTTTAATTCTCCAATCTAACAAATAATCAACATAAATTTCATGACTGGCAGTGCAATAAAGTCATATTATAAAACGAAAAAGAGAGACGTAATATAATTGTTTCTTTAATCACGTAAACAGATTTTGTGAGGTGAATTGTTCCTTTGATAGAAATATAATACACTATGCACGATCTAATTATAAAAGGCAAAAAGCAAATATCATAACTAGTTACCATTATTATTATGTTGAGTTTTTTTAACCATCAATGCTTGTGTACTTACGGCAACTCAATAATTAACCATGCAGAATCTTGTAAGAGAAGCCAAATTGAAAGCATATAAGGACATTCCAATGAAATTTAGGCAGAAAAGAAGTTTAAATGACTCATTACAGATTTACAGTAGTCCCCCTCAGGTGTACTCAAACTTGAAGATTACACACTAGGCTGCAGAATACCACACACTTCACATCATATTTGAATTGTTATCGTGGAAGGTTCACTCAACGCACACTGATATATGAATTACGTAAAGCAAAGTGAAGAATTTGAGTTATTAATCGAGGCATACACCTACCTTTCAAATATGGTTCATTCATAGACAAAGTAATGTAACAGATCTTTCAAAAACGGAGAAAATTTAAGAAATGGCCCAAAACTGAAAACAGAATCCTCAAGAGGTCTTGGTGTGTCCCTCCTCTGCAGCAGCTTCAAACGTCTCACCAGCTACAAGTTCTGGTACATCGTCATCATCATCTTCTGCTGCACCAGAAGCCGTACCACTGCCAACAGCAGCTGGTGCCTGCTTCTGGAATTGTTCTGCTAACTTTTTCAAATTCTCCAAGTTAACAGGACCTGAGAATCATGTACAAAACGATATTTTTAGTAGAGATTTTATGAAAACTGGACATTATAAGATACCAAAAGAAAGGGAAAACTACATTTACCCAACTGGTGGATGATTTGAGGAAGAATGCCCTGCAATTCTGAAAGATAAAAGAATTACAAATGAATTCAACTTATGATTTATTTTAGACTAGAAGACAAATGTTGAACAAAGCAAGCTTTTGATGAGATAAAAAAAAGTAGAGTTGAACTTAAAAAAAAGAAAAATAGCAAATGATGAGTATCAAGAAAGAAAATCAGATGAACAAGAGAAAGAAGCACATGATGTCATATTTGTAATGTTGCCTAAAACAAGGGATGTTTAAACCTTAAATATAGATAAGACGCTTCCATTGTGTTTATAAAGAAACACATATATTTGAAAACTAATCTGGAACTAACCTGGTGACAGAAATACCATCAGGTTATATCAATTTTTAGTTCAACCACATCAGTTATATAAAGTAGGTTTCAAGTCAACAGAATTAAACATACTCTTGTCCTGAGGAGTGCGGCTAACAACCCAGGTGTTGGCTGAAATTGATGCTTGGACTGAAAATAACAAAATAGAAAATTTAGACAAAAAGTTAAAAAAGGCAAATAAAGATGAGAATGCAAGAGCATTCAACAGAACTGAAATTCCAGTAGTTCAGACCTTTGGGGTTGATGAACTGTATAACTATATCTTCCTTGAAAATATTAACTTCCTCAATTGCAGGTATGGCATTCACTCCTATTCTCTTTAAGGTACTTTGAAGCCTTTTGTCATCTGTTGTGGTCGTCTTGTGTACAGCCTTCTTCTTTCTGCAAACCACGTAAGTACATTTATTAGAAACACAAACAGAGCATTGTTGAAAAGACTGCAAATAAAAGGTTGCTGCAGATTATCAAGAACAAACCTTCTCATTGTACCCTTCCACCGGTGCGGACCAAACCGGCCTCGTCATTAGTTTTTCGACATTCATCTGTAATGAACAACATAGAGAGTTGGAGAAAAAAATCATGGTCTGTAGTGTATACCCTGATATATGTCTTTAATAACTAGAACATGCTAATGATCAAAATCGTAAAAGCGAAGTCGTCCAACGACCTCCTATTCTAACAACAAGATTCAAACGTGTTATTGTCAACATTACAATAAAGGAAAACTAAAAAGAAAAACCAAATTCTACAGGGACAATATTGATTTCAAGCACAAGCATAGTTACATATTCTCAAGGACGATCATTCCTGTGTTATAAGACCTACTACATTAGGCATAAATATAACAGCCATTAACGAATGTATACGTGCAAAACTAACTACTAGAACAATAAATTCCACATTTTCAGCTAAACCAATAGCATCTCTAAGTGTGCAAGACCAAGAAAAAAGCACAGCATTTAAAAAATCATAGGATGAGCAATTAATTATCACGCAAACAGAATATCTTGGTTTACGTATCCTGATCTCTATCCCTACGCCAAGTTCATTCAGCAACTCAGCACCACTCTCCACGGAATCTGCAGAAGATCAAACCTCTTGAGGATCGTGCTCGTGTGAGAAGTGTGATTTTATGTAGGGAATGATACGGAATGGTAAAAGTTGTACTGATACTCAAGAACTGATTACAAAACATATTCCTTCCCTCTCTCTCTCTGCGATGATTTATTTATATCATGCTTCTCCCTTTGTAACTAAACACCAACAACTTATGCTAACTGATTTGCTGAATCTAACAAACTAACTACTTTCTTAACTACCCTTAACCCCATGCACCCATGCATGCCACGTGTTACATTTCTTTTATTCATAACACTTGGATACTAGAAGTCCATCGTCTCTGACGAGAAATAAATCAATCATGCCAATATTTCTTATTCAGCGTTCAACACCAACAGCGAGCATAAAGAATACAGCAATTTCCATTTAAGGAAACAGATGCAGGGTTTAAAAGTCTAAAACTTCCAGCATCCCTTTGCTCAACACATTTACAAAATAAAGCAAAATCGAAAGCATAAACCTGAAGGCAAGCTGAAATCTACATGAGGTAGCGGCAGAGACAGAAATGGGGATAAAGGAATAGCAGGTACCGCTGCGAAAATGTGAAGTAGAACAACTTAAGTTTAGACCCTAAACCGAGAGCGGTGAAGAAGAGTGGTGCGAGAGAGAAGAAGAGTACATGAGGAAAGGATAGGATAACAAAATAAAGCCCTAGCGCGATCTTCATTAGGGGTGAAAAGCAAAATCCGCATCTATCTATCCATCTATATGAATTATGAAGTGATACGCCGCACATCTTATTTTTCTTTGGCACCAATCACATGTTTAGTTCACTTTAACATTATTTTTCTGATTTTATATAAATTTATTAATATTATTAATTTTACAAATCAAAGATATACGTAACAAATTACCACTTTAATGTGAGCTTGACTTTTGAATCTGATTATTAGACAGTAACCAATACGACTAAGTGGGAAATAAATAATAAATAAATAAAATCATGGTCGATGTATCAAAACATCAAGTAACTAGTATATTTTTAACGATAAGAAATGATGGAAGTATAATATGATAATATTATTTACTTCTGCTCCAAATTATACCGTGACAGTAGAATTAAGAACTATCACATTTTCCACTAAAGTGTACTTTCTAAAAGCTTACGCTGAAAATAATAAATGTTGTATGTGTTGAATCAAATCCGCAGCAGTAGTCTCACTTCAATTGATGAAATCTTGCTATAAATTCCTGAGTAAAGTCGATTGCCAAATTCATGATCATATCAACATGTTACCTTATGATCTTCATAAAACTTTTACTCTCATATCCAAAGAAAGGAGCAACAATATTTTTAAATAGATTATGCAAGAACAAATGTACTAACCTTGCACGTGCCATCACTATTAATTTGGTTCATTAAAGAAGAAAACACAAACATTGCTTCATACCTTGTGGCCCGATATTCCATATATTGTCACGGAGATTTGCTTTTCTTATATAGCAATAACAAACTTCTGCTCCTGAGCGTGCCATACAATAGTTTTCTAACAGCAGCATCAGGATCAAATTTAGCCAGAAAAAGTAGTTTAAATGACTCGTTACAGTAGTCGCCTCTAGTGTGCTCGAGATCGAGGATTACACATTAGGCTGCAGAGTACCCACAAGAATGAGAAGACATGAATTTACACAGAACTACCAACTGCTCATCACACATCACATCATACTTGAATAGTTGATTAAACAACTTTATCATGGACGGTTCACTCAAAGCACACTGATATATGAAACAGATAAAGCACGGTGAAAGTATTTGAGCTATTAATCGAGATCTAGCTTTCAAATATGGTTCATAACAAAGTAATGTAACAGATCTTTCAAAAACATGGAAAATATAAGCAGTGGATTTAACACTGAAAATAGAATCCTCAAGAGGTCTGGGTGTGTCCCTCCTCTGCAGCAGCTTCAAACGTCTCACCAGCCACAAGTTCTGGTACATCATCGTCATCATCTTCTGCTGCACCAGAAGCCGTACCACTGCCAGCAGCCGGTGCCTGCTTCTGGAATTGTTCTGCTAACTTCTTCAAATTCTCCAAGTTATCCGGACCTGAGAATTATGTACAATAAGATTATTTTGAGTAGACTTATACAAGAATAACGTGAGTAAGGAGAAACTACACTTACCCAACTGGTGGATAATTTGAGGAAGAATGTCCTGCAATTCTGAAAGAACCATAAAAGAATTATAAATGAATTTAACTTCCGATATATTTTAAATTAGAAGGAAAATGTTGAACAAAGCAAAGCTTTCATTGAAATAACAAAAGTTTGAGTTTAAAATAAGGAAACAGAGAATAACAAATGATGAGCATTTAGAAAGAAAACCAGATGATCAAGAGAAAAAAGTACACAATGTCATACTTGTAATGCTGCCTGAAAACCAGGGATGTGTAAATCTTAAATTGAGATAAAAAAGATTCCCATTGTGTTTACAAAGAAAACAAAGATATTATTAAACTAAACTGCTGACAGAAATACTATCAGGTTATATTGATTCTTAGTTCAACCATATCAGCATATAAAGTAGGTTTTGAAGTCAAGAAAACTAAACATACTCTTGTTCTGAGGAGTGCCACTGACAACCCAGGTGTTGGCTGCAATAGATGCTTGGACTGAAAATAATAAAATAGAAAAAATACACAAAAAGTTAACAGAGCAAAAAAGATGAGAATGCAAGAGCATTCAACAAAACTGAAATTCCAGTAGTTCAGACCTTTGGGGTTGACAAACTGTATAACTATATCTTCCTTGAAAATATTGACTTCCTCTATTGCAGGAATGGCATTCACTCCTATTCTCTTTAAGGTACTTTGAAGCCTTTTATCATCTGTTGTTGTCGTCTTGTGTACAGCCTTCTTCTTTCTGCAAAACCACGTACGTAATTTTATTAGAAACACAAACAGAGCAAAGTTGAAAAGATGATGGATATTGCTCTTCTGCAATCCATAGTTCTGTTTTGACAACATAAATTAGCCAAAACTATGCATAAAAGATTGCTGCATATTATCAGGACAAAACCTTCTCATTGTTCCCTTCCCACCGGTTCGAACCGAACCGGCCATCTTCATTAGTTTTTCGACATTCATCTGTAATGAACAACATAACGAAGTGGAGTTAAAAGTCATGGTCTATAGTGTATTCAAAGCAAAGTCGTCCAAATACCTCTTATTCTTACAGCAATATTCAGCGTAAATATAACAACAACAGGCAAGCGTATACGTGCATAACTGATCACTAGAACATTAAAGTCCACATCTTCAGCTAAATCAATTGCATCCCTATCATTCCAAGTGTGCAAAGACCCAAAAATTAGCACAATAAACCAAAAGGACAACAAAATCATAGGATGAGCAAATAATTACCACGCAATCAGAAGAATAATGAGACACGGTACGCGCTTAATCCAAAAATAAAGAGGAAAAGCCACTAGACAATCTAAACTCATCGCCTGTGGCGAGAAATAAACCAATCATGTCGAAATTTCTTATTCAGCAGGAAATGTTACAGAGCTCAATACCAACAGTGAGCATAAAGTATAAATCAATTTCCATTTACGAGTAAAAACCTCCAGCATCCCCCTGCCCAACAGATGTACAAAATAACGCAAAATCGCAAGCATAAAACAAAAGGCAAGCTGAAATTTACATGCCAGAAATGGGGAAGAATGAATAGCAATTACCTCTGCGAAAATGTGAAGTAGAAGAGTGGAGGGAAGGAGCGAGCGCAAGAGGCAAAGAGAGGATAACAAAATAAAACCCTAACGCCAACTTCAATTAAGTGGTGTTTGGAAAGCACAAACCCGTACAGTATATCTATCTGTAATTTATAGAAAGTTACGTTATATCGATAAACTATTGGTATAACATAACCTATCGATAAACTATTGGTATAACATGACCGAGTTCATTATCAAATCTCGAACTTCATTTATCTAATGCTATGAGATTTGTGAGCATACTCAATTTTAATCGAGTCTAATTGAACTTTTAAAATTTAAATTTATATTTTTATATTATTTTATTCACAACAATATAATATACCCATTATTCTCTTAAAATAAGTAAAGTTAGTAGATATTTAACTAACATATTATAAATTATTGTACAAAGATTTAAGTTGTATATAGTTACTAATTAAATATTTTAAGTTGAATTATTGGACGATGTTCTTCATGGGCTAACTAGCCAAATACTACCAAACTCAAACTTGATTTATTTAACTAATAAGATTTATTGAATGAGCTTGAACGAACTTTTATCAAACCAAAATCTAAATATATCACGAATAACTTTGTTCATTTATAACTGTACGTATCGATGGTTGGCAAATCTTCTCGATTGATATGAAAATGTGAAGGTTATGTATAGGAATGACAATGGGCCCGATCTGGACCGGATCTGGCTAGGTCCAGATCCGATTTTTTTTGCTTGGGTCCGGATCCGGTCCAAATCCATTGGGTTCAAAAAAATTAGATTCAGATCCATAAGATCCGTAAGGTCCAGGTTTTAGACCCCGATCCATATGTTTTCGCTTCTAAAATAAATTATAAATTAATCATAATTCACAGTCACACCATAATAATCTAAATATACAATAATATTGTATAACAATTATTTATACTTTATACAATTATCACTATATTAGAATACGTTAGTTACAAATTTACTATAAGGTAGGAAACAACAAACAACTCGATCGTCGATGGCGTAAGTTGCGCAACCCACCGTGAATGCCGACTGATACATAATTGAGAACATATTTGTTTGGGGAGGATTTGAAAAAGGAAATTAAAGAGTTTTAAGTTAGGATTAGATATTTAATTATAATATATATATATATATATATATATATATATATATATATATAACGGATTTATGGTTCGGATCGGATCGAATCCGGTCTCAAAACTAAATCCAGCATCCGATCCGAAATATAAGGGTAGGATCCGATCCGATCCGATCTATGGGGTCCAATTTTTTGAAGATCCAGATCCTGAAAATGAATCTGGATCCACGGATCTGGACCGAATCCGGGATCCATTGTCATCTCTAGTTATATATTGGAAACGCTTAAAAGTGATTCTTTTTTTTGGTTATTTTAATGGGTGATAAAAATTTCCACCTATTTTATATATTCTAAATTAGGGGTGGCTAATCGGTCGGGTCGGGTCGGGCACTTACTCAAAAAATCGTGCACCGACCCCGATTTTACAAAGAAAAATAAAACCCGATCCCGACCGATTTTTAAATCGGGTATTCTGATACCCTAATACCCTTTATTTATAAAATTAACCTTTGATATATAAAATGGCAACGTGGTCTCATTGGTTGTGTTACTGGACTTGCGCTTTACAATGTGCTAGGTCCCGGATCGAATCCCTGGCGCAGATTCAATATTTTTTATTAAAGGTCTTTGTTTAATCGGTATAATTCGGTATTCGGTATACCCGACATCCGACGGGTATACCCGATACCGACAATATAAATATATAATACCCGACCCCGACCCGCATGCCCGATTTTCGGGTAATCGGGCACCTAATACCGATAAATTTCGGTCGGGTATCGCACCGACTACCAAACCCGGTTAGCCACCCCTAGTCTAAATGTAAAATCCCATTAACTTCCGTAATAATGTGTTGTATCTACTCAAATTGACCAAAATTCCTTTCAAATCCAAGTTGAGGTAAGTTCCATAGAGATTGGAGGGTGAGTAGTAGACTAGTAGTCGGCTTGTGTCTTTAAGTCATCAAATGTGCAACAAATGGCACTTCAATTTTATATCCAAAGTCTTGTTTTTATTTTGCCAATTCATTTCACTTTCCCCTCCTCCTCCTCGCTCTCCCATTGTTCTCATCTCCTCATTCTATCTCTCTCCTTCCTCTGACTACATACAAATAGGAAACAATGTGGGAGGAGATCGACATCGCCGTAAATCTTAGTGAAGAGAGAAATTGTAAGACTGGTGAAGGGACTTGTTCATGTTTCCAACTCTTCCCTCAACTTATATTTGTATATTTGTATTTTGTTACTTAAGTCGATTTCGAAATGCACATTTCTAGAGAACCGAATTGAGTCTACGATACGTCAATATCAACTATAGATATAGAGGTGTCTCTATTAGCAATGGATGAAAAATCGATAATATGTTATCTTTAAAACGATTGACTTACAAGACTAACGTTCGTCGATAGACCTTCCATTGTATATCTTGTCGACAACCGTTATTGAGTCGCAAGTGACTGGTCGCATGTCTGCCACTACATTCATTAAGCGACATGGTATAGAGATATAATGACGTGATTTTTCTTTATTCAATAGCGTGTTTTTTACAGTGGTAGGCGCATTAAAATTACACCACTATAAACTTCTGGAAAATTATTGGATTTTTCTTTTACGAGAATAAAAATACTTGCACTTTCAACCAAGACTCACAAGAAAAATAAACGTAAATGAAACAAAACACCGACCAGATTTAAGGTCAAGTAGTTTAAAATGATAATTCTTAATTACAAATTCACAGTTTTCTCAAGTTTTTTGTAGAGTTACACACACTAATCCCTTTGAAGTGATTCCAAATCAATCACTTTTTGTGTCTCGTTTGTTTCCAAAACGAAATTCCAATTATCACACACCACCTTACTTCTTCTTTTTTTCTTTTTTGATATCATGAGAACCAGAACCGCTTATCTTAGGCACAGACCCAGAAACCCCACGGTCTGCCCTGCATAATACCGCAAACCACATGCGACGCGTGAAACCACACTTAAAAAGGTGATGATGATTCAAACCCATGAGGTGTTTGGTGGAGTTAATTGTGACCTCTCGATCATGCGAACCCACTTTAACCATCGAAGAAATGAGCAGTTCCCGAGGGGACAACACCTTACTTCTTACTAGACCTTGTTAGGTGCATTATGTAGAAAAACAATTATCAGACAACACTAAAGAGGGAGTAGTTGGTAGTCAAACAATTAGTTGTCGAACTGAAAAAAGAAAAAAGTGGAGTCGGCGAAGAGACGAGGCTGGCCGCAGCGGCAGACATTTCCGGTGAAACTCAAATCCCGCTTGCTTTTCTAATTCGATAATAATATTTGCAATTTTATCCTCCGGTCGTGGGCGGCGGCCATGATTGACGATTCCGATGACTACGGGAGGAAGCTAATTGAGGTGCGGGCAACGGAGGCTTTGGGTCTCGGTTTCGACCTCGCCAGCGATTTCAGGCTCAAGTTCGTGAAAAGGTGCCCCAAAGGAGGCAGGTTGGTTATTTTGGACGAACGGCGTAAGCGAGACGTCGTTGTTCCGGGCGGCGCCACCATACGCGATGTGCCAGAGAGTATACATATCGATAAGGGGGATCACATGCGCTTCAAGTCAGATGTGCTCCAATTCAATCAGGTTTAGTCGTCGACTCTGTCTGAATCTATTTGTTTCTTAGTTTATTAATGCATATTTGGGTACTTGACCCGAATTCCACTGTCATAGTAAGTGTTGGAGATGCCTTTCATCGTAAGTCGCAGTGGCTTAGGCTATACAAGTTTGGTTTAAGGGATAGGTTTGGAGAAAATGAATGGGTTTTGATGCAGTGGAATTGTCTTGAGGATAAAGCGAACCGAAAGCAGTGATGAAGATAGTTGCTTCTTTCAAATTTGCTTTGCGTTTTGTGCTGTGAACCCCCTACATTTGCTTTACCAGTGGCCATAAATTTCTGATTCCGATGCACTTAGTATTAGGGTCGTTTCCTTTGAACGATAGATTAGATTGACAAAACACTGGATTAAGTATCTGGACGAAGTACATTATCAAACAAACTCAAAATTGTTCAATCCATGAAAATATGTGGTGGATTAGCCTATGCTGTTTTTATAAATATGAGCTATGACCCAAAATAAACACCTTCTTAGGGAAAGTTGTTTGGATTTATTAGGATGAAATTACAACTTGTGCACAAAAGGTTGTGACATTGTTACGAATGCCTTGAGGACAAGGCTGTCTGAAAGGAGGGAAGATAGGATTCAGGGTGGTATTTATTTGAGTATTCATTATTAATTAGTTGTTGGAGAAGAAACAGGGAAGAGACATCAAATAAGAAAACAATAAGTACAGAACTTGTTCTTCTGCTTACAGATTATGTTAAGTCTTTCTTGCTAATATAATTCCTGCAGATGTCAGAGCTACTTAATCAGAAATCATCATTGCAAGGTAAAGTCCCTTCTGGATATCTTAATGCCATTTTCGACCTGAGCGGAGCCTGGTTAAATGATGCTGCGGATGCCAAGTATTTAGCTTTTGATGGCTATTTCATCTCAATTTATCATCTACATCTTACTGCATCACCACTGGAACTCCATGACCATGTCAAGAAGTCTGTTCCATCTTGTTGGGATCCGCATCACTGTCCAGGTAATTTTAAGGTGATATACTTGGCTATCTTTATAATCAAAGGAATAAAGTAATATGTCTACACTGATACTACTGATAAAACTAAGATGACCATGATAAAGAAACTCAATTTCTGAGTTGATCTGTCGATTCCCAAATCTATTATGAAGCCCCACTTGACAATTTATAGGAATTCGACACAGTATTCTAGCATCTTTATGGTAAATGCAGTATTTAAAACCATTTTGCTTGAAAAAAAAATGCTTCAAGGGCTACAGTTCTCCTTAAAAACATCGGCGTGTGTATAAACGAGGTTGATGTGACCTTTGTTTCATTGTGAAACTAACATCTATAATTTCAAGTTCTTACTAATGTTAAATTGGTTACATTTGCCAGATTTATCCAGACATATGGAACTCATATAGTTGTTGGAATGGCTGTTGGAGGCCAGGATGTGCTTTGTGTAAAACAGAAGCCATCTTCTCCAATTCCACGGGCTGAACTCAAGGAATATTTAGAGGAACTTGGAGATTGTCTATTCTCTGATACTAATAATAGCCCTGTCTTGGAGAGAACAACAAAAGATAACCGAAGGAAGGTATATATCAACTCATGGTATTCATGTTAGGATTGTGTGCATGCTTCTTGCTTATAACACTGTAATATTATACCCTGTTTCATTAATATCAGTAAATCTGCAGGTCCCTGAAGTATTTAGTCGTATGTTACAGACACATACAATGCAGTTTACTAGCATCACAGAAACATCAAGCAAGGATGTAAGTTGCCTTTCCACAATCTTTATTAACTCTGTAAAAAATTGAGGGAGGTGATCCATTTTGTTGTCGTTATAGGGACTCACCCTTATTTGGTCAAAAAGAGGCGGTGACGTGTTTACACAAAGTCACTCTAGGTGGCTCCAGACAATGGCAGCTAATCCGGAAGCAGTACTTTTCAAATTTGTACCTATTACTTCTCTGCTGAATGGAATCCCTGGGAGTGGCTATCTTAGTCATGCCATCAACTTGTACTTAAGATGTATGTTCTTACAGATTTTGTGATCTAAGCTTTATCCTTTCTGTATTTTACTCTCCTTCCTAGTCCATATCTATGAACCAGCATTTCAGCACGTTTTTATCCTAGAGTTCTTGCTCTTCTTCATTAATTACCACTAACTTAATACTTCTCTCTTCAGACAAACCATCCTTAGAGGATTTGCCATATTTCTTGGAGTTTCAAGTTCCTACACAATGGGCTCCTTTGTTCTGTGAGTTGCCCTTAGACACCAAAGGAGAAGAAATCTTTCCCTCCTTGCAGTTTAGCTTATTGGGCCCAAAGATATTTGTAAGCTTTTCTCAGGTATGCTAAACCTCCTTGTGCAGCTAAAAATTATTAAGTTCATATCGCATGCCATTATCTTCGATACTGGAGATAAGCTTCTTCTGTTATTATAATTTCACTGGCAATAGACAAACCGAAGTACTCCATGTTACTTTATCATATTCATCAATCATCAGATTGTGCATAATTCCATGAGTTTCGGGAGATGTGACTTCAACTCTACATTATAATTTTTTTTCGTGCTTTGTATGCACAAAAGTTTTATGAGATTCATTTACGTGTGCTCATTTAAACTATCAGTTTGATTAAAAAAAATTCTGATGAAAATGAAGCTAGTTATGGGTTGGGTTATTCGGATGGGACTTGCACAATGTGGATGAAATGTGATTAGGCTGCACCTTATTTACACGTTTCTTCTATAATTGATTATTACTATGTGATTAATTTCTGAATTATCCTCTGGCGCTGCTAATTTACAGATTTATTGTTATGACTGCTTATGTTGATTTAAAACCATGGGGGCATTGTAGGTTACAAGTGATCAAAAACCAGTTATTGGTCTACGCTTGTATTTGGAAGGTAAGAAAAGCAATCGACTGGCAATTCATGTACAACATTTGTCAAGTCTTCCAAATATAATGACGACGCTCTCAGCAACACACTGGCGAGGTTCGGATGAATATGAATCCTGTGATCAGTTCTTAGAACCAGTCAGATGGAAGAGATATTCAAATATATGCTCATCAGTAGTTAAGCACGATCCTAGCTGGACACATGGAGAAGAATCCCATGGTGCATTCATTGTGACGGGTGCACAGCTTGTGATCAAGGGAAAATGGCCCAGGAAAGTTCTCCACCTCTGTCTGCTGTATTCCCACGTTCCTAACTGTACTATCAGAAAAACAGAATGGGCATCTGCACCTGAATCATCTCGCAAGTCGAGCTTCCTGACGAATCTGAGCACAACTTTCACCTTCACCCAGCGGGCAGTGGCTGATGCGAAGCAGACCCCGGCAACTTTAAATTCCGGTGTATACCCGGATGGCCCTCCGGTTCCAGTTCGCTCGACGAAGCTGCTTAAATATGTTGATGCCACTGAGGTTGCCCGTGGTCCATACGACAGTCCCGGACATTGGTTGGTAACAGCAGCTAAGTTGGTAACTGATGGTGGCAAAATTGGTTTACAAGTGAAATTTGCTTTGTTGGATTATTCCCAAGAAGCATAGTCAGTCTCCTTTTAAATGAGTGTTTTACATATTTTTACTGTTTTGTTATAAATTATTTTGGTCCATAATATTGATATGATATTGAAATATGTGTGTTATATTGATATGATGATTGAAATATGTGTATTATATTAATTACATACACGTGTCATGAGCTTTATAGAATGTAAGATGAAATAATTAATCTAATGGTATACCTTGCCAAAATATCATTTTGCCCTGGCATTTTTGTTAATATGCCCCAATTCACCTAAGCATTTGGTTGGATATAATCCAACGTTTATCATTACTTCTTCCACCGGCAACTTTCTATGCAATCACATCCTCTCTCTATGTATACACACACACAATACGTGGCTTCCAATAAGAGAACACACGTTTCCTAATATTTTTAATTATATCATTCAAAATAAAAGATTTCAAATTTGGTCTAGTTTAATATATATCGAATAGTTTTAGCCAATGATCGAACCAAGCGAGTTATACATATTCATTTCCCACGTAAAATTAGCAATGCAACAGAATTTCAAACAAGGTCCTCTAAATTGAGCCATAACACGATCAGTTAAGTTGACATATCTCATTATGCAATTCCAAGTTTTTGCATATTCACTAATCATAAGTCATTATTTAATATTGATAGGGCAAAAGTCAATGGTTTTATACTAGATTTCAATAAATTAAGAACAACCATCAACTTGAAGAGCTCCTCAATCAAATCAGATTCCTTTGTGAAAATCAGTCCAAATAAGATGATGGCAGTGATTCAAGTTAGCTATGTCTGGGAAGTGATGTCTCCATTATATTTTCATGTTTATAGGTACTTCAGTAAAATAAATCATAATAGGAACAAAAATTAACGGAAAGCAACCTAACAAATCTCTTAATTATTATATGATCTAATTTCACTCCAACGCAAAATTATAGAGAAACATGGTATATTTTACCCTAACTCTACCAAATCCACAAGAACTCTTCATTTGTTGATGTGCTGAAAAAAAACAGAGAAAAAATCAATTATGTTGTACGTTGAAATTAATGTGCTCTACCTTCCACGATATAGTACACGGCAATGATTTGGATAATTCAACAATTTCATTAAACTCCAAGAGATCAAATCCCGAAATTATGAATTTCATGGCATTTAGAAACAGATGAATTTAATTGGAGTAGTCATTTTCCCAACATAAACACGTTTTGTTCAACATATGATAAAATCACACATCGACATGCTGAAGAGGATGCTCCTCCGAAAAGGTACAACTCCCAAGCGATCAAAAGGCGACTAACAATTCAACCACGCCAAATCTTTTAGCCATTCTGTAATTAATTTAAAACAAAATTTAATTTAGAAAAAAAAGAGCATCAAAACTTGTGACAGGAAACAGATTCAAAACGTACAAACTCATTTTAGAGAGAAAAAAATAAGAGCAAATGATCAATACACGTATCAAAATATGGACTACAAAGCAAATTCAAAAAATATAAAATTTAGAGAAAAAAAGTAAGAACATAAAGCATATTCAAAACAAAGAAATTCAATTTAGATATAAAGAAAAAAACAACAAGAGATTGAAAGAAATTATCAAAATACACGTACCACAAAGTAGAAACGAGAAAAAAAAAAAAGAACACATTCAAATATATATCCAAACATGTACCGTTAAGGGTGTGGAACAGTCGGTTTCAGTCAAAAATCGAACCCGACGGATTGCACTGATATCTGAATTGTATTAAAATTTTTGATCGAACCGATCCGATATTGTGCCTTCAATTGAACCGAAACCGATCGAAATACAAATAGTCCAAATCGTCGACCGACTATAATATATATATTATTAATCATATATCTATTTCAGTCGATTTTAATCGAATTGAACCGAATCACACTATGGCCAAACCGTCGACCGGCCGAAATAGGTTTCGGTCTTGATTTGTAACCAAACAGAAACCGAATCACATCTTAAACCGACCGAAACCGACCAAAACTCATCGTTTCGGTTCGATTTTCGATTTTGGTTCAGTTATACACACTCCTACGTACCGTACCAAAAAGTAGAAACGAGAAAAAAAACATATTCAAAGAGTCAAAACACGTACTTGAAAGCATGATGATCAAAACTCGTACGAGAAGGTGAGGGGTAGACAATTGTTTTTTGAATTTGAACGTTATAGATATAGACTGGAAGGAGTGCACGATACACGTTTTTCCTATTATAGGTAATAATTTGAATTTATCGAATAACCCAAAGCAAGCTACATACACTTGTATATTTTCAATCTACATACTTCAGTACTCGACTTTATCAAAATAATTATTACTAGTGTGTAACTTGTCGAAGTTAGACAGAAAATTCAACAATTCATGACAGAAAAAATTATAATAAAAATATATGAAAAATGTATTTTTTCATTTTATTTTTTCTACTTTTTGTATTTTTAAAAACTAATAAAATTAAACTAAACATGTGTTTAAAAAGTTGATAATAAAATATTTCTCTAAATGTAGGAAGTGAAGACTGATTTAAAGAAAATATTTCTCTAAAAATATGAAAATTAGTTTTACATTTACCTTACAACCATTCGAAATTTCATTACAAACAACATTAGTTGTTATATTGTACATCTTATCATCTTCGTCATAAATCAAAATTTTGAATCTTTTTTTGTTAGTAACTCATGAAATTGCCAAGTACAATATATAACCATGACTGAACACAGATTTGGAAATGATAGTTATCCTTTTAAAAAAGTATGTTCTAGTCTCTTTTTTATGGTCATAGCAAAACAAATACCCTTTTAAAAAAGCCTTTTTATGATAGTTATCCTTTTAAAAAAGTATGTTCTAGTCTTGTTTGTTTGGCAGGAAAGTAAAGTTATCACGGAATCTGATTCCTGGAATATGATTACTGGGAATATGAATTCTAGCACATTACTTATCTTGTGTTTGGAATATATAAGGAAAATTATAGGATTCTGAATTATGTGTTTGGTTCAAATACTCAATTGAGGAATGTAATAATTAATTGATTATTAACAAATATAAAAAAATAATATTATTATCGCTTTTTTTAAAATTTACTTGGAATAATATAACAAATTGAGAAAATAAAATACAACAAAAGCATATAAAAAAAATATCATCTGAATTTAATTGGAAATAAGCAAATATAAAAATAAACAAGTACCGTAAAACCATAAATAGTCAATGACAAAAGATATAAATAAACTCTACTTAACAGTTAAATTTTTAACTAATCTACTCCATTAATTCTATTAGAAACATTTCTTTCTCTCCATCATCATTAAGATTTAAAAAGTAATCCAATAGATCTGAATCTCGAACAAGTTTCATTGCAGCCTTTTGTTTTTTAGAATTTGTCAAGACTTCAATCTTTCACAATTCCTCATTAAGCTTATGACGATTGTCTTTTTTCTCTTGATCAACTCTAGTAAAACTTTCCACAAGCTTAACCATTTGATCATTTGACTTCTCCATATGAGCGAGAAGTACATTAGTCATGCGCCCAAACTTGATATCGGACCATCCGCACTTTTCCTCCTCCTCTTCGCTCAAGTTTTTGAAGTTTCTTCACCCCGAGATGTAGTTCTTGATGGTACACTGCCTTCATCGATTCTCCATCTTCTTGATTTTGATCTCTTTCTAAGTCCTCAATTACATCTATTGGAGTTTCGGCATTTAACCCAGTAGCTCGATCTTTGCCCCAAACAATTGCTAGTTGATCACAGTAACGAAAAGACTTGTTTATCATGAAAGTGCAATCTGGATGGCTCTGCAAAAAGTATATCCATATAATTTCATAATAACAATAAACAATATAAGCAACAACTAAGTAAATAATAAAATTTGAAAAGAGATATATTAATTTTTACCTTCAAATAATCGTCCCACACATCTGCACTTGCAGTAACGCATTTTTTTTCCATCATCCCAGCCAAAGCCACTTAATTCTCCATTAGAACGCACATCGTAGATGGCATGATATTGTTTTTTAATAATTTACAACGGGAGTCAATATGTGGTTTTTCTTTAAGACCATGGTTTGGTAATTTTTCTTGTAATATTTTTTCTAACTCTTTTTGATAACATTTTCTCAAGCCATTTCCACTCTCACCATCTCAGTTTGCACTCATTTTCAACTCAACAATTAATTCAACAAGCTTTTCATCTTCTTCAATAGTTCATACATGGTTACGAAGAACCATCTACAATCAGTTAATGCTCTACAAATTAATAAACAGTTACCAAATAAACACATAAAAGTCTAATAACCAGCAAAAAACGGTACTTAAAAATATTAAGTACACAAATAATTATGACATTTTGAATCGAGACTGTAAGACTACTATATCCATACGAGAATAAAGATTAAAAACATATAAAAATCATAAAAAGAATAAATAATATACATAACATGTCTTAAGCATGGTAAGCTATTACATAAAAGTCATGGTGTCCCAAATATAATTCAAACATTCATCAAAGAGAATGATGCAATACTAATATCAAACAACATGTCGATTTGCATCCACTGATTAAACATTTGATTAGCCAAATTAGATCTCCAATCTGTCCACTCTTGAGTTTGTCCAACAGAGGTAATTGGCTCCCCTTCCAATTCAATTGTCTCTTCTTCATTTTGAAAATTATCACTATAATTCATTTCAATGGGATCAACTCGCATATTTTCTCTGATTTGGTTTTGTAGAAGACAACACGCCATTATAATTCTGCCTTGTTGCTTGATTGGATAAAAATTTGGATTTTTAATGATATCCCAACGCATTTTTAGCATCCCAAAGCATCTCTCAATGACATTTCTCGCTGATGAGTGCTTCATATTAAAAAATTCTTCTGGAGTTGTTGGTTGTCGTCCAGTCCTCCATTCACTAAGATGATATCTCTGACCTCTAAAAGGTGCAAGAAATCCTTTACCATTTGTGTAGCTCGCATCCACTAAATAGTAATAACCTAAATTTTAAAAAGTTATTATGTGTGTAATTGACATATATTGAATACAAATATTAAATTGTATAGCTTACATACCATCATGTATTGGTAATCCGCTTCTTCTACTTAAAGCATCTCAAGCACTCTGCCATCCGCATGTGAGCCTTCCCAACCCGCAAGTACATAAATAAATTGCATGTCTTGAGAACATACTCCTAAAACATTTGTAGTAGTACGACCTTTTCTATTACGATACTTAGGTTTATCAACATCAGATACTTTCACTTCAATGTGAGTACCATCAAGAGCTCCTATGCAATTCTACAAATTTAGATCCAATCAATATTCGAGTTATTTAAATAAGAGTAAAAGAAACTAAGATGTTTTTAATATACCTTAAACCATTTCCATTTCACATCAGTGGAATCCTCAAGTACAGGGGAATGAGCTTTTAGTAAATGACCTTGAAGCCTAAGAACTGCATTCAATACATTGTTAAAATATCTACTAATTGTTTCTCCTGATCGCAAGAAATTTGTTTTCATTGTACGATTCTTTTGATGATGTGCTAGAATGTATAAAAAAATAGCAACTTGTTCATCAACCGTCATGTTCCTTGTAGCTCTTAGTCGTCCAATCGTTTGAAGCCTGTTAACTAATCTTCTAAATGTATGTATATCCATACGTAATTCATCATGACATGTGGTATCACTCTGATAGATCAATCGGTGAATGTAACGTGATCGATCAATCTCATTTATAGAATGAGGGGCCTTTAAATAATATTTCTGATAGTGATGTGTTATGATAGTTGTAATCACAAATATCAGTAGCTTCAACATATCCATTCTCTCTGTAAGCATACGAATCATAAGTAACAAAAGATTTTTGGAATTTGACTCTAATTTTTCCATCCTCTTAAAAAGGATCTGAAAGTCAGAATTGAACATTCATATCTTGAAGCACCATCGAAAATAGCGAGAGAGAAACGAATTCTCCTACAATTTCATGCGTATAATTAATAGATAATAGAAAGCCAAACATTTTTAGTATTTCAAATAATAAATAAGATTATCAAAAGTTTAACACTTAAACACATGATTGGATTTTTTTCTTTCAAATCATAAATAAGAATGACAAGATTTTAACCTACTGAATTGTTGAACTTAATAGATAATTATATTCAAATTATTTTGATGGTAGTCATTATCTTCCAGCTTTTCAAAAGAATTGCTAATCGGGCTAATAATATGTTTCATGATATTCAAGAGAGCCTATTTAATTTACTACATAATACATATATATTACAAAATATTTATCTTTCTTCAAAATATTTATCTTTCTCTCTCTAGTAAAAATACATATATTACAAAATATGTTCTTATATTTACACCTCTCTTTCTTCTCTACTCTATATCTATATATTTCAATGTGTATATATACAAATACATATATATATATATATATATATATATTTGTATATCAATTAAACCATAACAGAAAGAAATTTATGGAAAGTAGTAGAAATCTAAATTGAGTTAAAAAATTATTGATTAACTAATCAAATTAACGAGAAATACATATATATATATATAGTTGTATATCAATTAAACTATAATATATATATATATATAGAGGATAGATCATATAGTACCCAAGCCCTAGATAGTATGTAATACTCAATCTCATCCATTCATCTCATAAATCCTATGGTTGAGATTTTTCGGACTTTTAAGCTTAATTTACCGATTTTCGCTTCATTAAGG
Organism: Salvia rosmarinus; assembly: GCA_036937905.1. Taxonomy (NCBI): domain Eukaryota; kingdom Viridiplantae; phylum Streptophyta; class Magnoliopsida; order Lamiales; family Lamiaceae; genus Salvia; species Salvia rosmarinus. Next base: position 81,218,535 of record CM072814.1, on the reverse strand, counting down.
GTAAATTAGTAATTTGATTTGTTATGTGATTGCGAAAACAAACTATGCATTTAGTTGAATCGAATAATGCATTCAAATGAACAAAAATACATGCGATTGAACACAATAATGCATGCGATTGGAAGCTTCGCGTCCAACGCGGCGGGCGGCAGCGTGCGCTCACTCGCGCGTCCGGCGTGCGCTCGTGTTTCGCGCCTCCTGGCGCTTCGCTCCAGCGCCCGTTGGCCTGTATTTTTACGTTTTGTTCAATGCATTGACATGTTTTGATCAATGCGTGGACGTGCTTTGTTCAATGCATGTTTGTGTTTTGATGCAACATGCAGTTTTATGTTTTATTCAATGCATTGTCATGTTTTGTTCAATGCAGTTTCATGTTTTGTTCAATGCATTTTTATGGTTTCGACAGAAAATCTCTCATTCATCATTCTATGTCAATTCCGTCGTCTCTTTCACTGATTACCGGCGAATTCACCGTGAACCACCGCCATAGCCATCATATTTCTCGATTCTTCAATCATCTATCAAATCTATCTTCTATTTTTTCTCAAAATCCATCAATTTTGTTTTCAAATTTTTCTTCTTCTTTTTCTTTCTTTCAAAATCTATTGTTTGTTGTTGTTTGTTTATATTGTTGATGTTCGTCGGTGCTGCCGCCGTCATCGTTCGCTGCCGTTGCCGCCGTCGTCGTCTCCGGTGCCGCCCGTTGCCACCAAGGAGGAGGAGAAGAAGGTTGATTTGATTTCTTTCCATTTTGCCCCTTGCGAAAATTAAAAGAAAAGAAAAGAAAGGAGCGCCATGTGTCACTTGCAGTGCGACCACGTGTTCAAAATGTGTGGTCAGATTGAGTACTACTACTATGTCGAGGATCGGTACTACGGAACCCAACCCTATATATATATATATGGGAGGTTAACGTGAGAACCATTTTATTGTGAGAACGTGAGAACCAAAAGCGATGAATTCACGGTGAAAGTTGATGAATCACGAGAAAATTATCAATCCAAAAATAGAATTTTCGCCTCATGGATTCGAACCACGTGAAAAATTCGAATTTTGAATTCATTAACTTTCTCAACGGATTCATTAACTTTCATAACTAATTCATTTGGTTCTTAGTTTTAGGATAAGAATGGTTCTTATTTGAACCAAACTCTCTCTATATATATATATATATCAATTAAACCATAACAGAAAGAAAGAAACATATAAAAAAGCAAATCCCACACAAATATATGTATATTTATATATATACATATATGTAATCAAATCACTGACTTGCAGAAAGAAAACGAAACTACATCAAAAAAGCAAAACCCACACAAATTTCAAGAATGAATGTTAGATAATACAAAAGCAGCAGTACATAAATTAATAAAAAACTTAAAGAGAAAGAAAAGGTGAAAGAAAAGTCACTAACTTGCAGAAATAAAGCATCGTGACTATTTGCAGAGAGTGAGAGAGAAGATCGTTGATAGTGATGGAGAAGAATTGCGTGAAAGAGAGGAGTGAGAGAGAAATAACATCTGGCTTTTAAAATCCTCAAAGAATACCTAGGTTAGGATAGGGAATAAGAATCCTAGAATTCAACGTAACTTTCCTTGTTTTTAGGATTCAGATTACTTTCCTTATTTTTTTATAATTAAACCAAACATATCAATTTAATAATTGGGAATCAGATTACTTTCCGAGAGCACAATCCCTGACAAACAAACGGGGTCATTTCCATCAAACATCGATAGTCAACAACAGTCGGCTTTCTCAAATAGTATTGGCAAAAAAACTCCAATCACACCACGGCAAAAGTTGCACAAGCATTACATGGCCGTTGTTTCAGCAACACCCAAGTACTCATCATAGTAATCCATTGGGGCACTATATATGACTATTATTCACATTTATACATAATCCGAAATTTAAAGAAGATACAAAATGCACCTTGGTGCATTGCACGTGAGTACGAGTTTTGACCAGTTTTAACTCCAAAATAGAGTATGCAATATTTGAGACTCGTCGAAGCCATACATGTTTTTGTTTTTATTTTTTAAACATAAGATTCAGGTATAGGGAATGAGTTAACCTACGACTGACCTTAGTATACACAAGATTCAGTTGTTCCTAACTAGATTCAATTTATAAAAAAAAATAAAAGCATCAAAATTCGTAACAGGAAACAGATTCAAAAAGTACGAACTCATTTTCGAGAAAAAAAGAGAGCAAATGATAAAAACACGTATCAAAACATGTACTACAAAGCATATTCAAAAAATGTAAAATTTAGAGGAAAAAATAAGAACAAGAAGCATATTCAAAACACATAAATTCAATTTAGAGAGAACGAAAATATAAGAGCATGTTGAAAGTGATTATCAAAATACATGTACCACAAGGTAGAAACGAGAAAGAAAAAAGACACATACCCAAATATATATCAAAACAAGTACAGTATCAGAAAGTAGAAACGAGAAAAAAAACATATTCAAAGAGTCAAAACACATACCTGAAAATATGAGATGATCAAAACTGGTCCGAGAATGAGTGGGGATAGACAATTGTTTTTTGAATTTGAATGTTATAGATATAGACTGAAGGGAGTGCATGATACACGTTTTTTCCTATTAAAAGTAATCATTTGAATAACCCAAGGCAAACTATATACACATTTCTATTTTCAATCTACATGCTTCAGTACTCAGACTTTCTCAAACTAATTATGACTAGTGCTAACTTGTCGAAGTTCGACAGAAATTCGACAATTCATGACATATAAAATTATAATAAAAATTTATGAAAAAGATTTTTACATTTCAAATTTTATACTTTTTGTATTTTAAAAAAGACTAATAAAAATCAAACAAAACATATGTTTAAAAAGTTAATAATAAAACATTTCTCTAACTGTAGGAAGTGAATACTAATCTAAATAGAATATTTCTATAAAAATATGAAAATTAGTTTTACAATTACCTTACAACCAGTCGAAAATTTCATTATAAACCACATTAGTTGTTGTATTGTGCATCTAATCGTCTTTGTTATAAATTAAAATTTTGAATCCTTTTTTTTGCTAGTAACTCATGAAATTGCAAAGTACAATTCATAACCATGACTGGACATATATTTGGTAAAGATAATCATACTTTCAAAGTATGTTCTAGTCTCTTGTTTATGGTCATAGCAAACACCATTTTATCATATTTCCTTCAAGCATCGATAGTCAAAAGCAGTTGGCTTTCTCAAATAATATTGGCCAAAAACTCCAATCACACAATTGAACCGTCATTGCCCAAACAGATGGAACTATGGTTGGAAATAAGAATCTGTTTGCATGATCTTTCCTAAATTATGATAAAGTTATCTATTTTTGATGATTATATGGTTTGCTATTTTTACAACTCAGCGGATCGGCCCAAACGGGTCATAAAGAATGATTAATCGTTGATACATAATTTTACAAAACATGGCAAAATATCCACTTAGGACTTCGACCATCCAACTCAATTTCAATCTTAGAAATTTTTGTCATAACCCAATTTTGCAATTTTATGAAAAAGTTGTTTTTTGGGAAATATTTCGAAGGTCATACCATTTTGACTACTCGATCCTCAGTGGTTGTGAATGACTGATTTTTTCAATCTTTTCGACCTTGGTTCCGTAGGAGCAAGTCAGAAAGATTGAGAAATAGAAAGGTCATGCCTATAATTAATAAAAAATACAATCAATACTTCTTTTTAGGGGTAATTGCATATAATAACACCATATCTTTTTGGTTTACAACACAACTTTTAAATATTAGCACATAACATCTATAATTTATATAGTTTATAACGTTGATCGAAATTGGATAAAATTAAAGTCGTCATGATTGATGAAAAAGTACATGTGAATAGTTGTGTGATTTGCAATTTCAGAAGATATGTTTATGGTGGTCGATCAGTTAGTCAACGTGTACTTTTCCAGTATCCACATCATTTTAATTTCATTGAATTTCAACAGATGCTATAAATCACTAAAAATCATATTTCTGGAAAGATTTAAAAATCAACATTTAACTAAAAAATAGTACAAATAATATTTCCATATGTAATTACCAATGTTTTTAGTATATAAGAACTATACTATTTCAGATATCAAACACGTGATCGGCAAAATTTGGATGAATTTATGTTTTACACGTGTTTGGCAAAGTTTGGATGAATTTATAAGTTATTTAAAACGTTTTAAAAAAAGATAAGATATTATTAGTAACTTCTTGATGTGGTTGGTGTTTATGACTTTTTTTCTAGAAGAATTAATTAAATATTTTCCATCCCAACATAGACAATATTCTAAAGAATATATATTATTGTAGCCTTTATGGTTTATTCGATTCCATCTTCATTATGACTATTTAAAAAATAAATAAAAATTGATTCTTCTTTTTCATTTCCTTTTATTTTCTGGTTCGGCAATTAAAGAGGATGAGTAAGGAGAAAAGAGTAAATCCACATCACCGATGAGTTTATATAGTCTTATAGGGGAAGAGAAGAACACTGAAGCAGAATCATCCCCTTTCCCTTTTTCTCACATATATTCTTCCCTCTCTCCAACTTTTTTGCTCAGATATATTCTTCTCTATTCCGTTTTCCCTCCCCTATTCTCTCTATAGAGCTGCGAGTGCGAGATGTAATATTAAATAAATTAAGTATCTCCAAATTTTTTCCCCATGGCAAAACCCTTCTGAAGTAGAATCATTCCCTATCCCTTTCTCGAAAACATATTTTATTGGTTTTGTGAAAATTCAATTTTTTATACTGTGTAAAATTATTATTCTGCGGCGGGGGAGATCGTGATTCGGGAGGATCGGCAGTCATGCTGTCGTTGCAGAGCGATCCGCGGCAGTACAACCTCAATCTGCAGCAGTTACAGCAGCAGCCCCAGCATGTGGCTAGGGTTCCGTACAATGTCTTGACCGATCATCACCGGGAAGAGTCTTCCTTGGCTTTGGTCTCTTCGAGTAATATCAAGCAAGAGAATCCTCGTGAAGGTTTGATTTTTTTTTAACATTTATAGCCATTTAATTCTGTGCTGGATTTCTTCTGTGTTTGTAGTGGGGGAGTAGTACTCTGATTTTCCTATGTTCGGGTTAAATTAGTAATATGTTTTACTGTTTTATAGATTTCTCTAAGAATTAGGGTTTTGTGTTTGTTGGTTTTTCATTTTATATATTGTCCTTGGTTATGAGCCTCAAGCTGGAACTGTATGATTAGTATGTGGTTCGGGTAAGGTCTTGTGTGATTTTTGCAATTTCTGACATCGGTTTTTTTCTATGCATCTGTCTTTCTTTTTTTTGGGTTAAACTTTAGGCATCTGGTTCCATTAAACTCCTTTACCTTGTTGACTCTATTGAATTTCGGGTGCCTCCTTTAGTTCTTTTAACTATATTCATCCACGGCACTTTTGGAAGCCTCCATTTTTTTGGGCTTTTATCCTGTACTAGTTAATAGGGATTTTGCTAATTGAGTAAGATTTTTTCAGTTCTTATTAAAAAATTGTTATTACGACTTCTACGGTTTGATCAAGCACTGCTTTCATAATTTCCAATTATGGTGCTTTGAGTTGTTGCGTCTATTTTATTGTATGACCCCGACATTTCAGCTAGTTTGGCGACCTGTGATGCACGGTGCAACATTTCATTTAGTTGGGTAATGGTGCATCTGCATTAGGTTTGAAAGGTTTGAAATCTATGTTTTCTTAGATTCTGAAAATGCTAGCTATGTATTTCAAGAAAAAAACTATATGTGTTTGTCAAACTTTTATTTTCCTTTCGAATTTGTTATGATGAAGTTTGCAAACTGAAGAAATTTCTGAATCAAACACCATCTAGGTGTGAAGAAGTTAGTAACTTTTCTTTTATTAGACGCCTATGGATAGGTTGGTACAGTAAAAGTTCATGGTATATTAAACTTAAGGAGTATATAACAACTTATTAGATTTCTGGTGTAGTAAAAGCTGATTTTTTGAATGCGGTGTATTTAGTCGACACACTGAGAGGTTACTTTGCCTTACCTTAACTTCTTCAGTCTATCAAGTGAAGTAAATGCTCAATCTTCTCTGATATTTTGTTCCGTATTCATTCTATTCGCACATGGAAGTACCTAGTTACTCTGTGGAGGAATATCATTGTAAACTGCAGCCGACTTCTTTGAGATACATAAATATTATCACTGTTATGTTTCTGTTTATAACGGAGAGTACCTTATGTTTTCTAGATTATTGAAATTATCATTTTCTAGAGATTATACTGATCATTTTAGAAGCATTGCTATTATTTGTAGTGCCATAGTCAAAATTTTGACCCATGATTATTTCACTTCTAAAGAATATGTTCTGTTGGAGCTGTGAGTTTACAATTGTATGTATATAAGGATTTTATTGCTTTCACATGAATCACATAAAAGGTTGAGAGGGCATTAATTTGAATAGAACTTACTCCTCCTTAAGAGATGTGGTTAGTATTAAAGTTTGATAGCTCATGGAATGCTAAATCATTTAAGATGTTGACTGGGCAAACTCAAATGGAATTGGACTTTGTTTCGGCCTTCCGGTTATTTAAGCATTTTACTGATTGCTTTTGTGTGAGCTATGCATGCTACGTAGAATTAAATCAATGCTACTGTTTTCGCTTCTATTTTTTTATGCATTCAACTAAAGTTGGCGATTCATATTTTTGTTACTCTAAATATAAGCACTTTAACATTTAACTTGGAGATAATTTATCATTTAACATGATTCCTTTTTTTTTTAATTGATCTAGTTGATGAAGACACACTCTTGAGCCTTGCTCATCAAAATTATAAAGCTGGAAATTATAAGCAGGCACTAGAACACAGCAAGGCTGTCTATGAGAGAAATCCAAGTCGCACTGACAACCTTCTTCTGTTGGGTGCAACCTATTATCAGGTTGCTGTTTGGTTACTTTTAGTTTTGCTATTTACCTGATTCTTGCCGTTTTCCTCTTGGAATTAGCTCCTGGAACTGGAAAGCAGACATCTGAAACTTATATTATGATTTTTTTGTCAGTTGCATGACTTTGATTTATGCATTGCAAAGAATGAGGAGGCTCTTAGTATTGATCCACAATTTGCTGAGTGCTATGGAAATATGGCTAATGCTTGGAAGGTGCACTTTTTGATGTTCTGAAATCTTCTTATAATGCTGGATGTGGATTAATGGAGATGTTAAACATGTTGCTCTTGCTTTTTGCCAGGAAAAAGGAAACATTGATGTTGCAATTCGCTATTACTTGATTGCAATAGAGGTTTGTCTTCCTTTGGATTTCAATCGTAATTGGATTTATTTATTTGCATAATCTTTTTCTTCAGTAGGAGTGGAAAGTAATTATATGAGCATGAAATACAGCAAATTGATTTTTCTTGGATCTTTTCCTTGTTTATCCAACTTCTCGTGATCTGTCCCTAAGATTTTCCTGAAGACTGACATTTACAAATTCCATTCTGTATACAGTCACTGGGTGTTCTTGTAATCAGCTTATTAGTATACTGGAAGAAGCTTAGTAGACTTTTGTAGTATTGATTGTCCTTAAATGCATTTATAGATCCACCATATTCTTGTTTCTTCCTTTTCTGAATGTTACCAGTGTCCCTCTACACAATTGAAATCATATAATCATCCTTTCGGGAATCATGATATAATCAGTTGAAAGTATTGACAATAATTGTTATGTTTCAAGTGTGCGAACCTTATGGAAGTGAATCGTTTAAATCTTGCAATTGCACAGAAATTTTATTGAGTTAAACCTCGGTTAATATGCTCCCATAATGTTCTGATAATCAAGACAGGATCTAGTAGTTTATTCATATTGTTCTTCCTGGGATATCTCCTGCATCAATTTCATGAACCATAATGTTCACTTCCTTTAGCTGCATCATTGTTCTTGCTACTACTTTTTCTTTGTTTTAATCCTATCGTTTCTGGGTTCTGTTTCATACCTTGAATTTGTGGCTAGTTAATCAAATTGTCTATTTGAATGCTGTTTGCTGTTTATAGGCTCTATTTGCTCATTCTAAATATGTGAAATGATATGTGAAGGTTATAAGGACGAGGTAGATGACATATATTGGACTTGCATAAATAACTGTATTTGTGAACAATTTACTTGCAGCTCCGGCCTAATTTTGCTGATGCATGGTCAAATTTAGCTAGTGCTTACATGCGTAAGGGAAGGTTTAGCGAGGCTGCACAATGTTGTCGTCAAGCACTTGCTCTAAATCCACGTTTGGTAACTTTCATAGACTTGTCTAGTGTTATTTCCTACATTTTGTATCTTCTCATATTTATATCAATTTTAATTTCCTTAGGTTGATGCCCATAGTAATCTGGGGAATCTGATGAAAGCTCAAGGTTTGATTCAAGAGGTAAGATAGGAGATGGTACATGTTTTCCATCAAACATGTTTCCTTCATCTACTTGTTTTGTTTGTCTTAGTAGACTTATGATATTATGGGTTATGGTTTTTGATTGAACTTCTAGGTCCTTTAATTGAACTGTCTAGTCTTCCAGATGTTATATTTGTATAGGGTCCAAACATTGTGCTGGTGGAGATACATGGTATACTAAAATGTCATTGACAATTGAGTTGCCTTTAGCAAACCTGTTACAGTTTGCGAGTTTATATATTTCTTCTAAATTAATTTGTAGTATATTATTATTTGTTGGACGGACCCCCTCTTTGAAATTCTTGGGTCCACTATCAGTATTATTATTTAAAGATGATGTAGGTCTCGTAAGAATTTTTCCTTCTTCATGCACTTGTTTATTGGTAATTATAGACTGCCGTGATGTCAAAATGTTAATCACACTTCATTTCAGAAGTTTTGATGCTATGTTTCCTTTTCTCAGGCATACAATTGCTATTTGGATGCTCTTCGAATACAGCCAACTTTTGCTATTGCATGGTCCAATCTTGCTGGTCTTTTTATGGAGGCTGGTGATCTTAACCGGGCCTTGCAATACTACAAGGTAGGAACAACCAGTTCAGTATTTTTGGATATGATTTTTTTTTCATGGCCTCATTGTGTGTATGCATATGTTCTGGTTTGTTTTGGATATGATTGGTGGGGTGTTCTTGTGTGCTCTTCTCACAGTATTTCATGGTACATCCAGGAAGCTGTTAAGTTGAAACCAAACTTCTCCGATGCCTACTTAAATCTGGGGAATGTTTACAAGGTTAGATATATGCTTTTTGCTTGTATTTTTGGGTAGCTACAAATGCAAGGGCAAGTTTTTGGAGAAAGACACGTCTTCTTTGTGTTCTCCAGGCCTTAGGAATGCCACAAGAGTCTATTGTATGCTACCAAAGAGCTCTGCAGTCAAGACCAGACAGCGCTATGGCTTTTCGTGAGTGATTCAGTCTTTCCTTAGTATGTTAAATCTTCCAGACTGTTCTCTTGTTTGTCAAGGGGCAGGTCCCCCCCCCCCAGATACACCACGTGGTTCACCTTCTTATCTCAGTGCAGTGTTTGTGTTTTATGCTGGGTTGTTTCTGGAATTGTTCGATTTTGAGCGTTACTTTGTTATGTCCTTTTTTGGGTTTATGTATGCGTGGGCTTGAAATTGCACAAATGATGATATCTGGTACGTTGCAAGGAGGGTAACTCCTTAAGCTATTGTCACAAGGGTGACTTCAGGGTATGAACTTGCTCTTTCTGTGTGCCATGATCTTCCCTTTGGATTAGTCGCCTTCACTTAATCTTATTCCCAAGTTGATGTTAGGCAAGCCAAAACATAGCAACTAATACACACTGTATGATAAAGGTGGCACCAGTTTACAGGGAACATCCCATTGCAACGTTCATCCGCATGCATTGATACAGTTGGGATGTGATATCCTCGTACGTATTTTCCACCATATTGTCACTAGATGGGTGGCAGGTCTGCCACATGGTGCCACTAGCTGATGCCTTGTACTGGGGCTGTTGGGCCTATTCTGCCCAGCAAATGCTTGTAAAACCAGATGGGGTGGCAAGTCTGCCACATGGTGCCACTATCTGATGCCTAGTGTTTCTTGTTGGAACCAACCCCATCTACACAGCAAATGCTATCTCTAATCTCTATGCATGTTTGCCACCTGATCTGACTCGTATCAGCTGTTTTTCTCCACCACTGAGTATATCCAGCATCTACCCACGCCATACACCAAGTAACCACATAAACTTTTTGATGAATTTCTTCTTTGGGGCTGTCAAATGAACTACCTCTATCTCTCTCTCAAGCAAGCAAACCTTTTTTTGAAATTGGCTGAAGGTCTAAGTAGTTCTTTGTGAGCTCATGAACATGATATAATCAAACATGTTCTATGTTGTCACTCCAAATAAGATGCCTATTAGAACTGATATGTAATTGCTGGAAATTCATCTTTCATGTCTTGAATTCAAGTACACCACTCTCTCTGTATATAAGCACAGAAAAAGGCCACTTATAGTGTGCGTGTGTTGGCCTAGTGGTAGAGTGGTTAATGCCCGAGGCCAAAGGTCTCGGGTGACGCAGCCTTTAAATTTCTGTATTAAATTGACCAAAAAAAAAGACCACTTATTTGTTTCTCTGATATCCTATTTTGCTAAATAAATGTACTCATGATATACATTAAATCAAGATGGTTTAATATAAGTGCATAAAATGGCGTTTATACAAATAATTATAATTAATAAAATGATTAAATTGAAAATGATTTTCTAGCCTTGTTCTTCAGAGGCATTGGGTGTCACACACTGCAAATAGTGCAAAAGTGTAGCTTCCAAAGTGATTATTTTATTAATTGATCTTACACTGTCATTTTCCTTGAGTAATGAGATGTTTTCATCTGTTTGAATTGGCCCAGATGACACAATATTCACGAACTGTTGGAAAATGTTGTGATGAAGTGCTTCATGTAATTGCACAGTTGTTCTGGATTTTGATGTTATACGTTACTGCTGCAGGCAACTTGGCCAGTGTATACTATGAGCAGAGTAACCTCGATATGGCAATACTTAACTACAAGCGAGCTATTGCCTGTGATGCTGGATTTTTGGAGGCATACAATAATCTGGTTTGCAGTCTATCTTAATTCATCTAGTTATATTCTTTAAGGAACAATTCTCAAGCAACTTAGCTGATTATTCTGTTTTGATTTTGATTACCAGGGTAATGCATTAAAAGATGCTGGAAGAGTAGAAGAAGCAATTCATTGCTATCGAGTTAGTTTCCATTTCATTTATAAATGTTTGTTATGTAATTGATCTCTGCATGTACTAATCAGGGTGTTTGCTTATGAAGCAATGCCTGTCTCTGCAACCTAGTCACCCTCAGGCCCTTACCAACCTTGGAAATATTTACATGGAGTGGTATGTTTGATATCAATGTATAACTTATGCGGGTTGCATAGACTGTTGCTTTTGCTCTTCGGCGAATTGTTGGTCATGATATCTATCTTCTGTATGTTGAAGGAACATGGTGAGTGCTGCTGCTCAATGCTACAAGGCGACGTTGTCTGTTACCACAGGGCTGTCTGCTCCTTTCAATAATTTAGCCATAATATACAAACAACAGGTATGGACTCATTTTCCTTTCTTGTATATTTTTTTGCGCAGCAGCATAGTTAATACAACTCAAAAAGTTGTCTTTTTGTTACTAGAAATTCTTGCAGGATTGTAACGAATGATATGATCTGTCAATCACGCCTTTAGCATGATCTTGATGAGAGAACTGCAACTAACATGTAAATTACAGGGTAACTATCCTGATGCAATATCCTGCTACAATGAGGTCCTCAGAATTGATCCATTGGCTGTTGATGGGCTTGTTAATCGGGGTAACACTTACAAAGAAATTGGAAGAGTCAATGAAGCCATTCAAGATTATATGCGTGCTATTACCGTCCGACCAAGCATGGCTGAGGCTCATGCTAATTTAGCTTCAGCTTACAAGGATAGGTACATTTGTCCCTTCCAGTAGATATTTGAACTAGTTGTACAGGTCTAGCTGATCATGTCTATCCCTTGCTGTCGCTACCTGCAGTGCTTTCTGGAAGCAGAAGCTATTAACCAGATTATTATTATTATTATTATTATATGAAAATCCATTTCTCTAGAAATTTGGACTTGTATGTGGTTCACTACTTATATATTTCTGAAAATCTATTTCACTAGTGATTTGGACCTGTATGTGGTTGATTAAAAAATTAATGTGGCATGTGCTTTACATGCCTTTGTGTGGGCTATACCTGCAGTGGCCATGTAGAAGCTGCGATTAAGAGCTATAGGCATGCATTGGCATTGCGTCCAGATTTTCCAGAGGCAACTTGTAACCTTCTTCACACTTTGCAGGTACATAAAATCTCATGTTCTCTATGTTCTTTCTCGAAGTTTCTGTAAATCAAAACAGTAACGCATCCAGATGGTCACCCTCTACATGAATATCTGCTTCTGTTTGTTTCCTTCTAATATTAATGAGTTCTTATGTGCACATTTTGCGAGTTTCTTAGGTGAGAGGTATGCTCTCATGCCAACTTGGTGTAACTTTAATAATCAGAATTTTATTCCGGAAAATCTCGAAAATCATGGACTTCCTGCCTAGCTCTTAGGCTTGTAATGTTTCATGGGGGACTAAAAAAGCCTGGGCTGAAAGTACTGGGCGCGGACTTGAGAAAAAATTATGTGCTTAAAAATAGCTAAAGTCTTGGACTGGTTCGATTCAATGGTCCAATTTGATGGTAAAGTTCATGGACTGAGTGCGTGTGTAAAAGCGAGGAATGGGCGTAAGTTTTTGTATATAACGTTCAACAATGTTGCTGAGGCTATCTAATTGCCAGAAGACCATGCCTTGATCTATTTTCTCTGTACTCTGATTGATATACATTGGGAAGCATGCACTGCCATAAACTAATCCAGTAATGGCATTGTGATGCATGCCATTCAAGGGAATCCATTGTGTTAGTAAAAGCTATGAATTATTCTAAGACTAACAGGATTGCTGGTGAAATAATTTTCTATTTGTCATTAACAAGAGCAGGTTCAAATAATCAATTTTCTGTGATCTGCTGAGCAGGATACTTACCTGGTTTCACTATATTATTTGACTGTTTCTATTCGTACTTCGTAACATTTGTTTTTTCGTTCTGGCCTATGTACCATGATATTAAAATAACCATATTATAGTCTTCACTACTTATAATTGATACAATTCTATGATTCATTAAGCAGTTTATATAGCTTGTTAATGTATAAAATTCTTGCATGATTTTGAAATATAATTGTATGGTGTCGGTATTATTTTTTTACTTTATCTAGTGGTTTCTTGATCTTTCTCTAATATTATTGTCTTGAATGAAATTTACCTCAGTGCGTGTGCGACTGGGAAGACCGGGATAATATGTTTGCTGAAGTTGAAGCGATACTTAGAAGACAGATCAAGGTTTTGCTAAATCTGCACAATAGACTCTCAGTCCCATCTCAATTTGGCGACCACCATTCATCCTTTCCTGATTGAACAAATATAGAGTTCAGTTTTTCAATAATATTCATCACCAGCCTCTTATTTATTGTAGATGTCAGTTATTCCAAGTGTGCAGCCTTTCCATGCAATAGCTTATCCCCTTGACCCCATGCTTGCTCTTGAGATTAGGTAAGGGACTTCACTACTCTCTCGGTTGGGCATTCTTTAATTTATATTTGTTAATATTGTAACTCTGAGGTTTTAATACATGCAGTTGGAAATATGCTGCACACTGCACTGTTGTCGCATCCCGTTACTCACTTCCTCCTTTTAACCATCCAACTCCACTACCAATAAGGGGTGGGGGCAGGAATGGCCGGTTAAGAGTTGGGTAGGTTCATTGACGACTTCTATTGTGCTGCAGAATTACCCCCTTTTTCTCATTGTGACTGGTATACATAAACTTGTTTACTATTTTCTGTATCTCACAGATATGTGAGTAGCGACTTTGGTAACCACCCTTTGTCACATCTTATGGGTTCGGTGTTTGGCATGCATGACAAAGATAATATTGAGGTTAGTGTATTATGTACTTAAATTGGTTAGTTCTGATTTTTGTCTTTTGGTGCTATACGATTTTTGTTGTTGTAGGTTTTCTGCTATGCATTGAGTCCAAATGATGGTTCTGAATGGAGGCTAAGAATCCAATCGGAAGCTGAGCATTTTATTGACGTGTCATCTATGGCATCCGATACTATTGCAAGGATGATTAATGAGAATCAGATTCAGATTCTTATCAACCTCAACGGCTACACTAAGGTATCAAACATATACTGTTGCCCATCTTCTTTACTTGGTTTGGTATTTTCTGGATAGGATCTTGGATGAAATAGTGATTGTCTGCATATATGCAGGGGGCAAGAAATGAAATCTTTTCCATGCAGCCTGCCCCAATTCAGGTTTCATATATGGGATTTCCTGGGACCACAGGAGCAAGCTACATACATTATTTGGTTACTGATGAGGTATCATACTTATATTGTGTTATCTGCTTTGTTTGTGTTGGAATCTGATATGTGTATTCCTTTAGCATGCAAGTGCTTTTCTTGACCCTCGATTTAAAGCTTCTTGGGTCTCACTAACTGTGTCCTGTTTTCATTGCAGTTTGTGTCACCTATATGTTACTCAAATCTATATTCTGAGAAGATTGTCCATCTACCTCATTGCTATTTTGTGAATGATTATAAGCAGGTAAACAGAGAATTTCTCTTTTTGTAGCAAAACTATTTTTTGTTTATATTAAATATATCTTTATGCTGACTCTCACCTGTTGCGATGTCTTTAAGAAAAATGTTGATGTACTGGATCCAAACTGCCAACCTAAGAGGTCTGACTATGGGTTGCCTGAAGACAAATTTATATTTGCTTGTTTCAATCAACTGTACAAGATGGATCCAGAGATTTTACAACCTGGTATATATGGTCAAAATTATTATTTTGTAAATTGCCATCTTACAATCCAATGATGTGCTTAGGAATTATCTTTACTTCATTCAGGTGCAATATTCTTAAGCGTGTTCCAAATAGTGCACTTTGGCTTCTCAGATTTCCAGCAGCAGGCGAGATGAGGCTGCGTGCCTGTATGTCTTTCTGTGCCTGGGTTATGTTAAACAGTTAGATAGATGTTTCCAGTAAGAAAGAGGTGTAGTTTGATGACAAACTAAAAAATTACTTTTTGTCCAGATGCTGCTGCACAGGGAGTGCAACCAGACCAAATAATATTCACAGAAGTTGCAATGAAACAGGAGCACATAAGGCGCAGTTCACTAGCAGACCTCTTTCTTGATACGTATGGTTCTTTTATTTTGTACTCTTCCTGCTTTCAGCTTAGACGCCTTGAGAGTAACTAACTTTTTATAACTTCCTACTTGTTCTAAACTTATAATTTCATGTTGATTCTTCTTTATTGTTAAATAGGCCACTTTGCAATGCACATACTACTGGGACGGATATTCTTTGGGCTGGTCTACCTATGGTTACTCTTCCTCTTGAGAAGATGGCTACTAGAGTTGCTGGTTCACTTTGTTTGGCAACTGGAGTTGGGGAAGAGATGATTGTGAATAGGTATATGTCTCGACTTGTAACCGATTTATGAGGTGGTTATAAGTTGTTAGAAAGATCTTTGAAATTACGTTTCAGATTCGTTAGTTCTTTTTTTCTTCTACTTAATTACTCTTTTTGGTTTTGTATGCTGTCTTTCCATTCTGTCGCTGTTAGTGCGAAAATTTGTCATATTCTCTTGCTCTTTTGTAATTGTTCTTGAAAGTTGGAACTTGTTTCAAACTACATATTATGTTGTACCATCTAGCTCCTGTTGGGAACTTTCCATGGTGTTTGTTGTGTTGTCACCAGAATTTTTATCAATGAAAAATACCATTTTCTGTCATAACTGTGATTTTGACCCCCCTCTCTCTTACTTGCTTCATTCTTGGGCACTTTTTCGTGCTATATCTGGTCTTTTCTTCTTTAAATAATAAATATAATTGCTCACGTCCTTAGCCTGGGTTTTTGTTGGTTTATATACTTCGACTCATGTGCCTTGTTGTTTAACATGATTAGTATGAAAGAGTATGAAGAGAAGGCAGTTTCTTTGGCACTTAATCCTGAAAAGCTTGAAGATCTTACCAAGAGGCTGAAGGCTGCACGCTTAACCTGTCCTCTTTTCGACACAACACGCTGGGTTAGTAGCATCATGACTCTTAATTGTTCTATTCTATATGAGTGACTTCTAATTTTATCTTGACCCCCTGCTGATTTATCGTATCTTATGCTCGCAGTGATTGATTTGTGAACTTGATTTTGTCTTTCAGGTGAGGAATCTGGAGCGTTCGTACTTCAAGATGTGGAATCTTTACTGCTCAGGCCAGCATCCACAGCACTTCAAAGTTGCAGAGAATGACTTGGAATTTCCGTATAAGTAGATGGATGTATAAAAGAGACGGAGACGACATTGTAGATAAAGCAAGAGATTCATTTGACGGCTTGACTTGTGTCTGAATTGGCTTCAGACTATACTGTACCATATGCGATGTTACTCATTTCAATGATGAAATAGTGGAAATGACTATTTTACTTCATGTTGAGGTAATTTTGCAGGGCGGGGCTCATAGATAAAAGTTTGAGAATCTCCAACCGAAAATCAATTAGTTCCTCATTATGTATATACTTTTTTTTTGCGATGGATACATGAATAATCCGTAATAATGAATAGCTCGCATTTAATTTAAGGTAATAATCTTAGTAATCCTTAACGAAAAGTCCAAACTAATAATTATATATTACATCAGCAGCCCAGATAAATAGTTGCCGATGTGAGATTTTGCGACGTCCGGCTGGATTTCCGATTGTTTTTCAGAGGAGTTACCGATGAGTTTTTCCATTGGTAAAGAAGTATTTTTGTGAGGTGTTGTAACCGTGTATGTATGTAATTTGGTGACAACTATTCCAATTAGGCATGACGCATAACTTTGGAATGATTGAAAAAAATTGATGCTAATTGTATAACTAAAATATGCTAACTGACAAAAACTTGATGGTGATAATTGTACTAACGACCCGCTTATAAATTAATATATATTTTTCAATAAGTGAAGATGTACATTTCGCTGTAGTACTCAAAATATAAAATTATTGTGCAAAAACTATAACTTAAGTTTCAATACCAAATTTAGATTTTCGAGGAGAAACTCATTATTATCCGTGCTCAATGCTCTCGCGTCACAAACTCAACAAAAAAAATCAGCAGCAGAAAATATAGTAAGGTACAAAGATATACCGCAAAAAAGAAGCAAAATCTCTGATTATTTGGTGTTATCATTTATGTTGTGATTTTTTTCTACTTGATGCTTGTGGTAGGAGGTGGAGACGGCGTAAAGTCGATCAAATCCTTGGAGTGCATCCACGGCTTCACCACCACCACCGCTTCGAAAGTCTCGGGTGCTCCCCCGCCGCCGCGAGTGGCGGCCGAGATCTTGAGGTAGTATTTGATGCCGGAGACCACCTGCGTCTGCGCCTCCACCACCTGAAAGAACACCAGAAGCTTCTCGCTGTTGGCCTTGTGGCGGTTGTACTCTCCCACGCAGTATCTGCCCAGCTCTTGCACTTCTTTGTTATCCTTGACGTTTTTCACTTGCGTTCTGCCTCCAACTTTTCTGCCGACTGCGGAGGCCTGGTGGGGGAAGACGGCGGCGAGGAGGAGGAGGAGCAGCAGCGGAGAAGGGGTTCTTGATTTGGCCATATGTGTTCTAGTGCGAGTGCGAGTGCGAGTGTTTTTTGGATACGATGAAGATGAGGTGAATATATTTATATATATATATAAAGAGAGATTTGTTGCGTA
This sequence comes from Salvia rosmarinus, assembly GCA_036937905.1. Lineage (NCBI taxonomy): Eukaryota > Viridiplantae > Streptophyta > Magnoliopsida > Lamiales > Lamiaceae > Salvia > Salvia rosmarinus. The sequence continues at coordinate 81,200,669 of CM072814.1, read as the reverse complement.
ATTCAAGAGTGGACACGTAAGGAAGGGGGTGGCAGCAGCTGCGGGGTGCCGCGTTTATGTAATGCAGTGGGCAGAAGATAGAATTTATGTACAATTTTTGTAGTGCCGCACAGCTATATTGTTTGTGCCATCAATTCTTTTAAAATAAATATTAAATATATTATTACAAAATGAGGCGAATTATATTAAGTTTTGTGAGAAAAAATAAATGGGAGTACAATTAATTCAAACTAATAATTATTTAGAAAATATTTTTAATAGTGAAAAATGTAATTGATAATATTAAAATGACAAAAACTAGGTAATCTCCGCTTCACCGTGAGCTCACCCTTGTTTTTTGTTAAAATAATTATATATTAATTATGATGAGTAAGGATAATTAGATTTTGTTAATGTATAATTAAATTTATTAATTTTTAATTATAATTTTTAATTCAAAATTAGAATTTATTAATTTATAATTATGGTTTATTAATTCATAATTGAGGTTTATTAATTCACATTTAGAGTTTATTAATTCAAATAAAGTTTATTAATTTATAATTAGGGTTTATTATTTCCAATTATGGTTTATTAATTCAAAATTAGGGTTTATAAAATTCAAATATGGTTTATTAATTCAAAATTAGGTTTATTAATTCACTATTAGGGTTTATTAATTCACGATTAGAGTTTATTATTTCACAATTAGAGTTTATTAATTCAAAATTATTATTTATTAATTTACAATTAAATTTTAATAAACTAATTAATTTTAATTAGAATTAATTTAGTTAATTAATTAATTAGGGGTGGTCTCACTGTGCGCGCGAGAGCATAGTGATCTCTAAACTGTAAACTCTAAACTCTAAACTATTTTAACAGGGGTGGTCTCACTGTGCGCGCGCGCGCACATGAGACCACCCCTATTAAAATAGTTTAGAGTTTAAAGCAACATTTATCCTATTCTTTCTTCTTACTACTACTACTACAACAATTTCATACACTGTTAGATTATATTAGATACAGAATACCGTTTTATATATAAATTAACTCCTTATATTAATGATAATAGATTGTGCAATATTTAGAATAGTGATCACTGTGCAATATTTAGAATAGTACTTTTTTTTACCAATTATGGTTAAGAATTGAATGAGGTTCGGCGTTTATTCTTGAGTTATGAATTGAATTTTTTATACATACAATCGGATATTCGAAGAATTATATGATCAAGTATATTCAAAATTAATTTATTCGTATGTGATGGATTAACTTATATTATTGTCAAAATATATAACCTTTTAGTCTATCTTTTCGATAAAAACTAATTAATAACAAAACAATCATAATTTGATTTTATTTTTATATCTAACCGAACATATTTTTTCATATCAAAATATTGTATTGACAACCAAAAAGTTGCATGAAATTTATACTAGAACAAATATAATGTTGTTTGAAATGACCTCATTTTGCATACAAATTCTAAAATTGAAATAAAATAAGTATCCAACTAGCTAAGCAGAGAGACGTATCTCTTCCCCAAATTGGATCATCTTCACCATACCAGTCCATATCTCTTCCCACGATATATTTGTATTGCATCAAAACGACAACTTCGTAAAAAAGTTCAAGAACTGCCAAGAAAATTATATCATTAAATCAAAACATTTTTTTTGATATTAAATTAAGATTTATGGAGAATTATTTATAGTTTACAAGAAGTCATTTTAAGAAGTAGAATTAATTAACTTAAATCTAATTTAATTTGATTTGCTGACCGGGTTATCAAACGATCCGAATCCCGTCCACCAAAATGGGCCCCGACGCAAAACGTTCATCAAGATCTAAAAATTGAAATTATAATATTGTTTCGCCAAATTTCAATTCAAATTCTCCCTCTCTCTCCTCTACCCCTCCAACGGATACGCCCTCTCTCTCCACTGTCCAATTCTCTCTCAAATTTCTTTCCTCAGACATAGAACCTCTTTCCCCGTACTTCAATCTTCAGAATGAAGAATTTCACGACGCCTAGAAATCAAATCATGAGAGAGAATCATGAAAACGTCGCAGCATCTCCGAACCCTAAATCGAAGCCGACTACACCAAACCCTAATCGGAAGCTCAAATCCAGTAAAGAGAATGCACCTCCGACGCCAGCGTCAGATCCGAATTCAATGACGGCGTCTCCAGCAACCGCTAAGATGAAGAGCCCACTTCCGCCGCGCCCACCGCTCAAGCGCAAGCTCAGCGTCGAGTCTGTGGAACCTGATAACTCCGCGCCTGCCGCGAATTTATTGGATTCCGGCGTGAATGTGTGGATTCATTGTTTTTTGAATGACTTTTCACTATCTGTGAGATTGTAATTGAAGAGACTGCCGCTAATTTGGGGGATTTTGTATACTAGGTAATTGTGCGTGTGAGACCACCAAACAATGACGAAGAAGACGGAGGAGGTGTAGTTCAGACAAAATCCCAAGATTCTTTAACAATATCAGGTCAAACGTTTACGTTTGACTCCATAGCTGATATTCATTCAAAACAGGCAAGCTCTGCCTCTACCTCCCTCTGACCATTTTTACTTGTTGAATTAAGCTGGCAACAGAAAGAAAAGTGAATATGAATTACTGATGAGCACTTTGTTTTGAAATGTTTGTTCCAGAGTGACATATTCGAGCTTGTTGGTGCACCACTTGTCGAGAATTGTCTTGCGGGGTTTAATAGCTCCGTCTTTGCATATGGGCAGGTATGTCCATTTCCACTTCTGGAATTTTTGTCAGATATTTCTTTCATTAAAAAATACATACAGCTTCTTCAGCATGAAATGTTTGTGTATGGTCACTTTTATAAATTTAAATAAATTGATTTGTCAGACTGGAAGTGGAAAGACATACACGATCTGGGGTGCATCCAATGCCTTGTTGGAGGAAGATGGGCAAGGCCTAGCACCACGTGTATTTCAAAGGCTCTTCGAACGGATTGATGAGGTTGCTTCCTGATTATAGACTGCAGCAACTTCGTAAAACTCTATGCATGGTTATTTTCCTGATTTATCAAACATATAATACATTTCCTTGCAGGAACAGAAAAAACAAGCGGACAGAAGCCTGGTTTATATGTGTCGCTGCTCTTTCCTTGAGGTAGGTCATTATAATTTATTCTATGTTCTGCAGAATACTGGCTAAACTTTTGTTCATTATTAAATCCAAATTTCATGTAAACAGATCTATAATGAACAAATAACGGATCTATTGGATCCAAGTCAGAAGAATCTTCAGGTAAAACAACATGCAATTTTTTTGTAAAAATTACTCTGTATCTAATTATCTATGTGTAATTCTTTTGCTGCCTTTCTCATTTCAGATTAGAGAAGATGCTAAAACTGGTGTTTACGTTGAAAATTTAAGAGAGGAGTGTGCGTCTTCAATGAAGGATGTGTCTCAACTGCTGATAAAGGTTCAGTGATGCTCTTTGGAGTCTTTATCTTGAATAACATATTTTCAGTGTCGTAAGGATATAATACAGTCTGTTTCAGAAAAAGAATGCATCTGATTGGCTTCGGTTCTTGTGAATTTTCTGGAAACTGATTGTACCTATCAAATAACTGTGGTGTTACTATTTAGTATTCACATAAGAAACGCATAGACAAAAACATGCAAACTAGTTTGAAAGGGAAAATGAGTAAAGGGCAAAATTTTGAATGACTTTCTCAATATCTACAGCAGCATGGTGCTTTTTATGCACATAAAAGTGTTGCAGGGAGAAATGGGAATGCTGACCTAAGATTTAATTTCATTTTTATTCTTTAATTATCAAGTAAATCATGGGCATTGAAGTGAAATGTGGGCAATTTGAGAGTTTAAAGTTTTATATTTTAGCTAGCATGGAAGGTAAGATGAAATTTCTCCTCAGCTTGTTGGGAAAGTTCAGCTACTATATATTGGTAAGATATGTTTGAAGCAAGTTTTCATAGAGTGCTTGAATGCAATGTGTGAACTGCAGCAAATTCCTGAACTCGTCTAGTCTAGACCACCAATTAACAGATAAGTTAGTCAACTAATGTCATGACCCCTTTACCAAAGAAAGAAGGTTTGTAGGAGATCCCAGAGATATCATACTTTTGTCTTAATCTTACTCTAGCTTCATGTTAAGGGTTTGTAGGAGATCCCAGAGATATCATACGTTTGTCTTAATCTTACTCTAGCTTCATATTCGAAGATTTCTGTTTTTCAATTCTTCTTTTGACCTGGAAAATTATATTTTACCATATGTAAATTGAATACTTTGTGGACATTCCTATCATTTTGTATGCTTATCTTCACAGGGTTTGTCAAACCGGAGAACCGCGCAACATGTGTAAATGCTGAAAGCTCTCGTTCTCACAGTGTTTTCACTTGTGTTGTTGAATCACGTGGCAAGGTAGTGGAGTCCTTGAATTGAAATTTGTTCCTCTTGTTGAAGTTAAAAGTAGTCTGACTCTATCTTGATTTTTTGAGAGCAAAGGCTAAATTTTCCGTTGGCGCGAATGACATCAAAAATCCATATTTTATTTTCTCTTTGTTTCTTTTGATTGATCATCTGTTGCTTGAGATCTTCTGCTAAACTTGAACTCATCAAATATCTAATACAGAGTACAGCTGATGGTTTAACCCGGTTGAAAATGAGCAGAATCAATTTTGTGGATCTTGCTGGATCCGAGAGACAAAAGCAAACAGGTGCAGCTGGAGAACGCTTGAAGGAAGCAGGAAATATTAATCGTTCTCTTTCGCAGCTAGGGTATAGTATTCAGTATTAGTCATTTGGCAATTCCCAAAGAACAGTGTTTCAATTTTGTTATTGGATTATTTTTAGATTAATGTGTATATACTAAGTAGCAAGTACTGATCAATTCTGTCTTATTTACACACCTGGATTTTTTGGTCTGGTTCTAGAACGTGCTTTTAAATTTTAGAGTGTCTTTTACTCATGATTCCATGATTTGCTTGATTATCATCTTTAATTACAAACATTACCTTGCTGTATTCAATTGTCATTTGTCTTACGTCTATGAGTTGGTATTTCTGTAAGTTGAGTTATTATCAGTTATTATATGGCTGATTGTGTTTCCATTGGGAATTGTAGGAATTTGATAAATATTCTGGCAGAAGTTTCCCAGACAGGAAAACAGCGGCACATCCCTACAGAGATTCAAAGTTGACTTTCCTGCTGCAGGAATCACTAGGGGAATGCAAAGTTGGCGATGATATGTGCCATTTCTCCATCTCAAAGGTGATATCTCGGCCTCTGTAATGAGTTTTAAGATGAAAGACAAATCTATTCTACCATAGAGCATGTATTTATGCTAGTGATGGAACCTGAATGGGAACTATTATCATTGAAAGTTTCTTAATTTTCTTATAATGCATTGGAGCGTAGTAGAGGTCGAAGGTACTATAGCTAATATGTTAGGTGATATGATCTAATGGTAGAAAGTGATGAGAGATATATGGGAAAATGAAACCCAAAGCAAGAGAAGGGAGCAGTGTGAACACTGGAAAGGGAGAAAAAAAGGGAGCACTAACCTTTGTATGTTAAATTGAATTTGGTACTACCTAAAGACCCATAAGAAAAGGAAAAACCTGTAAGAGAGAGAGAGAGAGAAGGGAGCAGTGTGAAAACTGGAAAGGGAGAAAAAAAAAGGGAGCAGTAATCTTTGTATGTTAAATTGGGTTGGGTATAACCCAAAGGCCCTAAGAAAAGGAAAAACCTGAGTTGCTTATGATGTTTTATTACCTGTATCACTTATACCCAATTTACTTTTGGCAGCTGTAAGAGTGAGACTCTCAGTACTCTACGATTTGCCCAACGAGCTAAAGCAATCAAGAATAAAGCAATCATTAATGAGGAGATGCAGGAAGACGTCAATGTCTTAAGAAAAGTCATTCGGCAATTGAGGGATGAATTGCACCTAATGAAGGCCAATCAAGATCAAACTGGTCAAACTGGAGCTTATGCAACTGGATGGAGTGCAAGGAGAAGTTTGAATCTCCTGAGATTTAGCCTCAACCGGCCAATGATGTTGCCTCATGTTGAGGATGATAGTGATGAAGAAATGGAAATAGTGGATACAAATGAGACAATGCCTTTGATCCGTGAAGAAACATGTGCCTTATCACTTGAACGTGGTTTTGAAGATGCAGATGTCAATATGGAAGATGAAGCATTCGAAACTGCTGACAAGGATAAACCTATTGTCATAAGCCATGGGATAACAGGGCACCCAGAGATATCTCCTGAGATAAAGTCAGAGACACCATCTGAGAAGGGTTTGGGTGGACAGCCTGAAAATGGAGAACTTACACCCTTAGTTTGTGAAAAATTACCTGATAACGATCTATCAATTAAACCAGTGGATCGATGCACCTCGCTGAAGCCTTTGGAAGATAGAGAGAATACATGTGATATATCCACAAAATGCACTGAAGATGCTACTGCTTCTGATCTTGGTATTATTCCAAGCGATGTGCCACCTGTTCTAAAGTCACCCACTTCTAGTGTTTCACCCAGACTGACCAGTAGTAGGAAAAGTCTTAGGTCTTCATTGATCATAACTGCTTCTCAGAGTAACTTTAATGCTGCAAATGCATCTATTGCAAAGCCTACCAATAACATCCTTTTGAACTCTCAATCTACTCGCAAATCTTGTTTTGCATCAACCGAACAATTAGCTGCTACTCTCCACCATGGACTTGAAATAATCCAGAGTCAGCGCCTTACTCCTGGAATGCGACGGTCATCGTTTAGATTCTCTTGCATGCCAGCTGATTTTAAAGCAGTCATACCAGTTGTCAAAGTAGATGTGGGTGTTCAAACTCTTTCTCATGATGAAAAATCAATAGACAAGGACACAGGAGAATTCCTATGCAGCAAGTGCATGACTAGAAACTGCGAGCAAGAGGCCATAAATAACAATGATGTCCAAGATCTGCAGCTAGTACCTATTAATGAGTCATCATCGCGTGGTACATGCAACAAACTAGTTTCAAAAGTATGTCAGCCGGTCACTAGTGAATCTTTTACATCCTTTTTTATTTTCACAATATCTGACATGTGCTGTTCAATCATTTTTCAGGCAGTGGAAAAGGTGTTGGCTGGAGCTATTCGCAGAGAGATGGCTTTGGAAGAGATGTGTGCAAAGCAAACTTCTGAGATCATGCAGCTTAATCGTTTGGTATGTTTGTCAAGTAATCTGGAATACACTATATGAAACACAAAATACAGCTTAATTTGATGCAATTTTTACTCCTGAACATTTATGCAGGTCCAACAATATAAACATGAGAGAGAGTGCAATGCCATACTTGGTCAAACTCGTGAAGATAAAATTGCTCGGCTTGAGAGCCTGATGGATGGAATATTACCAACTGAGGACTTCATGGAAGATGAACTTTTGTCATTAACTCATGAACATAAGGTACAATCATATGTTTCTTTGAAGACAACTGTAATTTGGAAATATTTATGCTAATTCATCTAAAAATATGAACTTATATTTGCAGATTCTTCAGGAAAAATATGATAATCATCCAGATGTTTTAAGAACACAAGTTGAGTTTAAAAGAGTTCAAGATGAATTGGAAAGATATCAAAATTTCTTTGATTTAGGTGAAAGGGATGTTTTGTTGGAAGAGATACAAGACTTAAGAGCTCAGCTCCAATATTATCTGGATTCTTCAGCAAATATTTCAAAACGAGAAACTGCTCTTCTACAGCTTACTTCATGTGAGCCTAGTGTTGCTCCTGCTTCATCTGCTACTCATACAACTGAGAGTCCTGAGGAGAGACTTCAGCAGGAGAGAATCCAATGGATTGAAGCAGAGAGCAAATGGATTTCTCTTGTAGATGAACTTAGAATGGAACTTGAAGCTAATCGGTCAATCTGTCAAAGACAAAAGCAAGAACTGGATATGGAAAAGAAGTGCTCCGACGAGCTTAAAGAAGCAATGCAGATGGCAATGGAAGGCCATGCGCGGATGCTTGAGCAATACGCTGAGCTTGAAGAGAAACACATTCAATTACTTGGCAGACATAGAAGGATCCAAGATGGAATTGATGATGTCAAGAAAGCAGCAGCAAAGGCGGGGGTAAGAGGTGCCGAATCAAAATTTATCAATGCTCTAGCCGCTGAAATTTCAGTGCTTAAAGTGGAAAGAGAAAAGGAGAGACGGCACTTTAGAGATGAAAATAGAGGGCTTCAGGCCCAACTGAGAGATACTGCAGAAGCTGTTCAAGCTGCTGGGGAATTACTTGTGCGGCTTAAAGAAGCAGAGGAAACCATGGCTGCTGCAGAGGTGAGTTTTGGACTTTACCAACATGCTTTCCTGTCCATATTGATGATCTTTACATCTTAAGTCTTGGTTTAATAGCTTAGAGGGCTGTTAACTAACTCGGATGGACGTAAGTTCGATCCATCTCCAAATTTGACTTACCGAGGAAACAATAGAAAAACATAAAATAAAAGATGTTTGAAACCTTTTTCCCCCTTCAGTGGGTTACTTTACATTTCAAAATATCAATCTTTGGATCGTCTCTAATTCATGTCCACATTCATCTTGTCTCTAATTGCTGTACGAACTGGAAAGTTCAATCCATCTCTTAATTTGGCAAAGGAAGAAAACAGTAGAAATTAAATATAAAAGTAAAGAAGACGCTAAAATTGGTGTTTTCCCTTTAGGTCATCCAATTCCTGTGCAAATTCTTCTCGTCTTTTATTGCTTTGGGGAACTGGTGAGTTTGGACTGTATTGCTCTCTTTCTGCTCAGGGATAAACTCCACCTACCAAGAAACTCTGCAGTTCCATAAAAGAATTTCAACTTTTGATTGTGAAAGCATTTGAGTTTATTATCTGAAATTTTGTAGAACTAATACTATAGACGGAGAGAAGTAAAAGAAACTCCTGTGTCAAGATATGGGCTCACCATCAGGACTTCTTGCTATTATAAAATTGGACTTGCATAATTTAAAAAAAATACAATGTCACTTGAGCTTGATTGTATTGCTAGAGCACATTAATGTCCAATAGATTTTCAAATGATTTTCTATATTAATTAATAGGGGACAAATTCTTTTGGCAAGTCATAATTAGAGGGTGTTATCAATCTCTCTAGGAATATTTATTGTATTTCTAGTGAATTTTGATAATCAGTTTCCTCTCACAATGTCCAATGTATCAGTGGTATTCCCTGGAGTTCTCAACTGTCAGGAAACTTGTCCTTGTTTTGTTACTGAACATTGCAAAGTTCTCCCATTAGTTTTTACATGATTGATCGTAGATGCTTGTGAATACAAGAAATTTACATGCTTGTGAACATGCAGAAACGGGCTATAGTGGCGGAGCTGGAGACTGAGAATGCCTACAAAGAGATTGAGAAATTGAATAAGTTGCTAGTAGCCCCCCAGTTATCTGAAGATAAATTTGCTGGCGTCGTCGAGAATCACGGAGCTGATGACGATCAGCAATGGCGAGAGGAATTCGCACCATCTTATGGTGTTGAAGAAGAGGCCCTGTCATGGTTCTCAGGTTATGACCGTTGCAACATATAAGACTGATAAATTCTTTCTCCTTCATGACATTGTGTGGTTAATTGTTGTATGTATCACAGTATGTCATATATATATATAAATGTATTCCTTTTGTGACAAAGATACGAAATCTTGCATATTCATTTGAAATTTCAAATATGTTGATAAAAACTCATTTACTGTTGTGTTGAGGTGTGAATCCGCTCGTTTTCACTTGAGAGACAGAGTAACAACAGCCGACCTCTCTGATGGTGAGAGTGAGAGACAAGGTATTTTAAGTGCAGAAATGCAATGTTGTATGGTATGGATAGTGTGGGCCTAATTGGTGAGACAAATGGGACATGTTGAGAGATGTTGAAAATGAACACGATGTTGACAGTGACTGGATGAGATATATCATTTATTTGTTAGGTTTTTGTGTCAATTAGATAGGGGGCAATTTTCGGCAATTTTCAAGTGGTTCACAGAATCACAGCAAAACTATAAACTCTTTTTCCAATTTTGTATCCAACTCAATGTATTGCAGACCACTAAACACCTACCTTGTGCCATTGTCTTTGTGTGTGTGAGAGAGAGAGCCACTAGTCTTGTTAGCTCTAGCTTAAACGAGAAGACAGAACAATGAACAACAATGCCTCTAACTCCACTCCAGGGATTCTTTGGCTGCTTTATTTCAACAAAATATCCAATTTTCTTATTGCACCTTATTTCTGAAAAAAGTCTAAAATAAGGATGTGACACCGGCAACTAGTGATGGCTCGAGAAAATGAACAATGTCAATTGATATGAGGCCCTAAAACTTTTGGTCCTTTTACTCGAGCCTTATCGAATAATAATTTTAAAAGAGAAGAAAATGATATATATACGTATCTATACTAGTCATGATTCATAAGGTAAAATTGTTAACATCAATGATAATATTGGTATTAGTTTGTAATTTTGTATATGTTGAAGTATAACAGAGGCAGAAAATGATCTTATATACTCCCTCCGTCCCGCTTAAAGTGTCTCAATTTCTTTTGGACACGAGTATTTAGAAAAAAGATATAAAGTAGTTAAAATGTTAAAAAGTGGGTAGAGTCCATACTTTTTGAAGTGATAATTATTTCTTAAAATAGAATGGGACAATCTAAAAAGGAAAGTGAAACATTTTAAATGGGAGATAGAGTATGATATAAATGGGGATATACTGATGTACGAGACACGTGTACAATGAACATAAGATGACATAGTATCCTGTAATAAACTGACTTGATGGAAACTCTTCAACTAAAATGTAGTTAGACTATGAAGAGAGAGAGAGTGATTGGTAATAATTGTGGGTAGAAACTGGAAATGATGATATGGTTGGTAAACAAAATGATAACAATGTAAGATTTGAGTTGAGTTGATGGTGGAGTAAGTGGTGTGCTTTCTTTTCATCAATCAAGTATATATTTATTGATGTGACATTATTAAAAAGATAAGAGTCTATTTAAATGTTTATTAATGTATTTACCGTCTCAAAAAAATCATAAAAATTTAGTCGATTTTGTAACTACATAGTACATAGTATGACAATATCTGACAAAATAATATCGTTCTAAGTAGAGAGATAAGTTAAATTCGTTCCACCGAAATTTGATCTATATTATAACTTCAAAAGGGAAAAAAATATATTACAATTTGAGAACAATGTTGTAATTGCAAAAGGAATAACAGTTTGAATAATTTTCAGGAAATCTACTTTAAACAAAATAATAAATCTTGAAATCAAATTTTGAACTTTGATATACTATGATATCTATGACAGTACCAAAATATTGGAGACATAAATTAGTTTCTACACGTTGGTAAATAATAATTCAAAAAAAGGGTTATAGTTGGTAATTATCGAACTTTGGTAAGTTTTGGTTTTGCAAAGATTATGTAGGTAAATTATTATATTTTTTAAATTATTTTGATTTTGCGATTGGGATCGGTTTCGACCAAATTAGAATCGAGTTGTGCTAAAATTGCATAATTATGTATATGTGGCACACACGTGATATTAGTATGACTTGATTATGAAACAACTTATCTACTTAGGGTTCATAAGAAACCACGAAACACTAATTTTGACCCCTAAACCCTAATCAAAATTTGCTACAGAAAAAGATAAACTTACCCCTCTACGACTACAATAATAGAATAGCCTTTTGGATTCATCGTAGTGCATGAGGTCTTCAACAAAGCAGGAATTTGATGGTTGCACATTTGGGGAGGATTAACCCTTGTAGATTGTGGCGCAAAGTGTCATCAACGAATTTGATGATGTTCTTGAAGAACTTGACATGATGAAATTTTCAAGAATTCACTAGCTTCAAATCTCTATGCCCTAATCATAAAATCAATATAAGTTATTCTGTTCTATTTCAGGAGAAAAGGAAGCCATTTTGATAAGTAAAGAGCAATGCTGTTTTGTTCGTTAGTTGATTTGGCTGCTTCAGATTTTCAAGTGGCCATCATCATTATTTTTGGGTAAATAGATCTCGATCATAAAAATCAAAATTAATTAAAAAATAATAATAATTTATAAGAAAAATCTTTTATATTTATGCAAAGTAAGAGTTTCACCAAATTTCAATAATTACACACTATAACCCCGTAAAAAAATAAACATAACGTAGCAAACCAAAACCATAGTTATGCATAAAGCAACTGCATCTTAAGTTGAAAGAAAAGAAGAAAGGGACATAAAGTGAAGTTCGTTTGATTGTAGGAAGAGTGACAGCCTGGTAGCATTCGGAGCCTTTTAATTTTAATTCTAATTTTTGTGTGTAATAATTATATTTTCCATCTTAATTAACTCCAAGAAACACATAACATCAATCGCTCTCACTCTTTGTGGACCCTTTTTGGTTCGTTATATCCGGAGAGTAATTCATGGAAATGAATCCACCACTCTTTTTTTTTTTTTTTCTTTTATACTTAACTTTTAATCTTTGATTGACTAATTTACTGATTTTAGAATTGATTGAGATCTTTTTCACCAACCATCTTGACTTGAGAAAAAAGATATGATCCCTCTTTCCATCATATAACTTCACCCTATGGTCAAATATTTATTTTCCCATACTAATACATTGGTTTTGATTTTTCCAGCATTATATATTTCCACATGGATTCTTGAATTAATAGTTGGTACCGAAATTTTCTTGATCTTTTTATAAAGCAAATCTTTTTTTTGGGTCAATTAATACATAAATTTTAAAGGCAGCGTCACGATGGACTCGAACCCGAGACCTTTGGCCTGAGACATTAACTACTCTACCACTAGGACAACACACACTATATAAAGCAAATCTTGTGAAAGCAAGAAGTGAATTGATTCTGGTGAAGATTAATTATTCAGCCTATTTGGTATACTTATATTATACTGTTGATGAGGAATACTTAAATATAGCTGTAAAGGTGAATTGATTGTTCTAACTGTTGAGATCAATTTATTATTAATGGAGAATAAGTATGGTTGCACGCACTTATGTTAAATAGCAGCCCATCTTTTAGGTACCAAAAAGCAACTTAGATAAGTTTTTACGTATTTTCCCCCTTAATTCAATTTTATTTCCACCGTCTTATGAAATGGTGGGAATAATATATTCCTTCAAAATATGAAAAAGAAAAACAGTAAGGTTTCACGGAAATGGTTAACAAAATCACCTTAGTTAAAAGAAAAGGGAGATAAGGGTGATAAAATATTGTATGTATATTTGTTTGTATTATGATAGAGTGATTAATATCCGATGCTAAAGATCTTAGGTTCAAATCCACTATTACACGATCTTTAAATTTATTCAAAAAAAGAGTGATAAAATATTCGTTTAATAACTTTAATACATCATGCAGTTTAGAACTATCACAATTGGATGAGGCACACTCATTTGTATCTGAATTAACAGTGTGTATTGTTCAATTATAATTAATAAAATTTAATTGTAGATTTAAAATCTCAATTGATGATTAATAGATTCTAATTAAAATATTAGTTAATGCCTAATTAACTTGTACTTAATAATTAATTAAAACTTAAAAATTATGGTGGTCATCTGCACTCTTTGGACGGTGGCACATATTTTTTCACCAACCTGTATTGAGTCAATATTAATTTTTTTTGGAGATACAAGAAATATTTCATATCAAAAATTCTAAACTATTAGATTACAAAAAAATTTAAATAGTATATCCAATAATCAAACAACCAAACTAATAAAACTAGATGAAATATCCACAAAATGGAACTACAACCTACCGTATAAGTGGGGTTCGAACCAATGACCTCTTGATAAAACATCTTTGGTGCAAAAATGCAATATTTTTCTTTTTTATATCCTACACAGCACTTATGAATACATGTAGAATGTACTAAAATTTGCTATTATTGAATAGAAAACATGGAGTATATAATTGGTGAATGATATCATGTGGTGAAATTTCTAAATCTAAATTTGTAGAATAAGATTATTGAAGATAATGGAAGGAAATATTCATTTTAGGAAGGCAAAACAAACTCAAAATCTTATAAATTTCTCTAAAGAAGAAAAAGTTGAAAAAGATGGAGTAAGGGTCATTTGAGAACATGAGAATGTTAAAAATGGAAATTGGAATATACATAGATTTCTAGAGGAGTGGACCCTATAGGAATAGATTTCTAGAGGAGTGGACCCTATAGGAATAGAGAGACAGAGAGTTAAGAGAATTTTAAAGTGCGTCAAGAGACTCCTTTAACGGGGATTAATCTAACTGCAACACACACACAAGAACTCTATAATTTAAGGCTTCCTTTGGTTATCTGTCAAAGTAGAGAAAACAAAACTCCCTTCTGATTCCTTAGCCAACTCACGAATTCACCATTGACAACCTGTGTACTAAGTTTACTATTTCCATTATAAAATTCTTAAAAATAAAAACTAAATATCACTTTATACTATTTATTAGATGCTAAACAGTAAAGGCACAAGAAATAAATGAATGCCATAACTGATTTTGGATTCCAGCTCAATGCTGCAAACATGTCATTTCTTAACATAAACGAAATCAATTTCAAGAAGACATTTTGTCCCACTAACAGCTGTTTACGATTATAACAAATCTAATCTTGTACAACTCACAAGATTTATGGTTTAAATGGTTTCCATCACAAGCCCCACTATCAAAAAATTCTTCACAGAATATGAGATTCGTGGGAGCGAATTGAATTTCAAACTCTCATTAAATTCAACCATAATAATTGCACTCAAATAAATGATAAATATGAATATCCTCAAAGAGAAAAGGAAAAACATTGAAATAAAAATTATTACAGGAAGATTGATTGTCTCTTCATCAACCCTTAAACACACTTCTTTACCTTGTTAAGAAACAGAAAAGAATAATAACAAGACATGTTACATTTGACATTCCATAGTCTTTTCATCATGTGGTGCTAATTAGTTTGGTTGATTTAACATCTGTGAAATTTCCTTCCAAAAATTGATAATCATCAGCAAAATACAGAGCAAGAACCAAAGAAGGAAGGCTCCATTTCTATAGTTTCTCCCACTATATACAGAAGCCACTCTCATTTGGGGCCTCAAATTGAATAGAAATTAAGAATGGTGTATGAATCCATCATAGCTCAACTTTCATTTGAGCTGTAGGAAGAATCCCTGCACACATGATAACTGACATGTATTAAAATCTCAACTTTTCAATCCCAAAAGAAAATTCAAATTTCATGCCAAATGTAGAGATAATCTATCTTGTGATCACTATCACTAACCTTGAAAATTTTGCATCTGGCCTTGTCCGAATCCCATCTGCACAATGCTATGCAGATCGTCTTCCCAGAACGAAGAAACCTATAGACCAAGAGTCATATTACTACAGAATTTCCCATTTTCTAAAGCAGCTCAAATCTTGGATCAAAGACTCAAAAAAGGCACATACTTGAGAGGCAGCATCACCAAAATTCTCCATATTGGGCATTTGAACCCCTTGGCTTCTCCCATTCGCATTGCTAGGCGGGAAAGGCACCTCGTTCCCACATGGGATTGACTGAGATTGGAATGGATAACCATCCGATGAGTACATGCTATGAGGCAACGAGCCACGAGACTGAAACATCTGCAGCATTCATTCAAATTAGCCTTAGATCACGACAAGCTTCTAAGTTGACTTTTTAAGAATTTTGCTACTTACATCCTTAGACAGTGCTTCCATGTTGAAATCCATTCTTGGATTAACAGTAGCAAGTTTCATTGATAGGAACTACACAACAATAACATAGGAAATACGAAGTTAAAATCAGCTCACCAACAATTTACAAATAAATACATTATTTTGTCACAAATTATATTCTTGATTCTTGAATTTACCTCAACTTGGCGCTGTAAAGACTGCACATAATTTATGATCTCATCAAGCATAACGGCTTTGCCAGTCACCTATAGGAAGAAGAATGCAGCACCACTTTAATTTCTCAGCAAATTTATAACAAAATTATTATCCTTCAAAAAAAAGGTACTAAATTCAATTGTCTTAATCTAACTAACTAAATTACCTTATTGCAACCTGGTACAAGATCTTGCAACACTTTCATCCTCTCACTGATCTTCTCTCTACGAACCTAACCAACACAAGATGCAATTTGTATCAAACAACCACTTCATATGAAAGGAATTCAACAATTTTCTTGAAACCAAGAGTGACTGATTTTCATACTCTTTCTGCGAGGCTATGGGCGTCTGTGGCTTGGCCACGTCGAGCTCGGACATGGATATAGTCCTTGGGAGGTTCAGGAAGCTTCGAATTATCCTTTGATGCCTTGTGATCCGCCTTTTCCTCTTCTGATCTGCTTCTCTTGGCGCTCGATTCACAATTCTCCGATGCAGAGACCTGCATTCATTAGAAGATGTGAGCTGCTTCAAATTGGTATTCAATAATTCTCGAGAGAGAATTGAATTACATTGGCAAGATTTGGAACTTGGGCGGTGGCTTCTTTCCCTTTCCTTTGGAGCTGACTTTCTCTTTCTGGGGTTTCCGCCATTTTCGGGAACTGGGATCTGCTCGAAACCGTAGAATTCTCCTCGAATCCGCGGCATTATCCGGCGTGGATGATCTGGAAGCCATGAAATTCTTCTCGGGAGCTTGAATTGATTCCCAGTTTTCTTGAACCGTGGGTGGCGGAACCTTAGTGGGATCGAGTGTGGGGGGGAGTTGATTGAGGCCCACCAAGTTGTTGTTGGCGAAGCAGGAAAATCTGGCGGCCCGCTCGGCGAAAGCCGGATCAGCCGAGAAGGGAGCGAGGCTGGGAAGAGAGAGGAAGTGATTCCCTCTATCTCTCTCCATGAGGTTGAGCTTGGGAGGGGAATTGAGAGGAGTGCTGTAGCAGGAGGTGTTGTTTGAGTTCCCATTGAAAGGCGAAATCTCTCCGGAATTGCAAATGCTGCCTAATCTGCCAATGAGCTCGCGCAAAACGATGTTTTCGCCATTGTTGTTGTTGTTTGAAGCAGTTGGGGATGAGACCATGGAGCTCAATGCTGATTCAAAGGGATCGTTGTGGTCGACTGAATTGGAGCTGTCCCAATTGGGTCGGAAAAAACGATCATTGGCGTAGGAGAAGATGTTGCTGCTGCCCTCTTTGTCCATTGATGAGCGAGAGAGAGCTTGCAGAAGGGTGCGCGTGTTTTGGTGAAGAAAAGCAAGATCTTTCTTGGGATGTATAGTGGATGGAGGTGGAGAAGTGCGCTACTTTAGGAACAAATAAGAAAACAAAAAGTGGAACAGAGAAAAGGTGATTGGTATTATGTGTGTGTGTGTGTGTGTGTGTGTTTGATCTTTAAGTTTAGTTCATTCACTTAAATGAGAGAGAAATGAGATGAGAGAAATGGTTGTAATGTGAAAAAGGAAGGGAGGGAGAGAGAGAGAGGAAGCAAGCAGCTAAGATAAAGAAATCAGAGATGTTTGTTTGACCTTTTTTTAAAGTGTAGCATATTATATTATATGTATAGGTTTTGGCAGTTGCGTATCAAAGCATTACAAAACAATGTCCCCTTAAACAGGGGATTCTAATTCAATTGAATTCCCGCACCTTAAACATCAAACTACCTTATGTTTCTTAAATGGATATTTCTTTTACTGAGAAAATTAAATTACCAACAATTTTCTACTCTAAAATACCATTCACTTTTCATTTCTCTTTTTTTTTCGTTTGTTTTCCCTTTTCTTTGTTAAATGTTCATCTTTTTAATTTCAGATCACCGGCAGAATCCCCTACCCCTGCCGTCACTGCAGACCTATATATGTAAGTAGCAATGCTTTAAAGTAAAATTACATTATTTTTAGTAGGTCAAAGGGTTTTATCGCAACTAACGGTACCCTTAGTTCACCATCAAAAAAGTTGTAATCCTTTATTATACTTGTAATTTTGCTTTCGTATAAGCTTGGATGAAGTATCAGCAGCAGAGCTAACTTTCTGAGAGCCATGCAAATTATTTCTGTTAGTTGTTAGTTAGTTATAGAGTTAGTTCTTCTTTGAAGTCCAGATCTCTTGATCGTGCGGCTTTTGTTTCTTTTTAGCTTTATATAAGTTCATATCTGTATGTTCTTATGAGCGCGGTTATCTGCATGATAGTCAGATAGAGAGCATAGAAAAGAAGAGAGCTAAGCGTAACCTTGTTTTGGAGCTCGAAGCTCGTCGTTTGTATTTTTCTACACCGGATAAATAATACACTCCGATCACCTTCTCCGTGGACGTAGGCAATGATTGCCGAACCACGTTAATTCCTTTGTGTTGTTTTTATTCAGTTTCAAGAATCTTCCGTTAGTGATTCTACAATACTAGATAAATCTTGGACAATGTGATGATCCCTCATTTCAATACCAAACTTGGTTTATTTAAAAGATCATTACTTTTGTTGCAACTCATGATCTTAATAGCTATGTTGGTAGTATCATAGATGAATTACTTTCAACTTCATTAGTTGAGTAAGTGGATCCGCGAGGTATTAGAGCTTTTTTCTACCCTTCATGAATGACTCTACTTGATCTTTTTAAAATTATGAGCACATTTTTCTGCCAGACTCTGGCCTCTCTCTCTCTTTTTTTTTTTGGAGAGGCTCTTTTTATAAAAACTATTTATAAAGAATAAATAAGAAAACATATTATTATGTCAGTTTTCGTTGAGTGGGTTGAAAAGAAAAGAGGATCTCCAGAACTTAGTTGGAAGTAACCGCAATTATTTAAAAAAATCATATTTGACTTTTATTAGGAAATGGTGAGATATTTAACTTTCTTCTGGAAGATTTGCTGATAACAAAAAAAAAAAGAACTACTGAAGTGACACAAAATGTACGACTCCCCACAATCCCAAAAAAAAGGAAAAAAATTAAAACAACAATTCTGAGATATATTTGGTGATTATAAGCGAAATTTATGAATACTATTCCTACTATATTTAATTACATTTATTAGCTCAACTAGTCGAATTAATGGGATATCACTATTTAGTTATACTCATACATTATACACGGAAAATCCTAATTAGTTACAACACTTCATTAAATTAGGAAAATCCTAATTAGTTACAAGACTTCATTAAATTAGAGTAAATTAATTCATACAAAAAGATCAGTTTATATAAAAGAATGAGCTGACATTTGTTACTCTGTGGAAGCACACGAAATGTCATTGCATCCGAATCATCATTACATTCCTAAGCTCATTATGTTATCGCTCACCTCTTAATAAAATATATATTATTCAATATACTGAATGAAAAATAGCTTGCAACTGTTAACTAAAATCATAGGAATGGGAGTATTTTTTAGGCAAGAAAAGTAATTTAATTTAATTTAATTAGATATTGTCCAAAGTTATAACTTATCGTTACCAAGGGGGGCGGGAGTGTGGTTTACAAATTCAACTTTCAAAAGAGATTGGTGCTAAGTAGCGATGGCAGTGGATCTCGGACCCGATCTAGACCCGCAGATCCAAATCTATTTTTTAGGATTTGGATCTTCAAAAAATAGGATCCGACGGATCTGAACCGAATCCAGACCATTCTTTTAAAATCCGGATATGGATCTGGATCTCGATTTCTGAGATCCAGATCCGATCCAGATCCGGCCCATGGATCCATATAATATATATGTATATATATTTTTTATTTATATTTATAAGTATATTATATTATTTTTCTTTCTAATCGAAGTTGGATTAACTAGGTTACGAAATTAGATGGTATGTCAATTATATTAGAAACTTGTATCTTGTATTTGAGAAAATTTTGTATATGAGTGATCTATTTGCTAAGATATGTGTGCTACTTCTTCTATTATTATTGTAATATTATTTATTGTCATGAAAGCAAAAGCAAATTTGTAACTAACATCTTCTTGTATAATAATGATTGTAGAATTTCTAAATAATTATTATAGTGTTATATGTATTTAGATTATTATTATTATGGTGATACGGTGAATTATAGTTGATTTAGGATTTATTTTAGAAGAGAAAATATGTGGATCTGGGTCTAGACCCTGGACCCTGTGGATCTTATGGATCTGAGTCTGGATCTAATTTTTTTGGACCCAATGGATTTGGACCGGATTCAGATCCAAGCAAAAAATTTCGGATCTGAATCTGGACCTAGCAAAATCCGATTCAGATCCGATCCATTGTCATCCTTAGTGCTAAGATCTCAAAGATGAATGGAATAATCGAAGATTCAGAAATTGGATGTTTTCGCTTGACACGTCTTTAATGAATAAAAGTATAATAAATTAAATAATGGATGGGATCATGATGCGTTAGGCTCTTAATGCTCACATTATCAGTCTTAGGTATGTGAATGCCTCTAGCATAGATCTCTAGGCTATGCAACTATTTACAATGAATAATATTTTAAGAGATGTTTATTATTCATGATTGATAATATGTATGATGTACGATTAAATATTTTTATTTTATCATAATTATTTCTTCTAGCTCTTTTCAACATAATTATGGATCGAACACGCCATTCCAAATCGTAGAATAATGAACATTAGGATATCCTATGTTTCTAATCCATTATAATAAACAATAGAGTAATCTATATTGTGTTTATCTATCTATAGACTAAACTTCAATAGTAGACATCCCTAAATACGCCCTAAAGTCTCCTATAAACACACATTCTAAACACATATTTTTGAGGTGAGTTAATTTATTTTTGTACGTTCTCTCGCACAAGTTTAACTACACATTTCTTGTTCTCTTTCTTCATAAAATGAAATAAAATAATATAGTTAAGATCATTCCGCATGTGAGAATCCCAGGTTGTATTCTAGAAGATCATGAATTTTGTGTGCAATTGTTTTAAGTTTATATTTGAAGTTTTAAATGTGAACATTAGACTTGTGTATGGACTAGAGTCGATGGGTCATTAATGTTTCACTCATTTACTATATAAAAGCATTATAAACGATTTACATAATAAATACATCGTAGCGCGTTATTCATCCATGGAATACTCGTTGTATATATTAATTTAAGCGAATGACGAGAAATATTGGGTGCTAAGAAGAGTGTGGTTTACAAGAATAGATAAAACGGAAAGAAAAGACAAAAGAGTGTGGTTTAATTTAGGGGAACTTTAGATATAACCAAAAGAAATAGTGAGCTAAGTTTTATATCCACAATCATAAAAACATGAGTTTTATAGCCATTTTGGTTTAAAAAGACATAAATATCCTTGGGTCCACCATTTAAAATAATAACTCTCCTCTCTCTCTGCCGAAATAATCACTTTATTCCACCAAAATTGAATACTATTCTATGCCAAATGAAATAATCACTTTATTCCATCAAATGAAAATTCTCTCTCTCTCTCTGCCGAAATTGAATGTTATTCTCTGCCAAAAATTTAATAGAATTAAATTAAAGTTGGTAAACATTAATTGTAAAGAGGTTGGTAAACATTAATTTGAAAATGCGGTAGATATTGAATTCAAATCACAAACGAATTCATTTGTAACATTACAATTTCAAAGAGAGGAAGTGATGCGAAAATAATTAATAGAAGAAGTTGTTACCTACGTTTTTTTCAATCAAACAGTGAAAATCGAGCATTGCTAGCTGGATTAAGGTAAATTAACATCCATATAGAATTTTTTTTTACGTGCTCTTGAGTACACGGTTGATGATTTACAGCCTAAATATGTTTTTTTTAATACTTTAATGTTACTGGATTGATAAATTTCATGTTTTGAAGAAAAATAAAATACGTTCTTGAGTACACGGTTGTACACGGTAGAAGTATTATGCGTCACATATGTTATTTGTGTTGATTTTATGTTAATAAAGTAATTAATTTAATATTTAGGATCATTTAATAAGTTAAATTTAAACCGTGCACTGAACCGTGTACAGTACACGGCTATACCGTGTACTTATGAACGCATAAATCGTGCACGGAACTCATCAATACACGGGTTTATATGCCGTGCACGGTCGTGCACGACCGTGCATGACCGTGCATCCTATGTATCTCGTGCATCCTATGTATACGATTGTTATCTTTATATCTTATTGTGCAACAGATGTCTTGGCAACGTTTTATTATACGTCATGGTGGTAGTTGGGATGAGCAGAGTATATAGGCGGTGACGAGGTTCTCGTGATACATGGTCAGAGAATGATTTCACGTGCTAATTTGCTAAGAGATTCATGAGCAAGTAGGCAACAATGGTGGATCGATTATATGCTTTTCTATCTGACGGCGCTAGTGATGGAAGAAGAATAAAAGTATCGTTAAAACCGACAATGATTTGTTCGATTGATTGTGGAACAAAAGGATGATCGATTGTGTATGTGATTGAAAAGGCAAGCGATGCAGACCACGGACACACAGAGACACCGGTATTATATGGTTCACAACGATCTACGATCTTGCCGAGTCTAATGCAAGATGTCTTGGTTCAACTATACACGAAGATGTTTGTTGTCTTGAATGAGGAGGAAGACGAGCTGGTGTATTCAGATGAAGAGGAAGACACGAACCGACGTAGAGATATATTTGATTCATTGGCTCTGAATTTGGTGCTTGGATTCGACAACGGGACATCTTGATAAGGCTATCGGACAACGCAACTTCACTTCCGAACAACAGCATGATGGTGAGGCTTATGCTACAACTTCATGAACCAGAGATGATGGTACAGCGCATGAGTTACGCAACTGGGTTATTCTACTACTTGATTGTGACAGTGCATTGCCATTAGATTGGGTCGAACAATGTGGAGCCCATACCGACCAATTATGCGTTGATTCGATATTTAAGACGAAAGATGACTTGGCGATAGCCGTGGAATTGTACCACTTGGAGAATCATGTAGAGTACGTGGTCGATCGGTCAAGTAAAACACGTTTGGGGTATGTTTGCAAGCATGGCAACGGTTGTCCTTTTAAGTTACGAGCCGTCCGGAGGGCAACGATATGGAGAGTAATTAAGTTGAACAATGATCATACTTGTCACTTGATTTGAATCGCCCGCCCACCGACGGTGCTGCTAAGATTGTTGGCAAGTATTTTGCACGGAAATTGGTCGATGAAGGTGTGGTACTGAAGCCGAAAGAGATGATTGGAGAGATGCATCGACAATTTGGCATTGAGATGGATTACAGCTTTGCTCTCCGAGCAAGAAACGTCGCTATAGAGATGACATATGGCGATTTCGAACGGTCCTATCAATTACTTCCATCATATTTGCATCTGTTGAGAGAATCAAACCCCGGGACACTATATGATATTGAGACGGCTCATGATGGCGAATTTCGATATTTGTTTCTTGCTCTTGGACAGAGTTTGCATGCTTTCAAGCATTACCTACGGCCGATCGTCGTTGTAGACGGGACTCATCTTAAGGGAAAGAACAAAGAAATTTGTTTTGTCGCTGTTACGAAGGATGGAAATGAAGGAATCTTCCCGCTTGCTATTGGGTTAGGTCCGATTGAGGATGAAGAGTCATGGACTTGGTTTTTATCTCGGCTGCGTTCGTGCATTGGTCATCCCGATGATCTCTTAGTTGTGTCTGATCAACATAAGGGCATCGAAAAATCTGTGGAGTCTGTGTATCCGAACGTCGCGCATGTGTTGTGCTTTTACCATTTGCAGAAGAATATGGCGCGATTTGGGTCGCATGTTTATACAGTTATCAAGTCACCGCATACGCCTATCGATCGAGGATTTCGAGATTTTTTCGCGTGGATGTTCTAAACCGCAGCCCACCATCATCTACTCTCCATTGGAGAGCATAGGTGGTCTAGGTTGAAGTGTCTGCACGACGCTATAGTTTCATGACTTGAACGCGCGAGAGTTTCAATTTGTGGGCTCGACGTCTCACCGCTTGCTCGTTGCTTGAGACTTTCGATCTATTACATAGAAATGGTTTGACGACTGACGAGCTAGTGCAGCAGCAAGGTCCGATGAGTTGACCGAAGTAGCCGCGTCGAAGCTACATGCCTCGCCGAAAAGGGCGCCGCTGGTTGTTCGTTCAACGACGACACACATGTTTAAAGTCGAAGAGGAAAACACATCATACGTGGTTGATTTGCGAGAATGAGACATGTGAATGTTGTGAGTTCGATTTGGACGAGATCCATTGTTGTCACGTTTGTCTTTGCTATTAGGTACGGTATTTATCTAAACGTCAAGTCCAACTCATATGTTGTGGTTAATTTATTTTGTGATTAATTTCTTTTTTTAGGCGTCTTTGGTTTACAAGTCACCGACTTTGTGGCTCGATATTATAGACGATGCTTTTTGCGGCGACTTATTCTTATCGAATTGCATCCGTATCACATCCCGGTGCATGGATTGTACCGGACTCAGATCGACTTACATTATTCGACCTCCAATCATCACACGTCGGTGGCGCCCTAGATTGAGTAGGATGCGATCGGTTGTTGAGGTTCGTCAAGATCGCGTCGTCAAATATGCACACGTTGCAAGGGTCAAGCCACAACAAACGCTCATGCACAACATTTATTGCCATTAGTGATGAAACATGTGGAAAGGACACGGCATAGGAAAAAATGTAGTATTTGTCGAAGTGAAGAGCATCTAAAGAATTTGTGTCCTCAACGGCCTCGTGAGTAAGGACATTTGTTATATGAAGTGATATTCGTTGTTTTGGATTTTGTTGAATTATGTTGGATTTTGTTGAATGTTGTTGGATTTTGTTGGATTATGTTGGTTTTGTTGAATTAGGGGATTCGGTTGGATTTTGTTGAATTATGTTGGTTTTGTTGAATTAGGGGATTCATTGGATTGTTGTTGGATTTTGTTGGTTTTGTTGAATTATGTTGGTTTCGGTTGAATTAGGGGATTGATTGGATTGTTGTTGAATTATGTTGGTTTTTGTTGAATTAGGGGGATTGATTGTTGTTGGATTTTGTTGAATTATGTTGGATTAGGGGGATTCAATTGGATTCACGAGGGTACACGGGCGCACGGCGGGCGTACGTGCAGGCGTGCTGCGGTACGGCCGCGCACGATCGCGATCGTGCACCGTACACGTCATGCACAAGTGCGATCGTGCACGATCGTGCGCAGACACGATCGTGCACGGCGTGCTGCGATCGCACGGGCGTGTACGCTGTGCCGCGCCGTGCACCGCCGTGCACCCGTGTATCCCGCACGCCCGCACACGCCTGTAGCCTCGTGAATCCAATTGAATCCCTAATCCAACAAAACCAACATAATCCAACAAAAAAACGGGCGACATAACCTCTAAAATATGGATAAGCCAACCTGCACTCAAAGAAATAGCTAACAACAAGCAATAATTCAAAAGAGGTCACACCTCCACAACATATACATAGAGGTCACGACCTCCAATAAACACAAACAAAATATCACTAACACCGATAAAAATTCTACAATATCCGTTATAAATACAAAAAGTCGAGGAAACTAATGAAAACGAGACAATAGCCATATCCTACGAGCTATCGCTGTACACTGAGTCTGTATGTAACGGCGACTGTTATGTAACCTCTGAGGCATACCTGTGATGAGGCGATACATATAGAGGCATGCAAAGACACCGCAACTCACTGAGTCAATCTGCCTGTACTGCTCATCATCGGGCACCTCCGCCAATGTCAGATGCTCATTATGTGGCGTCCTCAATGGATTGTTGTTCCAAATTCAGCTACCATCATCGATCGATGGAAAACCGAATAATGGGCAACATCGGTAACGTCTCAACGCTCGAGAGTCGGGGTTGTCGACGATGAGTCGTACACCTCAAGAGTCCACGCAGCGATGAGATATGCGAACTGTGACCCGGTGATTGCCCCGACGTTGCTGGATGGCTAGTATATCGCAACATTGATAATTTTAAAGTTTACATTCATTGGATAGAAAAATAATAGAAATGAGGTAATAAATTTACCATATCAGCGCACAACCACGGTCTGGTATGCTCTGCAGTATCTCTCCCTTGTACCATCGCTATCAAGTCATCGGATACTTGCCATCGTGGATATGTGGTCTTTGATGCCACATTAATGCCCATAGGATCACCTGGATGAAGCCGGGCGAACTCACGCACAAGCGTTTGCTGCATAAATGAATAAATTTAGTCGGGAATAATTTATACCCATATAAAGCTAAAGCTATCTATGTTGGAATAATTTAAGGACATTTCAAACTTACATAAAATCCAATCGGTGCTACAACGCATCGAGCCTCATTGATCGTGGGCAATAATACATTGCCAGGACGATGTGGGTTGATTATTTTCCAATGTATATACAAAGTGTACAACTCCATAATCTAACACATAAAAAAGAACACCATTAATTGAATTATAAATATATAAATAAAATTTGAATAAATGTTGTAATAAAGTACCTCGCCGTGAACTCGAATCGGGTTGGTGATATGATCGAGCGATCTTGAGTCATAACATCTTGATTCAAATTAGCCATGACAAAACATCTGCGCTGCCGCTAAAGATCTCGAAGGCTTGGTGGCGCCCGTGGTGCTATACTCTACGGAGGCTGCATGTGGGGTCTCCGTCGCAGATCCCCACCATCGACGATCCATCACCTCGTGCACGATCGCTCTCGAGCCGCCGATCTCCGTTGGTGGCGTGATGGACTCGAAGACCCGATTGCCGGTAGCTAGTCTTGGGCCCTCATCTCGGATCGACCGCCGTGAAGCGGATCGTCGGTGGCTAATGTGGGGCACCTCCTCCGATCGACTTGCCGTGAAGCGGATCGTCGGTGGCTAATGCGGGCACCTCCTCGGATCGACCGCCGTGTAGCGGATCGTCGGTGGCTAATGGGGCACCCTCATCATCTTTGGGAGGCCGGCGCCTCGACCGACATGCTCGAATAGCCGACGTAGCTCCCACGTGCAGATATAGGGTACGAGATCTACGCCTCAAGATCGCACCGAAGAAATCCGCCAACCGCCGAACACATGTCGAGCCACTCGAGCCACGAGGCCCTCTCCGAATCGTCGTCCACAATGGCACGACGGACGTCTCGCCACAACAAACAATGAAGGCCTCGTCTAGTCGAACACTCCTAGCGTGTTCGCAGCACACGTGGTCTGGATTTGACGCCTCCTCATGTCTACGACGCTTCGACTGCGATCGAGACGCGCCAGGTCGACTGGGCTCAAAAACCCGAGATGTATCTCGACAATTGACTTCCGGCCGCCGCCACTCGCCGCATGATCGGGACATGCTCACGCCACCTTGCTGCGGGCACTCTCACGCATGTGCACCGCGTGTGGCGGCGCGAGCTCGTCATGTGCGCCTCGGCATGCCGTCCGCAGCACAAACCGAATAGCCATCGGATCGCCCTCGTATAGGCTCAAGTAGTATGCCTCTGACAACTCGGTCTCGAGCGGCTCAAAGACACGATGACATAAACGTTACAAAAAAACACATACACATTATTGATTATAATGTATTTAATAAATATATAACAAATACTAAACATGAGATTAAAATTATCTCTCGTCAAAAATCCAAGATACTGGGTGGGGACTTCCATGTAGTCTACATCAAGCATCTCGAATCAGTATCTCATTGTCTCGGCATCCACACATACGTCCTAAGTCGGGATGACCTCATACGACCAAATCAGAAGGCCCAAACAGACCATAGAAATGGTACGTCTTCCTCGGTCGCCACCTCGCCGGGTGCCTCTTGAGCACATCAATCCCGTGACAGAGGACCTGGAATGAATATGAGTCCCAAGGAAAACTCTGCCACATATCCAAATCCTCAGCCAACGCCCAAACCCATGGCTCGATGGCTTCCTATCGCGACAAAGGACGATGAGGTAAGCTACTAATATGAAAGCCGCCTTCAAGTAGTCTGCGGCATCATCACCCAGCCGTTGTTTGATTTTAAAATTATAGCTGTTTATTTGACTTAACATTTTATGACAAAATTCCGAAAAACAATTCGTCGGGAAACACATAATAATTAAGAGGCATCCACAGCCATGGGCAGAATGGGTTAATACATCAATTATGGAACTTCTTGTTAAATTAATAAGGGTTAATACATTTTATGGTCCGATTTTTCAGACGAGTTGCTGTGCTACTTCGATGCTCTTATGGTTGCGGCTGTACATTTAAAAAAATAAAAATAAAAGCTATATATTTAATTGTAGCGAGCAACTAACAATCCAGAGGGATGACAACCAGTAATTTGAGTTGGCATAAAAGTTTTGTTAAATTACAGATTTATGAGACTAGAAGACGGCAATAAAAGCAATATTGCGACCTAAAAGCACGTGAAATCGGGTAGGAATATTAGACAAAAAAATGTATCTTCACTTATTATGAGAAAATGTTGCATAAACATTTATTCGTCTCTAACTTGAACTTTGATGTATCCGAACCTTGTTGAATCATTGCAATTAAGACCTCAATTTTACATATAGTAAATTAAACGCTTCTATTTTTTTTTTCGATTACCAAAATTTGATGTGGCATTCTTCATGCAGTGACGTGGTATTATTTTATATATGTAGTAAATCAAATGCGACGTATCTAAGTATTACCACGTCATTAAATGAAAAATCCCAAATCAAGTTTCAGTAATGAAAAAAATTAGGGATGTCTAATTTGCTACAAATGCAAAAGTGAAGTCTTAATTACAACGGTTGAAAAGTTGTGCCGAAATTGCTATTTAGGTGAGAGTTAACAATTAATCCTAATAATTTTACAGTGCAAATTATAACAATAGAAAAGTTAAGAATGTGAACTGTAGAAACGCCATCTATTTGGTTGCCAACTTACATTTCTTTTCCGAAAAGACCAATATCTGTACGCAGTTTTTTTGTTGAACTATACACATTGGTAACAAAAGTTTTGTAATGAAATTGCGCACCCATTTCCAACCTATTTACTATGAACTAACATGTTCTGTTTGAATATGTTTCATCTTTGAAAATTTATTGCAGAATGATTCCATTTGAATTGAACAAGCAAATTGCTATTTTTTTCTCACGACCACTTAGAAGCAAAGAAGAGCAATTACAGATCAATAAATTAAATAGTTATAAATCTCTCTTGGATCACAAGGAAACATTAAGCCTCTTTTATATATTCATTCTTCAGCATTAATCAAATTTATACAATAAAATTCTGACATTACTGTCTCTATCTTGCAATAAAATAAAACCTCAATAATAATCCACTAATTAATCATGTCTTCGTTGATGATTCCTTCTACAAGGCTTTAATTGAGGAGACTTTCTCATCATTTCTGTCAAAATTATTCTTCAAACAAAAGTAAAATGTTAAAATATCAAAGAAAATAAAATAAAGACAGCAACCTGTCAGTAAATTATTTTCTGAAATCCTGCATAAACTATTGCCGTCACCTCGGTTTTGTGAAGTTGGACCAATGGTGAAGTAACTATGGTCTCTACCCATATTTTATTTCTGGGGTGAAATAAAACAATTGCATGCATTTATGTGTTTCAATGATTGACTGTCACGTTATATCGATTGGTGTGGTTTTTAGATATTCATTAACACTTTATTTAACTTCCTGTAGGTAAAGTCCAACTACTGGTGAATATTTTTAAGAACAGACGAGGTAAAGCTACATAGAAGATTCTATGATTAAATAATAAAAATTCGATATAAATAGTCATTTTCATATAATAGTAATAATAAATAGTCATTCTTACAATTCTATCTTTACTATTATAATTTAATTTTAGTCTTTAACTTGATGGTGGAGGGCCGAAAAGTGAGTAAGCTAGTTTGTGTGTTAGTCTGAAAGCATGTGGTCATCGTCGTTAAAAAGATGAGAGGTTCAAGCATGATGTAAGTCCTCGGAAATCTCCATGATTTAACTGAAATTCCACTTCTATTTAGGAACCTTAATTGGTTAAGTGGATATAAGGACATTCTCGAACTATTATAAATTCTTTGTGACCTTATTGGTCCCTGGGGCGAGTCTTTTCAAGTGTATTGGGAGTGGGGAGGAATACACCCGAATACATTTTCAAGTATATTTGTCCTTATAAGAATTCGGAGAGGGTGACATAATTCACTAACCCAAACCACAAAAGTGGGAATTTTTGGCAAATTGCCGAGAGTAAAAACTGGAGAACCATAGTATAAGCACAACTGAGAGAGAAGCGAGAGTCCATAAGCATCTGTTACATGCAAGCGATGCAA
Source organism: Salvia rosmarinus (assembly GCA_036937905.1). Lineage (NCBI taxonomy): Eukaryota > Viridiplantae > Streptophyta > Magnoliopsida > Lamiales > Lamiaceae > Salvia > Salvia rosmarinus. The sequence goes on along the minus strand of CM072814.1, from coordinate 81,170,420 downwards.
AGTAAGCATATACATGGTTCAAGAATAATTGAGTCAAAAGTAACAAATTTATACATCACCCTCGGAATTCTTTGAAACGTAACTTAATACGCTACAACTATGTACATGTGCTAATTGACGCGACGTCCTCCTCCAGTGGAAGCGTACAGTGCTACACAATCAGAAAATTCTGAGCCTTTACCGAAGCCGGTGAAGAACTAGGGAACACGTTCCAGGACTCGCTGCAATGCTCTTTTAATTCCATCTTGATCAAGTGATGTTACCAGTTGTATTTCTTGCACCTGAACCAAAATTTTTATTATTACGCGCAAAATATAATGTAAATATGTGTGCATCTCTGAGAGAGAGGGTAGGGAGAGGATGCCTGTCTTCCAGCTCGAGCAAGAAGTGTGTATTGATCGCCGGTAGGGGGAGCCTGTCAGATAGTTATACACATTTGGAATGAGTGATAAATTAAATTATAAAGGAGAGAAAAGATTTACAACAATAACCTTCTCCGGCATTAAACCTGAAATGCAGAAATAAATTAGCATTATAGAAAACTATTGGAAACAATGTTCATACATTTGATAGCCAAAGCTGCAGATCTTGTGAAACTACCCGCTTCTCAAATCCTTGCCGACTGATTTTCACGTCATTAATGCTGAAGAGGGAACACAGAACACATTCAAAAAAACACGCCTAGTTCTTCACTGTAAAGGGCCAAAACAAGTATCTCACTCACGAGGCCATTTTCATGAGTTAGTCAAATTCAGAGTCAAAACCCTCTACTCTATCCCTCTCTCACTGTTCAAATGTTATTGCTAGTTATACATAAAATTATTAGTGGCACTTATCATTGGAACTCAGATCAATAGATTCTGCCACAATATCATGATTTTTGTATAGGAATCATATTCACACACACACAAAAAGCCTCTCTTAAACCAATATCTGTATGGGTTCCCCACTCTTGTTAGTGAAGGCAGAGCAGGAAGCAGCAGGATGTGAAGCCAATCAATAGAGAAAAGTGTGTTCCTTTCTTTTTCAATGGGAATGAAGAAGCAGCTTTATAAGCAGAAAGCGGATCGCAGCATAAGTACATAAACATGATTCTAACCATACCCATCTTCCTTCAACAGCTCTTCAATAATTGTGTCAAGCCCAGGAAGAGCTTCAATAGCGAAATGTCCGCTTCCATTTAAGGCATCGAGATCAACTGAGGTGTCCTGGTGAAGCACAAAAGTCATCAGTATTTGCATAAAGTCAAAGTTCGCTTGGGAGAATAGGTAAGTTGGTTAAACCTGAGGAATAACTTTGTCTAAAGTTTCCAAGAGGGGATCTTCCTCCAGTTGTTTTATTGACAAAGTGATTCTTGACTTCTCTCTGCAAAGTGCGTCCAGTTTCACTAAAAATAGTCAATATATCTTCATGCGCATAAGAAATAATCAATGAATACAGTCACTTCTATGAAGAAAACAGGAACTAAAAAATCCCAATTCACTTAAGACTATGGTCATAATGCTCCATTAAGGTTACATCTTCTAACTTATGGTACAATTGTTCGGGCAGGATATACCCCTAAATCAATCTATGTGAAGTTTCATGCGAATAGATTAATTAATGAATAAACAGTAAATGTAGACGAGGCACATAAAGCAGCATCACTGCAGAATCACACCTATCTATGTTTACAATTTTGACCCTCACTTCATCACCCTCGAATAGGACGTCTCTTACATCTTGCACTAAATCCCACGACACTTCTGAAACATGCACAAGTCCTGTGAGGTGATACAAACCTGCAAAGTGGCAGAAAAAGATTTAAAACTCAGATGCAGAATTTGCAAACCGAATCAAACGAAAGTAACTCAGTAATACATACCATCGGGGAAGCGCAGATGAACAAAGGCACCATAATCCTCTACAGACCCTACCCTAGCTTCAAAAATGGTCCCCACCTTCAGTTGTGGAGAGAACTTGGACCAGTTGGCTTCCTTCTCTGAGAAGATCAGCTTCCTGCTCTCTTCATCAGCTTGGATAACCTAAGAGTTGAGGATATCCTTGAAAATGTTAACAATTTCACTTAAATTAAATTGGGATATTTTTAAGGTTCTTGAATGTCTGACTTGAAGAACATATTTCTAATATAGAAGATCATATAGCATGAAAGAACTAATCATTACTGTTATGATCAGTGATTCTCGGGTATCACTTCTAATGCTTTGCCCAAATGCTTGAAATTTCACAATTAGGGGAGCCCTAGTTCTTTCTTGGTTGAGCTAATGTTGTTGTGAATGTAAATAGGGAATTCAACACAAGAACAAGATCCAAATCATATTTCTAGTTTTTTACTCTATTAGAATGCGGTATGCATTAGGTAGCCGTTGAAAACGTCACCATCAGCAACAAAAAATCATATATCTTCTTTTGGCAAACCAAACTACCTGCCATGAATGGCTGGATTTGTTTTCATCATACCACTGCCTATTCATCTTCTTTCATATCAAGAGATCCTAGTAGCATTCGATCTTTACTTTTATTGAATTATGGTTGATTACTGCATCAAATATTTATTATCCCAATTTTTATTGATATTCTCTATTTACATTGCGTTAATCATAATACTTATTTAGGTTTTTTTGTTTAGTTGGTCTTTTTTGTTTGTTATTGTGATAAATATCTAGCAAATTTTGGTTGAACTATTTTAGTAAAATTATGTATAACAGAAATTATGAAAGTGGCTATGAAAAAGTAAAGAAAAAAGAATAATCAATAAGTTAATTAATACTTAATAAATTTGTCATAAATACAGTAAAAAGGATGGTTCAACAACTTGAGAAAGATAAAATGATATTTATAAGATGTGTGTATATATATATATCATAGTTATCGATGGCGGATGGCGGGTCATGGCGGATGGCCTAAAACCTGCCATAAGATTATGGCGGATGGCGTGGCACGTTATGGCGGAAGCACGGCGGATTAAACAAAATATAATATATATACTATAATTAATAACTTAAAACTTTAGAAATTGACAAAACAGTGGAAAACATAAGTTAATCATTAAAGCAAACACTCATAAACTATACTATCATAGGTCTATAAAACATAAGTTTCAAGTTCAACACAAACATTAAATCATAAACTTATAAATATAAATGTCTAATATATAAGGTATTTAATTTGCAATATATTTTTTATTTTTGTAATTTGAAATTATTAATTTACTGCAGCAACTAGCACGGTGCAAAAACTGATTGTATTAATTAGTCTTCATTTAGTTGTGTCTCTGTTTGATTTGTCCAAGAGATAGCTTCTGTGTGTAAGTTGAATAATTAGGAAAAAAAAAATGTTTGATAGAATCTGAAAAAAAAAATGCAAAATTAACCTTCGCTCTCTGTCGCCGGTGGTCGTCCAGTGGTCGCCGGTCGTCGCCGGTGGTCGCCGGTGCAGAGAGGATGACAGATTTCTGTTTTAAGCTAAGTAGAGCAAAAGCTGTTAATTTGTTTTATAAGATGAAACCCTAAGTTTCTGTGGGCTGGGCTGTCTGGATTGGGCCGGATGGCCCTTTTTTTTTCTTCTAATTATTCCGCCATTTGCGCCACGAACGCCATATCCACCATGACCATGGCGGACGCCATAACGCGCCAAGGAAATGTGCCATGCCATGAGCATCTCATGGCGAAACCTAGAAAACCCGCCACCGCCATCCGCCATGGCGCTGCCATGGCGGAAATTTGATAACTTTGATATATATATATATATATAATATCTCAGGCCCCAATTCTGTTCTTGTGCCCATTCAGTTGTCAAGACAAAAGTCAAACTAGATATGTGATACTCTAATGAAAATCTGTAATAATCAATTCCCAGAAGCATAGGTACATTGATAGAGCATTCTTACTGAAGCCATGTCATCCTAAACTCCAAAGACTGGAAGAATCGAGTAGAGGATTGAAGAGTTAAAGAATATAGCAAGAAACAAGGAAAAGTAGATCCAAAACTCGATCAAACCAGGAAATTTCCAGTCCACTACCTTTGGAAATCTTAAGTGAAGGAAACATTGTTTGATGAATCAGAATGTGTGTTGCTATGAACTACTCGGTGGAAAATAAAAAATAAACATTCAAAAATGGAAGAGTGAAAAAAAATCCACTATTTATATGGTGTTCATTTTGAGAAAGTGAGTAAAACTGGAAATTTACTCTTCGATTAAAAGCAACTATATCCTAAGTTTATTCCAGATTACTTGGTATTAGACTAATTCAAAATAAAAAATGCATGATATTAATCATATCTTTCATTTTTTAAACCAAGCCATCCATATATACTTCATGTCCACTAACATTCACTTTACCAGGCACCAGAACTTTCAACATTTTCAGAGTTTCTACTAATTTCAACAACAAGGACCTAGTTTCAACATATACGAAAGAACAGACTTAGTTTAACAAATAAAATTACAACTACACAATTTACAGATTCTAAGCTTACAACGAAAATTACAAGGACCATACACACTTTATTCCTTTTAAGAATGCAAACCATTATATTCTTAAATATTTTGTACATCTCTCATCTCTGAGATTGTAACTAACTTCTTTGCCCCATGCATCTAATTTTTCAAATATTTTTTGAGTCAATATCTTGATTTTCAATACCTTCAGCTTTGAAATCAATTAATCTTTTAACATAAAAGTGATACTTTAAATAATAATATAACTTAGTCGACAAGGAAATCAAGCAAATGCTCTGTACATTAAATCCCAATTGCGATTTGAGACTGAAAAAATGTCCATGCACATTATTTCCAAAAAGAAAGAAAAAGTATACATCAGTAAAGAATCCCATACCTTCACAGACATAATAGAACCTACCAAAGCTCTTGCAATCTCTTGGATGGACTTTTGGGGTTCTGCATGATAACATAACACGAGAAGACCATCATCCCTGAACTATGTGATATAAATTGATTTTATCAAGAGCATAAGAAAAGATGACGATGGCATAATAGTTAGAAAGAGTTAGAAGAGCACAGAAGGAGAGAGCCAGATTATCAAACTATTTATACTTAGGATGCAAGAATCTAGAACATGCTGGAATAGCCAGTGTATTGCCCCAACTTGGATATGGTTGCCCTAAATTACAAACAAGTTGAACAAGACAGGTTATACTTTGTATCTCATGATTAGATCACATTATTTCAAAGATTCATTTTTCAATTCTCTGGCATTTATTCTCAAACTCACTTCAAACTAGCAAATCAACCTCACAATCCTGTAGTCACTGCAGTATTTTTAAATTAATACCAAATCTAACTGGAAACACCTCATTTATTGTTTTGTTCCATTAATTAGATCATGTTCCTCACTTGCTAGTTACTTGAAACATTGTCCATAGCTCCGTTCAACCTGTATGCTAAAAGTCAGAGTTATTCTTCTCTAACTGTGAGAACTGACAAGTAACTTCATTGTGATTGGTCCTGCTGTATGCATGTAGGTTATGCGAGTGAGAGAGCCAGTTTGGCCTCCATAAACCTCATCAGTTGAATTCATGAGAGTTCTTTCGCATGTGTCATGGTTTTCATTAAACCGAATTGTTCATAGTTCTACACTAAACAACTCAGGGAATCTGATTCTCTTTACCCGCCAAATATATATGAAGAAACTTATCAAGTGACACCTATGATCACTCCCAGTGGGAAAACAAAACTTTTAGGTGCAATCTCAGTGCTCCTTCTGATTCTATACAGTCGAATTGCTTAAGCTTCAATGGATTGAAGTCATTTATTAACATTCTATTATAAATGGAACTCGATACTATATGAGCTAGGCTAAAAGTCATTTATTAACATTCTATTTGGATAACATTCTATTTGGATAATAGGAAAGTAATTTCCGCCAGAATATAGACCTTATTGCCAGAACGAGTACCTCTGCATGAATGAGAGGGGCTCAACTGTGGATAGGGAAGGAACCCAAGAAGAGAATAAAATTTGATCAGCAAGCCACCACCGTTGAATCCTTCAACTCTACCCTCATAGGTGAGTCCTTTAGAGTGGTAAGCCCTTGCCGCTTTCCAATCAGCAGACCTCTACTTCTTTGCATTACAAAGGAATAGGTAAGAAGCTTGCAAAATTAAATCAGAACCAGATATTTCATGTTTAGTCGATCTTAAGCAGTATCAATCTTTTCCATATCAACTCAGAGTTCTTACAAAGTAGGTAGCAATGGCACTCAATTCTGAAATAAGTCATTACAAAAGATCCTGAAAAATGTAGAACATATATGCATGCAGCAGAATATTCATCCAAAAAGCAGCAGACCAACAAAATTATTACAACTGTTATTGCTACTACTACTAGCTATTGCCTCGAATACTTAATATGTAACACCAGCCAGCCACCCCATTTCTGGTGCAGAAATTTGTCCATACACGATCTATGTACAGCAAGGAGCAAGCTAACCATTTTTGCACACTAAAGTGGATACAGAAGTAGAGATTATCGCAATTCCATTCCACTAACACTTTTGCCATCTTTCTTGGATATTATTCTAATTTCATGTGAGCACACATAATACCAGAATATAACTTAGCTAAAAGGACAAGAGTATGAGTGACTCATTTTAAATGTATAATGCGAAGGCAGTCAAACACAGTGGAAAGCAATCAAGCATTTACACATACACTCAAGTTGGCGACAGAGCACTACACTCAAGTTGGTCTGACAAATTCTTGAAAATAGTATGCCAAAAGACTACATACATCAAGTTTCAAAACTGAAACTAAAATAACCCCACTTATGAGTTTCACATACTTTATTGCTATATCTTAACAAGACAAGTATAACGCTCAAAGTTTCCCAGACATTTGACTTCTGCTGATGAGAAAAGTCAGAGAATCATGATCCAAGATAACACAGGTTAGATGCATTTTCATATTTCATTGAAACAGACCAATTTCAGTAGCATAGAATCCTTGGATGTAACATAAACAATGCTATTAGTTTTTTGTAATAAACAGAGTTTTACAGCAGTTATCTTTAATATCAGTATCAGGGCGCTCAAATATAAGTGGGAATACGCAAGCTGATCACATCACGGAGCTTATATGACTTTCAACTATGGCTTAATTAACGGGGCGGGGCGGGGCAGGGGGGGGGGGAGGGGATCGATCCCCGACCTAGGAAGAAAGAGGGGGGAGCTTCCAGTACTCATTTTCTTGATATGCTGGATATAAAATAGCAGCAAGCTTCCACCAGTTTGGCTAGCGAAACACGATGCAGCATGATATGATCAACAAAGCACAAAGATGGATCGAGGAATAAGGAGGATTTTCACAAATATAGAATTAACACCAATGAAAAAGCAATTTTCGCCCATTTCCTTCTCATTCACGCGCCCCAGTTCATAAAACAGAGTTCCCAATCATTCTCCGCAGACTAAACATTAGCAGATATAGAAGAATATAAAACAAAAATAGAGGAAAACACACACACCCGGGCTTGTTTGAAATCATCGGTAAGCGAAGATTGGTCGACCCCATCATCAGTTTGGGTGCTGCTGCCGCTCGAGAGAGAAACTTTTGCGGGGCTTAACAAAGCTGGTCGCTTCGTCCAACAATTACTGAAATTAATTGACGAGGGAGGTAAGGCATTCTGAGGGGCGTTGTCAGAGGAGCTGGAGAAGTGGGAGAGAAACGCAAAGCCGCCTGAAACTGACGCTGCAACCAAAACAGGCATTGCCAAGACTGTAGCCACTCGAGGGGTGTGGGTGTGGGTGTGTGAGGGAGAGAGAGAGGGAATGGAAGATGGCAAAATTGAGCAGGTTTGGGTTTGTGGTTTTGGTGGCGTGGGATGATACAATGGTGCAAGTAGCTGTAGATCATCGACGTGTCATCCTCACATCCCTACTCATCAATCATCATCTACTCTAATTTCCAAATTACAAGATTAGTTTCATTTCATCACGACTGAATGATATCCAATTATCCATCATGAACTCCCACCTTCACATATCCAATTATCCAAATCGGCCCAAGCCCCACATAATCCGGTCCAGTTGAGTAATGGGTTGGCTGGGCTAGTTAAGGCTTTCTCTTGAAACCTAGGACAACCTGAGGCCTAGCCCAGATCCACTTGAGTCTCACCTTAGGCCCGTCTGAATAGTAATATTTATTTATTTATTTTATAATTTATATAATGTATTTTATGTTTCATAATAAAAATATGTAATTTATAGTCTTAAGAAAGAACAAAACATGAGTTGCATTTTTAAGTTTGTAGTTTGTAATTTATATTTATATATATTTTTTGCTTTGTAAGAATAATTTATTAATTACACTAAATATATAAAGTGAAAAATATATAATTTTCTAGGCTTTAAACATTATTTCATGTATTAGCTTTAAACATTATTTCATGTATTATATATTCAATAGAATTGAATTCTTTTGGTTTAAAATATTTTAGCATAAAATACAAATAATAGTATACAGATATATTTAAAACAACATAGATCTACCTTTAGGACTCACTGCTTCCGAAAGGAAAACCAATTACTAATTTTTTTTAAGTGTTTTCAATAATCAAAACAAGTATAAATATTTAGGATTCATTACTTCTACACTTAACTAAATTAGATAGGTAGTTAACTGATAAATTTGAATTATGTCAGTAGATGTGTTTATCTACTCTAAGTCATAATCACCGTGAATAGTTTGAAACATTTATCAGGTTGAATTTTTTTGATACAAACACCCGTTAGACTCGTTTTGGGACCAATAAGTAGTATCACAGAAGTGGTTGGGGTAGTTGTTTTGGATACTAGATTTTGGAGTTAAGTTGGTAATGTTATGAAAGAAATGGACTAGATATTAGTTATGGGCCTAATTAATTAATTGTTGGACATTAATTAATTAAGACTAAAGCCCATATAATTTAGAAGGTGGGTGGTTATCTTTTATAATGGAAGTTAATCATTGTGATTAAAAAAAAAACAACATTACAGAGAACACACACAAGAAAAACCTACTGCAATATTCAATAGGAGATTATTGGCTTTCTCGTTGAATATTGATAACGATGAATTGTTCGCGATCGATTAAAGACACACGTGGATACCATGTGGAAACGCCTCGAACGATACATTGGAAGATTGGAAGCTTTACTACTACATTGGGCGTTATAAACACGTAAGTCTTCGATCTTCGTGTTCATAGCAATTTCATCGCGTGTTTAATTATGATCTAGATCCGTTTCGATGTTTTATTCCGATCGCGTTAGATGTTGTCGAATCGAATCCTAACAATGGTATCGGGTCTGGGCTCGATCTATAATTAATTCGTACTAATTTAATTGTGGATTTTGAAAATTTGGAATTTTGATAATCTGATTTTTGAAATCAGAAATTAATTTTAATTTTTGGAAAATCGAAAAGAAAATTGAAATCTGAAATTGGTTTTGAAAATTGGAAAACTGAATCTTGTGTTTTGGAAATTGATAACGCCGGTAACTGTTTCTTCACCGGAGACGCCGCGACGCATCACCTCCTTTTTCGCGGCTGGGTCGCGTTTTACGGACGACGGTTTACGAGCGCCAGCGCCTCGTGGGTGAAGGAGCAGAGCGCCGGTGATGGACGCTGCGCTTCGTCGCGCGCTAGGCGCGAGCGTATGCCGGCGATGGGCGTTCGTCACGCGTTGGGCGTGGGCGTGCCGGCGCTGGGCGGAGCACGGCATCGAGAATCGTGGCGTTGGCAGAGCACGGCGTCGGCGGAACTCGACGGGGCGACACGGGGAAGGCGGCGCGACGCGCGAAAGCCGTAAACCCTAACGGGTTGTTCGTCCGAGCCGTGGAGCTGGGCTTCAGCGCCTTGCTGGGCCGAGGCGTGTTTTGGGCCGCGTTAATGCGGGCTGATGCTGGGGTTTTCACAGAAGCTGGGCTGTGAGCTCATTTTCGTTGGGCTGTGGGCTGCGCGGCTTCTGGGCCGCGTGTTGGGCGCCATCTTCTGGTCCTCTGGACGTCTGCTGTTGGACCGCGCTGACGGGCTTTTGGGCTGTGCATCTTGGCAGCCCAAATGGGCTGTTTATTAAAAAAAAATTCGATTTTATTAATTTTGATTTAATAAAATTGAATTTCCAATTACACAAATTAACTTATTAATTGGATTAATAAGTTTTGATTCAATATTATTATTTTCGAAATAATAACATTAATTTCGATTTTGTATTAATTTAGAATTAATACAATCTAATTATGTACATGGATTTAATTTATTAATTTAGAATTAATAAATTTAATCACAATTTTAGAAATTAATTTATTAATTAGATTAATAATTTTAATTATATTATTATTTTGAAATAATAATATAAGGTTTGATTTTATATTAATTTAGAATTAGTATAATTTACTAATGTACATGGATTACTTTATTAATTTAGAATTAATAAATCTAATCATGATTTTGGACATTGATTTATTAATTAGATTAATAAATTTTAACTTTATTATTATTTTGAAATAATAGTATAAAGTTTGATTTTATATTAATTTAAAATTAATATAATTTGCTTATGTTCATATATTAAAGAATGATATATTAATTAGATTAATAAATCTCATTTGATTATTATTTTAGAAATAATAATACTAAATGAATATTTATATTAATTTAGAATTAATATAAATGTCTATATCCACTTTTTAATTAGAGAATTAAATTATTAATTAGATTAATGAATTTATTCGTTGAGCCCTATTTGCTGTTGTTCTGTGATAAGCATGCTATTTGATTTTATGCTTATATTTTAATTATACTAGTTAGAGACCGTTTTTATGTTTGGGTAGGCGGCGTCCAATACTTGTAGTCCGTGTTACTATGTTTGGGTAGGCGGCGCCAATATGTGTGGTCCGCGATTTCACGCCTCAGGTAGGCAGACCCAAGAATTGTTTTGGATTTAATATTGGATATTAAATAAACAATTAATATCACATGTTTTATCCCCACTAAATACAAGTCTTGTTTTTTAAACAAAAAGTGTCGTCCATCATAATTGTTTGAGTCAATAACCTTTTCGACCAAGAGTTTTACACCCTCGTGTTTACTCCCAAATCTACAAGGCCAAGGCTTACTCATAGATGTATGGTTAGCATCGTGTGATGGGGTTGACTTGCTTAATTATTTTGAAACACCAAAGCGATCAAAATAATTAGTGGACACATATTAATTGGATTAATAAACCAAGAGTTGAGAACTGTTGTTGCATTCGGATTCAAACCGACCAAATGTCATTATTGTGGTCATCACCGCAGAGGTCTGCAATGATGCACTTAATCGATGCAAAATGTTACCGCAATCGCTTGGAGGCTTATCGAGTGATATTATTTGTAGTCATCACCGCAGAGGCTACAATAATATTGACTTGGATCTTCGACCACTAAGATTTATATTTATTATAAACCGTATATTGCATTTGGGGTGCAATATATGTTAAAATTAGTAGGGAGCTAATCAATACAATAAACCCTTGTTTGATTAGTGATACGATTGTGATCCGTGTTTACTTTCTTCTAATTTTGTTCTATTTCTTTATTTTCGTTCAGTTACGATGTCGACTGTGTTATATAAATGTTTGGTGGAAACAAATTTGTTGACTGGGTCAAACTATCTGGATTAGCTACGCTGCCTGCGCTTGGAACTAAGGACGGATAAGATTGAGTATGTCTTGGACAAACCAATCAAGACCATCCCGATGAGCTTTCTTCGAGTATGCCTCGCTTGACAAGCCGCTCATAAGAAGCACATTGTGGATGCTATGTCGGCTCAGGCATCATGTTGACTTCTATGAGTTTGGAACTACGAGACAACATGAAAGCATGCTACCTTATGAGATGATTCAAGACTTGAAGAGTTTGTTTGCCTCACAGCACAAACACCGGAGTTTGAGATACCCGGATCTCTTGAGTGCATGCTTCATGATAGAGCAAGATCTCGAACATGTATTGAAGATGATAGGATTGATTGAGAGGGTCATCGATTGGAACGACCGCCACCTAATGTCTCAACAAACCCGATTTTGCAATCGCTACACGGTTCATTTGCGAATTTCATAGTGAATTTCAATATGAACAACACAAAGGTGGGATTGATCGATCTTCACAACATGTTGAAGACTTATGAGTCCTCTACTCGATGGAAAATCGTGCTCATGGTGAGCTCTTCGCTCAATCTTCCAAAGGAAGAAAAGCAAAAGAAAACAAGAAAAAGACATTAGATGTCTCAAGCCTAAGAAGAGTGGAGGGCTCGTAAGGTTCGACATTGGCAAATGATAAGTGCCTATTCTATCATGAGAAGGGCCTTTGGAAGAGAGATCGTCTAAAATTTAAGGCACAAGGTGCAATGGGTGGTAGCTCGTATGTTTGTCGTTGAGATGAATATGTCTATAAATAATTCACATTCTTGGTATTAGATACCGGTGTGGGCTTACATTTGTAATAATGTGAATGGGCTTAGTGACGAGAAAAGTGAATCTGGGAGGTCGACCCACGCATGGGAAATGGAGCAAGAGTTGTCACGACGCGCTGGGGACTTACAGATCGATCTTCCTTCGGGTTATAGACTAGATTTACATGATAGTTATTTCGCCTCGCTATTTCAAGAATATTATTTCCATTCCTATGTTAGACATTGAAGGGTTTTCCTTCCATTTTGGAAATAGTCGTTGCACTTTTTCTCTTAATGGAGTGTTTTATGGAAATGTCTTTCTTCGAATGGATTATATATGTCGAACGTGAACGAGATATTCTCAATGTGCAAAACAAACGACCTAAGCTAAGTAATACGAATAATACTACTTATCTTTGGCATTGTAGAATTGGTCATATCAATGAGAAAATGATAGCAAGACTGAGAAAATTGGATTATCTCACACCATTTGATTTTGAATCATATGGTACTTGTGAATCTTGTCTCAAATGAAAGATGAATAAGAAACCATTTTCTGGGAAAGGGTTACATGCCAAAGAATTGCTAGAGTTAATCCACTCAGATGTGTGTGGACCATTTCCAACTCAAGCAAAATGTGGATATTCGTACTTCATAACTTTCACTGATGATTTTTCAAGATATGGATATGTGTATTTGATGAAACACAAATCCGAGGCTCTTGATAAATTTAAAGAGTTTAAGTTAGAAGTCGAGAAATAACTTGGTAAAAGTATTAAGAATCTTCGATCGATCGAGGCGGGAATACTTAAGCCGAGAATTTCTTGATTACTTGAAATCACATGGAATCCGGTCAGACTGGACACCTCCGGGAACACCATAAATGAATGGTGTATCCGAGAGAAGAAATCGAACTTTTCGATCCATGATGAGTTTCGCTAGTCTCCCTTTATTCCTTTGGGGCCATGCCTTACTAACTGCCGTTTATATTCTGAATAGGGTTCCATCTAAATCAGTCGAGAAAACGCCATATGAACTATGGTGTGGTAAAATGGCAAGTCTTAAACATATGCGGACCTGGGGTTGTCCTGCTTTTGTTAAGAAGATGCAGACTGATAAGTTAGAATCAAAAAGTGAGAAATGTTATTTTGTGGGATATCCAAAGGAAACAAAAGGATATGAATTTTATTTACCGGGAGATCACAAGGTGATCATATCTAGGAATGTGACGTTTCTTGAAGATGTTTACATCTCCAAGGAACAAGATCCTAACTCGGTAGATCTTGAAGCAATTCAAGAACCACAAAACAACACACATGAAGAAGGATTGTTTAATGGTGTAAACAAGAATTCAGTGGGAGTATTTGATGATCTATTGGGAGGGGAAATGACTCTTAGAAGGCCACCACCATCTCAAGAAGACAATGAGATTCATCAAGTACAAGATGACACAATAGTTGTGCCACATCCACCTCAAGAAAATCATGATGAAATTCTTGAGAATATCCAAAATGTTGATCAGATCAACACGGAGGAACCCACTCATGTTCAGAATGAACAGCTTGAACCTGCGCAACAACCCAACTCAATAGGCCACAGAGGACTCGTCGTGCACTCGAAAGATTGAATCTAATGGTTGAGAACCAAGATGATGAAGTCGAATCGGATGATGATGAACCTAAGACCTATAATGAAGCGGTGTCTGGCACCGATTCAAAGATGTGGCTAGAAGCCTTAATAACTGAAATGGACTCGATGAATTTCAATCTAGTCTGGGAACTAGTTGATGTCTTACCAGATGGGGCTTACCCATGCAGAAGGTAAGATACGAACCTACAAGGATAGGTTGGTGGGAAAGTGTTATAGTCAACGTGAAGGCACTGACTATGACGAGACCTTTTCACCAGTTGCAAAAATCAAGTCCATTAGGATATTACTTGCGATAGCTGCGTACTATAATTTTGATCCGCGTTTCTCAATGAAGAACTAGAAGGTGATGTCTATATGACACAACCTGAAGGTTTTTGTGTCCAAAGAGAGGCCGAATGCAGTATGTAGGCTAAAGAAGTTCATTTATGAACTTAAGCAAGCATCGAGGAGTTGGAATATTTGTTTTGACAGAGCTATCAAATTGTTTGACTTTGTCAGAAGCAAATGGGACTGACGAGCCCAAGTTTTGTGCTCTTTTTCTGTGTTTTGTCTAGGTCTAGATCGAGTCTTTTGTGTCTTTCTTGTTGTGTTTTGTGTCTGGGAGGACACATTGGTCTGCAGGGAACAAGGCAGGGCAGAAATGGGCAAGAAGGAGTGGAACTTGCTTGGCGGGTGAATAGAGATACGATGCACCTCGAGGGCACAAGGAGCTTAGCTCACAGCCTGGGCTTCAAACTCCAGTAGCTGTTCCGTTTCACGGCGTGACCTCCTTACAGACCGCACAAGTTCAATCTCCAGAAGGGTAGGCTAATGGGCAAGCGGAAGTGAAGAAGACGAGCAGAAACCAAGAAGAAGAAGGAGGGCAAGAGAAGACGGAGAGAGAGGTGATGGGCAAGATACGCGAGATCGGGGTGGATCTCGCTAAATCCGGAAAAGATGCGCGCTCAGCCCAAATCCCCTGAAATCCGGAGGAGATCATCCCGGATCCGTCTGGGCAAGGAAAGAGCGTCGATCAACAAGGAAAACCTACCAGATTGTCCAGCCCATGGGCCATAAACCATCGCCGATCTCTCAGCCTATATATATGGATGAAGCGCGACTTGTGCGCTCTTCCGCTCCACTCTTGTTCTGTTTTCTTAGCATCGAATTATAATCACACCCCACCACCACGCACATTAAGTCCCTTGGGCAAACACTTTTATTTGCTATTCGTATGTTTTGCCGGTGCACTTTGGGCTCACCGCTTTTTCGCTCAAGTAATAGTAAGTTGGTTCCGTTTAATTATGGTTTCAATTAACTGTCAGATGTTTATTTATTTTATGTCTAGCTAAGTCTTTATTACGGTTTGGGCGTGACTAAGTGGAGCATGATTAATATAACTCGAGAGGTCTAAGTAGGGCATTACGATCCGCATGCGTGTGTTCCCAAGCACTAGGTCCCGGCATTATATAACTTAACCAAACTCGGTGTGTTAGTTGCAAATAACATAGTGGGTAAGGGAGGTTGCAAGTAATAATTGGATTAAGGTGTCGGGTGTCCCGCACCCCAAATAGTACGTTGGTGTGGGCGAGTTGGAGTAGTCATAGCATTTGCCTTTGCCAATACCGGGTCCATCTAGATCATAACGCGCTGTAGGTTTACATGTACCGAGGTGTCCTCGTGCGTGGGCATTACGGGTTAGATAGTTTGCATAGGGTGTCCTCGCTTCTTTACACGAAAGGATAGATTTGGAGGGGTGCGTCGTGGGCGTGACGCGTGACAACGGGTCACGACGATGTCTCTTATAACCGGTTGATGCATGTCATGTAGAGAAACCTTTGCACCTAGGACCGAGTATTAATCGCCTTCACGGTTGTTGCCCAAGCCGGACTCGTCTTATTATTTGATATTCCTTTGAGTTTGTTTCGTGTTACTTTAGTCTTATCTATAGTGATCAAGATAATTACACCACTCTCATCCTTTTAAGTGACATCGTGACATCGAGATTGCTACACCAACTCCTCGTGGGATCGACCACTATACTTATCGCCGGCTACCGTGATGGGCAATAGGTTATAAATTTATTTTCAACGCTAAACGACGCTGATGTCGAATTGGCGCCGCTGTCGGGAGTTGCGCATTCCAAGAGTATCTCTATTTCTTGAATTTATATTGCTTTTTTCAGATGCTACGACCTAACCTTGCGTAAGAGAACGGAGGACTTTGTACGATCCCGAGATCGAAAAGCACGCAAGGCGGAGGAGAAGCGGCGGTGCGGAGGCACGACAAGCTGCGAGGGCGGCTAATCCGAAGAGAACCCGAGGCAATACGATGGGTGAACAACCACAAGTAGAGCGAACATTGAGGGAAATGGTGTTCCCAACAACGTAACTCGAGGCCAACGGGCATCACTTTGCCCGCGATCAATGGCAACCGGAGATGAAGCATTCTTCATCCAAATCCTCCCGATTGATGACATGCCGGGAGGATCCACAAAGGTATTTACAAGATTTTGAGATGGCGTGGGACTATCCGCGCCAATGAAAATCTTGGAGAGTATGTGAGATTAGTGTCATTCCCCTCTCTCGCATGACGGGCAAGAGAACGGCTCACACCTCGCCGTTGGAAGTGTGACCACGTGGGCACAACTTCACCGAAGTTCTCGAGAAGTACTTTCCGCCGCCCGTATTCGTAACATGAGGAAAGGATAGCAAGATCAAAATGGGCACGGAGAGACCTTTATGATTCTTGGGAAGGTTTAAACAACAGAGCGAAATGCCCTCAACATCAAATTCGGATCATGATCCGATCCAATATTTCATGGCGGGTTGAGGCAACAGAGAAAATTTGGGTGAATGCAGCTTGTGGAGGATCAATCTTGAATAAAGTTCCCAGTGAGGCCTTTAGATCGTGGGTGAGATGGTCAAGAAAACAGAGACGAAGGAGAAGTTCCCAGTAAGCCGCTACTTCTTCAACCGTGGAGACCAAGTGGATAAACTCAGAACTGCTCGACAAGTTCATAACCAACACAGACCGGGACCGGGACCGTGGCAAGGGCAAAAGAAAGCTAAAGTTTGCAAATGCGGCTGCCGCCGACACATCACACGGATCAATGCCCTTTGTTTGAAGAAGAAAGTCAATGCGGTGGGTCGAATGGTAATGGGCAATACGAAAGAGGAGATATGATCCAAACTCTCGCACCTACAACCTGTGATGGAGGAACCACGAAAACTTTAGGTGGTCTAACAACCCAAGCGGGGGGACAACAACGAAGAAGACGGATGGAGGGCAGGACAACAACAAACCATACGTAAATAATCGCGTGATCAAAGCGGTGGGCCATCGTTGGTCGAACTTGTGCACACTATGGCACGAGAAAATGTGAAGGCTCAACAAAGAACGAGAAATTAAGGTCGAGACAAGAGGAGCCCTCCGAGCCTGGGAACCAAGTTTCCCAATCGACGGTCGCAGTAACTCGTCTTGAGAAGAAGCAGGAAATTTACCTCCTCAAGTGGAGGTAAATGAGTTAGCCCAACCGAATGTTGTAGCCCTAAGAAGTGGGAAGAAACCGCGGAGAAAGTTTTCATGCCTAAGGACGACGAACACGCACGAAGTGGAAGATCTCACGTAACACAATGGTCAAGATGACAATGATCAAGATGGCGCGCCAAGGAAAAGATGAAAAAGAAGAGGCAATCATTGAGCCAACCTATGTCAAACCTAATCCTAAGGTTTTACCTCCTTTCGTGCGATTGCCAAGAACAGAGAGAGGAAGAAATGAGCGAGATGTATCGCGTGTTTCGAAGGTGGAAATTAATATACCGCTCATCATCGCCCGGGCACGATGCCAAACGGGCAAAGTTCATGAAGGAATTGTGCACGAGAAAGGTGAAATACAAAGATGATGCAAAATTCAAGTGGGAGAAAATGTATCCGCAGCCTTGCAAATGAAAATTGCCGGAGAAGTGTGGAGATCCGGGGATGTTTTTATTCCCTGCGTAATAGGCAATACGAGGATCGAAAGGGCCATCTTTGGATTTAGGGCATCTATAAACGCCATGCCCTTGTCAATGTTCAATGAATTAAAGGTGGGAACCACGAAGCCAACACGAGTGGTTATCCAATTAGCGAGCGGTGTCCAACGCTTATCCGTAGGAATCATCAAGACGATTGGTCAAAGTGGAGGAACTCATATTTCCAGCGGACTTCTACGCTACGGATATGGGCACGATGGGTAACAAATCCTCGATTATGCTCTTGGGTCGACCATTCATGAAGACGGCGTAACTAGGATTGATTGCGACACAGGCAAGTTATCATGTGAATTGACGGTGAGACGGTGACCTTCAACATCTTCAAGGCCATGGAGCATCCTATCGATATTGAGGTCGTGGAATTCATTGATCACATTGAACCCATGGTGGGAGACATCCGCCCGAGATAGGTTTACAAGATCCATTTGGATGCAAAGAATTCAAAGTGGCCTTAAGGAGGATGACGCCACGAAGAAACAAACTTATGGGCAATGTCGGGAGGCCCGCTTATTTATGAGCGAACCCGAGGGACTCAAGTGGTCAATATACAGAACATGCCCAAGCTAAAGGAAGAAGAAAAGCCTGTTCCATCCCTTATGAGAGCACCGAAACTCGAGCTAAAGACGCCTCACCACCAAGTACATCTTTCAGGGAAGGACGACACCTTGCCGTGATCATCAATGCTAAACCCGTTCGAGTCGAGGAAGCGTGAGAAGTGTTATTGGGCAATACAAGGAAGCGATTGGATGGACGTTGTCGACATCAAGGGCATTAGCCCTTCCATATGCTCATAATATTACGATGGAAGAATAAGCCAAACCAAGACGCGATCAACAAAGGAAGTTGAACCCGGCTATGAAGGAGGTAGTCATGAAGGAGATCTTGAAGCTTCTCGACTTGGGCATCATATATCCCAGACGATAAATGGGTCGCCCAAGACATGTCGTGCCCAAGAAGTCGGTATTCGGGTAGTGAAAACGAGAAAGGAGAATCGATCCCAACAAGGCTCCAAACAGTTGGAGGATGTGTATCGACTATCGAAAGCTCAACACGGTGACCGAAAAGATCACTTCCCATTACCTTCATCGACGAAATCTTTGGAGAGGTTAATGAAACAAATTCTTTTGTTTTTAGGCGGATACTGCCACGTGCGAGATATGGGTTGCCCAGGTGATCGAGGATAAAACTACTTTCACATGCCCATTCGGGACATTTGCCTACGTATGATGCCTTTCGACTTGTGTAATGCCCCAGGACATTTCAACGATGCATGATGAGCATCTTCTGACCTATGGAGAAATGCATCGAGGTCTTTATGGACGACTTTACAGTCTACGGGAATCATTTGAAGAGTGCTTGACGAATTTGGAGGTAGTCCTACAGAGATGTGTCGAAAAGAATTTGATCCTCAATTATGAGAAATGTCATTTCATGGTACAAGAAGGGATTGTTCTTGGGCACGTCAGATCCGAAAGAGATAGAAGTGGATAAACCTAAAGTAGAGATCATCGCCAAATTACCCTATCCAGCTTCAGTAAAGCAAGTGCGAGGTTTTCTTGGGCACGCTGGGTTCTACAGAAGATTTGTGAAGGACTTCGCAAAGATCGCCCAGCCCATGACACGACTACTCCAGAATGATGTACCATGGGAATTCGATGAAGAGTGTAAGATAGCTTTGAAACTCAAGAATAACTTAATTTCAAAGACCAATCATTCAACCCCCGATTGGGGCATGCCGTTTGAAGTTATGTGCGATGCAAGCGGATATGCCGTAGGAGCCGCTTGGGACAACGAAGAGGAAAGGAAAGTCATGCTATATACTATGCCTCAAGAACTCTAAATGCATTCAATACAACTACAAGACGATCGAGAAAGAGCTCTTGGCGGTCGTCTTTGCTTTGAAAAATTTCGATCATATCTCATCGGGCCAAGACCATCGCTACACCGATCATAACGCCTCGAGATACCGATGGCCAAGAAGGAGTCAAAGCCACGACTAATCGGATGGATCTTACTTCTCAAGAGTTCGATGTAGAAATCAAAGACAAGAGTGGGGCACAAAACCTGTGGCCGACCACTGAGTAGGATATGAAGGAGAAGATCCGGTGCCCATTGCGAGACCTTCCTCAAGAACATTTGTACTTCATTCAGGCACGACGAGTTCGAGCCTTGGTATGCAGATTTGGTGAATTACAAAACCACTGGAGAACTCCCTATTGGGCTCACTACGTATCAAAGAAACAAAATCAAATCAGATTGCCGTGCCTACATATGGGATGATCCCTACTTATGGAGAAAGTGTGCTGACCAAGTCCCGCAACGTTGTGTGCGGCGAGATCAAAGATATCCTGAATCACTGCCACTCCAAAGAATGTGGAGGTCACTTTGGGCACAAGAGGACAGCAAGAAAGGTTCTAGACAGCGGATTCTTCTCGCCCACGATATTTAAGGATGCTTATGAGCTGTGTAAGCAATGCAAAGAGTGTCAACAAGAAGGAAATATCACAAAGAGTAATGAGATGCCCATGATACCTATCCTTCCAGTCGAAATCTTTGATGTATGGGGGATGGACTTTATGGGACCATTACCGAGCTCAAGGGGCAATGCGTACATCTTGCTTGCGATGGATTATGTCTCGAAATGGGTTGAGGCCAAGGCAAGTGCCACTAATGACTCAAAGGTAGTTTCACTTTTCTTAAAGCTAATATCTTCAACAGTTCGTCGTGCCCAAGGCAATTATCGCCGATCAAGGAACCCATTTCGCAACACTACTATCACCAAATTGTTCGAGAAACACGGTAACCCATCGTGTGACTATGACTACCATCCGCAGCTAATGGGCAACGTGAGT
Source organism: Salvia rosmarinus (assembly GCA_036937905.1). Lineage (NCBI taxonomy): Eukaryota > Viridiplantae > Streptophyta > Magnoliopsida > Lamiales > Lamiaceae > Salvia > Salvia rosmarinus. Next base: position 81,149,477 of record CM072814.1, on the reverse strand, counting down.
TGTCCAACAGAATAATCAAGCACTATATTGAGGAAGGTAGTGGGACCTCGGTGGTGAGGCTGAGCACTCGCCTTGATGACGCGCTATGGGCATACTGAATCGCATACAAGACCCCTTGGGCATGTCACCATACCGAATCGTGTTCGGCAAGATGTGTCACTTACCAGTAGAATTAGAGCACAAGGCATTTGGGCGTGAATAAGCTCAACTTTGATTGGGACCGTGATGGCCAAGCTAGAAAGCTTCACCAAGCTGGAAGAAATAAGGCTGAGGCCCATGACAATGCCGTTCTATATAAAGAAAGACTAAAGCAGGCACACGATCGCCTTATCAAAGCCAAGTCATTCGGCGCGGCAATTGGTGCTTTTATACCAATCTCGATTCGTTGATGTCAGGCAAGCTAACAAGCAAGTGGTGCGGACCATATGAAGTAAAAACTCAATTTCCGAATGGAGCTGTCGAGGTCGCAGACCTGAAGACGAAGAAGATCTTCAAGGTCAATGGACAACGTCTGAAGGCTTACTATGGGCATCACGAGATAGATCCAGGGGAATTGCATCGAGTGCAAGCCCTCGACGGGGAAGAGTAATAAAAAGGTCTGGTCGAGCCACGACGATAACCAAGGCGCTGGCCAGGAGGCAACCTGGTATTTTATTTGCTTTCGTTGTTGTTTTTTTTTTTTGTTTTTGTTGGTTTTGCCCCGTTTTGCGTGTGGTGTTGTGTTGGTCAATCTACAGGAACAGTTGTGATCATGATCGAAGAGGCAAGATGAGACGCTAGACATTCGCCGTGGGCAAGAGGTGAGTTCGGAACAAGTGGCGTGCGATTGTCGGGAGAAAGGACGAACGCCCTTATAACCGGCCACCCATAATTACCTCACCCACGTCGCCTCAACCTCTCGCAAATTCTCTCTCACCGAGCCATAAAAAGAAACCTCCCCATTTTCAAAAATGACCTGCCAGAAACCGAGCCAAACCACCAAAAGCTCCCGATTCCTCCGAGCCAAAGGAAATTACAGAGCTAAAATCAAGCAATGGCGACCCTCCGAGACTCCTACTACCCCGAGATGCCTAAAAGCCTGTCTCAGGCTAACTCCGAGGACCTGGAGAAAATAATAGAGAGCAAGCGCCTCTCCGTAAAGGCGACGCCGGAGGAACCACCGAGAGAGGCGGGCGGGACCCAAGAAAAGAAGGCCAAAGCGCATAAGGAGAAGGCTGTCCCATGACGGAGAAAGAAGATACCCTGGAGATGGAGGAGTCCACCTCGGACGAAGTCGACGATCAAGAGGCCGCGGAAGGAGAAAGCAAGAAGGAAGAAACCCCACCGAGAAAAACTTGAGGCCACCACCACCACCGAGAAGGCCTCCTCGTCGAGCCACCTCCACCTTCAAGGAAGAGAACCCGAGGTACCTTGCGAAGATGGCATCACCTCCTCCGAAAAGGAAAAGCCGCCACGACCACGAGAGGCCACTCGAGGTTCAACACCACCACCGATGAGGGGCATCGTAAAGCCCAAGACGCTGACATGGAGGTCCGGAGAGTCCGGGAGTTAAGGACGAGTGAAGAAGTTTTCGCAAGGATTGGATGGGGACCCTTTTGAATGGCCAGACGGCTATACATCACATGGCGAGGAGTTTATTCAAACTCTCGAAATAAAGAACCAGCAAAGTGAAGACGACAATGATCGCATCAAATTTAAGTCGATGGGCAACAACTTCGTTCTATGTGAACGACTTCAACCGCACTCGGCATTACGTAAGTGTTTGAGACGAAGACCACCGAGTACAAGGAGGCTTTCACCCACGCCCCGAGCACACAAAGCGGAGGAGGAGGAATGAAAATGGTCATCGATTGGTTTGGGCACAACATTCAAGTCGGGATACACTAAGGCAATGAGTCGAGGAGCAAGCGCCACGCACGTGCCATCGCCTCCCTGCCTTACGCTTTTTCGGGAAGGTAGACAAGAAGAACTCCATCTCCCAGCAGAGTTGTTCATTATTCAGGCATGTGGCATGGCCACAAGATCAATTTCGCCGCTTGTTTGCAGCCCACTTCAAGGACATCCCGACTCATCCTAAGGGAGGATCTCCTTGCCCACTTGGTGACCGTCTCGCCACGGTCGAAAGCACCGGACGAAGAGAATACCGATCTGGAGGTAGAGCCCGAGTCAGATATCGACACGCCTATGCCGGAGCGCATGAAGGACATCTACTATGACGGGACGACAAACCGCCACGAGCCACCGATGACCAGACGGCCTTCGCCATCGCCTATCCACCGGGAGGAGAGTCGGAGATAGCTGGAGGATGATGACATCAAAGCCCGCTGACCGGGATGGAGGAACAACAAAAAAACCCATGATGCCCGCTAGCCTTCTTTTGCCTTGCTGGATTCTGTATCCACTTCCTCGACCGCTTGTCCTCCTTTTTTTTTTTTTTTTTGTTTTGTTGTGTTTGTTTGTTTTGTTTTGTTGTTTGTCTTTTTGTTTTGTTTTGTTGTTGTTGGTGGTCACCCTTTCTCACCCACTTTGCCCAAGGCAAAGTGTGTGATGAAGGAGTGCGTCTGTTCGCTTGTTTGAGTTAAGAGAGTCGGTCCCCTCGACCCACTTTTCCCAAGGCAAAGTGTGAGTAGGGGACCGCCACCTGCTCGCCGTTTAGATTGTTTGTTGTTTGTGTTCCTCTCATTCACCCACTTTGCTCAACGCAGTGTGTGAGTCGGGCGGGTTTTCGTTTTTGTGTCGGTTGGCATGTGTAAATTGGTGGGATTGATTGTCACGTATTTTGCTTTGTTGTGAATAATACGAGTAGTTTTAGAAATTTGCTTGAGCATGACCGTATGTAAATAAGGACGATTGAATTGAATTTGAGCACACATGGTGAGAATTGAGCTTAAACTGTTGTATCTTGATCAACACAGTTTCCTTTCTTGTGTGATTATTGACATCTTCATTAGGCTTTTGCTAGAACTTGCGTGCACTCTTAAATCGAGGCCTTATTGACTTAGTTAAAACATTTAGATGACTTAGGCAATTTTTCTTCAAATAGCCCATCGAGCCAAAAATGTCCTACCCATCGTTAATCCTCGTTCACCCCCTTGAGCTTAATAATTTCTTTCATTCACTTAAATTAGCCTCGGAAAGGTTTCACCGGTCAATTGGACTTAGGAGCTAATAGAAGAGAAGGCAAGGGAAGAACAAGAGCCTTTCGTAATGGGCAAGAAAAAAGGGGTTTACTGAATTTCAAAGAAATGGGCAAATGCCCAATATAAAGAAGGTACCAATTGAAAGAAAAATGAAGGACTTGAAATAAAAGAATATATATTGATGAAGTCCTAAGATGGTTGTCTTGAGGCCCTGTAAGAAAAAGGCGAAAGGAAATCCATGGAGGACAAAATAAATTCCTCGAACCGAGTCCGTGATGACCTTAGCCTGCTCCAAAATTTCCCAACTATGTATTAAGCCTATTACAACCAAATAAAAGACCTAAGGATGAATGTTTAAAACTTTGTCTAAACGGTGGAGATGGTAGAGGCATGAGCTTTATGGCATAGTCGAAATGAAAGATGTCTGAGCGATACACTAGCCCATACACAAGAGTGCAGAGTGTTGGTAAGGAAAATGCCCAATATGCTCAAATTGTATTTTGACTTGTTTGATGGTCGTTGCTTGAATGGAGTCAACTGAATTACTTGTTTGTTCGATGAAGCTTATATTGGCCGAGATATCCTGCTGGTGGAAATGTCTTGACCTTTTCTGCTTGAGTCATTCTTTCTTTCTTTCTTTTGTCTTGGGCAATTAGCGTGCATGCTTGAGGACAAGCATGTTTAAAGTGTAAGCGTGTGACGAGCCCAAGTTTTGTGCTCTTTTTCCGTGTTTTGTCTAGGTCTCAGATCGAGTCTTTTGTGTCTTTCTTGTTGTGTTTTGTGTCCGGGAGGACACATTGGTCCGCAGGAACAAGCGCAGGCGAAATGGGCAAGAAGGAGTGGAACTTGCTTGGCGGGTGAATAGAGATACGATGCACCTCAAGGGCACAAGGAGCTTAGCTCACACCGGGCTTCAAACTCAGGTGGGCTGTTGGTTTCACGGCGTGACCTCCTTCTGCACCGCACAAGTTCAATCTCCGGAAGGGTAGGCTAATGGGCGGCGGAAGTGAAGAAGGCAGCGGATCGAAGAAGAAGGAGGGCAAGAGAAGACGGAGAGAGGTGATGGGCAAGATACGCGAGATCGGGGTGGATCTCGCTAAAACCGAAAAGATCGCGCTCACCCAAATCCCCGAACCGGAGGAGATCATCCCAGATCCGTCGGGCAAGGAAAGAGCGCCGATCAACAAGGAAAACCTACCAGATTGTCCAGCCCATGGGCCATAAACCATCGCCGATCTCTCTAGGCCTATATATATGGATGAAGGCGCGACTTGTGCGTCTCTTCCGCTCTTCCACACTCTTGTTCCTGTTTTCTTAGCATCAGAATTATAATCACACCCCACCACCACGTACATTAAGTCCCTTCGGGGCAAACACTTTTATTTGCTATTCAGATGTTTTGCCGGCCAGCACTTTGGGCTCACCGCTTTTTCGCTCAAGTAATAGTAAGTTGGTTCCGTTTAATTATGGTTTCAATTAAGCTGCTGCATGTTTATTTATTTTATGTCTAGCTAAGTCTTTATTCGGTTTGGGCGTGACTAAGTGGAGCATGATTAATATAACTCGAGAGGTCTAAGTAGGCATTACGATCCGCATGCGATGTTCCCAAGCACTAGGTCCTGAGCATTATATAACTTAACCAAACTCGGTGTGTTAGTTGCAAATAACATAGTGGGTAAGGGAGGTTGCAAGTAATAATTGGATTAAGGTGTCGGGTGTCCCGCACCCCAAATAATCTGTTGGTGTGGGCGAGTTGGAGTAGTCATAGCACCGCCTTTGCCAATACCGGGTCCATCTAGATCATAACGCTCTGTAGGTTTACATGTATCGAGGTGTCCTCGTGCGTGGGCATTACGGGTTAGATAGTTTGCATAGGGTGTCCCTGCCTTCTTTACACGAAAGGATAGATTTGGAGGGTGCGTCGTGGGCGTGACGTGACAATGTGGTCACGACGATGTCTCTTATAACCGGTTGATGCATGTCATGTAGAAAACCTTTGCCTAGGACCGAGTATTAATCGTCTTCACGAAGTTGTTGCCCAAGCCGCACTCGCCTTATTATTTGATATTCTCTTTGAGTTTGTTTGTGTTACTTTAGTCTTATCTATAGTGATCAAGATAATTACACCACTCATCCCTTTTAAGTGACATCGTGACATCGAGATTACTACACCAACTCCTCGTGGGATCGATTCTATACTTATCGCCGGCTACGCCTGTGACGGGCAATAGGTTATAAATTTATTTTGAACGCTAAACGACAGCGATGTCGTGGACCCATGCGTTTATAGTAAGCGAGAATGGAAACGTTGTTCACCTAGTCATAATGTCGATGACATTCGATTATGGGAGCGACCGATCCATGATGCAATCCGTGAAAGATCGGGTATCAATCCTTTATGGTGAAGGATCTCGGTGAGGCCTCCTACATCCTTGGGATCAAAATCTATCGGGATGGACCTAATAGATTGTTGGGGCTATGGTGGACACGACGAGCTATCGGTGACTAGGTACACTGATGCTAGCTTCCAAACAAGAACAAGCATGTTCAAAGTCGATATCATCCGATTAGAAAAATAAATAGAAATGGGCAATGCAAAATTAGAAAGAGTATCCACCGCGATATCTTAGTGACCCTTTTACTAAGCTATTGTGAGAGCTTGTGTGTTGACATGTGGGATGTTGGCTTTGATTCGGTGGGAGTTTAAAGTTTGTATGTTTTAGAAACTCCTTTGTTGAGACGCATTTACTTTTGATCACAATCAAGATAATGTTTTATCTATGGGTTTTGTACATTTAATGGAATAATTATTTTGATGTTTGTCGTTATTCTCCTATTTGTTCCTTGAATTATCATCGCTATTTTTTTGTGAGACATCAATGATATAGTATAATTCTAAAATAACCCTAACCAATGATCATCAAGAATGTGATATTGATGATATGTCATAGGTTAACATGTGGTCTCGCATCACATTCTTAGAGAATGTAGTGGTTCTCGCAACCACGTGATATTTGATATCCGTGATGGGCACATGAATACTTTGGAGAGTATTGGTATACCCTACTATTAAATTATTTGTTAGATGTCTACGATTTCTTAGTGTGTGGAGTATGTAATAGTCCTGACTTGAGGTCATTACACATTTTGTTTGTCGAGTGTTGTACTTTGACCAAGACAACGCTTGCAGTGGCAAGACACGGCTTGGATTGGGTGCATCATGAGACAAATGAAATGGTAGTTGAGCCAAGAATGAGATTCATTCATCGATTAGATTTTCGAGTGAGCACTTTTTCTCTATATTATTCGACCATAAAGTCATTGGCAATGCAAGAGATATATTCGTTAAAGTAATTGAATATGATCATATGGGTCTTATAATAAAGATGAGAAAAATGGTTGAGCTATCGATGTACACATAGCAAAATCCACAGGCTCAATCGAGTGTGTCATGAATGAAAGGATATTACATAAACTTCATGTAAATGTTAGTTTACTATTTTCCACGTAAACGTCCGTCATATATCGAGTTCGCTGCACAACGCAGTCCAAGAGTTTTGTGCAGACTTTGATTAGATCATCGTCGGTAATGGGGGCCTATTGGGTCACACTATTAAGTGTATTGTTAATCAGTTCAAGTGTATATGCATGGTGTACGGTATGTTGTCTAATGCTAGTCCAAGTGGGAGATTGAAAGAAATGGACTAGATATTAGTTATGGGCCTAATTAATTAATTGTTGGACATTAATTAATTAAGACTAAAGCCCATATAATTTAGAAGGTGGGTGGTTATATTTTATAATGGAAGTTAATCATTGTGATTAAAAAAACAACATTACGAGAGAACACACAAGAAAACCTACCGCAATATTCAATAGGAGATTCTTGCTTCTCGTTGAATATTGATATCGAGGAATTGTTCTGCGGTCGATTAAAAGACACGTGATACCATAGTTGTGGAAACGCCTCGAATGATACATTGGAAGATTGGAAGCTTTACTACTACATTGAAGCGTTACAAACACGTAAGTCTTCGATCTTCGTGTTCATAGGGCTCATCGCATGTTTAATTATAGATCTAGATCTGTTCTTGATGTTTTATTCCGCTGCGCATTAGATGTTGTCAAGAACGAATCCTAACATGTTACACGTTTTAGTTGGTTAAAAGGCATGTTGATGTTGCCTCATTATAAGATGATAAGGAGATGTATTGTTGTTGCCTCACAATAAGAGGTGTTTGGCTGTTTATTTTTAAAGCTTATAAGCTCCAATAACTTATAAGTTGTTTTAAGAACTTATAAGATATGGTGTATTAACAACTTATAAGATGCTAAAGTATTTGGATAACAAGGGTAAACATGGAAATAAGAAAATATATCAGAGTTATTTTGTAGTTTTATTTTAACTTATAAGATTATGAAAAATAAGTTGGGTTTGGAGCTTTTTAATAGAGCTTATAAGCTCTTAGAGCTTATTTTGAAAACTTATAAGCTCTCTAACAACTTAGAGAGTGTTTGGCTAAGTTTATTTATAAGCTCAAGAGCTTATAAGATGTTTCAAGAGCTTATAAGACATAATGTTTCAAGAGCTTATAAGTTGTCAAAGTGTTTGAATAATTTAGCTTATAAACAGAGAAAGAATCGTGAGTTAGAGAGAAAATCACAGTTAGGCGAAAAAATTGACGAGATGTGAAGTCGATAGTATATATGTAGATTATAACGAATGATAGTAAGATTATTTTGGTAAATTCAATGTTACATGCAAGCTTATGAAAAAATAAGTTAGGGTTGAGCTACTTTTTTTTAAGGAGCTTATAAGTTGTTGAGCTTATTTTCACGAATTATAGTTCGCAGGAGCTTATTTTGCCAAACACATTGCATGAGTTTATAAGCTCCTAAACAGCTTATAAACTGTTTTGAAGAGCTTATAAGCTTAGCCAAACATCCTCTTAATTTGTCAAACACATTGATTGAATTATAAACTGTTTTAAAGAGTTTATAAGCTCAGCCAAACACCCCATAAGATGATAGGGAAATATGTTGTTGTTGCCTCACAGTCAGATGATAAGAAAAATCTACTTTTGTGATCACTCCTCAGTGCTCTTCAAGCATGGGAGTACTTTTTTGAACAAGATAGATTGAGGTCTGCCGCAGAGGCCACGTAACCTCAATTGTCCTTTGATGCAGCAATAAGGGTGAGGGGAAGTTTGAATGAGGCTCGAACCTATCCAATTGTCGACAGACATTTTATCTAAATACTCTGATGCTCAAATGATCTGTAATTGAATAGCTCGAATGAATTGATCTGATTAGTATCTCTATGTCAAGAGTCAAATACCCATGTCATAAAAAAACATTAAAAGTAAGTGAGGTACACAACATTTTTCTTAACTATTTTCCTTGTAATACCAAAAAGCAGTGAGAAGAGAATGAGACAAGAAAAGACACAAATTCATTTGACCAAACCAGTAACAAAGCGCAGCTCCTTTCCCTTCAAATTCATTATTTGATTCTTGACAAAATCAAATAAAAGAAAGCAAAGAAAGGTTACTTTCTTTTTTTGTTGTTTCTCCTTTTCGCTCACATAAAACCAAACACCCTTTTTTCACATTTGCAATTAATCTTCCATCTCTGTGAGACACAGATAGTAGTTCAACTGATCACGAAGCTGGCATTTCCCCTTTCTCAAAATGGCTTTCTAGGATAAATCTGCAACCACGATTGTGGAGGGCGCATTTCTTTCTTTTCTCTTTAATTTTGGGTTTTGGGGATTTGAGTCAAATACGTTCAATACAGAAACAAAATGCAAACAGGGAGTTCAGGTGAAGTGCGATCGGGTGTTGGGGCAACAGATACTGAGGGAAACACAGGACAGCTGCTGAATTGAAGAGACTCGAGCAAGAAATTCGTTTCTTGGAGGTATGTGTTTCCTTTGACTTCCACAATTTTGGCGTTTTGATTCAAAAGTTCTGCAAGCTTATGTTATCTGGGAGAAATGATTTCTTAGAGGCCCTATTTGTTTGATTGATGGTGAAAAGGTGATATTTTGATGCTAATAGTGCATTGATATTGAACCTTTTCTTTTTGTCGGTCTTTGCTTCTTGTAAGGTTGTACAATACCTGGGGAAGAGTAAAAATATGGTGCCCTAATTTGTTGGACAGTAGACTTCTGTTGGAATGGGGGAATGAATTGGATTTTCGTTATGTAATTGTCTTTTTGTTGCTTATCTGCTGATTGGGGCTACCGTAGTTCATTGAATTTGGTTTATTTAATTTCTCAGCAACTGGTAATTTTCAGCAAAAAGAAATCCTTGGAATGAAAATTTGGTCTTGTAATTCTCTGCAGTTCAATTAGTTAATAGAATGATAGTTATAACCTCAAGAAGCTTATTGGCTTTCAATTTTGTTATGCTAACACCTAATGGTGATCATAAGTTCTGCAGGAAAAATGTGTGTGTTTTTGAGGCAATATCCTCCATTAGTTCTGCAGGAAAAATGCGTTTAGATTTGCTTTGCGTTTTGGTGATCATAAGATGGACGTTGTTGTCTACATTCAAGATTTTAGGTCGAGCTAGATACTAGGAAAATACTTCTTGGATCTCCTTCCAGGAATTGGAGTATGTTTCTTCGATGTGAGTGCTTAAATCTGAAAAAAAAAAATCTTCTTGGAACTCTCTCTCTTAAAGTTTCTTTACTTCTGAAATTAATGTTACCGAGGAGAAAGAGTCTGTTGTTACTGCAACTGTTCAAGATTGATACGCAGGCTACTTTTAAGATCCCTCACCTAATGCATGCTGCGGGTTAGCCTCTATTGTTATGTGATGGGTCATATAAAATGAGAGAAGGAAGTTAGAAAACGAGTTGTTGGGTTGGCAAGGTTTCGATATATTTTTAGATATTCCAGATGTTTGTTAGTAGTTATTCCATTTTCCAAAAAATAATTCAATGTGTAACATGACTAGGGAATATTCCTCATCGTGATAAGTAGTTGATATGATATATTTTTTACGCCTACCATTTAACTATGGAATAGCTTCAAATATGTTTACGGGAGCTTATCTATAGAAGTTTTATCGATTTATGTTCTGATATGTTTAGAGGTAGGTTGTAAAGTTCTTACCTTGCTAGATCCTGTAAGTCCTAATGAAGATAGCCATTACGACTTGTTTGATCCTGCATTTATTTTGCTTAAATACATGGGTGGCAATTTAGTGGATGTCTGCTTGCTTTTTACTTGGCAACCGAAGATTCCAGAACTAGCTCCATCATCTTCAAATGCATAAAATTGGACTTGTAAAAAATTCCCGAAGTTGGCAGAAATGGAGAAGCATGTGAAATTCTGTATGGCAAATAATTGAAGTCTTATGTGTAATATATCGTGGGATTTCAAAATTCCTAGATTTAAGGGAGAGTCTGTGCGTCATAAGAATATTAGACCTTGTCAAACTTAGGAGATTCTTGAAATTAATCTCAAATGCTGGTAGCACTGGTAGTCTTTTTTATTCAAGTAGAGAGGGCCAATGATAATTAATCAAATATATGTTTCTTTCCTGTTGCTCCTGCAGCATTTTAGTCCAATAAGCCTTTCTACATTTAGATAATCAAATAATGTTAAAAAGGCATAGTGCTAGAGTAAATTTGTTATCTATTTTCATTTATAAAATTTTGTTCTTGGAAGTTCTTTTTTTTTAAAATAATCTACTACTACAACCATGTACTTCTGTTGAGTATTCAACTTCCAAAAATAGAATATATCAAAAGGAAGTATTTCCTTACCATAATTGTTGTACAGGAAGAACTGGAACAACTCGAGAAAATGGAGAGCACCTCGGCTGTTTGCAAAGAGTAAGCATAGATCACATGTTTGTTTTATCATGTTATCATCAAATAGCAACTCTCATACAAAATGTACATATATTACTAGGTTGCTTGTCAAGATCGATTCAACACGGATCCTTTGCTCCCAAAGTGAGAAGCTTTGCTTGTTTCCCTTTGTTTCGTTACCCACTCGACTTCTCTTGTTGAGCTCGTTTCTTGTCTGTGCTTTTGTTTCAGGACCACCGCCCAATAAACCGAGCTGGGACAGATGGTTCGAACCTCCACATGAGTCTTCAGGCTGCAGGTGCTGGATACTATGAACGTTGCCACAAATCGGGTTCCAAACATAGGTTCGTCTTGTAACAGGCAACGACATCAACACCGGACAGTTTCTTCAATGCAGAGTGATATATTGCCCAGAAAACAGCCATGCCTACCTACTGACTTCGATGTCGGCATAGCATTCAACTTGATAGATGTTTAAAACATGTATGAAACAGACAAAGATGCAATTTTCAACCTCAATTCATTTGCCAAAAGTTTTATTTGATCGAATGATAGCCTCACCTCACTGTATTGGTTTGTCACTATTTATTTCATTCTGTATGTCCAGTTTCTGAACCTTTCGTTTTATTTCTCTTAGCACTGCCTGCCTTGACCTAAGTTTCAATAACAAAAATGCATAAACACGATATACCAAGTAGGGTTGTAAATGAGGTAAGCTACCATTTGGTGAAGCTCTTTAACTAAAGTAATCAAAGTTTGAACTTGACACAAATACAATATGTTAGCAAATGAGCAATTTTGTTTAATTTAATTAAATTGAAAAAATTAATACAATAACTTGGAACTTGGTACAGCTTTTCTTCACTTTTTTTTATAAAAATATATACTAGGAAGGATATTAAATATCTAATTGATTTTATATGCTATAATACGTTGACGAATTTAAGTAAAAACCCATCTTTTTCTTACAATAAGTAATTTATGTTTATGAAAAGTGTTTAATATTTATAATTTGATTTTAGAAAGCTCAATGAATAAAATTTGAGTTCAACACAAGCTTGAGTTTAGCTGACTTGATTACACCCCTAAAACCAAAACAAGGAGAGGTGTATGGGCACACCTGTCTTTGGTTGTGACTTGTCAATGATTTGATACACAAAATATCTGTGGAATAATGTAGCCCGGAGGCATTTGGGTTGAACCCGGAACTAACAATACCAATCATTGTTCTTGATACTGTGAAGAGACAGTGCATCAGTTATTTCAGCTCTGTGTGGAAGGAAGCTGCTTAAATAGTCCATCCATCATAATCTTGTCCCACACTGAAATAAGATTATTACTTGAATAGGACAAGCTGAACTTGAACTAGGCAAAGCACAATGATTTATAGGGGCAAATAGTTCTACAGAAGTCATGGTGAATTTCTCACAAATGGCATTTGTAATTAAGAGTGTATGTAGTGTCACACGAGAGATAAAAAATCTAATTGAATGTAGCATGTCAGTCACGCATGAGAATAAATATACTGAAAAAAGTGTAGAAAATTATTATTTTTCATATGAATTTATTTAATAGAGTTGGTTATAGGTGGTTAAAAGCGGTTAGAGGTACCTTTTCATATGAAAAGACGTACCTTTTCCATATGAAAAAACGTACATTTTCACATGAAATGACACGTACCTCTTCGCGAAAAGACACATTCCTCTCTATAAATAGACTCATTTGCTTAGATATTCAAACACACCAAAAAAACAAAGATAATCAATCTATCTTATTCATTCTTCAAAAAGTCTCTCTATCCCGAGTATTGAGTGGTTCGCCCGAAATACGATTTCCTAGTACAAGGTCTCGTATTCATAGAAAACCGTTGTATATTGGGGACGTTTGCCATTGAACCGTGTGTACTGTGCGGGGCAATTTCGTCTTACTGGAAGAGAGTCTAACTCTCGCCTCGGTTTTACATAGCATATTATTATTCGTCCATTTTCTACACCCTACATACAACAATCGTAAGACGAAATTCTGTAGAAGATGGCGTCGTCAACAACAATGTTCATGCTCCCGCCCATGCCGAGAAACCCAGAAATTTTCGTGTTCGATTTCAAACGTTGGCGATCAAAAATATTGTTTTATCTTACTACTTTGAACCTATCTCGTTTTCGTCCGAATCTCTCCTTCGTGGGGGATGATGAAACCGACATCCAAAACGCCGGCGTTGATGCATGGCATCATAGCGACTTCTTATGTCGCAACTATATTTTGAATGGGCTGGACGACACACTTTACGTGTTTACTCCACACCAAAACGCCCAAAGAGTTGTGGGACTCGTTGGAGACAAAATATAAAACCGAAGATGCGGTTTGAAGAAGTTCATCGTTGGTCGTTTTTCGACTTTAAGATGGTGGACAACAAAACAGTTCTTGAACAAGTGTAGGAAATTCAGTTGATCTTGCATGACATTATGGCAGAAGGAATGAGTTTGTCAGAATCCTTTCAAGTTGCCGCCATAATTGAAAAGTTGCCCCCGATGTGGAGGATTTCAAGAATTACCTCAAGCATAAGCGCAAGGAGATGGGTCTTGAAGACCTCATCGTGCGATTGAGAATCAAGAAGACAATCGAAGATCGATGTCAAGATGAACAAGTCATTCATGGAGGCAAAAGCAAATCTTGCCGAGTCAAACAACAAGAAGCGAAAATTCATTCAAAAGAAGCAAGACTCGATAAGCAAAAGAAAATCAAAGGAGATCATACAAGCGCGCAAAGTGGACATATGGCGAAAGATTGTCGTAAACCAAAGAAGGATAAGAAGAACGAGCGCCACCAAGCCAATATAACCGAAGAAATGCGTGCGTTGATTTGTCCAACCTTGATCTATCCGCATTGTAGATGAAGTCAACATGGTTGGTAGCCCGCCGGATGGGGGTTGACACCGCGCTACCAAACACATTTGCGCGGATAAAGCCATGTTCTCCTCTTACGAGCCCGCCACCGAAAAGAGGAAGTTATATATGGGCAACTCACGCCTCCAAAATCGTCGAACCGGAAACGTTGTACTAAAGATGACATCGGATTGAAGGTGACGCCAAGAATGTGTTGCATATTCTGGACATCCGCAAGAATCTTGTGTCGACTCGGTTTGAGCAAGGCGTGATTTAGATTAGTGTTTGAAGCGGATAAAGTTGTAATGACCAAGAATGGTCACTTTATAGGAAAATGCTATCTAGATAACGGCATTTTCAAGCTTAATGCTATCAATGTACTTTGTGATAATGAAATAAACGACAAAGTTGCTTATTTGGTTGAGTCTCCTAATTTATGGCATGATAGATTAGGACATGCAAATCTAAATACACTACGACGTTTAGTAAATTTAGATTTATTGCCAAAAATAACTTTCGATCAACACAAAAGGTGTGAAATTTGTGTTGAAGCAAAAATGGCAAAATCTCATTTTCACTCATTGGAGAGATCAACAAAGCCTCTTAAATTGATTCACACCGATCCATGTGATTTAAAACTTGTGCAAACAAGAGGTGGAAAGAATTATTTTATAACTTTTATAGACGATTGCACAAGATTTTGTTATGTGTATCTTTTGAGAAGTAAAGACGAAGCATTTGAAGCTTTCAAAACTTACAAAAATGAAGTTGAAAATCAACTTAACACCAAAATCACAATGATTCGAAGCGATCGAGGTGACGAATATGTTGCACTTTTTGAAGAATTTTGTCGTGAAAATGGTATTATTCATCAAACGACTGCACCTTATTCACCTCAATCAAATGGTGTTGCGGAACGAAAGAACAGAACATTGAAAGAAATGATGAATGCTATGTTGATAAGTTCGAGCCTATCACATAACATGTGGGGGGAAGCTATTCTTTCGGCAAATAAAGTTTTGAATAAATTACCCAAAAGAAGCAAGATAAAACTCCATATGAATTATGGAAAGGAAGAAAGCCGTCTATAAATACACAAAACGTGGGGTGCTTAGCAAAAGTTGAAGTACCAAAACCCAAGCAAATAAAAATAGGACCTAAAACTTGATTGCATTTTCATAGGATATGCAAACAATAGTAGTCGCGCATCGATTTTGATTCATAAATCGGAAGTTCCTGATATGAATGAAGGAATGATCATAGAATCAAGAAACGTCTCTCAAAAAATACAACTTATGATGAAATCTCGCCAAGAAGTAATGGATCAACATATGAACCAACAGGAACTGTATGAGGAAAGTGTACAAAACTGCAAAAACCTTTGGTCCGGATTTTGTGGTCTACTCTTTAGAAGACGAGCCAAAGACAATCAAGGAAGCATTGTCTGGTCCCGATGCCGATTTATGGCGTGAAGCAATCAATAGTGAAATCGAGTCAATCTTAAACAATTACACTGGCATATTGTTGATCTTCCTCCGGAAATAAACCTTTAGGTCGCAAGTGGATTCTTAAGAAGAAATACAAAGCCGACGGATCTATTAACAAGTATAAAGCACGTTTGGTAGTCAATGGCTACAAACAAAAGGAATGGTATGATTATTTCGATACATACTCATCGGTTACTCGAATTACATCCATTAGAATGCTACTTGCGATAGCAACATTATACGATCTTGAGATACATCAAATGGATGTAAAACGGCATTTCTAAATGGAGATTTAGAAGATGAAGTATATATGGAACAACCAAGAGTTCGTAGTTCCCGGCCAAGAAAATAAAGTTTGTAAACTTGTCAAGTCTTTATATGGACTTAAACAAGCACCTAAGCAATGACACGAGAGATTTGACCAAATAATGATGTCAAATGGATTCAAAATCAACGAATGTGACAAGTGTGTATACATCAAAGGTACATCAGACAATTTTGTCATTGTGTGTCTCTACGTTGATGATATGCTAATTATGGGTAGCAATAATAAAATCATCATAGACACTAAAGAAATGTTAAAGAAGAACTTTGATATGAAAGATATGGGATTAGCCGATGTGATTCTAGGAATCAAGATTTCTAGAACATTCGATGGAATAGTCTTATCACAGTCTCATTATGTTGAGAGTGTGCTTAAGAAATTCAAAGCTTACGATCTACCTCCAGCTAAGACACCTGTTGACTTAAGTATACACTTAGCCAAAATCGAGGAGAACCGTATCACAAACAGACTATGCTAGGATCATTGGAAGCCTAATGTACTTAGCAAATTGTACAAGGCCAGACATATCATACTCTATTAGCAAGTTGAGTCGGTTTACAAGTAATCCTGGAAAGGATCACTGGACCGCACTGACAAGAGTGTTGAGATACTTGAAACATACTAGCACTCATGGTATACATTATTCGAGATATCCCGCTGTTTTGGAAGGATATTGTGATGCCAATTGGATATCCGATACTAAAGATTCCAAATCCACAAGTGGTTTTGTATTTACAATTGGTGGAGGAGCAATTTCATGGAAATCTTCTAAGCAAACTTGCATAGCCCGATCCACAATGGAATCTGAGTTTATTGCTTTAGACAAAGCCGACGAAGAAGCCGAATGGCTAAGAAACTTTTTAGAAGATATCCCCTGTTGGAAAAAATCTTTGCCTCCGGTTATGATACATTGTGATAGCATGACAGCCATAGGGAGAGCAAATAATAGTATGTATAATGGTAAGTCTCGACATATTCGTCGAAGACATAATACCGTTAGATAATTGATCACTAAAGGAATAATGTGTATTGACTATGTAAAGTCAAAAGACAATATAGCGGATCCGTTTACTAAAGGTATCAACCGTGATCAATTATATGACGCAGTAAGGGGAATGGGATTAAAATCCACACGTTAAGAACACTTACAATGGTAACTCAACCATGATGATTGGAGATCCCAAAAACATGGTTCAATGAGACAACTAAGTTGTAGGAGTTCAAGTTAAGCACTTGAAAATTTTAAAAAATTCCATTCTCGCAGCTGCTCAAGTGCAAACCTGTAGCTTGTGGTAAAAGGGTAAGCCTTTAAGGTTTTTAATGATTCCTATAGCCTTTTATAGGTGGAGTATGACAGGATACTCTTTATAGGAGATCACCTATATAAGTGAAGAAGTGAGGCCGCTTCAAGATTACGATAACACTTATGAATCCAAGAAATGGTCCAAGGCCAAAATGGATACAACGTGAGAACGAAAGATATTAGATCTATTATTGTGTGTGTATGCCGTTGTCTTGATTTACACTAAAGTTGACTGGTTCAAGACATCGCGTTCACTAAGCAACGAGTAAATCCGATAGCATTACACTAAGGAAGGTTCAAAGCTAACTACTACATATCCTGATGCAATAATAGGTCGTCGGGACTTTGAAAAACCTGCATTTGCATTAAATGTCATTCATGTGGGGGATTGTTGGAAAATTATTATTTTTCATATGAATTTATTTAATAGAGTTGGTTATAGGTGGTTAAAAGCGGTTAGAGGTACCTTTTCATATGAACGTACCTTTTCATATGAAAAGACGTACCTCTTCACATGAAAGAGCACGTACCTCTTCGCGAAAAGACACATTCCTCTCTATAAATAGACCCATTTGCTTAGAAGACATTCAAACACACCAAAAACAAAGATAATCAATCTATCTTATTCATTCTTCAAAAAGTCTCTCTATCCCGAGTATTGAGTAGTTCGCCCGAAATACGATTTCATAGTACAAGGTCTCATATTCATAGAAAACCGTTGTATCTTGGGGACGTTTGCCGTTGAACCGTGTGTACTGTGCGGGCAATTTCGTCTTACGAAACGAGAGTCTAAATCTCGCCTCGGTTTTACATAGCATATTATTATTCTGTCCATTTTCTACACCCTACATACAACAAAAACTAAGCTTGTACTACAATCTAGAGGCTCAACCTATAAAATATTGATGAAATTTGACTATGAGACGTTTTGGTGATAAATATCCTCGATGCATCAGTAGATTTAAATGAGTTTCTTCTATTGTGGATATTGAATAATTATGATATCATTTAATTGGTATAATACACGTAATACAATAATAGGAAATACATTGGGTTAGCTTGAAATTCGAATATAATATGTGCCAAATCATGAAGATTAAAAAATTTGGAGGACTTAAAAGGCATTTCATTCTTCTGGATGGATTGAGCATGAATTTTTCAAAATTGTTTTGTTG
The DNA here is from genome assembly GCA_036937905.1 of Salvia rosmarinus. Taxonomy (NCBI): domain Eukaryota; kingdom Viridiplantae; phylum Streptophyta; class Magnoliopsida; order Lamiales; family Lamiaceae; genus Salvia; species Salvia rosmarinus. Next base: position 81,131,341 of record CM072814.1, on the reverse strand, counting down.
CTTAACTCAGCACCAATTTTTCAGCCCAGCCAATCATAATCATATCTGTCTTCTTTACCTTAATAATAGAACACACATGCACAAACATTATCTCTTATTGTCTAGTGTTGTGGTGTTCTTCTAGAGATGATATAGTATTAGAGTAGGTCATACTTTTGAATTTGCAAATCTATTACCATACAATTCTTTCGGTACCTAAATGAGGATCATTGTCATTAATTCAAAGTAGAAATACATATGTAAAAAGGATTTTATTTTATTTTAAGCTACGTAAGCTCAATTTTTTTCATAAAAAACTATGTGAAAACCATTTTGAGTTTATGTGGCATTAAAAAGTTCATTTTTTACACATGTATTTCAATATCATATGTGTAAACATAGTACCAGAATGGTAGATTTGTATATAGTTCTCTAATTTGCATATTAATTAATTAAAATGATAATTTTAATAGAATTTCTAAAAAAATATAATCTGATTATATTTAGCCTTTAAATTTTACTAAAAGGAATTATTGAGAAACAACCCAAACGAGTAATTTGTGGACACTTCTTTAATAACAAACAATGGAGGCGTCGAAATATTCCCAACGCAAAATTAATAAATCAACATCACAGAGCCACGAATTCTCTAATTCCAGTCTTACCTGCATGAAGTCCACGTGTTCCCTTTGCCACCTTGACATGCAACACAGCACACACACACACACACACACACAAACACTTCAGTCTATCTATTTTCTCTCTTTACAAATTACAAGCACTAAACCGGTATCCTTCACCCTCACGTAGTGAAACAAAAAATGTCTACAATTTTTGGTTCAATCTCATCAAATTTCTTCAAGAAAAGCATCCCACTCTATGCTTCAATCTCAATGAACCCTCTACAATTCCATACAATTCCCAAGCAAGCTTGTTCTTTACCTTCATTCCGGGTGGCCCATGACCCAACATACGTACCCGGAAGTTCACCGCCGGAGATTCCCACGGCGCCGCCGACACACAATCCCGGCCTCCCGCCGGAGGTGCCACGTCGGCACAACGTTCCCGATTTTGATCCAATCCCTCCGGAGAAGCCCATACCCCCACCGCCGACGGTGCCCAGTCCGGAATTTCCTGGCCCACCGGACCCCATCCCCCCAAAGCCAGAAGCACCACCGCCCGCTCCTGGGGAGCCCGAGGTGGTTCCCCCTCATGTGCCCGAAATTATACCCCCTAAGCCGCCGGATCCCAGCCCACCACATCCGACTCAGCCGGATATTCCAACTCCCCTCATGGGCTCATATGGGCTTGTTTTTTACTAACGAAAAATAGTGTAGTTTGATATGTTTATTAATAAGTTTCGATCTGTGTATACCTAAATGGCGAATACATAGTAAATTTCATGTTTGCAATGGATTTCGTTGGGAGAATTTAGGTTTTGTAAATCACGAATAATTAGTTCCCTAAAAAAATTACCAATAATTACGACAATCAATGCGTTGGTTGAAGATGCTGGGCTTAAGTTTAATTTGCATCACAGCAATTTTAATTATCGAATTCCTCAAAATTTTGTGGTTAAGAAAATCAAATAAAGAAAAATTCGGGAAAGACGAAGTCGGTGGTTTACATGTGATATACGAAAGCAACTTGGCGTGACAGTGTGACACATGAGGCATCTGTCCTTTTGCTTTATAACGAGTGCAAGGGAGATTTTGTTTTTTCAACCAATGATGGTCAGATAAGGGGTGAACCAGTTCTCCAAATTTGATAAACTTGTTCTTTTTATCTTTTAATTTTAAATAGTCAGTGAAATAAACAAATGGAATATTGATTTATATTTAATTTATTGAATTAATAATATCACTAATAATTTTTAAAATTAAAATAAATGTTTAAACCTAAAATAGTAGAGTTAATTTTGATGGAAGGTAGGTAATAATAATTTGTAGAGTATTAGAATTAAGATAAATTTTTAATATTAAAAGAATAAAGTTAATTTTGATGGAAGAAAGATGAGCGGGATATTGACTCATATGTAAACATAGTTCGCGTGTGTTTTATTAAACTATTGGAGTATGTTATGAATTATCATCAGTGTCATTTCTGAAGCTAATCTCAATTTTTATTTCACCCTCATCCTTAATTGCTAAAAAGGCCAAGTCGTTTCTGAAACCAATATCAATTTCACCCTCATCCTTAATAGTTAATTCTTACAAGGTCAAGGTTCCTCGTTACTAAATAATAAAATAATGAATTACCAAGAAATATCAATATATACGAGTTCGTTATTAAATATTATTCATTCAACCTGTGATGTGAATCATGGAAAGTTTTCTGAAATTAGTTGTTTAATGTGTACAAAATTACCAAATGATAAGAAATTTTTAAACACAAAACCTTCTGTACATAAAATGTAAAAGGACAAACATTTAATTTGTGATTAAGAAAAGTACTATTTACATTAATTAATATATATCATTTGCTTAGTTATTATTTATATTGAAAATAATATTATATATTACTTACATTGAAAAAAATATATGAAAATTCGTATATACAGACAGATATATAAAAGATCACTTCATTTTCAAATAATTTTGTGTTTGACCTTTTTGTCCGCTTCCTCCCGACGTAGCTTCCACTGCCGACGCAGAGAGAGACGAAAAAAGAAAAAGAAAAGTGAGACCTTTATTCATTTATTTGATTTATCACACCCGTACGCCTCTCATTTTGGGGTTATATTTGTCATTTCTGTTAAAAAATTATTGATCACCGTTAATCTGCTTTTCATGTAGTTGTATGTGTCCTGCATGACATGTCAATAAGTGAAGAAAAAATAATTTATGTTTTTCTTAGCCAAAAAAAAGGAAAAATAAAATTTACATAATATCTTGACTAGTTCTTACTAACAAGATAGACAAAATTCCCTTGAAACGTTGTCTCAAGCTTAATCTGTTTTTGACTGACCAATTACTCTCAATCACTCCTCGAGTCTCGACTCCTTGACAATGGATTATCTACTAAACAGTTTAATTTAAGTCCTTAATGTGGTGGAATCTGATAAAAGGGAAATCGACAAAAAAGAAAAAAAAAAGATAAATAGCAAAAGAAAAAAAGAGGTCTTAAATAGTGGTGGTGGTGGTTAAGTGGCCGTGGTTATGGTTGTGTTTGGATGAGGAAGTTGAGAAGAAAAATACATATGAGGGTTTCTTGGTAAATTAATGAGAAGAAGAAGAAACTTTTAATTTTCTCTTTTAACTATTAAAGTTAATTGTTGGAAATAATAGAATATTTACTCAATTTTGTAATTTCTATATAAATTTTAAAATATTTTAATTATATTATTATATTTTTCATTACACCATTCCCAATCTCTTTCAGTAAATTTTGTTTGATGCTTACTCAAAACGATATTGTTATTTGGATAAATGATATTATTTTATTAATGTAAAATTAGATATGTTACAATTTCAACAAATTAAAAGATGAAATGTAATTGCAACATTTTAAATTTAAGTGAGAAATATAAATTTGAATTATATTATTTTATTTCCAATAATTAAATTTTTTTATTTACATATAGCTTATTAATTATTTAGTGCATCATCGTTATGGCTTCAAAAGGAAATTACCAACTCAAACAATCTCACTTGAATAACAACAAATTAGAAACTAACGTGCGGTGTATACAACTCCCGACGAATTTCACAAATTCCGATATAATTTATGTCAAAACTGTGTGAATCTATACGTGTGTATATATATAGCACCAGAATAATCAAAAGCCTTCAGAAACACGACTACTTTGTCGAGGTGAAGATTTTCGTAGGCAAACTTGTCTACACGACTTCAAAATACAGTTCTCTCCAATTCAACCTAAAATCGTGCTGTGTACTTCACTCATCGTAAAGCATGAACGCACGGGAATAGGCAGTTATTTTCCGTTGATCCTGCAACTTTTTCTCAAAACTGAAGCCTGGCATCTAAAACCTTCCTTCAATCCCACGAATTTTTTTTTCCAATTCCCCCCAAAAAGGTCTAAAAACGAGTCCCATCTCCTTCAACATAGTGACAAGATTTCACTCCAAATCAACATAAATTTCAACAGCTCCGAAAATGGCCACTCACTTCCACCCAACTCACTCACGCGCCTCCGCCGCGCTCCTTCGACGGATCGCAGCAACCCCTTTTTTCGTCTTCCCTGAGCAAACACTTTCATGGCGCTCCCGCTCCGGACATATTTTGGGCAATCAAAACGGTGGGATGAGCATTCCGAGAATTGGAAGAGTTTCAAGAATCAAGGCGGTGAATGAGGGTGGAGATTCGTACTTGGACATGTGGAAGAAGGCGAAGGAGGGAGAGAGAAACTCGTTGGAGTTTCAGATAATGGCCGATAAATCTGCTGAGAGCGCTGAGAATGGGGGAGAGGAAAACGCAGAGGACTTGGAGAAGAGGAACCGTGAGTTCGAGAAACTTCTAGAGGTTTCGGTGGAGGAGAGGGATAAGGTGCAGAGAATGCAGGTGATCGATCGGGCCGCCGCCGCGATTGCAGCCTCCAGAGCGTTGTTGAAGGACAGCGAGCCTCCGCAACCGGAGCCCGGTGAGGTGGACGTTGTCAGTGGTGGTGAAGAGATGGACGATCCAGATGAGAGTAATTGAATTATGCCCTTCTTTTTTCTTTTCAATTCTTTAAAAAAAAAAACAAGAACTCTTTGAAATGATATTTTATCTGATCTTTTTTAAGAATTATATTTTTTTCGTTTAAGGATGAGAAGACTCTGACAAAGTAGGCATGAGAAATAGCTTGCAGCTTTATTTGTTTTTGGCGTCAAATTTTTCGATTTCATTTCAAGAATGTATAACTTGCTATATTATTGTAATTGGTGAAACTGATAGCTGGATTCATGCTAAAGACTTTGAGATCATGATATTAGTTAATGGAAGTTGAATTGTTTACTAAATGTTGGCGTATTGTTTTAAGTTCACTGAGATAGAGAACGAAAAAGGTTTTCAAGATTTTAATCTTGAAAAAAGGTAATATGTATTGGAATGTTTATGTATCTACTGTTTTAGCTTTGGGGTGTTGATGTTTGGTGAATTTCAGCGTCTGAAATGTATACATGCAAATTTGTGCTCTTAGAGTTACTTCGAATGCAGTAACATATCCTGGATGACTCATGTGTCCAAAAATTATTATTACTTGAACCGTTATTTACCTATTTTGGAAGATAATGGTTTTGAAAGGGGATGCAATAGATATTCATAATCTGTATACCCTCTTAAATCCACTTATCATTGTATTTTTAGGCCAATTGCGGAAAGTTCTCATAGTACTCTTACACTCAACTAGGGGTTCACGACTTTTGTCTCTGCGACAATGTGGTTGTGAATGCTCACTTACACCAGCTTCTGATAATTCAGTATTGATTATTATTGAAAAGAACCACCATTATAATCTAATTCCATGTGTTTTAAAATGCTTCTTGTTTGATCCTGATCGAAGAACTTAGGTTTTAAGTGTGTTAACAAACTATGTTTTCTAGCTTCATGATGTCTGTTTCTGTTAATGTCAAATAAATTCTGAAGTGTAAACTGTAAAGGAACTCATATCATGGTAGGCTTGCCTATCTTGTGCTTGTAGTCTGATCTTAGAAGTATTAATCATCTTTGTGCCTTTTAGTTTCCTAGAAAACCTTTTCAGTACCATGAGCTTTAGCTATAAACCTTGATTGATGTCATCATTTAATGACTTTGATGGATTTGGTTATTAAATTATTAATAAAATTGTCTTCTCGATCACTACGACGACTTGAAGACTAATTCTGCAGTATAAACTACTTGTCTTTTGCATTTCTTATGCTTCATAGTTTAATGTCTCAGCAATTGAATGTCGTCATGAATTTGCTCTGATACTTTAACTTGACCAGGGAGGGAAAACGGCAGCATTTCTGTACCACAATCCAGTAACTCGAGCATCGGAACGCCGGGTCCGAGTTTCTGGACTTGGGCACCTCCTCTACAAGAAAATGACGAAGATGAGGCTTTTGGCAACGGTCAGCTAAAGCCAGCTGCACATGCTTCTCCGTTTCCAGCTCAAAGCATCCCTGTACTCGAACAGGAGCGAAGCCAGGAATCTCTGTCGATTCCATTCGAGACTTCAATGCTTCAAAGCCAGAATCTCGTTCCTATACCCCCTCTTCAGTCTCTTGCGGAGGTCGAGAAAAGGGAAGTCACTAGATCCACCGAGGAAAAGACTCATCAGGTGGAAGAAAACAAACTCGGTGTTGATTTTTCAACACATGCAGCTGAAGCAGCTGAGGTGCTGAGTGAAATGAATGAAGCATCCACCCAGGAGTAAATCCTGATGGAACGAGGTGGTGGAAGGAGACAGGATAGAACAGAGGCCCGACGGGGTGGTTTGTAAGTGGACGTTGGTGAGGGCGTTAGTGCTGATAACGGTGTCGAGTGGGAAAACAAATACTGGGAAGCTGCTGACGAGCTTGCTTATAAGGAACTTGGTTCTGAGAAATCTGGACGGGATGCTGCAGGGAATGCGTGGCGTGAATACTGGAGGGAGTCGATGATGGAGGTTAGGCATTTTCTTAACACTCTCTATACGTCCAGTTTCCATCTCTGCTGACATGATTTAGTTAGGAAATATTTATCATTTTCACGAGTTTTTAGTTCAATATCGAAAAAAAAACATGTTTCTAATGGCTTCTTTGATTAGTCTGATAAAAGCTAAAAACGACGCAGATTGATGGATCCGTCCATCTTGAGAAAACAGCAGAAAAGTGGGGAACAATACTCAAGGGACCGAGTGGCAGGAGAAATGGTGGGAGCACTACGGTGCAGGTCAAGCAGAGAAGTGGGCTCACAAGTGGTGCAGCATCGATCCACACACTCCTTTAGAAGCCGGCCATGCACACGTCTGGCACGAAAGGTACCTAAATGCTGCCACGAAACAACTAAGTGAAACTGAAATGTCACGTATATATATGTAACAATGTATCCGGTCCGGATGCACGGTGCATCCGTCATGATTAAATCCTGATTGCGATTAATAGACCCTAATTGGGGATTGATGAACCCTAATTGAATTTAATTATGGTAAACATACCGTGCATCTAGATGTACACAAGTTTATGTACACAAGTTTATGCCTTGTGTATATATATTGATTATTCTTGTCCATTCCTACTCTTTTCACCTTTTATTATCTCTCATGATAGGTGGGGCGAGAAGTATGATGGACACGGGGGAAGCACGAAATACACGGACAAATGGGCCGAGCGCTTTGAGGGAGACGGTGGGCGAAATGGGGTGATAAATGGGACGAGAACTTTGATGCCAACAGCGAGGGGTGAAGCAGGGGAGAGCTGGTGGGAAGGCAAATATGGAGAGCGTTGGAACCGGACATGGGGTGAAGGTCACAATGGTTCGGGTTGGGTGCACAAATATGGCAAGAGCAGCTGCGGAGAGCATTGGGACACTCACGTCCGACAAGATACATGGTACGAGAGATTTCCACACTACGGTTTCTACCATTGCTTTGAGAACTCAACTCAGCTACGCGACGTTAAGAAGCCATCTGAATGGCCGGAGAAGAGTTGATGCATAAGTCTTAGCCAGTAAGTATATACATACATGATATATAAGAATCTGTGTTGATCAGCTTTTAATAGAGTGGAAGTAGATATTACTAGACCTAAATACTTGCTTTCTTAATTGTTTTTTGCTTAGCAATATATACCTTGGTTTCATATTAGCTTCATTGCTTCTATGTTTTTGTTCTCACATTCCATGTTGCAAATTTAGTTTGAGCTGATTGTGATATGTTGCTATTAGGGATTGAACTTCATATTATTTTTTTGTCGCTTATGTATTTCGTGTCATCAAAATTAACATATAATGTACACAAAAACTTATAATTTTATCGGTGCTTTATAAAGATTGTGTAAAGACCAGTGGCGGACCCAAACATTTTGGTAAGGGGAGTCCAAAAAAATATCTGGGGTCCAAATAATTATAATTTTATAAATTCATAAAAAGAATTTTACAATTAAAATTAAAAATAAATAACAATTTAATATGAAAAATTAAAATTTAGTACTATATGCTTAAAAAACAATTAATGTGCCCACCGAAACAATCAAAATTGGTATTTTCGTTGCAAAAAGAAGAAGAAACAAACTATTCTTTTTTATGTTTTGCTCCGTTTCAATTTTTATGTATTAATTTTAAACATGCTATAGACTATTTTTCACATATTTTGTACCTTTAAATATATATTTTAATTATAAAATATAAAATTACTAATATAGCCTTGGTGTTTTCTAAAAATCCAGGGGGCAGTCCCATCCCCCGGTAAAGACTGTATAATTTTTCATGTTATATTTCGTTTCATCAAGATTGTGTAATTTTATCGGTGTTTTATGAAGATTGACCCATAAGAAGTCGACAAGGCAAATGCTCGGACCGAGCCATATTTTAATAGCATATTTGTAATTTTAGGTGTTTATAAAGATTGGATCCAAATAATAATATGTTTGACGGATCTTGACCCGTCAGATAGAATGTCTTTGCACAAGACTCCACTGATATTGTGTTATGGGTTTTAATGGAATAAAATTCAAGATTAGCATAGCATGTGAGATTTAAGCAACCTTCTAATGCCAAACTTACTTTCTTGGGTGCTTTAACCTCCATGCATAAGCATGACGCAAATAAGGTCAGACTTACCATTATTATCATTTAAATTAAATATGATATAGAGATTGCTAATATTGTCAAAAATATTGAATTTTATACTCCTATCTTTATTCATTAGTTGATCATTAACTGAAGGTCATTATATTGAAACAAGAAATTATATATATAAGCATATTTAATATGGAAAGTGATCAATTGATTGTACCTCTTCTTATTCATATCCACTTTTCATTTTCATTGTATTTATATGGTTAACGACTTAACATTAGAACGGAGAAGGTGCGACAACGAACCAAACTTTATTTATAAGATATTTCCCTTTCAATTAATAGGTTGAGATTTTGAATCATTTAAAGGGGTTAACGTATATGTGTGTGTGTGCTATTTTAAGAAAATGGAAAAGGTGCGGTCATTTTCTTTCGAGTCACGTAAAGCTATTAATTTAAATTATATATAAAACAGATAAATGTTGTCATAATTTTTTTTAAAATAGATATAAAATAATTTTTATCTGATATAAAAATAAATCAAACTAAATTTAAATATATCAAATTTCTAAGCTATTTAAAAAAATTAAAATAAATAAAGATTCTATAGTATATCCGAATTTGGAAACACATATATTTTTATAAAAAAAAATAGTAATAGATTATTGGGGAGTCTCCGGAAAGCTTTCTGAATATATTAGATTTCAAAATCGAATTCGGAAATTGGTCCAAATATTCTAAAATCAATTATTATTATTTTTAAAGTTATTGGCAAAATCCAAGAAAACAACAGCCTCGCACTCTTAATGAAACCTCGGACCAGAATTTTGTATTGAAAATTAGATATTCTCTCCCTCCACTAAAAATATGGCATAATTATTTTATTCGAGATTGACAAAAAATTTAGCATTTTTTCTTTTTGAATCATATAGTTTTTGTAATTCAATCCCACAATTACTCATTATTTATCAAAAAATCACCACATGACCATACTTAATTCTTATAATTTAACATCAACCATTCATTATCTTACATAATGAGGCTATTTCTCCACTCAAATAATGTTAATGAAATTTTATTAAAACATATATCTTTCATCAAATAAACACTTCTGGTGGTGTATTATGTTATTCAAAGTTAAGTACGCGTAGGTGAGGAATAAGTAAGCGTTTTCATTAATGATTTATTTGAGTTTCCACAATCACACGTTATGTAGCGTGTTGAATTTCTCCTTATGTTCCAATTATCACTTAGCCTTATATCAATATTTTCTTTTGATTTTCATGTCTTCTTATTGTACATTTTATTTTGCTATAAACATATATTTTATTTTTGACTGAACTTACAAGTTCTTGTTTCCGTGATATGCTTTTATTAAATATTCATATATAACTTATCATATTATTTATCATTACAGTTCGTATTTACTATCGTATCTTGTCTAAATCTTGCCAATCGTGACATATTGGATAATCACCCCTATGTGTCCTTCAATAGTTCATCTATGTTTTTAATTATCTAAATAACATCGTTGAATAAGAAACGTCTATTAACAATGAGATACTAAATATTAGATATAATAAAATTAATAAGTGCATCGATCGCCACACCTATTTAACTAAAAGATATAGATAAATGGGTTAATTATAGAAAATAAAACAATATTTTTTCAAATTTATAAATTTCACTTGACTTTTAAAATAATGTAACTACACCAACCACTGTTAATAGACATTTTTTCTCAATTACATCAGCCCATAAAATATTCACCTAAGTAACAGCGTAATTTTAATTAGTCTAAAAAAGTTTTAATTGCAAAAAAAAATTTGTAATTACAACGTTTCAATATTGATCTATCGGTTAATTAAAACTAAGAAAATTGATATTGAATACGCTTTAACAATTTCCCAACAATTTATTTTTATCTGACAAAGTAAATGATCAGCCTAAGTAGTCAGGGTAAATAATATTATGCAGCATTTAGGTTGGATCTTCTTAAAATTTTGAATGGTCCCACTGAGGTAAACTCGAGCCCTGATTGGACATTTGATTGTACGGGATGATTAGAATTCAATTTTAGAGGCAACACTTTTTATGCTTTCGATTTCCTTTGGAAGATATTCAAAAAATAAATTATTTGGAAGATAAGCATTTATTGTTAAATTTATTAAAGTTGTCGGTTCCTTGTTTCCTATTTCTAGTTTTCAACGGAATAAAATCCTTGATATTATTTAGCATGAAGTTTACACGTTAATCCCTTTCCTTCTATGAAATCCTTCAAATTCTTCTCTGATTTCACAGATTTATATTGTGGTTAGCGTGTGGATCGATTTGTTTGTGTACAGTATAATAGTCAAGAATTAGCATTTAAAATAATAAATTTAGAAAGTACATCCCTGGAAGTAATATTGTGAAAGTATTTTAAAAAAACATTAATATTTGTTTATATATTCCTCTTTCTTTATTATTTACATGTTCATTAGTAAATAACATGACCTTTTATCTCCCGTGCCATAGAAAAAGTTTATGATACACTCTTTCTGAATTCTAATCATACCCATAAAAAAATTGAAATTTTCTAATCCACTTTTTCTCGAGGAATGCATACGCAACTTAAATCTTGTGATGTCTTCTCTGACTTGTACCTTTAAGACTTCAACTTTTGCGAGGAAATATGGCATCCAAAGAATTATATGCGTTGCAATAATATTAATAATAATAACTTTTTTATTATTTTCTTATTTTTTTGCCCTTCAAACTCATTCGAAGTGCATTTTGTGAAGTGTTAATGGGTTACCAATGTCGATCAATATCAGAAAAATGATTGAAGTAAACTGCTCGAAATAGACTAACATATAATAAGATGACAATCACAATGACACTATAGACAATACCTAACCTTTCAATGCCACTATATTTTCAAGCGGAAGTATTGATAATTAGGATAAAGGTCACTTTCTCAGCATGCGAGTTTTTTCTTATAAATTTTGTATTTTTTATAAGACAAAAACTTGGGTGATTCCGCCTCATGTGAACTCAATTGTTTTTGTTAAAATAATTATATATTAATTATGGTAAGAAAGATAATTAGATTTTATTAATTTATAATTAAATTTATTAATTATAATTTTTAATTCAAAATTAGAATTTATTAATTCATTATTGAGGTTTATTAATTTATAATTAGAGTTTATTAATTCATAATTAGGGTTTATTAATTCACAATTATGATTTATTATTCATAATTAAGGTTTATTATTCAAAATTAGGATTTATTAATTCATGATTAGGATTTATTAATTCAAAATTAAGATATATTAATTCAAAATTATTATTTATTAATTTACAATTAAAGTTTATTAAACTAATTAATTTTAATTAGAATTAATTAAAATTAATTAGGATGAGTCTCACACGGGCATGCACAGTAGACCACCCCTTTTTATAATGACTTATTAGTACTAACTAAATCGACTACAGTGTCTAATCTAGGACTTATTAGATAATGGTTTTGACTTATTAGTATAAATTTTGTATTTTTATAATGCCGTAAAATCGTTTTGATAATCGAAGAATATGCTCTAAAATTACTAAAATAAAAGTAGTTGTTTTGCTGTAGTTTCCAATAGTCCATATCCTATATATATATATATATATATATATATATATATATATAGGGGTTGGTTATGGTGGAGAAAGTTCGTTAATGCATTTGAAAGAGGAATAAGAAGATATCTTTCATATTGTGTAGCACAATCGAATTAATGTATTGCACATGAAAGTTTAGCACATATTTCATCCATTCGTAGCACATATCTAAATATATTAGTTTAGCACATCTTTCATTGCAGTAAGACAAGAAGAGTTATAGTGTTGACAATAATCCGTGTAGACACAAAACACAAAACAGAAGACACACGAAAATTAAATCTCAACTATTGATATAGCAAATCAAAGCCCGATTCATTTATATTTCCTACCAAATTATCTTTTCTACCGATCCACCTCCATATATATATATATATATATATATATATATATATATATATTTGAAAACGAACTCAATTCATTGGGTACTATTATGTCATTGTCGAAAGTGTGATAGATTTATAAAAATAAACATACAATGGAATAAAAATTAATATATACCTCTAATTAATATATTTATATAAATTGATGCAATTTTGTTATATACGTTTTCACAAGACCATATAATTAATAGAAACTTTCTCAGAAATTGAGACAGAATTTCCAACCCTTTTCACTTTGTCAATCTGACTAAGCAGACAGAAAATCTTGAACAATTTCTTGGCACTCTTGACCCTATTAATGTATAATGTAAATATCTAATAAACATATTATAGAAAAAAATCCCAGTCATGTTTAAAAATAATAAATAAATAAATAAATATTAAAGATTGAAATAAAAAGGAAATCAAACTTGACTATATGGATGCATTAGAATTTACAGGTGTTACACCTCGTCAGCTGAGCCAATGGCGAGCAAAACCGCGTTGACAGCGAAGCACATTTATGTCGTTTTGATGTTGTAAATTGTAATTATTTTTTAATAATTGTGTTTTGTAATTTTTTGGAATAAACAGGTTTATTGCAGTTCCCAAAGCTCAAAGCTGTTTATATTAATTATTAATCTGGCTCTTAACCCAAAGTTTAGTTGTGAGAGTATGGGTGCTTGGTTGGAATGTTTAATATGATGGCATCAAAAGAGTGTTTATAAGTAAGTTTAGCTGTTTATATAATTTTTTAATAAATTAATCCACCGAAAGAACTTAATTAGCTTATTCAGTATAGATCTCATTCCAATTTCCTGATTTCCTACTTTTTAGAGATTTTTTTGTTGTTGCGAGATTATTGATTTATCTTGTTTATGTGGGTCTTGTTTTACAGTAAAGACTTGTAGTCTAATTCGAGTTATATATGATATTTTAAATTAGATTGCATCACCTAGAACGAATCAATAAAAAAATTGGTATTATTTTCAATAAATAAGTAAGAAATTGGTATTTTTATTGATTAAAATGTTTTGAATTGAATTTGTTTAATCACTCATATTCTTCTTGATTAAAAGGAAAAAATCTCATGAGCTTAATTCAGTTGGTTAAGACTTAATGATTTAGAAACAATAAAAATTCATGCATGAACCTCTTCTTTTATAATTCTCTCGCTCTATATATATATATATATATCATTTATGATTTTTTATAAAGTATTTCTAGATACTATTATCTGTTGTGTGCCAAAACTTGAGTGATAAGTTTAGTGCAGTTACGGATTTTAACTAATATAAATAGGTTATTGAACTTTATGTTTTATTGTGATTGGGTCATTTCAATATTCAGTTGTATCGTAATTGAGTCCAACTTTGTTTAAGTTCAATTACATCATTAAACTTTATATTATGTTATAATTGAGTCAAAATATATCTATTTACAATTAGTCGTTTGAGAAAATAGTAATATAAAAAGAATAAAAGTTCAATCGAACAAAACAAGATTTTGAAAACGTTCAACAAAGTTAAAACAAAACAATTTTCGTAAAAACTAACTTTAAAAAAATTATTACAAATCATTTACTTTTAGTAAAGCTACCTTTACATGCGTCGAGCGAGCTAGTTTATTATATGAAGGATTATGAATTTATGATACTGTAATAATTGCTTAATCATCTTATCCAACAAAACTATTGCTTAAGCATCTATATGATTTTCGAATCAATATTTTAGCTTACGGACTTTGTAATTTTGTGAAACTGAATTAGATACAGTAAGTTAATAAACAGTTCTAATATTATTTTCCTATGTAAAATCATAAAATCATACCCTACCTTGCTAGTTAATTAAATGCAAAATAATCACGAACTTCAGTTATCCATGTATTTAGAAATTAATAATTTTCCAATCTAATTAGATATTTAATGTCTAATACAGAACAATCCAAAAAATAAAGAAGTATCATAATTATTAAAAATATTAAAACATCAAACCCGGCCGTGGCCGAATAACATCTAATAATCCATCTTTATCCAACAAAATAAACAAGATCTGGAGCGACGCTCACGTGCGTGGCACGTGCAAAACAGAAGGCAGATCCCCTCGTGCAAGAAGCGCAGCGTGGCCTCTGGTTTTGGGAGCAAAATTTACACACGCTTTCCAAATTTATGCAATCTTTCTCTTCTAATTATAATTTCTATCCCACTTGACCTTTTTGAACTCGCATTGTTCCCTACCCATCAAACACTACAGCTGTAAATAAAAATTAACTATATATTAATCTCCAGAATATTGGAATTTTACCCCCATATTTACTATAATTTCTAGCAATTCACCTGCAAAATCATGTATAATATACACCTTTGACTCCTAAACTGGTATCTAATACAACAATTTGCTCCGACAGCTTTTGGGTCAAAGGAAGTTATTTGTCTTTGTTGGCTACTATGTTTCTCCTTTTTTCTTTTGCTAGTGGTTTGAAAAATTGTACCCATATCTTGTAATTTGGTGTGAGAGATGATACTTTCATTGTAAATATTATTTGTCACAAATTGAAAGGTTAAACATTGCATAAAATAATCAAGCACTCAACAAATTAGATTATATAGTCAAATTATATGTATATATGATATGTTTTGGCACGAAAATTCGGGTAGTAATTATTTAAGACGAAATTATTACCATTTCGTGTTTCTACACCATAATACCATAAATAATAGTTTAGTGAAAAAAACTAATGAAATCCTTTTATTTTTACCTTTGGGAGGACAACCGACACTGAAATTAACAACATCGGAGGACAATCCAGACAAAATATGCTTAAAACGTCCGTCAGATGGATCAGGTGTCTAAATTTCGGTTACAAACTCGCTCATAAAATTAAAAGAGAGAAATTTACAACTAATCGAAGATTAAAACATCATCAAAACATTTCAGAAATTGGGTCTTATTTATAACAAGGTCAAAAGATTGTGATTTTAATTAGATTGATCTCTTTAGTACGAAATCATTGTCATTTGCCATGCTTCTTTACCATAGCGAATGACGTAAAAGAAACTAAATGTGTGTGTGTGTTGGCAGTGGTAGAGTGGTTAATGCGCCAAAGGTCTCGGGTTCGAGTTCACCGTGACGCACCTTTAAAATTCTGTATTAATCGATTAAAAAAAAGTAAAAGAAACTAATGAAATCTTTTCATTTTGAATCTTCGCAGAGCAAAATAGTAACACATTAACTCAAGTTAAAGAATAAAATAAACTTAAAATGGGGTCAAAATTTCTTCAAAGTGTGAAGTACGGTTTACCCTACAAGTAAATCAAATAGATACAAAAATTCAATATGAACATAGAAAATAGGTCAAGAGAAAATCCAAGGCACAATGTTTAAAGGTCAAAACATGAGCTGGCCGACCAATAGAGTAAGAGAAAGAGAGCGAGGGACCAATACAAAAGTTTTAAGCGCAGATGCTACCTTTTTGACCTCTTCATATAACATGTTTTATTTTTCTTGATTCGAATTTGTAACTACAAAATTGATTATGTTAGCTGTTACAAATTTAGAAAGGGGAGTTTGTCCAGTTTTGAGTGTTGAATATTTGGGAAAATATATAGTGTCATATTAGGTATCATGAGCCGATACGTAAACTGGTAAGTGATATGTTATAAGTCGAGTTTTGATATAATAAATCGGACCCCCCTTCTTTTGCACGAACTGTTGGAGCTTATAATAAGCTCTCTAATATAAGCTTAGTCAAACACCTTCTTAGCTCCGCCAGCGAAAAATTTGAATTTTAGTATCTAAAATGTGTCGCCGGATATTTTTGTAACTTTTTTCAAACATTAGTTATATAAATGTAATATACATTCATTAAATGAAATATATGTCAATGAAAGCATAATAAAGATCCAAACTGCATTTTTTGTAGGTCAGCCTAGAAGGAGTTGATGTGAGCGTGTGTGGGCGAGTGGTTTTCTTTTCTCGACACGTCTATGCGATTAATGCACCATTACAAATATTGACCTACTCAAATCACGACCCAATTTATTTATTTTATCTTTTTGACTCCTAATTTTTATATATTTTTGTAAACTTTAATGAAAATGGGATGTATTTACAAGGTTTTCTTGTTCCCCTCCGCCTTCCCCTACATAAAGCCCAGCGAGGATTGAGCTATACTCAACTCTCTCTCTCTCTCTCTCTCTCTCTCTCTCCATAACACCTGCGAAAATCTTATGGGAGACATGCTGAACGAAGAGCAGATAGTCGAGTTCCAAGAGGCCTTTAGCCTATTCGACAAAGATGGAGATGGTAATCGACTACGTTCACTACTTTTCATCATTCTTACTCCTTTTTTTCTTTTTTCTTGTTATTTTACATGTTTTTGGATATTTTCATGGAACATTTATTCGTGTAATAAATTGCAGGTTGCATTACCATTGAAGAATTGGCGACTGTAATAAGGTCTTTGGATCAGAACCCCACTGAGGAAGAACTCCAAGACATGATCAATGAAATCGACTCCAATGGAAATGGCACCATTGAATTTTCGGAATTCTTGAATCTCATGGCCAAGAAAATGAAGGTAATTTCTCCTATTTTTCTCTCTCCATAATTATAGCCTAAAGTACAAAATTATTCGTAACAAAATCAATATTTCCTCACATATATCCATCTTCTTGTTTCTGTTATTTGATTATTTATGTAGATTTATTTCTGATGAAACGCATATATACAATATCGATGATTTTGGCAGGAAACTGATGCAGAGGAAGAGCTGAAAGAAGCTTTCAAAGTGTTTGATAAGGATCAAAATGGCTACATCTCAGCTGAAGAGGTATAAATTTATTTATTTATTTCGTATATATTATGGAAATTTAAACAAGAACTAAATCTAAAGAACATTTTTTATATTGTGTATATATAGGCGATAATTCTATTGTTTTCTTGATTTATTCATGTCGTTATTCAGATCGAAGGGACTAGCTTTATACATTCAAAATGCCAGTTGTATATTTTATATAATTATATGTGTGTGTGTGTGTGTGTTTCGAAGATAATTACGTTTGCTCATCACCCATAGCAATACTGCACATGATAAGTACCATAATTTAGAGTAGTGTCTATTTATTTTCATCAGCTTCATTTGTTGTATTGATTTCATACATGAACTCATCCAATTTGGATTTTTGTCATATTGCGAAATAAAAAAGGGGTAAAACAGACATTTCCCAGTTATTATATAATTTATTCCATTACTCTCCAACACAGCTTTTTGTTTTCCAAAAAAAAACGTTTAATATTTTTATTTATACGGTCCAAAAGATATAAAGACACTTCATTTAATTCATGTGATCAGTTTCATTGCAAATTGATCTGTCTTAACCTAATATACTTATTTCTACAGTTGTACACATGAATTTTTGAGTCAACCCAATTTTTCTAAAGGGTCTCTGTGCACACAAATCTCCAATACAATGAACTTTACCATGTTTAAATTAAGCAAATGTACTTAGCTCTGTTTTTTATTTCACTGTCTTAACATTTCCTTAATCTCTGGAACTCCAGCCTTTATTTGAATAAATTAATCCGAGTTCGTGCAGCTTCGACACGTGATGATAAACCTCGGGGAGAAATTAACTGATGAAGAGGTTGAGCAGATGATAAGGGAGGCTGATTTGGATGGAGATGGACAAGTTAATTACGATGAATTTGTGAAGATGATGATGGCTATTGGATAGAAGATTGGTTGATTAATTATTTGTTAATCTCATGTTTAGTTAGTCTTTGCTTCCATTGTCTAATTAAGGTTAAGCAGTTAAGCTTTTATGTCTAGAGAGAAAACAAAGAAGAAAAATATGTCAGTTACAAGTAATTAGGATTGGTTAAGTTATGCCTAAGGATTAAATAAGGATGATTGTATGGCTATCGCTATCTGAATTAGATTAGTTTGTGATTGTATTCTTTTATTTTTAGTTCAAATGGTAAAATTAATCTGACTTGGTCATTGTTTCCCTCGCAAGAAAACTAATTTTTTTTAATTAATATGATTCATTAAAAGATTATATGAATTTATAGTTTAAACAAATAAGACTCAACAACAAAATCAAACAAATAATAACTGAAAACAAACATTTTTGTTTTTAATTGTACAACTAATCTTTTTACACGCAGCATTTACCATAAAGTTAAACTGACACTTACCAATAACTCGACATGCACGATGGAAAGCCTCAAGCTCTGATACCAGATTGTCATAACTCATAACAGATGCAAGAAAGGCTAACTAAAACAACAAACTAGAACACAAAAAAAACATGTTAATTCCTAAACAGTTTATAGGTTATGAAAATAAGCTCCACAATCTCAATCTCAACTTATTTTTCAAAATCTTATAAACAACAATCAATTTTACAAATAGTCGTACCATAATTTGTTATTTTCAATATATATCATATCAATTTCATCTTTTTTCGATTTTCTCTCTCTATTCTCTGGCACTAAGGTTGACACCGCCTTGAACCCTTTCCTATTCTCCGGCACCAATGCTTAAGAAAGAAAGGCCATGTTGTGGCAGTTACACAAATAATGCACCACCATTAAAAGAAGCAGACATAGGCTTATCTATGGGCTTCAAAACAACCACTATCTCCAATTCTCCATCATCATTGATTGGCGGTCAATGAATAATACGTCTAAATGGGCTTCTGGTAGATCCCAGTGGACCCTAGGCCCAATATTGCTAGAAATAAAGCCCAACTTAGTCCCTACCTAAAGCTTGTCAAAATATAACCTTGTTCAAAAGGGTTGACTTGAAACGCGCTGTTCAATAAAGGATTTAACATGAAGCAGCCATCACACGGTTTTGAAAAAGTATTCCGGTTTACGTGTTATAGTTGTTAATAATACTAGATCAGATATCTAAATTTGCCATTTCATAAGCTCTTTATTGAATTCTTACTTTATTTAGGTGATGTCATGCACAGAATTATTGTATATATTTTTTTATCATATTGCAGATATCCCTTAATTTTAAAAAATTAATAATTCGTCATATAAAATCGTAAGTCACATATAAAAATGAAAAAGAATTGTGGTGTCATTCAACCGCTTCGGTATAGGACGGCCGACACGACAAGAAGTATTTTTTCCTGTCTTTTTTCTTGTTGGACAGAACAATATATTTTCAACCGTTTTATCGTCTCTCATAATATAATTAATATCAACTTGAAAGGGGAAATTAACAATACTTTTTACCTAAAGGAAAATAATACTATTCCGTCCACTAAATTCGTACTTTTAATTTCTTTTTGGTCCGTCCATAAAAAATATTCATTTTTTTTAGAAACATCAACTTTATATTTTTATCCTAAATCTATCTATTTATTTAAAAAAAACCATCTATGACCTATATTTTTATACTCAATATCCATTAATATATTTAT
Source organism: Salvia rosmarinus (assembly GCA_036937905.1). Lineage (NCBI taxonomy): Eukaryota > Viridiplantae > Streptophyta > Magnoliopsida > Lamiales > Lamiaceae > Salvia > Salvia rosmarinus. Next base: position 81,111,215 of record CM072814.1, on the reverse strand, counting down.
TTATTATCTCCATGATATATTTTTTTATATTCATTCACTTTATACTCATTATAATTGATTAAAATCTGTGTCATTAAAATTAATGAAAGATTTTGGTGGATCGAAAAAGTAATAAAGACATTCGAAGTTGAAATATGAGAGAGAGACTGCCTAGAATATCATAATACCATATTGAGAGTGACCAAAGCTCTTCAATTATAGTACAAAATTAACCCAAATATCGAAACGAGTGGAAGCCAGCAGAGCAAATCATGTGATACTGAGACCAAGACTTAGACTTGACTCCAAAAAGCATTCAGCAACAAATAAAGAAAAGAAATAAGTTTTTATTGAGTCATCCAATTATAATACTAACATAAAATATCAAATTATAACGATTTATTTACTTATTGAGATTATTATCACCAAATAATATCAATAGGTCTATAGTTAGACCTATTGGTACTATTTGGTGATAATAGTCCTAATAGGGTCAGTAAGTTGATTATAATTTGACATTTTTATATTGATGGTTATAATTTGATATTCCTTAACTTAGATGGCTATATATATGAATTTTCACTAAAAAGAAAATATCATGAAATTAACCGGCGGCTCTTCACCAGTAGAGAATTTATGTCGTCCACTTACTACCAACTACCAAAACGTTTTCAACTCTTCTCTACTCTCTAGCAATACAGCCTGCATGATGGAGACATGGGAGACTTCCTTTAAGTTTCTGTATCGCAAATTTTCAGATAAGAACGCCACGTGTCACTCCACCTAACAGGTATCAATAGATACTTGAGATATTCACAACTACTTCGTTTATAAATTCCTCAAGAATCTAGCAGTCAATTCATTAATGATTAGAGGTGTTTGGTGAGAACATTCCCTCCAAACATTTTATAAGATATTTTTAAGTTTAAAAGCAGCTTTATAAGTTGTTTTGTTTTATGTTCTCACCCAAACACCCTCTTAGTAGCATCCTGCATCCATATGTAATACATATCATTTCTATGATTTTGCCACCCGTTCGAAGACTTTTTTATTTCTATATCGCTAAAATTGTAACTCTGATTGGTTAACAACACATGTACAATAATTCTAAGTCATGTCTAAATGAGTAAGTTTCCCATAACATAACATGATTTTCTTGGCGGTATGTATTTGTACATCATATTTTAACGGTGATGTGTTGAATATTGATATTTTATATAGACGAGTGGTATTCCATTATCGGTTGATTAATTTTTATTTGATCTGAATAATTAATATTTCAAAACAAACTTGTATCTTGGAATAAATGTGATACTTATATTTTTCACCCACAAATTTTTCATAAATTTTCTTACTCTCTACAAAGTTTTCTGAAAGGGGATCCATGGTTAATGTAGTTTTATTTGTATTTCTAAATAAGCATGTCTGAATAAAATGATTTTTGGAAATGTTTGTTCTTTGCTTATTAAACATTTGGAAAAGTATATCCCTAACGATGGGGAAGATATTTTTTCGACGAAACAGTGACATCACTATGGATGGGGATCTTCATTTTATAAATAATCATAATTTATTGGATGTACATTTTATAAATATTAACAATCGATTGGGATGTACAGTTGTAAATGAAATACACTTCCTGTAGCAGTCCTCTAATCCTAAGTACTGATTAGCAGGGACTGTTATTTGAAACGAGATTAAAAAAAACACAATTGTAATATAAAGTACTAAGTTGTGAGACATATATCAGGGATATTCTTAGAACTTCAAACGTTCAAGGTTCGACTAAACATATTATACATATGAATTTATAATCTGGCAATGAAAACATGTGATATGTCATATGACGATGTACAATCAAGGTATACTATCAACGACAACATTCCTATTACTCAACACCGCTCCATCGCATCACTGTATTCAATCTGCACATTTAAAACAAATATGCGGTGAGTAGAGAAGAATGCACTCAATGGGCTCATGCCAAACATTTACCAATTTAAATCACATCGCCCATCACAAGAATAATACGAGGTTTTAATTGAAATGCTCGTGCTTACTAAACATTTTCTGTCATTTTCCATAAACTTCGCTTGCAACATTTTTCTCGTATGTATGATTCATATCCTATCCCACATATCTCAAATATTCCATCAACATATTTCATAACCATTTCCTTGCGTCGGAGGAGGCCTCCTCTCACGATCGTCGTGACCGACGAGCACCCTTTCAAAGATACAAATACAAAATAGTGCACAAAATCTTTGCCACTCCAAGACGTGATACGAATTTCGATCATCCTTGTGGGTACTTACAAGGATAAGAATTAACAATTTCATATGTTGGGAGCTACCCAACAACATTCACAATTCGAATATGGATAGGATACATACATAAAACATAAATGATTTTGGGCAGGTAATTAAATAAACCAGTTCATCATTATTTCTTGCGAATAAAGCATCATAAATAAAACAATTGATCCTTTTGAGTAGAGTAAAGTCCACCTGGACTGTAGATTTTCTTAGTTCAGTTTCTTGCTTCGCCAATTTGTCACGTCCGCGTCCAACCTTAACGTAAAAACTATTTTAGTACGTCGGTCACGTTTTTCGAGATTTTAAAAGTTTAATAAACTTTCATAAATTTCTAATATAATGTTTCGCATCCTTAAACTAAAATAGTACATCGTTTCATCGCGTATCTTAACTAAATATTTCTCGTACTTCGATACAGACGAGATATGTTCAACTATTTCATTTTAACCTTTTAGGTTAAACATTCAACGTATTCTAACGTTTTTCGATACAAAGATTTCAATTATAAAATCTTTTCTCACCAAAGAGATTTCCTTATATAATTAATACGTTTTACACGTATTAGTATATTTATCGAACGTATTTCATACGTTACATCAAAAGTCAACAATTTTGTCTTTTTTTTTATAAATTCTTCAATAATTCATATATTTAATATTTAATTTCAATATAAATCGATTTTCAATCGATTCCTTTTCATAAAACCCTAATTCTCGATTTTTCACGTAAATCGATAAACTCTATTAATATTTTTCTTTAATTTTAATTAACTTATTCATTTAACATTATTTTTCATTTTTAACGTTATTTAATATAACGTTTCGCCGTAAACATAGTATACTATGTTTATAAAATTCCATAAATTCTTAATATGTCTAAAATAATTTCTAGACATATAATGTATTATTTTTCTTGATATTAAGGAATTAAGATCCTTAATATATTCATTCAAAGCTCACGGTTTTGAGCTTAAAAATTCTAATCTCTTCCAAAAATTCTTCTAAATTCATATAGTGTACTATTTTATCAAAGGATCATTATTATGTATTAACATTAACTATAGAAAATTTGAACATCACCTATATTGCTTCTATAGGTCACGGCATTTTCTCAAAAATTATCCAAATAATTTCCTAAAATTCTAATTAAATTATACAAGGCCCCAACATTAATCTATAACATGATTATAACATAAAGTCCAACATTTTCAATTTCTACATCAAAGAAGTATTGTTCAAGGTTCACGGTTTTTCTCAAACAATTACTAAACATTTTTATAAAATTTCTACAAAATTACACCATGTTTAAACACTATCATGTAATACTAATAAATCATAATATTTATCAAAATCAACTAAACATTCATATTTCAAGCTATGAAGCTCTCGAATTTCTTGAGCAAAATGGAGCAAACAATTTCCAAAATTCCTAGTAAAATCATATAGTACATAACTAAGGTCCTAGATCAACATTATGCTATAACATTTCTTAAATCAAATTTATACATCAACTTGATATTTTGGTTCATTTTCGGTAATTTTCAAACTATAGCATAGGATATTTTTTATTCTCAATAAATCATTATGAACTCCTTAGCTAATATATAACATAATTCCATCATCAAAATTGATCAAGAAATTTTCGATCATCTTGTACTAATTTTTTTTAACATGCTTAACTTCAATTTAAAACATCAATATGCTTCTATTTCATCATGCTACACATTATTAATACACAACATCACATGCTAGCATAATTATTTTCATAAGAACACATACTTATACATAAGATCAAACCATTGAAAATTTAAAATCTTAATGTATAATCGAAGCTCGTTCGATTTCTAACCTTTTTAACGGTATCGATTTATTGTGCAAGGCTTTAATATCCAAGACTTGGCTAAGGAATAAGATGAACACTCAAGTCTTTTTTTTATATATTGCTCTCGGTTCTTCACTTGTTTTGGAGAGAGGAAATGTCTTGTGTTGCTTTATTAATATGCTTAAATACAAGTAAATGAATTGAAGACTTAATAAAAATCCTACAATCTCACATCTCTCTCTCACTCTCGGTCACTCTCACTCTCTCACAAATTGGAAGCCTTTTCAATCATACTTTATGACTCACCATGTATACATGACAATAGTTAATACTTACACTATATTTTTTTTGAACAAAACAAATATTCCTTTGCTTTGGGATGTAAGAGCATCGACTCTCTCTATTTTACCAGGAAGCATTTTAATACTTGTCTTATACCATACTAAAGTCAATACACATTACCAAATGCATTAAGACATCATCACATAAGAGTTGTGTTCATTCTTCCAACCTCATTTTTCAACCAACATACACGACTCCTATACACATCACACATCACTTGATCATCACTTAATTTACTTGATAAGAGTGTACAATATATCCCACTTGATTCATTAAAACTCAACATAGCAAGATCATGCACAATTAAATACGTAAATGTTGTTACCACACGATAAGTTACGACACTTTCATTGTGCAATTGGTACACATTTTATTTTCATGCTATTTATAGATATATATCATAATATATGTCTTAGATGATAAATTATATCATAGAAAAATTTATTAGTATCATTTCATGTGTGAAAACCCAATTTTGAATTAGGGTTTTCAAAATTTCAAATTTGCTCAATAATTAATCCTTAATGTTCTAGCATTATTTTAATGCTAAATAATACTCTAATTACATAAAATAATCATAGGAATTTAAATATTATAATTCCTTGATCATTAAACTCATTTTCTATTCATCTCTAGCGTTGACGTTTGAAACGTCTCAAACGATCATTATCGACTCATCTCAAAATGGTCGTAATAAAGTCGTAATCACTTTATTAAATCATTCCATTAATAATGGAATTTAATTCTAAGCTTCGTCACTTAGAAAATTTTACGAAATTCTAACTATCGATATTCAATCGACGTTAAAATACTACTGCCGAAACACTATATATATTTATATTCCTTAATTCACAATCCTTAGTGAATATAAAATAGGAATTCATTACTTCGTAATTAATCGAAATCATTATTCGATAAATTACTAATTCAATTACTTCGGTGAAACCCTAATTTACGAATTTTAAATATCGTAATTAGGCCTTTAATTCTTCGGGATATTACATTCTACCCCCCTTAAAAGAAATTTCGTCCCGAAATTTGCATACCTCAAAAAGTATGGGGTATCTTAACATCATAATATCTTCAATTTTCCACGTGATTTCCTTTTGTCCATGGTTTCTCTATTGGACTTTTATTAAAGACCCAAACTTGATTCTTTAATCGTTGAATCGTAAGATCAAAATGGTCGTAGATTTTCATCACAACTCATATTTGAGTTAAGGATCACGTCATTATGGCAGATCACGTGTTTTGGGTCATATTCATACTTCTTTAACTGTGACACATGGAAAACATTACGTACATTCCCCAATTTGGTGGAAGTACCAATCTATAGGCTACTGGGTCTATCATTACTAGGATCTCGTAAGGTCCTATAAAACGTGATCTCAACATTCTTGTATCTGAACTTTATAATTTCCTTCGATGGAGAAATCTTAAGAAACTTTATTTCCGTATTTAAAATGCAGTTCAGATCTACGCGTATCAGCGTAAGACTTTTGTCTGTTCTGAGTTTCTCTTATTCTTTGCCTCATTTAGCAGATATCTTAATCATTTCATTTTCATTGTCAGGATCTTATACTTTCTCTCACATACTTTATTACAATAAAGTGGTGGTCGATACTTCTTTCCACATAATGCCTCACATGGCTATATTGATCGTTGCTTGACAGCTATGGTCGTACGTGAACTTAACAAGTGGTACAATACGTTCCCACTTGCACCTTGGTTTAACATTTATGTTCTCATCGTAACCTTAAACGCGTTCATATCGTCCTTTGATCGTCCCTCGCACGTGAGTGGACATCTATGTTAAGGTTCAATCTCATGTCAGCTCGCTTTTGTGAGTTAGTTCAAAATCTGGGGTACACTTGGGTCTCTATCTCGGGCGATAGGTTTGGTACCCATGTAAATATATGATTTCCTTTATGTACGATGAGCTAATTTATCGGTTCTGAGTCATCCGAATAGGCATATATTTGGTGAGTCAATCCACTACTACCCATATAGCAGTGTTACTTCTTTATGACTTTGGCAAAACCCGTCATAAAATCCATTGCTATATCATTCCATTTTCATTCGTGTATCTCTAGAGATTATAACCTCTTATAAGGCCTTTGATACAATGCCTTCACTTGTTAGTAACTGAGACATTGCTCGACAATATAGTTATATCTCATTTCATTCCTTACTATCTAACTTTTCTCGTAAATCATAATATATCTTAAAGTTGCCTAGGTGGGCGGTATGAGAAGGGTCATGAACTTCATTCATGATTTCATTTCTAAGCTTATTATTGCTTGAAATATATATATATAACCCTTCTTTAGACAATATGACATTGTCCAGCGCTTCTTAAAAATCCTTCAGCTCTTCATTCCTTATCTTAATTTGTATTCTATTCTCATTTTCATCATTTCTCTTTAGTCATATGTCACCTTGAGTGTGAGAATACAACTTACGTTCGTCCCTGATTGCCCGACTATTTCTGTTTTTATTTTCTTAAACTCTCCAATGAGTTTTCCTTTTTTATAAGGACATACCATAATTTAGACTGAATTTTATAACTTAGGGCATTAAATTCTACATTAACCTTCCTTATGTGATCATTTATATCACAATTGTAATCTTTTACTGATTCGAGTCATCTTTCCTATCCCGTATTCAAGTCTCCTTGCTTGAAGAATTAATTCAAACTTTTGTAATTTGTGAAGAATTCTTAACTTATTGTCATAGGAGTGATGTCTCCAAGACCTTGGTACTTATACTATTGTTACTATTTCAAGTCATGAGTTGGGAAATTCTATTCATGTGGCCTAAGTCATTGTGATTGTAAGCTATTATCTTTCTCATATTAATACGTAGCCTTTCTTTTATTAATCCATGTAAATTTGATTCCTTTTTGGGGTAGCTATGTTATTGGCCTTGCTACCTTAGAGAGTTCTCAATGGATCTCTGATAGTAGTCAATTAATCTAAGAAATTGTTGATCTTATTTTAGGTCATTGACGACTTTCATTCTTAATTGCTTTATCCTTAGCGGATCTACTTTGATTCCTTCCAAAGACACTATGTGCCTGAGGAATATTTCTTTAAGCCAAAATTCACATCATGTGCTTGCAAATTTGCCCATTTCTTAAAATTGTAAAATGACCCTTGATGTTCTTTATGTTCTTCTCGTCCTTTGAATAGATAAGAACATCATCCATAAATATTGAGATAAAATTATCTAAGCACGTGTGGAACACTCGATTTTTAGGTTCATGATCGTGGTGGTGCATTGGTTAGTCCGAATGGCATAACTATAATCTCATAGTAACCATATCTTATTGAACAATTCATTTCGTACATCGATACCATTCTATAAAAACCATATAATATATTTCATCAAAATGCCTCAATGAGGACTTTCCATACATTAATTACGAGGGTCGGTCTATCAAGCCGACTAATTACATGGCGTCTAGTCCTTTTTACATCCAAAATTTTGACACTACTTCAACATATTCACAACATATTCCAAACTACGTTTATTTTATACATTCTAACCATACCATTTTCATCATAACCCACTATCTACATTTAAGTTTCTTTCAGGTATAATTAACGGCACAGGACGTGGGGCGGCGTCCGGAACAGCAGGGTACAATCATTTCTTTATATCCTACTGTGTAACTTGTCGGGGACCAGGACAAATGCTCATAGGTGCCGTTCCATACGCATTATATGTATACTTAAGCCGGTTGACAATTCCTGGTATGTCTGCCCAAGCCTTGGAATTTTCTACATGGAGAACATACTCTATTGATACTTTTTTTTTTGTGCAAAATCCTGCCAGTCTGTTGGCAAACGACGGATAAGTCGTTGGATACCATCCTCATTTGTCACTCCATGGTTACGAGCATCCATCCAAAGATGCAAGAATTCCTCCAAAAACTGTCCTAAATCCATGCCCAGTTTATAATAAAAGAGCCGATATGCCCGTGTGAGTTCTAAGCTTGTAGGCATTGTGGTTAACCTTTTACCCGTAATACTTCCTTTTCCTACCATCTGTAAACAGATATTTTTAGATAAGCCAGACGTAAACTTAAGCAGTTGAGGATCCAAAAATCCCGTCGCGTAGAATTTCAAATGGAGAGACTATGTCCATGTTTCTAATCACGTGAGTGACATCCATTTTCGAAACTTCTGTTTCTTGAATTATATCTACGTTCCACATAGATATTGTGATCCAAATCATTGGATAGAACGATAAGCGGTTTCAGGTCCAATTCTAAGTTTGAGCAATACCTGCGATGGCCATTATTCTCATATAGGTGAAGAGATTTTCATCTCTTGATTCGTTTATCCTGAATTAGGTTCTATCGTTTCTACACCTACTCGTGCGATGTTAGAGTGTAAAGCACCTATATTGAACAAAATATTATAGGTATTCTGTGAAGTTTTTCTCATACCTATCAGGCATTCCTGGTTTTCGTTCGTTCTGTTTTCGGTGTGAAGTATAGGCTCTGGTCTATGGTATTCCAGTCTATTCAAGTAAACATCTATTTCGTATATCATTGTCTTTTCCCTTGGGACATTATGTTCCCTTGCTATGGCCTTTTGTTACCTCGTTCACCATATCCTTCTCGAGTATCAGTATAATTATGCTTTTATCAATAACATTCTGTGGTTAGGTCTACATCAACCTATGTTTGATATTGGTATCTGGATAATTTAATCTTATCGTGGAGATCGTGATGTCTCTATCACTATCATTCATTCCTGATCCAGTGTGAATGATTCAGTTTTCTTTTTCACTTTATCGATCTTAGGAATATACCTCTCATATATCCTTACTTTAAACTCCTTCCCAGAGAAAATCCTTATACCGGCATTTAGCGCCATCATTTGTAATATCCTTTTAGGATATACATCATTTTTTCTTAATCTTTATCGATTCATCATGCAATTTCGTATAGGATAAGATCCTTTGTCCACTGGGGCGCATTATACTTTTGCCTTGACGTCAAATATCTCTATCATTTTCTCGACATTCAATGAATGCTTCATTTCCATATCAGAGATACTAATATCTCATTTTATTGATCGTCACAAAAGTATGAGAGGTAAGCTTTCCAATTAGATTCACCTTAAGATCCTTCCATGTGAATCTTTTCATTTGTTCTCTTGGATTTATTCCCTTTGCAATGTCTATAGAAGCTATCTTGCTTGTTAATTACTAAGGCACACAAGACAAGCGTTTTGTGTCAAAATAACTTAGAGTACTAAGATTCATTTCAAATAATGAATCCATTTCTTAATCCGTTTCTTTACTTCAAGGGAATTACCTTTCTTATCGAAGTCATAAGGTTTCTGAAGCTTTTATCATATCATGAACTATCTCATGATTTATAGCTCGTAATTCCTTCTGCTATTTTTGACTTTTGTCTATTTTTATTGAACATGGTATCCGAAAGTAGTATTACTTTCATTATACTTCGGTTCTTACATTCAGGATTAGAACCGTCATCGTTGTAATATAGCTTGGCAAGGTAGTACATTTGTACACCATAACTCAAATTCCAAGCATCTCATTACCATGTTTTGACTTTGGAGATATTCTCTCCATACTTGATTTACATGTTAGGGCTATCCTAGCTGTTTACACATCTCAATGATTATGATTCATCAATCTCATTATCATTGGTTTAATCAAGTCTTAATTACTTAGAATCGATTATACTCAAGCATAATCTCATTGATTGAGGTATAAGGCGAGAGATTTGTTATTTGAGATGCTATCATTTTTTTATATATATATATCCTTTGAAAAGAATATTGTGCATCTTCATTCTTTAAACATGCCCAACCTACTAACGAGGTTTTAGGGACAAACAACTATCTTAAAGATATGTTGTAATTTCTCTCGTTATGACATAATAAGGGGAAATTATATCCCAAGGATATCATATATTTTCCTTTACTTCTACTCTTGCATCCAATGCTAAAGAGTATCTCATTCATAACTTCATTATTATCACATTCACATGAAGATATAACTTCACTGTTATCAATCTCTGAAAAGCCCATTACGGGTCATCACATCCATGTGTATCATAGGAAAAATATCTCGTCTCATCGAGATCTTATTTACATCATAACTTCTTGATGTCTGTCACTTTACTGATCTGTAACCTTTAGGTTACCAAAATAAGTCAACCTACATCATACCAGATGTTTATCAATTTACTAATTCAAAACTTAGGTGACAAGATAAGTCAACCTTCATCTTACTTATTGGTCTCCAGGATTGAAGAAAATTCATCATGTCGACTTTCGAAAGATGTGGGTTCGTAATCCAAAATAAAATATTTTACCATTTGAATCCATATGTTCTGTATACTGAATAATTGGGATCTAGGGTCCGAAGACCAGAATGACGACTACTGAGATTTATTTGGTTATATGGGCTGGCCAGGCCCGTCACAAATATTTCCTCAGTCACACAAGGACTTGGTTTCAAAAAGACGCTTTATAAATCTTTGGGTTAAATTTTTTTCTTCAGAAAAAGTGAGAAACTCAAGCGATTTCTCAATTCGAACTAGGTCATAGAGTTAAACTCAATGACAGAAATTGGGTAATGAATAGAATTTGAAACCTTATATAACTCATAATAGGTCATCATCAAAGGTTCTCATGTATATCGTAGCTCTACTTGTAATACTGGGAGTCTTACCTTCTAGTAACTCTCTAAGATTCTTATCGTACTGTAAAGTTCTCATTCTATATAAATCATAAACTAACTTCAACTGATTCTCGTAAATACTGGAAAAGGAATTAGGGATTTGGTCCTTCATAAGAAATAAGGTACATTGCGTTAGGAGTAAGTAGGCAAAAACCATACGTAAATCGAAGTTCAAACGAAGGAGAACGGATCAAAACAAAAACACTGCGCAGTGCAGAAAAACCTGCGCCGAATTCATTCTTATTTTGAAAACTCACATTGTTTTCGTTCCTAACGAAAAGTCATAGTCAACTTGGAGTTCCGTCATGCGTGAACGTCCAAATAAAAAGACTATACTCATGTCACTTATCGCATAGTGACGTTCATCATCTTGACATCTTTTCCATTTTGAGCTTAAATTTTCTTCTCGTTATTCATTTCGAGATTCTCATCTTGATCTCGTTTTTGTTCTCGGGAGGGAATAAAATTCTCATAATTTATCCTTCTATGTTCCTTCGTAAATGGGATCATGCGTCTTAAACAGTCTACGTTCTTTTGGGATAACATACCCATCATCATAAACAACTTTAAGATTTGAAATAAAATTTCAAATGTTCATAACATAGCTCATGTGTACTTATGTACTTCTTTGAATTTCAAGAATTCAACATATCATATTTGACATATAAATGTCCATTTTTGAGCATTTTCATTCATTCATAACAATAAATCTTTATTGGATTTCATGAATTCAATCATTTCATCTTTGACATATCTTTGTCAATACTTCCTCGTATGAGATAATCATACATTATCATACGTTGGTAGCGAACCAACAACTTTCCTTATCATCTCAACATTCTCCTCATAAACATCATCAAACAATCATATGTTGGTAGCGAACCAAAAACTTTCAATACCATTTCATCACTCTTCTCTTCACAACATAATATTTCATTTGCAACATTTGCAATAACTTCCACCTTAAATAAATTCTCATAACTTTCATTTCACTTGAAAAATTTATTTCACTTTTAAACTTTTTGTTTTCAAAATCGAGAAAATCATTTATCCAGCATATATCAAATCCTTTAAGTTTTCCTTAAATATGCAGTCCCATTCCTGCCTATTGTTGGAATCCTTCGAGCTTTCCTTTAATATGCAGTCTCATACCTGCATATTGTGGGAATCTCTTTTTATTTCAAAACTTTTGCGAAGAAAAACATTCCATCCTTTTTCACTTTCAAACTTCTGAAAATGAATCATTTACCTCATTCCGGTTGAGCTTGATGTGATGGAGTGTTGAGCATAGTCAGCTGATCTCTAGAAGTCTAGTGACTCAATCTGGACTTAACTCAAAGGAAATTTTGGATTCAAAGAGCGAACCGCTCTGATACCACTTTGTAGCAGCCCTCTAATCATAAGTACTGATTAGCAGGGACTGTTATTTGAAACGAGATTAAGAAACACAATTGTAATATAAAGTACTAAGTTGTGAGACATATATCAGGAATATTCCTAGAACTTCAAGCGTTCAAGGTTCGACTACACATATTATACATATGAATTTATAATCTGGCAGCGGAAAACATGTGATATATACATATGACGATGTACAATAAAGGTATACTATCAGCGACGACATTCATATTGCTCAACACTGCTCCATCGCATCATCAGCTCAATCTGCACATTTAAAAACAAATATGCAGGGTTGAGTACAAGAATGCACTCATTGGGCTCATGCCAAAACATTTATCAATTTAAATCACACTGCCCATCACAGTAACACACGAGGTTTTAATTGAAATGCTCGTGCTTACTAAACATTTTCTGTCATTTTCCATAAACGTCACTTGGCCAAGCATTTTTCCTCGTATGTATGATCCATATCCTATCCCACATATCTCAAATATTCCATCAACATATTTCATAACCATTTCCCTTGCGTCGGAGAGGAGGCCTCCTCTCACGATTGTCGTGACCGGCCGAGCACCCTTTCAGCACACAGTCACAAAATAGTGCACAAAATCCTTGCCACTCCGGCAAAGGATACGAATTCTCGATCATCCTTGTGGGTACTTACAAGGATACGAATTCAACAATTTCATATGTTGGGAGCTACCCAACAACATTCACAATTCGAATATGGATAGGATACATACATAAAACATAAACAGTTTTGGGCAGGTAATTAAATAAACCAGTTCATCATTATTTCTTGCGAATAAAGCATCATAAATAAAACATCTGATCATTTTGAGTAGAGTAAAGCCCACTTGGACTGTAGATTTTCTTAGTTCAGTTTCTTGCTTCGCCAATTTGTCACGTCCGCGTCCAACCTTAACGTAAAAACTATTTTAATGCGTCGGTCACGTTTTTCGAAATTTTCAAAGTTTAATAAACTTTGATAACTTTCTAATATAATGCTTCGCATCCTTAAACTAAAATAGTACGTCGTTTTATCGCGTATCTTAACTAAATATTTCTCATTCTTCGATAGAGACGAGATATGTTCAACTATTTCATTTTAACCTTTTAGGTTAAACATTCAACGTATTCTAACGTTTTTCGATACAAAGATTTTAATTATGAAATCTTTTCTCACCAAAGAGATTTCTTTATATAATTAATACGTTTTACACGTATTAGTGTATTTATCGAACGTATTTCATACGTTACATCAAAAGTCAACAATTTTGACTTTTCATTATAAATTCTTCAATAATTCATATATTTAATATCTAATTTCAATATAAATCGATTTTCAATCGATTCCTTTTCATAAAATCCTAATTCTCGATTTTTCACGCAAATCGATAAACTCTATTAATATTTTTCTTTAATATTAATTAACTTATTCATTTAACATTATTTTTCATTTCTAACGTTATTTAATATAACGTTTCGCCGTAAACATAGTATACTATGTTTATAAAATTCCATAAATTCTTAATATGTCTAAAATAATTTCTAGACATATAATGTATTATTTTTCTTGATATTAAGGAATTAAGGTCCTTAATATATTCATTCAAAGCTCACGGTTTTGAGCTTAAAAATTCTAATCTCTTCCAAAAATTCTTCTAAATTCATATAGTGTACTATTTTATCAAATGATCATTATTATGTATTAACATTAACTATAGAAAATTTGGACATCACCTATATTGCTTCTATAGGTCACGGCATTTTCTCAAAAATTGTCCAAATAATTTCCTAAAATTCTAATTAAATTATACAAGGCCCCAACATTAATCTATAACATGATTATAATATATAGTCCAACATTTTCAATTTCTACATCAAAGAATTATTGTTCAAGGTTCACGGTTTTTCTCAAACAATTACTAAACATTTTTATAAAATTTCTATAAAATTACACTATGCTTAAACACTATCATGTAATACTAATACATCATAATATTTATCAAAATCAACTTAATCATTCATATTTCAATCTATGAAGCTCTCGAATTTCTTGAGCAAAATGGAGCAAACAATTTCCAAAATTCCTAGTAAAATCATATAGTACATAACTAAGGTCCTAGATCAACATTATGCTATAACATTTCTTAAATCAAATTTGTACATCAACTTAATATTTTTGGTTCATTTTCGGTAATTTTCAAACTATAGCATAGGATTATTTTTTTTATTCTCAATAAATCACATGAACTCCTTAGCTAATATATAACATAATTCCATCATCAAAATTGATCAAGAAATTTTCGATCATCTTGTACTACATTTTTTAACATGCTTAACTTCAATTTAAAACATCAATATGCTTCTATTTCATCATGCTACATTATTAATACACAACATCACATGCTAGCATAATTATTTTCATAAGAACACATACTTATACATAAGATCAAACCATTGAAAATTTAAAATCTTAATGTATAATCGAAGCTCGTTCGATTTCTAACCTTTTTAACGGTATCGATTTATTGTGCAAGGCTTTAATATCCAAGACTTGGCTAAGGAATAAGATGAACACTCAAGTCTTTTTTTTCTATATTGCTCTCGGTTCTTCACTTGTTTTGGAGAGAGGAAATATCTTGTGTTGCTTTATTAATATGCTTAAATACAAGTAAATGAATTGAAGACTTAATAAAAATCCTACAATCTCACATCTCTCTCTCACTCTCGGTCACTCTCACTCTCTCACAAATTGGAAGCCTTTTCAATCATACTTTATGACTCACCATGTATACATCACAATAGTTAATACTTCTTACACTATTTTTTTTTTTGAACAAAACAAATATTCCTTTGCTTTGGGATGTAAGAGCCGTCGACTCTCTCTCTATTTTACCAAGGAAGCATTTTTAATACTTGTCTTATACCATACTAAAGTCAATACACATTACCAAATGCATTAAGACATCATCACATAAGAGTTGTGTTCATTCTTCCAACCTCATTTTTCAACCAACATACACGGCTCCTATACACATCACACACATCACTTGATCATCACTTAATTTACTTGATAAGAGTGTACAATATATCCCACTTGATTCATTAAAACTCAACATAGCAAGATCATGCACAATTCACACGTAAATGTTGTTACCCACAAAATAGGTCACGGCACTTTCATTGTGCAATTGGTACACATTTTATTTTCATACTATTTATAGATATATATCATAATATATGTCTTAGATGATAAATTATATCATAGAAAAATTTATTAGTATCATTTCATGTGTGAAAACCCTAATTTTCGAATTAGGGTTTTCGAAAATTTCAAATTTGCTCAATAATTAATCCTTAATGTTCTAGCATTATTTTAATGCTAAATAATACTCTAATTATATAAAATAATCATAGAAATTTAAATATTATAATTCCTTGATCATTAAACTCGTTTTTCTATTCATCTCTAAACGTTGACGTTTGAAACGTCTCAAAACGTTCATTATCGACTCATCTCAAAATGGTCGTATTAAAGTCGTAATCACTTTATTAAATCATTCCATTAATAATGGAATTTAATTCTAAGCTTCGTCACTTAGAAAATTTTACGAAATTCTAACTATCGATATTCAATCGACGTTAAAATACTACTATCAAACACTATATATATTTATATTCCTTAATTCACAATCCTTAGTTAATATAAAATAGAATTATTACTTCGTAATTAATCGAAATCATTATTCGATAAATTACTAATTCAATTACTTCGGCGAAACCCTAATTTATGAATTTTAAATATCGTAATTAGGCCTTTAATTCTTCGGGATATTACACTTCCCCATCATTGATGATGTGTATAACAACTTTTTTTTTTGAAATACATCACTTAAATATATTTATTGAGCGGGTTCTTAAGAATACTTATCCCTATCGATAGGGATATGATCAATTTAACTTTTTAACTTTAATATATCTTTATCAAATATAATGAATTTTATATGAAATTAAACAAAATATAATATGGAAAGGTAATATCTATTGGAGGTGTAGATTTTTAAAATGGAAAGTGAGATTCCTATTGATTGGGTTCTTAGTAATACTTAACCCCGTCGATATGGATAGATATATATCAATTTAACTTTTTAAGTATAATATATCTTTATCAAATATATTTACTCTTATATAAAATTAAACAAAATATAATATGGAAACGTGATCTCTATCGGGAGATATATATTTTTAAAATGAAAAGTGAGACACCTTGATTGGTTTCTTAGTAATACTTATCTCCATTGATAGGGATATGAATATATCAATTTAACTTTTTAAATTTAATATATCTTTATCAAATATAATGACTCTTATATGAAATTAAACAAAATATAATATGAAAATGTGATCTCTATCGGGGGGATGTATAATTGTAAAATGGAAAGTGAGATCCTTATTGATTAGGTTCTCAGTAATATTTATCCATATCGATAGGGATAGAGTTATATCAATTTAACTTTTTAAGTTGATATATCTCTATCAAATATAATGACTCTTATATTAAACTAAACAAAATATACATGGAAATGTGATCCCTATCAAAGATGTATATTTTAAAAATAAAAAGTTAAATCCATATTGATTGATTTCTTAATAATACTTATTCACATCGATACGGATATGATAATATAAATTTAACTTTTTAAATTTAATATATCTTTATCAAATATAATTATTATTATATAAAATTAAACAAAATATAATATGAAAAGGTGATCCATATTGGGGGATGTATATTTTTAAATAGAAAGTGAGATCCCTATTAATTGGGTTCTTAGTAATACTTATCCCATCGATAGGGACATGAATATATCAATTTAACTTTTAAAATTGAATATATCTTTTTCAAATATAATGACTCTTATATGAAATTAAACAAAATATAATATGAAAAGGTGATCCGTATTGGGGATTTATATTTTTAAAATGGAAAGTGAGATTCATATTGCTTGGGTTCCTAGTAACACTTATCTTCATCGATAGGGATATGGGTATATCAATTTAACTTGGGTTCCTAGTAACACTTATCTTCATCGATAGGGATATGGGTATATCAATTTAACCTTTTAAATTTAACATATCTTTATGAAATATAATAACTCTTATATGAAATTAAACAAAATATAATATGGAAAAGTGATCCCTATTGGAGGATGTGTATTTTTAAAATGAAAAGTTAGTTCACTATTGATTGGGTTCTTAGTAATAATTATTCTCATTGATAAGAATATGGATATATCAATTTAACTTTTTAAAATTAATATATCTTTATCAAATATAATGACTCTTATATGAAATTAAACAGAATATAATATGAAAAGATGATCCCTATTGGGGATGTATATTTTTAAAATGGAAAGTGATATTCATATTGATTGGGTTCTTAGTAATACTTATCTCCATCGATAGAGATATGGTATATCAATTAACTTTTTAAGTTTAATATATCTTTATCAAATATAATGACTATTATATGAAATTAAACAAAATATAATATGGAAATGTGATCCCTATTGGAGGATGTATATTTTTAAAATGAAAAGTTAGATCCCTATTGATTGGGTTCTTAGTAATACTTATCCCCATCGATAGGGATGTGAGTATATCAATTAAAATTTTAAATTTAATATTTTTTTATCAAATATAATGACTCTTATATGAAATTAAACAAATATAATATGAAAAGATGATCCCTACGGAGGATATATATTTTAAAATAGAAAGTGAGATCTCTATTGATTGGATTCTTATAAAACTTATCCCCATCGATAGGGATTGTGGTATATCAACTTACCTTTTTAAGTTTAATATATATTTATCAAATATAATGATTTCTATATGAAATTAAACAAAATATAATATGGAAATGTGATCCCAATCGGAGAATTTATATTTTAAAATAAAAATTGAGATATCTATTGATTGAGTTCTTAATAATACTTATCCACATCGATAGGGATTGGGGTATATCAATTTAGCTTTTTATGTTTAATATATCTTTGTCAAATATAATGACTCTTATATGAAATTAAACAAAATATAATATAGAAAGGTGATCCATATCAGATTATTTATATTTTTAAAATAAAAAGCTAGATCCCTATTGATTGGATTCTTAGTAATACTTATCCCATCGATAGGGATATAAGTATATCAATTTAACTTTTTAAATTTAATATATCTTTATGAAATATAATGACTCTTATATGAAATTAAACAAAATATAATATGGAAAGATGATCCCTACCAGATGATGTATATTTTTAAAATGGAAAGTGAGATCCTTATTGGTTGGATTTTTAGTAATACTTATCTCCATCGATAGGGATATGAGTATATCAATTTAACTTTTTTTAGTTTAATACATCTTTATCAAATACAATGACTCATATATGAACTTAAACAAAATATAATATGAAAATATGATCCTTTTTCTGGGGGATGCATATTTTTAAAATGGAAAGTGAGATCCCTATTGATTGGGTTCTTTGTAATATTTATCCTCATTGATAGGGATTGGGTATATCAATTTAACTTTTGAAGCATAATATGTTTTTATCAAATATAATGACTCTTATATGAAACTAAACAAAATATAATATGGAAATGTGATCCCTATCTAATGATGTATATTTTTAAAATGAAAAGTTAGATCCCTATTGATTGAGTTCTTAGTAATATTTATCTTCATCAATAGCGATATTGGTATATCAATTTAATTTTTTAAATTTAATATATCTTTATCAAATATAATGACTATTATATGAAATTAAACAAAATATAATATGGAAAGGTGATCCCTATCGGGGGGATGTATATTTTTAAAATGAGAAGTTAGATCCCTATTGATTGAGTTCTTAGTAATACTTATCTCAATCGATACAGATATGTGTATACAATTTAACTTTTTAAATTTAATATATCTTTATCAAATATAATGACTCTTATATGAAATTAAACAAAATATAATATGAAAATGTGATCTCTATCGGGGATGTATATTTTTAAAATGAAAATTGAGATCCCTATTGATTGGATTTTTAGTAATACTTATCACATTCGATAAGGATATATGTATATCAATTTAACTTTCAAAATTTAATATATCTTTAACAAATATAATGACTCTTATATGAAATTAAACAAAATATAATACAAAAAGTGATCACTATGAGAGGATGTATATTTTTAAAATGGAAAGTGAGATCCCTATTTATTGGGTTCTTAGTAATACTTATCCTCGTCGATAGGGATTGGGGTATATCAATTTAACTTTTGAAGCATAATATGTTTTTATCAAATATAACGACTCTTATATGAAATTAAACAAAATATAATATGAAATTGTGATTTCTATCTTGTCATATATATTTTTAAATAAAAAGTAAGATCTCTATTGAGAGGGTTCTTAATAATATTTATGTCCATCGATAAGGATAGATGTATATCAATTTAATTTTTTAATTTTAATCTATCTTTATCAAGTATAATAACTTATTTCATTTACACATAATAGTATACATATATGCTGTTATAAATTAAAAATAAAATAAAAGTATTAGTTTATGCATCAATATAGATCAATAAACCCCCACTTAAACCTGTAAAATCCTAATACATAATCACATAACTCAATACAACGAATTATAAGTAAATAAAAATAAAAAACATTTAAAAGTATAATAACTCACATTATAGAAAAGAAATTAATAATTTTAGGCGTTTAACAATATCCCAATCGAGGGGATTTACTTAATGGGGATATTATTAATGATCAAGATCGATGGGGATTTTGAATTATTTCCCTATCGATTGAGATCTTTCTTTGTGAGTTATGTTTTAGATATATTTTAATGCTGTCGAGAATAGTAAAAAGAAGAATAACGACCAATACTTTTATCAGATATTACTTCGATAATTGTGCATCGGTTAAACCCAACCATGGTTGGAAAGAAGAAAATTTTGCTTTAAACAAAAAAAACTAAAAAGTGTTCGAACACGTAGCGAAATCGTAGAGGGGTATGCATTGCATACGAATGGAGGATCCAACTAACCATTCATCATGCACCAAAGGTACTGAATGCACACCTGTTGCATCGGAAGAAGCTACTGCTAGTTCATAAAAGAAAAAAAAACGATGCACTAATTTTCTTAGGGAAACTGCCTGGGGAATCAAAAGTTGCTAAATTGGTCCAGACACGAATCCAAACACTAAAATCATTAAAATTATAACAATAAATATTAAATTTATAAGTCGTACGGTCACGAAATTTCAAAGTGTGGAGACCTTGCAAAGGGTGGGTGCGGAATAGGACTCCTGATTTCGTAGTAAGACTGTCTCCATCTCAAAAAAGCTCTCTAATCGAAAAGTAACAAAACTGACAAGACTCCATGTTAATCCAAATATTGGAACAAGTGGAAGTCAGCAAAGCAAATCATATATACGATAAGAGACCAAGAAACAAACAAAAACTTCTCTCCAGAAAGCATCAAAAATGTGAACGCAGTGTGGAATATAGAAAGTACCATGAAATTACCAGCAAGTATTCAACTGTAAAGAATTTATGTCATTTTCCAATAAGTTTCCTTGTCACAAACTTTACACATGGCAGTCTAGTAACCAGATATGGGGAAAACTGAAATGTAAGTAGACGTAGAATAAGAGAGAGGAGTTATTCACACTCCAATCATCACAAAAATTCTCCGAGAAACTAGCATTCAATTATCAATTCATCATGCACCAAAGGTCCGTTTCCTCACCTATAGCCGCACCTGATGCATCGGAAGAAGCTAGCAGCAGCGTAGAGCTCACGCCCATGCTAAGAAAACGCTATGTCAAGTGGCAGAAACTTTTTATGGTTCTACGCAGTAGCAGGGCCTTCTATCAAGCCAGCAAGATTATAGTTGAAAACCAAGGTGCATTTTTAAACAAGTTCTCACGCTCTCTATCTTACACAGCAATTGATGTCGAACCAGAATGCTTATCAAGGATTGACAAATTGAGGCTCTCTAAGCTCGTCAGGGAGAAAAACATTGACCATCTGGATCAGTTTGGTGGGATTCAAGGATTGGTCTCCAAACTCCAAACTGATGTCGAGAAGGGGATTGAGTCTAGCGATGAAGCCATTTCTCTTCGCCGCCAAAATTTTGGTTCAAACACAATTCAAATGCCATCTCCAAAGATGTCGAGGATTGTGCTGGAAACTTTCAAAGACCCAATCCTTGTTGTACTATTCATGTATGCTTCCCTTTCCTTGGGTTTTGGGATCAGACGAGAAGGGTTGAAAGGAGTCTCTGATGGGTTGTCCATACATGTCTCCATATTTCTAGTAATTGCTGCCATCTCTTACAGTAATATGTGGCCAACCAGACAGTTCCACGCACTCAACAAATCCAACATCCAAACGACCATTGTTGTCATAAGAGACGGGACAAAAACAAAGCAAGAGATTCCAGCAAATGAAGCTGTGGTAGGAGATATTGTTCGCTTGCAGATTGGAGATCAAGTTCCAGCAGATGGGTTGTACATAGAAGGGAATTCATTACAAGTAAATGAATCCGTCCTGACTAAAGAAGCCATTTCTGTGGAAATTACGCCTGGCTATAGTAACCCCTTCTTGCTGGCTGGAAGCAAAGTGACAAATGGTCGTGCTCGAATGCTTATCACTGCAGTAGGCATGGACACGAAATGGGTAGAGATTATGAGCTCGATATCCCCTGCTGAAAATAAGACACCTTTACAAGTGAAGCTACACGAGCTGACCCAGAATATAGCTAAGATTGGATTAGCTGTTGCGTCAATTGTCCTCATGATACTGCTGATCAAATATTTTACAGGGAAGATGAAGGATGCCAGTGGAGCACCTGATTATAGTGCAACCAAGAGCTTCAATCATGTCTGCCAAGCCATCATCGGGATTCTAGTCATGCCAATAGTTATTGCAACAGCTGCCATTCCGGAAGGTTTACTACTCGCGGCCACAATAACTCTTGCATATTCAATCAAGAGAATGGCAGCTGAAAAGGCACTAGTCAGAAATCTTGCAGCTTGTGAGGCAATTGGATCAATTACAGTAATCTGTATTGACAAGAGCGGTGCCATTTCCTCCAAATCACCCCAGGTGGAAGAGTACTGGCTTGGCCAGGTGAAGTTTAAACGTAAAACCCCACTGATTGCTAGAGCAGTTCTTCAACTAATGCATGAGGGAATCGGTCTGAATACAACCTCTGAAGCTTCATCTGTTCCCGGTGAGCTCCAAACTCAAAAAGCGATTTGCAGTTGGGCAAGTCAAGAACTGGAGATGAATATAGAGCAACTAAAGGAGAACTGTATACTCGTTATCGAGAGCCTCAACCAACAGAAGAAAGAGGGCTGCATTTGGATACGGAGAAATGGTGATAACAGAGTACACATCCACATGAAAGGATCAATGGATGAGATTCTGCCTATGTGCTCTCAATATTATGAAGAAGACGGGGTAATCAAAGATATAAGTGAAAATGTGAGGGAAACATTCAAGAAAATTCTCCAGGAGATGAAGAATAATGGCCTCAATTGCATAGCATATGCACATGCAGCCGTTTCAGGTCTTGAAGATAATGGTGGCAGAAATTTTCATCATGGGCTCAACCAAGAAAATTTCACATTGATAGGGTTTTTAGGTCTAAAGGACCTGTTTCGGCACAATATAAGCAAAGTTGTTAAAGAATGCCAAGAAGCCGGAGTGTATGTCAAAATGATCACAACAGAAGATGTACAACAGGCAAAGATATCCGCTCTAGCAAGTGGTATATTCAGTCCCAATCAGACAGCAATCACAGATGATATCATTGAAGGCATAGAATTTAGAAGCTTTACTGATCAAGAGAGACCGGAAAAAGCAGAAAGGTATAGCGTGATTGCTGGAGCCTCTACTTCGGACAGGCTTCTTCTGGTAAAATGCCTGAAAGAGAAAGGCCATATAGTAGGAGTTATTGGAGGATGCCCAGGAGATGAAAAACTTTTCGAGGAAGCTGGCGTGGGCTTCTATCTCGGGATCCAAGAATCTCATTCCTTGGAGGAAAAGTCAGATATTATCATCTCTGTTGATGGTTTTGATCCCATAGCGAAAGCTATGAAGTGGGGAAGAGGCATATACAACAACATCCAGATTTATGCACAGTTCCAGCTCACAGCTACAATGGCCTCTCTGGTAACAGACTCTGTGACTGCAATTTTTTCAAGAGAACCCCCCACAATCAACATTGTTACATCCATTTCATCTGGTAAGATTCCATTTGCAGCTCTCCAATTACTGTGGGTGAAGTTGGTAGTAGGTACATTAGTTGTTCTAGCTCTTTCAGTTGATAATCCTGCTGAAAGCCTCATGCAAAATTTGCCTGTAAAACAAGGGCAACCATTTATAACCAACATAATGTGGAGGGACATCATAGGCCAAGCTCTATGCCAAATCATTATCTTGCTTATCATACAGTTTGAGGGAGAAGCAACTTTCAAATTGAGTGGCAGAGAAAAGGATACTTTGATTTTCAACATCTTTGTTCTCTGCCAAATCTTTACCATATTCAACACGGTAAAGGGGAAGAACATCTTTGAGCGCCTGAAAAAGAAAAGGCTATTCTGGATGTTACTAAGCATCATAGTTCTTCTGCAGGTTATTATTGTGGAGTTGTTAAAAAGGTTTGCAGACACAGAGAGGCTCAACTGGAAGCAATGGCGCGCATGCATCGCAATTGCCATGATATCTTGGCTGGTAGGTTGGTTATTGAGAAGGATACCTGTTCCCGAGAAGCCTTACTTCTGCTTTCTCTGTAGCCAAAAATCACACCAATGATGTTTCATTAGTTATGTTTGGATGAATCGTTTTGTTGAAGAACATTAGAATTTTTCAGTCATTGAATTTTCCGTGTTTTTAACTTGAAGTTCAATTAACTTGAAATAAAGAGAAGTGGCTTGTTAGTGCCTTGCTCCTCTGAAAGTCTTTCATTAACATGATACATTAACATTGTTCAATCATGCATTATCTAATACAATATATTAATTAAATATGATGCATATCCCTAATTTCTTAAGCAGATAAGAGATGATCGGATCCATCATGTTGGCTCCACATATCCTAGATCAAGTCTACCTATAAGTCTCATTGAGGTCTCAATAGAATCATTTCTTACAACTTTATCACAACAACCAATGGAACACACTAAAACTCTAAACACACATCAAGAGCTTTGGTGGTGCATGCCCCAAGGAGAGATGTATTCAGAAGTTCCATAGAAGACATTGAATTCCTTGCAAAATGATAATAGGATTTTCATATACATTTATACATAGAAACTACAGAAGAGTTCAAGTCCTATCATGCAGGAATTTAGTATCATCAACTGTAAAACTGAAGTCTTATCCAATTATGAACATCAATTAGATCATGGGTTCAAATGGATACCTAATTTCTACAAGTAAGCTGCATCAAGACAACGTTAAGAGTAAGAGTCACTTAAAATTAGCTCAAAAATGTCATCAAAATCACTGGGCTATGATAGAGAATACGGATGGTCATTTAGAACTTCATTACAGTACAATCATTAGTTCAAATTACTCATACAATCGATACCATTATCCTCCCAATCTAATTTATGCTGCCATCAAATATTCACACGACTTAGTTTTCACTGCTAAATTCTGCATTTTTATATGATCCCCTACAACCATTATCGAATATCTACCAAATGACAATCTCTCGGAATATAATTTAGAAAACGAACTATCTCAAAAGAATCCAAATCTGGTGGTTTAAACAAACATTGTTTCAATTAAAGAAATCAGATAAATGGCACTAGGTAGCAGAGAACAATATATAATCATAAACAAATCCAAATTAGCATAATCATGTTAAACTGAATGCATTTTCCATCAACCGAAAGCAACTAATAACTCATATGAATACAATTGCATTCGAGGAAAAATAGAGAGACAGAGGCATTAACAGTAATGGAGACGAAGCTCGTTTTCTTCGAAAAATCTAATTTTGCATTTGAGATTGAAGAAACATTTGGAGTTCGAATTTGCATCGGCTGTAATAATCAGTCTTCAGCCATTCAAATTAGTCCT
Organism: Salvia rosmarinus; assembly: GCA_036937905.1. NCBI lineage: Eukaryota > Viridiplantae > Streptophyta > Magnoliopsida > Lamiales > Lamiaceae > Salvia > Salvia rosmarinus. Next base: position 81,085,460 of record CM072814.1, on the reverse strand, counting down.
TCAATTTCGATTGCAAGTTCAACTAATTGTAAGATAATTCGATAATTCCGTCTTCTGATCAAAGCCTATTTATTTAATATCGTTAAAATATCTATTAAGAGTTCAGTGGCATTGTGAAAGTGATGGAAAAGCAGCTGTGGAAGTGATGGAAATTCAGCAGCTAAATATCTACCAATAGTCCAAACAAGAGCAGCTGCCATTGTGGAGGTGATGGAACCTAGTTCTATCTCTAACTATAATCTCTCTTACATATATAAGAGAAAAGCTTAAAACTAGAATGGCATTCCACACATACACGAAGATTCTTTATAATCCTCACCGCGTGCAAGAATCCGTTGCAATGAGCGCGAAAGCAATGGCTAGTCGTTCACTGTGGTAAGAGAGAGTGTCTTCCTTCTCTTCTTCTTCGATGTCAAACAACACTTCTCGAGTTCTTGCACGATAACCGTACTCTTGCAGCTTCGTGTTCATCTCCTCGAGTTTCAAATACACATCTCTAGCACGAGGATGGCTCTTGTCCCCCGCAAGAAACTCGTGCATCGAGCCATCAACTTCAACCAAACTGCTCCCAGGCATTTTCTCCACGCCGCGCTCCTTCATCAACTGCCTCACTCTCTTCGCATCATCCCATTTCTCCACGCATGAATACATATTCGACAGAAGCACATAATTCCCACTCTTCTCTGGCTCTATCTCTACTAAGTGCTTTACCGCAACTTCTCCCGTCTCAAGATCTCCATGAACTCGTGCTGCCCCGAGTAAAGACCGCCACAAAACCGCATTAGGCTTCAACGGCATGGTCAGAATCATTTCCTTGGCTTCCTTAACCAGCCCGGCCCGACCCAAAAGATCCACTAAGCAACAGTAGTGCTCGATTTTAGGCTCGAGCCTGTAGACACAGCTCATGGACTCAAAATAACCGCGCCCTTTATCCACCAATCCCACATGTGAGCAAGCACACATTACAGCCAGAATTGTCACATCATCGGGGGCAAGACCCTCTTGCTTCATCATTTCAAATAAATCAAGAGCCTCGCATCCACGGCCGTGGATTGCAAGACCTCTAATCATGGCGTTAAAACAGAATATGTCTGTATGGGGCAGCTGGTCGAACAATTGCCTAGCAAATCCAAGACATCCCGAATTCACGTATAGGGTAATTAATGATGTGCCTATATAGTGATTGAGGCTAAGTTGGTTCTTAATTATATAAACATGCGCCCAGATACCTTGGCTGAGGGAGCCTAATTCGGCACATGCAGTAATTAAGGCCACTAATGTCACTTCACTTGGCTCTACAGAAGAACTCTGCATTCGGCTGAACAGATTCAAAACCTCCAGAGACGAACTAGTTTTCTCATCTAAAAGGCCGGGATCACCCAAGAAGCTAACACTGGAGTTGCAAGCATAAGCAGATAGTATAGAGTTCCATGTTGCTAAGTCCGGTTCCGTTACCTGATCAAATAAATATCTAACAATATCCACTCTTCCGCATCTCGAATAAAAATTAAGTAATGAGGCTTGAACAAATTTGTCGTGAAGGGGTAAATGAATTTTAGGACGGGCGTGTAGGGCTAGGCCATGTTTGAACAATTGGTGGGCCGTGAATGCCTTGAACAGAGACGGGTATGTATAGTTATTGGGTCTGAGGTCGGATCAGTGAGAATCTGGTCATAAAGAGAAAGGGCAACTTTCACTTGATTGTTTTGGCGAGGCGTGAGATGAGGTGTTGTGGAGAAATATGCTCGGGTTTGGGGCACGGCTGAATATGGCTAATGTGTAGGATAATGGAGACAGTGAAGAAGATACGAGAAGAATACAGCTGATAGGGTAGGTGTGAAGAATGAGGCCGGTTGTGATCATTTGGGCGTGTACTTGTTTCAACGTGTCGAAAGTCTTGCATTTTTGCAAGAGGTGGAGGATTGGATAGCTGAGTGTTGGGCTTACTGCTCTCATCATGTCAGGGTAGATCTTGTGACATCCAGAAGCTCCTCTTGTATTCCTTATCCCTTAGCGACAACAATACATTGTGTGTTCGACTAGCTGCTCTCTGGAATGGAATCTGGAAAGATATCAAAAGAAATAAAGTAGTTATAAACAAAAGGTCCAACGAGCTTTTGCTGTCAAAATTAGAACGATAAGTGGCACTTCACTCCACGTAATATTAGCAATCAAGTCCCTCGACTATGTGCTATGAACTTATCATAACTACAGCAGAGTTATAATTCAGTCCAGCATTGAGATGAATGCATGAAAAAATCGTTAGGAAGCATAGGAATCGCCAAACATGTTCTCACCAGATCAATGATTATTCATTATAACCACACCATATGTTTTTAACTCTATTTCTTCCTCTATTTTTTCTGTTTTTGTTTTGATCTTTCTTCACGGTTTTTGTAGGTTGTAAAGGAGTTATGCAATCTCCTATTTAATTGGGGTAAAGTCGTGGAGATGAAGCTGAAGTGAAGCTCCTAAATTCGTGGGAATGAATGAAGTGGAGCTGAACAAGAAAGAGAGAAAATAGCTGCTGGAAGGGATGTTGTTGCAGCAGTTGGAGTTGTTCCTATTTTCAAGGAACTAACTCAACCACTTCCACATGATCGTTGCAGCCCAATCCAAGTCATGGGCCACGTCCTAGATGAGCTTGGAGTCCAAGAAATGCTACTGCTATAAATACTTGAAGGGCTGATACGAAAAGGTGTAGAGAAATAGTTATCTTTATGCGAGTGTTGTTTTCTGTGTTGCGATAACATTGCCTGTAAGGTTGTAACACTTGCTATTTTTGTAAAGCTCTTGAGTTTGTTCTTGAACGTAGTTTAGTGAGAGATAGTCTTTTAGTATGAGAGTTTCTTTTATTATCATCTTGGTCTTGTCAATATGATATATTGTTTTTTGTAGAATACTCTCATTTAGTGATTTTCGCCATACGGTATCTATAGGTTGTTTTAACAACCTGCAGAAGAATTTCTCTTTGTATCTTCCATTCTTATTTCCGCTGCATATTTACTCTGTGTACTTGTGTGCGTTACGGTAACACTGTGCACATCATATAGATCCAGACGAGCCAACACTTTTACCATACACTTAAAACACTTGAACATTTGGTTTTGGTTTCTTGCGCCATGTGATGATGAGATATCATAATCTTTAAACAAATTTGACATAAAGGGTCACCTAATATTACTCCACTGAAGGCCAGAATTTCCGGATTCGAATCTCAAGTTAAAGCTTTCCGATTTAACCCTTAATCTCAAATTTTAATCAAGAAATGGAGAAATGCATCCCATACAAACTACAGGAGAATATCCTCAGAGAATCATGCATAACTTCATATTCAACCGCAGGCAGTCTTTCTGCATAGTTACATTTAACACTAAACAATACTTAATTCCAGAAAGATATTGACACGATAGCAAATTGGATTAACATTTTCACTAGAACTAATTGCAGCAAAATTTCGTTCATGAATATTATCAAACAGATAGAGTGCGCACAAGCATCAGCAGTAGAGACTATCATCACCTCAACCAGAAGTACAGAAAAGAGTGCCAAATTACCTGTATCTTTTACGGCTATAGTCTGCTTCTAGCATGAATTTGCTAACTAACAACATAAATACTTATGCGACTGTGAGTTCAGACTTATCTGTATTTTCTTGGTTCAACTTTTCTCTTGCTGGCTAGCAATTTTTAGCTCCTTTTATATTTTAGGTGATTCTAAACATAGCCCCCTTTTAGTACCATCAGCTGTAAAGCTAACATCGTATCCAAATATGAACATCAAGACAACGGTAAGAGTAAAGTCACTTAAAATTAGCTCTAAAATGTTAACAAAATCACTGGGCTGTGATAGAGCATATGGATTGCCATTTAGAATTTCATGACAGCACAATCATTAGTTCAAATTACTCGTACAACACACGCCATTATCCTCCCAATCTAATTTATGCTGCCATCAAATATTCACTTCAAGGACTTAGTTTTAACTGCTAAATTCTGCATATTTCATATGATCCCCTACGATCATTATCGAATATCTACCAACTGAAAATCTCTCTGTATATAATTTAGATAACAAACTATCTCAAAAAGAATCCGAATCTGGTGGTTAAAACAACACATTGTTTCAATTACAGAAATCATAAAAATGGCACTAGGTAGCAGAGAACAATACATAATCATAAACAAAGCCAAATTAGCATAATCATGTTAAACTGAATGCATTTTCCATCAAAAGAGAGCAACTAATAACTCATATGGATACAATTGCATACGAGGAAATGGAGATACAGAGGCATTGCCGTAACGGAGACGAACCTGGTTTTCTTCGAAAAATCTCATTTTGCATTTGAGATTGAAGAAGCATTTGGAGTTCGAATTTGCATCGGCTGTTATAAATATAATCAGTATTCAGCCATTCAAATTAGTCCTTCGATTTTGGTTGCAAGTTCGACTAATTGTGAGATAATTCGATAATTGCGTCTTCCGATATAAGCCTGTTTATTTAATATCGCTAAGATATATATTAAGGAAAGTTCAGTGGGAAATATTAGTAGAAAATGGGGTTGATCGACAGCCTGCACCTTTATTTTTCTCATTTTAATTGTATACTCCGTAAAATAAAAAAAAAATTAGGGTTTCATACCATTAAGTAGGGGTGTCTAAACGTTTTCGGTTTAGGTTAGAATCGAATCAACCAAAACCGACAAATTGATTAACCAAACCGACAAATTCGGTTATCGGTTGGTTTCGCTCGAGTTGAAAAAAATTTGGTTATTGATTAACCGATAACCGAACAGTTGAACCAAAAATCATTTTTATTTTTAATTATTAATTAATTAATTAATTAAAATTTCGAAAATCAATTTTAATTATTACTTTATTAATTATTTTAATTATTTGTTAAATATTTTGTTTATTTATAATAAGTTTCGGTTTTTAATTATTATTTTATTTATTAATTAATTTTAATTCGATTTTCCGGTTAATCAAAACCGAACCGTCGAATCGATCGGTTTTGGTTAACCAAAATTGAAAACGATTCGATTTGGCCCACTTTTTTAGAAATTCGGTTTGATTAACCAAACCGAACGCTTAATGACCTACCATTAAGATATTGAAGGTTTCGTTTGAAATTTAAAATAATAATCAATTATAACGGGACGGGACATTTTGATTAGTCGATGCTTATTTTACCACATCTTTCATTTGTTTTTTTGGACTTTTTAAAATCATATTTCTCAGTTTTCTACCTTCTATAATAAGTTTCCATTTTCTTTTTTCTTTTTTTTCCAGTCAATCAATAAGAATTTTCAAAAAATATACATTTTTTTTTCTTTGCATGCATGCGACATCTCGTATGGAGTCTCCTGGATATCAGAGCAGATTGATGGAGATGGAGGAGCAGATGCGGTTAGAGAGAGCGCAGATGGAGGAGCAACTACGGCTGGAGAGAGAGATGCGTGAAGCGATCGAGTCGAGGATTGAAGCACAATGATCGAGCATGCACGGTTACTTCAACAGCTTCAAGCTCAGTTACAAGCTCAACAGGAGGCATTCCAGCGATTCCTATCGGGCTCGAGTGGCGGTAATGGACCTCGATCACCCCCTCCACCATCTTGATTCCTATCTTTACGTTTTTACTTCATTTATGGATGGATATGTTGGATTCGATGAGTTGAATTGTTGGATTTGGATTTGGATTTATAACTCCGTATCGAATAGTTGTTGTGAATTATAGAATTATGATGATTGTGGATTTATTGAATAGTTGTTGGATTTGTGAATTATAGAATTGTGATGATTGTGAATTATAGAATTGTGATGATTGTGAATAGATATAATACGGTAAAAAACCCGGCTAAAACATAATCTGAAACTGGCTGGACAAGAATTTAAATTATAGCGATTAACGAGACGAGCTGCGACGGTTATGAGACGGAACACAACTTAATTTGTCGTGGTGTTTCAACGACGGAAACAAGTTCGTCGTTGATCTGCGACGGATCTGAGACGGACCTACGACGGGAATAATCAGCGACGGAAAAAAGTTCGTCGTTGTTCTGTACTATCTGCGATGGATCTACGACGGACTTGACAACAAGATTTAGCGACGGAAAATAGTCCGTCGTAACTAACGACGCACGTTTTCCGTCATTAATTCGACGTAATAAACGACGGGTCAAACGACTACTTCACAACGACGGAGTTTTCGGTCGCAAGTCCGTTTCAAAATTTGGCGACGGAATTTATACCGTCATTGTCTTCGTAACAACGAGACTTTCAGCGTCGGATTTTATCCGTCTTAAATCCGTCGTAGTTCTTTTTTTGCGACGGATTTGTGATGTATCCGTCGATGTTCGCTCGTTTTTTTGTAGTGATGTTAGTTCAAGTTATAGAATAGCTTTGCTTTTAACTACTTGTCAATTGTGCAATTTCCATATTTCGTACCTCTATGATTTATCATAGTGCAATTGTATTTTAGTCTCATATGTTTTTACAAATGTCTCTTTAAGTTCATTTTCGTGAGTATTATTCTTCACAAATATAAATACTTGAAATTTGATTTCGAGGTTCACAATTAAGTTGAGAAATCATGAAAAGTAAGTACGACAAGACGGAATTAAAGATGAAAGATGAGAGAAGAATGAAAAAAAGAAAAGAAAAAAGTAAACAAACAACAATTTTACTTAATTTTAATGGTTTTATATAACTATAATATAAGCTACTTTTTTGTCTTCCACCCCCACAAATTAGCTCACGATTTTCCAGAATTTAGTTTTTTTCTTTCCTCATAAACTCACAGCTTTCTTAACCACTCCATAGTCCATACTGCATATCGTGAAATAGCATGTATAGGGGTGGGTATTTGGTTCGGTTCGGTTAATCGAAACAGAAAATGTATGGAATACTGATACCGAAATCGAAACAATTGGTTAATCCGATCGGTTAATCGGTTAACCGATTGTAGAGAAATAAAAACGTCTAACCAACTGAGCTATAGAGACAACTTGAAATTTATATAGTTTAAATATATTTATTCTATTTGTTTATCGGTAAAAAAAAGTTATTAAATTTCACTCTACAATAGAATCGAACAAAGAACCTCTTGGAAGGTAGAATCCTAAAGCCTCTGTCAAAACCAACTAAGCTACAATAGGATTTGATAAAATAATATTATATATATATATATATATATTATTTTTGGTTATTTGGTGATTTGGTAATTCTCATTCGATTATCGGTTATACCGATAACCGATATTCTTAAAATTATTATACCGATAACCGAACCGAATCCAATAAAATCAGTTATTGGGTTATCGGATTATCCAATTAATCATATCTAAATACTCACCTCTAGGGGTGCTTAAACGGGTATCGGTTATCGGTTAACCGATAACCGAACCGAAAAAGTCGGTTATCAGTTAACCGATAACCGATTTTTTCGGTTTCGGTTCGGGTATCGGTTACCCATTGCAAGTGATGTTCGGTTATCGGGTATAACCGATTAACCGACGTTATACCCGATTAACCGAATTTAATTAATTAATTAATTTATTTATTTATTTATTTTATTATTAAGTAAAAATTATTTAATTTAATATTATAATTTCTGTAATATTTGAAATAATCTCGGTTAATTTCGGTTATTTTCGGTTAATTCGGTTATTTTCGGTTAATTTTTGTATTTTCTATATTTTAAAAAAAAAAAATAATTTAATTTCGGTTAACCGATAACCGAACCGACTAACCGAATCGGTTAATCGGTTAACCGATTAACCGATTGGTATCGGTTACGGTTATCGATTTTGGGTGATTTCGGTTTCGGTTAACCGAAATTTCGGTTTCGGTTAACCAAAACCGAACCGAATCTCACCTCTACTCACCTCTAAGTAGGTACAAAAATAAATGTGTTAATGGCCTAAATTAACCATGAATATTTAAAATACATTCAATGTACCCTTCCAACTTAAACTACTATCAAACTTATCCATTTAATAGTCATTTAATTACACACTGATAAAATTACCCTACTAACACGTAACATACGAAAAGGAAAATTGAGGATAGGAAAATTGAGAGCATGAAAGTTATTGTCTCAGTGTAGAGTACAACATTTCATTTATTTATGTTTGACTACTTTACACTTTTTTGAATTCAACAGAAATTACAATTACCATTTCATTTCTTTTATTTATTTATGGTTTGTAAATTATCTTACATAAACATCAATTTAAAATAGTAACTAAAATGCCAAAAATTATTAAATGTTTATATTTGGATAAATGAACATATTTGGAATGCATTAAAATTATTAGCAGCGTTGGATATCATGATTGAGGTTAGCCGTCGATTGCTCCACCGGCGGCTAGCCTATTTTTTTTTAATAATTTTGAATTTAATAATTATTTAGATTTTTATTTGTGATTGAGATTAGGAAAAAAGTAAACTTATTTTTTAGTAATTATTTTGTGATGATATCAGTTTATAATTATATTTTAGTTATTTAATTTGCGATCAAATAACATAAAAAAATATTAATAATTTAATTTCACATGATTTGGAAAAATTAATATATACATTCTAGCATAAAATGACGATGACTTTTAAGAAAACGGGTTAGCCGCCTCAAAGTTGCAACTGATGAGGTTAGTCGTCGTTCTGCTCAAATAGGTGTAAAAGCCGTTGTGCTCAAACAGGTGGGGAAGGTTTTTCGCCGAAAAATAGGTGGGGGTGGGTTGTCGTTGGCCAACGGAAAAATGGGTAGGGAGAGGGGGGATAGGTTAGTAGTGTAGAGAGAGAGAAATGAGTTTTCTGTGAGAAAGATGTGAGAGAGAGCTAGAGTTTAAATATTTGAAAAGAGGGAGAAAATTTAATATTTTTCCTTCCATCAGTTTATGATAGATCTGCAAGACATAACAGGAACAGAGATATGATTTTCAACTTCCCATATAAATCAAACGAAAAATCCATCCTCTTAGTTTTTTCACATATTATGATACAAAGCCATGATGACTTACTATCATCTGTCATCTGTGGCACATTATATTACATTATACATTTTGAGATTATTGAGGAAGGCAATGACACACACAGCATGATATACAGACTGAAGAGATCTCAAGCAGCAAGTGCTTGAGGCAGTCTGCCATTGCTGGCCGGAGCCAAACTCTCGTAGTATTCGACCAACACTTCCCAACCACCGGGGCACATAAATCCGTCGGGAGGGCTCTCCCGATTCTTTGCCAGGCTCCGCATCTGCCAATCAACGACGAAGATGAAGCGATGTTACAATGGTAAAATCAACATTATTGGAACAGATATGTGCTTAGTTGTTTTTGTAATAATACCTTGGTGCCAGATATGAAGACAAAGTCTTCAGCCCTTGATGGATCAAAGAATGCCATTTTGCTTTGAGTCTTGTCATAGGCAGCCACCTGCACTCAACAATACTAGTTGGTATTAATTCAAGAATATTGTTTCTATTTCATAGTCATTGCATTTGGTCATCATTAACCTTGAAAGGCAATATGTTGAGGCGCTCCAATCCTGGAGCCATGCTGAGCACCTTCTTGCCATGATCGGCGTCGTAAAGGTCTCGTTTTCCGAGAGGGTGAGCCATGCCGGCAGGGTCGCGACCGACGATATAGAAGTTTGCACCCGCATTGATTCTAGCCTTGGCATGCCACTGCACCTCAGTAGGGCCGGCATAGTGCATCGGAGACGGGAATATAGAGACCACCGTAGTTTCTGGATCCAGGACTCCATCTTCAAGCACCTAAGGTACTCAAAAAAATGAATCTATTAGCACAAGATTTCCCTACAATTTCCACTTAAAATGCATTTCTTTTCAAGTTTCGAGTACCCTTGCTGAAAGGCAATTCATCAAATGAGCTAAACTAAATGAGTCGAGCTTGAACTTGACATTTGGAGGTGTTACCTGAGTCGAGCCAATCAGAGATTAACCAAATATTGTTATGCTCAAGCTTGACTCGTTATTATCGATTTGAGCTCAAGCTTCATTTATCAAACACTGTGAGCCTAAACAAGATTTATCAATCAAACACTTGTTAGCAAGATTGTTAAGTGAAGTAGTTTAAAAACCTTGTCTTATTTATCAAACACTTGTTAGCAAGATTGTTAAGTGAAGTAGCTTAAAAACATAATTGACTTTGTGTAACTCATTCTACTATATTTTAATTAGTAAGAAGTATATTAAATATCAGATTAACATTATTTATTATAATAATATGTTGAACTTAAGTAAAATATTATATTCTTTAAGAATAAGTATTTTTTTAAAAATTGAATGATATTTAAATTAAATTTATAGTTTAGAATGCTTATCAGGCTCGACTAAACTCGAATAAACTCACGAGCCCCAAAACGTTCAATAAATAAAGCTCGAACTCAATTAAAAAATAAATGAGTCAAGCTTGAGCTTAACACTACTTTCTTCTGACTCAACTACACCCCTAACTATTTGGAAGAATATGATTAATCAACAACCACAAACTCTAATTGGAATTGAAAAGTTGGGCTAACCTTCTCATGTTGCTTCATACGCCAACTAAGTGGAACATCATCTTCTTTAGTGTAACCCCCCAAAGGATGCAGCAAGAGCACCGGATTCTTGTATCCCATCTCGAGAAGGCGGCGGCGAGTGTCGGTCATGAGCAGGGCGTGGCCGTTGTGCACCGGATTCCTCAGCTGGAAGGCAAACACCGCATCTGCATTCCGCCTCTCAAACTCCTCACGGAGCTGGGCGGGTGAGAGTCGGAACCGGTCTAGCCCATCGTCGTACTTGATCGGGTTTATAACCTCTAGATCTCCACCAACAAGCCAGTTTCCGGCACCACTAATAGCCTTCTCAACATAGGGCAGACCACCTGATGTGGTGCCCCAAGTTCTTGCTATTCTTTCTTCTTTGTTGTGTTTGTATATCTCAATACTGCAGTAACAAAACAGCACCATAGTTTACTAGTTAGCACACCAAAACCAAAACAACATCAAAATATAGAGATAGTAAAAGAGTGCTGAACATCTTGAAAACTTAAACTTTCAAGAATTCAATGTGAAAATACACAGAAATCAAATAAAAAGATAAGATATTCATCACTTCTATTCCAGGATTATCCATATCATTAGTCTTTGAGAAAATTAGTAAGTTCATATCATCATTCTCACATTATTTGAAACAGTGTAAATCACAGTTATACAGCAGCCTAACTTTTTACTATTTAGCACAGAAATTAGCTCTGCATTAACAGGTAAATGTAACAACACTAATTTACATCCATAATAAAACACCTAAACCAAAACATCATCAATCTCATTGCTTACAATAATATAAATAAATAGATAGAAACTAAAACTTGCAAGATTATTAGTCTTTCACCAAATTATTACTCCAACATTTTACATATTATTAGTCTTTGACCAAATGATTTAGTTCGTATAATCATTCTCACATTATCTTTTAACAGTGTAAATCACACTAAAGTAACAACCACGAGTCAACAATCACTGGTTAGTATGTAAACAGTGTATTACTTTATAAAATGATTGCCACGTCTACCCGCAACTCGACCAAGATATTTACATGAAAATATCCATTAAACCCAATTATTAGTTCAAGAACTAGATAAAACCAATGCTATGTGACATGTTCTAACTATTGCGGCTTATAGGAACAAGTAGGGCCGCCATCTAGAAAGAAATCTGCTTCAGAGAAAGATGACAAAACACCAGTCTTAATAAAATAAATCCCATATGGTGATAGATTAAACTTCTCATATAATCCAATGATTTCTTCTTAGCCTCAAATTCAGATATGAGAAACTCCACATGTATATAAACATCTTCTGCAACTTGATCACTATAATGGAGATTACTGTAGAGAAGAAAAAAATAGCCTTCCATCATCACTAAAAGCAAATTATAATTCAAGCTTACCATAATAAACTAATCAACATTTGTATGCACAAAATATCTCTAATTGTATATTTGTGTTGGCCTAATAGTAAAGTGGTTAATGTATGAGGTCAAAGGTGTCAGGTTTGAGTTCACGGTAATGCCGGTCTTATAAAATTTAAGTCTTAATTGACCAAAATATATATATATATATATATATATATATATATATATATATATATATAGTTTGGTTCAAATAAGAACCATTCTTATCCTAAAACTAAGAACCAAATGAATTAGTTATGAAAGTTGATGAATCCGTTGAGAAAGTTAATGAATTGAAATTGAATTTTCACCCGGTTCGAATCCCATGAGGCGAAAATTCTATTTTTGGATTCGATTTTCCCAATGATTCATTAACTTTCACGGTGAATTCATCGGTTTTGGTTCTCACGTTCTCATAATAAAATGGTTTCACGTTAACCTCCCTATATATATATATATATATATAGGAGATGGATCGGTAGGAATGAATAATTTGGTAGGAAATAGGAATGAATCGGACCTTTGATTCATTGGATCAATGGTTGAGATTTAATTTCGGTTGTGATACAATTTTGTGTTGTGTGTACTCTGCGGATTATTGTGCAAAGACTAGAACCCTTCTTGTGTTATTACTGAATGAAAGATGTCTAAACTAATATATTTAGCATATGTCTACTGAAAAGATGAAATATGTGCTAAATAATTAATATATGCAACATAATAATTCGATTGTCTTCATAAATATGAAAGATATCTAGACTTACATATCTATTCCTATTTCCTACACGTATTTCCATTCTCACGTGATCCATCCCCTATATATATATATATATAATTGTTGAATTCCTAATATAAATAGCACAGCCCAATCTCTTGTATCTGTATCCGAAAATATTCTAGTGGAAATTCTCCTACTTAACAGTGCCACGAGACGTAGACACGAAGTGACAAACTGAGAAAACAATTGTGTGTTTTACTTCGCTTTCCTGATAATTTTGTGCTTAAACTATTCTAGAGGTAAATTAATCTCAATTTTTTAAATAAATCGTACAAAAAACCAAACTTTCAAATAAAAATATTACCGTTTCGGAAAGTATTCTAGACACCCAAATGGTAAATCCAATCCTACGACAATATCATTTATTACATATGTTAAAATATATTATACATAAATATTACATTTTTACTCATTAATCACCTGTGATCATCGAATTCACACCCACGAAACAATAATCCAAAAAATTAGAAAAATTCCTTACTCGCTCAATATAGCGACGACATCGCCACCGTCGTCGACGAGCGCGACTCTGGTGGATGACCCGACCCGGCTCTTCTGGGCATCGTCGAGGGCGAGCACGACAGGCACAGACATGTTGACGAGCGACCCGTCTTGGAGCCGGAGCGAGTTGAAATGAAGTGTTTGGAGGAACTCGGACTCTCTCATGAACCCTCTCAACGGGCTGGCCCAGCCCTCGCTGAGCACGTGCACCCATTGGAGGTCGATCGCCGACAGCCCGATCTTCGGCAGCTGCGATGCCACTCTCAGTTTCGACTCCCTTTCGGAGTCTTTCACCAGCAGTTCCACGAGTTTCCCGCCGTCGGGCTCGATTAGGGAGGCCCGAATCCGGGCTCTGGAGCGGTTGAGGGGCGGAATGAAATGGGTTTTAGGAAGCTTCGAGAACTGGGATCGAGGGGTTGGGGTTTTGAGGTAAAGAGATGCCGAGGTAATGGCTGCCATTTTCGGCTCTCTCTCTTCGGCCTGGTGCTGCGTGCTGCTCCTATGGGGGGCAGTTATATTAGTTGGAGCGGGAGAGAAAAGGGTGTTTTTGGTATTGAATATTTTGTAAGTGGGAAGCAATTATTTTATGTTGGGGGTAATTGGGGAATTAAAATATTTTTTAAGCTGAAAATATACCAAAGTGTCCCAATATTGAATGTTCACACTTTTTTTCAAAATATCCCAATATTTAAATCATAGTATTTTGATATCCAACATTTAAACAATATAACAAATATGTTTCGAGTTAATTTTTTCAGGTTTGAAAAATGTGATCAAATACGCATTTAAAATTAAGAATATTGTTGATTTGTCCATTTTGAATTAATCGTTAAAAACCCATATAGTTTTTTGGCATGACACGTCGACTTTTAAAGCTTAAAAATTCTGAAACAAGGTTTGGATAAGGTAGGTTTTTCTTCAAAGAAAGGGAAATAAATGAAAAACAAGGTTTGGTATCAAACGCGTACTATTTGTATAGGTTTAGGCAATATTTTCCTCAAAGATAGCCTAAATTTCTTTCTTTTTCTCTAATACTATATGAAATAAATCGATTTAGAGATTCAAAGGTGCCAGGGTAGAAGCAAAGGGTAAAATACTAACTATGATTTAATGCATATGGATTTGGGCACTCCCACGTTTCCCAAATGCATGTCCCAAATAGGAATGCAGTCGAGCGAGTTGTAGTATTTATGTTTGGTTTGTTTATTATTGAATCCAACCTCAAATTTTATTTATTAAATTCTTAATAAATAAATTAAATTAATTTGGACGGCCGCAGTATAATTTTCGCCTTCTTGAAAAAACAATAAAACTTTAAAAAGGACAATACATCACTTCCACGTACTGCAGTGCTCAAAATTATAACATTTTTGTGTTGCCCCAAAGAATTATGTGACATAGTAAAATTCGAAAATCTTATAAATCACTTTTGTCCGCTTGCCACCCTCGTGCTGTTTTGGTTTCCACGAATCCTCCTCTTTTTAATTAAAATTAAAGATAAAGACGTACTACAACTATATTGAATCTGGCATATGATACAGGTTGGATTCATGTTAACATAAAAGTGGGGTTAAAGACAAAATTTCTATAATAATATTACTTTTGTAAAATTAATAAATTATGAGCAACAAACACAAGATAAAGAGGTCCAAATGATAGACCATAACACGACCTTTTCGTTGGGTTAAATTATGACAAAAAATGATGATGTTAGAAATGGCCGACGAAGGCAGTCAAAGGTCATCCAAATTCAGAACTCTATGAGGTGGTTCAAGTAATAATAGATATAGTTGCACAAAAAATTAAATTTTGTGACGATGACTTACAGTCGTGAGACGCAATTCATAAATTAATATCGAAAAGTATAAAAACTATACATTTGAATCACTTAAAGTATAAATGTTTTTTTAATAAAATATTATAAATAGTTGTAGACGAGACATATCTTACTTTATATTTAGGATAAATATCACTTTAAATCCTAAATAATACCCATTTTATCAAAAATATCATGAACTTTAAAAAATATCATTTTAAACCCCAAAATATTAACATTTTATCAAAAATATACTAAACTTTGAGAAGTATCACTTTAAACCTCAAACTACTAATTTTTTTTATCAAAATATCCTACATTCATTTCTCAGCTCTCGAAATTGGACGAGGGATATCTTATAATGTGGTTCATCGGATATACCCAATGTCCATTTTTTGCTTTCGAAATTCTAAGGTGGCTTATCGAATGAGAATAAGATATTTCTCGTCCAATTTCGGGAGCTGAAAAATTGATGTAGGATATTTTTATAAAAAAAATTAATAGTTTGAGATTTAAAGTGTTATATCTCAAAATTTTGGATATTTTTGATAAAATATTAATAGTTTGAGATTTATAATAATATTCTTTTAAAATTTAAGATATTTTTGATAAAATGAATATAATTTAGGGTTTAAAGTGATATATATCCTTATATTTATGGACTGACAAGATATCCCATGAGATAAAGTAGCTTATATATTATTCCCTCACCCCAACAACTATAGACATCCAGTCATAGTTACACTTTTGAATTTTCCTATATTTTCATGTCTACTTTGGGACATGTTTAGAAGTAGAACAACACTTAAACGTTGCAAAAATATGTATACATTTTTTCCTTCATAATTCAATTGTTTAATAAATGAGCCTAGCTCGTACCTCAATTAGAGCTCTCAAAATTTTCCTAACCAACCTTATATAATGTCATCTATTCGTAGAGCAACTTGTACATTTTCAATAAGCTTCCAAAAATCAACAAGCACAAATTGAGAATATAGCAGTCTAGCTTGCAAAAATTTAAAGCGTTGAGGCCAAGCACTAGAAATTGACTATAGCTGCAATTGACTAACTAGCAACATAAGCTTTGGTCTATATATGTGTGCGTGTGAGAGAGAGAGGAAGAATAAAATTCAAGATTAATGTCTACTCAAAGGGATGATCTATTATCAGAGTAGGATGCTTGAGGTCAAAATATATTAAATTCGAATCTCACTGTCACCTTATAAATCGAGTATATCGTGTAAGAGCAAGATCGATTTACCCAAAGCACATTTGAATCTCCCTCGTCATCCAAATAAATATCTACCAGAAGTCTAAACAAGAGCCAACAGGTGGCATTTTGGAAGTGATGGAACCTAGTTCTATCCCATATATGAGACAGAAAAGCTCAATATTAGAATGGCAATCCATACATACCCCAGCGGCGCGCAATGAGCGCGAAAGCAATGGCTAGTCGTACGAAAGAGCTAGCGTCATTATTCCTGCAGCTTCGCCTTCATCTCCTCCATGCCAGTTTCAAATACACGAGGAGGATGGCTCGCTTGTCGCCAGCCATACATACCATAAACCACTCCTGCAACGAACCATCAACTTCAACTAAACTCCTCTCCCTGTTGCGCTCTCTTGGCCTCTTGCCATTTCTCCATCTCTACTAAGTGGATTGCAAGAGTACCTCTAATCATGGCGTTAAAACAGAATGTCTCTAACAAATTGCCTAGCAAATCCAAGACAGCCGGTAATTAAGTGATTGAGGCTACACTGGTTCTTGATTATATAAACGTGCTTGCATGGTTGAGGGCATTTGGCTCTACCGAAGAATTCTGCATGTAGCCGAACACACATTCAAAACCTCCTGAACATGGCTAACTTGTGGGAACGAAGAATATATAAGGAGTTCATGTGGAGGTGTGGAGATGAGGTCCGTTGTTTTTAAATTAAATATGTGAAATAACATCATTTTTACTGATGTAGTTAAAAAATATATTTCACCTTATTTAACCTATAATCCACTCAAAAATCCTATAAATGACTCAACATTTTGTCTATGAATCTCTATATCATCTTTTTTTTAAATCTTATTAAAATTGTAGACATTTAAATATATAAACCTAAGTTGAAAGCAATTTTCAAAATATTGTGGATATTATGAATATTTAAATATATTAGTTGAAGTTGTGGATAATTTTTAAATTACCTTGAAATTTGGGTACATGAACTGTAAGTATTTACCTAAGAAAGCAAAATATCTTATTATTATGATTAGTATCCTTTTTCATCTTCATAATGGCAAAGCGCTTAAAGGGAAGAGCCGAACTTATAGATCAATGCATAAAATTAACCGTCCCTATCGTTCACTCGCGTCTCTTGTTAGTTTGGAAATTCGCTTAAAACTAGTGGATAAAGATTGGAAGATATATATGATATATACCCCTCTCTCTCTCCTCCTTCTAGACCTATCTGGGAATTTTAGCCGATTTACCATTTAATATATCCAATTTATTATATAATTAAACCTCTCTCAATCGGAATTGGAGGAGCTTCGTGATTCTATACGGGTTCTCCGTTCTACGAAGGTCAGAATCTCAACACTTGCTTAAAACTATCCGTTTCTTATTGTAGAGGCCATGGTCTAGGTTAGTTTCTTATGTTTTCTTTCGTTTGTGTATGCTTAGAGATACCTTTATTGTTTGTCGATATTAAGCCCAGGTTATCTCTACTCTTACTTTTTGTTCTAAGGTTTGTTCGCTGATATTACGAGTCATGAAACAGGTGTTCAGTAATATTAATCTCATAATAGGGGCACTGAGGATGTAGCCTATACCATCAGTCAGTTTTCATGTCTCAAAAATATAAATTTCGCTGCAATTTGTAGGCTGTGTTCCTAAATAATATCAGAAGCTGGAATGATTCTATAGAACCTTTTTATATTGTGAAGTCATTTCCCATCTGAGATTCTAAAACTTGGGAACTGTCATAATTTGCATTACCTTCTTGTGCACCCGAAAAGGCTGAATGTGTAGCGATTTTTATTTTTATTTTTTGAAAGTATCTATCGTTTCAACTTATCCTGGTGTCATAGTTCTTTCGACTTGCTTGTTCATGTTGTATCATAACACTTGGCATTCTTTGGTTCAGTCATATAAAACCTTATAGTTGTCTGTCTTGATGGTTGTAAGTTGTAACTAAGTGAATGCTACTGAATATGTAGTCATTGATCAGTTTTTGTGCTGGTTTCTTTCTACCTAGATCATGTCCCATCAACAAGGAAATGAAGCTGAAGAAATGGAAGAGGAATATGAGATGGAAGATGCAGATGATGATATGGATGATGAGTTTCACGTCAGAGATGCTGGTGGCTCAGATTCTGATATGGAGGAATATGAATACATGGTTCGTTCATTATATTTACTTATAAATTGAACTTTTAGTGGCTGCTATTTTTTCAACTTTCTGAATGTGAAAACTACATTAAAATGTTAAAATACTTTCCTCATCCCCACCAACTTTTGTATGAGATGTTCATTTAGCATGATAGCCAAATGAGATGTCTTCTGTTTAAATCTCATCGCCAGCCATTTATAAAATAATTTAATGTGTGAGGCTCTGCTGAAAGGTCACCAGCTTGCACATGAGAAACATGTTTCAGATATTATATTAAAACTTGAAAGGGTACCCTATTTACCCGTATTAACTACTAGATGAGTTGTCCATTTGGCATTGTTCTGACTTCTGATACGCTCACTTGTTTTACCTTACTGACTATCAGATTTTATCTATATGAATTGCTGAATATCCCCTCTTTCCTCACAGAATAATAGAATGCAAGACACAACTGCGGCCCAAGCTAGAAAGGGCAAAGATATCCAAGGGATTCCCTGGGAGCGGCTGAGCATAACAAGAGAGAAATATAGGCAGACTAGACTAGAACAATATAAGAATTATGAAAATATCCCTAAATCTGGAGAGGGAATAGAAAAGGTGGATTCTTTATTTTGTTGCTCTAGTTTTTTACACTATTCTTGGTTGGTTCTCCTTTGCAATTTTTAACTATATTTGCCATTCCCTGTTACAAATAGGATTGCAAATCCACTGAAAAAGGAGGCTCGTACTATGTGTTCAGACGAAATTCAAGATCAACAAAATCTACAATTTTACATTTTCAGGTATTTGAAATAGCTTTACTCAGGATATTTGCTTTATCAATTCGTTTAAAGGGTTTAGATGCCTATCCAGTCATAAGTGCATAAACTTGTCTTTTAAAGTGTATCAGTGCACATTGCTTGGGTAGTTTTCCTTATCTCATCTAATAATTTATCTTCCTTGTCAATGTTATGTAAGATTCCTTGGGAGCATTTTTTTTTCAGATTACTTCAGTTATTTGGACTTCTCCATTTCCTGTTCTGCTTTTTGTGCTCTTAAGTAGAGGCCTTAAGGCTTATGCCAGAATAATGCGTAGTACCTGATACTTTTTGTTTCATCCCTATTATTTGTGTATATTTTGTTATTCAACCTCAGTCAACAATAAGAAATGATGAGGAACTTTATTAATAGTATTATTGTTGTCTGTTGTTATTATTATTATTAGTATTACTACTACGAGGCGGGCGAGCCCCTCCGGGTACGCCAAGGGAATTGGATGAAGTGCTAGTCTTGATGGACATGATTCTCTATGGTTGATTGTGCTATTGTGCTTGATGTGTGTGTTTTTCGCCATTTTGTATATGTGTATGGATATCAACACGACCCGAAACTCGTGGGCTGGCTTGAATAGACAGAGAAAGAAGGAGGGTTAGGGCCAAACCCTTATAGCCTGAATAGGAGTTGGGCCTTTTCGGGCTGAACCGGTCTATTTGGCAGGCTGGTTGATTTCGGGGTTGGCTCATACTCAATAGGGCTGCACCTGCCATCCTTTAATGTTTGGTTGTAACTTTCTCACTTTCTCTTGAAAACTCCACTTCACGAACCGTTTGAGGCATTGGAAAAAAATTCAATTTTCTTTCTAATTGTGCATTACTCATTCTTGGATTCCAGGTATTTTAGTAAGTATGAACATTCAAGTTATAGTCAGAACTAGAGGAGTCACATTTACATTAAGTGTTATATTTTCATTTACTACATTCATGCAATGAATACATCAAGCATGATGCCTATAAATTGTTAATAACTTAATATTATTGACTATATGATATTGAAGTTTGAGGATGATAGTTGTTTATACTTTGTTTCTATTTGAATTTGAAACTTTTCTTTTTTGGTCCTCACTCGTAAACTATCTTAGATTGATTGTAATATTACATTTTTTTTTATCAAATCTTAAATTATCTAATTGTATTATTATACGATGTTATTGTTTTTTTAATTGATGAAGAAGAATATGAATACAAAATCAATAATGAAGTTGAAATTAGAGATTCGAGAATTTGAGATGATGACCATTATATTTATTTTTATTTTATCTTTTTTTTTTGTATTTGTTTATTTCAAAAATAAAAGAGGAGTATCAGTTATAAGGGGGTCATCAGTAAGCAATTTACGCAACACTTTGAATATATTTTTTTAAAAATTTACTTGCTCAATGGCCTAGCTCGAAAACCGGAGGCTTAGGGTTTGGGCCCCGGTTGGCTTGGTCTGAGTAGCCCAACATCCTCATAGGCCTTGTCCGAAACTGAACTGGCTGGCCAGTATCATCCCTACATACGTGTGTATTTTCTTTTCTACCCTGAAATGTCTAGTCTGTGTTCAAATTGGATTACTATTGCTTATATGTGAAATTTTGTTGCAGTTGAGAAATTTGGTATGGGCTACATCTAAACATGATGTTTACCTCCTGTCTCATTTCTCTGTTATGCATTGGTCATCATTATCATGCACCAAATCTGAAGTTCTTAATGTATCAGGACATGTAGCACCCTGTGAGGTTAGTGATTTTATTTTAGCATGTTTTGCTTATGGATGTGTGTGTATTGTCCCAGAGTTGTCCTAAATTCCAATTTATTTAATCTCAGAAACACCCTGGGAGCTTGTTGGAAGGATTTACCCAGACTCAGATCAGTACTGTAGCAGTGAAAGATAAATTGCTAGTTGCTGGAGGGTTTCAGGGAGAACTTATCTGCAAGGTGTGCATTCTTTACAATATGTTTAAATGGTGTTGTTACTTATTATTGTTTTGTCTAGCATGTTCTGTCCTTATCTTTTGAGGGTCAATTGTTTTGCTTAATTGATAGGTGGTGTGGTTTCCCCTGATGGTTAAATTGTTATTGGTTTTAAGTTTAACTGGCTAAGACATGCAATATGTAGATTTTTTTTCTATATGTTCAACTGGTTATCTGGGCTTTTACTTCTCCTCCAACTTAGTCAACTTGCCATACAGTCGTAAATATGTATCTGGCACTTTCATGTATATGACCAATAAAACCCATTTACTATTACTATTGATCTTGGTTGATGACCGATAAAAAATTGTGTAATTTTTGAAGAATATTATTCTTGGGTAGTTGCACTAATTTCTTAATCGACTATTTATCCGTTTCTCACACCAAACTATTGACTATTGATAGCATATTGAGCCATTCAGTTCCTCCTGTTTCATTGCAGTATCTGGATAGGCCTGGAGTTTCTTACTGTACTCGGACTACCTATGAAGATAATGCCATAACTAATGCTGTTGAAATATATACGTCTAGCAGGTATCTGCTCTTTATTTATGTTTTTTGTATTTTAAGTTTTGCTCTCTCTCTCTCTCTCGTGACAGACATTCATGAAAGTGTCTTTGTTTTTCCAGTGGTGCAATGCATTTTGTGGCTTCAAATAATGACAATGGAGTTAGAGACTTTGATATGGAGAAATTTCAACAATCTAACCATTTTCGTTTTACATGGCCAGTCAATGTGAGTCTCTGCCCATCTTCCTCTGTATGTATGCACATGAATATGTGTGTTGATATTATTAACCAGTTTATAGATTGACATAACACACTTGCACGAGGCTTATACAACCTTTTAAGTGTGCATATGTGAGTTGGTCACCTGTCTCAAAATGTATAACCAACTGCGATGTGGAATTTATTGGAGTATTTGTATAGTTAACTATACAAAACATTTTTTCTGTAACTTTGGGTTGGAAAATCCCATTGCACAACCTGAGATTGCCATTTATGCGTTCAATTGCATGAGAAGTAGTCCTGTAAATTTTTGTGATGACTTCAACCTGACTTTAATCTTCATGCAGCATACTTCCCTAAGTCCTGATGGTAAGCTTCTTGTTATTGTTGGTGATGACCCAGAGGGTATGTTGGTGGATTCAGGACTGGAAAGGTATATGAGTTTTCCTTGCACCACAGGAGATGTGTTAAGCAATGTGCACTGATGCTGGGAGCCTAATTTTTTTTGTCTATGTTTGCAGGCAATTGCATCTTTTCATGGTCACTTGGACTACTCATTTGCATCAGCTTGGCACCCTGGTGGCTTAACCTTTGCTACCGGGAACCAGGATAAAACCTGCCGAATTTGGGATATTCGGAATCTTTCAACATCAGTCACTGCCTTGAAGGGAAACCTTGGTGCCATTCGTTCAATCCGCTACACATCAGATGGCAGATTCATGGCTATGGCAGAGCCTGCAGATTTTGTCCATGTTTTGATGTTGATAGTGGGTATGAGAAGGAGCAGGAAATTGATTTCTTTGGCGAAATATCTGGTATGTCATTTAGTCCTGATACAGAATCCTCTTCATTGGAGTGTGGGACCGTACATATGGTAGCCTTCTTGAGTTTGGGAGATGGAGGAGTACTCATATCTGGACGCTGTTGTCTGAGCGGGTTTTGTCATTTGCAGCGCTAGTGTGTGCTCATGCTGTTTTCTCATGAAATAGCAGGAATCGGGGTCGTAGGTATATAGTTGTCATGTTGTGCAATGCATTTTTATTGTTGTTTTAGTTTAGAGGTTTGGTCAAGTGAGGATAGATAGTTATGGTGAAGTGGTCGTGCATGTCCAACTAGTGATGTGAGTGTCTCATGATTAATCTATGGATGCATATTTAGATGTGAGGTCAGGAATCTGTGTCATATTTAGCTTTGTGATAAATGAGACTTATTACAATTTGCAATGCTCTGCTACTTTTGGATCAATTAATACAGAATTTAAAGCCAGCGTCGCGTGAATTTCAACCAAGGCACCTTTGATCTCGGACATTAACCATTCTACCATTATGCCAACATACACATATGTCATATAATGGAATCAATCTGCGCATTTGCTACAATTTTGCCTTCAACTCCTCAATCTCTGATAAGTCTACAATTCAAACTCTTCAAGAGTGAAATCATCCCTTCAAAGAAAAATATGAAATTATTAATTTGATACTGAACTTGTAATTTTATATTTTAGTTAGTGATAAATATACAAATCTTATGATATTGAGAAATAATTTATTCAATTTATTTTATTATTTGATAACTAAATAATAACTTTAAGAAGTGATAAATGTGTCGATTTATACATACATACATAATATATTTAATTAGTTCATGAAATTTGAAAGTATTTAGTAAAAGAAGAACTCAGAGCTCGAACAAATAATAAATAAGTCAAATCCTAGTTTGAGATACTTGAGTCGAGCTCGACTTGACTCGATCACACTAATTCTAGAATGTATTTGCTTGAAAATTTTATAAAATCGATTCTTCCAATTATGTATAACTTTCCACGATATATAAAATAAAAAGTGTCACTTTTTTTAATACTAAATATTGCTATTACTTAATAGCGAAGCATAAAAATTTCTCAATGTTCCCAACCATTAAATCAAATTATCGAAAATTTCCAACACAAGCAAACAAACTCTAGTCTTCGTACATTATTAAAAAATCATTAAAGAAAAAAACAAATATTTAGAACAATGAATTCCATATGGATCGAGGGATTGAACCCGTCGGGCGCGCTACCATTGCATTTGCGACACGGATCCTAGGTGAATTATAATTTATAACACCTGAAAATTTTAGAAATGAATGTATAAAGGTGCAAAAAATCTCTGATCCAGACACAACCAACGAGGCGGAGCCACATCAGCATGCAAAATCTTTGAATTCGCTCCCCTCCTCTTAAAAACACCCCCCTTTTCTCCTCCCTCTCTAATTATAAACCTCATCCTTCATTAATCCATCATCCAATCCAAATCTCCACCAATGGCCTCCGCTATGTTCTCCGCCCCAGTCTTCCAAGGTCTCCGGCCTCTCAACAAGGCCACCGACTCCTCCCTCCTCCTCTCGAAGCCCGCCTCCGCCGCCTTCCGCCGCAGCAGCAAGCGCGGCCTGGCCGTTAAGGCGGAGCTGAACCCGTCTCTGGTGATAAGCCTGAGCACTGGACTCTCCCTCTTCCTAGGCAGGTTCGTGTTCTTCAACTTCCAAAGGGAGAACGTGGCGAAGCAGGTGCCGGAGCAGAACGGGATCTCGCACTTCGAGGCCGGCGACGTCCGCGCCAAGGAGTACGTTAGCCTCCTCAAATCCAACGACCCCGTCGGATTCAACATCGTCGACGTCCTCGCCTGGGGATCCATCGGCCACATCGTCGCCTACTACATTCTCGCCACCTCTAGCAATGGCTACGATCCCAGCTTCTTCGGTTGAATTCAAACCCTATGTGTATTGTATCGTAGCTGTTGTTTTACTTTTCAAGCTGTCGTCTTCTCCGATTCATCTACTGAAATACTGTTTTTGATTGCTTCTCCAATTACTTAAATCAATTTAATTGAACAGAGACAAATAAGCAGACATTTTATTTTTAGGGGAATATATTTTTACTTTAATTTTTTCGGCGTCAGCTGAAATTCACATCTCAAAAGATGCACCAAAACCACTTATTTGACTCTTTTTTTTTTCTTTTTTTTGTAATCTGAAAAAATTAAATAAAATGTGACATTAATTTTCAATCTAAATCGTGGTGTTGTTTTCTTGTCAATCTCGTATATTGATCATGCAAAGTAAGTTTTGGATGTGCCATATGTATGTAATTTTATGGCTTTGAAATTGAGTTGCATTTTTTTATTTATAACATAAAATAGAGAGTTAGGTCGACACTGATGCATTTAATCGATTCAAATAAAATTTAATTTTCATTTAGAACTACTTTAATCAAGTTAAAGTAGGGTACTGGTTCTTTATTTTAGCATGACACCCGTGGTTCAAATCTGAAGGAAGCTAGCATACAGACCTAAAGTAATGATATAGCCTGATTTTTTCTTTTCTATTATGAGAAAAGTGATATATATAAATATATATATATATATATATATCATGATTATTCCCACTTTTCTTTATCATTGTTCCAAAAAGGGAAGTTCAACTTCGGGTCCTCCATATTCCAACTTTATGAAAATATAAAGGAGTAAATCACGATGACTCAGTGATTAAGAAAATAAGAGGATTTTATCTAGTACTCACAAAGAGTCACCCTAAAGAGGATGAAATTATCACACTGCGACTGTTAGAATTCGATCTTAATCTTTGTTCTAAATCTGTTAGTTTTTAACCAAATGAACTAAGTCCGTGAGATCACTTTTCTTTATCATATTTCTATGAAACTTGACTTGGAGTGAAATGGCAAATAACACTCCTCAAACCAAATTCCTTTTCCCCCATAAATTGGTATATGAGTCAAGATCTCTTGTATATATTCAAATTCAAGTAAATAATATATTTATAATTTTATCTTATCTCTCAGCCAGTCAGAACACCATTCCCTTTTTTCTTTTTTCAAAAATTAAATGTTACAACATTAATTGTAGGTTTTACTTAATGTGACTGTTTTTGTCGAACCAATTAATATTCCCTCATTCTTAGCTCTTTATTTTTGGGCATTTGGATTAAAGAGGGTTATATTTTGTGTGTAAAATAGTGTAAGATACGAAATTTGAAGTATTTTTTAGTGTGAAATTATTTTCATTTTTGATATGAGACAATCCAAAGAGATATACGAACTAATATTAACTGTACGAAAGAAGTAATAAGTTACATTCAAAAAGGACTTTTCAAAAACGTTAGCCACGATGCTCTTCTACTTTTCTTTCTTCACCACAAAATCTAAATTTTCTGATGTTAGATAAACACAAAAATTTACTTTTATTTTATTTATAATCTTAAAATCAATTTGAAAGACTGAAACTCATGCCTTGCAAATCTACACGTAAGATATAGCCTAAATGTTTGACAGATTTAATTAGTCTAAAAGCAAGTTACGGGAGCAATAATTTCAGGGAATAAAATATTTAGGAATATAAACCGTAGATCATATCATATTCATCTATTAACTGCAAAAAGGTGAAAAACAAGCGAGATCTTATACATCTTTATTAACCTAATATTAAAAAAAATGTGAATTAAATTCATTGAAGGTCTATTTAATATTTTATACAAATATTATCGTACTAGTTGAACAGCTGTGTCCAATATTCAAAAGGGGGTAAGAAATCGAAGGGTTTTACGGGGAGAGTGAAAAACCCATTTTATTGATAATTTTGGTTATCATCAATCGCTAATTCATAGTAATCAGTAAAATCCTATTTATCTACCATAATTGTTTGCTCTCCTAAATTAATAAAATGTCAAACGGCCCATCTTCGGAAACGCCTATGACAAAGTACAGTTCCTATCCCAAACCCGAAGCTCAATATCAACAAATTATTCAAAACCCAGATATTTTCCTGCAGAAGCTTCGCGCTTTTCACGCTTTCTACGACACCAAATTCCGGTAACTCTCATGCTCTGTTTCATTCAATTTGTTTATTGCTCTTTTTTGGTAGGGGAGTGGGGTTTTTTTGCTTTTGAGTGAATGAATTCAACAGTTATTTTATTTTTGTATTTTTTTGGGGGTTAATTTCTGGTGTGTTGTTTGAAAGGAGTGCTCACGATTTTCTATCTCGTGCTGTGATTGCGAAAATTAATTAGTAGAAGAATCCTAATATATTTTAGTAATATTTGGACTAATTAGTGAAAACCTATGTAATGCAGTATTCTCAATATTATACTGAAGGCTAATTATGTTTCACATCAAATTCATTTTTCTTTTTAAGGTAAATATTTATTTAACTTAACAAAATGACAAATTTGAGTTCTACGTGTTACTTTTGCAAATACTGTGTTAGTTCAACAGATGGTGCTGCAATTTTAACCAAATCAAAGCTACACGCTAGTATCATAACTGCAGTTTATAGTCAATTGGCTTTCAACTATGGATTGGATTTTATTTATTAGCAACGGTAAGATGTCCGACAAATTTATGCTTGGTTCTATTTATGCGCATCTAATGCATGTTCATATTGTTTAATCTGTATAACATTAAAGAATCCTTACTTTTAGTCCTGAAGACTCATTTCACTCGAATGCCGGTGCTGGTCTTTTGGATCTTGTTTGCGTTTTAGATTAGTGTACAGAAAATGGACACTGTATGTGCATATAAACTATTAGCTCTTGGAGTATTAGTATTACATGACTTCTATAATATAAGAGAGGGTTAGAGGATAAAGATCTCGTTTAGGGGATATGGCCGTGGAGAAGAAATGTGAACTGTAAACTAGCAAGATGTGTCAGAGGCAATATGATTTGGACTGTTGTGATTTAGGGATGTGTTCTATCTATTATACTATGATTTTACCTTCAAAGAAATCATGGATTCTCCTTTGGCTATACACAGTCATGCTCCTTCATCAAAAACATCATAGGGACTCAAAAATTTAATACCTGGTTTTTGTGTAACTCTTAGTTGCTATCTTTGGCTACTATATAACACAACTATAGCATGGAAGAAGGAAATTATTTTAAATGCTTAAATCCATAAAGCAATTTGTGATGTTGTGAGTAGCAAGTGACCAAAGACATAGGATCGTATCAATTGGCAAATGTGTGAACTGTGAGATCAACTGAAGTTAGTTGCTTGAATCCCATTCTATGTGAATCAATTTTAAAATCTGAGATCTTTTCTATAAATACCTTCCTTTTTTTGTAGTGATAATATCTACAATTACTGCTTTTAGAGTAACATAATCTTTCGTGTATTATCACCTGCATGTTCTTGTTGCGTGTATCTAAAACCTGATTTGGGCACAATCAAAGATCTAATAATTGCTTTGACGCAAATTTTGGAAATATTGCCACTACATGCAAAATTTATGAAAAATCACACACTATCCTTTATTAACTTCTGTCCTTTGCTATTTAGGGTCCCTACTGTGGGAGGGAGTTCTTTAGATCTACATCGACTTTTTATAGAAGTGACCTCTCGAGGTGGTATTCAAAAAGTATGCTTTCTTAGCTTTTTTTAATAATTACTCTGTATCTTTCTTATTGTCCATTTTTAGATGCTAGTAAATGACTGCTTGTGATGCTGCTTTTACCAGTCATAATTAAGTTTGTTTCCTATCATGTTGAAAGAAATGTTATCTGTAATATCCCACAAATACAAGGTTTAAAAGTAGCATTATGAAATTATGAAAATCATGATATCAGGAATGATTTTTTGGATTGTGTTATAAGATTTTGAATAGCACTTCACAGTAAAACTGTCTCTATCTTTTTTCTGATTAATCATTCTGAAAAATTCCTTCAAAGGTTGGGATCACTTTATTATATATTAAACTATATTATTAGTTGACTGGCATGTATGACTCAATCTGTGAACTTACCTTTCTTCCTTGGTGAGAAGTGAGAAGGCCTTGTGATATGAGCATGTGGATTTCAATTTTACATCATATTTTCTGTAGAACAGTAGAGGAGATAGGTGGTGGTTTTGGGTCAACAATGAAAATTTTGGCAACCATTAAATTGCTAGCTAATTCTTCTGCAGCACCATTTTATGAGCAGCAGATAGTGTGGATTTAATGGATGCTCTTTAATAACTTGGCAAAGTTGGCAAGATCGTACTGATTGGCTGAAGCTGATTAGTAACTTAAAGTTGATTTTGATGTACCTTGCTAACTTTTATATTTACATGTTGCAGATTATAAGAGACCGCAGATGGAAGGAAGTTACTGCAGCTTTCAACTTCCCAAGTTCTAGTACAAGCGCATCGTTTGTTTTGCGAAAGTATTATCTCTCATCGCTTTATCATTTTGAGCAGGTTTATTATTTCCGGAGAGAAGAACCATCCGTTATAGCAGCAGGTACCTTCACAACTTGATTAAAGTTTTATTCTTCCAAGGCTTCAAGGGATTCCTGTTGTAACTAGTAATCTGCTTATAACTGTAAAATAGGTCAAACATTATCATATGACGATGATGATGGTGCTGCATCTGAGAAACTGTCAGGTGGGGATTCTTTGCAGCTATATATATACTGTTGTTTAAGAATTTTTTGTGGTCTATTTTAATGCTACTTGACCTGTTTATTTGTGAAAGTACTAACATAGGATTGCATTATGTGATATGCAGCAAGTTCTAACTTGGGCGATGGTAGCTTAGTCTCTGGAACAATAGACGGAAAATTTGACCATGGATATTTAGTTACGGTCAAGCTGGGATCTGAGGTTCTAAAGGCGTCCTTTATCACACACCCTGGAACCAGATGCAGAGCCTGTTCACGTCACCAGGAGAAAGAACCATACAGCCTTTAAAGACCCAGCTCACCCCAAACGAAATAGAAGTGGTTACACCTTCTTTTGCTGAGCAATACCAGATACTGAGGCCTTCGTACCATGGGCAAGAAAGAGCTATCAGCAAAAAATTGGGCAACTATGGAGCAATTTGACAGAGGCAGAGAAACAGGTAAAAGAAAAGTATACTTGACATAGGGAACTTATTTGCTGTGTCTTCAGCTTTTTGCTTAAAATAAATTATAGCTGCTAATTTAATTGTAAATAGCAAATTCGAAACATATCCATTTTCTTGAGCATTTTCCTTTCCAAAGCATGATTTTGAGAAGGCCTTGTTGTGGAAACCTCAGAAATATTAGGGGTCAGGCTTTAATATAGCTACTACATCTCTGTATGTCTAGGTTAATGACTTGCTTGAGTCTTGTTGGTTTAATATGAATGTCTGTAGTAATAAGTAATAACATTAATAGATAATGGGTTGTGCAAACAAGGCAGGAATCTTTGGGCTCAGAAAGAGAAAGACTTGTTTCTCATTGAGCCTCGGTAAAATTGCTTTCGAATTGTACTCACTGTGTAGAATGCAAAATGCTCTCCTTGATTGTCATTGTTAGGAGCCCTAGTTCCAATTGTACGCATGCATACGAAACAAAAGTATACTGATCCTGAAACTTGTATTCTTTGATTCTAAAATCCTGAGAAAAAAATGATGACACGATTCTATCTTGCAAATAGTTTTCTAATCTATGGTGGTATCAGGTATATCAGGATAAAGGTTTGAGAGACAAGGAAAGATACAAAGCTGAAATGTTGGAATACAAGTCATCCCAATAAGTGCAAGGTTTATAGGCTTTATTGTTGGTTACTTGGGGTGTCTGCTGTCGAGGGAATCAGTTCTCCAGATCCTCGTTTCCCTCCTCTCTCTGATATTGTTTGTAGAGAAACTGTTTGACTGAGAAGTCGCTGTGATCTTTCTAATTGACAACGAAGAAGAATTCGTATGGGGCAGCAATATAATTTTTTTTCCTGAGGAATATGCCATACTATAGTTTGTTGTTGCTCACGTTTAACTTTTGATGTTCTTACTCTTTAATGATCTTTTATCTGCGGCTTAAAATCAATGCTTCAGAAGAATGTTTTATTATTATCTTGTCGGATATATGTTTAGTTTAATTTCTATTGATTTATTGCAGACAAATGAAGTAGAAAAAGAAAATCGAAAAAACGCTCTTTGACCTTTTCGTGTGTGCTATTTCCAATGAATTGCTGAAATATCGAAATAAAATGAATCTCCGTCGAAATTCTGGCGGGTTTCACGCATAGTTTGATATTAATCCACATAACTCAAGTAAAACTTAATTATTAATTTTTGCACAAAATTAAAAGAAAATATTTAGAGACTCTTTAACACTTCAGATTAGGACGACGTTACCCTGGCTCTTCCTTCCCCATATAGACCATAGGCATAAGTACATAACACATACTCCTACACGTATGTGTATATATATATGTGTGTGTGTGTGTGTGTGCACGCATAAACAAAGGAATAAGGCAGTATGAAAATTTCCAAGCAACCGAAAATGACATACGGGATACGGCAGTCTAGATTAGATTTGTAATGTTTAGAAAGTCTAATTTTATCTACAACTTTCTAATATTGCACACCACTATTTGCAGTCTTAATATATTCTTAGTTCTTCCTCGATAAAGAAAAAATAAAAAATAATCCACACAGCAGAAAATCTGTTTCTTCCTAATCTAAAGTGTAAACCCAAGCAATCTCTAATAAATAGTGCCTTTTAAGAATCCGAAGTAGTACAAACTACAATTTTATAAATTCCATGAAACAA
Source organism: Salvia rosmarinus (assembly GCA_036937905.1). Taxonomy (NCBI): domain Eukaryota; kingdom Viridiplantae; phylum Streptophyta; class Magnoliopsida; order Lamiales; family Lamiaceae; genus Salvia; species Salvia rosmarinus. The sequence continues at coordinate 81,053,980 of CM072814.1, read as the reverse complement.
AATCACAGAACTCCTTAGAGTTCAATCACAAATTCATTCTCATCAACAATCAACACATTCATATCATTGGGGATTGATCCTGAATTTGTATAATGGGGATAATCTTTATTATAGAAAAGGAGAATAAACAAAAAGGGAAAACGAGAGAAAGGGCTGCAAAATCAGCGGTAACACACATTGGCATTCTTTATAAGAGGAGCTACTCAAAAGGATTGATCTATACATCTACTTCTGTAAGAAAAGATGCAGCCATCACCAAAACATATCTAATTCATTAGCCAAAAGGGAAGGACAAGAGCTCCTAGAACTAGGTGGGAACGACCTCCACATAATCTTGCGAAAATTGGAGTATAAGAACCCCCCAGGCGACAACAACCAACAAAACTAGCTGCATCACAAAACACGAACCGTACTTACATGCCCCCTTCTGCAGCTTCAATACCTCATCGGCACTTGCAATGTCTTCGCAGAAGTTTTCCAGCTTCTTGGCTTGTTTCTTTAGCGATGCAGCCTTGTTTTCAGCATCTCCAAGCTTATTGAGCACCTTTGTTTGCGCTGAAGTCAGAGCCTTTTGTTCTTCTAATACAGTGATTTGATCAACAGCAGCAACTCTCAACTTTTGTATCGTTCTTGATATTGCCAAATGCTCTACTTCTGCTTCAACCTTCTGCTTGAAGAGGTCTTGAGTTCTGCTACCACATTTCTGTTTCCTCTTTCTACAACTTTGGATTGTGAAGAACTTTGTGAGCCCTCACCGCTTGTTTCTTGAAGTTTTGTTCTACATCTATGTACTCATTGCATATGTTGGAAACGGGACCATCTACTGAAACATCATTTCCAATTTCCTTAAACTTAAGCACCTCTGCATAGACCATGATAACTCATCAGAAAGTACAATAATACGAATTACACAAAACGATCCCTAGCCCAATGTTCTAAACTTCTATTCGTTTTTTGAATTGGCAGTTGAATCTCAAACATATTAATTCAAAAAACATGCAAAGAAGTATTATAATGCTGATAGAAGAGAAAAATGCGATGCAAACCTTGTTCTAGTGCTTCTTGTGCAGATTGGAGGGCGCGGATGGATTCAGGTAGCAGATCCTTATCTCTTATGGGACCATGATTCTGACTTCTTTCTTCTTTCTCTGCCCAAGACGAGTCAGCAACTACATCTTCATGTGACAAGTCCTCAAACCCTCCTCTCCCACCATCTTTGCCATAACCACTTTGATGTCCATCATTTACTTGTTTCCCGATGCCCTGAACTTCATCACCATTTTCTACATCATACTCATTTGTTCCTTCACTCCGTATCCCATTATTCACAGAGAAAGTTCCCTGCACAAAAACAAAATTGGAGCTTCGCGAGTCAGATTCCAGGCTGGAATGAGAGTTTTCTTTCTCGATTTTGACCCGTTCTCCTCTAGCCTTCTTGCTGTTCTCAGCCCGTCCTTTCCCATGCTGGCCAAACTGCACACCATGCATCAAATTCTTCCCATTAAAACCACTCATCATGCTCTTATCACGTGGAAATCCCAATCCCCCAATCACTGGTATCTCATACTTCATCTTCGGAGCACTCGCTGCAGTAGAGGACTTGCTACTCCGATCCTCACTATTCTCCGAAGCAGTTCCAGCTGCAAACAATGGACTCAACCCCAAACTCAAATCATCAAGCAGAGGAAAACCATCAGAACTTCTAACCACAGCATTTGTGGAAGAAACAGAACCTTCACTCTTCTGCTTCCTTTCAGCATACTGCATCCGTTTGCTCCGGTTAGCACCTGCCCACGGAGAGTCTTGCGCCACCACATTATCATTATCATTGCTACTATCCCCATCCCTAGTGGCATCTCTCTTGATCCTCCTCCATTTCTTCAACCCATAACCTTTCCTCGTAGGGAAAGGAGACAACGCTTCAGGTTTCAACTCCACATGGCCAGAAGAACCTTCACCTCCCTTTAGATTCAACTCATTCCTATCGCTATTTTCAACTCCACGGGACCCGTTGGTTTGAACCTTGAGTTCACTTGTACTCCCAGTTCGTCCGAAATCGAATCATTCGCAATTCCCTCATTATCTTCCACTGATTCATTAACCCAACAATTGCTCTCCATGCCTATCCTCTACAATAAAATCAATCACCTAGTTCTTGCCTGCAAACATTACTTAACAACGAGATTCCACCGTACTCATCCAGATCAAGATCGAGAACAACCAACCATCATTCCAGCTCATGGAATTATCCAAGACAAGCAAACGCCTCAAATCAATGAATTTTTCCCAGGTGAAAATTGATTTTCAATGATTGAAGCAGAACTGAATTCCCGAAAGAGGAAACTCGAAAGAAACAATTCATACGGCGAAAATGAAATAAATTCGAAGGGAAGTACAATTAAACGGTGAGAGGAATTGAAGAGCGTACCTTCGGCTTGGTCTCCATAAATAAAAAGGTAGAAATATTTTTGGGGGAGAAATGGAAACCCTAGATGTGGGGGATGGATTTCGGACTTATATCCGGAAATTTTAATCCTGATATTTTACGATCGAACTGTCGATAAATAATAAGAAAAACAGTTGGAAAATATAGGGCGGCGATTCAGGAAATAGAATTGGGTGGAAGGAACATGGGCGTGGATGGAGTGGGCCCGCTCCACACATGATGTGACTGCCTCCGTATTTCCACTATTATTTTATTACTAATAATACTCTTATTTTTTATATTTAACATCACAAGTTTATGTCTAAGTCTAATACATGTGATACCTGACTAGATCGGTACTTTCCTCAATTACTTTTCTTTTTCTAACTCACTGATTTTGGATTGAGATGATACATTTATATCAAAGTTTTTCATCTTACAGTGAAAGAGAGAATATTATTACATAATAAGATCTGGAATTTTATTGATTTCATATTGGAATTTCATCAATAACGTTATAGATTATAGTCTGTTATATTTAATTTTTAAAATGTATTTTATTTACCTAGTATAATTTATAGATTATGATATATGTATTTTGATTTATTCACTGAACATCGAAAATAATGGATAAGGATCATCAATCCTCATAAACAAAAGAAAAGACTTACGCTTCCATAAATAACTTTCTTGCTTATTATTTTTCAGAAAGACCGTCTTTATTGCATTAAAGTTTTTGAGTTCTGATTCTTTGTTAGTTGTTTTTTGGAGCTATGGGTAAATTGTCCATTAAGTTTGGGGATTGCATGAAAGTAAGTGGAATACCGTTGGCGGTGGTTTAACTTCGAAACAAGAGCTGAAGGCAATTTTGTGTTAATGTCTTCTGGTACGAATCAATTAAATATTAATATTCTATTATCTTTTAAGTGATCCTCTAATTACAATTAAAATACTAATTTATAATTTTATATTTTGAATTCAAAAAATGCTTGATGAATGAGTAGTTGATCCATTAACATCTATAATGCAGCCAGCCAATAAAAATAGAAATAAGGAGTTGGATTTGTGAAGAAAATATTATTAGTATGGTGTTAGCGAAAGCAAACAACCCAGAAACAATCGGCATCCATTTTGAGTAGTTATCAAACACAAAAACCAAGTGAAGCAAATTATATAGCAGACAAGGTTGAAAGAATCACACCTCATCAATCAAGCTAACACTCACACATTTCTATCTCAGATACAGAGAATATGTTTTTGATATATTTGTGTAAATAAAGCACCCACAAATTACAAGATAAAAAACACAAGATTAAGCTCAATAGGTTCTTCAAAGAATCACAACCTCCAATCACCTCGGACAATCAACAAATGAAAAGCAATTCAGAAGAACAATAAAAAATGAGAATGAAATATTCGTGTGTTATTCACAAAGGTGGAGCAAACGAAGCTCCACCAGTCCGAGCACTAGACTGGGAGGCGATCAAACCGGTCGATACGGCGTCGTCCTCGTCTAGGAAGAGCCCTTCCGGGTTCCTCAATACGCCATGGACAATCGAGATCAAGAGCCCGACGATGATGCCGATCGACAGGTTGTGCAACGGGCCAGTGATCCACAGAGCCAAAATCGACAGCATCACAAGGCCCGCAATCACCGCCCAATCGCTGACGTGGCGGCCCCAAACCAACATCGGGTCCTCCCGGAAGAAGTGGAAGATCAGCCACAGGAAGAACACGAACCCTAGCACTATCAGCGCGATCGGCGTGGTGATGAGCGACACGGCGGCACACGCGGTGACAATGATGGCGTAGTTCAGGGAGAAGTAGGCCGCGTTGCGACGGAGCCTGAGGGAGGCGGCGGAGAGGGAGGGCGGGAGGTCGAGGGCGGAGACGGTCGCGAGGAACTCCGACCAGGGGCGGCAGCGGGAGAGGGAGGCGGAGAGGTTCTGCGTTGACCGGAAGATGACGTCGATGCCGGAGATCGGGATTGTGGTGTAGGTCGGGGTGGAGGACATTTTGGGAAATCGGAGAGGAGAATGACTTTTATGTGGCTGGGGGAGATTGGTCAAACTCCGGTGGATGTTTCAACGTCGCGATCTCGCGGCGTCGTGATATGTTTGTTTCTTGGCAGAGTAGGTTTGGATTTGGAGGGCGGATCGTCTGCGTCGAGGTGTACGGGAGTAGCTAGCACTAGCAGTGTTGCCCACCTTTATTGGGCCCAAATCTAGAAAGATCCGAATCATCGTTTTCGGCCCAAAACTAAAAGCGGGCCATGGTGCAGCCCTTTAATATTATCGTCGAGCTCAAATTACAACCCAATTAGCTAGAGTTTCAAATTTCGCCAATTGGAGATGATTAAATTAAAATATTAAATAATATCTCAATGTTTAGGCAAAATTAAAAATGTTCTAATATTTTCAAAAGTAGTCATTTTATACTCCATATTTTATAATTGAAAAAAAGATATCCAAAATATATTTTCCAACACCAAAATATCTGTATATTACTCCCTCCGTCCACTAAATTCGTGCATTTAATTCCATTTTGGTCTGTCCACAAAAAATGTTTACTTTCTTTTTTTGGAAACATCAACTTTATAGTTTTACTCTAAACTTATCTACTTATTTACAAAAAAACACATATGACCCACCTTTTTACACTCACAATCTATTAATATATTTATTTATTATCTCAATGGCACACCTTTTTATACTCACTTACTTTACACTCATTACAATTTATTAAAACCCGTGCCACCAAAATCAATGAACGGTTTTGATGTACGGAGGGAGTATGTCGGATGCTGACACGAAATTTCTAGTTGTCACCTCAATTAAACATATATCGTTTATTTAGATTTTAAAATAAATTGAAATTTATTTTAACAATAAACAACGATGTTGTTCAATGTCTTAGAAAATTAGACGGGACAACGACTCTCCACCCCAAAACATAGTTAGCATATGCTCAAATGCTACTCGTATTTTCGAGCGAAAAAATCAATAAAAATATAGAAGGAGCGAGATTTTTGAATTTGGCATGACTCGTAGATGTTCTGATATCAAAAAGGTTGTTAGGATATTTTTGTAACAATTAAAATAATTATGAGTATAAAATTGTAACGTTTGAAAAGTTAGTTTTTTTTTTGTATTCCATCTAAACATTGAGAGGTTATTTGATTTTTTTTTCTTTTTTGAAACTTTTCTCGGTGTGTTGTTAACTAAAATCAATGTGAATCATTAATCTTTGCAGGATTTGCACTCGTCATTAAAAAGACATAAAACAAATATTTATTTATAGTATTCATTATATCTAATCATAACTCCCAATTCAAAATTCAGTTAAACAAATGACTTTTGAATTTTAATGTTAATCATCATATATTTATTTTAGTCGCACATAAAAATAATGCAACCTTGTGATTAATGTTGACGAGAAAAGTGAGAATTTTAGAAAGGAGGCTGAAAGGCCTAATAATATTACACATATTGGTGTGCAAAATTATGTACTCATCATTCATCATATGAGTGATAAAAAATATAAGAATTTGGAAGCAAATCTTCAACTTTGGTGTTTCAGAGAATAATTATTGAATCAATGAGCAAGTTAGTTGAGCTGAAAATATCTAGGGCCTATACGAATATTACCAAAGATTAAGTTGAAATATTGGGCGACAACTTTTGATTATTGTAACGTATGCGATTCTGAAAACGATAGAAAGGAATATAATACGAACAAGGTGATGAAGTGAGGAACAGAAGTTCGGTCTCATTTTATAATTATTATTTAGCATTATCTTTTACTATAATAATAATAATTGTTATTATTATTACTATGGAGTAGTTAGTTGTCCACCTTTTACCGTGCACACTCAGCCATACACATTCCATCAGCTAACCCCAAAATATCAAATTAGATAATTATATTTTGTACTCCTGTCTCATTTAAAATGTCTCACTTTCCTTTTTAGGTTGTCCCATTACAAATGTCTCATTTAATTTTAGGAAATAATTATCCCTTCAAAAAGGGTGGACCCTATCCACTTTTTAACACTTTAACTACTTTATATTTTTCTCCTAAATACCCGTGCCTAAAAGAAATTGGACACTTTAAGCGGGACGGAGGGAGTATAATGTAAGCCAACTGTTTCTATCGCAATATTATTAAAACATTAGCAGTCATGTATCATGTAAAAATACATGGAATATTACTACACGCTGAACTATCGCTTGTTTTTTTATCGTTTACAGAAAATTGCAGCACTGTTCAGTTGTGGATTCCATAAGCAAAAATAACTATATGGTCAAACTTCCTACACTCACGAGATGTAGTGGTCTTCTCTCTCTTTTTTTTGTGTGGAAAATTGATTCAATCAATCTTGCATTTGGAAAGAAACAAAGTTCTGCCAATTTATTCCTTTTTATAAATGGAAAATCGAACTTATTCAAACAATTCATCCCATGTTCTTACGTACGCAAGATATCGGCATTCCATAACAAATTAAGCTACATATAGGGAAGCTCTATTTTTTTATTTTGTTTCTCACTATTACTAATTACTATAAGAATCTTTCAAGGCAAACCTAGTGATACATCTTATCAACTCCACGACTATATTTATTTTAAAATCCGCATTTGTAATATTTATATAAAGTTACTTTTTAATCACATACTCCATTCGTCCCAATATTCATGACTCCTTTCTTTTTGTACGTAGATTAAGAAAAATTGTATTTTATATATAAAGTAATGTGACACGAAATTCGAGATACTTTTTAGTATAAAATTGTTCCCCATTTTAGAAACGGACCAACTTAATGGGACAGTCCAAAATAAAAAACGAACCAACAATAATGGGATAGATAGAGTATGACATAAACAATTGTAAGATGATGCCACAAATAGTGGTAAGCAACGGACCTTTCGTCTCCCACACAAGACAAGACTTCTGATTGCTCTCTCTCTTCATTATTGCAACGGCTATATTTCATGCACGACCAAAAATCCTTAAACACACCTTTTCTTACAGTTGAACAAAAATGAAAGCAACGCAAAAGAAAAGGGCATGCAGAAAGAAATGAACAAAAAAAAAAATTGAAGAAGAAAGAATTCTGAAAAGAAAAATAGACATACCATACATGTTAGACTGGGGTTTTCTACTTTGTTATTGTATTATCATTCTCTCTGCAAAACCAGCCCGTAGAAAACGTTGCCGACATGCATTTCAATTTTCTCACTCCTCTTACATGAAATAATGCAAAATCTCATCACTCACCATTTTCATGTACCTCATTCTATTTATACCAATCTAACAACAATCCAATGAAACCACCATTCTCAACACAATATATAAGTTATCAATTTTCACTACAAACTTACTATGCATAAACCAATCCAACATGAACTCTTACATTTTAACTTCTACTTAGGGGATTAAAAATTTAAAACCAAGTGATTGGCAAACAAGTATTAGAGGAAAACATGTTAAATACATAGCACAAAAAGTAGTCCATTGTGCCTACATGAAATTTTCAAGGTTAACAAGTATCCAATTTTATGACAAAAAAAAAAAGAGTTATCATAATGTAACTCATTATTCTTCCTTTTACATATCAGCCTCGAGGAGCTTAGAGTTACCAAAGAGAAGCCCCCCAAAAAGTGCTTTTCCAGTGCTTGTATACAGTATAGAAGGAGCTATTTTAGAAAAGAAAAAACAGATAAAAAAAACTCATCTGTCATCGTTCGTTTGCTCATTGCTGGTCATCCTTCATCAGACTCTATTTTGTCACTAAATTCAAAATAACTCAAGCCATCATGATACATACTTTGATGCAAAACGAAGTCACTATTGTGAGTCAACCGGTCGTCATGAGAAGCCAGGAGAGTAATACAAGGACCTCAGGTGAGCCGATGAAGGCAATGAAGCAGCAGAAGAATTTGAATGCCGTACACTAGAGCCTTCCAGAATGCAATTCCATTTAGCTAAATTCCCACTAATCTCCTTGGAAGGTGGAACCATGGTGTTGTTTCTATTGGCAACCATTGGAGATCCACTGAAGGCATGATGATGATTTGCCGGCATCTGGTAGCTGTAGAAAGGGTTCACATGCCTCGAGTCAGCTGCTGGCAATGACATTGACTCTTTGTTTGTCGAGCAATGTGTTGCTTTGACAGCTTCACTTTCAGGTGAGTCATCGATGATGATGATTTCCTTGTATTTGCCAGCACAAGAATCTGCCTTCTGAGTACCGGCTGTCTCAGTGTCATACGTTGTCTGATCATCTGGTCTGATCAAACTGAACCCACGGCCATATTCATGGCTGTCATCACCAAAGCTCATATTCGGACACATGGCTGTTGATGGATGACAAGACAGCTGTGATGGCCGATAATTAGTAGGAATCTTGAAAGGATACGATGAATTGAAACCTAACTGGTGTGCAGGTACGTGGGCTTGCATATTGTCGAACATGGAAGGACCTTGAGATAACATATGGTGAAAGGAGTTGGGCTCGTTCTGGTTATTTCTCGAGAGACCATTTTCAACGCATAAACTCACACCGGATGCTCGATCATCACACTCGACTGGCTAGACAGATTAGCATCTTTATTCACCACCATTAAGTTCTTCCCATTAGTCTCAGCACAGGATTCAAGTAGAAGGACTCGAAACTCACAATCACCACAAGCTCGGAACATTGCCTCCGAATTATGAGGAACTGGCACGGAGCGTAACCTATGGTTGAATTCGCCAGATCTTTCCCGGTTACAAGAGGAGTCGGCTCCTTCTCAGAGAGTGTTTCTGCTCTCAAGTCGATACAGTGGGTTTCATTCCTCACATCATCATTAACTGAGAGAGTAGTCATAGTTCGTCGCCTTAAAATTTGTGACTCTTGATAATCCAAAGAACCACCTTGCAACAATACATCCTTCCTAGAGCAACAACAAGGCTGGATATTCAGGACTTCGCGAGTCACTTCAGGTAACGTCAACTTGTCCTTTGACATGAGAAAGTTAAGCTCTTTTTTTTCAATAGCAATCTGCTCAAAGGGAGGAGAACCTTCAACTAAACGGTTATTCCTCTCTTTTGCAACGTCATGTGGAGTTTCATGTTGGAAATGTGATTGTGCACACAAGTTAGTGGTGGATATCGAACTAGATCTTCCAGCAATAGAATTTGACACTGTTGAGATTGCAGAAATAGGAGAATCCGACGAATCCATATCAAAAACTTCGTGCCCATCATCAGAAGATTGTACCCTGCAGGTGGATATCGATGAATGTCCCAATAGTTCTTCCGAGCCCATACGCCCGGGACTTGGCAAGAAGGAGCCCGTGGTCCCGGTATGGGAATTGGATCGACATCAACAAAGTAGTTCCTTGTGCTTCATCGCCATCCATCTCTGCCATTTCGTGACTTCCAGGAGTAACCAAATTCTTGCCGACACTGTGTGCACAAAACATCTCTTGGTCAGCATGGAATACTAGCTCAGTTTCATCATATGCTTTGCTATAGTATTGTGACACGCATTCAACATTAGAACCGGAAAGTCCAGGGAATGCAGAATCCAATGATTTGCTAAAGGAAACAAAAGCTTCTGCATCAGTTGAAGCCGGCTCACAAACAAAATCATCCAGCATTTCAGCATCTTCTCCCAAGACACGGTCACCCATGAAAGGATCGATTTCGTTCCCAGCAATATGACTATTAGGCTCAGATGATGTCTCTGAGCCCTTAGACGTCATGTCTCCTTCACCTATGTTCACCGACCCCCCTATCCTCTCATGAAGTTTTAAAACCCTAGTTCTATTGGTCAACGGCTCACCACAGTTCTTTTCCATTGCTGTTGCAAGAATATCTTCTGCATGAATTGTAGGTTGTGAGACTACTGCCTCATCATCTGATTGCAATGTGCAACGCAGCCTAGGGTTCTTGAAACTTAAAGCATCTCTCCCCAAATTCTTCTTTGGTTCTGCACCAGATGCATGCCTGACAGACAGCAGCTTTGTCCTCAAAGACGAAAATTTCTTACCTCCAGATGGCATTGCATGGCCTAACGACATTTTCCTTGGAGGTGTAGCTATCTTGCCCTCGGAAGAAAAAGTACGATGGTGGGAGATGCTTGAGCCAATAAAAGAGCTAGCATTTCTCACAGTCGGACTGCTGCTTATCCCAGTTCTCTTATTACTCCGAGAAGGAGCGTGATTTTCTGCACGATTTGGAGGATCCACAAGGTGCTCGTGAACTGATGTGCTGTCTTTTCTCGACTGCTTAACATTAAATTTGGAGGACATCAAATGATTTTTCTTTTGAGTTAAGTGTTCAGATCTCAATGAGGAAAACCCGGGTCCCTTTCTTATAAAAGGCAGTTCTGTCCATCCATCATGAGATCTGCATAGGTTCTCCTTTCGCTTGAGGCCTTCAGGAGGCAACATAGGATTTTCATCGGATGCAATTGGGGATATTGGGGCACTATTTCCTATATCACCAAGTGATGAAACACTTTTTATTCGCAAGTTCTTCGAACTTTTATCTGGATGCTTATTTTCAAGCTCATGATTGGTCCTCTTTTTTAGACCAGTACGCTTGGAGCCTACCCACTGTTTAATCATCCCAAAATCATCGGACTTCATATAACCAGAGGCTGTGGGGGACTTTGTAGGATCATCGTCCTTGCCACATTCATGGGGATATACTTTCTGTTGATCATCACTAACCTGTCAGCATCACGGGGCAAATTTCAAGAGGGAGATGACAAAAATATTAAGCATTACATCCATATATACCCATTGATCTAAAGTCACACGAACGCGTTAAGAGCTGTGACTCCAAAAAAGTAATGATCCGTATAACATGAATATAGATAAATAGTAATATAAAATGAAAATCCAAAAGTGGCAGATGTCCTTAGTAGCTTGAGACAAAAATTCAGAAACATATTGTGCAAAGATTTAGATAATTTGCTCAGCTTTTTTCAAAGAAATCTTTCTACGGAATATGAGACAGAAAATCAAATCCGCCCCATTCAACTAAAACAAGTACCAGACCTCCGAATTACTGAAGTGGAAGATAGAAAGTGAAGGAAGACATGACTTACCTCAACCCCGGAGTAGCAACTTTCCGGACCATGTAGAGGAGAAACAGGAAGTTGATCAGGAACGGGAGAGCAACTTCCTTGGCCATCAAGAGAATTTTTCTGAACCTCAAGTCTCTGGACAGTATGCTTCTTCTTCTTCTTCTTCTTACTCGAAAGCAACTTGATTCCTTTATCTCTTTTGACATGCTTGCATGCTCCGGAATCATTAACATTCGGCTTTGCAAGCGGAGGATGGTTGAGCTTTGATAAAATCCGAAGTTTAGTGCCACTGGAGTCGATATACACAGCACCCTCCTGGTTGATGTCCTCAAAATCGACTGGAGAATATGTTTTCTTCTCCTCCTCCTCGTCCTCCTCCTCCTCAGCAGACGCCTCTTCCAAATCCTGAGGGTGAAGGCCCATATTTGAAGCCCAGTTCGTTCCATTTCTTTTATCAAGATCATCCAATGTACAGCTTAGGGCTGTTTCATATATGTCCACCATCAACCTTGTTTTCCTTGGTTTTATTCTATGCTTAATCACTTTGGAATTCGCTGTCCATTTGATTGTGGACTCGCCAGAAAGGCATTGATCGATGTGAGCATTCAGAGTGGTGTTTGAAGAGGATGAAAATGACTTGCACACGGGCACACTTTTGAAGCCATTGTTTCTGAAACCACAGCCGAATCTTCGTTTGATTTCGGCTCAGCAATATTGTTTTCACATCCAATCTGCACTTCTTAACTGGGCTTTGAATATTACTTTCAGCCTTCTTGAGCTCTTGAACTGCCTGAGATACTGGCAAATATCGAGCTTCTGGTTCTGAGCAACTATTTATAATTGGGGAACAGAATTTATATCAGAAGACGATTGGCTCGTTGTGGTTGATGGGAATTCTTTATCCTCTTCACATTCACTCGAGTTGATGTTCTCAACGTTCATAGCTGGCCTCTTGCGAACACCACCGTCTTTCAGCTCGGGATATTTCACATCACAATACCTTAAACTATCAACTACACGTTGTTCCTCTAGAGATGGGTTTCACAGAACCCAGAGACTGGAAAGGAGGCAACACATCCTTCACTCCATGCTTCAAACAAAGCTGCAAATTCTTCTGAGAAAATGGCCAGTTATTCTTGATATCTTTGCCCTTGTTTTGAATACATAATCCCTGCAGCAAAATATGCAACTCATGAACACCAAACTCAAGATTTAGGAGAACAAATTGCAGCAATTTCCATCACAGAAGAGGTTATCAAAACGAAATTAGTCCCAAACTAGAAAACAAAGGGGTATAATTGAGGAAACAGCAACACCACTAGAAAAAAGAGCTCTTGACAGAGGATTTAATGATAAGATGAACACAAAATAGTTCATCATATCAAATGCTAGCTAGCTATGAGTATGTGAATATCTCAAGCAGGTTTTGTTATCTGAAGTCACCGCCAGCATAAAATGACCAAAAAAGAAAGTTTTGTCCAAATACAGCTGTTCAAAATTGACCAACGGCGGTCATCTTAAACAAGGGAACAAAAGCTTTACTTAGACAGAGAAGGCCCTCAAAAGCCAAAACCTGCCAACAACAACATAATCAACACAAAATTAGCAAACGATTAAGAAAGCAAATCTTGAGTTAGTGCAGATATATCTATGTATGAAGCAAGAGGGAAAACCCATAAATGGATCAATCACATCAGATCACTAGATACTGGTTGGATCTGACCAATCCAAAAGGCTTCAGGAAACAGCATGACCATGATCAACACCTCCTGTGGTGTAGAGAGAGAGAGAGAGAACTTTACAAGAGTTAAGAGAGAGATTAATTAATCAAGGCTTTTTTTACCTTATGGAGAAGTTCGGAAGTGGGTTGTTGTAATCAAGGCCTGAGTTGAACAGATCTACCCGAAGCAGCTGCTGCTGATTAGTATCAGAAGCCCTCTCATCACTGCCACCATCACAACTTCTCAGTTGCGAGATTTCACAGAGATCTGGAGGAGGGTTTTCAGTGGATAACATCTGCTGCTATCCTTGTTTTCCTTCTTGTGCTGTTTAGCCAAACAGTCACAAGAACTTCCTCTCTCTCAGCGCCACCAAAACACCGAATGTAACAACAGTAGGCCGCGCCTCGCTACCCCACCCACCACCGCAGAATTAAACAACCCCACTTCACCTAAAGAGTACAGATCTCAATTTTTCCAATTAATCCATCAGCCCTGCAAAGAATACATACATAAAGAGCGCGTCAACACAAGACCCACAAGTTTGAAGAAAGGGATGCAGAATTATTGAGACTGGAATAGTAGTTTCAGACCCCTCTTGCAACGTCATTTTATGTGGTCGGAATGAGTGATCTGAAACATATATATGCCTCACTTAAACTTGCACCGGTTTGGAAGAGCTTGATTGAGCAAGAAAAGGGCTAATTTTGAGAGATTAAGTAATGATGAGACCTAATCAATCGTCATTTTATGTGGGTAAACCAAGACAAAGTACAAAATTTCGTCAAGCTTTTGTGGATGGAAGACAACTAAGCGCTTACACACTGCAAAAACAATATCAAGAAAGCGAAATTTGTATCCGAAACTTGAGATGAATCTCAAATATTTCGACCAATAAAATTTGGGGCTTTTATACACTGTTTTATGGATAAGTAGAGCTCAAAATTGAAGTCACCGGTGAGAAAAAATTTCTAGGTTAGGAGCAAGGTTTTCTAGGCCGGGTTCACAAATCACAAATTTTGATTTGATTGAGAACAGTAGCAGCTGCGACTAGAAAAATTCGGCACTGAAAGAAGATAGGCAGATTTACTCGTTTTGCTTTCACAAGAGAGAAGACTTGAGCAAAGTCCGTCAAAGATTACTAAACAAAACACCAAGATCAAATAAGCTCCAACTATAGATCATAAAATCACAGAAATAGCGGCTACAGTTTACCAAGAAAATCCGCAGAAAAAGGGGGCCAAGTTCAAGAAAAGAAGAAGCTGTGAGAGGACATAACAGGAAAAAAATCTTGTGAAACAGAAAATATCAAACGAAATCGAAGCAGCCCAAGAAAATCTGGTGCCCGAAAACCCTCCAACACGAGAAGAAAATGAGCAGAATCCGAAGGCTACATGAATTTATACACCTTTTTAGCTTTGAAACTCTTTGAGAGAAGGAAAAATGGGGTGTGGAGATGAGGTTATCGGATGTATTATAGAGGGTTAAACAATGTTAGATAGAAACACTGAATGAGATAGCAAAGAAAAGAAGAGAGAGAATTGTCTACATGTATAGGTGTGTATATATGAGTATGATGAGAGAGGGGGGGGGGGGGGTTAATGGTAATGGTAATGGTAATGGTAATGGTAATGGTAATTGAAGAGGCAGCAGCTCCACCCACTCACACATCAAAAGGGGCATCAGGTTCTTCTCTCCACCAGAAAGCAGGTTTATACCATTAAACACCCCACGATTCACCTCACCCTCTGTGAATATGCGTGAGACAAGATAAAAGAAAAGAAAAGAAAAGCCAAGCCAAGATATTATCAGGAAAAAGAGAAATATTGAAGAAACAAACAACCCAACCCAACCCAATAAAATGTAGAGAGAGAGAGAGACGAGCAGTCATAGTCTAAACAAAGCTGTCCTTTCCTATACCTACCCTACAGCAGGGTTTTTTCTTCCATTTCCTCAAATTATTTAATACCATACCCATTTGAACTGTTTGCTTTTATGTTTCGTTTCATCTTTTATTTTTTTATTTTTTTATTTTTATCTTTTATCTATTAAGTACTACTATATATTTTGGGACTTCAGTTTCTTGCATGATTCATGATTTGAGTGTTGTTACGGTCTTAGCCTCGTCCTCTTTCTAAAATTACAATTTTACAGCAGACCACAACGCTCCCCATCGCTACGCGACAAGGAACACTAGTACTTTGTTTTCCTTTTTTCTTTTTCGGTGCTATTTGTTAAGTAATATTAATGATGATAAAAGCAGCGCCCATGTTTCAAAATTATTAATGTCTTGTTTTTAGCTTAACTAAACTATTTATTTTACTTATATGCTATGCTTCTCTTGGAATTTTAAGTGACATTTTTTATTAAATGAAACAATAACAATTTGGCCATTGTCAAAATATTAACTTGAAATTTCAATTACAACGACCTAAAAGTCGTATTAAAAGTACAAAGAGAATAATGAAGGACTATATTAGGTTGCGTGGCTCCTGCCAATTCGCAATAGCTGGATTGGCACGTGAGATGCATGCATAGTAATAATAATAGTAGTAGTAGAACTTCATAGGCAAATTTTGATCCCAAGTTCTTGGTTTTGAATAGTGAATTTTCTCTCTATTGGGGAGCAAGAAAATGCATCCCATGCCAACTAGATATCACCTGTATATTGGAGGTGCTCTCACGTCACTACTTAGAGATGGCAATGGATTTTGGACTTGATCCAACTCTGCAAATCCAAATCTATTTTTTAGAATTTGGATCTTTAAAAAATAGGATTAGACAAATCTAGACAGGATCCGAACAATTTCTTTAAAATTTAGATATGGATCTTGATTTCTGAGATCTACATCCGCTCCAGATCGACCCATGAATCGATATATATATATATATATATATATATATATATATAGGAGGATTAACGTGAGAACTATTTTATCGTGAGAACAAAAAATGATGAATTATTGTAAAGTTTATGAACCATCGAAAAATTACCGAATCCAAAAAATAGAATTTTCGCTTCCATGGGATTCGAACCCGGTGAAAATTTTGAATTTTAAATTCAAGAACTTATCCAACTGGATTCATCAACTTTCATAATGAATTCATTTGGTTCTTAGTTTTTAGGATAAAAATAGTTCTCATTTGAACCTACCTATATATATATATATATATGATTTTTATTTATATTTATAAGTTTATTGTATTATTTTTCTTTTTAGTCGAAGTTGGATAAATTATGTTATTGAATTGAATGGTATGTCAATAACATTAAAAAATTGTACCTTGTATTTAAAAAAAAATTATATATGAATTAGATATGAGTGATCTATTTGTTAAGATATGTATGTTACTTATTCTATTCTTATTACAATATTATTTGTTATCATGAAAACAAAAGTAAATTTGTGAGTAACATCTTTTTGTATAGTGATGATTATAGAAATTCTAAATAATTATTATAGTGTTATTGTGCATTTAGATTATTATTATTATGGTATTACTGTGAATTATAGTTGATTTATGATTTATTTTAAAAGAAAAAATATGTGAATCCAAGTCTAGACCTTGGATCCTGTGAATTTGGGTATAGATCTAATTTTTTTGGATCCAATGAATCTGGATCAGATCCTAATCCAAACAAAAAAAATTGGATCTGAATTTATACTTAGCAAGATCCAGTTCAAACCATGTTCACTGCCATTCATAATCACACAAACAAACATAAGTAGAACAAGTGTATAGTTGTCCTCAGGTGACAAATGGTTAAGGTGGGTTCGCGTGGCGAGAGGTCACAGTTCGAACTCCACCAAACGCCTCTATGAGTTTGAGTCTGTCACACTGGTTTTCAAGTATGGTTTACGTCTCGTGTGGTTTGCAGACTATCATGCAGACAGTGGGGTTTAAGGTCTTGCACCTAAGGTAGTGCATGGGTTCCCATGATACCAAAAAAAAAAAAATTTATAGTTGGTATACACTAATATGAGGTGATTGTTGTGAAATTAGTCTAGTAATGGAGATTAATTTGTAGTAAAATGTTTCGAGTTCAAGTTTTGGTAAGACATTTCGAATTGAAGTCTTTCTATAGAATTTAACCAGCTAGTGTGATTATTACATAGAAATTTCATTTGCATCCATGCACAAGTACAGAGATACAGAAGACGTTTATTAAGAAAACATAGGTCTATAAATATATATAGATAAAACTGAATATAAATTTTCAATTTTTTAATATGCACATACAAATTTGGAGATATTAAATGTTTTAATACAGGACATCTTTTTTGATAGACTAGTGGTATTTGTAGGAGGCATAAATTAGCGGTACTTTGGTTAAATTAACAAAATTGTGCACACATTTAAGTGACAGAGAAGTTAGACGATTGACAAGCTTATAGTTGATTTATTGCATTATTTTGAATTGAGTATATACACGTTCTAATTAAATATTTACTTGAGGGTTGAGTACATTATATTTTTATATCATTTTCTTGAGGATTGAGTTTAAGTATTTGAATTTGGGGAAAATACATACTTATAGCTGATAAATTGATTTTGTGATAATTTTAGTCTAATAAATCAATAATACGTTAATCAAGCCTAATGAATTGATCTTCTGACAATTTTAACACATAAATGATTTTTGGCACAAAAAACACAGTCGACACCATTAAATGACATATAGAAAACATAAATTAGAAACATCATTGGAAATTACTTACGAACTATATGTTATTTTCAGTGTCTATTATTATTTTCAACGTCGAAAAAACAGTTACGTGCTAAAATTGTCATAAAATCAATTCATTAGACTTGATTGATGTATTAGGTTAAAGTTATCGTAAAATCAATTTATTAGGTCAAAATTATGTATTTTCCCTTGAATTTATTTGAAATGTGTAAAATTTTGATTGTTGTATGAGTACATTTTACATTTCTAAATTTATTTGGAGCCAAACTTCTCATCTCTTCAACTTTTCATTTTTGTTTTATTTTTCTTAGCGTTGTTTGAGGACAAACAATGATTTAAGTTTGGAAGTTAACAAACAAACATTTTTCTATACTTTTTAAGACTCATAAAATGTCAATTTTGTAAAACAATTAAACAAGCTTACGGGCTACTACAACAATGTTCTGATTAGTCACAAGAAAATTCGGATAGGACGGATCTGACCAGGAATTGAAACCTTGGCCAATGGACATGACTGCATCGCACCATTCATATAGGTGGGCAGGCTACGACCTTCCTAACAGGAATTAGTTCATACAATTTTTTTTTTAAATATTTTTGTTACAAAAATCTTGTGAATCTTGATACTACAATGATAATTTTTTTGAATGAGCAAAGAAAATTGAAAACTAGCCACTTTTGAACCATCGATTTCGGGCACCGTGCGTTCGATGGTTCAGCCCGGAAGTAGCTGTTGACTTGAGACCATTATATTTATAAATTTGAAGTGACCGACTTAGATTTGATCTCTATTTTTGGGAGTGGAGATATCTAATTTTTCACACCTTCTTCATCTATAAATACCTTCCATTTGAACCATTTAATATACTAATATGTAGGGATAAAGTTTAAATAACAATAAAAAAAATATCACGAGAACGGTAGGAACATTGTAGTTAATGTGCTACGATAACATTAATTTTATACGTTCAATACAGTATGTTATCACTTATCATAATGCAATAACTTTTTACGTCTAGTATAATATTCTCACGAGAAGAAATTTTTATGTAGACTCTTTCGCCATCATGTATTCTCTTTAATAAGTGAGAACTTGTAAAATGTTAATGTAAACCCTTGGTCATAACATTTCCAAGACTGAAACACACTCAATGGCGACACGTACGCAAATTAGTTATAATATTCAAGTTTTAAATGTTATAGTTGAGATTTTTTTGTAAGTTTTAATAAACTCTGTTGCTTTGACATATTGAAATTTATGAACTTTAAGATATACAATCATTTCATAATAAATATATCATCTGTTTTATACTTTATTTACAAAACTATGCATATATATTTCAATTTGTATAATCATTATAAATATCACAAAATTAATTAATAATAAAAATAAAGGACCAAACCGACAGTTCACGAGTCACAACCGTGCCGTGAAGCATATTTACGGTTGTAAAATTTTGGAAGCATGGCCCTATTCGGACGATTCCCAAACACATCTTACTAGTCATAGCAGATTTTAAGCTAAAGATCAGAATCAATTTATTATGAACATGCTAGAATTTTTTTTATCAAATAGTAATTGAGTCTCGTATAATATGTAGTACTCAATCTCATCAAATCATCTTATAGATCCTATGGGGAAGATTTGTTTTTTAAAGTTTAAATTCGTTGTTTTTGCTACAAATAAGGATATAATAATTTGATTTATTATGTTATTACGAAAAACAAATTATACATTTAGTTGAATTAGCTTGTGCATTGAAATGAACAAAAAAATGCATGCAGTTGAAGACAATAATGCATGTAGATTGGAAGAGCGCGACGCGTGCTTGCACGCCCATTAGCGTCCGTTGGCCAACAATGTATTTTTACTTTTTTTTAAATGCATGAACATGTTTTGTTAAATCCATGAACATATTTTATTAAATGTATGAACGTGTTTTGTTAAATACATGTTTGTGTTTAGGTGTCGCATGCGCTTTATGTTTTGTTAAATGCAGTTTTATGATTTTCGACAGCTAATTTCTCATACATCCTTCTCCGTCAATTCCGTCGTCTCTTTCTCCGATACCGACGAATTTCACCGTGAACCACTGTCATAGTTACCATCTCTCTCGATTCTTCAATCCTCTATTAAATCCATCTTATATTTTTTTTCAAAATCCATCAATTTTGTTCTCAAATTTTATCTTCTTTTTTTTTCTTTCAAAATCTATTTTTTATTGTTGTTCGTTTATTTTGCTATCGTTGTCAAAAGTCGGTCTTCTTGCCGTCGTCTTTTCCGCCAAGAAAAAGAAGAAAAATGTTGATTTGTTTTCTTTCCATTTTGCTCCTTACGGAAAAAATTAAAAAATGAGTCGTCACGTGTCGAACATGGTGCGACCACATATTCAAAATATGTGGTCTGGATTTGATACTATATACTATATGAGAACCAGGTACTATAGGAACCCAATCATATATATATATGTATATATGAAGGATCAAATAGTACCCGAACCTGAGATAATATGTAGTACTCAATCTCATCCACTCATTTCATAGATCATATAGTTGAGATTTTTTCGAACTTTTTAAGCTTAATTTCGTTGATTTCGCTACAGTAATGGTAGATTAGTAATTTGAATTGTTATGTGGTTAGAAAAAACAAACCATGCATTTAGTTGAACTGACTTATGCATTCAAATAAACACAAAAGTGCATGCAGTTGAATAGAATAATGCATGTGGTTGGAAGCTCGCGCCCAGCGTGCGGACGCGTCCATCGTGCACTCATGCTCGTGCATCGTCTCGGCTCTCGCTCGGGCACCCATTGGCCAATAATGCATTTTTACGTTTTGTTAAATGCATGAACATGTTTTATTAAATGTATGAACGTGCTTTGTTGATTGCATGTTTAGGTTTTGTGCCAACATGCAGTTTTATGATTTTCGACAGCAAATCTCTCATCCATCAATCTCCGTCAATTCCGCTGTCTCTTTCCTCGATTACCGACGAATTCACTGTGAATCACTGTCATAGCCACCATCTCTCTCGATTATTCAATCATCTATTAAATTCATCTTTAATTTTTTTTTTCAAAATTCATCAATTTTTTTCTTCTTTTTCTTTCTTTCAAAATCTGTTGTTTGTCGTTGTTCGTGTATATTGTTGCTATTGTTCGTCGTTGTTACCGCCTACGCTGTCCGTAGCCGTTGCCGTTGTCCTCGTCGTCGGCGTCGTCCGCTGCCACCAAGGAGGAGAAGAAGAAGGCTGATTTGATTTCTTCACATTTTGTCCATTGCGAAAAAAAGAAAAAAGGAGTTGTCACGTGTCAGCTTGTGGTGCGGTCAAGTGTTCAAAATATATGATCTAGATTGGGTACTACATATTATATGTAGACCGGGTACTACGAGAACTCAACCCTATATATATATATATTTTATATATATATATATATATATAGTTGAGTTATAATAAAAACATATTTTTCGTAAAAACCTAAAAACTAATGTATTTTACATATAAAGTTAATGCATTCTATGTATAAAATTAATGCACCCTGAAATTCTAGTAAAGATAACATTATTTATCAATATTTTGTAGTGCAATAACTTTATATATAAAAGTCCTGGTTTTAAACTTTTATGTATATATTATTTGAGGAGGGGGGAGTTGGTGGGTTGAGGTAGTCCATCGTAGGTTTTTAATTAACATCGATAGTAAATCTGTTAAAAATAAAATATATTATAAAGATGTATACTAAATATATAATGTAATCACGCATATATGTATATAATAGTTGAAACACATAAAGGAAGTCCAAAAGGTGTGAATAGTTGGTCAAGCATATGTATTATATAGAATTTGCAGTACTCAATGCAAATTAAAAAACTGTAATGTTTTCTGTCTTTTTTTTCCAGCTGGAAAAGAAACCAAATTGAGGTTGAAAGAATTATTGGTTAGCTCTGTTTTTGTATTCTCCCAGTCTATCTTTAAGGACATACATTGAATGTATTTAATGAAGTATGCATCGTGCAAGTCTCTACATTTGTATTAGAATTTCAGGCTTTAGGATTCTAATTGCTGTTCTCAAACGAAAATGCTTAAAAGCATTTAAAACATAGCGTAAAGAACAAATCCAAATAACATACTTTCCTTATTACCATAGCTAGATGAGACCATTCTTATCTGAACTCTATGGTACATATATGTATATATGTATACTAATTATATTTAATAAAATTTCTTCTTATGATAATTGTAAATAATACAAAATCAATGATCTATACTGGTCTTAGGAACTCAAAGATATAGGGGATATGTCGCACACCATTTATGAACATCACTGATGTATAGTCCATATTAATATTTTAGTTTCTCTTTATAATTAGATAATGAAATGTATAGATCATATAAGAATCAAAACTAAACAAATTAATTTTATTCATCTATTTGAATAAAATTAAAAAATGGTCCATTGTATAAATTCATGCAACAAAGTATTCAATGGAGATCTTCATAATTTAATAGCTAAAAACAATTATTGTGAGTTTTTATTTTACCCCAATCATATATATAAATATGTAATTGTATGTCTATGCGCCGCCATGAATTTTATTACTGGGCTGAACATTATATCTAGAAAAGGCGAGTATATTTTAAAATTAAACTTTCACAAAATGTGATGATATAATATCGATAACAGGAGTTCAGGGGTTTGTTTGTCAAATATTAATAAGATGAATGGTTTATTTGCAAAAAAGATAATATAGATACTGCAGCAATACCTTTTTCTCCATCAGAGCATTAAGGTCGATATAATAATCGATTTGGCTGAACAACTCCAGTTGTATATGGCGTTCAATCCCCAAAATTAGAAAATGAATGTCACAATTTTAAACATCATAAAAAAAAAAGGAGTCAATGAAAGTCTAAACTATAATATTTCATTTTGGTCTGTACCGATCTGTTCTTACCTTTTACTATATTATTTTAGCCCAAACATATCTCATCCGTCCACCAAAACGTCGATCGATTTTGGTGTACGCGAGTTTTAAGAAAACTATAATGAGTGTAAAATAAATGTGTATAAAAGGTGTGTCATTGAGATAATAAATGAATATATTAATGGATTGTGAGTGTAAAAGGTGGACCATGAGTGTTTTTTGTAAATAAGTGAATAAGTTGAGGTAAAAATGTAAAGTTTGGTGTTCTAAAAAGGAAAGTGCACATTTTGATGGGCCGGATGAAAAGGAATTAAATGTACGTTTTTGGTGAATGGAGGAGTATTAATTATCTCTATTAAATCATTAAAATTTCTTATTATAAAGTTCTTTCTAATGTGTTGTTAAACGTGTTCTAAGAAATATGAGCAAACGAATTGCTTAGATATGTTATCAAATAGTGAAATACTTTTTTTTTAATGAGCTTTTGAACTTTTGGCAATTTTTTTCGCAGGGCTTTTCTTCTTCTTTTTTTTGAAAAAAATGAGTACCTTGTAATATGATTTTTAATGGATTAGAAACTAAAGTAAAAGCAAGTTTTTCGGAAACCAAGTAAAAGCAAAAGTTATATATAAGTATTTTAATTTATTTATTTCACCAGTTTCCAAGCATGATACAACTACACTATATAATATTTGTATTAGTAAAAAATACAAATGAAATAAAAAATAATTACAAGGATTACGATATTGTTTGGTAGGCCTACTTAGAGGGTGTTTGGCCAAGCTTATAAGCTTTTCAAAACAGCTTATAAGTTGTTTAGGAGCTTATAAGTTCATACAAAATGTTTGACAAAATAAAGCTCTTAAAATGCTTTATGTTTGTGAAAATAAATTCCAACAACTTATAAGCTCCCTAAAAATAAGTAGTTCAACCCCAACTTATTTTTTTATAAGCTTACAAGTAACAGTGAATTTAGTAAAATAACTCTTAGAGCTTATAAGCTCATTAAAATAATCTTAGCCAAACACCCTCTTAGTCCATCCATCTAATGGGGAAAAAAGGAAAAGGCAAAAGTGAGAGCCCATCCCATCTAGGTATCTTCCATCGCAGAATTCAAAATGATCCCCATCACTCATCCAAGATTTTTTTTTATTTTGTTGTGGAGTTCTTTTTCTTTGGTACGTCATTCACATCTCACAAGATATAATTAATCAAGTAGACTAATTAATTAGAAATTAGGGACAATATTTTATGTATATATATATTTGTTTGCAATATTGTAAAATAAATGATATACTATTGAGTTTTAGCCAGTTGAAGTATTTATAACAACTAATCTTTCTTATTTATATGTATCGTAAAAATGACCATGCAAATCATATGTCATCATGATAGCATCAATATTCTTATATAAATCTAATTTTCTTAATTAGACTAGTAAATAAAGGATTTCAATTATAACCTAGCTAGTTATACCACATTATTTGGATTGACGTAGTAGACGTAATTAAAATGTAACGGTGTCATTATTAGCACGTTGTAACAAAATAGTCTCGTCATATGCGATTGGCTCTTGGGAGTGGCGCCGGCGATAAATAATTAATTTATCTAATGTGGTTTTCTTAATTTATGATGAATTGATATTTACTACAGGTTTAAATAATTAGAGATTTTCGAGGGCTAAATTGTTGATGCTTTGGACTAGTAATTAGGGATTTTCGAGGTTTATTTGGATGGAGATGAAGAGGAAGAATATGCAATTGCAGCCGCAGAAGCAGATGTACCCTTCTCCGATCCGCCGCTGCCGGTGGTTTCCGCCATTGTTTTGCATCATGGTGGCGGTGGAAGAGGACTGTGGATATTCGAGAATTTACCCAACACAGTCATTCTTAATTGGTCGGGAAATTAAATACGGGATTAATTTTTCCAACAAAAATATGAAATACTAAAATTACAGGTTCGTAAACATTATCTGTATGTTAAAACGCTCAAATGTTAATTTGCCCTAATCTTTTCGTGAAGGCATTTGGCCTTTAGCAGTGGCATTTCATCGTATGTATTATGGAGTTGGATTTGTTCCTCAATTATGTAAAAGAAAAGGCAGACAGAAAGAAGTAGAGATTATATATAGGTGTGAGACCACATTAATTAGGAGTTGCCACTGAAAGAGGCAAGTAATTGAATCTATGTCGACCATTATTTTAACGTTGAATGATTTACAATTATCAATTTTTGATTTAATAATCTGTTGAGAGAGGATGATGAAAGTGGTTTAATTGATGTAATTGATAAGTGTTTAACTGAGAGCCGAATGTATCAGAATGTGTATGTATCTAGAGACTCTTTCAATCCGTTTATCATGATGCACTTAAATCCTTTGTAAAAATGTAAATGGTTTATTGATGAGAGTGGGATGTACATGTACTACTGCATTATTCTACATCTATGTAAGTCCGTTGAAACAAATAAAATTAAGTTACACATAACTAAAATAGTAAAACCTACTTTAAAGTATACCAATTAATGAAGACCTTTTTTATTATTACTATTTATGAATAATGTAATCTAAAATAGTGCTTCAAATCTGCTATATCTTAATCTATACGAACAGTTTAACCTATAATCTGAAGTTATGTTGAGTGGGGCAAACATGAATATATTCCAATACCGACTCTTTCTATGAAGAAGCTAAGCTACTGCCAGATTACATTGGTGGCTTCGGCGCCATGTCTATGGATATGCTAATAATGCATCTCATTTTTTTATTTTTTTTTTTGATATCATGAACCCCATGATCATTATCTTAGTGTACAAGACCTGCAAACCCCACGTTCTACGCAATAGCCCGCAAACCACACACATGCGTGAAACCACACTTGAAAACCAGTGTGTGTGCTCAAACCTATAAAGCGTTTGATGGGGTTCGAACTCGTGACATCTCGACCACGAGAACCCACCTTAATTTAGAACGCCATGTCCAGGGGACAATAATGCATCTCATTTCATCAATTCATGTGCATTGCTCTAACTAATTCCATCTATTCCACTCACAACTTTTTGAGATGGCTCAACAATATTGTACCTCAACTTTGCTTAATCCCCTTCACAAAATAAATAAATAGATAGAAATATTATAACTTATTTTTGAGCGAAAACGTGTAAAATGACGTGAAAATCAAATTGGAGTGCATAATAGTATGGCGGTGCAGGTTGAATAAATAATAAATTGTAAACGTGGCCCTATTACCTGGCGCATCGTGTCCGCCACACTAGTTCCTTTCTTCATCCCTTATATTTTTATTAATAATTTAAAGACGAGTAGATTTGGGTCAGGCAACCAAATTCGTGCATCCTTTAATTAGTCCATCGAAGCAATCACGGCCCTTCTAAGTTCTTCTATTCTCCACATACATTTATCTAATCTTTTCTAAAAATGTTTTAAAATTAGCTAATAATACCCTATTGCTGAAGGAGATCTCTTCATACATATATACTCTAAAAACTATGAGCTTGTTTGGTAGACATATTTAAATATATCAAGATAGATAAGAATAAGATATGTATTGTAGATTGATAAATCTAGTAAGAGAGATTTATGAAAACAGTAAAGAACACAAGAGACTTTTACGTGGTTCGATCAAGAATAAGATCTACGTCCACGGAGGAGATGATCCTCAAGATGTTTACTATAATTTGATTACACAAGTATCTCAAAGGGCTCTAGTATTGATGAATTGCTAACCCTTTTACCTTCAATCTAACTCCTATTTATACACAAACGTAAATCATGTCCCACGAATCCTTGATTGGCGGGCCATAATTCTCTATAACCGACCATGATCTCCACCATTATTACCCATGATTACTATCGTTACCCATAATTAGGGTTTAGGGATCGTCATTTAGCATAACCGAGTAGGGCAACATTAGGCTAGGCCCACTGTTTGGGGCTGAGAGATCGGGCCATATCCCTGTTGTTGGGCACGAGAGGTTGGGCCATATCTATCATAGCCCCCAAAAGTCGAGGAATAGCCTTACCGAGGTGAAGCGGAGAATGTGCTTTGCCGAGGCGGATATTGTCTTGGTCAAGTTTTCGTTGAAGGTTTGTCTTTGTTGTATGACTGAAATACTTGTTGGTCCGGTGGTCATGCCCGACCGAAATACTCTCACGATCCTGGGTGGACATGTCCGACCTTAAAATACCTGGTCCGAGGTGGACATGGGGCCTGACCGATGCCCGAACTCAAAATCATTAGTCAAGTCGAGATCCGGATGTCGAGGTGATCGAGGTCCGACCTGAAATACTTACGTATTGGGACATGGGCGTAGTCAGATGTCCGACCTCGTAGTAATCATCACGTGATCGGAATGGCGGTCTATTTTCCGGAGAATACGCTATACGCGCCAAAGCGGTAGTTGGGCACTTCAAAAGCGCGCGGCGTGGTCACACATCCAACCGTAAATAGCACGTGTAATAAACGAAAACAGATTTTTAGCGCCATTTATCCTATAAATAGGTCTAAAAGAGGAACGCTCATTTTCTCCTTCGACGTTTGAATCCAGAGAATATAACCTTAGAAATCCCCAATTCCTCTTCGGACTTTGTTGAAGAAATCGAAATCTGCTCCGGAAAAAGTAAGTATGTATTCTTCACCTTCTCATTCCTCTTCTCGCTCGATAACTCGGTTCGGCCGGGTTACGGCGTCAAGATCCCAATGTAAGGGATTATATATGCCATAACCGCCTAGGTAAATCCATAGGACTTAGTTCTAGGGTTTCACCAGTGTCTTCGGTATGGGATGGCCTCAGGATTGGTGGGGCGAAATCAACTTTGACGATGGAGGAGCTTCTGGTGGTCGCTGAGAAATACCACATCCCAGAGGATGCATGGTGGTGCTTGCCAAAACCCAACGATAGGGCGATGGCCCCTCCGGAGGGATTTATCACCATTTTTGTAGATAGCTTAATAGCTGGGCTTAGATTTCCTTTTGCCCCCATTTTCCTTAGCTTTCAAGAGTATTTTCAGATCCCTATATGCCAACTGACCTCCAATTCTATTAGGTCGACGGTGGGGTTAGGGTTGGCCTGTTATGGCATAGGCGAGAGGTTCTCTTTCGAAGTCTTGATGCGTTTTTTTAGCATCAAGTCTATAGGGGAGTATATTACCGTCACCGTCGTCAAGTTTAAAATTGCTTCCCATCTAAGGTATCTCACCGCAAAATAGATACTTTTTTGCGGGTGAGGGTATCCAAGGTATGAGTGGGGCCTCGGGCGATGAAGGACGGAAAATTAATCCCGGGCCCTATGGAGAAGCGTTGAACGATATGGGTGAGATCTATCGATCAACTATACCGAGGATGATTTGAACGATGTTGAAATTTGAGTGTCTATAGGTCGAAGCTCCAAAGTGTCGTGGTCCGATTTGGGTGAGGGCAACCTTCTTATCTTTATTTCCTCGTTTGATTTCTTGTGCTAATGAAATTCTCATGTTGAATGCGGTGAAGGTTGACCCGACCGGAGAAGTCGATGTGCCGATCTCGCCGCTGCCGCTTCCTCCGATCGAAGGAGAGCCGAGGAAGAAGGCGAGACAGGCGAGTCCACCCAATGCCCGTGGTGGTGGACGCCTGAAGATTTGGTGACCGGTCCTCGAGACGCCTCGGGCCCGACGTTGGAGATCGAGGTCCATGGTCAAGATCACCGAGGTGCCGGCTTCAAAGACTTCCTTATCCTTCCGAAAGGTATAAGTCGCTACCCTTCTCCTTGTAAGTTTGTTGTTACTTGTTGCTTATTGTTCCATATTCGTGACGCGGCCTCGATGGCGGGTGAGATGCACCGCATGGCCGGGCTTATCGTTGAGGGCGCCTCGCAATATGAGGCCATGGAGAGAAGGCTAGCCACTGCGGACAGACTGAGGGCCGCGGCTGAATCCGCGCTGGATGCTTCCAGGGTGGACGCCGAACTTGCTAAGGCGAAGTCGGGCGAAGAAGTGGCGAAGATGGCACCGAGAGTGCCCTCAAGAAGAAGGACCGCCTTGCAGTGGCCCGTCTTGAAGTGGAGAGCGCCAAGAGGAGGTCGCCGAGGCGAGAGAAGGCTGGGCACAAGAAAAGCGCTTCTTGGCATGGGCAAGGACCTATCTTGAGGGCCTCGCCAAGAAGCTTATCGAGTCGGAGAGTTTTCCTCTTTCATCTCCGACCGGCCGCCGTGATGAGGCCGAGGTGATTTGTGCCCACCTAGAGAAGTTGGCGGCCGAGACCAGATTTTGATAAGGCCCAACACGGTTGGGTTGAGGTCGACCACCGAGGTATGCAAGAATTACGCCGCATAATCGTGGGCGACCTCCTTTCCCGTGGTGGATGCCTTGGCGTCTTCGCCTCACTCGACGGCGGAGGTCAGAACTCAAAGGTCAAGGAAGATGAAGACGTGGAGCTCAAGCCTTCCTTGTCGAGTTGAGGACCAAACCAGGCGGCGGTGTCCAAGTTCGGACGTCCCTTCCGCAGATCGGCAACGGCGGAAGAGAAGCAGCAGCAGCCCAACAGAGGTCGGAGGGTCGCAATCACCTAATGAGCCCGAGGTCGGTGGACCCAATGTAATAGGATGATTTGCCGGGATCGATAGGACCGGTGTTGTACAAACTTCCGCTTTGAATAATAATAGACATATCTTGTTAAAATGCCTCGTTCATTGTCTTATTTCTAGCGTTCTTCATCTCAAATCGCGGACTCGATCATGAGTTGCTAACAAAGTGAAAGAAGTCCGAGGTGCTCTGGCCGAGAAAGATGAAGAGGTGGCACATCTGGAGAGTCGGATCGCCGAAATGACTCGGTGTATCGCCAAGATGGACGTCATTTCGGTATCTTCACCGAACTGAAACAAAAGTTGCATGAAGTCGATCATGAGGTGGCCCGCCTTCTTTGAAAATGAGGCGCTAAAATTAAGGATTACACATCTCAAGTCCGGGGCTGATTTATCTGCAGATGTAATCCACGGACGACTAATGCATGCTGCGAACAAATTGAGGCGACAACAGAAGCTCGGCTCGGATCGGAAGAGCATGAAGAGTACGAAAAGGTCATCCGCGGACTGGGGAACGACTATATCTGAAGCCGACGATCGAGTTCGAGCTTGTTGGCGGAGGCATGGTATTGAGGATGAGGAGGTCCCAATAGCAAGAATTTTAAAGACCGCCGACTACGTCCGAAATACATGCAGATGTATGAGATCGTCAGAACGACGCATGCCCCGCCCGCAAGATCTACAGAGGGCAATGCCGATCCCATAATTGAAGAGCAAGAAGAGGAGGCATACTGATCACGCCAAGTGCTCCGTCAAATGGGTCCATCCGACAGCGTATAGAAGGCGGCTCGGCGGTTCGGAGAGGAGGACGCGGACTGCAAATCGACGTGGAAGGGCTAGAGCTCGGGGACAAGGGCATAGTCACGGTCCGACGTCAGTTCACTTGGTCGAGATGTGGCCTCGGTGCGGATTGAATTCCCAGTGCCGAATCCGCCCGCCGAGTCAAACTACTCCGGAACAAAGCCGGTGGGCCACCTCAGAGATTGGGTGGAAGGCACGAGTTTATTCCGGTATCCATCGCCGACACTGGGACTTCGCTCAAAATTATCTCGGCTTCGGTGAGTCTCATGAGGCGGAGCCCTAAACCCGAATGAGTGTACATAGTGTAGACTTTGTATGTAGGTATAAATGTATTTAGACTCGTTTCAAGTGTACGTTTTCCTCTTGAGAGGTATAAACATAGCTTAGGACTTCGCTTGGTCGTAAATGTATTTATCTTGTATACTTTGCCATAATTTGGTGAGATCCGATTTTGGATGTCTTATACATGTAGATTTTTTCAACTTAATGAGTAATCTGATGCATGCATGTAGACTTTCAAACTAGTGAGTAGTGCAGATGCGTTGACCGAGACGCTCAATTCAATGAGTAATCTACGAGTGCGGCCGCTTAGTGAGTACCCTACTTAGTGGGTTTTTTATCTTCGTGAGGCCCTCTCGTGAAGGTTAAATGCGGTATATCCAAATAGATGTTCAGATCTACTAATAAATGAAGCGAAATGAAATATTCATTGAAAATAAATATTTTATTCAACAAATATATGACATCGCACTTCGACAAGGCAAGTAAGGAGACTAACATAAAGCTGATCTGAAATCAAAACTATGTAAAGTACCTCCTTAAATGAGAAATATGCCGTGTTCGGG
The DNA here is from genome assembly GCA_036937905.1 of Salvia rosmarinus. Classification (NCBI taxonomy): domain Eukaryota; kingdom Viridiplantae; phylum Streptophyta; class Magnoliopsida; order Lamiales; family Lamiaceae; genus Salvia; species Salvia rosmarinus. The sequence continues at coordinate 81,022,925 of CM072814.1, read as the reverse complement.
GATAAGTGCACCGGATAAGTGAGATAGCTTGTAAGCCCTTTACCAAGGTTCTCGTGAACACGGTATGGGCCTTCCCATGTTGGATCCAGCTTGTTAAGACGCCTCCTCTCTTGGCTTCATTATTTCGTAGAACGAGGTCGCCTACTTGGAACGCGGAGGTTTCACCCTTTGTTGTAGTACCGTGCGACCGGGCTTTATACTTGGCTTCGCTTATGAAGGCTAGCTCGCGCTCTCTTCAAGAGCGTCGAGGTTTGCTCGCAGGTCTTCCTCGCTTCCGGCCCGATCGAGTGAAGAGTGCGCTGGCTCATGCGTCGATCTCAACGGTATGACATGACCCGATGCAGTAGACCAGGTGAAAGGGGTTTCCCCGTGCGATGTCCGAGGTGTGGTCCTGCAGGACCAAAGGACTTGAGGGAGATTTTCAGCCCAATCGCCTTTAGCTCGGTCCAACCTCTTCTTTAATCCTTGTACGATCGTGCGGTTGGTGACCTCGGTCGGCCATTCGCTTGTGGGTGTGCGACCGAGGTGAAACGTTGATCGATCTCAAGTTCTTCGCACCACTCCTTGAAGTTTTTGTCTACGAATTGGGTGCCGTTGTCCGAGACCAGAACGTGCGGTATGCCGAAGCGGCAGACTATATTTTTCCACAGTGCGAACTCTCCCGCCGTGAGGCTCGATAGTGGTTCGCCTCGACCCATTTTTGAAGTAGTCATGGCTACGACTAAGTATCGGCCGACACGGTGCTCGGTCGAACGGACCAACAATGTCGATTCCCCACTGCATGAAAGGCCATGGACTCTGCAGGCTGCTTAGATCAGTCTGAGGCAGCTTTTTGACCGTAGAGTGAATCTGGCACTTCGGGCACTTTTTGACGAGCTCGGCCGAATCTTGCACGAGGGTGGGCCAGTAATATCCCGACCTCAGCGTCTTTTTTGAGAGAGCTCGCGACCCGATGTGACTTCCACAGGACCCTCGGTGAATTTCATTGAGCACGTAATCGGCTTCTTCTGGCCCAAGGCACCTCAGGAGAGGTTGAAGGTAAGACTTCCGGTAGAGAGCGCCCTCATGCATGAGATACTTCTGGGATTTCGCCATCATCTTTTTGGCCTCCAGTCGATCCTGAGGTAGTGTGCCAATTTCCAGATATGCTTTTAGAGGCGTCATCGATTCGGTTCACCCGAGATAAGCGATATGAGGCGCCTCAATGCTTCCGGAATGAACTTCCTCATTGGCGGATTTGGATGACGAAGCCAATTTACTAAGGATGTCACTCTGTTTTCCCTCGGATTTGATTAATATCAAGTATCCGAACGAGACCAAGATCTCTTTTGCTTCTCAAGGTACTGCTTCATTCGATCCTCCTTAGCCTCGTATGTACCTAATACCTGGTTTACCACGACCTGGGAATCTCCAAATATCTGGACTTTGTCCACTTTCAATTCCTTTGCTAGGCGGAGTCCAGAGATCAATGCTTCATATTCCACTTCGTTGTTGGTGGTCGGGAAGGTAAACCGCAGGCGATGTCACTTCGCTTATCCGCCGGGAGGAGGATGCTCGCTCCATTGCCCGTCTTACATGAGGCACCATCCACATACATCTGCCAACAATCAACGGGTGATGCAACGACAGGTTCCTCCGCCGTGGGGGTGGGAGTGACCTCGCTGGTAGAGGCGACCTCGGTGAATTTGACCTCCACCAGGAAATCTGCAAGGGCTTGTCCTTTTATGGCCGGCCTGGGGGAGTATGAGATATCGTGTTCGCTAGCTCCAAAGTGCCCACTTAGCTATACGTCCAGATGACTCGGTTTTGATAAGACTTGTCTTAGAGGTAAGTCCGTTAGTACCGAACCGAATGAGCTTGAAAGTAAGGCCGAGGCGCTGCTTGGCGCTCACTAAGGCGAGCTACCTTCTCAAGGTTGGTGTACTCGCTTCCGGTCCTTTGAGAGCACGGCTAATGAAGTAGATGGGAGTTGCCGTCCCATCTCATCTCTCACCAAGACAAAGACTAATTGCCTCGTCCGAGGTGGCGGATATAACGACAGATTTTCACCTTGCTTTGGGCGGATAGTGTCGGCGGTCGGCAAGATATTCCTTCGGTGTGTGAAGGCGACTGTGTTCTTCCCGTCAGTGAAACTGAGCTCTCCTCGGATCTTGAAGAAGGAAGGCGCTCGGCAGCTCGAGATAGGAATCGGTGAGGCGGCCGGGCATCCGGTGAGTTTGTGTATTTCACGGATGGTTTTGGGATCCGCATGTCGAGCACCGTTTTCACCTTGGTAGGGTTGGCTTTGGGCCTTCGAGAAACCCAGACCCGAAATTTACCCGTTCTTACCACGAATGTGCACTGGGATTGAGCTTGAGGTTAGCCGACCGGAGAGTCAAGAATAGTTTCGAGGTCAATGGCGCGATTTTCAGCTTTTTGCTTTTGACTACTATATCATCGACATAGACCTCAACAATTTCTCCTATGTAATCCTTCAAGATCGCGCCCACCATTCTTTGGTAGGTAGCTCCAGCGTTTTAGACCGAAGGCATCTTCGGTAGGCAAAGACACCAAGTCAAGAATGAACGCTGTTTTGGGCGTCTTCCAAGCTCATCAAGACTTGGTGGTATCCTTGTATAAATCCAGAAACCAAGACCTCATGTCCCACCAATGCTTCCACCTTCTTGTCAATGTCGGGAGATGGTAGCGATCTTTTGGGCGGTGTTTATTGAGGTCGGTATAGTCGACACACATCGCCATCCCTCCCGGCTTTCGAACTACAACGGATTAGCCATCCAAGTTGGGTATTTAACCTCGCAGGATTTTAGCCTCCTGAGTTGGGTTACCTCGTCTCTTATGACCGCCATTCGCGGCAAAACTTCTTTTCTCGCCGAACCGGTTTAGTGGCGGATCAATGTTAAGACGATGAGTTATGAGCTCGGGCGAGACCCGGTCATATCCAATGGAGACCATGCAAATACATCTCTATATTCCTTAGAAGTCGCATGACCGTTGACGAATATCGATCAACCTGGGTACCAACCTTGACAACTTTGGAAGGTCGTCGTCAGATAGTCAAGATTCTCACCAAATCATCCCGAGGTGGCAACTTCGAGGGTTCTCAGAATTGCTAGGCCCGTGGTAAGGCCGCATCTTGGTTGAGACTCGTAGGCATTCTTTAGCCGCTTGGTCACCCCGAATGCTTAACACTCCACGAGGGTGGGTATCTTAATGGTGAGGTGGTACACGGAGCAGACGGGCTCGTTGCATCTGACCAATCTCTTCCTGTGATAATATTGTATGGAGAGGAGCTCGGACCGGGAAAAATTGAATGGCTTTGGTGACCGACCGGGAGCGCGCCTACGGTGACCGGAAGGGTAATGACACCTTGGGTTGAACCGCCTCGAGTAAAGCTCGTGAATCGAAGGTGCGAGTGTATCTCGAATTCCTCCGACATCAAGTTTATCGAGCAGCTACCGAATATGATGCTAACGGAGGCTCCGGCGTCAATGTAGACCGATGTATATTTTATTACCCACCACGGCTTGTATTGTAATGGCATCGGTGGGGCATGATCTTAGTCTTGGGTCGTCTTTCGAGAACACGATATTTTCTCCATCTCGAGCCGCTTGTTTTTGGCTCTTTGGGGTCGGCCTCGAGCTTCATTTCTAAACGACGACCTCGTCGTACCAACCGCAGCCCGGTTATAGCGTAAACTCGCTCCATTGCATTGGGACCTTCGCCTCGCCATCTTCGTGTCGGGTTCTTTGTTGAGGTCGGTCCACGATTGTTACCACCTCCATTTTTCCTCTCGCTTTTTATTACCCGACCCAGTCGGCCGTGTACTTCTTCGGCCCTTCCTTCACGAGCTCGTCAACTCAGAGCCCAAGGACTTGTAATCTTCGTATCGTGACCGCACCTGGTGGTAGTCACAATACTTTCCGATTGACTTTTTTTCGATCCTCCTTTCATAGGAGGAGGTTTTGGAAAGAGCTCGATGTGAAGCTCAAATATTTCACCGGATTTGAATAAAGAGGCGATCGTTATTACTGGGGGTTTGGCCGAGGTCCCACCTTGATTCTATCGGTCCTTCTTTATTCTTTCGAACGCACTGCGCGCTCAAAGACTCGGCCCCGATCCTCGGCTTTCTTCTCTCGATCAGCCGCTCATCCTGATCTCTCTTCTTCCGGTCCGACTCGTCCCTTCGACAAAGTTGTCAACTGGGGTCCAAACGACTAGTCAGTCTTTGGTCGCTCACGGTGATCTCTTTATTCGAGCCCGTGTCGGATCCCGTTCTCGAATGCGTTGATGATGTAGAGATCGTTACTCTCATCTATTTTAAGGGATTCCATGATGAACTGGAGACGAAATTCGACATTGTTTCGTCCCGCCCTGGCGGATTGTAAGCGGATCGGACGAAGGTTGCCGAGGCGGCATCTTCGTAAAACGCCATTCGAATCGATCCATGAGGTCTTTGAAGCAATGGATGCTATTCTCGCGAGCGAGGTGAACCAACGTCGAGCGTTGGAGATTAGCACCTCGGAAAGACCTTACATATGGAAATCTTCCATCCCTGGTTTGCCATATTGGTGGTATAGCAATAGGAAGTCGAAGGATTCCAAGGCCATCGTATGCAGCAATATTCGAGCCCGTATCGTTGTGGCAAGGTGTATCCGAATCTCCCTTGAAAAGGAGATAATTCGTCCGTGTCGGTCGAATCCGGGAGTTCGTTACCATCCTCTCCGGGAGTGGGAGATCGATAACGACGTCGTCATCTCTTCGTGGGGAGTTCGACCGTCTTTCCTCCTTCTTTCCCGTCCATTTTCATGGGTATCATGTCGAGGTGGAGAACGACTCGCGGAGGGTATGAGGACGAATGAACCCCGTATCGGGCGATCATTATGTCGTGATGAACGTTGATTGTTTCGGAGAGGTGGCGACCTCGATTACTGTAACCACCACTTCGGGCACTCTTGAGGGCCCGCCCGTTGTCCTCCGGTTGAGGAAACTCGAATTGATTGAGGTTGACGTTGAGGAATTCGGACACGCTCGACCGAGGACCTCGTGGGAGGTGAACCTCCATTCACCGCATCGAGGTCGGTGTCTTCTCTTCGTTGGGCGGCGATCCCGAGGTGTATGGAAGCATTTTCCATGTGACCTCGGTGTGTGATCTGGTGGCGTCCGCAATTCCCTTTCCCGACGTTGTGTGACCACCGATCGTCCTCGCACGATTGTTACCGACATCGCCAAGAAGATCTAGCGTTTTCACGTGTCCTTGCCATTAGATTGTAGAAAACACAGCTTTTTGTTCAAGAAAAGTTTCACAGACGGCGCCAATGATAAATCTAGTAAAAAGATTTATGAAAACAAGAAAGAACACAAGAGACTTTTACGTGGTTCGATCAAGAATAAGATCTACGTCCACGGAGGAGATGATCCTCAAGATGTTTACTATAATTTGATTCTGACAAGTATCTCAAAGGGCTCTAGTATTGAAGAATTTGCTAACCCTTTTACCTTCAATCTAACTCCTATTTATACACAACGTAAATCATGTCCCACGAATCCCTTGATTGGCGGGCCATAATTCTCCTATAATCGACCATGATCTCCACCATTATTACCCATGATTACTACAGTTACCCATAATTGTGGTTTAGGGATCGTCATTTAGCGTAACCGAGTAGGCAACAGTGAGGCTAGGCCCACTGCTTGGGGCCCGAGAGATCGGGCCATATCCCCGTTGTTGGGCACGAGAGGTTGGGCCATATCCTATCATAGATAATATGAGATTGATATTTTATCTTGTTGTTTGGTAGATACGATATAAAATATAGATAACGATCCTTTATTTGTTTGGTGCACTATTTAAAAATCAAGATTAAGTATCAAGATTAAGTGCACCCTGATACCCAACGTTGGGTTGAAGTTAAATCATAGTTCACCCTAATACCCAACGTTGGGTTTTTATTTAAATCATAATTCACCCTGATACCCAACGTTGAGTTTTTTTCATCTTGAAAGTTAATCTGGAACACTGTTGAGAAGTTGTTCTGTATCCGAGGGGGTTTGTGGGTTTCATAAGCTAAAGAGGAACAGTATTTTTAAAACGGGCTCAACCCTCAACCCGGGTCGGATAGATTATTAATACAGGTTATCAAACAGTTGGATAAGCCCAGTTAAATTAGCTATCTAAGTCTTATCTAATCTACCAAACACGCCTATGTGTGTACCATGTGCGGAAGCGGAAGGCCTGTTTGGTATGATTTTGTGATGATTCTTTGTATTGTTTTACAGGTCATTTTCAGTGGTTTGTCCTATTTATGCTGTTGGTTTGATTAATATTTATTGATTCGGACTTACTTCGTTCGTGTCGATGTTTTGTAGGAAAAAGGCAGAAAATAGGATGAATTGGATCTTCCAAGAATCAAGTTTATTGAAGAGTATTGCGATAGGAGTTCATAGGCAAAAACGGTTTGCATTTCGAATTCGGACGAGGAGAACGGATCATTTCTTCAAAGTCGCGACGCAGCTCTCGCTGCCCGCTCGCGCACCCGCGCTGAACACTTTCAATGACTCTCATGAATAATAGAGACGAAATCAAGGATTTTGTCCTTCATAAGTAAAGTACGTTGCGATAGAGTCGAAGGCGCAAACGGATAGCAACCAAGTTCGGACGAGTGAGAACCGAGCAAATCAGCAAGTCGCAAGACGCATGCGCGAGCGCCCGCGCCATGGCGCCCAAACGCGCGTTTCACACGCCATTTCTACCCAAACCGCGCTGGACCCTTCCTAACACTCCAGCCGCACACGCTGCACCTTCCTGGGCGCTGGCATGGCCAGCGCCCATCCAGCAGCGTTTCGCGTCGGCGCGCCAAGACACGCCCAGCCCGCAACGCTTCAACCCACGGCGCCCATTCCAAGCGCTGCTCGCTTTCTCCGGGCCACCTTCTCCAGCTGGCGCTCCGTCCGCGCTGTCTCACAACCGCGCTGCGATTCGTCCGTAATCTCGCCCGTCCGGTGCTGGCTCCGTCCCGGCCGCGACGTCGTCAGAGATTAGCCGCGTCCCGGCTGGGTCCGTCCGACGCGGCTTTCATTTATTATATATATCGCGCGTTAGGTCATCGGTCAGGAGCCCGCTCGCCTCGATTTTGGTGGCTCCGTCGCGCGCCTCCAAATTTTCTTCCATTTCTTCAGCAACTTATCGACATAATCTATGTTTTAATTTCGGTTTAATTCCTTTCAATTTATGCTATTCGTTTCTAAATTCTTGTTGAACATTTACATGCTTTGTTTGGAGATTTTAATGGAATCAACTTCATGGTTTATTGTTTGATGATTTTTATTGTAATCAATTCATAGTGACGATGGATTGGATTTCTTGTTCGTTGGTTTAATTTGCTTAATGATTTATCGCTTTCGTTTATTTGCAATTAGATTTAGATTAGGATCGACAAACCCTATGAATAATATGATTGCATATGCTTTTGTTTATCGCTTTTGATTTATCTTTCAGTAGCTCAACTAGGGATTGACAACCCCGGTTTAGATTTATCGCTTTATTAGTATAGCTCGTGATTGACAACCCTAGCTAGGATGTCGTTTAATTCTCCGTATTTCAATTCTGCATGTTCCAAACCCTTGTCGCTTTAGAATGTTTAGGTTTTAATCGCTTTCATGTATGACATGAACAACGCCTGCTAAGTTTTCCTTGAGAGACGACTCGTGTTAACTTATCACGCCACGATTACCTAAATGCGATTGCGAGTGAATTTGAGTGTGTTTTAGCTCGATCAATTTCGCGCGCGTTCGAGGAAAACTTTAGGCGTATTGTTTTGTTGTTTATTTTCCGTGTTTCTTTTCTTTTGTTTGGTTATTTTCTCCCCTAGTGCGTGTAATTTTGTTTTGTTGTTGGTGTGCATAACGCAGGTTACCAACAAGACGAGTATGGTTAGATGCAGGGCCAGGGGAGGAAGTTCGTCAGATTGGGCAAATTCTTCTTGCGAAGAAGGAGCCCAATTCGCCATTCCGAGGAATACCGTTGAGCTACGAGCATAAGGCCTTTAATCCTCGCCAGAGCAGCCAAACCTACAATCCATACCGGGATCAACCACTCCACAACACTATGGGATCAAGCCTCCAATGCCCACCGGGAGCAACCACATCCTCCACCTCAATACGAGTACCCACAACAACCACCTCCACCTCAAGACTATATTCACAAGAAGACCTCCTCCCGGCCCGACTCGGGATGGTGGGACCCACAACCCGATTATGGATGGTGTGATCCACAGCCACGCCTCCACAAAGAACAAGTGGTACCACCCAACAGAATATTTTTCACCACCACCTCAAAGGTATCCTTGGACGATATGAAGCAGTGATTGGACTCGCCATCAACGGTCGGATGTCGACGACACCAAAATCGACGCTTTCAAGCAAAATTAGAAATGATGTCGAGAAGCTAGACGAGTTGCTTCAACAAGATGAAATAGGGAGCCCAAGCTCACCCTATGAGGCTCAGCGACCACCGACCATCGAGTTCGCCATCGATGACAGAGACGCAACTCTTGAGCGTTTAGAGGAACAAATGGGACCGATTGTCGCTAAGTATGTTGAGTATCAACAGCAACTTGCAATGAGGGAACTTCCAAACCAATCCGGTCAGGTCCAGGCGGTCACTGTTCTAGAAAGTGACCCTATTATTGAGAATTGGGTGGAAGAGACTCCTGATGAGTTGCTGCAACTAGAGGAGGTGGAAAACGAGGAAGAGTGGGCAAATGAAGTGAACAGAATGCCAACGCCCACTCTGGAGGTGAAAAAACAATCCCAACGCTTGGAGGAGGATGAAGAGAGGACGGAGAAAGAGTGGGCACTTGAAGATACCAGAATGCCAAAACCCACTCTGGAAGTGAAAGAGCTACCTCAACATGTGAAGTACGTGTTCCCAGAGGAGGACACAGTGATAACAAAGGTTGAGGTAACATCCATAATTTGTCAACATCCTAATTCACCAAAGTATCGTGCTTTGGGAATTGTAGTTATCTATTTTTCTTTGGAGAATAGGATGTTTGACTTGAGCTTAAATGATTCAATATTTGCTTTCTTTTCTGTCCTCTGTTCTTATATGGTTACTACTGATGCTTTGGCCGAGATGGTATTCTTGCAGGTAAAGGACTATGGATAGTCCGTTGTTGACCGGAACACGTCGTGCTCACGACGTTAAACTGAGTACTACGTGGGAGTTTACCCACGGATTTGTATTCTCTTTTTCTTTGTTTCTTTTTGTTTTGTTTTGTTGTTCTCGTTGATCCGTCTGTCTCTGCTTTTAGTTTTGCTCGATATTGGGAAGAATGGTGCGTATTTTCATCGCCAGTGAGATGAAGCCGTGATGCTCCAACTCCGTAGCGCACACTCGCTGATTATCGAAGTATCATCCTCTATGGTATTTTGTGCTTTTAATATTTTGAGCACCGGGACGAGGTCTCGATTTAAGTGTGGGGATGTTTACTCGGTTTAGTGTGTGTATCTTATCTATTTGTATGCTTTGTGATGTGCTTTCATGCTTTGGAATCAAGTATTGTATATGCGAGTAAGTTAGATTTTGACTTCAGCAATTGAACTCGTGGTATTGATCGGATCTTGATGTATTTCTCGTTTATCTTGATGTCATGTGATTAAAGTGCAATGTGAATTGACGGGATTGTGTGAATTGATTTTTAAATCGGTGGTTATTGACGTGTTTTGTCCGGCTAATGCTAGGGGTAGTGTTAACAGTTTGGTTACCTATATACTCGTTTCAAATATAAAAAAAGAAAAAAAAGAAAAAGAAAATAAGGAGAATTAAAACTCCAATGTTGTTGAGATTGTATAAATGGAGGATGGGATTCTGCCCCTCTTTCTCGTAAATTGAGAAATAGGCATGGGAAACCACGATAGGAGACTCGAGTTCATCGAGACTTCACCTTTTGAACATTGTTCCAAAATTTGTTTATACTTTCTTTGTGTTCTCAAAAGAAACTTGCTGCTAAAGGTAACCATTTTAGTTAATTCACCTCTAGCGGAGAGTTGGGTCTGAGCAAAAATAACTTACTTGTTTATTTGATATTTTCGCAATCTTAGATTTGTTGCACATTAACTTTGATTATGCATTCATCATGTTTGGGGGAATTGGAAAAAGAGGTTTGATTGATTGGATTAAGGGTTAAGTTGCATGAGTTATCTTTCGACTCTTATTAGTATAGACTTTGCTTGAGGACAAGCAAATGGATAAGTGTGGGGGAGTTGTTTGGTATGATTTTGTGATGATTCTTTGTATTGTTTTACATGTCATTTTCGGTGGTTTGTCATATTTATCTTTGTTGGTTTGATTAATATTTATCGATTCGGACTTACTTCGTTCGTGTCGATGTTTTGTAGGAAAATGGCAGAAAATAGGATGAATTGGATCTTCCAAGAATCAATTTTATTGAAGAGCATTGCGATAGGAGTTCATAGGCGAAACGGTTTGCATTTGAATTCGGACGAGGAGAACGGATCATTTCTTCAAAGTCGCCAAGACGTGCACTCAGCGCGCCCGCTCGCGCACCCGCGCTGAACACTTTCAATGACTCTCATGAATAATAGAGAAGAAATCAAGGATTTTGTCCTTCATAAGAAGTAAAGTACGTTGCGATAGGAGTCCGAAGGCGCAAACGGATAGCACCAAGTTCGGACGAGTGAGAACCGAGCAAATCAGCGAAGTCGCGACGCATGCGCGAAGCAGCGTCCGGCGCCCATGACGCCCAAACGCGCGTTTCACACGCCATTTCTACCCAAACCGGCGCTGGACCTTCCCAACACTCCAGCCGCACACGCTGCACCTTCCGTCGGCGCTGGCATGGCCCGGCCATCTCACAGCGTTGCTGCGCCCGGCGCCACACAGCGCCCAGCTCCGCAACGCTCAACCCACCAGCGCCCATTCCAAGCGCGCTTCGCTTTCTCCGCGCCACCTTTCTCGACTGGCGCTCCGTCCGGCGCTGTCTCACAACCGGCGCTGCGATTCGTCCAGAATCTCGGCCCGTCCGGCGCTTGGCTCCGTCCGGCGCTGCGACGTCGTCCAGAGATTAGCCGCGTCCGGCGCTTGGGTCCGTCCGACGCGGCTTTCATTTATATATATATATGCTAGGTCATCATCCGGAGCCCGCCTCGCCTCGATTTTGGTGGCTCGCGCGGGCGCCTCCGCTTTTCTTCCATTTCTTCAGTAACTTATCGATATAATCTATGTTTTAATTTCGCTTAATTCCTTTCAATTTATGCTATTCGCTTTAAATTCTTGTTGAACATTTACATGCTTTGTTTGGAGATTTTAATGGAATCAACTTCATGGTTTATTGTTTGATGATTTTATTGTAATCAATTCATAGTGATGAAGGATCGATTTCTTGTTCGTTGGTTTAATTTGCTTAATGATTTATCGCTTTCGCTTATTTGCAATTAGATTTAGATTAGGGATTGACAAACCCTATGAATAATATGATTGCATATGCTTTTGTTTATCGCTTTTGATTTATCGCTTTGTAGCTCAACTAGGATTGACAACCCCGGTTTAGATTTATCGCTTATTAGTATAGCTCGTGATTGACAACCCCAGCTTAGGATCTTGTTTAATTCTCCGTATTTCAATTCCTCGCATGTTCCAAACCCTTGTTGGCTTTAGAATGTTTAGGTTTTAATCGCTTTACGTATGACATGAACAATCGCCTGTTAAGTTTTCCTTGAGAGACGACTCGTGTTAACTTATCACGCCACGATTACCTCGCATTTATCGATGCGAGTGAATTTGAGTGTGTTTTAGCTCGATCAATTTTGCGCGCCGTTCGAGGAAAACTTTAGGCGTATTGTTTGTGTTGTTTATTTTCGTGTTTCTTTTCTTTTGTTTGGTTATTTTCCCTAGTGCGTGTAATTTTGTTTTGTTGTTGGTGTGCATAATGCGGGGTTACCAACAAGACGCAGTATGGTTAGGCAGCACGGGGAGGAAAGTTCGTCGTATTGGGCAAATTCTTCTTGCGAAGAAGGAGCCCAATTCGGCTATTCTGAGGAATACCCGTTAGGCTACGAGCATAAGGCCTTTAATCCCTGCCAGGAGCAGCCAGCCTACAATCCATACTGGGATCAACCACCTCCACAACACTATGAGGATCAAGCCTCCAATGCCTACTGGGAGCAACCACATCCTCCACCTCAATATGAGTACCCACAACAACCACCTCCACCTCAAGACTATATTCACAAAGAAGAAGCCTCCTCCTCACCGACTCGGGATGGTGGGACCCACAACCCGATTATGGATGGTGTGATCCACGACACCCACACCTCCACAAAGAACAAATGGTACCACCCGCAACAGGAATATTTTTCACCACCACCTCAAAGGTATCCTTTGGATGATATGGAAGCAGAAGTGATTCAGACTCGCCATCAACGGTCGGATGCTGACGACACCAAAATCAGACGCTTTCAAGCAAAATTAGAAATGATGTCTGAGAAGCTAGACGAGTTGCTTCAACAAGATGAAATAGGGGAGCCTCCAAGCTCACCCTATGAGGCTCAGGCGACCACTGACCATCAGAGTTCGCCATTGGATGATAGAGACGCAACTCTTGAGCGTTTAGAGGAACAAATGGGATGATTGTCGCTAAGTATGTTGAGTATCAACAGAACTTGCAATGAGGGAACTTCCAAACCAATCCGGTCAGTCGGCGGTCACCGTTTCAGAAAGTGACCTATTATTGAGAATGGGTGGAAGAGACTCACGATGAGTTCTGCAACTAGAGAGGTGGAAAACGAGGAAGAGTGGGCAAATGAAGTGAGCAGAATGCCAACGCCCACTCGGAGGTGAAAAACAATCCCAACGCTTGGAGGAGGATGAAGAGAGGACGGAGAAAGAGTGGGCATGAAGATACCGTAATGCCAAACCCACTCGAAGTGAAAGAGCTACCTCAACATGTGAAGTACGTGTTCTGCGAGAGGAGGACACGGTGATAACAAAGGTTGAGGTAACATCCATAATTTGTCAACATCCTAATTCACCAAAGTATCGTGCTTTGGGAATTGTAGTTATCTATTTTTCTTTGGAGAATAGGATGTTTGACTTGAGCTTAAATGATTCAATATTTGCTTTCTTTTTTGTCCTCTGTTCTTATATGGTTACTACTGATGCTTTGGCCGAGATGGTATTCTTGCAGGTAAAGGACTATGGATAGTCCGTTGTTGACCGGAACACGTCGTGCTCACGACGTTAAACTGAGTACTACGTGGGAGTTTACCCACGGATTTGTATTCTCTTTTTCTTTGTTTCTTTTTGTTTTGTTTTGCTGTTCTCGTTGATCTGTCTGTTGTCTCTGTTTTAGTTTTGCTCGATATTGGGAAGAATGGTCTGCGTATTTTCATCAGCAGTGAGATGAAGCCGTGATGCTCCAACTCCGTAGCGCACACTCGTTGATTATCAGGGAAGTATCATCCTCTATGGTATTTTTGTGCTTTTAATATTTTGAGCACTGGGGACAGTGCTCGATTTAAGTGTGGGGGATGTTTACTCAGTTTAGTGTGTGTATCTTATCTATTTGTATGCTTTGTGATGTGCTTTCATGCTTTGGAATCAAGTATTGTATATGCGAGTAAGTTAGGATTTTGACTTGTGCAACTGAACTCTGTGGTATTGATCGGATCTTGATGTATTTCTCGTTTATCTTGATGTCATGTGATTAAAGTGCAATGTGAATTGACGGGATTGTGTGAATTGATTTTTAAATCGGTGGTTATTGACGTGTTTTGTCCGGCTAATGCTAGGGGTAGTGTTAACAGTTTGGTTACCTATATACTGCTTCAAATATAAAAAAAGAAAAAAAAGAAAAAGAAAATAAGGAGAATTAAAACTCAATGTTGTTGAGATCAGATAAATGGAGGATGAGATTCGCCTCTTCTCGTAAATTGAGAAATAGGCATGGAAACCACGATAGGAGACTCGAGTTCATCGAGACTTCACCTTTGAACATTGTTCCAAAATTTGTTTATACTTTCTTTGTGTTCTCAAAAGAAACTTGTCGCTAAAGGTAACCATTTTAGTTAATTCACCTCTAGCGGAGAGTTGGGTCCGAGCAAAATAACTTACTTGTTTATTTGATATTTTCGCAATCTTAGATTTGTTGCACATTAACTTTGATTATGCATTCATCATGTTTGGGGGAATTGCAAAGAGGTTTGATTGATTGGATTAAGGGTTAAGTTGCATGAGTTATCTTTCGACTCTTATTAGTATAGACTTTGCTTGAGGACAAGCAAATGGATAAGTGTGGGGGAGTTGTTTGGTATGATTTTGTGATGATTCTTTGTATTGTTTTACATGTCATTTTCAGTGGTTTGTCATATTTATGCTGTTGGTTTGATTAATATTTATTGATTCGGACTTACTTCGTTCGTGTCGATGTTTTGTAGGAAAATGGCAGAAAATAGGATGAATTGGATCTTCCAAGAATCAATTTTATTGAAGAGCATTGCGATAGGAGTTCATAGGCGAAAACGGTTTGCATTTCGGAATTCGGACGAGGGAGAACGGATCATTTCTTCAAAGTCGCGCACGTGCACTCCGCGCGCCCGCTCGCGCACCCGTGCTGAACACTTTCAATGAATCTCATGAATAATGGAGAAGAAATCAAGGATTTTGTCCTTCATAAGAAGTAAATTACGTTGCGATAGGAGTCCGAAGGCGCAAACGGATAGCAATTCGGAGTTCGGACGAGTGAGAACCGAGCAAATCAGCGAAGTCGCGCACGCATGCGCGAGCGCGTCCGGCGCTGCGAGCGCGTCCGGCGCCGCGAGCGCCCAAACGCGCGTTTCACACGCCATTTCTACCCAAACCGGCGCTGGACCCTTCCCAACACTCCAGCCGCACACGCTGCACCTTCCGCCGGCGCTGGGCATGGCCCAGCGCCCATCCCACAAGATTTAGCGCCCGGCGCGACATGACGCCCAGCTCCGCAACGCTCAACCCACCAGCGCCCATTCCAAGCGCGCGTTCTGCTTTTCCCTCCGGCGCTCACCTTCTCCAGCCTGGCACTCCGTCTGGCGCTGTCTCACAACCAGCGCTGCGATTTGTCCAGAATCTCGGCCCGTCCGGCGCTGCGACGTCGTCCAGAGATTAGCCGCGTCCGGCGCTTGGGTCCGTCCGACGCTGGCTTTCATTTATTATATATATGCGCGTTAGGTCATCAGTCCGGGAGCCCGCTCTCAGTTCTGATTTTTCGTGGCTCCACCGCAGTGCTCTCCAGCTTTTCTTCCAGATTTCTTCAGGCAACTTATCAGATACAATCTATGTTTTAATTTCAGTTTAATTCCTTTCAATTTATGCTATTCGTTCTAAATTCTTGTTGAACATTTACATGCTTTGTTTGGAGATTTTAATGGAATCAACTTCATGGTTTATTATTTGATGATTTTATTGTAATCAATTCATAGTGACAGTGGATTGGATTTCTTGTTCCGTTGGTTTAATTTGCTTAATGATTTACTGCTTTCGTTTATTTGCAATTAGATTTAGATTAGGGATTGACAAACCCTATGAATAATATGATTGCATATGCTTTTGTTTATCGCTTTTGATTTATCGCTTTCGTAGCTCAACTAGGGATTGACAACCCCTGGTTTAGATTTATCGCTTTATTAGTATAGCTCGGGATTGACAACCCCTAGCTTAGGATGCTGTTTAATTCTCCGTATTTCAATTCCTGCATGTTCCAAACCCTTGTTGGCTTTAGAATGTTTAGGTTTTAATCGCTTTCTGTGTATGACATGAACAATCGCCCTGTTAAGTTTTCCTTGAGAGACGACTCGTGTTAACTTATCACGCTACGATTACCTCGTACGATTGCGAGTGAATTTGAGTGTGTTTTTAGCTCGATCAAGGCCCATAGCTGGACTGCTTCAACCGGGATGGACCATAATTGAATTATATATATATATATATAGGGGTTGGATCCAGTGACAACTCATCTTTTTGAGAACTTGAGAACCATGCATAAGACGTTGAAGATAATGCACAAAACAGTATAAAGTTGTGCATAACGAAAACTTTCTAAAATTGTTGCACAACAAAATAATTTTATATATATATATATATATATATATATATATATATATATAGGAATGGATCAATGAGAACCACATCTTTTTGCGAACTCTGCGAACCATGCATAAGACGTTGAAGATGATGCACAAAGCGGTATAAAGTTAGCATAATCGAAAACTTTCTAAAATTATTTTGTTGTGCAATAATTTTAGAAAGTTTTCGTTATGCACAACTTTATCTCGCTTTTGTGCATTATCTTCAACGCCTTATCATGGTTCTCAAGTTCTCAAAAGATGAGTTCTCACCGATCCAACCATATATAGGAGTGGATCAATGAGAACCACATCTTTTTGCGACTCTGCGAACCATGCATAAGACTTTGAAGATGATGCATGATACGGTATAAAGTTGTGTATAACGAAAACTTTCTAAAATTATTTTGTTGTGCAACAATTTTAGAAAGTTTTCGTTATGCACAACTTTATTCTGCTTTGTGCATCATCTTCAACGTCTTATGCATGGTTCTCAAGTTCTCAAAAAAGATGAGTTCTCACTGGATCTAACCCCTATATATATATATATATATATATATATATATATATATCGGATGGATCATGTAAGAATGGATTTTTTTGTAAGAAATAAAAATAAATCTAAACCATTGATTTTACCATTCAGGTAAGAAAGAATTTTTTTTGTAAGAAATAAAAATAAATCTAAACCATTGATTTTAGTAAATCAATGGACAAGATTTATTTTCGTTGTGCTACTAAAAAAATTTATGTGTTTTAACTAAATGTTAAATAAGTAATTGCATCTTTGAATAATCAAATTTTTTTCTTATTTTTAGGCAAAACACGATTTGTATACTTATATATAGAGATTTGTTGTAACTTATAATTTAAATCATTAGCTTCAACATTATTTATGTTTCAATACTTAATATATACAAAATTATTTGTGATTCAAACTAGCAAATCCATGGAAACTTAGGCAAATAATATATATATTGATTCATACGCTTGGTTCAATATATAGTACTGGTATAACAATTTCATAGCATATTTTTAATTACTTTTTGCACATACCACTAAGATTTGTGGATTTTCAGTTTTATTCAACTTGGACTTTTTTTTCGTTTGTGCATTTAATATATACATGTTTTTGGTGGTAAAGATATAAATACAAAATGCTATAAAATTTAATATATGCTATATAATGAAATATAAATATAAAAAGTTTGAATAACAATTTATCATTGTGTATTGTAAATGTATTTGTGATATGTTACCAAATAACAAGTGCTATAGAAAATTATATTTATGCAAGTTTTAAGAAGTAATATATATACAGTACAAACTCGCGTTTTATGCAATGTATTTGTAAGAATATGCTACACATCGTCATATATTCAATAAGGTTAACATACATTCATATTAGTTGTGTTAAAATTCTAAAATAATTATGCTACATTTATACGTAAATATGCTACAATATAAAAATAACGAAAAAATTGAGTGTGAGTTTTATGATTTGGGAAAGATTTCAAGATTCAAGATAATGTAAAAAAATTATGTATGCATCATACGTGATTTTCAAGACTTATTACCTTTGGTGGAATATTTTCATATCATATTTAATTTATCTATTTTGCACATATACTAAAATTTCGTAAATTATTGCTCGTTAATTTAATTATTTGTTATGTACATATGTTGTTTTATTTATTTATTTTGTTCTGATTGAGTTTTTTTTTGCATATATGCATGTGTTTCAGAGCACATATTCATTAATGATATTGCACAATTGTATATGGCAAATATGTGAGTTTTAAATGCTAAACTATATTTAAAAAATGCGACGTGATACATTATTTATGCTACATAATTGATGTGAAACTGGAGATGTGCAAACATATTTCGAAGCCCTACAATTAAGGGATATGGTTTTCGGACGATGAACAGTAACGTCGAATGCTAAGGAATGTGGAAGATGATGTAATTTTTATTCTATATTCCCTATTATACCCTTATACGAATTTATAAAAGAATAATAATTAAAAATCAGTTAATATATTACTTTTAATCTGGACCATTGATTTGAGAAAAATATATGGATTGATATATTCTTATTTCTTACACTTATTTTCATTCTCAAATGAACTATTTTTTTGTGAATTCTATGAACTATGTATTAGACGTGTAAAGATGATACACAAAACGGTATAAAGTTGTGCACAACGAAAACTTTCTAAAATTGTTTTCTTATGAAACATTTTTAGAATGTTTCGTTGCGCACAACTTTATACCGTTTTGTTAATCGAATTTATACGTCTATACATAATTCTCATAAAAGATAAGTTCTAACTGGATCCAACTCATATATATATATATATATATAATCAGAATTCATTTTTCATGAGTCATTCACATTCGCACAACTAATCTTTAACTTGCCTCAAATATGGCTTTTATTTAACGAAATTTTAACCGCGCGCTAAATTTACTACGCAATCAAACACAATGGATGATGATATTAACATTTGTCTAATCACCAAACAATTGAAAAGCTTAAACTGAAATTCAAATGAAATAACATAATCCAACTTTTTATAATTGTTTTCCAAATTTGTGCAGTTGATTTTCCTTAATGTGAAAGATAGTAATTAGCTCGTTCAGGAAAAGAGCATGAAATTTCATTGAAATCGAAGTGTGCAGAATGTCGTTAGGTTAAGTGAGAGGAAGGACCATAATTCAGACTCTACCAACTTGCAAATAAAGCCCATCCATTCTCCAAGTTGCAATTGCAATGCCCATTAATATTTATATCACTAACTCCGAAACACATTACCTGTGTGGAAAGGATCTTTCGAATACAAGTTACTGAATATTTATATAGTTGTTAATGGTCATGATATCTCCTCTACATACATAATATAAACCATTCTGGGTTTGAGGAGCATCGCTGGTCACAAAATAACCATTTCCACATCTTTCTCATACACTCTGCATGATCAATCCAACTAAAATCCAGAACAATCCATGTTATGAACGGAGATGGGACGAAAGTCGTGGTCGAGTACAGGTAAACCATCACTTGATCAACACTTGGCACAGTAATGAAGACATCAACAAGAAATGGTAGAGCGCAACAACAGCTGCATCGTCTGGGCTGCTCGTGCATCGACTGAACGAGACTCTGACACTAATGTACCGATTATGCTCAAAATGGTTTCCCATAGTCCTGTGATGGCTGCTCCCAGGCTCCCAGTATGCCTACACCAGATTAGTATTTAATGTGATCAGAAAGAGAGTGTGTTTGTGTGTGTGTGTGTGTGTGTGTGTGTGCGCGCTAGAACACTTTCATGTATTACATGCTATTAGGTACCCATTATTGTGACCATTACAAGAATAGATAAAATGCAAGCTCAAACTATTGCTATAACAGAAAAGGAGAATTTAGTTCATGTGGCTGGAAAAAAGTACATGGAATGAAATTAGCAGAGATGTACTTCTGCATGAAATCCCAAGAAGGCTGTAACCAGGTAAACAATAACAAGTGAAAAAACAAGCATATGCGAAAGGACAAGTTTGAGTTTTAAGAGGAACATAAGGACAATTGCTTTTTAGTTGATCCGCTAAGATTCGTGTCACTAATATATATCAGCAAAACAAGCTTAACTAAGAATGAAAAACCTGGTCCCCAGCAAAAATACCATGTCATAAAGAAGGTTTATCGACAGCAAATAACCATACTAGTATTCTAGTAATTTTCAACATATTGACAACCTTTGCCACTACTCTTTAGCAATAAATAAATGCTCGGATGCAGGAAGAAATTAAGACAGATCAAGCCTACTCCTTGACAATCACATGCTACTTAGAATTGGAATCTCCTTCAACTAATTCTAGTCCAGAGGGGGGGGGGGGAATTTATGGAGATCTTTCTCCTAGAATATATTTTCGATTAATGTTGCACCACTGAAGCATGAAATTCATTTCAGTATGCATACCAGAATATAAATATATTTCATATTGTGCTGTAGCAGATTTAAAAACTTTTTAATTTATCAAGAAAATAAATGCACTGGCATAAAATTGAAGTATAAGGCATACTTATTGGTATTTCTCCCAAGGACATGTAAATCGAGTCATCGTCGCCAAGAATTCCTGCAACAAACATAACATAAGATATATCGTCTAAGATAAGTTAGATAAGGTATTGTTCATTGGTCATCTATAATTTGAGAGAAAATATATAAATTGACTAATAAGAGACATCAAATATAAGATGTTTGAGATAATCAAGTCAGATCACAAAATGAGTCACTAAAGTACTAATTTCTTCATTTTCAAAGATTAGTAGGAACCTGTTGACTACAACAAGATAAGCAACCTTCAATTTCATCACAACAAAACAATGGGACTAGAGCCAATCCAATACCTCTGCATTTGGTAGACCCATATGATTGTGCAAAGAATTTAAATCTGTTGGTACAGAAGAACAGTTTGGGCTGCCACTTCCAAGAAGCTCCGATATCATAAGTCCATAACCATCCTGAACGTCAGGCATCCCATTAGCATTGGGTACATTATTAGGAAAGCCATCCAGGTCAGTGAATACAGTATCTCCTGAATTACCAAGACATATATCAACAACCATAGCCAAGCATAAAGCAGGTAAAATGTGACAAAAACATAATGATATTAAGTCCCCAGAAACACAAGCAGTAAAATAAATTATCATAGCAACATCAACATGATCTGTAGTAATTGTGTGCATCCATAAAGAAGTACTTTACAAGTACATATATACATGTTTATTCAACAAACTAACCTTCTGTCTGAATTACCATAGGTTTTGTCTTCATGGGCAAATTCCTTTTCCAAATCTATAACCTCAATATCTTTCCCATTGACACTGTGCTTACCAGTTTTATTAGGCATATTACCATTGTTACCCATGGACAAATCAACATCAATAGGCTTTGCTACTTTTCCAGTTTGGGTAATAGATGGAAAAACAAGCATGGGATCAGCATCATGATTCTCGTTGACATCACAAGCTCCAACGAGATTCAGGTCGCAAGTCTTAAATGAACTAGAAACAACTGCTTTTCTTGCATGAACTCAAACGAGTCAGCATGATCTTTGGGAAACGGGAAATATCCAAAATATTCTGATCAGGAGATGGAGCCGTATGACCAGCCAGTGAAGTACTTGGTTCTTGTGATAGTGGCTTGTTTTCTATTGAGCTAGAAGTTGGAGGGGAGCTATTAGATTGAGCATCCTGTGTGGGTACCCATTTTTTAAGTTTCTTAAAGTCATCTGTACCATCAGGGTTACAATCTATTGCCCGTTTTTCACCTCGCTCCATAAACATGGACTTTGACCTTCCAAAACCTGACAGTCCCTCATCTGGCTGTTGCTCTTTATATAAAGATCTTTCAGCGAAAGACTCAGACCTCAAGCTCGGTGCTGACCTTGTTGAGTGTGTTATATTCATCCTTTTTTCTGAAGTGGGATCATCGGATGGAAGGCCTTTAAGCTCATGATTTTTATGGGTAGCAGCAGCCGAATTCCCAATGTCAACATCTATAACATGCACTCCAGTATCCTCCAAAGGTTCTCTCTTGGAAATACTCTCTTCTTCTTTAATGGGATTCTGATCACCCTTCGGACCCTTGATTGTCAATGATGAACGAGCTTTAGTAGGAACATTTACAAATTTGCACTGCTTTACTAAATCAACATGGTCATCACTAACCACAGTATCCTCGATTCCAGAAGATGCAACCTCCTTTTTCTTATCATTCTTTTGCTGCAATTCATTATCACTGTTTACAGCTTTACCGAACTCAGACTCATTATCAGACTTTTTTGTGGCTTCGGCGTTTGCATCTGATGTTAGAGACTTCTCATTACTCAAAACACTATTATTCACATCTGCATCTTCCACTAGGTTACATTTCTCCAATCCAGAGACTATTTGAGTTTCACTTTGAATTTCTCGAGCTGTTTCACCAGGAGATGACTTATGTACATCACTCTCTGCCTCTGCACTGTGGAAAGTTCTAATCTTCTCCATCAATGATCCACTTCTTCCCAATTCTCTACTAACCTCCGACCCATAATTTTTTAAGGATCCAGTTCTTTTCCTTCCTCGTTCTATTCCTCGAATAGAACTTCTAGAACCCACTGAATTATATTCATCAGAATACTTTCTCCTACCTGGACCTACATCTAGAGCAGAATTTCCCAAACGGGAATAAGCTGATGCACGGCCATCCACAGAACTCTGTATTTTCTCTGCTTCATTAGACCTATAATCCTGAAAGTTGCCAACCTGGTTTTTCAAGCCATCACTCTGCCACTTCCCTGAAAGTGCATTTGGTGGCAGCATGCCTTTAGAAACCAAATACTCAGCAGCCATCCTTCCAGCTTCCATGAAAATGTCGGTCTCCCTTTGAGGGGGCAGAGGTGGCTGATATTGCTTCGAGTGACCACCCCCACTTCCATAACCACCACGATTATAGTTCCTGTACTCAGAATTGTACATCCGATAACCTCTCATCGAACCATCAGGAGGAATCCGTGAGGCAGCAGCCACACCCCCCATTCCCATATTATTTGACCTGTGCCCATTCCCAGGTCCATTTCGATGCTTCGCATGCATGTCTTCCTGTTCAGATATATAATACGATATTTATATATACAGCTAGATCAGCAACTGCAAATTCTCCAACCTGCAATTCACAGGATTGCCATGATTATCAGACCGTCGCTGGACCTTCCAGCCAATATTCCATAACTTCAGCTGCGTTCAAATATTTGTAAATGAAAATTCAACTCCACATAATACATTCTACAACATATAACTACAATCAGCAGTGTATTGGAAGCAGTGGATTTCATTTCGTCCTCAAACCACTATTATGTAATTGAAACACACGCGGAGAGAGAGAGAGAGAGAGAGAGAGAGACGGATGAACTAGATGAATCTTAGAAATGAAATAATCAGTTATCGAGAAATTAAGATGATAATCCAGTCGCCTGATAAGATCAGATACGTTTTTCTGTAAGCAGGTCTTCAATCCTTTCTGAAGTTTCTTATAAAACCCTATAATTCAAACTTCCTTTCCTGCTTTATTAGTAGATACGTTCTTTTTCAGAATTATCATTTTCTTGGGAGACAGAGGCGTTCGTTCATATAGATCAGTGAGAGCAAAGATCAGTTGCAGATCTGACTAATTCTGTGTTCAAAAAATTTGAAATTCAGCTCGGCATCGAGGGTTTACCTTGCAAAATTTGAGTGAAGTTCCAGAGCTGAAATTTAAGGTTTCAGTCTGTCAGATCAGATCCAATTCTCACTCTCATCATAACATCAATTCAATTGGGAAAAGATCCGTTCAACTCCATCAACAGGAAACAAAATTCATTATCCAGCTAACTTGTGCGTGTGTTATAAGCAGAAATGTGTGGGTAAAATCTGGCAATTTTAAGCCAATTCTCGCAGTCCAGGTATGGTCGTCCAAGAATCAGTCTGAGTTTGACAAGAGATGTTCGCAATTTTGATGCGCTCATTCGATGGATTGTGAAATTGGTGGGTATGCTTCTGATTCTGCCAAATTTTCATTTTAGGAGAAAACAAAACCAAAATAAATTTCATCCCTTTTCATTTTTCATTTTTTTTCTTTCTTTCTTTATTTATTTTATTTATTTTGTATATATTTTATCTAAAGAGAAAAGTTGGGTGGCTGTCCCTTAGACGAGGAAGAACTTCGATCCACGCGCCTACGAACGTTTACCTCACGAGCTTAGTTCTCAAAATTCAAAAATCAAAATGTCTCATGACGGACCCAGACAATTTTGTCAGGGGATCCAAAAAATATCTTCGGTCCAAATAATCATAGTTTTATAAATTTATAAAAGAATTTTATAATTAAAATTAAAAATAAATAACAATTTAATACAAAAAATTGAAACTCAGTGCTATATGCTTAAAAAATAATTAATGTCTCCACCGAAACAATCAAAATTTGTATTTTCATTGCCAAAAAAAAGAAACAAACCATTCTTTTATATGTATAGCTACCTTTCAAATTTTATGTATTTACTTCAAGCATAATATAGACTATTTTTTACATATTTATACCTTTAAATATATATTTTTAATTATTAAATATAAAATTACTATTATACCCCTAATATTTTTTAAAATCCAGTGGGGTCCAGTGCCCCCACTGGATCCCCCTGGGTCCGCCACTGCTCGCGACTTTGTGTTTTTTTATCTATATATCGTGTATCGTATATATTTACATATATTTATATTTAATTTTACAAATTGATCAAAATAAATAAATAAATAATAATAGTAGTAGTTGTTTAAAAATTAAAAGTATAAGATAAAATAGTAAAATAAACAAAACAAAAAATGTAGCAGCTACATGTTAGATTAGATCTAATGGGATAGGTCGCATACAAAAGTTGCTTTGAGAATAGCAGAGTGCATGACAACAAATCCAACACAAGAATAGCAGCTGCCGAAATTCTAACGCCTTCTTGGAGTTGCTCTTTACACCAACCTTACCTTTCTAGTTTCTATACATTCATGATTCATCTAATCTTCACACATCACACACTGGTTTTCATCATTTCTTTTTTGGGTTATTGGTTTAAATATACTAATTTTGTGCGACCTTTGTTTTGCATATGACATTTAAATTATATTCTCAAATGCACAAACTTTACATTGTGTTTTCCCCATGATTTCACTTCAGATAAAATTGAAACGGACTTGACAGTCGAAGTTGTCAACTCTGCGACCAGTGACGTCGTTTTACGTTTTTCCAAATCATAAAATTATTTTCCAAGTCAGGAACATCGTATACTGAGGTCTTCAGAAGCCATGGTTTGTACTGAATCTTTGGAAAATCATAAACTTGAAATAATATGAGTTGACTGAAGAATATTTGGTACAACAAAAGACTACAACTAAACACAGCCATGGCGTCAATAGAATGAAGAGACACCACATTGAAACATATTCAGCAATCCCAGAAAGAAATACTTTAGTTATATTGATTTAATACCAGAAAGAAATAAAGAATGATTTATAATTTAGCAATCCCAGTCCAAAATCACTTATAATAAGAGTTATATATATATATTCCACGTGTACTTTCTTTGGTACTCAGACACAGAATATGAACATTTACATCTGTGGCCCGAGCGGCAACCGGCTCATTAACTGCTGGTAAACTGATGACGCATTGGAGGAGTTCAAACCTCCTGCATCTGTCACTGGCTCCACTTTGGGTTCCCCTTTAGGCAGCATATAACCCATCTCGTTAACGGCCCGATTTTGATGCCCCAAATACGGATTGACCGGCAGCTTGCCTTGGTTAGGCCCGATACCAAGCCCGGCCTGATCCATTCTGTATCCAAAGCCATGACCTGGTCCCAACCCGAACGAGCCTAGAGGTGGCCTCTGGAACCAGGGCGTGCTGCCATGTAGGTGGGAAGGCTCGGGCCTGTGAACATTATTACCTGAAGTAGCATGCGCTTGTTGGGGTGGGTGTGTGTTTTGACCCCCGGAGTTGACGTGGGCCCCACTGTTGCGCGCTGCTGGGACGTCATGGTTGTGCTTGCCCTCATATGTTGTTATCACCGACTTCAGGTCGTGGGAAGCCCGCCCACGTGCTTCCTCACATTGCATCCCGCTTGTGCACTTGTAGTAGCTCCTGCATCACATATTACACATTTTGAGTGGTAAGTCTCAATGATTTAAGGCAAAACTTGTGCGCATTTGGATGCACGGTGCATCACCCAATTAGGGTTCATAAATTCCCTTTTAGGGTTATTAATCTCCAGTTAGGATTTAATTAGCGTGGATGCACCGTGCATCTGGATGCATCCACATGTGACATGTGATTTAACTGTATGTAATAAGGCGATGAGCAAGAAGATTAACCTTGGATTCGGATTTCCTTTCACGACTTTCTGGCCATATTTGCGCCAACGGTAGCCATCATCGAGGATGTCCACTTCACTGGTTGTCTGGACCACTACTCTCGGCTCCCTTATCGGTCTAGAAGCCCCACTCATCTCCGTGGCATAAGTTTCAATTCTCCTGCAATACCAAACAAGGCAAAGGATAAGCATTGAGTTGTCTTTTCGCCTAAGTGAATAAACTACAAGAGAAAAAGTAGAAAACCTTCTCTTTGATTCCGACTCATCTCCTTCACCATCATAACCTAACGATACGCTACCGTGTGTTGCACGATCATCTTCTTCTTCGTTTGAGAAAGTAGAAGATCCATCAACCCCATCCACCGGCTCATATGTGGCTCCATTTTGAGGCTGCAAAGCAGTAGTGCCTCCGTTGCTGTATTCATGGCCTGGCAGTGCTGAGGGAGTTGCCTCAAGATTGTCCGTTTTCGACCCTCCTGCAGCGTTTCCATCTTGCACTGCCGACCAGATGGGATCACTGGCTCCAGGTTGTTCAGAGTCGAGCTGCATATCACCAATCCCATTTGAGGACCCAAGAGTCGATCTGCGGTTGGGAGGAGGCTTCGGGTGGGTATGGGCACCCTTGTAGATTATCTCGGTGATGTGACCTTCTTGAGACCGTTCGACTTTTTTCTTCACGGCGCAACTCGGGTGCGTGCATTTGTAATAACTGCGAGGATACTCACTTCCTTTTACGTGTTTCTGCCCATATTTTCGCCAATTATAACCATCATCAGCCGTGCTGCCACCACTATTGGGATCTCCACTGCTTCTTTGATCTCCATTATCGTCGTTTTGTTCATCAAAAGGTGGAGAAAGCTCCACTGCACCGGCAGAGTTGTGAGTCTGCTGCAGCAGATTGTTGCTACCATTGCTACCGAAATCTGATTTACCGAAACTTGCCTCCTGAAACAGGGTGCTATTGTTTGCCATGTGTGATTTGGTCGATTCTATAGTTTGACGCGGTAGGGAGGTATTGGAATGAACAGTGAACCCAGCAATGGGAAATGTCTGCACAGCAAAGCCATATCGACTAATTTGGTCATTGAATGGAAATACTACACAAAAGTTAAATGCAAAACTTGTCATCCTAACAAAAGGACTGGGGATCATAAACTTACTACAAGATAACAAGTTTCTATTATGTTACAAGGGGCAAGCAAACATATAATACACGCATAGATAAGAGAGATAAAGAGGAGCTAGCAATCAATTACTTTATCTGTTGCATTCAAGTATGGGAATGAAGCGGATTCAGTGATGGGTTTGAATGCAAATGACGAAGCATTGATGTCTTCAAAATTGTTCTCCTTCCCCTTATCAGAATCGCCTATCATCAATGCTGAGTCCCGATAGTCTCCATTCGGGCAAAAGAAAATTTTCCAGTTGTAGGAGATGGCAGAACCTGCAAAGTAACAAAGCCCACTAGCAGCATTAAACATAACGCAATAAAGAAAGTTCAGGTTAACTCATAAAAGAAATATGTGTCACTTGCACTAGAGCTGAAAAATAACGTTACACACGGAGATAACATATTGCAAGATGTAATAGCTTGAAACAGAACCAAAATATTGGTCTTGTTTACAAAATCTACTAGTCAATTAGTCCTATTCCTTCTCATCTCAATACGGATTATATGACCTATCTGCATATGACGATCTATATTATAATGATGCAACATCAGCCAAATGTTCAGATACAACAGGAGGAAATAGAATGAACTAGAAGGCCATTCTTCTCTCAGCCCCATTTGTTCACGAGATGTCGTAGCTCCAGTTTTGTTTTGCCAGAATACAAACAGATACCCGAATAGTACACAAACTCCTTAAATAAACAAGAATCACACAAACGCAATGAACCATCATATTTAAGAAGCTACAGCAGTAAAATGCCTCAAACATGTACATAACTAGCATGTTCCCATATGTTTGTTTATTTTGCAGCAGTTGGTTAAGACAATCCTGATTAAGTTTTTCCTACTAAAAGGAAAGCATGAATTTTGTAATGAAGAGTTTACCAATGAATTAGAGAGGAACACTGGAGAATCTAGCAGACTGGTTGGACTAAGACCAGGAGGAATCGTCAAATAAGGAGAGCGGACTTCTGGTTTCTTAGAAAGGTCGGAAGGTCTGATGCTCTCCGTATTCAGCCTTGGGGCATTGAAGCCAGCTCTTGCTGCGATCCTCTCCATAAGACCTCCTCGGGAGCTCAACTTTGGTTCGCCCACTGCATTGCAGTTGTTGGTTTCATCATCTCCAAAATTACCCTCAGTCTGATCCTTTTGATCACCATTTCTGGAGGTACCTTGTTGCTCGGGCCCACTTCTATTTCCACTATCAGATTCCACAGCCAGTCGTGCTCCAACATCATCATTCATCATTGATAGGAAAAGGCCCTGGATTAGGACTCGGGGGCATCCAATCTCCCATAATAGAGACGTGATCATCAAATCCGCCCATGGGAATCTCAAGTGTGGTAATGATATCCACTCACTAAGAGACCACAAGCTCACAAAGCTGGATACAGAAGCCAAAAAAGCAGAAACTTTTCAGTAGGCATATAGAACTGAAGTAAATCAGATTCCTACAACTAGTTAAGTTTTTTCATTCACAATCATTTTGTTAACATTAGAAAAAGATGCCTCCTAACAGCAGTCAGGATCAACTTTTGTGAACAAAACCCATTCTCAAACAACCCCAACAAAAAAAACAAAACAAAAAAAAACCCTTTTTCATGTTTTATCCATCTCGAATTAGAACCTAATAAATTACAAGACAAAAGATACATGAAGAATTATATATGTGCGTCAGAACACAAACTCAACGAAGGGCAAGAATGTCGAAAATGATAAATTCAGCACCAATTTTAGAATCAATTGACCCAAGGAAATTAATCAAAGCTTACGAGTAAACAGATTTACAAAAAAATTCACCAATAATCAATTTGAGGCAGCTCAAAACATTTCCAAACCTTTATGCATGACCAAGCTCAACTCAAAGGGTAATTTCAATTAAAACCCCAACTTTTACAAAGATCAGACCGATAATTTCAACAGGCGAATAGTAGACACCAAATCCTCAATTCTTAAAACTCGACAAGATCTAAGAAAATGGGATACCAGCACCCAGAAAAAAGTGAAAAATTACATAAAAATCAAGAAAAATATTAGCTAAAAACGGGACTTTTCTGTGCATGGATCATCATCAGGTACAAGAAAAGGTGGATGCAACTCAAATTTAGAACCAAAGCATCAATGGCCCAGACAATAAATTCCCCACAATTACAAAAATGGCAAAATAGAAGGGGAAAAGGGGAAAATTACAAAGCAATATCCGACTCAATGATTAGTAAATGATGAGCATAATAGATTAGGCAGGCAAGTTTTGTTCAGTACCTGAAGAGAACATAGAGCAGTCAAAATTAAGAAATCGAAGACTCTTTTTCTGACCCCTATTAGATGAGTGATGGAACATATTTTCCCATTGAAAAAAAAAAGACAAATCTTTATTCCTTTTCTCCCCGTTTTCAAAGAAATCAGCAAAATGAAAAAGAGCCCACCTTCCTCTTCCTGTCAATTTCGCTACTCTTTTTCTCTCTAGTTTCTTGTACATCTGCTCCCTTCTCTCTCTCTCTCACTCTCTCGAAAAATGGCTGAGCAGTAGCAAGAAATGTGATTGCTGATGAGACAAAAAGATTTTACTTTGTAATAAAAATGAGAAAAAAAAAGTGGGGTTTGTTTGGGAAGTTATGATTTTGGATGTTTTGGAAAGAAAATATCCAGTAGTAGTAGGCTACAGTACATGAGAAACCTTTCAGTCAGTGACACTTATCAGCACGGATTCAAATATTTTAATTTGTTTTCCTAAAATTGTGGTTAAAAGTTATTTAAATTGAAATTGTGGAGTTCCCTTAAAGGGCAAAATGGGGATTTTAGAGGTTTGACCGGCCAATGATATGGAGCGAGGAGTTTGACTGGAGATACTAATCAATAATTGGGAGCAGTAAGTGGTGAGTGTAACAGCCAATTTGTTCATGTCTTTGATATTAGAACTAGCATATATAACTGGTAGAATTTCAAAGGAAAATATTTTACGTTTTATTTATGATCATATTAAATAAAATAATTTTTATTTTAGGTGATAAAATCTTTATATTAGGATAATGCGTCTGAATTTAATATGTATAGGTTATATTCCGTCGAATACTAATGGAAAATTACTTTATATTATAATTTACATGTAGAAAACTAAATATTCATAGGCATATTAATAATTCCTATTTAGAATATATATACACGCACCCTCTTAAATTTAATTTATTATCCGAAGTTGTTTAAATTACAAAATATAATTTGTCATAGTGATTGGTTATTCGTCTCGATAAAATTGAACATTACAAAGTAATCATTAATAATAGATAGTATAAATAATGAAAGATAAAAAAATAGACAAAATTTTACTTATGCGTGTCGATTAAGTTAAAATTCATTTAGAATTTATACGTCAGATATATCTCAAACCCGATTAAAAAGTATTTTACTTGCCGTTCTCGCCTCAACCCGTATAGTTAATATCTGCTAACTACCTAAATATGTTTAATTGATTATATATTTCAATAATGACTTGAACAATATAGAATAAATATTAACAATAAATAATATAAATATTAAAAGAATAAAAAATAGAGAACATGTCTCGCATATACATGTCTGCACTCATCCTAAATTTGATTAATTACTCGGAACTGATTAATTTTATAAATATAAGTTGTTACATTAATTAGTTATTCTTTTCAATAAGACTTGAACATTCTGAGTAAAATTATTAATAATAAATAATATGGATAACTAAAAATTAAAACTGAGCAAATTTCACATAGACATGTCGTTTAATGTATTAAACTGTTTACAATTTATGTAGATGTAGCTGTCACAATAGGATTAAAAATTGATTTTACTATATGTTCTTGTCTCATTCTCATATAAAAGTATCCACCAATTAACTGAATTCGTATAAATTTATAAAATATCTAATTAATAAAATGTATATTTATTCAATAATTGGTTATCCTCTCGATAAAAATTTGAATTTATTATTTTATTTTAAAAAAATTTATTAATTGTGAAGGTTCGCCAAAGAAATAATGTGAGCTTCAAAATCCCGCATAGATATGTCGATAAATGATTGTAGCCATCTAAAATGTATCAAGTAATATAAATAGCAAAAGAATTAAACATAGAGAAAATTATATTATCGCCGTATGGTAATATTCGATAATTACCCGAATTCATTTAAGTTTTAAACATATAATCAATAAAATATATAATCTTCCAATATATTAAAATTGAGAAAATCCCATAGTTGGAATAAGAAAATCCCACATAAACATATCGATTAATGTCTTGACCAATTTAGAATCTATATATATGTAGTGTCACAAATTTGAATAAAATTGATGTTACTATATATTTGTTATCGTCTCAAACTCGTATAGTAATATACATTGATACCTAGTAATATACGTTGATACCTAAATTAGTTTACATTTACAAATCAATATATGATAGGATTAATGATTAACGTAATCTTTCTCCTCGTGGACTATTTATTTTAAATTTATTTTATTAATTTGTGAAGTTTCATGAAAACCGATATGAGTTTCAAAATTTATTTTTAAAAATTGTACAAAATATATTCTTTTATTTAGATTTTCAATTTGTGAAGTTCATGAAAATCGATGTACGATCCAAAATTTGTTTAAAAGGTCGTACAAAATATATCGTTCAATTTTTGGCTTGAATTTGTAAAGTCTCATGAAAAATTACAAAATAATATTGATCAAATTAAATTAAATTTTCAATAAAAAATAACTATTTATTCGGTCAACTAATTAATCGATGGACCAAATAAAATTGGTGGGTGCAAAATAATTGTGTATTGTGGGAGTGAAAAAATCTATTCACAATTATTTATATAGATTTAAATTAAGGTGGAGTTTGATGAGAAATCAATGTAGGATATGAGATGTAAATACTAAGAATAAATTCTTTTTGAGAAAAATATAAATAGATAAATTATATAATACTACATAGGAAAGATAATCACTAAATCTTTAATCATATTATATATTGATTCATTTGAACCCGCTATGAATTCACTGTTTTCACCACGTGGCTGAAGAACATACCCAAAATTAATCTCCATAAATTCATACAATTCCTAATTCTTGGTGTTTATACTGATCAATCACAAAATAAAAATTTGGATTTATTCTAAGCATATTATCAAATTTTGTGTATGCTTAGATATATGAATATAGTATTTGTCGTGCATTAATTTGCTGTTTGTTAGTAGTGGATATGTGGTTTACATGATTATATGTGAATGAAAGATGTATTTTATGATTATATATAATAGTTCGTGAATAATATTAGATAAGATGTATCAACTATAGTGTTTATCATTCATTTACCGTTTGCATTAACATGTTCAATATTTAAGTGGTAACATATGAATAAAAATTTGAAATGCTATGATATAAATATATTCATTTGTGAATTAACTTTTATATTATCCATCCCTCAGAAAAAAAAAAATTAAATAATCAATTACTGTTTTGTTATGTCATTTAAATCACGAACTTTAACTTAATTTATAATTTTGATATTACTTTTGGCTCTCAAACTTTCAAATTTTAATTGTTCGGAATCTTAATTTAAGACTTTGATAGGTTTGAGGAGGGGAATATTATGACATACATGTTGAAGTCCAATACTTGCCGACAACAGTAATTTTCGACAATTTTTGTTACACTTGTCTTGAAATCATCGTCATAAGGAAGTTTCAAATATCAATCTATATACCAAAATATTTCTCTCCCCAAGCATGTTAATCCGGACTTTAATTATTTGAATCAAGGGCTCGAACAAAGGGTGTTTGAATGTTTGGTTGTCAAATAATTTGGGAGAGTGTATATCAATCTATGCTATCTTTTACTGGTAGCTCATTTCTTAATGTTTTAAAGTCTATTTTGCAAATGCCATCAATTTATAATGTGTATTAGTAGTATCATAACATAATATAAAACTTACTTTGTGGATGATAAATGGTAATGCATTTATGGGTTCAACGTTGTCTACTATACACGTAAAATATGTTTTGTTTAGTAATTTATTAGAAGAAAAAATTGGGGGGGGGATGGACCCTAAAACAGGAATGGCATTGATTATTAATAAAATTCAGGCAGTTTTTAGTGGTCAACGACTATGTCCAATCGTTAATATTTTGATGTGTGCCCAATTCTATATAACCCGAACTAATCCAAGGTAATCCTTCCTAAAATATATATTAACCTTTATTACCCGATTTGGAAACTAAATTATGTTTGTATGTACGAATCTGGCTAGACAGTAGACACTCTTCAATATCTAACAAATTCGAAAAGAAAAAAGAAACAAAACGGTAACACAAAAACTCATATACGTGTAGACGGACAAAAGTACTATTTATTTTTAACAAAAATATCATTGAAGAAAAGTATCATTTATTTTTCACATTGTAATAGCTATCATTTATATTGAAGAAAAATATCATTGTTCGCACATACATACTTCTACATGTTAGAAATCCTCAATATCCTCCAAAGATATCTCGATGCACGCCAAGAATAGCACGATTCGTCTCTGGGAATCCTGCAATTACACCACACAAAATCATACCCTTAATTAGTTATTTCCTTTTTTACATTTCCTTGTATTCTTTATATACTTTACCTATGTTTAATGGTTAGTAGCAATACAGAAACAATTACCAACCTTATATTCTTCTCAAACATATTCAACATACAATTTAATATGGTATCAGAGCAGTAGCGATCCTCACGGATCATCACTGTGCTGCGATCATCATCTACCATTCTACAAACCTGTTTTCCGCATGGAGGTCGGCGACCCAACCGTGGCGGCGTAAGCTCGGCTCAACATTGGCCACGCTTCTACGACACCTCGGTCAATCAACGATCGAAAATCGTGTCCCGAGAACAACCAAAGCCAATCTATCACAATAAGCATCAAATTGAACGAGTTCAACTATGCGTTGTGGTCACGAATGATGCATTTAGCCATCGGAGGAAGGGGTTGCCTCAATCATATCATCGCCATCCTCCTTCCCCGAGCCGAATGATCCGCCAAGACAACAAATGGTACCGAGCGACCTCATGGTCATATCTGGATCATTCAAAACATGGAACCAACATTAGCCAACAATTACGTCCAATATAGGACAAGCAACGAGCTTATGGAGAAGCCTAGCCACAACATACAACATCAAAAAGGACTCAGCCCAAATTTTCGAACTCACAGTACAAGCCAACAGTAGCAAACAAGGCCAAGGTACCATAGAAAGCTTCTACAGTGGTTTACAAAGGATCTGGGCAGAAATAGATGAAAATCACCCAAATCCAATGGAATGCGATAAAGGTATAGCAACATACCGGAAAATACGATCAAACACGGTTGTTCCAACTTCGCCGGAATAAACGAAATACGAACCTGAACGGAGGGACATCCTTAAAATTGACCCGCTACCAACTGTGGAGGCAGCTTATGCCATAATCCGGCGAGGGGCAGCCCGGAGGGGGATCTGGGGATCTAAATTCATCGAGAATCCCACAGATCGAGAAATCGGGAACGGTCTGGTGACACAGAGCAGCGAAGCAGCAGGTATGGCGGCGAGAGGGTTTCTGCCGCTCAACCGGTCAGGCCCGACTAAACTTAGCGGTTCATCATCCCGGGATAAGATCGATAAGAGCAATCTTAAGTGCTCGCACTGTGGAATGACAAAACACACGAAAGATATGTGTTTTCAGTTGGTGGATACCCAGAATGGTGGGACGACAACCACAAGCCGCCAAGGAACAATCAGGAAAAGGCCACCGTCGCAATGGCGGCGTCGGGAACTGGCGCCACCGGATCACAAGGCAACGTCAAGATTTCAGAGGGACAAGACGTCGCGGCTGAAGGAGAGAAGAAATGGGGGGCGGCTAGGGTTGCAGCGAGAATAAGTGAGGAAGAAAGAGAAAAGACGCCTGCATCCCTAGCTTATGAAGGTAACGGATCGGGTCTGATACCCGACCCATCCGTTTTTTATTTCGGGTCGCCCAAATCTCCTAAATCAATATCCCAAGTAAATGTCTTAAAAAAATTAGCCATATAGAAAATAAAAGTGCTGAGTGGATATTTGATTGCGGTGCCACAGACACAATGACGTACGATTCGTCAGATATTTTGACGCTTACAAAGCTACAAAAAACCCATGTTCAGACAACTAATGGAGAAATTACTCCAGTTGATGGGGTCGGAACGATAGAAATTTCTCCAACACTTAGAGTTTCTAATTGTCTATATGTGCCGGGGTTATCCCATAAACTTTTATCTATTAGTCATGTCACGAAGGAACTTAACTGTACCGTACTAACGCATCCTACCTTCTGCATTTTACGGATATCCAGACGGGAGATTATTGGACGTGGCATCGAGCGAAATGGATTGTATTATGTGGATGAAATTGCTCAAAAGGCACCGTGATGTCGTCTCACAGGAACTATCAATCTTGCTTGCTCGCATCGCCGACTTGGACATCCTTCCATAGATTACCTTAAACTTTTGTTTCCTAAATTAGTTTCTTCGGATCTACATTGTGAAACTTGTGTTTTAGCCAAGAGTCATAGACAAACCTTTAAACCTAATAATACGTGTGAACTCTATGTTTTCTTTAATTCATTCGATATTTGGGGCCCTTTTGTTGTTGGGGTCAAAATTTCAAATATTTTCTGTTATTTATAGATGATCACACTCGTATGACTTGGGTTTATTTCTTGCACCACAAATCTGAAGTTTACTCTAAATTTTCTCTTTTTTATAAAATGATTCAACAACAGTTCAAAACCAACATTCAAATTCTGCGATCCGATAACGGGGGGAATTGTTAATTCATCTATGGCAAAATTCTTCCACGATAACGGGTTAATCCATCAAACCACCTATTCTCACACACCCGAACAAAACGGAGTAGCCGAAAGAAAAAATCGTATCATCCTTGAGATTACACGAGCAATCATTATTGAATCTCGTGTACCTTCCAAATTTTGGCCTGAAGCCGTAGCTACTGCAGTTTACCTAATAAACAGACTTCCCACAAAAAGCCTTAAACTTAAAACTCCTATGCAAGTTCTTTCCGATATTGCCCAAACACCTCTACCTCTCACCTTAAAACCCCGTGTCTTCGGTTGTTCTGTTTTTGTCCATATACCAAAACATGAGCGCACAAAACTGGACCCATGTGCAGTTAAATGTGTGTTTGTCGGATATGGAATCAACAAAAAAGGCTACCGTTGTTATGATCCTAAATCCCGTCGCATGTTCACCACCATGAACCGCAATTTCCTCGAAACCGAATTTTCTACCATCACCACCTTAGTAGTCGGGGATATTAAGTCGACCCACTAAGTTGGTTGCCAATTTCGAGTCATTCGAGAGGTGGTTCCAACAGAGCCGATTAATGGTGCCGGCGAGGCAGTTCTCAAACGACTCCACAATCGAAGTCGATGAACCGGATAATCACCTCCCAGTCCCGTATCCAAATAAGAGATCCGAAGATATTGATCTTGGACCAACAGACGAATCTCACGTTCCTCGGGAGGAAGTTTCAAACACAGTTCCTATTGAATCGATGGACAACTCTCACGGTGGCGTGATCAAAATCCGGTACATATGTTCGCCTCGAGGAGCACGGAGGATTCCCCAAGAAGATACTCTCCGAAAAACCGTCGGACCATCCGGTATCCGATCGAAATGTTACTAACAATAATCTTAGCAATCTCGCAAGAGCTTTCAAAGTTGCTCTTTAAGAAGAAGACTTGCCAAAGACGGTGAAGAAGCTCTCAAGTCGAGCGATGGGCGAAGCGATGAAGAAAGAACTGGATGCCTTGATTCGAATAATACATGGGAAGTATGTGATCGACCACGAGGAAAGAAAGCGGTTGGATGCGGATGGGTTTTACCATTAAGAGAAAACCGATGGGTCTATCGAAGGTACAAAACTAGGCGGTTGCAAAAGGGTATACCCGGACCTACGGGGTGGACTACTCGAGACCTTTTCTCCAAGAGCCAAAATGAGTACAATAAGAACCTTGATGTCTATTGCAGCAAACCAAGAATGCCCCTTCATCAATTTGATGTTACCAATGCTTTCTTACACGGAGAATTAAAGAGGAAGAAGAGGTGTATATGGGCGCCACCGGATTTGAAATTGGCGTGGAAAATATGCAAACTAAAGAAGACTTTATATGGTCTCAAGCAATCATCAAGGGCCTGGTTTGGAAGATTCACCAACGCTATGAGGAGCTATGGATTCAAGCAAAGTAATTCTGATCATACTCTGTTCTTGAAGAAACGTGGGGAACTCATTACCTGCCTAATCATATACGTCGATGATATGATCATTACAGGAAGTGACACAGAAGCAATAGAAAACTTGAGGAAGCAACTATTCCTTGAGTTCGAAATGAAAGATCTTGGTGCCCTTAAATACTTTCTTGGTATCGAAGTGCTTAGATCGGGCAGAGGAATTTTCATATGTCAAAAGAAGTACACCCTGGATCTTCTCACCGAAGCGGGAATGCTAGAATGTAAGCCTGCAGACACTCCTATTGCCATGAATCATAAACTGCAGATAGTTGAAGGTGCCGAAGCAGCTGACCGTGGGAGATATCAACGCTTGGTAGGAAAACTCAACTACCTTTCCCATACAAGACCGGATATTGCTTATGCTGTTCGAGTCGTTAGCCAATTCATGCATAAACCGCAAGCTGATCACATGGAAGCTGCACTCAGAATCGTAAGATATCTCAAGGGGACTTTCGGATATGGAATATTTTTTTGGCAAGAACAAACATTTGAGAATACATGGTTACACGGATGCAGATTGGGCAGGAAATCCAATAGACAGGAGGTCAACCGTAGGATACTTCACCTTTATTGGAGATAGCCTGATAACTTGGAGAAGCAAGAAACAGAAGGTCGTAGCACTTTCCGGTCGAGGCGGTCGGAGGAATCAAAAGTGGGCTAATGGAGATTTTATGGTTAAGGAATCGCTAAGCGAAATGGCTTCCTCCGGATCAAACCATTAAGTTATTTTGCGATAATAAAGCGCCATCAAGATATCCAGAATCCATCAAGCATGATCGAACGAAACATGTTGAGATCGACCGCACTTTATCAATGAGAAGATAGAAACCGAGTCATCGAACTACCCTTTGTCCGCTCAAGATCAAATGGCGTATATATTAACCAACGCCAGTAAATTCGAGAAGTTTTGCGGATGTATTGGACAAGTTGAATATTGGGGATCCCACTACTCAACTTGAGGAGAGTGTTAGAAATCCTCAATGTCCTCCAAAGATATCTCGATGCACGCCAAGAATAGCACGATTCGTCTCTGGGAATCCTGCAATTACACCACACAAAATCATACCCTTAATTAGTTATTTCCTTTTTTACATTTCCTTGTATTCTTTACTTTACCTATGTTTAATCGTTAGTAGCAATACGAAACAATTACCAACCTTATATTTAGGGATGAGAATTTGGGACCGGACTGGAAATTTCCGTCCCGACCAGTCCCGACGGATTCGGACCCCGAGTCCCTAAATTTACGGTTCGGGACCGGGACCGGATCGAGAAATTTTGATTTTGGGATCGGAAGTCCGAGTCCGTTGAAATCAAGTCCCGATTTTAAATATATCTAATTTTAATTTGGGACTTTCGGACATTTTCGGATAATTTCGGACTTCGGACGCGGGACTTCGGGACTTCGGACATTTTTCGGGATATTTTCGGTAATTCGGGACATTTCGGGTAATTTCGTGATTTCGAGACTTTCGGGACATTTTCGGAAAATTTCAATCGGGATCGGGACCGGACTAAAATTGTAAATTTTCGGACCGAGTCCCAAGTCCGATCGGACCGGACGGACCCAAAATTCAAATTCGGGACTTCGGGACTCGGGACTCGGGACGGGTACCCGGTCCCGACCCGATTCTCACCCCTACTTATATTCTTCTCAAACATATTCAACATACAATTTAATACTACACAGGAGATCACCTCAAACGGTTTGTAAAAGTAAAACAAAAGACGCATGGTCTCTCGTTGTAAATCAAAGTTTCATATGATTACAATGAGAAAGAGTCAGTCTAATATACGGAATCTTCCAGTAGTACTTTTCTTATTATATTTCATAACCTTATTTACTTGTTTCTATAAGAAAACAATTAAATATTTTTAATTGTTACCGCTTAAATAGAAACTGTAATTTATATTTACTTAAATTAAACAACTTTTCAAACAAAGCGGGGTATATGTACTCAATAAAACTGACAGAGGACTTTGATGCACAATAAGCCACCATGGATTTGATAATAAAGTTTCCACCAAAACTAAGGGTATGTTTGGTTCAAGTAGGAGAAAGGGAAACGAATCAATAAAGGAAAAATAAAAATGAATGGTACTCAATTTTCCAACTTGCATGATTTAGAACCACTAATGGAACTGAATTTTATCGTATTCCTTTTTACTGTTGGGTTCAACAAATGAGAATTAACGTTAAGGGCGACAACAATGTAAATTCTGGTGCGGGTAACAACAGTGATGGAGAAAGAGGGCTATGGGAAAATCCAAATCCCAAAAGAGGGAGGAAAGTGACAAAACCTTAGAATCATAAAACAAATATGTACAAATATAATTAATACAAAATTAATTACCAACGAAACACTCACTGAATAATTTGTGGATCTTAATTCTCTTCCTTTCTTAGGGGTGTTTGGTGTTTTAATTTCTTCAAAGCAATTTATAAGGTGAATAGGAGCTTATAAACCCATCCCAAGTGTTTGGCAAAATAGTTTCTAAAGCGAATTTTATATTTGTGAAAATAAGTTCAACAAATTATGTTCTCCTTAAAAATAAGTAAGCTTAACCTCAACTTATTTTTTCATAAGCTTACAAATAACGTGAATTTACCAAAATAATCTTATTATGATTCGTTATAATCTACATATATACTATCGACTTTACCTCTCGTCAATTTTCTCGCTCTAACTATGATTTTCTCTCTCTAACTCACGATTCTTTCTCAGCTTATAAGCTAAATTATTCAAATACTTTGACAACTTATAAGCTCTTGAAACATTATGTCTTATAAGCTCTTAAAACATCTTATAAGCTCTTAGAGCTTATAAGCTCTTTAAAATAAGCTTAGCCAAACACCCTCTTAATTCCCCTCCAAATCAAACGCGCCTAAAAGTTGAGAGTAAAAAACTCATTATTATGTATTATTTAATTGATATATATTCAATTTCATATTAGCATATTTAATTATTAGCTAATTATTTAACAGACTTGTAATAATCTCATAAAAAAATGACTATGGAGTTGGTGAGGTGGGGTTGAAAAAGGACAAATTTGTTAAGACGGTTTTGCATAGTGAACTACTATAGTATACTACGTTCGGAGCCCCCAAGACAACATCAACAATTCAACATGTTCGCTTTTTCTTTTTTCTCCTTTTATTGGTGTCTATATAATAATAATAATAATAATAATAATAATAATAATAATAATAATAATCATCGCATCTTTAACTTTCCATTTTAATGGTTTCTCTAACTTTGGCTTGTTATAGTTAGATTCTTAAATACATATTGTATTATAATAAACTAGTTGCAAAACTATATTAAAAATTGTTTTGGTACTCTCTCTTATAAATGAGGGTTCGAATCACCACGAAAGAGAAATGGACAACCATTATTAATCCTCTTAAAAGAAAAGTAGAAAGAATCACCTTGCAATGGGATGTGCATACATTGAGTATGAAAGCAACCCGTACGATGAGGAATGGACTCTTAATATCACCCATCGTGAGATTTCTCCAACTTTTTTTTTATTCTAGCTACTTCACAAAGTATCAAAGATTGATGACTTCCAGAAGGTGCAAAAAACAAATTTGTGGTATTCGGATGACCTAATTGGAAGATTTTTTTTCCTGATACAACGCGCCTAACTTACTTCATTTTATATATGATTGAATATTTAAAGGATTACATGACCGAACTATATTCAATAATATTGTTCAACCCATATAAGTATAAATATAAATTAATCTAAAGTGTTCTTTATCTATCATAAGTATATATCATTCGCAAGGGTATTTGATTTGATGTTATTCAATAATAGTGTCCAACCCATGTAAGTATAAACGTAAATTAAATTAAAGTGTTCTTTATTGATACATATCCATCGTAAGTATATATCATTCACAAGGGTATTTAATTTGATGTTATTATTTTTTAGACGTCGACATTCTAAACCTAACTCCGTCAACAACATAATTAATTTAGTATTTGTATTGTAAAAGGACATGATTGAGCAATACACAATAAATGGGGCAATAATATGAGGTTATTATTGTCATTATTAAAGAGAGACAGAGATTCAAAGCAAAAGCATTATTAGCCGTCGAAGTGTCACAACGGACAAGTTCTTTTTTTCTTTCTTTTTATTCTTTTGTGGGTAGAGTTTAGTGGCCGGACAGCAAAAATCGATAATTTCGTAGTAGTTGCTTTGACGTCCAAAAGAAGTTTTGCATTAATGGAATAATTTGAAATAAATGTGCAATATATAATTTAAAGTTTATTCTGTTTAGAAAAAATAAACAAACTTACTGTAGATATTGTTAGGACGAAAATTAAAGGTCGTTAAAATTTATTCTGGTTAAGAATTAAACAAAGCTACTTTAACACAACTTGTAAAGATTTATATTGAATTTTTTTTGTGTGGTACCGTATCGTACTTTTATATCTATTATTTCATCATATTTTTTTATATAAAATATGTTATAATATAATAAATTATACTTAACTTTTATTCAAAAAAGTAAAGCTATAAAAAATTATATAACTTCATTTGGATTTATGACCCTTAGTGATGAATCATTAATTAATCTAAATTATGTAAAATGATAGAAGAAATAGCTATACATCCTAATTGGATGAAATAAATCATAGTTAATAATTATAAAATTAAACCAACTTACAAAATTGAGATTGAAGAAAAAAAAATTGAGATTAAAGAAAATTAGTGTCTTCTGAGTGATGTACATACCGCATTTTATAATCTATACTTTTTGAGAAAAGGATTACTGAGACAGTGAAATATTTTAAATTTAATAAGTGTGATAATTCATTATGAAAATCTCTTTTCGTACGTAATTGTTCTATTTTTTTCTTTCTGAAGTGGGGACTTATTGGTATAAATCAAGAGTTATCATCTAATACAATGTCCCTATGCCAACTCAGGAAATTAAGCGGTCCAATACAATTTGCATACGTAGTTGTTCGAATTTTTTATAATTAAATTAATTCCTATATAGTCTCATTATTCTATATTTCTATTTTTAACTTGTAAAAATGCTGGAACTGAATAATCATAATTAAAAATAATCTAAAATACATGCATTGTACGGCCATTATCTCTTTTATAATCAATGCGAAGATATGAAATTTTCAAGATAGATGATGATTAAAGATAAAGTTGGTGGATGTAATGATGTTTTGCTAGCTATACTTCATAATTGTAAACCCTATAATATTTATCGTAATTGAAAGGATCAAATTATGAACAACTTTTTCCTGTTATCCAAAAGGATGATTTGTAAATAATCAACATTTGCTTATAGAGAAGTTTCGTAATCGATCAATGCGTGTTGGTTTAGTGATAGAGTGGTTAATCGCCAAGGCCCGGTTCGAGTCCACCGTCGCATGACCTTTAAAATTTCAGATTAATGATCCAAAAAAGTTTCGAATCGATCGTTATTGCAAGTAGACGATGATTCACAATTAAAAGGAGACTAATGTAAATTATAGTGGCTAACTTTTATCTTGATAGAATTATAAATAATATAACGAAACCAAAGTATAATTGTAACGATTAGATTGAATGAGATGAAGCCTGTATAAGATAAACAAATTAACTATGTGTCACGAGAAATTATGATTTTCTCATCTTATCAACAAATTTATATTCAACTATGCAATTATTCGGGGGCCCTTCAACCAACACTTCTATTGGTAATATTATTGGGGCTCTAACGAATTCTCTGATTTAAAGTTGTTAGTGTTAGGTGGGCCCTCATCAGAGAGTATATAGATTCAACCAACCAAACGCTTTATGGGTTTGAAACACATACCCTGGTTTTTCAAGTATGGTTTCACTGTCTCTGTGTTTTGCGCTATCGCATTTAACACGAGATTTATCCAACACCAAAGAATATCATGGTTGTGATACAAAAAAATAAAAAATTGTTAGTGTTTGTCATACCAGACATACACATGTCCCTTCCGTAATTGGTGTATTCATTCCTAACAAAACTCAAATAATTCTATACGGGGATAATTGCCATGAAAAATCACGATCTTTTATCCTATTTGTAATTTTAACATCACCTAATATAAAATTGTATTAAATACCTAAATTTTCAACAACAAAAAAAATTGCAAATAAAACTCACCAAATTTTTATTTTTTTTGGCTACCTGGACTTCAAACTTTACTGGTTCGAGCCTTTAACTTGATAAACGGTAAGTTATATTTTGGGACTTAAGTACTAGAAATATTTTCACATACAAATTAACGTTCAATACTTATTGACAACAATGAATAAAAGTAAGATTCCCAAGATTCTCGAATCTTGTGTAAAATGTGGAAAACACGGAAAAATGTCAATCCAACTCTAAACATATGGATTGATCCGAATAAGTCGAAAAAAAAGAATAAAATAAATTTTTTAACCTAGACTTATTTTTTAACTTAAATATTTTATAATCGAAAAACCGACAATTCAATAGAATTGGCTCGAAAGAGATATGTATATACACATATCTCTGGAAAGGAAAAACACATTTCCTTTGTTTCTCCCTCTAGAAAGGGAAAACGGAGAAGAAAAGAATTACAACTGGATTCTAACTTTGGTTTTATTTGACGAATTAGGACTTATAATCATGATAACTTACTTTAGTTTAATATATTTTCAAGAACGATCTTTTGCAGAGTAGTTCTAACTCCTAAGAACATGCCACATGGCGTGATTTTTCCCAATTTCGACATAACATGTTTGTGTGTAGTTTCATATGCAAATGTTCTTCACCATTATACATAAAAATATCTAACAATGTTAGAAGACCAAGTCAGGGACCACAAAACAAAAAATATAAATAAATAAAGTTATTAAAAAAATTAGAAGATCCGGTCAAAAAGATTTATTTATTCGCAAAGCAATGCCACTAAAAGTTTGTTTGAGGAATCAGGAAGTAATTAAGGCCTTAATCAACGTAACCGGTGGAGAGATTAGATCACGGAACATGTTGTTTTTGTCGGTAT
Organism: Salvia rosmarinus; assembly: GCA_036937905.1. Taxonomy (NCBI): domain Eukaryota; kingdom Viridiplantae; phylum Streptophyta; class Magnoliopsida; order Lamiales; family Lamiaceae; genus Salvia; species Salvia rosmarinus. Next base: position 80,978,345 of record CM072814.1, on the reverse strand, counting down.
TCTATATTTTGATATTATGCGAGAGACATGTACGACTCTATCTTAATATAACATATATATATTTTACTTGGTATTATAATTTATCGTTCAACATATATACACAAAAGAGTTCTAAATGTGCACGACTTGTGTACCCATAAATGGAACTTAGAGGTATTTTACTTGGTATTATTATAAACATATATACACAAAAAAAACGACTTGTTACCCATAAATTTGTTTTGTGAAAAAACAAATTTTATGTTTCACCAAACACCCTCTTACTATCGCAATAAGAATCAAATTTGTGAAATAGCACCATCTCATATATCATAATAATTTTGGTAATGTTGCACTACAACTTATTAATTTCTCTCACTAATATATAGCTTTCATCAATTTGCCTAGACTCAAATAATCCTTTTGTGAATGCGTTAAATGAATTGTGATTACTTATAAATTTGCCGGATATACTATAAATTACACACTTTATATTAGTACATGTGAAAAACTTTGAAAGATAACAAGAATCTTTCCTAATTTTCCGCAATCAATGGGAAATATGGGATGCCAAATAAAGTGCGTTAAGATGGTCGTAAAGTTAAATTTGCAGTCAAATTGCGGAATTAAGAACTGTCGCTGCTTTTAATTAGCCTTTTACTCAATATAGGATTCCAAGGTCCCATCAAACTGATTCATGGTTGGGCCTGTCACTTTTGGCCCAGAGACCTATTCAAAACTTTTTTTTTCATTCTTTTTGAAGTGAGGATTTGTTCGATAAATCTTTTATTATTATTATTATAAAAGTGTCATATTTTTTGATATACCTATGATATCATTGCTTATTATTATATTCATATAGATTTGTAAGTTTTACATGAAACATCTACTTTGATGTTATCACTTTTATGGACTTGTTGCAAATGATTCATATCTAGTTTCTAGCCCATTAAAAGTAGAAGGCATTCTAGTGGGATCATCACAAACAGAAAAAATTACAGTTGGTTTGACAATGCTGGAGTTACATTGCTTCTTCGGTCCAACCGATAAATCATACCATTTTGGTAATATATTCTAAAAACTTGATAATTTTCCAGTGGTGATCATGGCGACAAGCGTACAGAAAATGCAACTCACTCTAGCAAAACGGAAACAAAATAATCATATATGATTAATGGACAAAATTTTGGGAGGCGAGAGAGAAGCAAAATGGAAAAGAAGTAATGAATGAGTTGTGTTATATACAGAGGCAAAGAGTTTAGAGTGAGTATAGCTAAGGGTCCTCTCGTGCGACTCATGAATGACATCAAGAATGTCCGTCTCGGAATCCGGCTGCAGCTCCTTAAACTTGGCCATCACCTGAATCATCGTAGGCCGCCGGTACGGCTTATCATCGAGGCACTCGAACGCGATCTTCAGATAATGGTAAACCTCCGCATCTCCCACCAGCTGCGGATCCAATATCTCATCACTCCGCCTCTCCTTGTGCAGCTGCTTCGCCCATCCCACCAGGTTGTTGTCGTCCCCGAACTCCGCCGTGTTGATGGGCCTCTTCCTGACAGCAGCTCCAGCAGCACCACCCCGTAGCTGTACACGTCGCCTTTCGTGGTGCACCGGAAGCTCTGGTAGTACTCTGGGGGCACGTACCCTGGGGTCCCTGCTAGCGTGCTCACGCTCAGGTGCGTGTCCAGCGCATTCACCAGCCTTGCCATCCCGAAGTCCGACACCCTCGCTTCCAAGTTGTCGTCTAAGAGGACGTTGCTAGACTTCATGTCGCGATGTATAATATGAGGGATGCAGCTGTGGTGGAGGAACGCCAGCCCTCTTGCTGAACCCACGGCGATCTTCTTCCGCGCGGCCCAGTCCAGCCGCGCCTTCTCCCTCTCATGTACCACCGCCTCTAGACTCCCCCATTTCATGTACTCGTACACCAGCAGCCGCTCCTCCCCAACTCTGCAGTACCCTAACAGCGGCACCAGATTTCTGTGCTTGATTTTGCCTATTGTTTCCATCTCTGCCATGAACTCCCGGTCGCCTTGCCCTGTTACATGAATCAATTTCTTTATAGCTACAATGCTGCCGTCTCTTAACTGCGCCTTGTACACGTCGCCGAAGCCGCCCGACCCGATCAGGCTCTCGGCACTGAACCCGTTGGTGGCCTCGAGCAAGTGCGCAAACGTCAGCTTCTTCAGCGGCTTCTCGAACGTCGCCACGTTGATGCTTAGAGGCTCCGGCACGCTGGAGAGCTTCCAGCTGCTGCTGCCGGAGGTAGGCAGGCTGTCGATGTACTTCTCTCTCTTCTCCTCCATTCTCCGACTCCTTTTCGTTCTGTAGAGAGCGTAGAGGAGCAACAATATACACGTAACTGAAGCCATGATTCCGATCACCATCCCTACAGCCATGCTCTGTCTCTTCCCTCGGGAAGAGGAGCGTGACGCGTGACGCCCGTTCCCTGACGCGCACGGCGGCAACGGAACCCCGCACAGGCCGGAGTTGTTTTCATATCTGGATGCCGGAAATGTAGTCAGCTGACCACCGGAAGGAATCAAACCTGACAAATTGTTGTTTGAAACATCGAGGTCGCTGAGGAACGATAAACCCCCTAACGATCCCGGAATGAATCCTTCAAGTTTGTTATGAGAGAGATCCAGAACTCCAGCACTTTTTAAGCCTCCAACGCTGAATGGTATCTCACCACTTAAACCATTGTGCCCCAAATTTAGAACCTGCAGAAAACTCATGGAGCCTAAGCTGGCAGGAATGGAGCCAGAGAGCTGATTGTAGGAGAGATCGAGGTAAATCATGCTGCCGTTGCCGGTGAATGTGTATACCGTCATACCGCTATAAATCCTCGTTGACGGACAGGCGTGTACCATCGGAAATTTCGCCAGCCTATCAGGCCGGATCCCTTCGAATTCGACTAATCCACCTGCGCCACGGCACTCGGTGCCGCCTTCATTTCTGACAAATGCGAACTGCTTCCCCGAAACCACTCCGGGGACAATGAGACCCGTCTGTGCAGCAAGCTCCGGGGGCAGGGGCCCCTGCAGCTCGTTGCTGTTCAAATCTAGCCATATCAGACTCTTGCAATTGCCGATTCCCGGCGGAATTGCTCCGCTCAGAGAGTTGTTTCCGAGCTGAAGGATGGCGAGGTTTACTAAGTTGCCTATATCGTGAGGAATTTCGCCGGAGAGGCGGTTGCTGGACAACGACACCCAAATGAGATTGGTGCAGTTGATGATAGACTTAGGAAGAGTTCCGGTTATGAAATTGTTGTTGAGGATCAGAGTCTGGAGATTTCCACCATTGATGCAAATGCCTTCTGGGATTTGGCCGCTCAGATTGTTCGCCCACATCACCACGTCCGAAAGCGCCGGCAGGATCCAGATGTCCGGCGGCAGGGAGCCGCTCAAGTCGTTGAAGCTCAGATCAATGCTCCTCAATTTCTTGCAAAGTCCGAGCTCCGGCGGCACTGCCCGGAGAGATAATTGTTAGCCAGGAATAGTTTCTCGAGAACGGAAGCGCCGGAGCAGAACCCGGAAGGCACATTTCCTGTTAAATTATTAGAACTGAGGTCCAAAACCTGAAGCTGAGTGCAGTTGGTGAGCGACGGCGGCACCGCGCCTGTGATGTTGTTAAACGCAACATACAGATACTTGAGGCTTGTAATGGAGCTCACCACGGTATCGAGAAAGTTCCCCGAGAGGTGATTGCTGCTGAGTTTGAGAGTCACGAGCGACGAACATGACATGAAGCTTGAAGGAAGCTCCCCAGTCAACTGGTTACCAGTAAAATCTAGAACCTCTAGTGAACTGCATATTTCCCCCAGCTGTATCGGAATCTCACCGAAGAATTCATTGTTGGCTAAAACCAGCTGCTTCAAATTCGTCATTTTTGCAAGCAGGTCTCCAGGAATCCTCAGCTTGATAATATTGTGGCTCAAATCCAGAGTTTGGAGGCTCTGGCAGTAATCTAGGTTCGCCGGGAAACCAGTAGCGGAGAAGCTGTTGTGAGAGAGATTGAGTATGGTGAGATTTGTAATTGACCTAAAATCCAAATTGAAGAGATTGCTGGTGAAGTTATTGCTCGAGAGATCGAGGACTTTCAACGACGCCGAGTTTTTTATCAAGGCAGGCGGCACTTCCCCCTCCAAACGGTTGCCAGAGATCCAAAACCTCGAGGCTCTTGCACGAGGGAGAGAGGTTTCGAGTTCCCGGCGAGTTTATTGCTCGAGAAATTTAGCAGATTCAAATTCTGGCAGCTGGAAAGAAGCGAAGTCAATAGCCCTAAATCCATAATCTTGTTGGCAGAGAGGTCGAGTTTAGAGAGAGAAGGTCCGAGCTTCAGGCTGGCGCTAGGGATTGAGTTATGAGAGAGATTCAAAAAGGCAAGCTTACTGCAGGAACTCAGCAGAGAATCCGCCGCCAGTGGCTCCGAGAAGGTGTTGACGGAGAGGTCGAGCGACTCGAAGCTGCAGGAATTTGTGGCGGAGGAGGAGAGGTTTCCGTCGAAGGAATTGCCGCTGAAGAGAAGGGTGGTGAGGACGGGGAGCGGCGTGAGATCGGAGATGTGGAAGCGGCCGATTAGGTCTGCATTGGTGAAGTCGAGGCGGTTGACTCTGCCGTCATCGTTGCAGGAGACACCGCTCCACGAGCACGGGCTGGAAGAAGATGGCGACCAATTGGCCAAGAAGCCTTTTGGATCGGTTTGGATTGAAGAGTACTTGAAGGATAATAAGACGCCGACTTCGCCGCCATTGTTGCCGGTTTCTGATTTTGAAGCCAAGCTTCTAGCATTTAATCCAATGAGGTAGAATCCGTGAACAGAATCAAGAGCAAAGCAGCTTCTCTGATGGCAGATAGAGATAGTATATGGTGGTGTTTGTTGTTCATCATCATGAATGTAATCTACTTTCTCCTTTCTTTCTGTATTATTCACATCTGCATAAATAAATTTGAAGGGAAAACAAAATATGAAAACTGATTGAAGAGAAGAAGAAAAGAAATAAATAGGAAAAGCCAAAATCATTCGTTTTGCTCAACTGAAGACAGCAGATAGAAAGAGAGGAGCAGGTGTTTCCTGAGTAGAGACTAGGTTTGTAGAGAGTGAAATGAGAGCATCTAATCTATAACCAAATTAAGGCTGCAGTGGCAGTGCAGCAACATTAGTTTCTTGGCTTTTGGGTACGATGTTCAGAATTGTCGGCTGTATATGAACTCCATTAATATTCTAAAATATCCCCACGCATTTTTACTCTCTTGTTTTTCCAACACATGGAATAAACAAACTGGAAAACCCGTGTATCACAAATACTATGAGATGATGAAGAAGACGAAGATGGGTCAAACTTGGGATTTGATTCCTTCTCTCTCTATCTATGCGTCTTTTTAGGGCATCTACGTCTTCGCCTCTACTTTAATTGCTGACTGTATTTCCACCCCAACAGAATTGCTCAATTTCGTATTTTCCTTTATTTTTTATGCCTACATTGATGGTATAATTCTCAGCAACATAGGCAACTCCTTCACCGTTTCTTTCCTCTCTTTTTTTCAGTCTTTCAAATCAGCTACACCAGAGAGAGGGACAGCTGTTGTTCACTCGCTACAGTCAGGGTTGAAAATCCTACAAGAAAAAAAAGTGATAAAAAGTAGTTTGTAGAAAATAATTGGTCGTTCAATTGATTAGCGGACTAATCGAAACCACAAACTTCTTCGTTTAATTTCTATATGTCACCTGTTACCACAAAATTAGGAACCATGTCTGAAGTAGCGGAGAACCAAAACGTATAATTCAAGATACTGAGTTAGTAAGTCAAAAATTGGATGGTTAATTATCTAGAAAAAGAAAAAAGAAAAAAAAGGCAGGATTCGGAAATATACTTTACCGCCGTTTCAAAATCCTAACTTGAAATTGAACATTTTAGATTAAAAAGAGTCAACATAAGCATGCCTTTAGCGTCCCCTCGTGATCTTTGAAGAAGAATATAAGCAAGATCCGCTACAATTAATATATAATCTAATTTGAAAGATCACGTATTTAAGAAAATTAAAAGGAAAACTAAACTTAAGCGACGGATCTATAAATTCGAAGTGGTGGTTGGAGTAATAAATCTCGAGTCTGCCACCACTGTAAACACACTATAATTAAATCAAACTTATGGGAATTCTTGAGTTGTTTCTCCACATTTTTGAAATATTAAAAGTATAGGCATATAGGTGCAGTGGGTGAGACAAAACTAGTTTATTTATTTTAAGTTAGAATTCTAGGAAAGTGGGTGCATTAGGCACGGGGCGCGGGACTTGGGGTTTGATGTTTACACTCTTTTCTTCTGTCTAGATATGCACACATATATTGTATATACTCCACAAGTTTTAACATTATCCCAAAAAGGGTAAGCTTTCTCCAAAAACCACATAGAATGTGAAGGGGTAAATTATAATGATTCCATGGTTAAAAAGTTATGAGGATATTTATACAATGCCTACAAATAACCACTTGAAAGAGGGTAAAACTCCTACAATACGATTGATAGAACTCAATCATAGATTCATGTCTTAAATCTACTAACTCTTAACCAATTGAGTTAGTTACTTGATAGTCGACAAGTTTTAACCTGTTGTTGAGTTGGGCACATTACATTTTGTCCGTGTTTTTTCCACAAAACACCGCACGAGTGAATCGTATTCGCTGCCTTTCCCTTTTATTAGATTCGCATAGTCGATTCATCCAACGACACAAATAGTGATTTTGGTTAGATGGAAACGAAAATATATATAAGAAAAGGAAATGTCATTTTCCATATTGTTGTTGTTGAGATGGATTTATCAGTTCCTAATGAGAAATGGTTTTCGTAAATATATGATTTTGCTCCACTATGAAAGAAAAAGACAAAAAGAAACAAGGAAGAAAAAGGAGCGGAATCCTCGCAATGAAAACTTGCTGATTTTTGGACCGTCCTTTATATTTGTATTTTCTTCCTTTAAGAAAAGCGCCCATGATTTCAATCAACAAGGAAAAAGAAATTGCAAATGGGCCCCGATTCTCTTTTCAAACTCCCCCCAAAAAAGCAAAAAAATATAGATACATTATCTCATTTAATTTCGTCAAAATTTTAATTACTTTATTCATTTGTTTTTCAGTTTGGACACACTCCATATTTCTACCAATTGTATCATACATTTTATCACGTTTTAAAAAAATAATTGGTAGATATTTTTTGAATGCATAAAGTGAAGACTTTAATGGTAAAATAGAGTGAGATAAAGTAGATCATATACTAAAATGAAAAGTGGAATATTTTTGTAGACATCTAAAATATAAATTATATGATACTTTTTGTGGACGGATGTATATTTTATAATCTTGTATGATTTGAATTAGGGATGATAGGAGATCGGTGTCTCGGTGAGGATCATGTTCGTTAAAAGCTTATAGGTAGGTTAAATTTTGTGATCAGGTAAAATAAGAGTATGTTCACGCTACTTCCATCTTAGTTAAAAAAATAATAATTAATAAATTATAATTAAAATATATAATTATATTTTAATTAAGAAATAATAAACCAATTTACTATACCCCGATTGACACTCTAATTAACTATAAATTCAAAGTTACCAAAGTGTTTGGATGATTGAGCTTATAAGTTGCCAAAGTGTTTGGATGATTGAGCTTATAAACTAGAGAAATAATCGTGAGTTAGAGAGAGAAAATCATAGTTAGAAAGAGAAAATTAACGAGAGGTGAAATCGATAGTGTATATATAGAAAATAACGAACTATAGAAAGGTTATTTTGGTAAATTCACTATTACTTATAAGTTTCTGAAAAAATAAGTTGAGGTTGAGCTACTTATTTTTAGGGGAGCTTATAAGCTGTTGGAGCTTATTTTCACAGATTATAAGTTGTTTAAGAGTTTATTTTGCCAAACACTTTGTGTGTTCTTATAAGCTTATAAGCTCCAAAAAAGCTTATAAGAACTTATAAGCTTAGCCAAACACCCTCTTAGTAATTGGGTAGCACTTCATCATCCTAATACGTACAATTTCAAGCAAACATTTTGTAAAAAACAAATTTTGAATCTTTATTCTTTGATTACTTCAACCCATAAAATATAGATAATCCATTTTCGATGTAGTAGAAAAATGTAATTGCTAATTCTGCATATTGGATAAATTCTCACTCATATACCATAGTTTGTGAACCATACATAAAAATAAATACACTTGAATAATTAAGTGGGACAAGCTCATAGTTATAAAGGCAGTTATATACATTTATACATACATATATGTCTACTTAAATTAAGCTATTTGAGTCCGAAAATAACCGTTTCGAATTAGTTTAGATAACCGGAATATCAAGATAACCTATCTAGTAACTTTATTAAAGAGTCTTTGGCCCTCATTGTGATTTTACGCTTCAAACTTTAATCATATATTTTTGTACTAACACTTTACTTTCTGTAGCTTGTATTTTTATTTTTATTTTGACAAATTGGAAGTAATGTTTTTAATACGTTCTTTGAGTTCGTACGATGTTAATATCATAAAGTGTATTACTTTGTTTTCTAAAAAAAAAGTTTATTACATTATTTTAGAATACTTTTTGGTTTTATATGACCTTTTCAATATGGTAAATTTGTCTTTATGCATATATATAGAAAATGCGAACGGTCCAATACGTAACATTAGATATTGTATGTGAAAATTATGAATGATGACAAAAGAAAAGATTAATAACATTACCGCATATTAAAACTCTTGGGACCGTATGCATATGATGGCCTAGTGGTAGAGTGGTTAATGCATGCGAAGTCAAAGATCTCGAATTTGAGACACCGTGACGCGATTTTTAAATTTCTGTACTAAATTTACCACAAAAAAAAAAACTCTGGGACCCGTTAATCGTAACTCTAGAGATACTTTTATTTATGAGGGGAATTCTAAAGATACTTAAAACTGATATTTTCTTCAAAAAATCATATTATCTACATGTGATGTTTGACTGATTGCGTGGAAGATGATCGGTCGACTATGTATATACATAATACATATCTATAAGTAGAAATTTGTTTTTTTAATGAACTAGCAATCTACACAATTAATCTTGGTTTGGTTTATGGTTATCATAAAAAGAAGCATTATAATGCATGTGTATCGGTTTAATGGTTAGTGATTAATGCGTGAGATCAAAATCTTAGATTCGAGTACATCACGATCTTTAAATTTTTTGTTAATTGACAAAAATAATATATATAGAGTGTATTATCATATAGGAGCATATTGTTAAAAGTTGTCATTTAGATATAATTGAGAGCCGAAATGAATGCTAACAGTTGCCATTTAGATATACAAAGTTGCCGTTGTGAATTATATACGTCGCGTTGAAAGATTATCAATAAAGTAAATTGCTCAAAGTTTTTTGAAGGAATTAATGCATTTAAAATAGGGTATATTTTTATTCTTTTTTTAATGATAAGTAGGCCTCGTGCAACATTTTATTCACGGATAAATTATGGAGAAACTTCATTAATCTTATCCAAATTAGACAATCCAATGACAAACAAATTATACAAGAGTGACACACCACAAAAAACAAATCTACAATTTGCTTACATCGTCAATCTTTTCGATAGATTTGAAAAATGTTTTATAGATTCAGTCGACGTCATATGAAATTAATCATTCAATCAGATTTGAATTATCCATCTCATGTGTAGTAAGTATAACACAAGATTATTTTTAAAAGAAAGTTAGTTCCTTTAATTTTTGGGCCTAAAAAAAGTTCTTTTTATTTTTGAAAATTATGGAATCATCTTATCCAGAAGTCAGGGAGATCAATTAAATATCATGATAGAATTAAATTAATTTTATAATTTGTTTCTTATTTTGTTTACGCTGTTTGAAGGTAAAGTTCTGAAACTTATTCTTCAAAACCAATCAAATACAAACAATACGTGCGTAACACTCGGAATCTCAATAGTCAATAGTGATATTTAATATAAGAGGGTGTCTTTTGTACGGATATTTTATGCGTTGATTTAATATTTTTTAAAATAAATGATATTTTTGTTTAATAATATAAATGATATTTTTGTTTAATAATATAAATGATATTTAATTATAAAAATAAAAATAAATTATATTTTTTCTCAATATAAGTAATTTTTTTTTTAAGAAAAAATAATATTTTCTTCGTGCATGAGTTTTTGTATTAATATAAACGATATTTAGGCTTTGCTTAATCACGAAATAATCCACCTTAATAAAAAGACGCCTTGTATACCGTTCGTCTCTGTCCAAAAATGACGTGTCCCTTTCGGAACCTGGTTTCGCGATTTAAGGGAGATGGGCCCCACGGCTCACCGCACGAGTGGAGGTGGGCCATACCTATTTCACCTTATACGTTTCTTTTCGGAAGCGTCATTTTTTTGACGCGCCACGTATCCTATGGCAGCTACTCCCAATTTATTACTGTTATCTTTGGGTGGGGCGTGACTTGAGATAGACGTCTGTTTATTTAATTTTATCTTTTCCCCCAAATAATTAGTAGCTATTGAAATCTTAGTTTGGTTTGTGATTTGTTATTTTTTATATAAATATTGAGGTAACGTCTGTACCGGGGATACATAGAAGAAAAGTGATGATTTAAATGGACTTATGCTGTATTAAAGTCTGCGTCCGTCTAATGCAATAAATTTTAATATAAAGAGTTGGAGTTGGAGATACGGCATCTGCAGCTACGTAAGAAACTTGGCACAATTATGGGTCACATGTAAAGTTTCTATATGTCACGCGTGGACTCTTAAGTTGGAGAATAATCTTGGCCCATGCGTGCATTTCTCAACTTCAATTTTGTTTTATAGGGTTTTTCGCATTTATTAAATCACTTTACATACGTTTTTTTATTTATTGTATTTAATATTTTATTAAATCTTAGATATTTTGTTTCTCGCATTCTCAAAATTCTCATGCTACTTACATTATTTAATATTTTATTATTATTTGATCCAAATAAAAACTATAGTTTATATTATTATTATTATTATTATTATTATTATTATTAATCCTCACAAGGATAAGGAATCAATTAAGATTCATTTTTCTTTTATTTTTTTTTAAGAATCACATTCTCAATTAAGCTGCATTCATGATTTTTGTTTAAAGTATGTTTTAGACCGACAAAATATGTAAGTCTTGTTACAACGTTTGTTATATTTAATTATTTTATTACTCCAATCTATTTGAATTATTTGGTTTAGTCTGCAATATTATACTTAAAAAATTAAGTATAATAAATTTGACTTAAAAGACGTTGATGAAATTCGAATTCAAGATTTTTAGCTAGCCTCAAGAATACTCACTCTATCACTAAACCATTTCCAATTTGAGGATAATAAATGATTTATATATAGACTTAGGTTCAAATGAGAACCATTTTTATTCTAAAAACTAAGAACCAAATGAATTTGCTATGAAAGTTGATGAATCCGTTGAGAAAGTTACTGAATCTAATAATTCAAATTTTTTCACCAGAATTCGAATCTTATGGGGAGCGAAAATTTCATTTTTTTTGATTCAGTAATTTTTCCTACGGATTCATCAATTTTCACAACGAATTCATCATTTTCGGTTCTCACGATAAAAATGGTTCTCACATTAACAATCATCTATATATATATATATATATATATATATATATATAGGGAGGGTTAACGTAAAACCATTTTTATTGTGAGAACCAAAAATGATGAATTCAATGGTTAAAGATTGTTAACTTGATGAATACCATTATACCCTAATTTGAAGTTACTAAATCCAAAAATTGGAATTTTCGCCTCTCATGGATTCGAACTCGGGTGAAAATTATAATTTTGGATTCAAGAATTTTTCCGTGAGAACAAGCAGATTAATTAACTTTCACAAAGAAATTCATTAAATCCAAAAATTTCCGTGGTTCTTGGGTTACTCACGTTAAAATTGATTTTTATTTGAACCTCACTTATATATATATATATATATATATATATATATATATATATATATATCATATTTTTACCAATATATAAATTCATGTATGATTCAAATTCTATATATATATAAAATATGGCGCGAAGTCGCTTAATTATCGTTTACTCAAATCTTTGGCTTCGGGTAAATCTTTCATATGTGAGCCTAACAACTAAATCGTGATTTTGGGACCCTCACCTTTTATTTTTCTCAACTTTTGACAATTGCTACCGACCGAATTATTAGCCAGACAAATGATAATATACGAACACTGATTTGATTCGTCATTTCGTCCAACTTACTTTGATTCATCTTAGAATTTGGGGAAAAGGAAACTCGAGACTAATTGGATGAGACTACACTGTATCACCAAAGTTGATTCATTCATTTCCTCATTTAAATTTCCCCTAATTAATTATACACAATCATTTTCACTTTCCACTACTTAATTCCCTTCTTCTAATATTTATTAGTGTAATCGGACCTAGTCAAGTCGCAATAATTCATTTCATTTTTTTTAAACTGTTTTCAAAATGAACGTTTGAAATATAAGAAAAACAAAATTGAATGAACACATCCAGATCTGGCTAACCCTTGTCTTTTATTCTTTCTTTTTTTATTATTCTTATTCTTTTATTCTTATTTTATATGACGGCGGTGTATATATATATTACAATCAAATTTACTAATCGACATATCAAGTAATTTTATATATTTTCAGGCAAAAGCAAACTGTAATTATGTCACCTCAAATGAGTTAAAGGCTTCTTTTTAATCCTTTGGTTATATTAAACACGAAAGTGGAGATAATATCAATTTATTTATTATTTATTGGAGCGGGTCTAATTATGGTTAATTACTGTTATATATATAGATGTATATGCAAAAAAAACAAAAACAAAGGAAAGATGGTTGATGTGAAACTTAATATCAATGTAATCTCGTGTTTCAATAAATACAAGCAGATTAACTTTCCTTTGCCTTTGCTTTTGCCTTTGCCTTTACTTTAGAAAATTCCTATTATGAAAATCGTAATTAATATTTAGACCTTTATTAACGACTTTTACTGCTATCAGTTTTAATCTTTACCGTTCAATCTGGAGTTTTTATTGAGATACCAATATGCATAAAGCTTTCAACAGTGGTTTCGTTTTTTCAACTCATCATTTGTTCAAATTATAATCATTTGTTTCAGAGACATTTGATGACAGCTTAACTAAACCCTAGAAATTTAACTCATGCAATTTGAATTTTTCCCCAAGTAATTATAGTGAATATGTATCATGATACGGCAGCTATATATTCAATCAAAGAATAATGGTCACTCATTCGTGTGGAACAATCAAGTTGATGTAAGCAATTTCCATTTAATAAAAATGTAAATATAGTATTCATATTTCCAAACATACTCATACATCCTAGGGCTGACAATTTTCGACACGACACGAGAACACGACACGAACACGCACGAAATTAACGGGTTAGTGTTCAGCCTTATCGTGTTCGTGTCCTTATCGTGTCGACACGATAAGGACACAATAATTTCGTGTCGTGTTCGTGTCGGATCCGTGTCGTGTTCGTGTAACCCGATAATTTTCGTGTTGCATTCGTGTTCGTGTCGGTTCGTGTCGTTTCGTATAATTCGATAATATTTTAATATATTTAATATTAATTTAATTATATGTTATATATTTATATTTTTTATTTTCTAATTTTGATTTAAATTTATGGTTTTTTCGTGTCGTTATCGTATCGTGTCAACACGAAAAAAATCGTGTCATATTTGTGTTCGTGTCGTGTCCGTGTCAGTGCATTTCGTGTCGTGTTCGTGTCGGACAGATCCTTAACGGGTCGTGTTCGTGTTTGGCCTTATCAGGTCGTGTCGTTATCGTGTCGACATGATAACCACCCAACCCGCACGAATTGCCAGCCCTAATACATACTACGCAAATTGATGTAAGAAATAAGCTACTCATTTTTGTCAAAGAAAAAGACAACACATTGTTAGACTTGTGAACTATTAAGTTTAATTTATATATAGACCCTTGCATATAATTTATTGTGTTTTACTAACTTCTTGTGCTTCAAAATCTGTTTTGTCAAAAAGTACCTGCATGTATTTTGGCATAGTATTATACTTTTAATTAACAAATATGTTTATAAGATCTTCGAGAAGAAAACAAAGAAAGCCGTGTGAACAACAAAGTATAAAGCTTAATAAACTAAAATAAAAATAAAATAAAAAATCTCAGTACAAAAGAGAATATTATTGCAAGTTTAGGAGCTTAACAAGATATAATTTGAAAATTTAGAAACTTAATAAGAGAAAAGGAAAAAAAAAAGAGTTTGAAGCTTTTCTTTCATCTCGAAGCTTTAGACTTTAAAATCATTATTAGAAAGGCCTTTTTTTTCTATTTAACCAATCTAAACAGTAAAGCCATTCATTCCCACCATCTTACACGATCGACGGAAAAAGCTATAATTATTATTTTAAATTTAATAGTCCATTTGTACCATGATTACATGTTATTAAAGTTAAATATACTCGAGCACAATAAATTGATCTATTGTCGTTGTTCAAGTATCGGAGAAACCATGGTTATAATTCCAAATTTATGATTTTTTTAGTAATATGTGATTTAGTATCTTCTAAAACATAACTTGATTAATATGAAAATTAGAGTAAAATAGTCCTACCTTACTAGGGGTTCACAAGGAGTTTAGTTCCACATTATTACAAGGCAATTTAAGAAAAAACATCATTGAGATATATCAATGTAAATGATTTACATTCTCGATGAAATTCTAGAGCGAGAATGAGAGTCCTCAAAATTAATTTTTTCACACGTAAACAAAAATTCAAGATACGTAAATAATTAATGATTATTATAACGGGAAGACCTAATCGATAAATATGTAAACAATTTGGCATTATGAAATGTGATAAATTAAAAAACAAAAGTATTTTTGAAATATAAAGATATTCAAAGAAAAATCATATTAATGTTATTATCCAAAGAAAAATCATGTTAATGTTATTATCCAAGTTCGGCCGCATAATCATGAAGAGTTTACTAAATCGCAGTAACTTGGGCCTAAAATCGGCCCAATCCAAAACTTGAGGCCGAATCGTAATTTGTGAAATGAAAGGGACCACTCTGCAGATTTCGAAATTCGACGGCGGGTAACGGGGTAAGTATATCTGCACTACAATACGTAATGGCACAGCCAACAAAAAGATGAGACGATTCGATTTTCAGTGCTTGAAATGATGTCCGATACATTAACTGCTACAATTTGTGTATAACATCCTAATCTTAGAGCTGCTGCGGTTTCAAAATTTCATTTGGAAGGTTTCTATCGGTTGATGCTGCAGCTCGCGTTTTTTCTGATAACTTCTTCACCGGTAAACATCAATCCGACTTCAATTTCACAGTGTAGCGTGTTAATTTAGCTTCAAGTCGACCTTAGTTTTGTCGTAGCATGTGAATTGAGCTCAAATTCGATTTCAATTTCAATTTTGCGGAGTAGCTTGTGGATTCTACTGTTCTAGACTTCTAGTGTCAATTGCTTGATTTGGTTTGTGTTATGGGTTTTATTATCTTGATTTATATGGTAGATGTCTGCCAAGAAGTTGTTAATTCGTCCTTTTTTTGGAAGTATGGTATTGGTATGAATAATAATTTTCGTGGTGAGCTTTCTTAGTGAGGTCGAACTTTTGAAGATATAGCTCTTGATAAGCAGAATGATGGATCAATTGAGCGAACTTAAGCATTCTTGGACATAATTGTGAGAGTAAGAGGGTGTTTGGCTAAGCTTATTTTAGAGTAAGAGAAATGTGTGTTGTCGCTGATAATTCTTTTAGCGTTCTAGAGATCAAGTGGCAGTTATTCTTGTTTTTATTAATTGGTATATTTCAAACTTTATCATGTGCTTACAATGCTTTTTACATGTGTAACTATTTTCAGGAAGACATATGGGTTCGTTAGCAAGTAGCAACTGCCGAGGCTTGTGATATGAATGCAACACTCCTGGCAATTGGCGATATCCTCCACCTATTTTCAAGATCTATGGCCAATGTCGTGCATTCTCTGGCCCGATTGTCACTCTCAAGGTGTTCGAAGACAATGTATTGGTGAGGGAGCTTCTTGAAACAAAAGGTGAAGGTAGAGTTTTGGTCATAGACGGTGGAGGTGTGCATTGGTCGGAGGAAATCTGGGGCAGTTGGCTCAAAATATGGGTTGGGCTGGGATTGTTGTAAACGCCTGCATACGAGACGTAGATGAGATCAACAGCTGTGATGTTGGGGTCAGGGCATTGGCATCACAGCCCCATAATTCATACAAAAAGGGCATTGGCGAGAAGCATGTACCGATTAGTTTTGCGGGAACCGTGGCTGTATGCAGATAGTGATGGCATCCTCATTTCTAAAGGAGAGTCTCTGTCTAGTTTCCTGCTACTTAGTAAGTATTTTTAATTTGTTGTGCAGAAAATTCATTCATCAAAAAGCTCGACGCGCTTTGGATTAGGCCTTTTATAGCATGCATTGTACTGTATATAAGAACATACCAGATTGTCACACTAGTTTATCAACATGTGAAATTAAACACCCACGGTCTATCGCATTTACTTTTTAGTAGATTGTAAATTATAAAAAGATTGGACCTCATTGACTGCGTCTACAATTTTTGTGTTTTAAGGCAAATTGTGAAATGTATGTTTTTAAAGTTATATGGATGGATGTACTTCAATGCATAGATCATGTGATGTACTTCAACGCTTAAATGTTAAGGAGTTTGTTTTCACATTAAATCAAAACAAAGGAATTCAATTTCAAACTTCATAGATGTCAGAACACAAACTGCAGGAACAAGGAGAAACTATTGAGATGTTCGACATGATTCCTAGATATGTATAATCTGCCTTCTTCAAAGGTCGAATTAATAACAAGGGTCACAAAAAAGAATAAACGTTTAGATAAAAGCAGTTCGACCACCCCTTCGGCTATGCCTGTCGTAAGCAGTGTTGAATTTGTCGACCAATTCATTCATTGTACTGCATAAGAAGTACACCCTATTATCAGAACTGACATAAGTAGTCTATGAATAGTTAGAAATAAATTATAATGATGCTTGAGTTTCCAGGAAATGATATCTCAGATAGACACATAAAATGCAGTTTACATGGAGGGGTAAACAAATCATAAGTCCAAGCATTGAGGTCAATGACAGAAGATTATAAAACATTCATAATGCATTAAAGCAATCCAGGTGACTCCAAACATCCTTTCCTAATGGCATAAGACAGAATCAGCCACACAAGGCTAAGAAACAATCTGCCTGACACAACTATTAAGTAAGGATATGCCCAAATTCAACAAATCCTAACAATCTCAAAACTAATGATGTATCCTACTTCAAGAGCACAACACAATTAAAGTATAATCAGAAAAGATAATAGCATCAGAGAGGTCTAAAGCCATACCTTGAGCAATTGGTAAACATGGCAAGATATGTGATCAATAATGTGTCGTTATATTCCTGTAAATCAAAGAAATTACTAATCATGAAAAGTATTAAGCAGAAAGAAAATGTATAAACACAAATATCTATATCAATATAAATATAAGTCAAAAGGCCAACTCTCACAGTTAGCGTTGGAATTTAGGCCTAAATTATAAAAGTTTAACAGGCTCCCCGACTACTTTCCCAACATGATGGGTTGAAATTGTAAAAGATCAACATGCAAATCATTAGAGGAAAAATATGCATCTTTCAATAGTAGATTAAATTCAAAAACAAAAACCTGCACAATATGACATTTGGAAAGTGAATGGTACTCAAAATAATTATTCAAAGCATAACTACATAGTAAATACTACAGAATGCACTCACCATCAAGAAATCATCTTGAAATTTTTCAGATTCAATAGCTGGCAATCTTCTCAAGAGACTAGAAACTTGCCTCAGCAATGAATTCTCACAGGGAATATCACCTGCAAACAGTAGTAAATAAAACAAAAATACGACTGTCAGACATACTTAAGAATTCATCTATTGGACTCATCCCGAAGTCCAAAAACAAGATATCTCATTTTTTAGCTCCGTAAATCATGCTGCAGACATTTTTCGAATGAGTAAACCTAAATGTGTCACTCAAACAATGATGAGAGAAAGATTATGCTATGACTTGAGGAAATTGAAATTTTAAAAACGAACAGACATACCCTTCTGCATGGCAAGAAGATAGTGATGAAGCACTCTGATTCTACTATTTAGCATCTTGATGGCACTATGTATACCAGTAAGATGAGCAGCCACTACCCAAATTTATATATAAAAAAAAGGTCAATTGATGTTCTAATATTCTATAAATCATTAAGAAGAAAAAAGAGGATAGAATTCATGCAGTGAATGTGAAAGGCTCACACTGAGTTGCGGCAGAACCCCCATCAGATGGTTTAAGGTGGGCAACATGATCAACTGATATCCTTTCAGCTTCTACTGTCTTGTAAACAAGAAAAAAAGAAGTCACATCATATAACTTAAATTTTCTCACAATTAAATTTTAATAAACGAAACATACCTCAATGGTGTAGCTTGATTGAACAAAAATAAGCTGGGGGTTTCCATCAATCACGTGCATCTCTTGAATGGTAATGATCATCAACAAAAACAGGAAATAACAGGAAAAAAAAACTCATTTGTAAATAAGGAGTAAAACTACAAATCAAATGCCTCGCATATAGTTCTTGATATATCATCTAAGGATAGAGAATTATCTAATCAGGCCAGATATATCGTCCACATGTATGCAGGCACATTCTCACTTAAAACACTCTCATAGGGCTACATTTTTATGGCATTCCAAGGCCCATAAAAGATCACAAGCCTAAAGAATTTGATATTGGTCATATTGCTAGCCTTTACAAAATAAACATTTTGACTCTATATCAATCATATTCTCTAGGTTCCTCTCTATATGGCAATATGAATTTTAAAATAAAATAAACGGGTGCTTGCTTCCTTTAGAGAAAAATAAGAAAACTGCAATGAAGGAAACTTATGAATAAAGACATGTATACATGAACAATGTGGTTAAGGTATGTTATAGGGCAATGCGAATCACTAAATCTACTTGCAGGCTAATCCTCAGAAAACACAAGTTGACAAACACATACAAGACACACATGTTCTTTATCACCAAGAAGTCAAGAACTGAGTATTTATGAATAGGTGATAACATCAAGTGCAATCAAATTCATAGCAGGCTTTCTGGGAAATTGGTGACGGCGGATGATAAATGCGTACCACTTTCATAGATTGTAACAGGCAGATCCTTCTGTGCAGGATTAATTGAAGGGTTGAGAAGAACATAAACTGGACTCTCATTGATATCCATTAACTGTAGGGAACAAACGGTTCTCGTTAGTCAGTTAATATATGGAACTTCACTCTAATAGACTTATACAATAAAAATATAAACTGTAAGGTATCCCAGCTTAGACAACGAACTTATATTTGTTTTAAATACAAATAGTTGCATCTATGTTCAGAATAATGATATCCAGTACCTCTTTTATCTGTCCTCACTTTGACTAGCCAGTGCACAAAACAGATTATTTTGTAAAACTCTAAATATACACACAGCAGATATGGAGACTAATGAAATAGACTAACAAAAGGGTGTCTCACAGCAATTGTAAGTATAGTTGCGACAGGCTTTTCTAAAAAACTAAAAGAAACCTTACAGCACTTCAGATGATATCATTCTGATCCAATGTCATTTTAATATTTTTCACATAGTAGGGTTAGAAAATGCAAAAGTTAATGAACATGTGTATCTTAGAAACATAGTTCACGATATCAGTCAGAAAATTGTCCATCAGACAAAGGCAGAGTAAAATTTAAGAGCTCACAGATTTGTGTATAATCATATCCGATTCTTGTGCATCGCTCCCCGTTGAATACCATCCAAGAATATAGAATTGCGGAAAAACCTTCTTATCTGCTCAGCGTATAAGATATCAGTATTTTCTAATCAATTTTCCCCCAAAAAATCCGAATCAGTAACCACTGCCGAAACGAAGGCTGGCACACTAAAATCTGAAAACTATAAAAAATAATTTTAAAAATGGATACGCACAAAGCTCTTGCTTTTTCTCGAGAAAAGCGCGGTCGAGCGAGTGGGTGGACTCGTCGTAGAGAAGCTCGAAACTGTTGAAGATCTCGACGGTGCGGCCGCGCTGGACGCCGATGACGCAACCGACTACGCGACGCGGATGAGACTGGGACTTCACTCGAGTGAAGTGATCTGAGATGTTGACAATGACAAGAGGGTGGAGCTTGAATGTAAGCCCGCTGCTCGACGACGAGGCCATCTTCTCTCTCTCCCCTTTTCTTTGGTTTGATTGATATCGAGAATAACTACAGTTGTAATTTGAAGCAAGGGTTTTGCAGAGTTCGCTTTTTTTTTTTTTTTCTTTTCTATTTATCCTTCTCTGTTTTTTCTTTTTACTTGTTTCGTCTTGCCTCAAATCATAACTATAGTAGTTATTTAATGAGAAAACACATAATTTTAACTCAAGTAACTAATGAGAAAACATATAATTTTAATTTAATAAATTAACTTTATGATAATTTTAAATTAAAAAATTTAATACTTTTCCAAAATTTATATTTAGAAATACGTTTAATTTCCTTTTGATTAGTCCCAAAAAATGTGCACTTTCCTTTTTTAAACACCAACTTTACATTTTTACCTCAACTTATCCACTTATTTACAAAATAACACTCATACCACCTTTTTACATTCACAATCCATTAATATATTCCAAAATTTATATTTAGAAGTAGTAAATTCAGCTAAACAACAACTTACACATAAACTAAGCCACCGAGAGCAGATATACGTCTAAAAAGAGCCAAATGTGACCAAATTAGTTCTTACAACCAATCAAATTCATAATTTAAATCATAAACCAAGAAAACTATAACATCCTCATCTCATTTGTTTACTATTTATTTATAAGCGAAAAATAGACCAAAAATATTGCAGCACATCTAAATCGGACAGAAAAACCAGCAAAGCATAAACTTTAAGTTTCAAATTTAGAAAACATGTATCGCCCATATCAGTACAATAATGCTACATGGCCTAGTCCCGTTCATTAGATACATTTTATAAGTACATATGTTGTAGAGAATCGCCTCGTCGTCAGGCTTGTCTCGATGTAATCAACGCAACAACGACAACAACTCCCCAGCCCAAAGTGCAGTAGCACTTGCACCTAGGGATGTCAACGGGCGATCTTTACCCGGACCCAAACCAAGTAATTTAGTATTGATTATGGTTCTGGAACCGGCCCAGTAAATATTAAACCCGGATCGGATCCGGACCATCAAATTATGGATCCGGATCGGGTATTCCCATTTCTAACCGGTTACCCATCGGGCCTTATTCTCAATTACCCCTAAATCCTCAATTCTTCTCTCAAACCTCTACTTCTTCCTCACAAGTTCAGCGACTACGTCTCCTCCGGGGCTCGTCGTTCATCGTCGCCCTCCTCAGTAGTGTTCATCGTTCGTCGTGTTGCATTCATCGTTCGTCGTTTTGCATCACAAAAACTTTTGGATTGTAGTAGTTGTAGGTGAAATTTCAAATCTCATTTCGAATACATTTGTTTGTGTATTATGCTAGACCCATACCTCAAATTCTCTGTCTCGTTCAGCCCCACCACCTCCTCCGCTGTTTTAACTCACCGCCACTGTTTGTGTTACTGAGTGTGAGTGACCTACTAAAAGAAAAACAGTAGAAAAACGCACTTGAAATAAATTTCGGCTGTGTGAATAAGTTAATAAGTAATAATAAGGTTGGCTGGGCCACATATTGCACGTTTGAATGAACCCGATCAGGCCCGTATTTTCCACTAATAAGTTATATTTGTAATTATAAAAACATTTTAAAGGTCCTAATGGAAATTGCAAATCCGAAGCGGCTTGTGAAAATTGCAAAACCAAGGTGCCATTTTTTGCATACAGCTATTGTGTTGTGCTATTTCTTTCATTCTTTCTTTTTGTGTTATATTTAGTTATTAGAGTTTTGTTTTTAGTTTGTTTAGTTATCTTATTATAATTTTATTCCATATACCGTTTTTAAAGTCTTGTGAAAAAATTTAAATTGAGTAAATAGTAAATTATTTGTAGTGATTAGTGAAGAGATAATTATTTCTAAAAGGAAAGGGCCATCTTGGGTGGGACAAATTAAAAAGGAAAAAATTTCTTTGGGACATTGTAGCTAAAAATTTCTTTCATTGTCGCCTATGGATTTTAAATATCCAATTACTAGTTATTTGATATATCTTTCGGTTCATGTTGTAGTATCTAATATAAATTTGTGAAAATATTGATGAAACCCAACAGGACCAGGATCGATAATGTAGTTTCTTGAATGAATTTGTGAAAATAATGGCGGAACAAGATTATTAGATTTTGTGAAAAATTTATCGGTTTTTAATTTACACGTTTTTGGCAAATGATAGTTTAAATTTTAATTAATATTTCGTAATTACACTCAAATGTAAAATGCTCTTACAGAAAAAGTGGATATGTAATGCTCAAATTAAAATTTTTGTAAAAAATCGACCGGTCGGACCGGACCGGACAAAACGGGTCGGTCTTGATCGGTCCGGGTCCAGCGGTTCGAGGCGACCGAATCGAACCGTTGTTTTAAAATTTAATGAGTTTTGAACGGTTCCGGATCGATCCGGATAAAGACCGTCCGTTGACATCCCTACTTGCACCCAAGCAGCAGACGTCATCTGTGCAATAGCTTCGCGGCAACAATCCTCTAACGTAACTTGAGGTCTTGCTCATTTACAGCAACGACGTCTTCTCTCTTCTCCTGCACACAACAAGAGAAAAAGAGAAAAGTGAAAGAGAAGGAGATGGAGACAAGAGACGACAACTCGGCTTAGTGCGAAACCCCATCTGTCACAAGCAACACAACAGCCACGATAGGTTCACACTTATGTCAATTCCGTCGATACCACAATAGCCACACAAAAGCCCTCTCTTCCTCTCCGATAACACCTCCACGAAGGATAGATTTGAGAGATAGTAGTGTTGCACTAAGCTCTTGATCACACATATAACAAGTTAATCTCTCAATTAATACGAAAATTTTAAAGGTCTTTCGAACCCGAGTGCATTAATCACTCTCTAGCCAACACACACACACGCCACACTCTTTGTGCACTCTCTCGCCACTCACACAAACAGGGCATCGATTGATTATAAAGCAATTCATGAGGAAGCCACACAAGGAAAGAACCATAGAAGAAAAGTTGTCATCGTTGTAGCTAGGGCACAGAAAAGAGGGAGAATGAAAAAACTAATCAAGGGATAAAGAGAGGGCTGCCAAACAAGAGAGGATAAAAGGACTTGGGCTATTGGTCCAACACAAAAAAATTAACATTCTTCACCTTTGGCCCAATCATGGTGTTAAGAACATCAGAGAGGGAACCACACCTAAGATCATCATTGCCAAGCTTCCATAAAAATCACCCAAAGAGTACAGGGAACATGACGTATAGACACATAGTCCATACATGATCACAAAGATCAACCAAGGGTAAACTAACCTTGTTCATACCCTATAAAGCACGTGGACGGGGATGATACGATACGGGGATAAAAATACATCAATTTTTCAAAAATAAAGATACGATACGTCAAAAATACGTTTTGTATTTTATATTTAATATATATTTAATATATAATAAATATTAATAGTTTATCAAAAAAATGCAAATACCACATAATCCATAATAAAACTAAGCATATAGCAAATAAAAAGATGTCTTAATACATTAATAAACATAAAACACACTAAAGACTAAAATAAGTAAAAAAATTGGGTTTGAGTTCCCAGGCAATGACGACGGTGAACTTAGCGGCGGCGAGCAGCGATGATGCGAGCCCAGACTGTCTGCCTATTTGCCTTCGAACACGACGAACAGAGAGCTGCGACAGCTTCATGTTCGAACACGATGGAGACCCCAGGCGACGGCAACGGCGAGCTCAGGCGGTGACGAACCCAAGCGAAGGCGAACCAGGTGGTGGGGAGATTGGGTTTGGGTTTGTGAAAGAAGATCGAATCTGGCGTTTTTTTTTAAAAAAAACTAGGGTTTCACGTATTTTTTCTTGGTCAACATATTTTGACCGTAGTTTTATTGGAAAAAAATTCAACAATATGCCTATTCACAAAATACATCCCTGGGGATGTATTTTGGATGTATTTTGTCGTCCCCGTCCCTGGGACGAGTACGTCCCCCAAGGAGACGTCCACATGCTTGCTAGTTTATACCTGCAAAAGACACACAAGAAAAATACCCACAAAGCACAAAGGTATCTAACACATAGTTAGAAGCTCACAAAGCATGAAGAAAAATATCCACAAAGCACAAAGATATCTAACACATAGTTAGAAGCTCACAAAGCATGAAGGCAATTAATACACAATTAGAAGCTCACGAAGAAACATCACAAAGCTAGTTAACACAAAACTAGAGAAGATCGCAAAGATCATCACAACCATCACACATGTGGTCTATCACAAAGATTGCTATCACCAAGCTAGCATAGATCACACAGATCATAAATCACAAAGCATATCACCAAGCCACTAAGACGGATGATAGGCGCCCATCTGCGAACAATACACGAGTTGGTTTCAAAAAGGGTTCACAAAGAACAAAAACATGAGCATAAAGAAAAGGAAGAAGCTTCATCTCAAATAAAGAAACAACGAGACACATAAGGAAACAAACTCCAAAACGGCATCTTACGGGGCCCCTAAGCTCATGCAATAATCCCATAGAATCGAAGAAGAGAGACCCTAAACTTAAAGCTCAACCACAAACTCCACCTTAGAACAAATCACTCGTGGTTTCTTCATTAGTAACCACATTAGCCCGATCAACATATTGATTCTTCTTAGGACAATCCTTGATATAGTGACCCGTTCCACCACAACAATGCACTTATTAGGTTAAATCTAAGTTTTGACTTGCCCTTATCATGAAACCTTCTTTCACCCCTAACATGCATGACTTTATCCGGTTCTTGAACACCGTTATCAAGTTTTAAATCTAATTCCTTATTTTTCAAAGCACTCACAATAGTGTCAATCATCACATTATCTCTATCATACTTAATAACAAATTTAACATCACTATATGAATCATGAATAGCATTTAATAGAGTCAAGTTTTAAATCTAATTCCTTATTTTCAAAGCACTCACAATAGTGACATAATCATCAATATGTTTATCTTCGGTCAATTTTATGTCTTGAACTAACTTAGTGAACTCATCCATATTTTCATTAACACCGTGTCAAGTTTAAAACGAAATAATCTTTTAATCAGAAAGATTTTAAAAGGCAAGGACGTTTCAGTATACAACTCTTCAAGCTTTGACCATATATCATTAGCAGAAGTCATCTTTCCTACTTTTCTAAGAACACACTCAGATAAATTTAGGATAATAACAGACAAAGTAAACTATTCATTTGCAATTTCTTTTTCTCGTCAACTTCTTTATCATAAGAATCATCAATTATTTAATAAACACCTTATTGAATCAAAACAAATTCCATTTTCTGCTGCCAAAAATCAAAGTCTGTTTTACCATCAAAATGAGTCAAACCATAATTCGTCAAAGAAGACATAACGAATCACAAATCAAAGAACAATATATAAGCCTTAATGTAGCGGAATACAAATCAGAGTAGTAAATATTCTCAAGGCAAATAATATTTTCGATTTAATCACACAATTAACAAACAAGAGACACTTTGGTAAATAGAAACAAAATCCAATCCTATACTGCGTCAATTGGCAGTTTTCTAGAATTTTAAAACTGAGAGGTTTCAACCGCTTTACCAGAGCGAGATCCTAAGATCAAGATCTCGACTTACCAACTACGACAAGGAATAACCGTGACTTTGATACCACTGTAGAGAATCACCTCGTCGTCAGGCTTGTCTCGCTGTAATCAACGCAACAACGACAACTCCCCAGCCCAAAGTGCAGCAGCACTTGCACCCAAGCAGCACACGTCGTCCGTGCAGCAGCTCCACGACAACAACCCTGTAATGCAGCTTGAGCTCTAGCTCGTTTCCAGCAGCGATGTCTTCTCTCTTCTTCTGCACACAATAAGAGAAAAGAGAAAAGTGAAAAGGATGGAGATGGGGAGAAGAGATGACAACTCGACTCAGGTGCGAAACCCCCTCTGTCACAAGCAACACAACAGCCACGATAGGTTCAACCTTGTGTCAATTTCGTCGATACCACAACAACTACACAAAAGCCCTCTTTTCCTCTCGATAACACCTCCACGAAGGATAGATTTGAGAGGTAGCAATGTTGCACTAAGCTCTTGATCACACATATAACAAGCTAATCTCTCACACTCTTTGTGCACTCTATCGACACTCACACAAACAAGGCATCGACTGATTATAAAGCAATCCATGCGGAAGCAACACAAGGAAAGAACCATAGAAGGAAAGTTGTCGTCGTTTTAGCTAGGGCACATAAAAGAGGGAGAATGAAGAAACGAAACAAAGGATAGAGAGAGGGTTGCCAAACAAGAGAGGATAAACGGGCTTGGGCTATTGGGCCAACACAAAATAATTAACACATGCAGAACAAAAAAAAAACCTTAATTCAGTTAATTGTCAAAAATCTGAAAATCCATACAAAGTTTGTAGTAGGTTATAATTAGAATAGAAAATATGTTTTTCAGAAGACTGAACTAAGTATCACTTCTGCCTAAAATCATGATTTTTTTGAATGTCTTAATACACCATATAAAAATAATGAATTAGACACAAAATATACATATTATCTATTAAGATGTATAAAAGGAGGATAGTCATCCACTTTTTCATTTCTACACACACAGTTTTCCACTTAAAATATATGGCAGTCACAAGTCACAACTGCACATGTTTATTGTCTAATAGTTTATTTTGTTGTATCAGATTATAAATCGGATAAAATGTTTGCCAGGAGAAAATTGAAATATTTAATAAAAATCGAGACTTCGCTTAATTTATAAGAAAAATAAGATATATTTATAAATTATTTGGAGATAATTAGATAAATAGTGCGAGGTTTTTCTGTTGCAGTTAAACCAAAGCAGCCAAACACGCCCCTAACACCTTATCCCAATATATACTCTCATCTTCTCAAAATAAAATAAAACAACCCTGTCGACTGGAACCGATCCATAAGGGAAATATTTATGCTGTTTACTTCCTCACCTCAAACGTTTTCCTCTGCTGCCAAATTTTAAAATACTATTTATTTCGATAATTCCGGCCATAAGTTTTTTCCCCAAGGGAACTGCTGAAATTGGGAAAAATAAGCGGCGCCGAGAATTCTGTTACTATGGCGATGCGGGAGCTGGTGAACGGTGGCGCCGCCTGCGCGGTGCCGGGGTCGTCTTCGTCATCTAACCCTCTTGGAGCTCTCGCCAACGCCCTTATTGGCTCATCCTCCAAAACCCAGGTTCTCCAATCATTCTCTTCTTTTGTCTCTTCCGATTTGATGATTTTATGCCTCAAGACTATGCCTACGGTGGATTCAGTTTGCTTGTTTTGATTGATGGCTTTGTGAAAATTAATTGTAGCAGCTTTCTTAACTGTTTATTAGACTGATTGATGGAAGTATGATCATTGTATTATCTTGATCACACTTATCCATAAAATTGCATTCGATCAACTGCAAGGTTTTACTGGTTGTTTGATGTTTTCCTTTCTATTTGGCAAGAGTTATGCAACACATGAGTGTTCATGTAGTGAATGCAATTTATCTGTAGGTTAAGAA
The DNA here is from genome assembly GCA_036937905.1 of Salvia rosmarinus. NCBI lineage: Eukaryota > Viridiplantae > Streptophyta > Magnoliopsida > Lamiales > Lamiaceae > Salvia > Salvia rosmarinus. Next base: position 80,950,464 of record CM072814.1, on the reverse strand, counting down.
TAGGAGATTCAGACTGAATTGATATATTGGAGTTACCTAATATTTTGTGTATTAGATGGGTTTTCGGCCGTTCCAATGTTTATAGTTTTCTGTTGGGTACTAGACAATAGATGTCATGGTTGTTTCTGAGGTGTGCCTCGGTGCGAGACGGCCGGAAATCGCATCTGATGCAGTGCCTCACCTGATGTGAGCGGGGCGCACGCCACGGCCCAGCTAAGTCGCACCGAGGTGATTGCCTCACATATAGGGTCTGAAGTTCTTTTTTCCCCAGTTTTTTGGTCTTCTTGAGGCTCGAAATGGATTTTCTTGCATGTTTAAGCCTCAATTTGAAGTGGGACATGACATGTAAAAACTTCCCTAATTAGGAAGATTATAGAAAAAGATGGTCTGAAAATTTAAACCCAAAGAAACCCTTTGTTCTGATTCTTCTGAAGACTACCACTCCTCTCACCTTCGCTCTCTCTCCTATTTAATTATTAGCCTTTAATTTGGGATTTTAAATACTTCTAGCTAGTTATGAACTTATGATTTTATGTGTTTTCATAAATTTGCTATGTTTTATGTGTTTTATTATGTAGTTATGATTATCATGTGTTTGTATGATTTACGCCTCGAGGCTTACACCTCATGAGGCCATTGGAAAACTTCTCGAGGCTTAAGACGCATTTTAAAACCTTGATAGGTGTATCTTTGATTCCTTATAACTCGGCCATTCTGAGAAATGGAAGTAATATGACTTAACTCTTCACCTGTCACCAAATTTGGTCATTTTATTACCTCTCCCAGAACGTTGTCCTTGGTACTAAATACAAAATGCTGAAACCAAAGAAGAATCAATTGATGGATGTCAACCTTATTTGAAGAAATAATTGTATTGGGTTCTTTATATTATTAGGTGCTCTCTAGAGTTCATATTCTTTCATCTCACACTTAATAGCTGACTAATGCTCTCTTTATCATCAAGCAGGAAAGGCTTCAAGAGATACCAACTGCAACAGCTACAACATCAGAAGGCAATTTGCATACAGGGGTGGGAGAGCCCTTTGCTGCTGCCCTTCCAGGTTCTGAGCTTGAATATTTACATCCTAATTCGCAGGTTGGTATTGCCTTTTCTTGTTCTTGCTGTTTGATGGTTGGATCTATTGGATAAGCTTCATAATCTTCTGAATTTTCAGGGTTCAGAATTTCTTCGAGGCTTTCACTCGATGGATCAAAATAGGTTTTCAGATGCTTGGGATGACATTCAGAGGCCTCAAATTCCTTATTATCAGGGCAGGGCCGGCCCAACCAGCTTCCCTTTAGAGCAAGCTCGGGTTCAACAAGAATTTGAAGGTAATTTTGGAAGTTCTAAATCATTACTATGATTAGATCTTTGCTCTTCAAGTTGTTTTTGGTTTCACTTTTGTCTTCTTTTATGCGGGTAAACTATAGTATTAATGGAACTGACTCCTTCTAACACCATTTATCAAATTCAATCAATTTTTAAGCACTATTTAACATATGCAAGGGGCATTAACCATTCACACTCACTTACATCCTGACAAAGGCCTCATAAACGCGAGCTTCCGTTATGCATTCAGCCGCTTTACTAATGCCAACAGAAGAATAGAGAAGTTCAGCTTAGAACTCAAGAATAGAATATTCAGTGGATGAAAATATATCAAACAAAAATGTAAAATATAAGAACCCGTGAGTTATCCCCCAATCAAAGATGAAAGATATGTAGAATCACAAAGGAGCATCAGGAAAAAAAAAGAACATACTAAATTCTGTTGTATATTGCAATGTTCAACATCCAGGAATTTAGGAGTTGTAAATCAAGTAAAAAAATGGGATGGGAACTGGCAAATGTGGAGCATTTTAATTACTTCTGCTCAGGGTGAATTTGGTGTTTTGTCAGCAATAACTGAATTGAAATGTACCTTTTCTGTTGTGGATGAGCTGAATTCTGGAAAATCACCATTTAGTTTGGCTCTGGTAAATCCGAACTGACTTGATGAGCTATGTTGGCATGTTACAATCTATCTTTTCTAATCATCAGTGATAGATGGGGACTTCTCTGAGCAGCAGTTAGACCTAGCAGATCAGCACAGTGGTCTGGTTGTTGGTATTCCATATATGTTGGATAGCTAGAGTGGTGGCATGGGTGTTCCAATGTGAGATGTTGGTGTAAGTAGTCATAAAAAGTTGAAACTGCAGTCTTGATAGGTAGAAGAGTTTCAGCAAACTGGAGTTTGTAGCAAATAAAGTTCCAGTGTATTATACTTGATGTCATAATTTTGGTTGAGTTGGTAAAACATCCCAAGGAATTCTTTCATAGGTTAAGATATTGGTGGAGTGGTGTCATAAACTGCAAGGCTGAGGTTGTTTCCCTTTGAATGTAATGAACAATGCCTATAGAGAGTCGTTTTGTTTGATCAACTATATTTTTCTCTTTTCAAGTAATTCGCTCTTGTGTATTGCTTATACTGCCGCCGGACTATATCATAGAACATTATGGAGTGACTTATGCATCCTAACCAGCTATCTTAATTTTCCGATTGCAGGGCCACCTCAAAAAGTTTTGTCCAATTTTTTGCACTCATTTCTTCACAGTGGGCATGGTAGCATGCCTTTTCATCCAGCTTCAGTCCCTGTTTTAGGATTGTCTGAAAGTGATAAGCAATGCATACGTGATCGTAGCAGTATTATGGCTCGCCATCTTTTTGCAGACAAAAGTGAAGAATTTATCCACACACAGGTAGTTGTACAAAAATTTCTCACTCCTTGATTGGTTAGAGTATGTCCATGTGTACATCTGTCTATCCTTTGGAATATTCTTACCTATTCAAACTTTGAATCTTCTAACAATGTGATAGTAGTTTTATGGGGCTTTAGTGTATTGTCTTCTAAACATTGTCAAAGATGCCCTGCATCTGTAATACAATTTTTTCTACAAAATATGCTTGTGTGTTTTTCAGCCCATGATATGATTATCTTTCTTATTGTTCTTTTAGTGCTGCCTAAATTTTGAGTGTGTATCCTCACGGCCTCTTGTTCCTTTTTTGAGGGAATTCGGCATTCCATTTTTCAATAATTTTGGATTAATTATCATTTCAGGTTAATGCACTTCTGTCATCTTTAGATATTGATAATGATATCCGAGCCAGAGGCCCGGTTCCTGGGAGATTTCCTGAGCTAGAGGAATATTGGAACGAGTCACAACATATGAAACCTTTGTCTGGTGGTGCAGATGGATGGGTTTCTGAATTTTCGCAACATCGACTGCCTCATGACAATCCAAATATGTGGGCTCAGTCATTTGAACGGCAACATGGTGCAAATGGTTGGGCATCTGAATTTGAGCATGTAAGGAATTGTTTCTTCTTGTATTTTGATCGTGCAGTCTTTAACATTATTTGGTCAAGCTGATCGTTAGCAGTGGTCAATAGTGACAAAGTCAACTCTGTTGTAATATTTCCAGAAAAAGAAAAAAATTGGAATAACTTTAAAGACTTATTTGGTCAAGCTGATCGATAGCAGTGGTCATTAGTGACAAAGTCAACTCTGTTGTAATATTTCCAGAAAAAGAAAAAAATTGGAATACTTTTTGAGTGTTACTACTATCCAGTTTCAACATATTTATCTGGACAAATAAATTTTCGCTTGCTAAATAAAGCATTAGGGCTTCAAGTGTAGTGTCTAATGCATCAGTTTTTCTGTTTAACTCGATGAGGATATTGCTTCTTTGTTTTTAAGTTTATCTCGCTAAAGGGTAGACTTCTATTTAAATTCAGAATCGAAGTCCCTGGATCGTCTAACTACCATATTTTTTACTTTGAAGAAGATTAAATGTTTGGCGGTCTTGAGCTTATTTTACTTCCCTTGGTGTAGTTAGTGGCTATAGTGACTGCACATTCCTTATTCAGTTATTATGACACTCTTAACTAAGACTTTGAGAGAGAAGCTCTGCCCTCCACTAGTTTGCTGCATTTCTGTAGTTTTATATGCAAAGTAAGAACAAGGCTATAGCCTCCGTTTATACGGTTCACTCATGTAGCACTTACTTTTCTTGGAACACAGCAGGTTTTATATTGATGCTGATGCATGCATGCTTGTTTTATTTTTCCCTTGCTAAATTTCAATTCCCCCTTCAAATTTTAGGAGCACTCACAACTTGCTTCGATTGATCAAATGAGAGCTACAAGCATCCCTAACCTTGCTGCCATGGAGCAGACACGCATGTTGGCCCATACACTAGCTCAAAATAATGACCCAAAGTTTCAGGTTGCATTCCATCTTGAATATGTTCATGTTGTAAATACTTCTTTATACACTTCCATTTTGATATTTGCCCTCATTGTTTACCAGTAAATGTTGAGTTTTATAATCCTCATGCCTGTTGTTGAAAATAACAGTAGATAGGTAAGTCGAGGATCGTATCCACATGGATTGTAACTCGAAAATACAGAAGCTAACTCAATAATCCTTCATCATTATCCAAGTGATAGATTTGGTTCTGAAAAGGTTTTGGGACTTCGAATATTAAATTCAAAGTCAAGAGCAAATAAAACAAATAAAACAAGCATATATAACCAACAATTTCAGTTACGACAATTGTGACAGTAGATTACTAATTTTCCCTATTACTGTTACGTCTCTAGGTGAAAATTAGCAACTCCAAAAAGATCACAAAGAATAGCTTCCTACGAATGTTCCTATCTCAGCTACGACTCAAGGCTTATTCGTATTGTGCATTCAAGATCGATTGACAATTAAAACTGTTAAGTATTCAACTGGCAGCTAGATATGCATCAAGATTGATCAGAAATTAACACATAATATTTAGCATCAAGAATCATAAATCAATGCCTGGAAGGTAAATAGCAGATAGCAGGAATCACGACACTTAGGAGAGAATCATACAAATCCTAGGATTAGAACAAGAAATTTAGCTAGACATAATAATCGAAATAAAATATGAATTAAACATAGAAATAGAAATTAAATTGATAAAACTCGTAATGTAGCGTTAGAAGAACAATGGTTGGGGTTTGTTGAATCCAAACCCAAGTAGACGACGGAAATCTGAATTCGTCCGGATGAAAACGTTCCAAAGCGATTACAATGCATAGAATAAATGTAGAACAATGAAAATCTAATGTCTAGATCAAAGTAATGGAATGCTAGAGAGAAAGTATGTGAAAAACTAGTAAAAACTGAAGAAAATCGTCCAAAATCAGGTTAGAGGCGCGAGAGCAAGCTTAGGGATATATATAGGCGCAGGGCGAAACCCTAATTCGTGCCCAGCCGCCTCGCCTCACGGCCGAGCTCGCGGTCGCTAGCTCGGTCTTGAGCTTCTGGGCAGTGAGTTTCTTCGATGAGCTCGGGGCCAGGTTCGCGCTCGTTTGGAATGCCTCGCGGCCGAGCTCACGGTCGCTAGCTCGGTCGCTAGTTTTCAGGCGGAAGCTTTTTGGAGTCTCTACTAATTTTAACTTGAAAAAGAACTATATATGATTGGATACTAAGTTATGATGGTTATTTTAAGAGATTCAACTGCAAGTTCAATGTATGACAAGACAAGCTTAGTTGAGAATGCATCTACATACATGAAGGTCCTAAATTATTCAATTTTCTTGCATCACAAGTTTTTCCTGACTTTTCTCTACTAATTTGGACGTATAGAATTCAAAGTTCCTCCAATTTGTGTCAAAGATGAGCCGTGGTGAGATCACTATTGAGGACAATCAATTCAAGCCAGCTGCAATTTCTGCACCTGGAGACTGGGCAGCAGAATATGAGCAGCAGCACAGTGGAGGCAGATCCTGGGCTGACCAGTTTAATAATGAACAGGCAAGTACAGACTTTATGATGCCATGGATACATGCTTTTGGCAAAAAGCAAAACGTATGCTTGGGACATTCCTGCTTCCATTTCTTTTTACTGATAAGAGATCACACTCTCCAGTTTGCCAAAATCTGATCTTATCTTACATTCAGCTTTCTCAAGGACCACATGGCTGGGCAAATGAGTTTGCTACTGAACGCGGGCAACAAGGATTGGCAGAAGATGAGTGGGTGAATGAATTTTCCAAGTTAAATGTCAATGATTGGTCCGATGAGTTTGAGCGTCAGGTTGCTGATGGAGTGCTTGGCGATTCTTCTGCTGATAATTGGGCTAATGCTTATGATGAGTAAGTCCACTATAAAAAATTATGGGAATGTTAAATTTTATTTTCATTTCTGTTGCTTGTTTAATTTACATACTTTTAACCTTTGTTTTGTCTTGGTCTGTCCATGCATATTTATCAATCTGATTATCTCCATTATATCTCAGTACAAAAACAGACTTGTTAACGTATATGTCCTTTAAATGTACCTGTAGCAATCTCTTTTTGTTTAGTATAGTTGCAACGAATCTGATTCTTCTAGACCAATTCTCCTTTTAGATTTGCTTGTTTGAATGAACTTGGATATGTGTTTGTTTTGCCATCTGCACTTTTGCTTGTGTCTTGTTCCTTTTCTGGAAATTGAGATATCAAAGTCACCTATGGACAGGAGTGCGTGCAGAAAATGATTTACTTTTGTTGGTTGTCTCGAGCGTTAATTGGAATACTTCACTGCATATGCGGCCATAAACAATGAGTGTTGTGTGTTCTCTTTACTAACATATCCTTGTATGTTTGTATTTTCTTTTTTACTAGCATGTCATGTAGGAGGACATGTGCAGGCCTTGATCTAAGAATCTTTATTAAAGTGATGCTTGTTAAGTTTCTTGGATATAAATATGGTTTAACCTGCAGTTACCTGAATGAGCAAGCAGTACTAAAGCAGAAATCAGACGCGTCAAGAGGGGTATATGTGTTCTCTGATTTAAATCCTTATGTTGGCCGTCCTAATCCTCTGAAGGAAGGGCAGGAACTTTTCCGAAAGGGGCTTTTAAGTGAAGCAGTTCTTGCTTTGGAGGCTGAGGTTCTTAAGAACCCAGATAATGCTGAGGGTTGGAGATTACTGGGTATAGCTCATGCAGAGAATGATGATGATCAGCAGGTTGATATATTTGACTTGCTATCTCCATTTTCCTTTTTTTTTGTATATAAATTTGCGCTGCTTGAAATTCTTGTAGTATATTTTCATGATATTATATCTAGATATTTGTAAGATGATCTATAAGTAATATCCTTACAATTACATAAAACGGTTGAAATTTGTGAGGAAACTATTCCGATATTTGTAAATAATCACAGCTCTGGTAGTGTAATCTGTAAATTCATTGTTTTCCTCCATATATTATCGTTAAGACAATTTCCCTTGTTCCAGGCAATTGCAGCCATGATGCGTGCACACGAGGTTGATCCAACAAATTTGGAAGTTCTTCTTGCTCTTGGTGTGAGTCATACAAACGGTAAGTAGCTAAAGCATTGAAGTTCAAAATAAAGGTCAGAGCTTCCCCTTTGTTTGATTGCGCTTGTTAATCGCGTGATCGTCATATTTTGGTCACAGAGGTCACTTATTGATCTCTCATGTTCTACATCTTATCTTCTTATGATTCTATAGGATTTAATGCTCACACTATGTTTTGCCTCCAAATTATATCATGTGTTCTAGCAATAATTAATGTGGATAAATGAATTTCACTATTGTTCATAAAACTTCCAGAGATGGAGCAAGCAGCTGCACTAAAGTACCTGTATAGTTGGCTGCATCATCATCCTAAATATAGCGCGATATCTCCTCCAGATCAACCCCAGAGTTTGTATTATGCTGATGTAAGTGTAGGTGTACTGCAACATGTACACACACTATGATGCATGTTCATGGTGCATCCTATGTTGTCTGTATTGGTAATATATCTTGACACAGATATTTATTTTGATGGTTTGCTTTGTGGCTGTATAGGTGGCTAGGTTATTTAATGATGCAGCGAAACTCTCTCCTGATGATGCTGATGTACATATAGTTCTTGGGGTGCTGTACAACTTATCTAGAGAATACGACAAAGCCATTGAAGCTTTTCAGACATCTTTGAAACTCAAACCACGAGATTATTCACTCTGGAATAAGCTTGGTGCAACACAAGCTAATAGTGTTCAGAGTGCTGATGCAATTATAGCTTATCAACAGGTGATAGTTTATTTCCGGTAACAGTGGCGATTGATTACGTGAATAACTTGGATGTGGTTGTAACTTGTAAATAATAGCATCTGGAAAAGCTGTCTTTTCCGGTGCAATTTAAGATAAATAGGTGTACATACTGACGAGAAACTGTAAATGTAGATAAAGCTTGAAATTGTAGGCTGTTGCTGGTCCTTGACATCTTCTACCACTAGACTGGAGTACATGATATGGAGTTCTCTAAAGTCGAGAGTAGTCAACAAAATTTGAAAATAGAATTGGATATTTTTTACTGCAGCAACTATTTAGCTTACTTGCATATCATGAAATAGCATGTTGAATTTAAAAACTCACCAACTATTGTTCACACTTTCTTAAGTACCCATGGTCTTGATGCTGGAACTAGTTTTAGTTCGATTTACTTTATTTTTTTAACCTACTTTGTGCTTAACTGCTTGTATGTCTGTCTTTCAATTGTAATAATCTTTCATGGGTCCTTTCCCTACCACAGAATCCTGCAAATACGTTTCTTTACTATCTCGAAAGGGTAAAATGTTTTAACATTTTTATATTTGTTGGCTTTCAGGCTCTAGATCTAAAGCCTAATTATGTCCGTGCATGGGCAAACATGGGAATCAGTTATGCCAACCAGGTACGGTTAAACTTCACTTATAACATTTGCACCTAGTTTACAATAAAGATCTGTTGGTTGAAAATCAATGTCTGGAATGAAGCAGCACTAGCTGAATAAGGAGCAAGTTACACGCAGTTGAAACTGAAAACTATAAAAGCTTCGCTTAACAATATAAATGTAATGCTTGATCACAAGTACTGACATGAAAAAATTTAATGATTGATGATGCACGCACTTCTTCCTTTTCGGAATTTCATGCATTGGTCACCAACCTCAATATGCAAACTTTGCAATTGCTTTGCTCCACCCTCCCCCAGCCTCCAGATACCCCTGTATAACCTATTCAGATCTTGGTGCTTCTCATTATTCAATAATGGACACTGAAGTCTGATGGTTCCTTCAGCATAATATTCGATACTTGATTCACTTGCAATGTAATCTCCTCAGGGTATGTATGAGGACTCTATCCGTTACTATGTCCGGGCACTGGCAATGAACCCAAAGGCAGATAATGCCTGGCAATATTTGAGAATATCATTGAGGTAAGAAGCTTATATGATACTGTAGTTAATTGTTAAGAATATAAACTTTACACACTACATTTTTCAGCTGTGCCTCGCGGAATGACATGTTCGAAGCTTGTGACTCGAGGAATCTCGACATCCTGCAGAAAGAGTTTCCGCTGATATAAATTTGGTCCTCCTGAAGGCCTCTCCTGGCTGACTTCATCCATCCCTGGACTAAGCAGTGCCAACTTTTTGCAGATTTACATCAGCTGTCTCTGCTCCATAACCAGCTCAGAGCTTTCTAGATGGATGGAAGATCAACCAGTAAGTTGGTTTTCAAGTAAAACTGCCTGAGGCAAATTATGGAATGGTTCAGGATAGTACAGTTTTCAACAAACCTGATCATATATGTTGTATCATTATATATGGATAAAATAAGAAACCGAGAAGAAATTGATACGGTACTAACTACTAAGGATATATTGATTATTTGCAATAAATTTATAACAAAAATCTATGATTGATTTAAAAGGGTTCAAAAATCTATTTATTCACATACATCTGAGATCCCTTCTTCAGTGGTCTCTGATAAGATTGAGACTCAGACTGTGTAATGTGGTGTTGTGAGAGTGCATTTTAGTGAGCATATTTTATTAAAAATTGCCTTGTTTTTGAATTGGTGGTTGTGGTTTAACACTTGTCAACACGTCTATTCTGGGCATATTTCCTCCCTCCCGAGCTTCAGTGGTTGCTCCTTATTTATTTATTTATTCATCTCTACTTCATTTAATTATATTTCAGACTATCTAATTTTAAATCAGAATCGAAGTAAATAAGTTGTTAGGCATTGGTTTAATGATTGCAACCATTTCCCTGGTGCCTTGAGGACTTTTCCAAGCAAAAGTAATTTTAGGTATGAGAAGAATCTAATGCACGATGTGTGTGTGTGTGTGTGTGAGAGAGAGTATATTTCTCTCCAAAATGACTCGAGTAGGACAAGGTTGTGATGGGAAAGAGATGGTTATTCCATTTAATTTTCAAGCTTTGCTTTAGAGATGTCCCTATAGCTCCACGCCTGCCTGCTTTTCTATTCTAATTAATCACTATTATTTTCACTCCATATCTACCAAGTCGCACAATCGCAGCAGAAAAAACATCTTGACTTGATAAGAATTGGAAATTTTATTGAATTTGTTTTTTAAGCTAGTATGACATCTGAACGTTCTGAATTAACGAAAATAGCTTCAATAATTTTGTTGATATGATCCTCTTCTCATCCCTTACCACTTCTTCTGACTTCTCAATGTTTATCTTGATTAACTTGTATTCCTCCGTCCCAATATTCATGACACGTTTTCATTTTTAGGTTGTCTCATTAAGTTGGTCCGTTTCCAAAAAAATGAAACACTTTTACACTAAAAAGTCTCGAATTTCATGTCATCCACTATTTTACACACAACACACTCTCATTAATCTACGTGCAAAAAAGAAACGTGCTATTGGGACGGAGTGAATATATTTTATTTTTGAGGCAAATCCTAAATATCGCGCATGGTGATATCTGGTTTCACCTATAGTATAAACGAAAAATCTTTACCATTTTTATTTTTATAATATTTTTTATAAATAGTGAAATTAATTGTGGAATATGGTGGAACACTAATAATTGTGCGACGGAGATCTGTTGTTGTAGCTATTAATTAAATGCGAGCAGTTATTCTCCAATATGTAGATTTTGTAATAAGAAATTAGTGAGTGGATTCTGATATACATATAACGACTAAAAAGTAACAAAGATACCGAATTTTCGCAAAAAAGCATGATTTGAAGCTGACAACAGAGGAGATGATAACAATAGAAACAAGTACAAAGAAAGAAAACCTATCCTCCTTTAACTGGACCACATTTATATTAAATAAACCCTTTCCTTTCTGCCCTAACTCTGATTTTTAGAATTATTTTCACATTTACAACTTATTATTATGTGTCATTTAATTTGTAAATTTGCCACAGTAAAATATAAAAATCTCATTAAAAAAACGACTATTTAATTATTATGAAAATATCCCAACCTGGCTTCTAAGAAAAGTTGTTGTTTTTTCCTTTTTTTTGAAAAGGAGCTTCTAATAATAGTCAATAATAATAATAACATGCGGAAATTTAAGTTTATAAACAACAACGATCAATCTTTCAATAACAAGATGATAAATCATGTCATGTCATTGTAGAACAAGATGAGATTGAAGTTTTTTTTAATGAAAAGACAGCCTATTTAAAAGAAATGGAAAAAACTGAGCTTAATTTGTACTAAATGGGATAAAGAAAATAGAAAGGAATAAAGGGTAATAGTTGGTGCAGATAAATTGGGAAGAAGTATTCCTATTGATTGAGCAGAATGATTGATGTAAGAAGCTGTATGATTGAGACATTTTGTGATAGGGATAAATAATTAGAGGTATGTTGTTTTTTTATTTTCTTGGTATTTGCATCCATTTCTTATTTTTAATAGTGTAAATGGAATTAGGTTGCTTCTTTCTTTTTCCTTTCACTTTGGATCTATCATTTCCACCTAGTCAATTGAATGATTGATTTTATGTGTCTTCACATACATCTATAAATACACACACACACACACACACACACTTATTTTCGTCAAAAGAAAACTATATATGCAATGGAAATATTACATTACATTGTTAACATAACCGTTTAATTAATTAAAAGAAAACTGTATATGCAATGGAAATATTACATTACGTTGTTAACATAACCGTTTAATTAATTAATTTCAATTTCTTCGCAGTATAAAATGGAATACACTTTCACTAAATTTATATATTCATGAGATATTGTGTTCGGGATTTCTATCTTTAAAATAAATATCCAATAATAAAAGTTGTGATATGAAATGTGAGTTTCATCTAATATCATATAAATGAAGACTTATTTATACACAAATATCGTGATATGCACTATGCAGTAGGATTTTATGAATGATAGGGAAATATTACCATGAATAAATAAATAAATAAACAATTAAAGAACAACAAGAGTAACCATAAAATATAATAAATAAATAAACAATTACAGAACACAACGATAACCATAAAAAATCTTATTCTTCCCTATTACGCCACCTCAAAGGTAAGTGAAAATTAAGAACATAGTGAATCAATGACATGTTCCAATCACGAATAAAATTGAAGTTCGTAGACTTATAATCATAAAATGCATCAATTCTATAATTAGGGTAACTCCAATGGTGATATTATTTTCCAGCTTTTTTGATGTCACATCAGTTTTTAAAAATTTATCTACTTTTTTTTTATATTTCTCTCCAATCATATATTTACAACACCAACTTTTATATGAGTCACACTATAATATACATATAATTATATCTATAAGATAGTTGTGGGACATAGAAAAATGACCAAAAAAGAAGAAAAGTGTTGGGGGACCCGGAAAAAGTAAAAACCAACTTTTATCTTCAGAAGTTGACTTTAAAGAAAATGTCAAGTAAACACATCTATAATGATAAAAAGTTGGTTTCTCCAACTTTTTAAAATAAAAAAGCTATCATTGGAGGAGTTGGCACATCAACTTCATTCTAATACTAAAAAAATTGATTCTCAACTTCTTAAAACTGAAAAAACCTACCCTTAGCCTCAGTGCATGAGCGAGGAAATATATATTTCAAAATTTGATATTATTGAAATACAGGATCTAAGATATACTAATAATATTCAAAGAGTTGTGGTGATTATCGTGATTATTGATTAAATGAATATATTTTAATTTGATACCCAACATGTAACATGTGCCTATGGATGATGCCATCACATGTATCCTCGTAAATTCATGGGTGCTAGGGTTAATCGACACCACTTGACTGTACATATGTAATTAATTAATTAGTTGATTAAACTTAGTCTCAAATTAATTAAAGATTAGTTCACATTGCTATTTATACGAGGGGAACCATGATATCTATAACTTAGAGGATGCGATGTATAGTAGTCTCTTTGTCTATCACAAACTTGTATTTAATTCATTTTTATTCTATTCATTAAAACTTGCATTTTGTTATTTTGGATTTTTTTATTCCATTTAATTATTTATAGACGATTGATCTGCATGTTTTAATCATGGATGCAAGATTCAATAATATTGCTTCACACTCGGTCGTTCCTTCTATTGCTAACATAGGGCCAACTTAAGGATGTTCATGTCTGGGTTGTAATAATAATAATAATAATAATAATAATAATAATAATAATAATAATAATATGGGAAAAGATAGCCTTATTATATTTAGTTACACCTTCATGCAAGTATTATTCCATTTTTATTTTTAAAACATACAAGAACTAAACGTAAAGTTAAAAGAGTAATTAAGATTAGAGCTATGGTTTACAAACGTAAAGAAAACTCCATAGATATTTCTTTTAATATTTATAAATGGAATTGATGAAAGAAAGTATTAAATAAAACCTTAATTTTGGAGGCCGTCGTTTATATAATCAAAGAAATGCTTTCTCGAAGAAAGCAATGTTTGCTACAAAATCTATTAGTCACAACAAATAGTTAGTTTTCTTGTGGCAGGCATTTAAATTTTGCGACGCGATTTATGCCTTTGCTGTCTCCCTCAAACCACGCACAACACACACTGATTTGGAACGATCCAAATGGTAAAATATTATTATATGTCGTCTATATATGTATTATGCATACATGGTCAACTTGACTTATTTTGCAATTTGTGGAGTTCATATACAAAAAACAAAGATAGGATCGAAGATGCCACGTTACACAATTTAATATAATTCATTACGAATATCCTTCCAAAGTAGTCAATTATCACAATATCACTTTTCTTTACCATTTTATTTGTTTATTTTGAGATTGTATCTGCTGTGCTATTACTTTAATCTTTCGATCTTCGGTAGATGTGGGCTGAAACGAGATCTATTAATTGCTTGGAAATAATATATAGGCTCACCTAAGAATGTAAATATTAGTAAGAAATAAGAAAGTTACACTGAACATACAAAGTTGTTGTATTAAATGTACAAATTTGTTACACTGCAACAACTTTATGTTTAGTGCTACACTTTATATGTTAAATTTAATGCAACAAATTTATACGTTTAGTACAACAACTTTATATGTTCAGTACAACTTTCATATTTCTTACCAATATTTGCATTCTTATATAATCCATCCCATATATATGAACTGGATTAAATACAAACAAATCATAAAATATAAAATAAGAACCATTTTTAGCCCATGATTCGTAAAAATCTACAATGAATTCATCACCTTCCTTCATAAATTCAAACACCTGAATTAGAATCTCATGATGAGTGAATTTTTATTTTTCATTCACTTTCACGGCGAATTCAAAAAATTTCATAGCGAATTCAAATAATTTCATAAGTTCATAATTTATATATTAAAAATCTAATTCAGAATTAATAAATCCTAATTTAGAATTAATAAACCATAATTGTGAATTAAAATCCTAATTGGGAATTAATAAACCATAATTTTGAATAATAAACCCTAATTTTAAATTAATAAAAACTAATTATGAATTAATAAACATTATTTATGAATTAATAAATCTCATTTTTGAATTAATAAATTATAATTAAAAGTAGAAAAATCTAATTATCATAATTAATACACAATTATTTTAACAAAAACAAGGGTGATCGTATGGTGAGGCTGCGCTCACCCAAGTTTTTGTCTATACATTAAGTTTAGATTCCTTTAACACCACTCCCATGGGGCTATCCACAGTGCTCCACAGGCATACATTGCTTAAATTTATTCTTATGATATGGTGCTTTGATTGAATATAACTAATTTTGACAATAATCGCAGACTATAACCTTTTGGGAACTTAAAACATCACCAAAATTTCTCGTGAGAGGTAGGGCCTTTTTATTTGTACAATCTCATTTCATTTTTAGTTCTAACAAAAATACCACGTATTTAATAAATTAAAATTTCAAAAAATCATTGTGTGCACTAATATGCATATTGGTAGTAATACTACAAGGTTGCCACACGTATGATACTAAAACATGAAAATAATACCTAAAAGTGATTACATTTAACTATGTAGCACTATCATATCATTGAGAGAACATTAATGTGAATAATGGAAGAATGTGATTACTATCGAGTTTAATGTTAGCAATTTTTTAAAATTTTGTTACATGGCAAACCAGTACGACTGACAATTTGTGTATGTCGGGTTGTTATCGTGTTGACGCGATAACGATACGATGCGATAAGACTAAATGCAACCACGATCCATTAAGGATTTGCATGATATGTATAAACAAGGAGCGACACAAATACGAATATGACATGATTTTTTTCATGTTTATATGACACAAAAAGATAAATTCAAACCAAAATTAAGAAATTAATTAATAATATGTATAAAAATATATAAAATAATAATAAAATTAATATTAAATATATATAAATATTTTTGAATTATACTAACACGACACAATTTGGCACGAACATGAATGCAACAAGAAAATTATACGAAAAGGAATTAATTTAATGCATCTTCGTATCTTGTCGTGTTTTCATATGCCAGCCCTAGGAACCAGATGGCGTGTAATAAATAGACCGGAGGATTTATGCAACCCACAAAAAAAATAGATGCTAAGACAAAACAAACACTTATATAGTGGTTGCTACTATAATTCATACTAAACCACAACAAATTATTCTCTTTCAAAATAACTTGGAAAATGTAAACACATAAATCAGATACAAATCTAAATTAGGATATTGTAACTACGATGAAAAACTAAATGAAATAATGGATAGAAGATGGAGAAAGTTGTGAAAAGATCAAGTGAATTCGCATATCTCAAAATTTTTAGGATGGTATAGTGATAAATCTTGTGTATGTTGATATGCGAGATTTATGTAAAGCAGTAGAGAACACCAAGGTTTTTACGTGGTTCGATCGAGAATAAGATCTACGTCCACGGAGGAGTGATTCCTCAATACTTTCACTATGATTTGATTACAGTGAGTATAGCTAAAAGCTCTTAGTATTCAATAAGTTGCTAACCCCTCTACCTTCGATCTAACTCCTATTTATACATATCTGAGGACCCCTAAGGCGGGATCTGATCCCCTCCCATGTAGGGACTCTTCCTCTCGCCTGTAGGGACTCTTAGCCTTCATCCTGTAGGGACTCTTAGCCTTCCGTGTAGGGTAGAGGCTGATTAGGGTTTGGAGGTGGGTTGGGTTTGGAGGTGGTTGGGGTTTGGAGGTGGGCCTTTGGCTTAACCGCGTGGGCGTTATTAATGTCGTGCCCACGGCTCGTGCGGGCTGCCGGTGGGCTGGCGGTTGGGCCATATCCCATCATAGCCCCCGAATAGTCGAGTAACAAGCGTGCGGTGAAGTGAAGAATGCGCTTTGCCGAGGTGAGATGTTGCTCGGCTGATGGTGTTTTCGGAGGTTTTTCGATCTCTTTGATGTCAGGGTTTGACTTGGCGATCTTGGTTCGAACTGAGTTGGGCAGGCTGCCATTCTGGGTACGCACAACTTGCCGAAGACCGAACTGGAGTCACCTGTCGTTGGACAAAGATGTCTGGCAGAAGAATATCAAAGTCCGATCTGGATAGAGATATCCTTCTGGATGATACCGAGGTCCGACTTGAGACGTCTGATTATTTTCCCAAGGTCTGAACTGGGCGAGGCGACCTGCTTTTCCTGGCGGGAACCCATGGACTGGAGCCATCCGTTGCTGTACAGGAATATTTATTGGTAGGGCACCGAGGTTCGAGCTGAGTGGGCCGCCCTTCTGGAGGTCTGACGCCTATCTGAAGGATGCCGAGGTCCGACCTGAGCGGCGCCGCCTTCAGGAGGATGCCGAGGTCCGACCTGAGTGGCACCGCCCTTCTGGAGGATGCCGAGGTGTGACCTGAGTGGCGCTGCCTTCAGGAGGATGCCGAGGTCCGACCTGAGTGGCACCGCCCTTACGGAAGATGCCGAGGTGTGACCTGAGTGGCGCCGCCCTCTGGAGGATGCCGAGGCCCGAGTGATGATTGCACGGTCAGACTGGCGGTCTGTCTTACCCTAGAGTACGTCATACGCGCCAGACGGTAGTTGGGTGCTCAAATCGTGTGCGCGCGTCAACTCCACATCAAATCGTGGATAAGCACGTGTGAAGTTGAAACAGCAGTTTTTAGGCGCAATTTGTCCTATAAATAGACCCAAATAAGGCAACTGTTCACTTTCTTCTTCCACAATTTGTTTCAGAGATAACACTTTCAGAGATTTTCCAGTTTTTTCCAAACTTGTTGAGGAAGCCAGATATCTCGCCGAAAAGTAAGTATGTATTCTTCGTCTTCTCCTTCGTCTTCTCGTTCTGAAAATTTTGGTTCTGCCTCGGGCTCCGGCCGTTCGCCTTCCTCCCCCGATAGTTCCACCGATATCAAGGATTATATGTGCTATAACCTTTTGGGTAGGTCTATAGGAATTAGTGCTAGGGTTCCGCCGGTATCATCAGTATGGGATGGATACAGGGTGGGTTTAGCGAGGTCTTGCTTGACATTGGAGGAGCTTTTTGAAATGGCGAAGGAATACCGGATCCCGGAGGAGGCGTGGTGGTGCCTGCCGCGACCTGATGATAGGGCTATGGCCCCACCGGAGGGCTTTATTACCGTATATGTAGATGCCCTGAGAGCTGGCCTTAGGTTTCCCTTAGCCCCAATTTACCTTAGTATCCAAGAATATTTCCAGATCCCTATATGTCAGCTAACCTCGAATTCCATTAGGTCGGTGGTGGGGCTAGGGCTCTCCGGCCATGGCGTTGCCGAGGAGTTCTCCTTCGAGGTCTTGATGCGTTTTTTAGTGTCAAGACCATAGGAGGAGTGTATTATCTGTCTCCTAGGTAGAAATTTAAGGTAGCGGGCCCCTCGAAGGTGTCCCATTGGCAGAATAGGTATTTCTTCTTGCGGGCCGATGTGCATCCGAGGTACGAGTGGGCCTTGGTAAGATGATGGATGTGAAGGTCAAGCCCCTGGGTAGGGATGGCAATCGACCCGCGGATACCCGAAACCCGCGGTATCCGTCCGATTATTCGTGGGTTTGATAGGTATTTCGCACCGTGGGTATGTTCGTGGTTTAAAACTAGTACCGTTTAGTTCGGCGGTGCGGAAATGGTTTCGCACTACCTGCACTGTGAAACACATGTACCGCGAATTGTACCCGCGAAAATATCCACGAAAACACCCGCGAAAATACCCGCGAATTACCCACGAACCCGTGAAACCCTCTAATAACTTATTTTATTAATTAATTAATTTCTAAATTATGGCAATGAATTTAGCTTATGGCATCTTTTTCATCTTGAGCAGTCTGCTTGTCATTCATCGCAACTTTAGCATATGTTATTTTTGTTTTGTTTTGGGCTCGACGGGGTTGCCAATGAATTAGTTATTCTATCTTTGGTTCCTTTTATCTCTTTTAAAAGATCCATTGGATCTTCAACAAAATACATGAGATGCAAGTTGAAAAGATTTTTTTGCAACTTTGTAAATTTTCACGGGTATTCGCGGGTTCGCGGGTATCCGCCAATCATGGTATCCGCGGTCGTGGTATGGTGGGAATCTTCTACCCGTCGCGGGTCGCGGGCGGGGATCATTTTCGCAGGTACGGAAGTGGTTTGGCACTATCCGCGCCCGCCCGACCCGATTGCCATCCCTACCCCGGCTATATGGAGAAAGATCTCAACAACCTCGGTGAAATATTATCCATTAACTTCACCGAGGATGACTGAAGAATGCGGGCCGAGTGTTTATAGGTCGAGGCGTCGGGGCGAGCGGGTCGATCGGGTGAGGCATCCTATATATATATATATATATATATATATATATATATATATATATATATATATCATATATCTCGCTCACATGTCCGACCTCGTTGTGCTGACCCAGGTAATTTTTTCTCTTTGTCGCAGTGAGGCTCGATCATGAGAGGAAGACCAAGGCGCCGGCCTCGTCATCCCAAACGCCATCTCCTGGCCAGGCGCCACCCAAAAAGAAGACGATGACCGAGCCCACTCAGCCGCCCGTGGTCATTGAAGACCTGAACTAGTTGGTGGCCGTCCACCAGCCGACCTCGAGTCCGAGCACGGGGAGGGGGACTGTCCACCAGCCGACCTCGAGTTCGACCGTGGGGAGGGGGTCTCGCACCCGTATTACGTTCGAGGTGCCGACCTCCGACTCTCCTATATCCTTCCCCAAGGTATAAGCCCCTGCCATATTCCCTTGTACCTTTTGTGTTATGTGATACTGACTGTTGGGTATGCAGGATGTGGCGTTGGTTGCGGGTGAGCTGCACCGCATTACCGGGTTCTTGGTGGAGAGCGCCTCCCGCTATGAGGCACTGGAGGGTAAGCTGGCCGCCGCTGAGTCCGCGAGGTCGGAGGCCGAGGCTGGAAGGGCCGCTGCAGAGGTCGCCATGAAGCAGAAGGATCGGGCCCTGCGGGTGGCCCGTGCCGAAGTGGAGGGTGCCCGTGAGGAGGCGGTCGAGGCGGAGAAGAAGCTCGCCGATCAGGCAAGTGCCTTACCGACGGGGTAAGGACCGATGTTGAGGGCCTTCGCCCGCAGGCTGATCGAGTCCGAGACCTTCTCCTCCTTCATCTCCGATTTGGCTGCAGTACTTAGGCCTCAGGTGATATCCTCCTACCTGGAGGGGTTGGCAGGCTCGATGCCTGACTTTGACAAGGTCAGGCATGGCTGGGTTGAGGTAGCACCTCGGGCGGTGCAGAAGGACTACGCCCGAGTAATTGCCGAGGTGGCTCCCTTCCCCGTGGTAGAGGCTCTATCTTCCTCCGCCTCTCTTCTGACGGCTGAGGCCGTGGTCCAGTGCAAGGAGGATGAAGACCCGGAGCTTCAGGAACTCCTCGCTGAGGTGCGAGCCGAGGCTGGTGAGGTGGGGCCGAATGGAGGCCAAGGGCAGGAGCAAGTGGTCGGCGACTCCGACAAGGCGGCCGAGGTCAGCGACCCTAATGTAATAGGTTAAATATTGCTGGGATCATTAGGATCCCCGGCCTTTATACATTTCCCCCGTTATAAATAAAAGACGCACTTTTCTGAACGTGTTTGTCCTTTGTCTCCCTCTTTTCTTTTTTTTTTAGCATTCCGCTTCTCAATATCTCGGGCTTGATAATGATCTGTTGACCAAACTGAAAGAGGCCCGAGGTGCCTTAGCCGAGAAGAACGAGGAGGCGCTGTTTTGGAGGAGGCGATCGTCCGAGCTGACTCAAGTTTTGACGAGTTTAGATGTCAGCTCGGAATCGCTCACCGAGCTGAGGGGGAAGTTGCACGAGGCTGATCGCGAGGTGGCTCGCCTCCTGGCTGAGAACGAGGCTCTGAAGCTAAGTATCGCGTATCTCGAAGTTCAGGGGATGGACCCATCTGGCGACGTGATCCAAGGGCGCCTAATGCAGTGCGAGGAGCAGCTCGAGTTGGCTCAGGAGAAGCTGGAGCAAATCTCGGAGGAGCATGCAGAGTATGAGAAGGTAATCCATCGATCTGGTGGAGTTACCATATCAGAAGCTGACAATCGAGTTCAGAGCTTACTTGCAGAGGGCATGGTGCTGAGGGATGAGGAGGGGCCCAACAGTAAAAAGTATAAAGACTGCCTCAACTCCATCGTGAAGTACATGCAGATATATGAGCTCGTCCGCAAGCGACGCATGCACCAGCCCCGCAGCGAGTCCACAGCTGGCTCCACATATGCAAGAGTAGAAGAACCCGAGGAGGAGGGCGGCTACGCCGATCATGCCGAAGTGCTTCGGCTGCTGGGTCCAGCTGAGAGGGGAGCGTTCAGAGGGCGGTCCTTGGCGAGTGGAAGGCGCCCGAGGACCTCAGGTCGGCAAAGAAGAGCGGCGGGTCGGTGGCGTGGTCGGAGCCCTGGCCAGGCGTCAAGTTCAAGGGGCCGAGGTGTGACCTCGGGTGCGGCCTCGTTTCCAGGAATGCCCTCCTCAGGTCGGGACCCATCTGTGCCAGCTCGACGTGCACCTGGAGCAGGTCGTGGTGGTGCCGACCTCATCGATTGGGTGGAAAACACCGAGTTCGTTCCGGGTGTTCACCGCCGACCTGGAGACTTTGTTCAGAATTGGTGCAGCTTTAGTGAGTCCCAGCGGAGCGGAGCTCGGAAGCCCGAATGAGTTGTATATAGTTTAGGACTTTGTATTTAGTCATAAATGTATTTAGACTTTGTACCGAAGTGTATACTTTCCCCCTCGAGGGGTACAAATATAGCTTAGAACTTGGTTTTTAATCATAAATGTATTTAGACTGTATACAGAAGTGTATATCTTCCCAAATAAAGGGGTGTAATTTGACGAGATCCGATGTGGACGTCGTTTGCATGTAGATGTTTCAACTTAATGAGTAATCTATATGCTTGCATGTAGACGTTCAATTTAATGAGTAGTCTGTATGCCTTGCACCGAGACGTTCAATTCAATGAGTAATCTATGAGTGCGGCGCGCGCTTAGTTGAGTACCCTACTTAGTGGGTTTGTCATCTTCGTAAGGGCGTCCCCTTGTGAAGGTTAATTATGTGTTATCCGACTTGAGAGCAGATGTGCACATAAGCATAAGATGAGACGAAGTGAAGTACTTATTCAGAAAAACAAATGTTTTATTGAGAAGTAAATAACATCGCACTTCGGCAAAGCAATAAGAGGACTAACATGATGCTGATCTGAAATCAAAGCTATGTAAAGTACCTCCTCAAATGAGTGATGTGTCAGGTTCGGGGGATAAGTGCACCGGATAAGTGAGCAAGCTTATAGGCCCCTTTGCCGAGGTCCTCGTGAACGCGGTATGGACCTTCCCATGTCGGATCTAGCTTGTTAAGACGCTCGGCTCTACTGGCTTCATTATTTCGTAGGACGAGGTCGCCTACTTGGAGTGTGGAGGCTTTGACCCTTTTGTTGTAGTACCGTACGACCTGGCCATTGTATTTGGCTTCGTTTATGAAGGCGAGCTCGCGTTTCTCCTCGAGAGCATCAAGGTTGACACGCAGGTCTTCCTCGTTCCTGTTCTGGTCGAAGTGAAGAGTGTTCGGGCTCGGTGCGCCAATCTCAGCAGGTATGACAGCCTCGGTCCCGTAGACCAAGCTGAAGGGGGTTTCTCCGTGCGAAGTCCGAGGTGTTGTCCTATATGACCAGAGAACTTGGGGTAGATTTTCAGCCCAGTCACCCTTAGCTCGGTCTAACCTCTTTTTCAATCCTTGTACGATCGTGCGGTTCGTCACCTCGGTCTGACCATTTGCCTGCGGGTGTGCGATCGAGGTGAAACATTGCTCGATCTGGAGCTCTTCACACCATTCCTTGAAAGATTTGTCGACGAACTGGGTGCCGTTGTCCGAGACCAAAATATGCGGTATGCCGAAGCGGCAAACTATGTTTTTCCACACGAAGGTCTGAATCCTCCTGCTTGTGAGGCTCGAAAGTGGCTCGGCCGACCCATTTTGTGAAGTAGTCTGACTACGACTAAGTATCGAAGGCGACACGGTGCTCGGTCAAGCGGACCTCGATGTCGATCCCCACCGCATGAAAGGCCACGGACTCGTGGTCGCTTAGATCGATCCGGGGTAGCTTCTTGACCGTGGGTGAAGGCGGCACCGGACACTTTTGCGAGCTCGGCCGAATCTTGGATGAGGTGGGCGAATATCCGACCTCAACGTCTTCTTTGAGAGAGCTCGCGACCCGATGTGACTTCCACAAGACCCTCTGTGAATCTCATTGAGTACGTAGTCGGCTTCTTCTGGTCCGAGGCACCTCAGGAGGGGTTGAAGATAAGACTTCCTGTAGAGAACGCCCTCATGTGTGAGGTACTTTTGGGATTTCACCATCATCTTTTTGGCTTCGAGCCGATCTTGAGGCAGTGCGCCATCTTCCAGATAGGCCTTTATGGGAGACATCCAGTTCGGCTCTATCTCGGTGATGATGCCGATGTGGGACTCCGCGATGCTTCTGGAATGAACCTCCTCCACTGGTGGACTTGTTGATGACGCAGCTAACTTGCTGAGGACGTCAGCTCGGCTGTTTTCCCCTCGTGGGATTCGATGAATACTGAAGTACCTGAATGAGGTCAGCATCTCCTTTGCCTTCTCAAGGTATTGCTTCATTCGATCCTCCTTGGCCTCGTATCTGCCTAGGACCTGGTTTACCACGACCTGGGAATCTCCGAAGATCTGGATCTTGTCCACTTTCAATTCCTTTGCGAGGCGGAGTCCTGAGATCAGCGCTTCGTACTCCACCTCGTTGTTTGTGGTCGGGAAGGTAAACCGGAGGGCGTAGGTCACTTCTTGTTTGTCTGGGCCGAGGAGGAGGATGCCTGCTCCGCTGCCCGTTTTGCACGAAGCTCCGTCCACGTACATCTGCCAGCAACCATCAGGTGGGTTAAGGACAGATTCCTCCGCAGTGGGGGCGGGAGTTGGAGTGACCTCGCTGGTAGAGCCGACCTCGGTGAATTTGGCCTCCACCAGGAAGTCAGCGAGAGCTTGCCCTTTTATGGCCGGCCTGGGGGAGTATGAAATGTCGTGCTCGCCGAGCTCCAGCTCCCACTTAGCTACACGTCCGGATGACTCCGGCTTTGACAAGACTTGTCTCAAGGGTAAGTCAGTTAGCACCTGGACGGAATGAGCTTGGAAGTAAGGTCGGAGGCGTCGCTTGGCGTTTACTAGAGCCAGTGCTACCTTTTCGAGGCTGGTGTACCTAGTCTCCGGTCCTTTGAGAGCCCGGCTAATAAAATAGATGAGGAGTTGTCGTCCCACCTCATCTCGTACCAATACCGCACTGATTGCCTCGTCCGAGGCGGCCAGATACAAAGAAAGGAGCTCGCCTTCTTTCGGGGCGGACAAGGTCGGCAGGTCGGCGAGGTACTCTTTCAGTTGTGCGAAGGCGACCTGGTGTTCTTCCTGCCAGGCGAAGTCCGGAGCTCTCCTCAGGATCTTGAAGAAGGAAGGCGCTTTCGCGACCGAGATAAGAATCTGCTGAGGGCGGCTAGGCACCCGGTGAGTTTGTGGATCTCACGGATGGTCTTTGGCACCTGCATGTCGAGCACTGTTTTCACCTTAGTGGGATTTGCCTTCAGGCCCTCTTGAGAAACCCAGCATCCCAGGAATTTACCCGTCTTCACATGCGCTACCCCCCTCTTGGCTTTCGGACCACGACTGGATTAGCCATCCAGGTCGGGTACTTAACCTCAAACAAGATCTTGGCCTTCTGGAGTTGAGTCACTTCGTCTCTTATGACCTGGTTGCGCTCTGTCGCAAACACTCTTTTCTTCTGTCGAACTGGCTTAGTGGTCGGGTCAATGTTGAGGCGATGAGTTATGAGCTCGGGTGACACTCCGGTCATGTCGAGTGGGGACCATACGAACACGTCCCTGTATTCCCTCAGAAGCTGCATGGCATGCTGCCGAATATCAGCTGGGCCATGGACGCCGACCTTAACAACTCTGGAGGGGTCGTCGTCGTATAGCTGAAGGTTCTCAATCAGATCGTCCCGAGGTGGCGGCTTCTGGGGATTCTGTAATTGCTATGCCTGAGGCAAGGCTACATCCTGGGTTGAGACTCGTAGGCATTCTTTGGCTGCCGTTTGGTCACCCTGGATGCTTAGCACCCCCACCGGGGTGGGTATCTTGATTGTGAGGTGGTACACCGAGCAGACGGCCTTGGTGGCGTATAGCCAATCTCTGCCCAGGATGATGTTGTACGGAGAGGGAGCTCGTACCAGAAAAAATTGAATGGACTTTGTGACCGACCTGGGAGCACGTCCTACGGTAACCGGAAGGGTAATGACACCTTCGGGTTGAACCGCCTCCTGAGTGAAGCTCCGCAACTGGGATGGTGCGGGACGTATTTGAATCCCTCCGACCTCAAGTTTATCCAGACAGCTCTGGAAGATAATGCTGACGGAGGCACCGATATCGATGTAGACCCGGTGGACGTTCTTGTTGCCCACCACGGCTTGTATCGTGATGGCGTCTTGGTGGGGCATGATTTTGGGCACCGGGTCATCTTTGGAGAACACGATGTTCTCACCATCCCGGAGTCGCTTGTTTTTCGGCTCCTCGGGGGCTGGCCTCCGAGCTTCATTCTTCTTAACGATGACCTCATCGTTCCTAAAGCGATCCGTAATGGCATAAACCGCTCCATAGCGTTGGGACCTTCGTCCTCGTCATCTTCAGGTTGGGTCGCCGTCGAGGTCGGCCCGCAGTTGTTGCCACCATTATTCTTTCCTCTGCGCTTCTTGTTCCCTGGCCCAGCTCGGCCGAGGTATTTCTTGAGGGCTCCTCCTTTGACGAGCTCGTCAATCTGCGAGCCCAGGTTTCTGCAATCTTCGGTATCGTGACCATACCCTTGGTGATAGTCACAATACTTCTCGGTTGACCTCTTCTTAGATCCTCCTTTCATAGGAGGGGGCCTCGGGAAGAGCTCGGCGTGGAGCTCGAATATCTCCGCCCTCGATTTGAGCAGATGAGGTGCTTTGCCGCCAGGGTTTGGCCGAGGTCCGAGCCTGGACTCCATCGGGCCCTTCTTGATTCTCTCGAAGGCACTTCGGCGATCAGCGCCTTGACCTCGGTCATCTGGCTTCTTTCTCTCAGCCCTCTGCTCGTCCCAGATCTCTCTCTTCTTCCGATCTGACTCGTCTCCTTTGACGAAGTTATCAACCAGGTTCCAAAGATGACTAGCCGTCTTTGGCTTTTCACGGGTGATCTCTTTATTCAGTGCGCCGGGTCGGATCCCGTTCTTGAACGCATTGATGATGTAGAGGTCATTACTCTCATCAATTTTGAGAGACTCCTTGATGAACCTCGAGACGAAGTTCGACATCGTCTCGTCCCGCCCTTGGCGGATAGTGAGCAGGTCGGACGAAGGCTGCTGAGGTGGCATCTTCTGATAGAAGCGCCACTGAACTGATCCATGAGATCCTGGAAACTGGAAGCAGTGTATACTGTTTTGGCGGAGCGAGGTGAACCAACGTCGGGCGTTGGAGATCAGCACCTCGGGGAAGATTTTGCACATATGAAAATCTTTCATTCCTTGATTCGCCATGTTGGTAGTGTAGGCGAAAAGAAAGTCGAAGGGGTCTCCAAGGCCATCGTAGGCAGCGATGTCGGGTGCCATGTATCGCTGGGGCAAGGCGTGTCCAGAATCTCTCTGGAGAAAGGAGAGATGATTCTTCCGTTCCGGTCAAACCCCGGGAGATCGTTGCCATCTCTCTCTGGAGGGGTGGGAGACCGATAACGGCGTCTATCGTCTCCAGGGGAGTTCGGCTCGCCTCTCTCTCTTCTTTTGCTCACCCTCGGGCGGCATGCCGAGGTGGAGAGCGACTTCGCGGGCGGTGCGGTGGTGAATTGCCGCGACCATCTTGGCGAGGTGATTGACCTCGGGCGGCAGGTCGGCGTACGCGTTCCCGGCTATTGTGCCGAGGTGAGCGTTGACCATTTCGGTGGGGCGAACGACCTCGGGCGCCTGTAACCACCAGTTCGGGCACTCGAGAGGTGCCCGCTTCATTCGTCCTCTGGTGAAGGAAATTTTGGAATTGGCCGAGATTGGCATTGAGGAACTCGGACACAGCTCAACCAAGGGCTTCGTGAGATCGGTGAACCGCCTGTTCACTGGCGTTGAGGTCGGCGTCTTCTTCCTCGTTGGGGAGGCGATCCTGAGGGTGTATGAGAATGTTTTCCATGTAGCCCTCAGGCGTGTGACCGCTTGCGGCGTCTGCAATCTCCTTCCGCTCTTGCCGACCGACCACCGGTCGTCTTGGTGCGGTTGTTGCCGGCATCGGCGGCGGTGCTAGCGTTTGCACGTGTTCTTGCCATTAAATTGTAGAAAAACGAAGCTTTTTTGTTCAGTTTTCCCACAGACGGCACCAATGATAAATCTTGTGTATGTTAATATGCGAGATTTATGTAAAGCAGTAGAGAACACCAAGGCTTTTACGTGGTTCGATCGAGAATAAGATCTACGTCCACGGATGAGTGATTCCTCAATACTTTCACTATGATTTGATTACAGTGAGTATAACTAAAAGCTCTTAGTATTCAATAAGTTGCTAACCCCTCTACATTCGATCTAACTCCTATTTATACATATCTGAGGACCCCTAAGGCGGGATCTGATCCCCTCCCATGTAGGGACTCTTCCTCTCGCCTGTAGGGGCTCTTAGCCTTCAGCCTGTAGGGACTCTTAGCATTCCGTGTAGGGTAGAGGCTGATTAGGGTTTGGAGGCTGGTTAGGGTTTGAAGGCTGGGCCTTTGGCTTAACCGCGTGGGCCGTTATTAATGTCAGACCCACTCGTCTGCAGGCGCATCGCCGGCTGGCGATTGGGCCTGAGCGGTTGGGCCATATCCTATCATATAGGTTTAATCGAATATTGACGCCTCGAAAATTAGGAGCTTATGGAGTTGAGAAGTCTTCTCTAAGATTCCTTGAATTTGACATTTGATTATTAATTCAAGTTTGACATGGTCCATCGATATTAGTGGTAAAGTGACAAAATTCTAATAAATGAGGAGGAAACAAGATAGATTCCACGAGGGTTTGGTATCATCATCTCATCTCATGTGCTTTGGACTTCTATTTGTACGAAATTAATTAAAAAAGTGAGATAAGAATTGAATGGAAGAAATGGGGTGGCACAATTTCAGAGACAATAGAGGAAACAGGGATCTCGGATTTCACACATTTTGCTACATATTTTGCTCAAGATTCCTTTTTTAACGACTCTCCCATCTCAAACAACCTCCAATCTGTTTTTCTACCTATGAAAAATTAAAAGTTTCTTTTTTTTTGAGTTGAAATTAAAAGTTTATTGTTTAGACAAGAAATTTAAAATTGTATTTGTTACATATATCTGTGTGCAGGGACCAAGCAAGAATATAAAAATAGTCAGCAAAAATTATATTTTTGTATTTAGGAACAAGTTTGGACGAGCAAAATCATACTTTTATATATAAAAAATTGGAAAAATACAAAATACAACCTAAATATAATAGTTCAAAAAAAAAATTGCGCGGACAATCGCCGGTTTGAGCCCGGGGCTTGGCTCCATCTCTCTCTCTCTGTGTGTGTGTGTGTGTGGGAAGTGATGAAGATCAATGGGGAGTTTTGCCCTGAAGTTTTTTGTTCATTTGGAACATTGAAAAATATTTTATACTCATTTGTCCAAAAATATATTTTGTATTAATTTTGCACTTCTTTACAAACTATTATATTGAGTTTTGTGGGATCTACTTGATTGTCGAGTTGCTATACTATGACTCGATGTTGAGTCCAGTAGACTAGGAAAAATAAAGTAATAAAGTTCAAAATGGCATATAAAACATCTTTTTATTTTTATTTTTAAAAAAAGACAAGTAAAAAATTATCTTTTCACAAACAAAATGAGTAAAAGCAGGAATATAGACTTATTTATTTGGAAATTATCCGAGTTTGAAAGTCTTCTTGCGAAAAGGGGAGATTCTTTTTTGTTGTTCTTCATTGTCGTCTTCTTTTTAGGGTAGATATTGAATTAATATCAATCGTCACAAATCACGAGCTCCCTATCACCGCTTTCTATATATACTTATTCCTTCTGATTGGTTCTTAATTAACGAAATATAAATATATATATATATATATAATACTATTACTTAAGATGTTGAATTGATAATATTACTTACTATTTTCATCATATACTCTCTCTCTCTCTATCTACATATATATGTATATGTATATGAAATCCGATTTTTCGATCGTTTTCGTATTTAAAGACCCTAAGCCGATCAAGTCTTTATTTTGCCTTGCGAAATGACAAAGGTAACGTGAATCCAGAAATAAATAATAATTTGAAAAAGCGATGAGAGAATAATGGGAAGGAGGGATAACATTCCATTTATAATTGCATGCGTGCGGTGTCAGGCAATTGTATAATCCCAAAGACTAAAAATATAAAGGATTTATATATACAGAACAGAAAAGAAAAGAAAAGAGAAGCAAAAGTAAAGATTGTTGATGCGCAGTGGTGTTGCGTGGGCGTCACCAAATACTACTGATAACCATCTTATCACTGTCAGCCCCTACTATTACTTGTACACAAACACAATACAAATCCTCCTTCCTACTCACCATTCATCATTCCACTCAATATTTCAGGATCTTTCTTTTGCTTCTTCTGGAGCTGAAAACCACACACAATTTTCATGTTATGCTACTCACTTCATTGCTCAATTTGATTGACCTGCTTCATGTCAGATTGCTTCATTACTTGTATTTTGGTCATCAAACTCCATCAGCACACACATATATAGATACATAGTATGTCTGGAAAAATGCTTGTGGAGGTGTAATAAACAAGGAGAAGAGACAAAGGGATCGGGGAGTGGTCCATCAGACACGAGAGAGATCCCATTGCTAAGTTGTAGGAGAGAAGAGAGGTTTGGAGGGGACAAAATATATGAGTATTTGTCAAATTTCATGGTTTTGCTCAGGGGGACAAAACGCACAAATTGGGCTAATTTCTTCCCCAAATAAAACACCCTACCTCTCTCATCCTCAAAATTAAACGAATTTTAGGAGGACTCCCCCCAAAACAACTTACTCATTACCACTTTTCATTAACCTACTTTTATTCATTTTTTAATTTGTCTTATAAAAATGAAAAGGTTCAGCTTTATTAGAATTGATTAAGACGAAGATAAGCCAATTACCTGGCCACCAAAACAAACTGACAAACACCCCTTCCACAAAGATAATGCTAATTAATCATCCCATAGAATATTTTTAAACGGATTTAATGCGCCACATCGAGGCTGTGTTGCCTCTTCAAGATCCGAATCTTTGATTAAAAGTTTGAAAAATAAAATACTAGTGTAAATCAAATCATTGAAAATTAAATAAACCTCAAACAGCACTAGTATATATATATATTTGAGCAGTCCAAGAAAATTTATATCCGAGTGAAGAAATTAGGTTTGGGTTAAGCTAGAGCTAGACGAATTGTCCCTCCCTCAGATCACAAAATCCATGCAGGCACCAGAAATTAGGGTTAGGGTTTCTGGCGAAATCTCAATTTTAGCGCCAAGATGAAACCGCAAAAAGGGGCTGATTCTGCCATCCCAAGAAGAAGGAATTATTCATGATGTGGAGCTGGTACCCTTCCGATGGGTAATGGAGGCGCAGCAGCAGCTTCGCCTGTGACAGCGCAAAGGGGCTGAGCGCCACGTTGCCGAATCCCGCGCTCCTCAGCATCATCTCCCACGATCGGAACCTCTCGTGCCGCTCTTTTCGATTCTCCCCCTCCGCCGCTACGATGTCGCCGATCTCCCGCCCGAACCATATCTGCTCCACCGCGAGGCGTTCGCGGCTGTTGGGCGGGAGCGTGGCCTCGAGCGAGTCGAACACGGCGGCGTAGTGGTCGACCGCCTCCACGAACCGCTGCTGGAAGGTCGGGTGGTTGTGGTTGGCCTCGCGCTCGGCGATCGCGAAAACCCTGGGGGACATGGCCTTGATACGGTGGAGGAAGAGGTGGAGGCGGTCGCGGTCCTTGAGGAGGCGGTGGAGGTAGTGGACGCAGTTGACGGCGAGGGTCTCGTGTGGGAGGAGGACGACAGAGGAGGTGACCGAGACGGACTCGTCGCTGGAGAGCACGATGAGCGGGTGGAATTGGAAGCGGAGCCCTAGAGAGTGCGCGAATTTCGCGAGGCGATCGCCGGTGCGCCGCAGGATCTCGAGGTCGCTGCCGGTGCCAGTGATGCGGAGCGTCGGCGGCGGGAAGCGCTCCGCCACCGCTTGCATCAGTGGAGGCCACTGCACGCCGTGCATGATGTCGAAATCGAGGATGTGGATCGCCGGGTGCCCTTCGATCGCCTCCAAAATCGCCTGATTCGCGGTGAGCTGGCTAAACCTAATGAATGGGGTGATTTGATTGAGAGACAAATACGATGACTGCACAAGTGCTTCCTCATCCGATTCGGAAGCCATGGCGGTGCTGGTGCTGGTGCTGGCGGCGGCGGGGTGGGGGATCATGAGGAAAGTGGAGGCGGCGGCGGCGCGGCGGTTGAGGCGGAGTGTGAGGGCTTTGGTGAACTGGTGGACTAGTCTCTCGGTGGAGTCGCCGTAGGGGGAGGAGTTGGAGCCGAGAATGCCGATGAGGCGGTGGGCGGCGGAGAGATCGGAGCGGGAGATGAGCTCGGCGCAGCTGATGAGGAGCTGGCGCATGTGGATGGGCGGCTGAATCTGGTGGTGGTGGAGATACACATTTGGCGGTGATGGCTCCTCCTCCTCCTCATGGGATGATAATCCAAATGAGCCTAACATGATCTTTATGATTAACCTATGAATCACAAATCAACAAATGGACCCTCCAAGGCTCCTTACTACTGAGTGTAAGCAAACCCTAGAGAGAGAAGCACTAGACCACCAATTAGAAAAATAGAATAGAGCTACTTGTAAAGGTTATAACTTTGATTGGAGCCTCAAAATCAAAATTTGGTAGCAGGGGGTGTTGAAGAGGACAATATTTGTTTTGCATATTTTTGGATTGGAGAGATAAACACATGTGAAATGATGGTAGAAATAGCTAGCAAGAGTGTAGACAGAGAGAGGAATTGTTGGGGGTGAAGAAGGTTATAACTGGAGACTAGATAGCTAGCAACAGTAGAGACAAGCCCACAAATGAAATGAGAGTAAATGCATTTATATATATCTATCATATCTATATATATATATATATATATAGAGAGAGAGAGAGAGAGAGAGAGAGAGCAGAAGAACAAATAAATGTTAGTGTAGGGTTCGGTTCTGTGTGAAACCAAGCTTTTTCATGGGTTGGTTTTTCTCACACACACACAGACACACAGTATTAGCGATTGAGGGCGAACAAGAGTCGCCGACATACATTACCAAATGTCTGCTTCAACAGATGAAAAAGAGAATATTTGATAATATATCATATTTTTCTTAACTTAATTATCATGCATTTCCGCTTATTTTGTAGTCCAGTCTTATACGTACCTCAACTTTTTTGTTTCTCTCTTGATAAGACTATAATTTTGAATGATTATCTAGGCTAAATATGAATTGCTTCTTAAAAGATATCATCATTTAACATAAATTGAATCCTTAATCCATCACTATATTTAATTTAATCCCGTATTTCATTTCAACAATATAGTTAGCTCTATAATACTCCCTCTGTCCCATTTAAAATGTCCTACTTTCCTTTTGGGTTGTCCATTACAAATGTCTCATTCCATTTTGGAAATAATTAACCCTTCAAAAGTGTGGACCCTACCCACTTTTTAACACTTTAACTACTTTATACATTTCTCCTAAATAACCGTGTCCAAAAGAAATGAGACGTTTTAAGTGGGACGGAGGGAGTAGTATATTTGTATGTGTGGCACACTGACAAAACAAAATTTAAGATTAAACAACATGTACATATATAGTATATACATTAATTTCAAAATTTTGAATTTATAATCACAACGCTTCTAAAAAAATAGTAGTCTTATAACTCGTAGAACCGGTTATAAGCCACACCACTGCACATTTGATGTTGGATTCTGCCTAATTTTACCATAGAATCCACACACCATTCCGTCGCCGCCACTGCTTAATTTCTGTCATGCACCGCCGACCATCACGCTCGAATACGTCCGAGTGCATGAATCCTGCATTGGGGTTCAAGGGAGGAGGGAGGAGTTTGGTTGTCGGTGGTGTGGTTTGGGGTTGTTCATCTTGGGAAAAAAGAGAGGGAGGGGCAAAAGGGTAAGAGTATGTATTTTTAGTTTAGTTGCTAATTTTTTCTATTTTATATATATGAAATTTGGTGTATCCCATTTTCACTCTACTACTTAAAATATAATTAACACATCCAATTCAAAAGACTAACAACCTTAAAGTTGGAAAAATAGATGATAAGCCATACATACCACACACTCGACGCGGGCAATCTTCTTTGGTTTTCATTAAATTTAATTATCCACTTCTTAACTTCAATTAATCACAATCATGTGCATCTGGCCCATTGAATCGACTATAAATGAATTTATATAACCCCTCGAATTTGCAAAGCCAATTTCAATTCAAAACATTTTGTCCTATGTATTGTCTAGCCACACACAATTTGAAAAATAATATAGAAGGCTGAAAACATATTACATGGATATAGAAGTAGAATTAAATAGCTTAATATTATGTCTGAACTGACTATTTTTGGTATCTTATTTTTCTTTTTCATAATTCCTAGAAACTTGTACCATATAGCTTATTCTAGACGAAGAAAAGATGCTACGGGAAATAGTCGATTTGAAATGGTATAACAATTCTTATGGAGGCGCACGAGGTCATAAATGAATCTCACATTCAGTTTAGAGACCAAAAATAGCGCAGGTTAAAATTTATGGGTAAAATGTTAAATAAATGGATGTATAGTACAGCCATATTATGCGCATACTACCCAATATTTTCACGAGCTTTCTTGTGATTCTATTCTTGCAACAACTTATAATTCCTAACATGAATATGTATGATATTAAATACAAAACCATTAATTTACCATTTCATTTGGTTACAGTATTCATAGTAATTAGAATTTGGATATCCTGAACTCGAGGTGGAGTAGATGAATTTGTTATAAAATAGGTTTAAGTATCAACCACGTCTTTTAGGTCAAATCTAATTATCCACTTTAAATATATAGGAAAAAAAAGAACAATTAAATGGGCTATTCAGTTGTATTTAAAGTTGAGCCTAGGTAGTTGACTTCAATCATTTCTATTTTCTTAATTTTAGATTTAATCAAGTAAAATAGTAACTTATGTAATTCCCTATCAAGGATTTTTTCCTAAGAAATGTTATCTTGGATGTTTAATAAGCCCCATTTGTTGATTGATTTCAGATCCTTTACTGTCTTTTAGTGTGACATTCTCAATTGTATTCTTGAATGATCGATATATGACAATACTAAATATTTAGGATTTAGAGTTTATATAAAGAAAATATACACTCTAACATTATCTACATTATCCACGAATATAATAGAAAACATAACACTAGAAATCTATAGAGATTTTAGATGCGGTTTGTGAGGACCGGTTTTATATTTTCCTTGGACTTAGTTCCTAATTGCTTAAGAAAAATTAGTAGCTATTTGATGACTCGTGCATCTAGAGAGAGTGAGAGGTAAAACGACTCTCTTCACTAGAAATCAGTGAAAGAGGGTAAAACGAGAATGAGCAGTAAATTAAAGTATGTGATGATTTCCCGATTAAGACAGGGCTTTCCATTTCCTTAATTCTTGTTATTATTTACTATGAGCTGCCCTCCGCACAAACTACACGCAAAGCCTTAAATGTGTCGAAAGCTACGCTCTCCCTCTCTCTACATGCATACATTTACTACACACAAATCGCCCTCGACTTCGTCTTTAGACTGACAGCCTAAAAAAATTTCCATGTTTGCCTATTTATATTGGATTCTCATTTCACTTCATGCGAAAATTGACTGCCCTCACCCACGTGCATGCCCTACCTACTATTACACTCCAACACCAACTCCTTTCTTTTATATTCTCTGCCACAAATTCACTTAACTCAATTTAGATCATAATAATCCACCCAACTATTTGGTATATATAGTGCATGCATAATCATGATTTTGAGGAAGTAATGGAATAATTGATGAAACAAACTAAGTAAATAGAAATTAGGATGCGGGGGAAATCAGAGATTTGTGAAACTCCCTGTGTCTCCTAGGTGTCATAGGAGTCACAAAGGAGCATGCGCGTGCATTCACGAATGATGGATGCTTCAAATGTCACCAAAAGGGTCACTACTCCAGGAACTGTCCACGGATGTATGATAGAAAGTGTGTGAAGATGGTGTTGAATTGATTAGGTAAGAGCATTTCTGGCAATGGGAGTTTTAATGAACTTTAGCGTTTTCAACGCCATAATGTTAGTGAAAGAGAGTTGGAAAAATGAGAATCGAACACCATCCATGACTTGGTCAACAGCCTATCCTTAATGCTTTACTTATATCTTTTTGGATTCCCTTTAAGAATATACTCTCTCTCTCTCTCTCTCTCTCTCACTCTCTCTCTCTCTCTCTCTGAGGTTTGGTGGTGAAAAAGTTATAATATCAATGGCTTAGGTATTTTTGAAGACTGCACAACAACAGTGCTTTACATTATATATGTTATACCGTAGTTTATATGGAAAAAAATTCTTATTTAACTGACTAATATGGAAATTTGCTTAGTTCCACAATTCTTCAAAAGATGTCATGAAATAATAATCTTTCTAAATTATGAAAAGCTCTGCTAAAAAGGAAAAAGCTTGTGATCGATACATAAATTTTTGTTCGGTGCTCATTAATCATCTTTTACAAATTTTATTTGGACAAAGATCCATACATTGTGTATTTAAGGATCTTCCAGATAGTGGAATATATATTACCTACTTTCTAGATTTTAATACATGTTGCTCACGAATTGTTTAAGATCGAAACGTTTTTTCCTTCCGAGTTGAAGATTTAAATATTAAATAACTAATGGTACATTAATTGTTCATGAAATGTAGGCGAAGACTTTAATTGGGATAAGATTCACTAATCAGCTGCCGTCAAAAGGATGTTGGTCAAATTGAGGGGTTTCGGGATAAAAATAAAAGGAAGGATTTTCATTTTGGTCAAGTTTCTTCCTTTTAGAATTGAAGATTTAAAATTGAGCGGTGATGATTTGATTAGACTAGCAACTATGCTTTGAATATAAGTTCCAATCGCAAGGAATAGTAGTGTGAAAACTGTAGAGTGGATTTGATAGTAGTAAGTAAAAACCAGCAAGAAAAATGGGTTGACGCAAGTCCTCATGCTCTTCATTCAAATCAATATACATATAACTTTCAGAAAAAATGGGGAAAAAAGAAAAAATATTACTCCCTCCGTCCCACTTAAAGTGTCCCATTTCTTTTGGACACGGGTATTTAGGATAAAGGTATAAAATAGTTAAAGTGTTAAAAATTGGGTAGGGTCCACACTTTTTGAGGGGATAATTATTTCCTAAAATGGAATGAGACATTTTTAATGGGACAACCCAAAAATAAAAGTGAGACATTTTAAATGGGACAGAGGGAGTATAATTTAGGATCCTCGACCTACTATATATTTGAGGATTCTTACTTTTAATGTTGCATTAATTAATTCGCTGTATAATGTTTGACTTGATGAGTTGTAAGCTAGCTAGCATATGTTATAATAAAGCTCACCTCCTTTGGCTCATACTCATATATGCAAACCGAAATTACTGTGAGGAGCCTTTTAGTTAGTTGAGGGGAATCAGAAAATCGAAAAGGAATCAAAGTATCAAACTAATAAACCTCTAGTTGCTGGATTTTTTTTAATCATTTGCTTTCCTCATATTTGGAATTTGGACGATTCTCCTATTTGATAATTTTTATTTGGACATAGATTCATTCATCCCATCGGCCGACGAAATTAAATGAATAAACCTGTTAAATATAATTAATGAAGATTAAAAAAATAAGTTCAATTTCAGTATAATTTGCTAACTATTACATGGATCGGTATAGGTAAAATCGACTCATTGACAAGCCTAATTAAACTTAGACTTGTCAATAGCCAGAACTGGACATGAACCAGATCGGACTATTAAACTATGGGTCTAAATGATCCAGGTCTAAAGCGGATCTGGAATCGGAATCAAAATCGAAATCGTTATTTTAAAATTTAATGGGTTATGAACGATTCCGGTTCGATCCAAGTAAAACTCACCTATTAACATCCATACTTTGGGTTGTTCCTTTGCCAATCGAATCAAAGCCACCGGCTGTTGGTATTCTTTTGTATTTTCCATTTGCGTCTTCTTAATTTCTTCCTTGATATCTTTCTAGAATCACCACTATATTCTAGAATTGAATTTATTTTAATAGATTTTCTAAAGAAAAATAAGCTGAATATTTACATCCCTCGGAGATGACGCAAAGTAGCACACATATGTATCATAAATTTGGAATAAGCTAATAGGGAAGGGGTAGAATAAATATAATAGAATCATGTGTTTTGTATATATAGTCATCAATTAATGTTATTTGGAATATTGAGTTGCACTCTGTGTGTGTGTGTGTGGAACAAATGCATGGAAAGGAAAGGGAAGCAAGCTGGCTTTATTGTACAATTAGGAGTGCAAGAATTGAAAAGCTGATCGTATTCACGTGTAGTTACTGATTTGACATGCTTATCCTTTTACCATTTTTATTCACCACCCTACCCGCCCGGCTCCTTTCAATTTTTCTTTTCTTTTCTTTTCTTTTATATATATATATATATATATAGGGTTAGATTCTCGTAGTACCCGATCCTTAAATAGTATATAATACTCAATCTAAACCACACATTTTGAACACATGGACGCACCAAAATTTGACACGTGGTAACCCATTTTTCGATCGGGGCAAAATGGGAAGGCACCCAACATTTGGGTGCCCGCCGACTGGTAAGGAGTCCATGGCGTTGGGATCTCCATGGCCGAGTTTGGGAGAGGGACAACAAAACACAGATAATGCATACAGAATAACATAACAATGCATTTAAAAAAATATAACAATGCATCGCACACAACCGGCGTTGGGTGCGCGCCGACGCTAGGTAGGGACGCTGGGTAGGGGCGTTGGGTGCGCGCCAGCGTTGGGTAGAGATGTTGGGTTTGGAAAGAGCTACAACAAAACACAAAAAATACATATGAAATAACATAACACTGCATTCACTTGAACATAAACTAAATCGCTACCTAACCGTATTTGGATGCAAGCAAATATTGGGAGTGTGTTTTCAAGATGCATTAAATTGAACTCATATGCATTTTTGTTCAAGTGAATGTATTTTTGTGTTGATTTAAATGCATAGTTGAGTTCAACTCTATGCATGCTTTGTTTTCGAAATCACATAACAAATCAAATTACTAATCTACCCTCATGTAGCGAAATTAATGAAAATAAACTTAAAAATCCAAAAATCTCCACCATAGGATTTATGAGATGAATGGATGAGATTGAGACTACATAAACCTCGCGCTCGGTACTATTTGATCCTCCTATATATATATATATATATATATATATATATATATTATGTTTTCAACATTATATTTTCTTATATTCATTATTTCCAAGAAGCCATTTTATTTGTTAATTAACAAGGTAGAAACAAATATTGTGATCCAATATTTTACTATGTCATGAATTGATATGAATGTAACTTGGTTGAAATGATTTAAGTCATAATTATAAAGGGCAATGGAGCTGCTACCAAAAATCCAAATTAATCCACCTTCTAAAATAGTCTCACATTACTTACCTTTTTTCTCCCGTTTCATCTCTTTATCTTATTGTAGTAGATACATTAGGTTTCTATTGTTTACCCTAATTCTGGTATTTTTTTAACCTTTTTCTGTATCAATGTGTATTAATTTGCCTATTATATCCTTATTTTATATATTATGGAAAACAGTAAATTATATTTATAATAAGGTGCCAAACAAATATGATACATATGCACATGGTTCCCCAACTCCTTTTGATTTATGCATCTTGATTGTTTACTTCATTCACTTTCATGATATTACTTTGTTATCGTTGTTGTTTTGAAACTATCATAATTATTCGGTGCTCATTTCTTTTAAATTGATGGTTCAGTCGGTGGAACTAGCAACCAAGTGGTAACAATGCTAATGCTATTATCCGGCTTCATGCATATGGTCCATTTTTTAATTTAAAAAAAGGATAAATGTAAAAAAGTTGAGATATGTACTAATAAGTAGAAATGAACAATACATCAAAAGTTGTGTTAAAAGTCTGTTAGAATAATGAATGAGTAAATTGGTCAGATTCCAACTGAATCCATCCAAAACATTAAATATCAATTGTTTTCTTCTCCAGCTTACATTTACTAGAAATTATTTTGTCGTGCACGCAATTATTTGAATCCTATTAATATTTTTATAGATATTAGTATGTTACATTTTATATTTCAAATTTGGTTTACTTTTCATGTGTAGTTTGTAGGTTACTACAAATAAAAATAAGTTTTACTCGGTGCTCACCGAAAAAAGATTGGGGACTTCCATACAAAAAAAGCCTGATATAATGTACCGTCGTCACTCGCCACGATTATCTGTGATAGCCATTCAAATAATATCATAAAAAACAAGAGATCTTAATTCCTTGTTAATCTCGATTTATTTTAATATTTCTTTAATTTTTATATTGACATGATCTCTATTCCACCAAAAAGTTTAATCCTGCTTTCGATACATATACTAGCTCCACTTCACCTTAATGAATTGAAGTTGACATCCTCATTGTTATTTTCAGAAATGTATGTTGATTAATTGATGAAAACCAAGAGTTTCAAATAGAGGAATCTGTAGGAGGTAGATCCAATATTTCTCAGACGTTGACAGCCACTATACTTTGCTGAATTTGGTCTGCTTGATGAATAATAATATCATGGGCATAGAAAATAAAAACAAAGTTTTTGGGGAGTGTGTTTGGATCGAAATATCTAACTCACACGATGGATCTTGACATGTCTACCACGCTTTTATAATTTTTTTGATGAAAATGTATTCTTGCACTTGATTGAATGTATATTTATCGAAAAATGGTAGTTTTTGACCCTAAAAACATGGTAAAATCTGAGAGAGCTAGCGAAGGGGGTGTTGAAGATCATGTTACAGAGAAGCAAAATGAGAGGCATCTAAAAATATTTAGGGTTTGAAGACAGCATAAGCTCATCGACCCCTCCTTTCTCTTGCTTCTTTTTTTCAGAAGACAACAAAAGGATTTGGTTGCTCTCAAAGCAAAAATTGCACCTTTATGCATCATTTCATAACCATTTTCTCCAACTCGTGCTTCTTCTATCAAAAGGCAAGAACCTGGGCAGGCTAAGAAGGCTATTAACTCGGGTTATGCCTTCGAGCGCTGACCATTCCTCATCCTCTGCACTCGAAAGGCACTCGGCCAGGCTTCTCCTCGACTGGCCAACACTCTTGTCGATCGGTTTCTCTTTCTCCTCCACTTCCTCTACCACAGGGACTATCTCGCTCGACTCTCTACTCGCTGGACTATCAATGTTTTGATTATCAGGGTCCGGTTCAGACGGAGCCTTTCTCGTTTCTTCTAAGGGAGCCTTGCTTTCCTCTTCAGGAAGAGATGCCACATCAATTTGGGGTTTAGGCTCATTTGTCAGAGGCACCGTGCCATTTTGGGGTTTGGGCTCGTTTGTCAGAGGCACGTATTCAAGGAACAAACATATGGCAGCACAGTCGTCGTTCTTTGATGTTGGATACTTGAGCCTCCATGCTCGGGTGGCGCAGTCTACGAGGGCTCGGGCAGCTGTTCCACGTCCAGGAGCGGAGGCCACTATGTCCACAGCTTCCTTATTCGAGAGAACATCCCACACCTTTGCAAATGTTGAATTTTTTTTCAAGATTGGTTAAAGATCAATAATTGTAAGAGGATGTGAGAAAATTTTATTGAATGGTGTAAAGAGAATGGAGAATAATACCCCATCAGTTGCAAGAATGACAAACTCGTCTCTCTCTGAAATGTGGTGGTGATAAACGTCTGGTATGGAGATTAAACCAAAATCCTTCAGACAGAAATCACCAAACGCTCTAGCCATGGCCAAACCGGGTGAATCGCTATTGGGTAGCCATACACGTGCTACTTCTGGTTCATCTTGCAAAGCGAAAACTCTTCCTTTAAATTTCTGGATCCTTGCGGCTTCCTCTGAAATCAAGAAACCGCGTATTTAGATAAACCACCGATGCATATATACTACCTTTAAAGCATATATACTACCTTTAAAGTAGACCAAGAATATTTAATGCAAGCGTAAAGCATATTCAAAAATATGTAAAGGATGTGAGTGTGAGAGGGAGATACTTGGAAGATTAGGTTTCAAGTCGACAGTTAATTGTACAGCCGCCAAAACATTGTCCTTATCTCGGGTTGCAAGCACCGCTCTTGAGTCACCAACATTTCCAATTATAAGATCCAGACCCTGGATGATCGTGTTCACAATCCGTTAGACCCATTCAGTAGCATGTATCTTCATCATAGATTAAGGCAGAAAACAACTATATGCTAATGACAGCGATTATTTCAGATCACAAGACTCAAGAAATCCACACAAGAACTTGTCATCATAGTCATACGTACCACCTCTGTGTGTGGGCGAGGCAACCCGAAAATCTACTAAAAAAAAGAAGTTATCAATCAAAGCACTCAAAAGCCACCTTGCAAATGACGAAGTTGAATACATGTCTGCAAAAAGATCGATAACAGTAACACAGTAAAGCATGGCAATTGGCAGAGCAAAATCTCAAGCAGAGCAAAATCTCAAAGATTTGACTGCAAATAATGTGGCACTTTAGGCCATACTATAGACCTTAGATAACGAGCTGAATGTGAATTCAAACCATAAAAACACGAAACTAAATTCCACAACACCTAATCATTTCATGCCATTTTATAAGAGCATAAGTCGATAGAAATTGCTCTTATAGACGAAAATTACCTGCTTTATCAAAGCAACGGTAGTTGTACCGCTACAAAAGCAGTCAATAGAAGGATGCAACTTGAGTTCCTTATCCATCAACTTGAAAGCCTTGAGTATTGAATTCTTGAGTGGAATATGCATCTCAGGCACTTTCTCAACCTCTTCTGCTTCTACTGATTCACACCCACCCTCATCCATGAACTCATCGAATCGCCTCATTCCTTCAAAGGCCAAATTCTCATCCACGTGATTTTGATTTTGGTCATTTTCAGCCTTACTTTCCCACTGAGAACGCAGCAAAATTGGAAGAGCATCGCGCACTCTCCTCGCTACCATGTGACCGTATGGACCATGACCATCAAAAACTCCACAAAAAGTCGCGCTCGAATCGCCTCCCGTGCAGAAATTCTACCGTATAAACAATCCAAGCAAGTCATAAACTGACCCAAAATAGACAAGAACGAAAAAACCCATTATTCTTTCACTTCATTCAGCCAATCATATATAACCTAACCTAAAAATATATATTTTCTTCCACGACTAGATTACAAAATTAAGTATCATGAATAGCCCTAATGCTCTACTATATCAAACACATTGCATACGGACAAATTTTGCAGAACGAATCAAATTAATCGATTGAACAAAACTGACCTCCCAAACGATCATGGCGTCTTGATTAGTTCCTTTCTTGCCCTGCTGAGTGTACAAGCTAGCGATGCGGCTGGCCCCATTCGAGAACAGCCGCCCCGGGATTTGATGCAACGCCCGCTCCTCCGCTACAACGGCGGCAGTGGCGGCTGCGCCGCCGCCGCCGCTTAGTTTACTAATAAAGGTGGCGAAATCACCGGAGCTGCTCTTCTTCAACCTGGAATCCGCCTTCTCGCCGCCGGTCTCCCACACCGTGGCCCTCTTTCCACTAACCGATGAATAGCAAATACCCATTTAATTACTCCAACCCCAAAAAGGGCTCAATTTTTAGCCAGAAATTCTATGTGCAGATGCGAGATACCAATAAAAATTGAAAAAAGAATTTTCCCCAATTGATCAAAATGGAAACATAATCAAGGAAAATTGCTAAAGGGATTTACGGATGAGAGAGAGAGGCAAGACTCAGGCGAGTAGGTGCAGATTTTATGACTTTTTCTTACCAAGCGTTTACTGCTAATTAACCGAATAATAATCTTATAAAAAGAAAAATACTTTTGCTTAGGATACTGTTGTTTGAAAGTTTTTGAAACTGGAGTTCAAGTGTGTGTGAGCTGTAATGCTGAAAATGGGTGTCAACGTGGCCAGGCTTTCGAGTTTTTAATTCATTTATAATATCAATCAAATATACAAATTCTTTTAAATAAGCGTTTGCGTCTCATAAAATATGAATGGAATGATATAAAAGGTGCAGCATGAGTTGTGTTATATATTTATTATTAACTAGTCAAGGATTTTATAACTTTTACCATTTTAATTAATTTTATTTGATTCATATTTTATTAGTATGACAGAAATTTGAAACA
The DNA here is from genome assembly GCA_036937905.1 of Salvia rosmarinus. Lineage (NCBI taxonomy): Eukaryota > Viridiplantae > Streptophyta > Magnoliopsida > Lamiales > Lamiaceae > Salvia > Salvia rosmarinus. The sequence continues at coordinate 80,907,070 of CM072814.1, read as the reverse complement.
GTTAATAATAAAAATATAAATATTAAATTATAATATCTTATCAATTATAAAACTACTCTTAATGAAATTGAAATTGTAAGAGCTAGAGATGATATTATTATAGTAAATTAAAAAGACTTTCCTACTTAACTATAATGAAAATAGCACGATATGATTAAAGCTGAAGCAATGATAGGATAGAAGCTAGCTAGGTAGTTACCTTCCAACTTCTGAGCTACCTAAAATTGCTAAGCAGACTAGGCGGTGAATTATAGGATAGCTAAACCCGATTATTTATGATTGAAGTTAATTTTCGTACTGAGATGATGAATGCGCGCTATTATTGTACGGTTACGTGAACTATTAATTGTTTTATTGATTAGCTCCCTTTTTCATATTTCAGCAATCTATCCTAAAGAGTTAAGTGTATACTAAATCACAAATTTTGAATATGGTTGTAAATTCAATTCAAACTTTGAATCGTTTTAATTAAAATCTAATTTTAAAATTTGTAACAAATTAGATCCTATTATTTTATGTTGTTGAACATTAAAATTGTTTATTAAAAACCTATATCTCCATTATACCGATTCTCGACTTAATTACTTAATCTCCGGACGTTCAACGATAAACTTGACAATACGAATGACAATCCAGAATCCTAGATTACTGAGTTTTAAAAGTCCATATCAATTTTGAGTTTAAACATTGTACGAGTGTAAGAATCTCAACTCTAAACACATTCAAAAAAATATAAGATATAAATTGTAAAATTTCAACATTGTACGGATGTCAGATCAAATTTACAATGTGTGCTTATAAAACTACCAACATTGAGAGTGTTAGATAGCAATAATACATACATATATATATATATATGGGTGAGTTATGATGATAAAGTTCTTAGTGTAAGAAATATGAATAACAACACATCTTTCATATTTGTATAGTACAATCAGAATTACTATATTGCACATGTTAATTTAGCATATATTTCATCCATCCGTAGCATATATGCTAAATATATTTGTTTAGCACATATTTCATTGCAGCGTAGCACAAGAAAGGTTCTAGTGCTGCACAGTAATCCGTATAGCACATAAAACACAAAACTGTAGTACAATCGAAATTAAATCTCAACTATTGATCCATCAAATCAAAGACCCAGATTCATTTTTATTTCCTACCAAATTATCCTTTTCTACCCGAACCATCTCATCATATATATATTCTACCCGAACCATCTCATCATATATATATATATAGAGAGAGAGAGAGAGAGAGAGAGAATAATTCCAAAATATTCAAAATTATATGTAATTAATTTGAAATGTTTCATACTGTTAATAATGTCCTAGCAATACCTGAACTTTTGGCTCCTTCATCTAATCTATTACGATTAAAATTTGTGTTACTAATTAAGTCGTCAAAAATTGCTTGCTCGACCTCATTTCGATCAACATGGCAAGATACATATATCTCGGAATACAAGTGAGAAATTAAAATTTTGAACAATCATAACATCGTCTTGTATTACTAATGTTTTTAAACAAAAAGAAAAAAAGAATTAGTCATAGGTATTTTCCCCATCGACATCAGATTTTTAACAGGTCCATCACATAGATTTTAATATGTGTTGTACAGAATAAATAATTCGAAGTTTAGGTATGATTGTGATATTATTGAGTATTTGATAGTTTAGACAAATACATATAATTTGAAATAGACATTATAAGAAGCACCTAAGGTCCTAAACAAAATTTCACGAGTAAACGTGCTACAAATTTCTAACTAAATCGTCCAAATTAAACTCCCAATAAAATAATTAATTTCAAATGGTAGTAATTATTACTAATTCACATTTCACTACTCTTCTCTTTGTTGTTTAGCAAATTTCGTGTTATTAAAACCCTAAACATTAAAAGATAAATAGTTAGTTGAAAGTTGAAAGAGGAAAGTAGAAGAGGTTCATATCATAAAAGCAGAAAGTAGCTATACTACGGCTAAACCCAACCAATTAACCGTGCCTTGCAATCAACATCATCATATCGCTAAATACTATCCTCCATTAATATAACATGATTTAATAATTTAATCATTTCTTATCATTTATGTAGAAGAACCTATGCAAATTAATAAGTAAAATATTCATCAATGTACGCCCAACAAAATTAATAAAACATCTCTATTTCAATCTTTAAGGCTGCCTTGTTCTGTCTAACGCTCACTTCACATACTTTTCTTTTTTTCTATATTTTGAGTAGTAAAAATATGGTTTTAGTATATATATATATAGAGGATGTATCAGCTAAGAATGATTTTATTTTTTTTGTAAGAAATAAGAATAAATCTAAACCATTGATTTTAATAAATCAATGGACAAGATTTATTTTCGTTGTGCTACAAACTATAACTATATGTGCTACGAAAAAAAATTATGTGTTTTAACTAAAGGTTAAATAAGTAATTGCATCTTTTAAGAATCAATTCCCCCTTATTTTTAGGCAAAACATGATTTGTATACTTATATATAGAGATTTGTTGTAACTTATCATTTAAATAATTATCTTCAACATTATTTATGCTTCAATACTTAATATATACAAAATTATTTGTGATTCAAGCTAGCAAATCCATGAAAAACTTAGGTAAATAATATATATATTGAATCATACGCGTGGTTCAATATATAACACTCGTATAATAGTTTCATAACATATTTTTAATTACTTGTTGCACATACCACTAAGATTTGTGGATTTTCAGTTTTTCAATTTTATTCAACTTGGAATATTTTTCGTTTGTGCGTTTTAAGATACAGATTTTTGGTGGTAAACATATAAATACAAAATGCTAAAAAAAGTTAATATATGCTACATAATGAAATATATATATATATATATAAAGTTTTAATAACAATTTATCATTTGTGTATTGTAAATGTATTTGTGATATGTTACCAAATAACAAGTGCTATAGAAAATTATATTTATGCAAGTTTAAGAAGTAATATATATACAGTACAAACTCGCATTTTATGCAATGTATTTGTAAGAATATGCTACACAGTATCATATATTCAATAAGGTTAACACACAATCATATTAGTTGTGCTAAAATTCTAAAATAATCGTGCTACATTTATACATAAATATGCTACAATATAAAAATAACGAAAAACTTTGTCTGAGTTCTATGATTTGGGGGAAAGATTTATGAAGATTCTAGATAATGTAAAAAAAAAATTATGTATTCATCATACGTGATTTTCAGTACTTATTGCTCTGGTGGAAAATTTTCATAGCATGTTTAATTTATTTATTTTGCACATATACTAAAATTTCGTAAATTATTGCTAGTTAATTTGATTCTTTGTTATGTACATATGTTGTGTTTATTTATTTATTTTTGTTACGGTTGATTTTTTTTTTTGCACATATATATATATGTTCTGTAGCACATATTCATTAATGATATTGCACAATTGTATATAGCAACATGCGAGTTTTAAATACTAAATTATGTTTAAAAAATGCTACGTAATGCATTATTTATATTACATAATTGATGTGAATCTGGATATGTGCAAGCATATTTCGAATCCCTACAATTAAATGATATGGTTTTCGGACGATGAACTGTAACGTTGAATGCTAAGGAATGTGGAAGATGATGATGTATTTTTTATTACATATTTCCTATTATACCCTTATACGAATTTATAAAATAATAATAATTAAAAATCAATTAATATATTACTTTTAATCTGGACCATTGATTTGAGAAAGATATATGGATGTAATATATTCTTATTTCTTACACTTATTGATCAAAATGGTTTTTGAATTTTTCCTCACATTAAAATTAGTCATATAAGGACCTGTTAATTCTGTTGGTATTATTCCTAACTCTTTTCATCATCGCGTAGCAGCTGATCGATGTTGCAAGCTCTCAATTTTAATTTCATGAATCAATTACCCTCCACAAATAAAAATAAATACATAAATAGATAATATTTTAGATCAGATACTTGCAGATAAGGTTCGTTGTTGGAAATGATGAAGGAAAAAGAGCCCATAAATATGAGGCCACGCTCCCAGGGGAATATTTCCTTTTGATGATTAGTACTTTAAAGTATTGAATATTTGACAGATTAAATATATAATAAGATAACTTTTATCTATTGATTTTTTTATTTATTATAAAAAATTAGTGAAAGATTAAAATTAGAATAAATAACTTTCTCATTATTGAAGGATTATTTCAATCTTATTTATATTGATCGAATTAAAATTAATGTAGAATAATTCAAATGATTAAAATAATCTCGGACTTTGGCATATCCTCAAATGTTAATCCATAAAAGTAAACATTTAATTAGATTGAATAATTTTAACTATATAATATAATCACGAAAGTAAACACTTTTACGACATGAAAATCCTCCTATTTATTGCAAAACCGATTAAGAGGGTGTTTGGATGAGCTTATAAGCTCTTTAAAACATTTATAAGTTGTTAAGAACTTATAAGATGTATCAAAGTGTTTGGCAAAATAAGCTCTTAAATAACTTATAAATTTGTGAAAATAAGCCCAACAATTATAATTTCCCTAAAAATAAGTTGGTAAATATTAACTTATTTTTTCATAAACTTATAAGCAACTGTGAATTTACCAAAATAACCTTATTATAGTTCGTTATTTGCTACTCATATACTATCAACTTCACATCTCGTCAATTTTATCTATCTAACTATGATTTTCTCTCTATAACTCACGATTCTTTCTCTAGCTTATAAGATCAATTATCAAAACACTTTAACCACTTATAAGTCTTGAGACATTACCTTATAAGTTTCTTGAAGATCTTATAATTTCTTGGAGCTTATGTTTCTCTAAAATAAGCAGCCAAACACCCCTAAGCCACGCCTGGGAAATAATATATATTATATTCTTGGTAGGAAGTTTATTATCAAATAAAAAGAAAACTGTTGTTTTGTAATACAACTAAACACGAGTTTGCGAACAAATTTATTAACGAGGCCCATGAGGCTTGATTAAGAAACCTGAGTGAGTCCACCAGAACAAGGCCTGGCCCGGATAAATAACACAAGGCAATGGCTAAAACCCATAGATGGCTTAAACGATGAAGTCTTGTAGCTTCACGCGTGCGTCTCTCTCCTCCATACTCTCGCTCCGCCCCAAACCCTTCTGCTGCTCCGCCGTGCCACCCAAACCCCACACTCCGCTTCACCTCCGCCCCCCGGCCTTCCGCGCCACCCTCTCCGACCTCAAGCAATGGCACGCCTGGGCCAAAACCCAGGCCTCCTCAGTGGGGTCTACTTTCTCGGCCCTCGATGGCGGCCCGGACTCCGCCCTCCTCCTCCGCGAGCTCAAATGGCTGGTAGAGGACACGCTCGAGCACCCCACCCTGCTCTCGCCGGAAAACGACGGCAGAGCGGCGGAGGTGACGATTAGGGCGCGATTGGAGGAGATGTACGAGCTGTGGAGGCAGAGGATCGAGGAGCGGCGGCCATTTCAGTACGTGGTGGGGTGCGAGCACTGGCGCGATCTCATTCTCAGCGTCGAAGAAGGCGTTCTCATCCCCCGCCCGGAGACCGAGACGATCGTCGATCTGGTCGAGGATGCGGTGAAGTCCGACGAGGAGTTAGGGGATGGTTTGTGGGCGGATTTGGGGACAGGAAGCGGGGCGCTCGCGATTGCGTTGGCGAGGGTTTTGGGCAGCGGCGGGAGCGTGGTGGCTGTGGACGTGAGCTCCACCGCTGCTGCGGTTGCGTCGTACAATGTGGGGAGGTATAGTTTGCAGGGGAGAGTGAGTGTGAGGGTGGGTTCATGGTTTGATCCTCTCAAGGATGTGGAAGGAGAATTGAGTGGAGTGGTTAGCAATCCGCCGTACATTCCCAGCCGAGACATCCATGGCCTGCAAGCTGAGGTTTCTAGACACGAACCTATACTTGCTCTCCACGGTGGAGTTGATGGAATGGATCACCTTATCCACCTCTGCAAAGCCACAGCTTCCATGCTCAAACCTCGTGGATTTTTTGCATTTGAGGTATTCCAACAACTAATTTTCTTCACTTATTTTAATATCTCCAATTCCAAATCACAAGGTTCATAGTCCTAATCACACTCTAATCTACTATCCTCAATCAGTTGTTTTGGTCTCTTTATATAGTAGCCCTGCACCATTTTCGAAGTTCGCAAATAGATGAATCAGTTTTGCTATTTTTCCTTGTAGGCTATATATATCTAATACAAATTCTTAGTTTGAAGTTAGAGCAAGATCTTTTGGGAATTTGAATCTGCTCCTTGCATGTTTGTTGTGCAGACAAATGGTGAGACGCAGAGCAGATTTCTTGTGGACTACATGGAAGCTAAGATGAAAAGAAACTTCTGCAGATTAAAGATTGTGTCAGACTTCGCTGGAATTCAAAGATTTGTCACCGGATATAGAGCCTGATCATTTGTAATATGGTGGAGGATAGTTTATGTTTACTTTAAACTGCAAAAGATAGATATGAGATACCAATGGATACAGTCGACAATTAAAACATTTAAGTATTGTACCAAGTCGACAAGAATTTCATCACAGTAAAGTTTGTAATCAATGAATTTTGATAACACGACTGCAATTGGGTGAGATGCTGATTCTACTATTCACTTATTGCATCTGCTCGAGTGCTTAACACTTCTAGCAAATGTGTACACAAGTCACAAACAGTAGCAAAGCAGTTTTGCTATTCCTCACAATTTCATTCTACAGCTCAAGAATGCTGCAAAAACTGACGTGTAACATAGGAAAAACTAGACGAATCCTCGTTATTTACATGTTTGAACCGTGTGAGGAAAGCAGTCCTCACATTCTTGATCCACATCAACCTCTCACATTCTCACCTGCTCGAAGCTATACGCCCTCATTCACCAGTCCCACTTGGCATTGACACTGTAAGGAGACATTTGAGCTCTGGGTGGAACAAAGATAGATCCCAATTAATCACGTCAACAACAAAAATTGTCTTCTAAGATGCTCTCCGCTTCTGGTTTTTTCCTTTCTTCTGAGGCAGTTTGAAGGGACTCCAGCTTTTCCTGCGTTTGGAAGTTTCACAAAACAGTCCAGATGCAAGGGCTTGCTGAAGCCATATATCAAATTCATCCTCTTCATCTGTCATCTCAGCATCCAAATCCCACGGATACCGGCTTGAGTTTGACCTCTGAGTTGACTTCTCCAATCCAACCATGTTTACGTGGAAACTGGGCCTGTGAGTGTTTGGTCTGCAAGACATTCCCTGCATCTCCGACCATATTAGCAAAAGAATGGTTCTTTTCCATGCATCTAACGTTGTTCATGCCTAGTATACAAAGTGATGCAACAGTAACCCCAAAAGAAATCGAGCCAACTACTTTTAATTATAACATCCAAGATACAAGGCAAGTGTGCAAAATAACAGACTAACCTGACATGTAGCCCACTCTGACACATCAAAAATCTTGCTTTCAGCACATACAAAAGCACGAGGTATTTCCACCTGAATATGGCAGAAATAGCATACTTCTTAGAGACCACAAATGAGAAAGTGATAGGTGGAAGTCAAGATATCTCCCAGAGATTAGATTAACATAATAGAAACACAGTGCATATGCTTGAACACACTTCAGAAAAAGTACCAGAGATAAAGGATGGACAACAATCAGGATTCTTCAGAGCAGAAAAAAAAACCCACAACCACAAAATTTTCTTTAAATAATAAAATTAGGAGAAATGAATGAGAGATAAAAACATTACAATGAAATGGCCTTTTATTTCAGAGGTGTGATGTGGGTGTATCAAAGATTGGCAAACACTGAATAGTAAAAGTTGCCCCTTATATTATAGGATGACTGACACATCAAGCAAACCTAAAACCCAAAATCAGATGTTGGTAAAAAGGACTTCCCAGACACATATACAAAAAAAGGGTTGATCTTGATCTTGAAATTATGCATTGTTAAATCAATTAGATTTCTAAAAAAGAAGGTTAAATACTCCAACAAAACAAATAATGAGATATCTAATAAGCACCTTCAGTTCTATGCATGTACTATACCTTTTGCAGCCGATCAAACACAAGTGAGCCCTTGTTCTCAACCCATCCATCGCCATCTTTAGCTTGATGATACTGACAGCAATCCTATACCCCAAAACCTTAAGAATTGGTATATATTACAATCAAAAGGCAAAAAACTCTATATAAGTTTTGGAAGGGTAGTCAAACCTGACACCATCTAGCTTTCACCTTGGTTCTATTTGTACAAACCCAAATATGAGAATTGCCACACTTCGTGCACTGTATGCGCCTCGACTCCTCAGAGCAAAAGTCAGCAGTCTGCATCATGAAACATATAATTATCTATTTTCTGCCATGCTGACACAGAATATACATAATGCATCACATTCAAGAAATGAGTAATAATCAGAGAGGTAGACACACGAATCCATAAAAGATAACCCCCCTGTGGTGCAAAGTTTAAACAAATAAAAACACATTAATGTTGCCACAAGCGATGCAATATATATTTAATAATCAAGCTCTACCTGATAAGAAGTGCTAGCTGATTTCTGCATGACATACTTAGATTCTTCTTTTTTGAGCTGCTCGTCATAGTCCCTCTTCTTCAAAGCATCAGAAAGAACCTACCATAATTGCCAACATCAGCTATCAGTGGAATCTATACCCACAATTCTTTTAGGAATTTTTAAGAGAAGCTATATCAAGATTTACTCACCTCATATGCACATTGAAGTTTCTTAAATGATTCACTTGCAAGTGGACTTCCCATATTTTTGTCGGGGTGCACAAGCATGGCCTGAAGATATACACAATGTGGGGTTGCATAAGAAACTGCTAACGAGCAGTTATTCTCAGGGGAATGACTGATAAGTGATACCATAACCAAGGTAATAATGTTTCAAAAAGAATCATTTGCATGAGCCAAAATCAGAGTTGCATACCTTTTTACGGTATTCCTTCTTCAATAATACAACATCAATCTTTTTATGGCGGGGAAAACCAATGGCTTCATAGTGATTGCCACTACTTATAATCCTCTCCATCTCAATCAGGGAATTTCCGTCTTCTCTAACCACAGCCTTAGAAACAACTTCTTTTGGCTTTTCAACAATTGATGAAGAGCTAGCAGGTTTAGTGGTCGATTTACATGATTTTAGCATCTCTTCTTCCTCTATTTCTACTTCAGTATGAGCAGAAAAATCACACTTTGTGCAGAAATCATCTTCTGTAAATGAATCAGCTTCTTTATGCTCCTCAAAATGAGAGCTTTCACTCAGATTATCACACCACTTGATCATGTAGTTCAACACATCATTAGATAGGAAAGCAAGATTAATTGAGAGAATAACTCCAAGCCATCCTACTTGGATTTTGACGCAATACATAGAATACAAGGTTGCCATAAATACCACCAGTCGCGCGTGATTTAATGAAAACAGATAGCCTGTATATCCAAAGTCTTGATGTTATCAGCAGATTCAGAAAATGCCATAATACTGGAAAAAGGTAGAAGCAATCATTTGGAAAGTTCCCTCTACTTATTTGAGATACCAATTATGAGGCACGTCAAATGAGAGGTAACTTCCAATTTGAATATTCAACCTAAGGATAAGCGAATATTTATTTACATTGAACATAAATGAATGAATCTGGAAATGAAATAGATATCAGAACAAGATAGACGAAGGTTGAAGAGTGAAATAGATACATAAAATGCCAGCATAACTGAGTTCAAAATAAACAAAGAGAAGCAAGACGTACCACCAACTATAAACAAGGTACCAGTTATCCAAAAGTTAGCATACATCCATAAAATTAGAATGGCAAACAGCCCCACAATAAAAAGTCCAGGAGTGTAGCCTAAATACTGAACAGCAGCCCCAGCTGCACCCTGGGAGCACAAAAACAAATAGTGAGTAGTAAAATCTAGCTGCTAGGTAGGCCACAGTACTCTGCAGAGTGTAGAGATACAATTATAGGTAAAAGGTTAGCATTTGATAGATAAACTTAAACAATACATAAATCAGAAGTAACTGAACAAAAAAAACATGCAAAACCAAATAAATGTTTAGTGCTATACAAAAACATTGATGCTCGAGCCTCGCAGAATTGCATTAGTGTCATCCTACATTAGACAATTCAACAGGCAAATGACATTTAACGAGTGCATATAATCTGGGTCAAAGTACTAAATAACTACTAATGCTAACATTCCTTTTTACATAATCAGATAACTGAGTTTAAATTATCTTCTAAAATTAGGGAAACTACTTAGGAGAATGAACTAATTGCATCAAACTTGGTATAATTTAACGCAGTAGACTTCTAGAAATGATCATTTTATTAGTCTTCCATGACAACACATCTGGAAGATCGATATCGACATTAAATATTTGATTTAACATGGCGACAGGTGAATATTGTTCAGTGTGCTATCATACTATCAGCATTTTCCATCTTGACAATCAACAGCTTTAACAAGAAATTAAGTAAAGCTCATCCTTCTAAAGGTCCGTGAAGTCCTACACTTTCCCAGCAAAAGGTGGGGCTACAAAACATATCAATTCACCACAAGAATAATGGAGCCATGCCCTCTGTATGTGCCACAAACACTATAAAGCTTGAGCATGAAAGTTTCAGAGGACAAATCTTTAATCTTGACAAACAGCATTTATAATAATTGCTCAACCAGAACTTCCACTTTTTTTTCTTTTTCTGCCTGGGAAGGGATATAGAGACCTCTATCTTACTGAATTAGTAGAAGTTGCTCCAAATGACCCCTAAGTTTAACTGATCCTACAAACTCCATCAAAACACGCTTCTCCTATATCATCCTACAGCATTTTATTTGATCAATAACATATTACCCATGGACTCGCAAAATAAAATCAGATCTTGGAAATCGCACACAGCTAGTACATAAATATGCAGCAAATCAAGCATCTGCGAGAAATTAGATTTAGCAACTAATTAATGAGTGGAAAACGTACCATACTAAGAAGCACATATAGAAGGCATGACATCGATGTCAAGCTCAGGAAGCAACTCCACATGATGACAAGCAGCGCCGCTGATCCCAACCCAACAAAAGACTGGAATCCAGAAATAGAACAGTTTTTCCAATAGACCAACAGGAACAGAAGACCTCTGCCACATTTCGCACATCCGCAACAAATCATCGGCCAATGCCGCTCCTTGAAAATCCCTATCTTGTCTCCTAAACAGCTCGCAGCAGTCCTCGCTACAGAATAACAGTCCTTTGATTGCAAACATTTCCAACCTTGATTGAACAGTCCAATATCCTCCATCACCTAAAATCCCTAAAAATATTGGCTACTAAACAATAAACTCAACCGCAACGACCAAATCCCTCAAAGCCTAGAATTTTGTCCGTAATCCAAAACTCCAGCTACGAGCGGCCTCTAAACAGAGTGGCGATTGAAGATTCTGACCCAAAATGTGCAACGATATGCCGCTGCGGCATCTCGTTATCTGCAAAGCATTTTCTTAAATATAACTTAGTTTCCGCTACTATAAGTCGGTAAAAGCGATCCGAATTGCGAATACACAGTCTGAGCAAACAAGTGGCATTAACAAGAGCCAAAAAGATCCAGAATATTCCTTCTCCACACAGTTAAAGATAGGATTCAACAACTCCTAGTTGGAAAATTAGCAGGAACTCATACTAAAACACTAGAATTTGCTTCACATGTACGTCTTCCAAAAAGCAAAAACCCCAAAAGATGAAGTCACGGCATTTTCGCTTTTTTGACCCCAACAATCTCCATAAAGCAACTCCCTCCAAACCCAGGAAGAATTGCACCAACAAAAAAAAAGAAAAGAAAAGAAAAGTGCGAAAGATCCACTAAATCAACATTGCTATAAATTCAAAATTTAGAGCAAGTGAACGTGAAATAGAAGGAAAATTATGAAGTAAAATGTGGAGAAACTGCTGATAATATGTTGTTCATAGGAAAAAAAGTTGGAACCCTAGGCTTTTATTCTCTTTTCTCAGGGAATGCCTGTGAAAAAATAAAGTAACGAAAAGATTAAAAAAGTGTCAAAAAGGAGCCATGAGAGTGAGACAAGCAGTGATGATGAGAGAGAAAGTAGTGAGGGAGGATTTTCATTTTATTTGTGGATTAGGGTTAAGTCGGAAAAGTGGGCGATAAATTTAGATGGGACCCATTTAATCTGTATTTTCATGGTTTAGCATGTCTTGTTTCTGCATCCAATGTTGTCTTTAGTTGGTAATTGTTGGTGGCCAACTAGTTGGTTGCTATGAAAAACAATACTTACTTTTACATTACCATTTTCATAAACATTCGGTTTTCACAATTTTTTATTGGGTAGTGCTAAATATACATAATATGTACATACATAATATCCTTGATAATTATAGTATAAAGACCACTCCCAAATTACCTCTAATCCATTTTTTGCAGTCATATTATGAAATTTGGATGTTTTTATTTTCTCTTTTTGCTCAAATAATTTTGTAAACAAAATGATTAATTTGTATCTTAAAAAATCACCACTATGGAAATATAAATATGTATGAATTATACCATTATATAGATTTTTATACATATATGGATACTTATTAATTTTAATCATTTTAATTTGAATACATTTATATTTTTATGTATATTATAATATGTTAATTTTGAATTTAAGATATTATTCCAATGTAGATTTATATCATAATTTTTATTTTCATTGGTCATTTTTAATATATTTCGAATTTAATTTATAGTGTAAGATAAATAATATCAATTTTATGTATTTTACTTATTATAACATTAATTGTTTATCAAGTGACGAAGAACACGATTAAACCAAATTCCATAAATTTGTGGATGATGTGAATGTGTGAAAAAAGAATATGAAATTAAATATATTATTTAATCAATAAATAAAACAGTTATCCCTTCCTTGATTGGAATTATTATTATTCGAAAATGAACTCATTATCCCTAATGTTAACATACACTAGTATTAATCATCATTTGACAGTGTAGAAATATTAACATTTGTTATGTTGAATCTATGTAATATTAACGTAATATTAAATATTGAACTAATGAGATCTTATATTTTATTTTCCACTAAATTATAGAATAAAAAAAATAAAATTAATGACATTAGTTAAATATATTTATGGAAAAAAATGCTTAGTTATTATGGAAAGAATATAGAATTGGAAATTTGTTAAACTATTCCTAATTTTAAGGTTAAGGGTATTAAAGTGAAATCATACTTTAGTCAATCTGCATTTATGATGTCTTAATTACTAATCATGCAAAATTACTAATCTATCCTATTATGTGTATACATATTGTGTACAAATAGCATTACTCTTTTTTATTTCATTGTACTTATTCGTATAAGCTACAAAGTTAGAAATAATGTAATTAGAGAAATAGAGACAAATGTCTTACGAATTAATCTAGTTACACTTGGAAGAGGATTTGATGCTAATATTAACTAGGGTGTACAAATTCAAATCTAGCTCGAAAAATAAATCGAACCAGATCGAAATTAGCAATTTGGCTTGATTCGTTTGATAAGTAATTCGTTTTGATTTTGATTGAACTTTTCAAACTAAAATTATTATGGTTATGGGTTCGGGTTTAACTTGAACTGAATCAAATTTTCAATAGATATTATCTTTATTTCATTTTTATTAGTTGTTTAGTTTTCAATTCCAAAAATAAGAATTAATTATTATCGAACTAAAATACGGACCGATTTAACATGCTAATTCCAAGAATAACAATCGAAAATGCGAATAGATCAAGCAGAGACTTTACGTTGGGAAAATGCATCGACTTTGAATAAGCCTATGGTTGACATTTACCAAAATCGCAGCTTGGAATTATTAATTTGATATTGTAAAATTTGAATATACCACGATGCCTATGTTGAGTGTTAACTAAGTCAAACAAAATAAAGAAAATGTCACACTGCTCATTTATAATAATGTACATCAATCATAAACTCTTGTTCTATTTTAAAACTATTTGTTGCTTTATCATAATAGAGCTGGCTGTCAACAACCTATTTTGAATTTGTCGTGTAAATATTATTAATCAAAAAATAAAAAAAAAAGAGTTGCACATTCTATGATTAATCGATGCTTTATTCCTTTGAAGCAACAAATAGTGAGAGATTGTCTGAAAGCGATTGGAACAGGAATCAACACTTAACCGATCGAGTAATAAATATTCGTTGACCTTTAGAGATAACAATTGCCATTATGTGCTGGAAAAGTCAAGGATGTAAATTATAAGATCAATTTATATATCTAATATCCAATTATCCAGTACGAGTTGTATATGATAAAATTAATTCGCGTAATATATGACTAAGCTTGCCTTGATTTCCAATGTATATGGGGAAATCACAGATAGAGAGGCCTTCTAGTTTTAACAATATAAGAAATTTTTAATATCAGATTTTGGTAAAGTAAGTTGTGCTCCTTTTGATTTTTTTTACTAAACATTTGATTTTGAAAATTAAATGGCGTAAAATCGACTATTCTACATTTGGAAATAGATGGCTACGGTATATCTATTTGCTCTAACTCGAGCTTTAGTGAATGGAAAAATATTATTAAAAGATTGTCATTTGAAAATAGAGTTATGTTGAATAATATAGAGTAGTAATTAGTTATTTAGTTATGCATAAATTCATTAGTATTTAATATGTTTATATTTAAGTTAATATGATGTTAGCTGTAATGTTCATGTGCAGAAGTGAATGGGGGGTGTAAGTCCACATGTGTGCCCATGGTCGGCGTCCAACCTAACCCATGTCTGTGGCCGTGGTCGTGGTTGAGGTCGAGGTATTAATATTCGCATTAGATTTGGCCTTGTTCTTGGCAATCCTCCTTTAGGGCTCGTCTTTGAGCCTAACCTTATTAGTTCGAGCTTGAACTATTAAATTTTAAAGCAGTAAAGCCGAGACCTATTATTGGAGACCCAAACTTGAGGCTCAGTTCGAATGCCTGGTAATATAGCTCATGTTCCAGATAGAGGGTCCAGGCTCCAGCTCTTGATGGGTGTAACGCCCGTAGCGGTTGTGTCTTAATAAGGCAGCGGCCGTTAGAAATGACATCTATGCAAAATGCTGGCACATGTCGAGTAACGTGTATCGGGAGGAAATTTTGCATTCTAGCAAATGCTCTTAGTTCTCTTTATTGTTTGGTGCCTATACTTACACGGTTGAATCGTTTCATCTTTGAAAACGATACGTCAAACTGTGAGCTCCGGTATGGACATAAATCGCCGACTTGAAGATCATTTCACAAAGTTTATTTAAGTTTTTGTTTTAAATTCATTTGTTCTCTTCAATTCTTTGTTAAATAAAGCTACATGTACTACACATCCAAAATTATCGTATATTAATAACGTGAAATACAAGTGTAAATATTCCTCATACGTAACCACCCTATTTATGCAAGAATTTGATGTATAAGCCGATATAGAAACCATACAAGGGTTCCAGATTTATAGGGATCAACTTTACATAGATAACTTCATTTACAGAGCTATCTTGTCGCATGAGAAGCACAGCCTTTGAACAAAACCAGGAAAAAGAAAAGAAAAAAGAAGTTTGAGGAAAGAAAAAAAAGGAAACAAAACAATCTTAGAAGCCAGGCACAAATTCTACAATAAAACTATGGAATTTTCCCTAACAAATAAAAAAAATATCCCTCAAATGAGTGGCAAATCTCTTGAACCTTCACGAGCTGCGATCATAAAGTCAAAGAGAAGGTAGCGTGAGAAAAAGATGCAGAAGTCCCTGTCGAGTTCTCCATGGTATCCGAGCTGGAGGAGTGGAAATTGGACGACGTAAAGTGAGGGTTGGGCTTTGGCTTGGGATCGGTTTTAATCTTCAAGTCCATGAAATCGGAGACCAACCCCGGTTTCATGATCGCATCTTCATCAAAATCTCTCTTTCCGGTGAGCATTCGGACAACAGTCGACATGGATGGTCGAAGCTTCGGAGAGTCCTGAGTGCAGAGCAGACCGATCTTCAAGAACTTGCAAGCCTGTTCGGCATCAAAATCTCCATTCAGCGCCGTGTCTACCAGCAATACGAGTTCTTTTCTCTCATAAAGTTGCCATGTCTGCATTCACATATATATAAAAATAAAAATAAATGTTTGAGTGTTTGAGAATATGTACCAAATATGACAAGTTAACAAAATTAATCTCTCATCTATGGAACTAAATGCTTACCCTTTCAAGAATATACTGTTCTTCTATGGGTAATCGTGAATTCGTATTGCATCTCCCGCTGACTATTTCAATAAGAAGAACCCCAAAACTGTAAATATCTGCACGCCGTGTCAACTGACCTCTTATCGCGTATTCTGGTGCCAAATAACCTCTGAAACAACAAAAACATGCTTGAGTTAATAAAGAACAAAAACATAGGCATGTTCATGTAGTCTTCACTATATATGTGCTGTTAAAACATTTTTAAGTATGGCTAAAACTATCATTAGTGATTGACTAGAACTAAGAAATCATAACTCGAGTAAAAAGGTGGAAAATAAAAGAGTAGACAGATGACATTATTTTCTTGTCAAAAAGCTTCTAAATTTACTCCAATCAAATCCCAGTTAAAGGAGATTTGTGACTTACATGGTTCCGGCCACACGTGTACTAACATGAGTCATGTTCGGAGGGATGAGCTTGGCAAGACCAAAATCTGAAATCTTCGGGGTCAAATCTTTGTCTAGAAGAATATTGCTTGCTTTGATGTCTCGATGGACTATATGCGGTCTAACTTCCTCATGAAGATAGGCAAGCCCCCTAGCAACTCCGGTGCAAATTTTGACTCGGGTTTGCCAGCTAAAATGGATGCTGCAGTGACTTCCACCTGCAGATGGTTAGAGTTCATCAGATAAACTCACCTAATCATGCAAAACATAGATATTTATGATAATTAGAATACAGAAGAGGCGTACCAAGAAGTGTCTTCGCTAGACTGTTATTCTCTAGGTAGTTGTAGACGAGAATTCTTTGATTCCGTTCCACACAACAACCATAAAGCTTCACTAAATTTTCATGATGTATGTCTGAAATCACTTGAATCTCCGTCAAGAACTCTCGCACTCCTTGTATCGAATCAGCGGAGAGAACCTTGACTGCAGCCATCTGCCCATTCCTAAGTTTTCCCTATTTATCCAAGAGTATTTCCTTCAGAATTCTGTATAGTCGGATCCTAACATGATGGAAAATATAACACAAATCTCTTTTACCTTATATACGGAACCAAATCCTCCCTCCCCAATTTTATTCGCTGGACTATAATCATTCGTTGCAACTGTGAGCTCCTTGTATGAGTATAGAGTAACATTATGCACTGCTGAGAGCTCTGAATAATTTAGCTTCATCAGTATCAATATAAAAGGAATATGAGATACAATAGTAAGTGCAAAAATACAAAATAAATATGAACAAATAAGCAGTAGTAGCTTCAAGAAATGAAGAGGTCACTCGTGAGGAAGTACAATCAAAATTGAAGGAAAGGATAACGATTCATCTGATAATTTGCAGGAATCATATTTGCATGCACAACAAGCTTTAGAGGCTTACCATCTCCAAGCTCCGGATTGCCTTTTGCTGAATTTCGTCCGCATAAGAATGATAGACAGGTCATAACTATGGGATTCACCAGTGCCTTCAGCCTGCTATAGCCACAGATAAATGCTTCACAATGTATAAACTGTAACAAACAAAAGATACATAGATTAGAATTATAAATCAAAATTTCTTTTTAAATCTTATGTACTAGATAAGGATGGTGTGTCAATTGACTCAATTCCATGATACGATCTTGGAAACACGAAATCATCTACAACCAATAAGTTATAAGTGTAACGGACCCCAAATTTACATATATTTCCCGAATATCTACAACAATAACGCTATGTATATGTTTATCAAAATCAAGATATGCAACAAGAGATTTGAAAACATACATCAAACTCTGATTTCAGACAATTGATATGCAGAACTAATGAGGTGACTTCCCACTTCTGATGTGGACAAAAGTTCCGACAGCATAAAATTGACAGATGTAATAAATGCATAAGCTCTAATCTGAAGCTGGCCTACAAATAATTATTGTAAATCACCCTCTGCGATCAATCAAAACTCACATGATAACCGCCTCAAAAAACTACAATTGCAATGACCTCCCACCCAAAAGAACAACTTCGCAAAAAATTGGGGGGGGAGAACAAAGCAAGCTAATACCCGTGACGAAATTCTACATTAAATTCAAAACCATGTATAAATAGAAAACAAAAATCTGAGTAACACGATGATCAATCAGTAGCAACTGAAACGAGATAGGAAACAGCATAAATTCAAGATAACCCAGCTGAGAAAAAGCACCTGCAGCTAGCCCAGAAAACAAGAATCTCCGATATCTTGATTGGCGGAAGACGAACTACAGTTGAACGATGACACGAGAGGAGGGGTGACTTTAGAATAAAATAAACAGAATAAAATCTCCGGTGATTTATTTTCTTCAAAAATTGTCATGTGAAATCTAGCAACTTCGACATTTTCAAGATGGAGCAAATCTAAACGCCGTAAGTTAGTAGTTTCACATTTAATGATGGAGCAAAAAACCAAAAGAAATCTGCCACCAATGAAGACTGAATGAATTGTAACCTTGAAATATCAAACGAGTTGGCGAGAAGACCATAAAAGCCAACCACGGCGTATGACCAACTTCCCCCTGGTCAAGGGGCACCTCGTTTTCACCTCTTTTTTTAGTTTAAATCCAATTGCTTTTATTTAATCCCAAAAAACTATCTAAAGAATACTTCTTCAATGCACGTAGCTCACAGTTGATTAAGAGCTAGCATATTTAGAATAACTATTTAAAGAATGATTATAAGGCTTTGAGGTTGAGGGTTAAGCATCACTTTTTTTGTAAGTGTTTAAACCTTTATTTCTAAGAACGCTCTAATTCAGATACTTCTTCCAAAGAAAGTTCAATTTCAGTTTCATATATGGGGATAAAAAATGTTGTATTTAGGATTAAATACTTAAAAAATCTCATGAATCTTATGTCAATCTTTAATCGTAATTCGATTTTTTATTATTATTAAAATTATTTACAACTTTTCATTCGATTTTCCTGTGAGTGTTTTATAGAAAATTGGTGACGTCTCAAACACAATTTGTGGATTCTATTTATCATGTGTTACGTTGCCACATAAAATTGGTGTTTTGTAAATAACTTTACAAGCTAATTTCATTTTCAATGTCAACACCGATTTTGAAATCCAATAAATTCTTGATTTTCTTAAAAAATAAAAAATTCTTAAAAAAACAATATTTAAAATTCAAGACATGATGTCCCGTAGTTGTGGACATAATGTTAAGAATTGGAAATTCTTCCTAAATGTGGACTATTGGCACCCGTGCAGTGCACGATAATAGGGTGATTTGTAAATTGTATATTCCTCTTTATTGTGCTCAGGTGGGAGAATCCATCTACGTGATTTGTATAATTATTATGTATTATATGAAATATTCTTTTGTTTGACACATAACAAGAAATCCCATGTTCATATATTCAACGGTAGTAATCAGTGACGAAGCCAGGATTTTTTGTCTGGGGGGCCCAATTAATAATAATGTTAAAAGGTAATAAAATAAAATTATAAAATAATAATTATGTAATAATATAATGAGTTTATTATAATCCTTTTAGAAATTTGATTGGTAATATTAATTCATATATGAAACTTTATTATTTGCATATATCTTTTATTTTATTAATATAAAATAAATTATAGAAAAAGAAATGAAATAACATTTTATCAACATAAAACAAATTATAGGAGAAAAAAAAGGAAAGAAAAATAAAGGAAAGAAAAAAGAAAGAAAAAGAAAATAAGTATAGAAAAAAGAAAATATGTAACTAAAAGGAATTGAAACAAGATCTCTTAAATGAGAGATAAAAATCCTAACTCATTAGACTACAATGGATTTAGTTATTAAATGTTAAATATTTATATAGAGTGCACATGTTTAACTAAGAATTAATTCACATAGTGTTATTATTTGCATACATATTTTATTTTGTCAATATAAAACAAATTTTAAGAAAGAAAAAAGGAAAATAGATCCTAAAATAAAGAGAAGACATGTAATAGAGAGAGAGAGGGAGAAAACACAAACTAAAAGGAAAGAAATAGAGAAGGGAAAAAAAAGAAAGAAAGATAGGAAAAAAGGAACCAGAAATAGAAGAGAAAAAACAGAAGGAAAGAGAGAAAGAAAAGAAAAAGGAAAGAAAGAAATATAGGAAAAAAAGAAAGGAGGAGTGGGAAAAAAAAAAGTAACGAGAAAGAGAGAAAGAAGAAAAAGAGAGAAAAAAGAGAAGAGATGCGCTTGCTGAGCGTCGAACTCTGGTGCCTAAGATTTCAATGTGAATCTTAATCAACAGGCTAGGACAAACAGTTATAAAATTATACTACATATCAAATATATATACGTTTTTTCAAAAATAGTTGGGGAGCCCATGGACCCTCCAGGCCCCTATGTCGCTCCATCCCTGGTAGTAATACTAATAGCAATCACAATGTGTTCAGACCCAATTTAATTTTTTTTAATATAAAAGATCCATAATATTAAAGATGATATTCCCTAACTCCGTCAATGATATTTGTTGTTTGATTTTAAGTGCACGTATGTTTTAATAGATATAATGAATGTAGAGTGAACAAAGAAGATGATCCATATTATAATGAATGTCATCAAAATTTCAGATGCTGAAATTCTTTGTTCTGGTAGATAATTATGAAAATATTGACTAATTCAGTAAATTCAAACCAATTTCTAATTATTAAATATCATATATTACTAACAAAAACCCTCCAAATATTTGAACACATATTCTTCGTACATTTTCTGAACCGCAAACTTGCTATAATAACCGAGTTTGGTAGCCTATAGGTAATCCCCACGTGTCCCAAACTAGGATATGGAGGATCCAAAGCATGTGTTCCTCAATTTTCAAAAGGAAAATTGTTAAAGAAGCTTAGCAATTGTGATAATGTTTTAACATCATATCCACAACCAAACCACATAAAGAGCGCCACGTGTGGGAATAAGAATCGCGAAATCTTGAGTTGGAGCATAATATTATCAAGCCAAAGACAGTGCAGCAGCTGTAGTGTGTTAGAGAGAGAGAGAGAGAGATGGCAAGCACAGTGATGAGTTCAGTGTCTCTGAAGCCGGCCTCCTTCACCGCCGTGAGAGCTCTGCCGTCGCTCGCCAGAACCACCCCTTTCAGAGTCCAAGCCAGCGGCGGCAAGAAGATCAAGACCGACACACCTTATGGTTAGCGCGCGCTTTTCCTTGCATTGTTCATCCACCTATATCTCACCTTGTCTTGCTGTAGGAACTGGTGGCGGCATGGAATTGAGAAACGGCCTCGACGCCTCAGGCAGGAAGCCTAAGGTTCGTTCATTTTCATATTCACCCTTTACTTTTAATTCATTCACTAATCTACTCCTTTAAATGAGCAGCCAAATTATACAAATTATGTAGGGATTTGAATATCTTAAAGTTCCAATATACCATAATAAACAATCGACTAGCCCATACTATTTTTATCTAATCCTGATGGTGGAATAAAACTGCCATGAACAATACAGGGAAAGGGGGTGTACCAATTCGTGGACAAATACGGTGCTAACGTCGACGGATACAGGTAACTGATGATCGCAAATAGTGAGTGTATCTATGCATGTGATGATAATTGTAATTGAGGGCGGAAATGCATGTGCAGCCCCATCTACGACGAGAAGGATTGGTCTCCGACTGGCGATGTCTACGTCGGAGGTACGACTGGCTTGGCCATATGGGCGGTTACCCTCGTCGGTATCCTTGCTGGCGGTGCGCTTCTCGTCTACAACACCAGTGCTTTGGTGCAGTAAACTAATACTATGCCTACTCTTTTAGAACTATGTTCTCTCGCAGTATATTCTGTCGATACCATTACCATCTGTAATCTGTCAACGATTCTATGTGGACGACTTGTAACATGTATGTTGTGATATACATATAATTTTGTTTCCTCCATTGTTGCTAACATATCTTCCCCTCCGCCTTTTCTACAAATACAGTTTTCTTTGTGTAAAATGTATAGATGAGATGATAATTCTTCTTTGTGCCAAAACTCCCACGACGGGAAGGTGCAATCTTGATTGATCAACATCTGCTCCAACTAAACTTAGAAGCAATTCGTCTTGGTTGCAAGCAATATTCATGATACGTAGAAATGGAAATACAAAACAAGTCTGATGAATACAACGAACGTATCATGGTGTCCATGATCCATTCCTCTTATTGCATTTCTTGGAAGGCATCTTCCTCATCAGATTGTGGAAACGACGACTTCACAAATGAACCTATTTGTCCGCTGCCCTCTGTCAAGGCAGCTCGAACTTTCTGCAGGAGAACATAATTACTTACTAAACAACTTGCATTGACATGACATAATAATGCACTCTTATATGCAAATACTGCCTGATATCATCATTGTAATTGGTGCTGTGTTTTGTTCGATCAAATTAGCCCACTAGTTTATCTGATTAATTGTTCCATCATGTGGAAACATTTTTAAATACCATACAAAGACAAACATAACGAATAATGCTATGGAGTTCAGGATAGGGGTGCAGTACCTTCTCTATCTCTTCAGACAACACAGGATTTTCTTTCAAGAACTGTAACGCTCTGTCTCTGCCTTGACCCAACCTATATTTGAATATCAAGTTCGAAATAAGAGGATTCACAATCAGTATTTGAGGTAAATATGAAGGCAAACGAGGTTTCCACATTGCAAAAACTGAGTAGCAACAAGATTGCTTATACTTTAAGCACCTCTAAATATCAATGTTTTAGATCTCCTCAGCTAGTTTGCTATATGTATATATAGGGGGGTTAACATAAAAACCATTTTTAATGTGAAAACTGAGAACCAAATTTTTAATGCATTCTCTGTGACAATTAATGCATCCTCTGAGGAAATTACCACATCCAAAAAACTAGAACTTTGGGTCCTCATAGGGTTCAAACCCGGGCGAAAGTTCTGAATTTTTGGATGCATTAACTTTTCAACGGATATATCAATTTTCATAACAAATTCATGTGGTTCTCCGTTCTCACGTTAAAATTGATTCATATTTTAACTCCCTCTCTCTCTCTCTATATATATATATATATATATATATATAAGATGGATCGTAGAGAAAGGATAATTTGATAGGAAATGAGAATGAATCGGGCATTTGATTCGTTGGATCAATGGTTGAGATTTAATTTCGGTTGCCTTCTGATTTTGTGTTTTGTGTGCTACGCGGATTATGCGCAAAGACTAGAACACTTCTTGTGCTTCTGTTCTGAATGAAAGATGTGCTAAACTAATATATTTAGCATATGTACTACGAAGAGATGAAATATGTGCTAAACTAACATGCAACATAGTAATTCTGATTGTGCTACACAAATATGAAAGATATACTAGACTTACATATCTATTCTTATTTCCTACACTTATTTCCATTCTCACAGGAACCATCCCCTATATATATATATTTATATATAGGGGTTGGATCCAGTGAGAACTTATCTTTTTTGAGAACTTGAGAACTATGCACAAACGTATAAAATTGATGAATAAAACCTATAAAGTTGTGCATAACGAAAACATTCTAAAATTGTTACCCAACAATATAATTTTATAAAGTTTTCGTTATGCACAACTTTATACCGTCTTATGCATCATCTTCAACGTCTTATGCATGATTCGCGGAGTTCGCAAAAAAGATATGGTTCTCATTTGATCCACTCCCTATATATATATATATATATATATGTGTGCACGCGTGCGAGCGTGTGTTGTTTTGATGTAACAACAATGAAACAAAAAATTAGCTTTACGTGTATTCATTCCAAAATGAAAAGTTAAATCTGAAGTTCAAAGTGCAGCAGATATCACCAGGTCAAGAAGGAGCTTTATGACTCTAGGTATAAAGTCTCAACACTCTTAATAGCATGCGTTATACGAGGCTATAGTTAATATCTATCCAAAAATAATCTAATTAGAGACCCAGGTGACCAATAATACGACCCAATTACATTCCAGCACATTGCATGTCGAATTATCCAAATCATTTCAACCAAAAATATGACAAAGCGCACCTGTTTTCTCCATAGCTGTACCATGACCCCTTTTTTAAAACAACATCGAATATTTCAGCACAATCCAATACACAACCCTAAAATGGAAGTGAAATCAACATAGGATGATAAGAGTAAGAAAAAACAATAGGATAACAAGAAACAACGTGCACAACTATACAAACCAGTTTGCTGACTCCTTCTCCAAATATAATTTCAAACTCAGCTTGTTTGTACGGCCTTGACACCTGCGATAAAACAAATTAGCTTAAACTAAGATGTCTAGTACAATGAAAAAAACAAATTTTATATTGAGGTCAAAATGTTCAATTTCTTTTATTTTTTTCTGAAGTGTGTGCAATGTGGAACTATTGGGACGTTTCAGAGCAGTTTTGGTGTGTGTACATGCAATATCGAACTATTGGGACGTTCCAGAGCAGATTTGGTGTGTGTACATGCAACGTGGAACTATTGGGACGTCTCAGAGCAGATTTGGTGTGTTCTGGACTCCAATTTCCAAGTATGGGGTTGTACTGGATATGTATGTAAAAAATGAAAATATGTTTGCACAGAAGTATTGGAAATTATGAATACAGGCTTGGAAACAAGAATGTTGTTTGTTATGTTTGGTCAATTTTGAATTTGTGGTTAGAAATGAAGAAGAATGTGTAAATGGTGGGTCATTCTGTAATGATGATTATAAACTTAAAAATTCAGAACAGATTTTCCACAGCAAACGAGATTAGACAAATATGACCAAGGTATTTTGCATTGTAAAAATTGAGAGCAATGTTTTAGAAAACACAGCGGAACCTGCACTACACTTTCAAGTAGCACATATAGGATATGGACGTAAATTATGACCAAACACAGAAGTAAAAAACATTTTTAGATACATACCTTACTTTTCTGAACTCTCACACGAACTTTGACACCAACATCTTCATCACCTTTAACCTTTAAAAACATATAACATTTAAGATTCACTGTGAAATCAATTAATAGAACAGGCTAAAATTTGCTAACATAGGCAGATTATGGGCTTACGGATTTTATCTTCCCAATAGGTCTTATCTCAAGCCGGACAGATGCAAAGAACTTCAAAGCAATTCCACCACTTGTGACTTCTGGGTTTCCGTAATACACTCCTATCTGGCTCAAATAAAAGTGTAATATTGCAAGGCTTAAGATTAAAAGCAATCAAGTTGAAAAGAGAAAATGAGAGTTACATACAAAACAATTGAACGTAAATATAATTTTCTTTAATCACACAATTAAAAAAAAGAGGATTAGCTATTTTCCTCTAGATAAGGTAAGAAATAATATTTTCCATAAAAGTACCTTATGTCTGATCTGATTTAAAAATATAAGTGTACATCCAGCTTTAGATGCATTGCCCGACATCTTTCGCAAAGCTTGACTCATCAGCCGTGCTTGTAAACCCATTTGTTGCATCCCAATTTCACCCTATGCAGAAAAAAGCACACACCCAAAATATTTACTTTTTAAGAAGGAAACAATCGATTTTCAAATAAAAGCAACATAAGTTATGACTTACTTCAATTTCAGCTCTGGGAGTAAGTGCTGAGACTGAATCAATACAAATGAGATCAACAGCACCAGACCTACAGATGCGATCAGCAACTGACACATAAACAGAAAAGTAAGGAAAATCGAATTATGTAAGGCAAATTGAGCTTACAGTATATGGCCATCAATCTTAAAATTGTAGTTAAATTCTATGAATGTCAAAAAAGAATACTTACTCTCTAGCGCCATCTCTCCATTGTCAGGCTGACAAACAATCAGATTCTCTACATCAACCCCCAACGATTTTGAGTACGATGGATCAAAAGCATGCTCAGCATCAACAAGCATAGCATTTCCACCAAGCCTCTGATAGTCCAATGTCAGAAGAATGTCAGGTCGTTCTTCAAGTTGAATGAGGGGAGTATTGAGCTAGAAGCTAGTCTATCTACTAGCTTCTAAATGCATGGACTCATGAAATGAGTTTTCAAGTGATATTTAAATGACAGAAGAAAAGGCGAGCACATACTAGACCTGCACTTCTGCAATCGCATGGAGGGCTAGAGTGGTCTTTCCACTACTTTCTGGCCCATATATCTGACAAGGAAAAACCCAAATAATCAGGCTACCCAGCATTGGCTATGACTAGAATGACAAATGAAAGTAGCAAACACAAACAGTAAAGTACAATCATGAAACTGGTTCATTACAGACTCCATAGAGCAGACTTAATAACCAAGCAGCAACCAGTTAGGCCTTTGTCTATTACAAAATAAAATGGCAAACTGAAGATCGAGCTGCTTACTTCTATCTGCACAGCCAGCATGTAGTTTGCCAAGTAGATATAACTCACCCAATTTCATATATATATATGAAAAGCAAACATCCCTAAGTTCCATAATATCGCAAACATTGTGGGCGTCCAGAATTGTTTTGATCAAATACGCAGTATGACGTGAAACACTCATGCATATCTTAATAATAAATATAAAAAAACCTCTACGATTCTTCCTTTGGGAAGACCACCACCTAAAGCAAAGTCCAAGGTCAGGCAGCCACTCGGAAATGTTTCTCTGCATGAAGAAATATACATAAGAAGAAATGACAAAAATAATGATAATTTGATGAAGGTACATAAAATGTAAACACATGCAGGTTTAAACTTCTCTTGCGGTTAAGTTGTCATTTTTTCTAGGAGAATGCTGATAAATATTTCGATCTAAAAGTGCTAGCATAGAGAGCAAGGTCCAATTTTTCTTTCCATTTAGGGCTTCATCTACAAATATTGTTATAAGCAAAACAGTTAGCGTGAAGAAGAACACCTACACCAAGGCTCCACCAGCACTCCCCAGCCTCGTAACACTTCCCTTCCCGAAAGAGCTATTGATATCGTTCATGGCAGCTTCAAGGGCCTTTTGCTGTTGTATCAAACATGTTAGTTACAAGTCGTCATGCTTCAACTGTTATTAAACTCCACAAAGTGTATATCTACAATTTTTTCACAAACCACACTAAAAATAGAAATCCTCCACAATTACAGAATTCATTATCCCCTAACACAGAAAACAAGTAAAACGACAAAACTTATTTTCGAAATTGAAAAGATTCACACATAAAAGCAAATAATGAATATGGTGCTAACCCGGTCAATGAAACGAGGGTCGAAGTCAGCAGATAGGGCGCCATTTACTTTAGCATCGAATTCCGAACGAACCCTAACATTTTGGGGGCTTTTCCGACTGCCCCGAACCAAACCTCGTAGCGTAGGAGCATTTGGCGCGCTGCTATTCTTGGGTTTGGACGAGACGTACCGAGTTCGTAGCGGGAAAACTAAATCCATTAATTTGTGCTGTGTGTTATCCAATAAAATCTTTGTGCAAATATCTCTCTACTACTTACCCACTGATACCATCGGAAAGAGTATGTTGTATGTAAACTGTATGTAGTGAAGTAGCAAAAGGCAATAAAAAGTGGCGCTCTGTGAATTTGTGATCAACAATCTTCTACAGTTTCTGGGGAGGCCCAATAGGCTGTGGTGGGCCGTGCAGTCTTTGTGAAAAATACGTTATGTTATCCATTTAACAAAACGTATGGAAAATGCATGTTCGGACAAGCTTTTCGTTTTCAAGTTGAGTTGTGGCATTTTTATTTATAGTAATATAGTTAGTATATTTATTTTTCCGAATTGGGTTTCTTTAACTTGTTTGTTAATATTGAGTTCGTGTGACTTTATTTGCATTGAAATAGAGTCTTTGTTAGAGACGTCTAGAAGATTTTGGAATTTCACTGTCGTTGACCACGGTTTTGATCTATTACACGATGTAGTTTCACCTAGACGATCTATGTATACTTCAAACACAGAAATTTGTATACCATTCAACTATCCGTAATCTGAAATTTGGGGTTTTAATAGATATTTTTGAAAGTTTAGAATATTTTTGATGAAACATGTATAGTTCAGGGTTTAAATTGATATTTACCCTAAATTAAATATGATTATATTTTTGTAATAATTTATTGTAAAGTTGCAAAAAATGTGTTAAAATTGCTATATGGACTTAAATCTGTGCATTATTTAGCAATCTACAATTTGAAATATCAATGAGATTGGCACTTCGTTTGGTTCACAAGAAAGTAATGTTAATTGGAAATGTAAATACACAGGTCACGTAGTTTAGTAAAATTTCCTCCATTTCATAGTAGTGATATATTAGGTATGAGTCTCCATTCCCTTTTCCTAATAATAATAATAATAATAAGATAAGACTCAAAGAATGGTTCATAGTTAACTAAGATTTGCTAAAATGAGTTATAATGTATAAGACACAACACAAAACACTACTAAATAAGAATTATATATAGTTTGCATCTCAATAATATAATAATAATAAATATGTAACTATGTAAGAAGCCTAAAAATGGTGAAAGAATGCTTAAAAAATGAAAAATAAGATTACTATAGAATTACATTACTTTTCTTATTTCCAAGATTCTTATTAAACTTTGGAATCAAATCTCGTAACAGAATTTTCTACCAAACAAATAGGTTCTTAGCATAAAGTAAATAAAAAGGAACTATAGATCAACAACGTGCGGGCGAATTGAGGCCCATAGTTGTCTAAATGATGTGTGAGGCCCATGCATGGATCTGAATTTAAATCACTGACGCCTTTAAAAGATATTAAAATAACATAAATAATTAGACAAAAATTCTTATGAGAACACTCTTACGTAATGACGCATTAAGATTACATTTTAATTGAGATTTCATTTAAGGTTCACACCCGAATCAAAAATTAGGATATAATCCTTACATGGAAACGTCTTCATATAAAACATCCTCAATAATAATAATAGTAATAATAGGAGCTCAAAGTCATCTTTCGTGAGTCATGTTTTGACACTCGCAACAAGAATGTCATAGTATAGAAGTTCCATCTACCTTAGCTACCAAATAATATATAGTCTATTGAGGGTTTATTGTCGTTGAATGTTGTCGATTTGTGCTTAAATGTATATACTCATGCATTAGGTTTATTATTTTCCTATTTCTTGATAGAACTACTACATTTTTTTCATTTTTTTACTCCTACCACATAGGGTATGGTCCCTTATGAGTTCGGTTATGATATAAAAAATATGTTTTTTTTCATAAAAATTTACAAAATATGTACTAAATGTATAAAGTTAATGCATTATCGAGTTTTAATAGAACCAACATTGCACGTCAATGTTATCGTAGTGAGTAACTTTATGAGTTCAATTCATTAGTTCGTAAATTTTTATTTGAACTCTTACCTACATAGATTTATATATATATATATATATAGAGAGAGAGAGAGAGAGAGGTTCAAATAAGAACCTATTTAACGTGAGAACTAAGAACCATGAAAATTCGTTATGAACAAAATGAATTCGCTATGAAAGTTAATGCATCAACCGATAAAATTACTGAATCCAAAAATAAAAAAAAATCACCCAAGTTCGAATCCCACAAGTGAAAATTCTATTTTTGGATTCAAGAATTTTCATAGTGGATTCATCAATTTTCACAATAAATTCATATATATTTTTTGTTTTACGTTATCACGATAAAAATGGTTCACACGTTAGTTAACCATCCCTATATATATATATATATATATATATATATATATATATATATATATATATATATATATATTGTTTATTTCATATTTTCTCTTATAGTAACTTAAGCATTCAAATGGGATAACACACACACAGATTAAAGTGGTTCAAATAATAGTTTATTTAATTGTTGATAATGCTCTTATTATTTATTAATTCCTAACTATAATATATTTAATATATTGTATAATTTTAATTAAAGTGGGGAATTTTCACCAGCATCATAAAAATTCAATTTCAATAATTTATGTGCAACTTCCTTAATTCACGTCAAATTTCCAACAGTTCTACTTGACTTTATAGTACATGAAAATTTATCCAGGGAGATGGTTTCTCATAGTTTGGGTATTAATATTGATCAAAGTCGATATATTTGAAAAAATAATGATAGTTTAAGATAGATATAACTATATATTTAGCCATATTTTAATTACATAAAAACTCTTGTACATCCACTACAAAAAAATGTCTAATAGTTACATATTTTAATGACACCAAGAGAAGTTTTACAAAATTTATGACATCTTTAGATATGACAAAACTTAATTACACCAATACATGAATCAATATATTTTTGTTACACATAAAAATGTATGTAAATTTTGTTACACTTGAAAATGTAGTAAAATTTGTCACATCTATCCATGTAATTAACCTTATTACATTTAAACATGTCACAATAAATTTTTTTGTTTCATATAGGAATATAACTAAATTTTACTATAACTCAAGAGTTTCAAATTTTATTATATATATTCAATTAGTTGTCCGATTTTGGTGTTCCAAATTGAGACTTTTTTTTAGACTTAACGTTTCCAAAATAACAGAGATAATTTATTCCAATATAATAGATAATTAATTTGTTAAATATAACAGACATCAAGATCAAACAAAAATTGTTGAAAGGTAAAGAAAAAAGAGAGAGAAAAAGTTCAAATATGAGAAACTAGGAACTACAAAAATAGTTACAATTTCGCATGTCACAAAAAATAGTTACACGTTCATATGTAATAAAAATAGCTACACTTATAAATTTCACTAAATTTTGTGACATACTTTTTTTTTGTGACATGCATAATAGTTACTTATCCATAAGATGTCACAAATTTATTTAGTGACATCCATAGGTGTCACAATTCTTAAAAAATCATGTCACTATTGGAACATTTAGTTGTAGTGATCTATCTGTACCATATGGACAGACAAAAGTATCATTTATTCTTAACAAAAGTATCATTTACGTAAATGATACTTTTATTAAGAATAAATGATACTTTTTTTCAATGTATACACTGAAAAAAAAATGTCATTTATTTTTTACACTGTAATTCGAAAATATCATTTATATTGAAGAAAATTATTATTGTTCGCACATACGGACGTCCGCATAGGAGACCAACTCTTTTAATTATTGCATATGGATATATATAAAACTTTCCTGGGAGGATATAACTTTTTATGGGAAGGATTTTTACTTTTACAATGTGATAGCTTCAACTCAACTGGTTTTGCTCATGATCTGATGAAATGGTCAAGATTGATGAGCCCATTCGTGATCGATGAAAGAGCTAATAACATATGGTTTGATTTTGATGCTTGCTTAATTACCTTCTAAATCGAACAACGAGACTTTAATTTCAATAAACTTTGAAAATAAGCAATATAAATTCAAAAATCCCGGGGTCAGCACAATGTAAACTCAGATATACAACTTATAATATAACACTGCTAACTCTAATTATTTAATTCGTCAACCCTAATATGCATCAATATTTTCTTCATACTATAATACTTATATTTTTTTATACGTGAAAATAGCATCTGAAAAATGAAAATGTCCTAATTCTTCACCGAATGATTGGTCGATACTGCCCTTTGTATGGAACCTCATTTGAAAATATTTATCCCTTTCTTTCGCCTGTAGCATATATATCCTCTTAATATATCATATATGTATGGATGTATAATAATAATATATTATGAATATATACGCGCGTGTAATTTTAATATAAGGATTTAATTAACGTCATGAATGCACCGTTATTATTCTAATTAGTCCATTCAAAACAATTTTATCAATCATCGATAATACAATCAATTAAAAATATAGATTATCAAATTCACTGCTGCTAATGTACGAAGAATTTTTGAAAAAGTATATTTGGAGGGCATATACTCGTCTATAGTCAACAGTCAATTGCTTCGCTTTTTCTATTTTATCCACTTGAATTTGAGATCGAGGATTGGTACAAGTAGCATGGAAGAGATTATGGTAGTTTACTAGTTTTCTTTATGTAAGGGCAATCGTGTCATTTTGTATGAAGTACATGGATTGAATTTTGAACTCATTGGTCGCAGCTGAAAATGAAAATAACTAAAAATAATATAATATATATATTATGGAAATTTAATTCAAAATATATTTAGCATAAAACCCACTATGATTTTTATTCAGCTGAATCCTCACCACACAGTTGGCGACTCGATTCACATTATTAAAAAAGAAAAATTGAATAGGAAAAAAATCTTAGCGATGAGGTAAGATGGATCTAGAGTTGTTTCCTTGACATATTTGTCTTCTTACATGTTTAGTTAGATGGGTGAAAGTGATAGTCAAATTATTCTAATTAGGAACAACTAACGTAACCCTCTTAATTTGTTTGTCGTCTAGTGGTTGGCACATGTGTAATCTCATACGCAATTCAACTTCATATGATCTCATCTTCTTTGACATTCAACGTAAAAATGGGGCACCTTCAATATTTCAACATTTAATTATTGCGGAATTAAAGAAGACATGAAATCGATGTAAAAATATCAAATTTAATCACAAATTCAAGCTTCTTCATGATCTTTCTTGGATTATCATAATTCATCATATATTTATTATAATAATAGTATGCTCCTATTAATTTAATATATCACATAGGTGTTAACAGATAAACCTGAAAATGACACAAGTAATTGATTTCTGACTCTGTTATGATGTCTTGAACTGTATCTCGTAACCTTAATATCTGATGTTGGATTAGCAATAATCTACAAAAAAGTGAGAGCAGAAAACTCTCTAGATAAATATATTGTGATTATTTTATTGTCAAATAATAATTACCATATATCTAGAAGGAAACTTATACTTATCTTATAATATCTTTCAACAATGAATTATACTATGATAAATACACTGAGGGGGTTCGATAATACTTAGGTGACGGTTGGTACACAAATGAAATGGAGTAGTGATTCCTACGTCCATTTCCAATCTCATGGTTGGTAAAAATTTAAGCAAGCACCACCACTCCCGTCAAGATGCTAATTCTCATGAATATAGGATTAGTCATTCCTCTCACCTCCCATGATATTATTTATTCTAATGAATATGAGATTAACAAAAAAATAAAAAAAACCTAACAAAACTATTCCTATTTATTTTTTTACCCTATAAAATGAATAATAAAATTATTTATATTTATAATAATAATAATAAATAATAATAAGAATAATAATAATAATGGTAATATTTATAATAGTAAGTAAATAGTAATTAATAACAATAAATAATTACAAAATAATAATAGTAATTAATAGTAATTAATAATTACATTAAAATAATAATAATAATAAATATATAATAAAAAATAATAACCATAATAATAATAATAATAATAATAATCATAATAATAATAATAATATTATTATTATTATTATTATACATATTATAAGAATAAAGATTTTTTTATCTATTTTATTTCATTCATATTCGTTTATTCCTTGTAAATATCAACCATAAGAATCACATTTCATTCCATTCAATTTTTATCATCATTTTATTCCAAAGTCCATTTCATTCCTATCTAATTTCACTCATGTATACTAGCCATAACCTTATGTGATGATTGGTATGTAAGGTGATTGTTGATATATAGGAATTGAATGAGAATGAAATGATAATTTCTATATGCATTCTCAATACTATGGCTGATAAGATTTTTATAGTATGAATCAAAATTCTCATGAACATGTGATTAACCATTCATCTATTTCCTCATGGTATTATATATTCCCATGAAGATGAGATTAACTAAATTTAGTTATATTTTCTTACAAAACTATTCTCATTCATTTTTTATCTTATAAATTATTATTAATAATAATAATTAAAGTAAGAGTATTTATAAATATAATTATAATAAGTTAATATCAATAAAAAGTAATAATAGCAATATAATTAATTAGTAATAACAATTATAGTTTGGAATCAGTCGATTTAAGATCTAGTGTCTCATAGTTGGTGTCCCACTTTCAATTATGGTTGATGAATCCAAAGTAAGGGCATGTGACTTTTAAAATTTTCAATTTTTTGAAATAAAAGTTATATATGATGCATAATATTATAATTAATTTTATTTTTATAAAAAATATTATTAATAATAAATATAATAGAACAATATAACTTTTTCATTTGTGGGACACTAGATCTCATCTTGGAATGAGTCTACTACTTTATTTGTTTATGGGGGATGAAAAATATAAAGTAATAGAACAATATAACTTTTCCATCCATACAACATTAAACTCTTGGCAGTATATGCACCCCGCTTTATGTATAGGTGCAGTCATATATATATTCACGTTAACTACATTATGAGAAAGAGATGGGCCACTAGTAAAATTGAATGGTCCCAAACGTAGAATACGCACAAGTAAACTTATGAATGAAGATTAAACTTAAATTCAGTTTTTCATCCAGCAAACTAATTTGTAAATTCAGCATATAGTACTAGTTGAAAATTTTAATTATATATTAATTCCACATAACAATATATCATAATATTTTCATTGACTTGGCCAATCTCAGAAATCTATATTAACTCCACGAGGGAAAGATATATATTACTTAAAAATAATGGAAAACCAATTCTAATTTTAATAATCATTAAAATATTTGATGTGGATCATCTCAGTTTAACCAATAGTTGAAGCAAGAACAGCCGACCTCTCTTCTACTTGCAAGTTTGTATGCTCACTTTTCTTCTTTTGCCAAAGCAACTGCCCAAATTAAATATTCATATTACGCATAGTGGAAATTTAACAAGATTAATATATATTTGATGCCGACTTGACTTTTTCTACGTTGAAGGATTTCTCATGATCTATCAAACAGATCAATTCTTGTTTGATGGTAGATCCAAGCCATATAAACGGTAGGTTTAGATATACATTATCGTATTTTATGAAACATGGTACTATATTTTCATATGAATAAATAAGCATTCTAAGTTTGAATATGAGGAATAATGAATCAGGCAAGGATCCGACTACGAGAAATTTGTTCAATTAATGGTTTTACGGGAGAATGCCCCATTATGACATGGGTTACTATAAAATGCAATATTCCATTAATTTTTGTCCCAGAAAAGGAGAAACTCTTCCCTTGGAAACCCCACATCCCAATCTCATGAGAATGTGAAGGGGTAAATCACGATAATTCAGTGAATAAGAAGTTATGAGGATATTTGCATAGTGCTCACAAGGAATTACCATAAATAGGGTGAAACTCATATTGCGATTGCTAGAACTCGATCATTGGTCTTTGTTCTAAATTTAATAGCTTGTGGGATTGTAAATTCTTAAAATATTTATAAATACTTGATAATTATAACCAGTGGCGGATCATAGTAGGGGCTGCACCGGGCTCCAGCCCAGTGCAAGCCCCAAACTTTTTCTTCCTTCTATGTATTATATTAAACTCAATTCAAAATTAGCCCAGCCTAAAATAATTAAAAAATTAAAACAAATTTATTATTATTGGATTTTCTTATATTTTTGACCTATGAGACATGAGCTCATGAGAAGGTTATAAGAGTGAAATTAAAAAATTAAAACAAATTTATTATTGTTGGATTTTCTTATATTTTTGACCTATGAGAAAATCACATGAGCTCATGAGAAGGTTATA
The DNA here is from genome assembly GCA_036937905.1 of Salvia rosmarinus. Lineage (NCBI taxonomy): Eukaryota > Viridiplantae > Streptophyta > Magnoliopsida > Lamiales > Lamiaceae > Salvia > Salvia rosmarinus. The sequence goes on along the minus strand of CM072814.1, from coordinate 80,871,161 downwards.
AAAGTGAAAAGGGTCAGCCACCATTTTTGAAGGGAGAAATTGGAGCAGCCAAAATAGAAAAATCCGTAGCCTTTTTTTTCTCATATCGGATTTTCAGCGCGCAGTTTCAGAAAATTTCCGTTTCCGGAGATTTAACCGTTAGATTACCGTAATTTTTGGACAGCAGTTTCACAGCATCTGGGTCAACGTTTTGGACGGTGGAGATCGAATTTTGATGTTCGAATGTCGGGTTTTGTTGATCTGAACATATAAGAATTTCTGGTGATATTTTTCTTGATCTTTGTTCGATTTTGATTCCATACATCTTGATGTGTTTATTTTCGAGCGTATGATGTTTTGTACGCCTCTATTATAATCTAGAGAAGATTGTGTACTGCTTCATTGTTGATGATAGTGGATTTAAGCGGCTCTAGTAGTCCCGTGAATTTTTTCTCTCTTTCGTTTTGAGAGATTTTCCACGCTAAAATTTTGTGTCTCCTTATTGTTGCGTGCCTACTGTTTTCAGTGACGTATATTGGTGCTTTTATAATACCCTATTTATCTGCACTCTTAAAGGTTCATACGAGTCGATAAAATTAGCTAAATAAAGGTGTCATATTCTTCCTGAACGCTGCATCTGCCTAGTGTTTGCTGATGTTGCTCTTGCCCATTCGAAGCTGTCAAAGTTCAAATTCAATCGCAGCCAAATTTTACCAGTTGTTTGACGGATGGATTCCCTAAAGTTTACGCTAAAAAGGATTTATATTGAAAGAAATTTTATTAAAAATATAGATATAAACTCAATTATTGATGGATTTTGGGTATTGAAATCTCGCAAGACAACTTATGAAAACATAGAAATATTTTAGCATTTATGATATTTAATATCTTAAAGACTTATTTTTATTTCATAAATCAACTTGATACGATTATAACTAAAGTGTTATGTAACTTTTCATATAAGATCTTAGAATAAGTACTTTATCTCTTTAATATTTCAGGAACGTTTATTTGAATTATATGTGATTGATATAATATATAATTAAATATTTGAAGGAGAAGATGAACAAACAAATTCAAAATTAATCAATTCATCAAAACATATATATATATATATATATATATATATATTAGATTAGCTTAGGTCGTTTTTATCAATCCATCACATCACTCAAAATAAACGTTTCCTAAGGATTATAATCTTATTTCGTTCAAATAATATTAGCGTATTTTCTCACATAAGATTATTTAAGCATATCGTAAGCTTCAGCAATACCTTGCAAGTTTAAGAAACTTACGGAAGCAATTCAAAGAGTCTTAGCAACACAAATTAGCAATATAAGATGAGTCGATAATTTTTGGATTCACAAATATACTCATTGTTGACAATTTTTTAAACAAGGCTGAGTCGTTGTGACTCGTGCACTTGTGTCATTATTATTGCAATTTGCAAGATCAGTCCCTTTCAACAAACAAGCAAACCAAGAATATTCCATATCTCTCTTATTATCCAACATACAACATTTTTCCCAATAAATATAGAGTAGATACTACAAATGATTCCAACAACCAAAGTGTCTTCTATTTAAAAAAACAGCAAAGTCTGAATGCCTTAAATAAATATTTATATAGTTTTAATGAAATTCGAATAATATGCTAATTTGAATCGATTTTTATTTATTATCATTATAGTTATCACGTCAATATTCATTATTAAAAGTAACAGTACTAAAACAAAAGAAATGCTATAAACCTTAACTATGAAACTATGAATCACAAATAAAAAATATTAAATAACAAGCTATAATTTTTAATTTTAATACTAAGTACGACAAAAAAATCAACCATAATAAAAAGAATATAAAACAATTAAAAATCTAATTTATGTTTAAACCTTGAATAAACCCTAATGTATAATAGATGGTCTACTGTGAGTACGCGTGAGACCACAACTAATTAATTAGGTTAATAAATCCTAATTGAGATTAATAAACCCTAATGAGGTGGTTCCCATGTGAGGACGTCCTCACATAAGATTTTGTCATTATGAATTTAATACAAAGATATAAAACAATAAAAATAATTACATAAAAAATTAAGGTATAATCAATTAATCTAATTATAAAAAGAGCAATACATTCTGCAGAGTAGTATTACATTCTGTCAAACAAAATGTTCCACAAAAATAGCTCTATGTATATAAGAAAAAACTGATAACATTAATTTAATTAATGTAAATCAATAAATGTTTTAAGAACAACAGTGCTAAGAACAGCGCTTTAAAGCGAAGAAATAAATGTCTTAGGTAAGTTAACTCTGCCATGCACGGGAGAATACACGTACACTTCTATTTAGTTTGATAATAGTGCTTTAATGAATATCAATCTCTTATATTATCAAAAATAGCATTATGATTTCATATGTACACAGTAATGTTTATGTAAATTAAATATATATAACACTAAATTGATATGAAAAATAAGTTGTCTACAAGAAATTAAGCATTATAATTAAGTAGCATTAAATATATATGTATCGTATAAGAATGCAGATAACCATGTATTTAGACAAGCATTTTTTGCACATTATAATTAAGTAGCATTAAATATATATGTATCGTATAAGCATGCACATAACCATGTATTTAGAAAAGCATCTTTCGCACCAACTCATTAGTGTTGTGAAAAGTTAACACTCATATCATACAAGCATGCATATGACCATGTTCTATAAGTGGGGCCACTTAGTCTGAAAATTGGGCCTCCAAATTCAGATACGCCCCCTACTTAACCATTTGCTCCTATTTTTTGGTGTCTCTTAACATAATTCATGAAATTATTGCAAATTCATCTCATATTGATTGGTCAAGATTGAAAACTAGTTCCCACATAAAGACTTGGTTCCCATTTAATCTACCATAACAAAAAAAAAAAGCAATACCCACTTTCAACTTCAAAGACAAAAAATACCCACTTCTTCTCAAACATATAAAAAATATTTCATCCGTCCGATCAATTTATTTTCGACACGGTTATTTAGAAGAAGAGTATGAAGTGATTAAAGTGATAAAAAGTAGATAGGTTCTTCAACTTTTAAATAGATAATTATTTCCTAAAAAGGAAACAGATCATCTTGGATGGGACGAAGAATACTAAAGTTATCAAAATTGACTTTGATTTATCTTTTCTTTTTGTAGGAAAATTCAGTTTGTGAAAAACAAGGCGATGGCGTTGCCCGCAGGAGGGAGATGGGAAGTGGGAGAGTAGGGATTGACAAGAAGAGGAAGAGATACATATCTACTTTAATTTGCCTCTTCACCAATATATATACCATTACTTGCCAAATCCTTCTCACAACTTAGATACATACCAAAAACATTCATGTACGTAGATACAATCTATACCTAATCTAAAGCGGTCACGTAACACTGTACTATACCAACATTAATATTTCTTTAGTTTGCGGCTCCAATCTTGATGAAAATTCTAAAACAATCACATGTTTCCAAGAACTAACATCACGAGTAGTTATTCCACACAACTTCCGACAGGTAACTGTCGGAGCTCCCTTCCCCGAAGCTCGGCGAGCTGCCTTTTATGCTCGTCTGATCGTTTCCACCACTTTGCATTTTAGTCAGATGGTTTAAAACAGCCTTGATCATCTTCTTATCATCATGGATCGGCGCCACCGCCGCGCCGTCGTAGATTGGCAGTATCTGGGGCGGGTCCATGTGGTTGAGGAGCGAGAAATTAGGGTTTGATTGGTTGGCGTTGAAAATGGAGAAGCAGGGCACCTGCTCGTGATCGTTGGCGTCGAATGAGAAGAAGGGGTCCGTTAACGGCGGCAGAGACGGCGAAGACGGCACGACGTCGTAGCTGCTGCTCCCGGCGGCTTCCTCTGATTTTGTTGGGATTTCCGATCTGCTTTTGAAGAACACTCGGCATAGAACCCAATCCTCCTGCGCAGGATTAATTTAGTCAGAATCAGCCAAACAGGATTCTGAGATTAATTAATTAGTCAAGATTCCAATTGGGCGATTTGTTAATCTCAGTGTTGATTCTGTTCACACGCTTTGATTTGTTTCAAACAATAAATTAATTGTTTGTACACGTATTTCATTATCGGGAGAACTGTATTACACCTACTTTCTGGTGAGCGGAAGGTGGGTGAAGTTGAGGAAAGCGGAAAAATACAAAGAGATTATTATATGGCCAGGATTAAATTATTGTGGAGCCAAATAACTAATTGTCGTGATACATTAAATTATTTATGCACAAGGCAACAAAAATTAGGATTAGAATAATTGAGATATTCTTTTAAATGAAAACAGCCTGTAACTTAATGACGTCCATAATATAGAAAAGTTGAAGATGATAAATGATCAACTAGATTTGTGATTAGTGAAGGATTAAAAAAGATGATCGTGATTAACGAGCTACTTACCTTAAGTGGGGAGAGAGATTTGGGGCCGGGCCCGTGGAGGCGAAACTCATGCATGACCCAATCGGTTTTTCGGCCTTTGGGGGCCCGGCCCTGATAGAAGACAAGCGTCTTCCGCATGCCGACGAGGAGTCCCTTGCGGAGTATGGGGCGGTCCTTGCCCGTGGCCTTCCAGTAGCCCGACACCGTGGCCCGATTTGTTCGGACTCCGGTTGCGTATTTCCGGTCCCTTTGGCTGTAAAAATACCACTCCTTCCCCCCCACACATGCGTACTCTGAGAAATCAACCAATCAGATGCGGGCAACACGTGGCCATCCCATAGGGCAATTATTATATACGGGCAAAGTGTCGATGTCTCAACTTGGACACCCAGATGTATGACGCATTGCAATTATGAAATTAGACATGAATAATTATGGAGCTCCAACATTTCCCAACCACTCTGTTAAAATTTAGACGGTGGTAAATTTGAAGAAAGATTTAGATTACGAGTTATCTGGAATACCTGTCTCCGTCTTAAGGTTAGGACAAGGCCAAGAGTGTCAGTTTCTTCAAAAAGGTATTTGAATGAGAATTTTGGGGGATGATTGACAACTATATATTCCATTTTACAAAATTAATAACCTTTTGTACATGCACTTCGAAGATTATCCTTTCGCATTTTTCTTTCATATATTTTTTTAAAATTAATTCCTTTCTTTCTCATACACATGCACAGACCAGGCTCCTCGATTATGTAATATTAAAGCCCAATTTTTGTTATTATTAGTTTTCTTATTGGAAAGATTACGTTGGAATATGAACTGTCCAAGAATGAAGAATTACTAGGAGAAAGAAAAAATCAGACAAAAAACTATAACTGATGAAAATGAAGATAAATGTGAAAGAAACTGACCACTAATGATGTCACCTAGCTATGAGTATGTGTTGTTTTTTTCTATGATCGGACTAACTTTTCTTTGTATTCACACTACACGATTAAGCAACAAAATAATTCCCATATATATTGTTCCTTTAGCTCATGAAAATATTTAAATGTTACATAGAAATCATTGGAAATTCAGTTGGAACTCAACACTTAACAGAGAATGGTGGAAAGCAACAAATAGATATTAAGCTTATAAGATCTCTCTCTCTCTCTCTCTCTCTCTCTCTCACACACACACACACACACACACACACAGAGTGTATAGGCATTAGAGTGGGCAAGACGAGAGATATATGCATAATTTGAAGATAAATGAATCGGGTATATATGCCGCAGAGCTAAGAAGTCAAGTACTAGTGATCTTGTGAAGAGACGATCGATTACAGAAATAGTTAAGGTAATAATTAAGAGAGAGAGTCTACCTGGAATATCCCAAGGCTCGCAGTTGTTAAGGTCAACTTGGATCAAGAGAGGAAGCGGGTGGGGGCAGCCGGTGATCCATTTGAGAAGATAATCGCAAATAAGCTCTTCATCTCTCGGGTGAAACCTAAATCCCGGCGGCAGCTTCGCCTCCACGCTGCTCAAACTGCTCATTTTTCCGGTGACCCCACTTTTTATTTCCTCTTTGTATATGCAACTTTTTTTGTGTACGCCTATCAAATGCCACCCTTACACGCCTCATACCCATATATATATATATACACCCAACTCCTTAATTATTTTAATTTAATTTTCACCAAATATATATAGTTGGAAAGTCAAGAAAGGAATTTGGTGTGAGGGGGAAGCGTTTTGAACTTCGAAATTGATTCGTTTGATGACGTGGACCCTTCACATCTGACGTGGAGGATATATTTCCATTTTCACTCCGCCAACATTATTATTTAATTATTTACTTCACAATCCCATATATATCCATATTGCACCTCATTTCCTAAGTCTAGTGAAGTTCGAGTGGGGGTAATTTCTCAACCAAATTATTACCACGAAGCTAATTAGTTCGAGTTGCAACACTAATAACTGATAAGGACAAACATTGAATATAATTAATGAGCAATTTAATTATTCTATATAGGGTAAATATTAGATATTAAATGTCACAGCATTTGAACTTTTTTTCAATAGTATTACGTTTTTCAATTTTATCAAATTAATACCCAAAGTTTCAATAATTTTTACAGGGCCAATTTTCGAGCACCACAATGTATATGTGAATGTGACGTGGAAGGCCTAGCCTTACACATTTGGCCTCTGTAAAATGGCGTTATCCTCAACACAAGTAAAAAATAAAAATTATATTTCTATTTGTTGTGTAGAAAACAAGTAACCTAAGTGGCTAAACAAATTTGCTCTTGATATGTACCGTTACCTGATCGGCTAAGCAAACTACGATTTCTGTATAGGGTTTATTTTTCGATATTCAAAATTATTTATCGGTTTTATGCACAATATTTGATATTAATTAAGAAGTAAAAACAAGTAGCAAGTGTATAAATGTAACCAAACATTGGGTGATGGTTGCTACACATGATGAAATTAGATAGGAATTGAATGGAATGAAATATGTGATTCTTATGATTGGTATGTATAAGGATTAAGGAATGAACGAATAAGAATGAATAAAATAAATAAAATAATCATAATTTTTATAAGTTATGTTATTATTACTGTAATAATAATAATTATTATTATTATTTAGGAATATTTATTATTATTAATATTATTGTCATTATTGTTGTTGTTGCTATTAATTATTTAATATTAATACTATTATTTTAATATAATTTTTATTTCTATTTTTATTATTATTTTAATATAACTATTTATTATGTTAATATTATTAATAACTATATTTTTCATTATTATTATATTATCTTATTTATTGTTAATAATTACTATTTATTTATTATCATAAATACTACTATTTTATTATTATCATTTTTATTATTAATATTGTTAATATTATCAATTTATAAGATAACAAATAAATAAGAATAATTTTGTCAGAAAAAATAAAATAAATTTGCTAATCCTATGTTTACGGAATAGCTAATACCATGAGAGATGAGAGGAATGACTAATTCTATGTTTATGGAATAAGTATTCTTCGGGAATAGTGATTCTTATCGTTAAAATCTTACCAGCCATAAGATTGGGAATGAACGTAGGAATCACAATTCTAATATCTCATTTCATTCCTACATACCAACCGACACCTCAAGAGGTAAGAATTTTTATTTTCGATTAGAACACACTTTTGTTTTTGAGAAGTAAGCATAAAAATATTATTACGAAAGCAAATCTGCATGTACGATATTTAGGAGCCACGACGGGTAGTTCGATTCTCAAATTATTGCAGACTGATTACTACTGGTAAAATTTGCAAGGCAATAAGCTAGTTTATCGGCCTCCCGTCAGGCGTGCAGCACATCCGAGCACAAGCCAAAGCCTTATAGAGCTCATCACATAAAGCATCAGAACCTCCTTATTTAATAATCAACACTTAGCAATCTTTTACTGGCGATATATAGGATCCGTCTTGAAATTGATTATACATAAACTACTTATATTATTTTCAATCATTCTTATTTGTCTTCAAAATTACGAACGACACACATTCAGAAAAATTTTAGCAAAAATATAATCAAACGTCCCATCTACTTCTATTTGATATGTAGTCAATACAGCAAAAGAATAATGGTTACCATGTATAAACTCAATATATTGAAGAAGAAAAAAAGTAAATAAAAATAAAAATGAAGTATATATGATTTGGTTTGTTTATCATTTTGTCTTACTGAAATTGTGACATAAGTAGAGTCGGGGAACATGAAACAAGCTTGGAATTATAAATTGATTTATGCAACCGCCCTCGATTTCATATAACTCCACTTGCATGTATATACATCACCACACAATACCATCTAATATCACTCGATTAGATATGCAATCTTCAAGCTGACACAGATTTCCCATCTTATAAATCAATGTTTCCAAAGTCTTCGTTGATTCGAAATTTAAGAGAATATAATTAGCAAAGTGCCGGATATTAATCGGGTTTTAATAATTAAAATTCATCTTTTCGATCTAATCGAATGGAAGTGAAAATCGAAGAATCACAAAATAAAAATTTACATAAGAACAAAATTCTTGATCATAGTTTTATCTCGAAACTCATTTACACCGCAATCTTATGGTTCGATCCTTCCTTTGAATTGTAGCTAGTGTGGGTATCCAAATAATGCTATTAAATTCTTAATTAATTTTCTTACGATATTTTCAACACAAGATCGAAATTGTAGGATTGGGCCAAAACAGGAGTGCGTCTTAAACTTGCTAAAATATGAACACCAATAAGAAGAGGGAAAAAAATAATATTAGCTTTGTGAAACATAAACTGTCTAACGTGTTTTCTTCCCATCTCTCTCCTATTTTATTTATTTGACTTATGAGCTAGTCTACTGTGCATCCGTCCGCACAATGTTTACACTATTAATCAGCGTTGGTTTTTTATTAATCTACGGTGGTTTTCTATTAATCAGCGTCCGTACGGTGCAGGCAGATGTACAAGAATTTTTATGTTGACTTATTAATTCGGATATTGCTCCACTTTAAAATTGGAAATGCACTCTCATTAATTGTAGAAAATATTTACTCTACAGATTGAATAGTCAATTAATATAATCGTTTCATTTATGTCAGTAATATATTCAGATTTAGATATGCTATGTCCAAGGTGACACACTCCCCACCTTAAAAATAAAAGTTTCAATTCTTCGTTGCTTCGAAATTAACGAGAATATAATTAGCAAAGATGTGGATTCATTCCAATTTCCAAGTATTACACAAGGGAATCATACTATAAAAAATAACATAAGACTTTTAGCATACAACTTGAGGGCTGACAGCAGCCGACATTATTAGAATTACAACAGCAGAATATTGTTAACGTTGTTGGTACCGCAACTAGGTATCAAGTTGCTTCGATTACGAATCAACCTCGTTAAGCAAACTAATTAGAAACCAGCTAGGTCAATTATTCATAATGCCAAGTTTTTGAACACTTAGGTGATACCCATAATATATAAAATATGAAAGAAATTGTAGTTTCTTGATTAATTTCATTATAGACAAAGAGTTTGAACATTCTAGATGCGATCAAGATAAAGATTGGGGGTTTAAACATTTGGGGTCTGTTAGAATTCGTTCTTGACAACATCTAATGCGCAGCGGAATAATACAATCAAGAACAGATCTTAGATCTATAATTAAAGCATGCGATGAGCCCTAGAACTCGAGATCGAAGACTTACGTGTTTATAACGCCTGTGTAATAGTAAAGCTTCCAAGGAATCCTACGAGGCGTTTCCACAACTATGGTATCCACGTGTATGCCAATCACCGCAGAACAATTCCTCGATATTGAAATCCAACGAGAAGCCAAGAATCTCCAATTGAATTTCACGGTAGTTTTCGTGTTTCTCAATAATGGTCTCGATCAACCTTAATCACAATGATTAGATATCCATTATATATATTATCCATAACCTAGTTGAATGGGCTTTAGGGTTCAATTAATTAATATCCAATAATTAATTAATTAAGCCCATCACTAATATTAGTCCATTAACTTTCAATCTCCCACTGGACTAGTATTAGATAACATACCGCACTATGCATATACCCTTGAACCGAATAACAACACACTTGATAGTGTGACCCAATAGGCCCCATTACCGACGATGATCTAATCAAAGTCCGCACAAAACTCTTGATCTGCAGCGTGAACTCGATATATGACGGACGTTTACGTGGAAAACAAGAAACAAACCTTTACATGAAGTTTATGTAATATCCTTTCATTCATGACACACTCGATTGAGTCTAGGATTTTGCTATGTGTCATCCCAATAGCTCAACCATTTTTCTCATCTTTATTATAAGACTCATATGATCATATTCAATTACTTTAATCAATATATCTCTTACATCGCCAATGACTTTATGGTCGAATAATATAGAAAATAAGTGCTCACCGAAAATCTAATCGAGGAATGAATTTCATTCTTCGCTCAACTACCATTTTCATTTGTCTCATGATGCACCCAATCCAAGCCGTGTCTTGCCACTTGCAAGCGTTGCCTTGGTCAAAGTACATCACTCAACAAACAAAATGTGTAATGACCTCAAGTCTAAGGACTATTACATACTCCACACACTAAGAAATCGTAGACATCAAACAAACGATTTAATAGTTGGGTATACCAATACTCTCCAAAGTATTCATGTGTCCATCACGGATATCAAATATCTCGTAGTTGTGAGAACCACTACATTCTCTAAGAATGTGATGCAGACCACATGCTAACCTATAACATATCATCAATATCTCATTCTTGATGATCATTGGTTAGGGCTATTTTAGAATTATACTATATCATTGATGTCTCACAGCAAAAATGACAGTGATAATTCAAGGGAACAAATAAGAGAATAACGACAAACATCAAAATAATTATTCCATTAAATGTACAAAACCCATAGATAAAACATTATCTTCGATTGTGATCAAAAGTAAGTATGTCTCAATAAATGAGTTTCTAAAACATACAAACTTTAAACTCCCACTGAATCAAAGCCAACATCTCACATGTCTAACACACAAGCTCTCACAACAGCTTGGTAAAAGGATCAGCTAAGATATCATCAGTGGGTACTCTTTCTAATTTTACATTGTTCATTTCTATTATTGAGGGCCACCAACATCTCAAGAAGACAATGAGGCTCATCAAATACAAGATGACACAATAGTATTGCCACCTCCACCTCAAGAAAATCATGATGAAATTCTTGAGAACATCCAAAATAATTATTCCATTAAATGTACAAAACCCATAGATAAAACATTATCTTCGATTGTGATCAAAAGTAAGTATGTCTCAATAAAGGAGTTTCTAAAACATACAAACTTTAAACTCCCACTGAATCAAAGCCAACATCCCACATGTCTAACACACAAGCTCTCACAACAGCTTGGTAAAAGGATCAGCTAAGATATCATCAGTGGGTACTCTTTCTAATTTTACATTGTTCATTTCTATTATTGCTCTAATCGAAGATATCGTCTTGAAATATGTTTGTTTCGTTTGAAACTAACATCGCATGTACCTAGTCACCGATAGCTTGGATGTCCACCATAGCCCCAACAATCTATTAGGTCTATCCCGATAGATCTTGATCCCAAGGATATAGGAGGGCTCACCAAGATCCTTCACCATAAAGGATTTAGACAGCCGCCGGTCTTTACGGATTGCATCATGGATCGGTCGCCCCATAATCGAATGTCATCGACATATATGACCAGTGTATACAACGTTTCCATTCTCGCTTACTATAAACGCGAGGATCCTCTTTGCTTCGACAAAGTCAAACAATTTGATAGCTCACAAAACAAATATTAAAACTCCCGATGCTTGCTTAAGTCCATAAATGGACTTCTTTAGCCTATATACCGCATTCGCCTCTCTTTGATACAAAACCTTCAGGCTGAGTCATGTAGACATCACCTTCTAGTTCTCCATTGAGAAACGCGATTTTGACATCCATTTGTCAAATATCAAAATTGTAGTATGCAGCTATTGCAAGTAAGATCCTAATGGACTTGATTTTGCAACCGCTGAAAAGGTCTCATCATAGTCAACTATAACCTTTGCCACCAACCTTACCATCCGCATTTCTCTTCCTTTGAAGATCCATTTGCAGCCCATGGGGTAAAACCCATCTTGGTAAGTCATCAACTAGTTCCCGGACTAAATTGAAATACATCGAGTCCATTTCGGATATTAAGGCTTCGCCACATCTTTGAATCGGTGCGGACACCGCTTCATTATAGGTCTTAGGTTCATCATCATCCGATTCGACTTCATCATCTTGGTTCTCAACCATTAGATTCAATCTTCGGTGCACGACGAGTCCTCTCGGCCTATCGAGTTGGGTTGTTCTTGCGAGTTCAGGTGTTCATTCCGAACGTGAGTAGGTTCTTCCGTGTTGATTTAATCAATATTTTGGATGTTCTCAAGAATTTCATCATGATTTTCTTGAGGTGGAGTGGCACAACTATTGTGTCATCTTGTATTTGATGAGCCTCATTGTCTTTCTCGAGATGTTGGTGGCCCTCAAGAGTCATTTCCCCTCCCAATAGCTCATCAAATACTCTCACTGAATTCTTGTTTACACCATTAAACAATCATTCGTCCTCTGTGTCGTTTTGTGGTTCTTGAATTGCTTCAAGATCTACCTCGTTGTGACCTTGTTCCTTGGAAACATAAGAGTCTTCAAGAAACGTCACATTCCTAGAAATGATCACCTTGTGATCTCCAGGTGAGTAGAATTCATATCCTCTAGTTTCCTTAGGATATCCCACAAGATAACACTTCTCACTTTTAGATTCCAACTTATCAGTCTGCATCTTTTAACAAAAGCAGGACAACCCCAGGTCCGCATATGTTTAAGATTTGCCATTTTACCACACCATAGTACATATGGCGTTTTCTCGACTGACTTAGATGGAACCCTATTCAGAATATAAACGACAGTTAGTAAGGCATGGCCCCAAAGGAATAAATGGAGACTTGCGAAACTCATCATGGATCGAACCATATCTAATAAAGTTTGATTTCTTCTCTCGGATACACCATTCAGCTGTGGTGTTCCCGGAGGTGTCCAGTCTGATCGGATTCCATGTGATTCCAAGTAATCAAGAAATTCTCGGCTTAAGTATTCCCTCCTCGATCGATCGAAGACTCTTAATACTTTTACAGTTGTTTCGACTTCTAACTTAAACTCTTTAAATTTATCAAGAGCACCGGATTTGTGTTTCATTAGATACACATATCCATATCTTGAAAAATCATCGATGAAAGTTATGAAGTACGAATATCCACCTTTGCTTGAGTTGGAAACGGTCCACACACATCCGAGTGGATCAACTCTAGCAATTCTTTGCACGTAACCCTTTCCCGTAAAGTGGTTTCTTAGTCATCTTTCCTTTGAGACAAGATTCACAAGTACCATATGATTCAAAATCAAATGATGTGAGATAATCCAATTTTCTCGCCTTGCTATCCTTTCTCGTTGATATGATCAAGTCTACAATGCCAAAGATAAGTAGCATTATTATTACATTTAGCTTAGGTCGTTTGTTTTGCACATTGTAAATATTTTGTTCACATTCAAGCATATATAAACCATTCGAAGAGAAGCATTTCCATAAAGAACTCCATTAAGCGAAAAAGTACAACGACTATTTCCAAAATGGAATGAAACCCCTTCAATGTCTAACATAGGAATGGAAATAATATTCTTGAAATAGCAAGAACAAAATAACATTGATGTAAATTTAGTCTATGTCCCGAAGGAAGATCTAATCTATAAGTCCTACGCGTTCGTGACAACTTGTGCTCCATTTTCCACGCAGATCGACCTTCCAGGATTCACCTTTCGGTCATCACTAAGTCCCGCACATTATTACAAATGTGTGAGGCACATCCGTATCTAATACCCAAGAATGTGAATTATTTATGACATATTTATCTCAATGACAAACATACCGAGTCATACCCAATGCACCTCGTGCCTTAAACTTTAAGGCGATCTCTCTTCGGTGCCCTTCTCATGACGTAGCAGGCACTCATCCTTTGCAAATGTCGGCTTCTTCTTTGAACCCTCCACTCTTCTTAGGCTTGAAGACATCGATGCCTTCTTCTTTCTTTTCTTTGCTTTTTCTTCCCTTTGGAAGATTGAGCGAAAAGAGCTCACCATGAGCACAGATTTACCATCGAGTAGAGGATTCAAAGTCTTCAACATGTTGTGAAGATCAGACAATCCCACCTTAGTATTGTTCATATTGAAATTCACTATGAAGTTCGCAAATGAACCAGGTAGCGATTGTAAAACTAGGTTGGTTGAGACATTGGTTGGCAAGGTCGTACCAATTGAAGCCAGCCTCTCAATTAACCCAATCATCTTCAAAACATGTTCGAGACCTTGCTCTATCATGAAGTGTACACTTGAATAGATCTCGAGTATCTCATACTCCAAAGTTTGTGCCTGTAAGGCAAACGGACTTTCAAGTGTGAATCATTTCATAAGGAAGCATGCTTTCATGTTGCCTCTGCAGTTCCAAACTCATGGAAGTCAACATGATGCCATGAGCCGACATAGCATCCTCAACGTCTTTCTTATGAGCGACTTGTCAAACGAGGCATACTCGGAGAAAGCTCATCGTGGATGTTCTTGATTGGTTTGTCCAAGACATACTCAATCTTTTGGTCCTTAATACCAAACGCAGTAACGCAACCAATCCGGATAGTTTGACCCAGTCAAACAATTTGTTTCCACCAAACATTTAAACAACATAGAAGACATCGAATCGAAGCGAAAAATAAAGAAATAGAACAAAATTAGAACAAAGAAAACACATATCACAATCGTATCACTAATCAAACAAGGGTTTATTGATTGATTAGCTCCCACTAATTTTAACATATATTGCACCCCAAATGCAAAATACGGATTTATAACAAATATATAAATCTTAGTAGTCCAAGATCCAAGTCAATATTATTACACTCTGCTTTGGTGATGATGTAAATAATATCACTCGGTGGCCTCAAGCCGATTGCAACATTGATTTGTAGCGATTCAAGTCTTATATTATCATAGCCTCTGCTTTGTCGATGACTACAATAATAATACTTGGTCGGTTTCAAAACCGATCACAACAAATAAATTTACAATTCTTGGTTTATTAATCCAATTAATATGCATCCACTAATTATTTTGATCGCTTTGTCGTTTCAAAATAATTAAGCAAATCAACCCCATCACACGATGCCAACCATGCATCTATGAATGAGCCTTTGCTTTGTCGATTTGGGAGTAAACACTTTGGTGTAAAACTCTTGGACGAAAGAGGTTAGGATCCTCATACAATTATGATGGACGATGCGTTTTGTTTCAAAAACTAGACTTGTATTTTAGTGGGGATAAAACATGTGATACTAATTGTATATTTAATATCCAATATTAAATTAAAACAATTCTGGTGCCGCCTACCCAGGCATGAAATGCGGACCACATATATTGGGCCGCCACCCAAACATAGTAATCTGGACTATAAGTATTAGGCGCCGCTACCAAACATAAAAGCGGTCTTTAACTACTATAGTTAAAATAAGCATAAAATCAAATAGCATGCTTATCACAGAAAACAGCAAATAGGGCTCAACGAATAAATTCATTAATCTAATTAATAATTTAATTCTCTAATTAAAAGTGGATGTATGAATTTTATATTAATTCCAAATTAATATAAACATTCATTTAGTATTATTATTTCTAAAATAATAATCAAATGAGATTTATTAATCTAATTAATAAATCAATTTTCAAATATATGAACATAAGTAAATTATGTTAATTCTAAATTAACATAAAATCAAACTTTATACTATTATTTCAAAAATAATAATAAAGTCAAAATTTATTAATCTAATTAATAAATTAATGTCCAAAACCATGATTAGATTTATTAATTCTAAATTAATAAAATTAAATCCATGTACATAATTAGATTGCATTAATTCTAAATTAATATAAAATCGAAATTAATGTTATTATTTGAAAATAATAATATTAAAATAAAATTTATTAATCCAATTAATAAATTAATTTTGTAATTGAAAATTGGATTTTATTAATTCAAAATTAATAACAAAAACGTTTTTTAAGCATAATGACCGAAAAGGGTCGCCACATTTAAAACCAAAACGCCCAAAACACGTCTTGAACATCCGAGCCGCGGCCCGGCAATAGAAAAAAGCTCACACCGCGGTCGCCACGGCCCGCACGGAAGCCCGGCTCGCGTGAAGCGGGCGTGGCCCAATCGCGCCAAGCCGGCCATGGACGCCCGCCGCCTGCGCCCCGGTAGCGACGTTAGGGTTTCGAGAGAAGGCGGCGCCGCCTCTCCGTTCGCCCGACGCCGCGACTCCGCCGACGCCCACGCCTAGCGTGCGACGTCGGACGCCAACGTCTCCACGCCCAGCCGCGACGGACGCCTAACGCCAAGACACGCCCACGCGTAGCGTCGCGACTTCACCCGAGTTCGGCGGTGCCGCCGCCTTCACCTTCGCGATTTCTTTTCTCCTCCGTCTTCGCGACTTCGGCGAGAAGAAACGTCTTGCATAAAGACGGTCGCGCGTGTGATTTAGCGCTGCGCGCTTTGCGCGCGTCGTCGACCGCCGTGTCTTCGCGATTCCGTGGCGGCGGACATTGAAAAGGACGTCGGCGTTTTAATTTCGAAAACAAATTCATATTTTCGATTTTTTCGATTTTCGAAATAAATTTTTAATTACACAAATTAAAATTCGATTTCCAAAATCGGTTTCCAAATTCTTGATTTTCCAAAACCAAATCGATTTGATTTTTCATAAAACATAATCAGATTTTCCAAAAATCAAAATAACAAAATCCACAATTAAATTAGAACATGAATTAATTATAAATCGAGCCCCGGGCTCTGACACCACTGTTAGAATTCGTTCTTGACAACATCTAACGCTGCAATGGAATAATACAATCAAGAACGGATCTTAGATCTATAAATAAAGCACGCGATGAGCCCTAGAACTCGAGATCGAAGACTTACGTGTTTATAACGCCTGGGTAATAGTAAAGCTTCCAGGAATCCTACGAGGCGTTTCCACAACTATGGTATCACGTGTATGCCAATCAATCGCAGAACAATTCCTCGATATTGAAATCCAACGAGAGAAGTCGAGAATCTCCAATTGAATTTCACGGTAGTTTTCGTGTTTCAATAATGGTCGATCAACCTTAATCACAATGATTAGATATCCATTATATATATTATCCATAACCTAGTTGCATGGGCTTTAGGGTTCAATTAATTAATATCCAATAATTAATTAATTAAGCCCATCACTAATATTAGTCCATTAACTTTCAGGGTCGACAATGAAATGTCGAAGGCAACAATTTAGTGAAAATAGAGAAATAAAAATGCGAGAGGAATAATTCCAAAACCTTCGTTATCTGAGAAATAGATAGAGACCATCTAAGTAGCTGGATATTTCGATAAGAATTACAGCAGTTTCATGGCGTTAACGACACATCGTGATAGCTTCCATAATAATATTGGCATTATGTAAAGCGTTTTTGACCGAATGCTTATCAAAAGGATGTGTTGATTATGTAGTTAGATGTGCGCTAAGTACATTGAATAGTTCATTTATTTCTATGATGGCAACTTCTGAGGCTATTAAGTTGACGAAACTTACATCAATTAATGCTCTTAGAATGGCTATTCTATTTTAGGTCTTTCAATTTTACATTGAATGGATCGGGAATAGGGAAAAGCAGAGCGGTAAAGTTGAATAGAAAAAGTGCTTCAAAGAGTTCTAGTTGATCAAGCACTTATAGTTACCTAGCTATACCTCAAACTATCCTTAAAAAATAAAGGAAAAGATATTTCTTGATTATTAGAGTCAGTATTATGTTAAACATATTTAGGATTGTTAGGTGGAAAAATGAATGATCCAACAAAAAATAGTCCCTGTCATCACACCGTAGAAGCCTCGAGCGACCAAACATAGAGAAAAGAAGCTTATCTAGGTTTATAAGCCTTCGCATCAAACAGTTGGCGACCGCAACTACTTTCCACCCCGATTCTCTTTTCTTTGTCGCGTTTCAATCTCGGCGTACCACATGTAGAAGACAGAAATGAAATGCAAGATTGAAATACAGGAGAGAACTCAATGACTAACTTCAACGAGAAGGAAAAACAGAATAGCACACAACGAAAATAACATGCATTAACTCGGATGTCACATACCAAAAAAAGCTCTGTTTTCCAGATCATACGACCGAATCTAATTTTATTTAAAATTTGCTACATTCACTGGTCCCAACTCCTTTAAAAATACCAAACATCACACACTTGATAAGCTGCAATACAGAGAAAACAAAAGAGGATGCCATTTTCACATAAACACCCACTGCAATGAAAAACAAAAGCATCAACTCCCTTTAATCTCCTGGGATAAAGTTTGGTGGACACCACGGATCAGATGAATTCTTTTTACTCTTAGTAGCACTCAAGCCAAGTAGAAAATGCATCTTCGCCCCATTGAAAATAGTAACAGAAACGGGTGTTTGGAAGTGGGGGGCTGTCCATCCACCTTGAATTGTTGTATGTGTTACGTTGCATTAAATGCAACAGGCGAGAGCACCAGCTTCTGATCAACTTCTGCTGCAGAGCAGACAGTTCAGATGCGATCTCATTAATGGGCAAACATGCATCATTAGACGGCCTTCTTCAATCAAGTCTAAAGATTGTTTCAGATCTTTCTAGCTATTAAAGCCACATTCCTTGGAGATAATACAGGATCAAATAGAGGTACCATAACCGCCTCACTAACCACATTGCTCTGCTCCTGGAGATACAGTAACCTATCCAGCAGCAGTAAAGTCTCTAAAATAGGTCCTAGAGCAGCCCGTAGTGTCCAATACGGCCCCACAAGTTCCTGGAGTCAAAAAGTTTATCCATCTGATTTAAGAGAATATACTAAGAAAATACTGCACCTCCAATATTTTAAGAATAACTTTCCAACATCTATCATATAGGAATTTGTATTTGAACAAGGAAACTAAAAGGGCACTATTCAAAAGAAGCTCTAAAGCACCTAAATGTGTAGATTAGAGACATACAAACACATTAGAGACATACAAACACATGCAAACCCTGTAGGTGGATGCACACCCATATATATACATGATAGAAGAAAAACATACAGTTTTGCACTTGTTGAAAGGTTGATTTAACAACCCTGCATGTAAACAGTAAACATGCTTTACCACGGAAAACTATATCAAACCACATCTGAAGGCAAAAATAAAATAAAAATGGAACATCATCTTGATCTATCAAAACAATAGACAGAAAACATCCAAAAAATATCAGAAATTTAGGAAAACTTACAGAAAATTCTTCTGTTTCCTTCCACACACTAGAATATTCAATATCCTGTGAATCATTCAACTCAAGCCGATCTAATCCAGACTTGCAGAACTTCACAAACATGGAGTATCTATTAACATCATGAGACTCTTCATTTGAAGATTCTGGATACGAATAAGGTTCATTAAGCAAATGATTTCTAGCCCAGGAGGAACCTGCAACAGTATCATAATTGAAATTATAAAACCATATGCAAGATAGAGTATATAACTTTCTATCAGCTGGCCTAAAACTATAGTAAATATGTCGACAAAAGCACCAGTTTCTCTTTTTCTTTAATTCTGGGAGTGGGTGATGTCTTCACCCTTAATGAGTTATAATGGCGTCAACTGTAAACCATGAAGTCTCAAAAGATATCCAGAAGATTTCACTGAGAAAAACAACTGTAACTTCATACCAATAAGCCAACTTCGGCAGAGTGGGGTTCAAGAAATGAAAGACCTACAGTTTTTCTTAAAGAAAGATTCAGTACTATCAGCTGGATCCGCATCCGACTCCAGGGTCCTTCGGTTGTGTTGGCGGCGCATAGCCTTGCCTTGACGGCCTATAGAAGGGTTTCTACATATGGTTTCAGGATAGTACTGGAAAAGAACCTTCAAGAAAATCATCTTGATTAGTGAAACATTATCAGAAAATGAAGTAATTTATGCATTTCAGTGACTAAACATAGTTATGCCGATGGATACCATAATATCCAGCCACAGCTAACTTGGCTTAATCCAAGGAATGCTAGTGCTAAATTAAGATATAGGTCACAGATAAAAACTCTCAAAATAAATACTGTTGTGTGTACCATCTGAAAAGAAGCACGAAATGCATGAAGCTCAAAATTGTGGAGCCCAGCAGCTTCTCCCAAAGCTCTCCATCTATCTGGACTCTAATGAAGTTAATCAAGGTCAGCAAAATGGTTGATGCTCACATAAAACAGCTGGAGATTTGAGGTACAGAAATTAGCAGAAGTAGATCAAGACATTATATCCTGAAATGGTCCAATAAAAATAAAGCTAATATGTCAACCATACTCAGGGTGAAACAGGCAACAAAAGAAGCCTCTAACATCAAAACAAAGCAAAATACTAGCTGAAGCAGCATCCATCAAAACACAATAATGCAATACCAGACACTTTCATTGGACGTGACATGAGAAACTAAGTCTATATTACATAGATTCCTAACTTTGTGGTTGTCTCAGCTGCACCATATGAAATTTTATGCACTTTGGCATTTTGAACCCGAGTAATTCAACACTTAGCCAAAATTCAATCTAGCATCTATTAGGTGTTGGAAGGCAAGGCAAAATGAAAGCTACCTGACAGGCGAGGTCACGGGCATTTTTTCCTAGCTTAAAACTTGCACATTTAGCACCTTTACTCACTGGGAAACCATACTGACTATCAGCCTCTATGGTGTCATCTTCAGATAATAAGTTATAACAACAACCAATGCTTATCACTGCTTTAACTTCCTCACATTCCATGAATGTCCTAAATACAAATAACTAGAAGTTAGCCACTACAATAAACAAATATAATGCAGAAGCTTCACGATGAGTTCATATAAACAAAATACATGAATGCAGAAAACTACAGTAAACTGCAAGTAATAAGCTCAAATAGTAACACCACCAACAACATTGATACCTTGCAACCTAAAAGCTCGAGGACAAAAGAATATAAAGGTATCTTATAACCATGCAAAAAATTATGAAGACCAGTGAACACAAGAGATTATCTGACTTTCACCTAAGCATTGTCACTGAAAGATCTCCGCAGGCATGAAGTCCAGCCAGAACCAATGAAGACTTGGCATTGGCTTTCAAGGACGAGAGAGGTTTACTTTCATGAATTTCTTCTGGGAATTTTCTATCAGCCTGTTCTCTGATAACTGTAGGCTTATCCAAATCATCAACCTGGACTAAGGAGCTGCTGACATCTTTCAATGTTGCAGGGGATAGCACTTGGCATGTGACTGTTCTGGGTCTGGTGAAACCTTTATTTTGTAATCTGGTAAAAGAATTCAATCAGTCTCTAAGATAAAATGCAAAATAAAATTATCTCAATCAGCATATAGATTAGGCAATATAATTCAACAGAAATGTTTTAGTCAGCAGCAAGCTCTGTGCAACAAACAGGCTTGGCCAGCAATCACAGAAGAGTATTGAATCCACTGATGACCAATATGAGAAGCAAAACAACTCAGTATCAGGGAAACTTTCAATTAGGAAAACAAGTTATGTACATAAAAGTCAAAGTATTATATATAGAAGATGTGAAGTTGACTTATCAAAACAGCCCTAAGAAATTTCTAGTGGCAAAATGAGTTGACATAAAGGAAATAGAACAATAAGAGTAACTGCAAAGCCATCAAAGCAGTTTATGGATGGTAAGGAGATCTCACACAGGACATATTGTCCATTCTTAGGTGCTCCAACTTTCAAAAATTATAAACTAGAAAATAATTTTTATATGAGAAGTAGGGATGTACATGACCCTGGCTACATGGATTTTCGATCAAGTCCTACAAGAGTCTCAACTCTGATGTCGAGCTGCTTCTAATCAGAAGTAAATCACTGATTGGTTTTCAGACTACACACAGAAGCTCATCAGCTAGAATTGATTTTAGTAAAATCAACACAAAACACCCCATTTCACTGAAATGATTATGTCAGTCTATCGGAGAGCTAACTCTAATGTTTCTCAGGAGATGTCATGTAAGAAATTAAGCATGGATTTATTTCTTACTGACAAGTACATCAGATCAAAATTACACATTTGACACTTTAATGAGAAAAGATGGAGATGCATGCATGCTATAGCGAGAATTATGAGCACGCGTGACACTGGTGAAGGAAACTGATGCCATTTAGTTGCTAAATATAAGGTAGTGGGGTAGAGAGAGAGAGAGAGAGATCATCTAACTAAACCAGTAATCAGAAAAGCACTAGCTTTTTGAGAAAGAATAAGCATGTGTGAAAAAAGAAGCAGTTGTATGAAAATCGAAAGACCAACAAATTTATATGTATGAAATGTATCTCACACCTAGATTTGCATAATTTAGCTGCATAATATTTCTCAATTCGTTTAGCCCGTGCATCTGTAATGCTCCCATGGTGGGAAGAGGCATCAATTGCTATTACAGAAAGATCTTGCTCAAAGGAAAGAACTTGAGCAAGGTAACCCTGAAAAACCAAGAGCCATTAAGCTTCAAAATATCTGGAACAAGTTAGAGAATCACAATTTCCTCGACTGAACAGGAGCTAGGATGTGGGTGGAGTATGTGTCTATGTAAATATTATCCTCAAAATACAAAGCGATAGGTACAACACCTGACCCGAACCAACATCGACGACAGTGTCGGCTCCAACTCTCCTAGCAATTGAACCGATAACAGCAGCAAGGGCTTCTATCTACTCAGGCAAACATCAAATATGAGTAAGTTATCCCTCCAAGTTCCACTAATTTAACTGTTAAATAAAGCCAAAAGACATCATATTAACTTCTAAGTTCTAATTTATAGACATGTGGTTTATTAGCTTACAATCGACTTCAACCTCTCTCAAAATTCTTTAGAAATTTAATGTGCGCTTTTTACAGGCAAATTAATATATCTTAGACCTTTTCTATTGCAACTATTCTGGAACTGACTTGTGACCTGATTACATGTGCACGATGGATCAACGTGCAGGAAATTAAGATTCCTTAGTAACTTTAGGACTCCACTTATAAAATACAGGGTAGATGAACAACTTTTGGGGTCAATTTAAATTACAAGTTGCTTCATACGCTAAATAATAAGCAAATAGTTATGTCAAGGAAATAAAAATATTCGAAGGGAAAAAGGCGAACATATGCCACCTACTTCATGTTTTTTCTTCCGGTTCATGCCTTGGGTAATAACGTTATTCAGTTCTGCTACTCTCACACCTGGGAAAGCCTGGAAAGACAAATGAAGAAACTCAAGCCAAAATCTATGCTCCTAATGAATTCTAAGAAATTTGCTCAGTAGTTTAAACACAATTTTATAGACAAAATAAAAATAAAAATGAAGGTAATTGTATCAGTAAAATTCCACGATGCATCCACGGAATCTTTTTTTTTCTCAGCTGAATGACAACAAACAGCTGAAGCAAATAAAACACGATGCCATCTTCAACGAAACTAACATCAGAACACATTTCCCACAACTATGCAGGCTCAATTCAATACGAGACATTTAGAATTAACATAACGAATGGCTTTAAGAAATACCTCCTGTATATCTGCCTGGTGCCGAGGAAGACTAAGGAACCTCACTGTGAGAACATATTCCTTAAGAGAAGCAGGCCAATGATCCTGTCATCAGGAAAACTTGGAGTCACATAGAAACAGTGTGAAGCAGCATGTTCTAATTACAGATTATGTTCATTTGCCTTCAAGTGAGCAATATATCAGGCTTTATGAATTATGCATAAAAAGGTGAATTTACATAACGCAAAACCAGCCACCGACAAAGCAGCCGATATACCAGCATAAAATCAAGAGAGGGAAGAAATACCTGGACCACACCAGAAGGAATTTGCAGGAGTTTCTCGACAGGCTCTTTCCGCAGGCAATCCATCCACTCTCCATCAACTGCTTCCCACAGTCTATCCTGGTGCATTTTATCAAATTCACATAAAACAATACATACTTGATGCAAGGGAATTTGTCAAAAAAAAACTATTTAATTTAACAAGCAGGAAATTTGCCTTGAAGAAATTGACGACGTGAGCGTCTAAGAAGAATCGGTAGCGTTCGAGGAAGCCTATTATGCCATGGATCCACTCCAGAGTTTCTCTTGCCGTAACGCACGAGTATTTGCGGTCGCCGCCTACGCCTCCAGCCATGCCGTCGCCCAACGGTTCTGATTTCCTAAACGTTAAACACTAGTTTCTCCGCGAAATCGCAGCAAAAGCGTTCCGCGCAAATGCAGGTGCTAAAATGCTATGCTAAAACTTTTACTTTTGTTTCCCCCATTCTTTAGCCCAACAGAGTACGACTCTAGTTTCCTGAGTTGGGCCATAGGTTTGGGTTGTTGAAGAGCCTGGCCCATAATAGAAATACAGGAGCCTAAGCCTCTTAAGCGTTCGTTACATTTTGTAAGATATTTAATATTTACCTTTGAAATATATATACATATATATAATTGTGTACGACTAACATTTTTACAATAATGAATCCAACATTAGTATATAATTTTATCAGGCCAATTTTTGTGGTTCTTGTACAAGCACGATGGTATTTAATATGAATATTATAACTTTCTAGTGTTGTAACACATGGTGGGCATCACAACATATCAATTATTATGCCTGAGATATTTTCTTCTCTTTTTTATATTTTCTTTATTAATGGGTTTTAGTAGTAACTAATTATATTTTGGGTTATGGCCAAATGAGGAAATTAGTCAAAATGAGTATCAATGACCAACAATCCAAGTACAATTTCGTAATCAATCTCTATATATGTTCCAAATCCAGCTTTCTATTAATTTACCCACCAACCTTAATTCTTTCAATATCGCTAACTTCTTAAAAAAAAGGTTATTGGCGTCTAAATACATGAACTTTGGACATATTTTGGTTTTTTTCACGAACTTTAAATTTTGTCAATAAATACACGAACTTAACATCATTGTGATTTTTCCCACAAATTGAAAAACGGTCAAAATTGAAACTGACGTGGCAGTCAACGTGGCGCTACTTCATCAAAACGACATCGTTTTATTTATACAACATATATTAATTGACGGTTAAATACATGAACTTTGGATCTATTTTGATTTTTCTCATGAACTTTAAAAATTTGTCAAATAATACACACTTATCATTATTGTAATTTTTTTCATAAATTGAATGACGGTCAAAATTAAAGCTGATATAACAATCGACGTAATATCACATTATTAAAACGACATCGTTTTACTTGTACAATATGTATTTAAAAAATATCTTAAATCCACATTAACTTACACTCACACCGCATCTCACCCCACCCCATCTCTCTTTCTCTAACCTTAACTTACGATAAGGTTTAAGTTTATCGTTTTCTTATACAATATGTGTTAAAAAAAATCTTAAATCCACCTTGACTCACACTCACACTGCATCCCACCCCACCTATCTTCTCTTCTCCAACCTCAACTTACGATAAGGTTTAGGTTGGAGATGGTTATGGTGTATTTAAGATCTTTTAAATACATATTGTATAAGTAAACGACGTCGCCTTAATAATGTGATATCACGTCGATTGTTATATCACTTTAATTTTGATCGTCACTCAATTTATGAAAAAATTACAATAATGTTAAGTGTGTATTTATTGACAAATTTTTAAAGTTCGTGTGAAAACAAAATAGACCCAAAGTTCATGTATTTAACAGTCAATTAATATATATTGGTATAAATAAACGACGTCGTTTTGATGAAGTGGCGCCACGCCGACCGCCACGCCGCTTCAATTTTGACTGTTTTTCAATTTTGACCGTTTTTCAACTTGTGGAAAAAATCACAATGATGTTAAGTTCGTGTATTTATTGATAATTTTTAAAGTTCATGGAAAAAACCAAAATATGTCCAAAGTTCATGTATTTAGGCGTCAATAATCCAAAAAAAAAATGATAAGCTAACTTCTTCAAATAGTATTTTCCTCAAATTTAGTCCTAAGTTCATGTTGCAAGTCTGAACCTAATTGAGGATAATAATTACGGTTGAAAAATAGTACTTTCGTACTAGAACCAAGTTATAAACTAACCTTGGTGAAAGTGAAAGCTTTGGCCCATTTTTCTAATAGTGATAGCAGAGAGAGAGAGAGATTGAATTAGTAAGTAATTTTTTCGTCTCATTCAAGATGACATCATGTTTTTTTTTTAGAAAATAATTATCTTTTCAAGAATTGTGAAATCTACATATTTTTTGTCATTTTAATCACTTTATATTCTTATCATAAATAACCGTACCGAAAAAAATGAACCGTTTTAGGTTGGACGTAAGGAGTATTATATAGATATCCAAGTGATTGTGATCAGAGAAGGGGGTGAATGAAATATGACATGGCTGTCAAAATCCATGAGTGACAGCCAATAATTGGCTGCCGTTTCCGGGAAGCAAGGTATATCCAAATCCGGTGCTCCGGCAAGGCATGGCGGCGACGGAGCCAGCAGCCACCAACTCCACCACGTTTCAAGAATCCAGTTGTATTAGTAAATTACGCTATCTGGAACCTGTGGCCGCGTAGATTTAGATTTCGGAGGTGTGGTTATGTGAATCAGGATGCTGGAGATCTTAAGTTTGTTCCAGCCATTCGATTCTCATATAAATGAAGTTATTGTATTTTATGAGATTTAACAGTTTGTGGTATGATAATACCTGAAATAACATTTATTGATGTCAGGATGTCATAATTATCTAGAAAT
Source organism: Salvia rosmarinus (assembly GCA_036937905.1). Classification (NCBI taxonomy): domain Eukaryota; kingdom Viridiplantae; phylum Streptophyta; class Magnoliopsida; order Lamiales; family Lamiaceae; genus Salvia; species Salvia rosmarinus. The sequence continues at coordinate 80,844,285 of CM072814.1, read as the reverse complement.
TTATTTTGCGACATTATATGATCCAAAAGATCTAGAGAATAATTAAAATTAATGAAGCTGCCAACAAATAGCACACTACGGGCGTGTTTGGTAGCCTAGATAAGGCCTGGATAGCTAAGGTATCTTGGCTAATATCTTGTTTGGTATCCTAGTTAACTAAACCCAGAGGCCCGTATTAGAGACGAGGCCCGAGATTAATTCACTGTTACATGTCCATTACAGAACCCGAAATATACGTCCGATTCCTTGACTAATTAGAACAGGAGTACAGATAATATTTACACATTACAAAAATGCCCTTCTAAAACCCCTGCCTTGGTTCACTCTCTACTCACAGCATCCATGGCGGTTCACCTCTATTCACAGCATCCATGGCGGAAAAACTAGCTCTCCCTCTTATCCTCCCAAACCCACATCCCTCTAAACCTCTCTTCCACGACCACTCCAGTTCCACCGCCGCACCTCCTCTCCCTCCTCCGCCCAATTTATCCCCTCTCTTCCACGACTTCCTCAATTCCCACTCCTCAATTCATCAATTTATCCCCTCCACTCCAGTTCCACGTCCAGAGCTATCTGCTTTGCTTAGGTTTAGAATTGAAGAGTCCGAATTTTCAGAGGATTACAAATCACAACAGCACACAAACATGAAAACACCCATCAACAGCAAACAAACATGCTTCAGAGAATTTAAATTGAATAATTTTAGTCTTCCTAACTTGATGGCTATGGACCTGCTGTGAGATGGCTATGGTAGCAGTTGGCGACGGCGGGAGGGGGAGGTGGGAGGGGAAGGAGGTGATGGTGGTGATGAGAAGTGCGGTGGGGGCGGCGGCGGTGGGGTGTTGTACAGAAGAGTAGTTTAGTTTTTGGGGAAATGGGTGTACAGAAGAGTAGTTTAGTTTTTGGGGAAATATAGTTTAGGGTAGAATTGTCATTTTTTATTTGTCATAAGGTTATATTTGTCATTTCATTCTTAATCTATATTTTTAACTAATGTACCAAACAAACAAGTTTGCTATCTATATTATTATATCTTATCTACCAAACAATAAGATACGATACCAATCTACGATACATATCTTACTTTTATCTATCTTGATATATCTAAACATATCTACCAAACGAGCCCTACATGTTAAACCTTAATGATGAGTTGTAAATTCTAACAACTGGGTGAGAAGCAAAAAGGTAGGCTACTAAGAGATGATGATATAGTACAATTATTGAACATTACAGATTATTCTTGTTAGCATTCAGTACTAGATCTAAGTAGTTGAAGATACTTCATAAGCGAAATAAGTATTTATTTTTATTTTTTGGTATAAGATAAATATAATACAAAAGTGTTACGTCTCACGCCATGTGAGAAATCAAAGGTCTGACTGGTTTACAATTATACTAATGTTATTTTTAGCAACTCGATTGATATTTCCATAGCAATAAGGAATAATACATAGGCCATATTTGTTACCAATATATCAGTAGATTTTTTTTAGGGCCCTTCTAGCTTTAGCCCAGAGTCGGGCCTGGCTTTGGGTCTGAAAGGGATTTCTTCTTTCTGCAGGGGTCTACTAGCAAATTTCAAGTTGAACAAAGGGGTGTAGTGTAAATAATTACTTTACTCTGTTTGAGAGTTGGCGGGAGTAAGATGAGTAGATGATAAATTTGGTATGAAAAAGATCACGTGATGTATGAGTGAGGAGAGGGGACACCACGGCAGGAAAAAAGAAACTCTACCCTTCCTTTTTCTCAGAACAAATCAATCATTTGTCTTTCCACTTTTCACTAATTTTTTGTGGACAATTATTATATTTAGAGCTTGATTCATTTTATTTTCATAAGGGCATCTCTTGATGCCCAAGAGATGCAACTAATTTACAGCAATTTTGCTCTATTTTACAGCAAATTAATGCACTCCATTTCCAACAGTGCTACTCTATTTTATAGCAAAAGATGGAAATCCTATAATACTCCCCTTAATTTGTTTTAATCTTAAAGATATATTAAACTTATATGAATTAATGATGAATAAAAATAGAGACCAAAAAGCACATATCATTTGTATTTTCAATAATTATATCTCTAGTTATTTTATGTATTTTTTTGTGTTTTGATAATTTATAGTTGTTGTGATTTTATATTTCAATGTAATTTTGCTTTCAATATCGAATTAAAATTAATATTAATTTATAGATAAATTAAAATAAATTCAAATAGATAAATATAATAAAAAATAGAATAGCACAGCTACAGTGCTACTCTATTAATTGTGCAGCACTATAGAAATCTTCAAAGTACAACAAAAATGGCATAGCTTTGGAGAGATTTCCACTGCAAAAAGACGTTGAGCATTATATTACATCTCCTGTTGGGAAATAGAAATGGTCTAAGAGCACCAAAATTAAGTTTGTTTGAATTTAACTACGATGCGTTCCCTTCAAATTTTAGATGGTGTATCATCAACCTTCAACCAAACAATCACTTTAATGCATTTTTTTTCCTTTTTAATTGGGAAGGGATTTGATGATTGAATCCCTATTTTGCACTCTTATAAGAGTGAGGACTAGCAAGTTTCGTGATAATTTTTCAATAGTCAATTGTTGTAATAGAATGTTCACTCAAACTTGCAAGTTCACACAACTTTGAAAATGTTACAATTACAAAACGGTTTTTTAAGTCATTCCAATTATAGAATCCTAAGTTTGTTCAGCAATAAATAATAAACTACATCATTTTGTTGGTAAATTATACTGTTTTAGTGGTACATATCGGACAAACTTGGATTATAAATTTGGGGATAAATAGTTGCGAACAAATTGAAGAGATGGCATTATAATTACAACATTTTAAAAATTGCATTAAATTATGAATTTGGATAAAATTATGATATCTCTAATTACTAATTACTTGCATTTTATTCTTGATTACTAATTACGAACTCAATATGGGTCCCAAATAAAATGGGAAAAGTACAATGCGTCAATTATAGTTTTATAGGGGGGTAGAAACATTCTCTATCGTAATACCATAGAAATTTTATTTTTTATATATATACAATAGTACATTTCATATATTACACAAAAAATATTACAAAATCAATCTTTTTTGTCAATTAATACAGAAATTTAAAAAAGGCGTCACGGTGGACTTGAACCGAGACCTTTGGCTCAAGATTAACCACTCTACCACAGCCAACACACACACACACACAAAAATCAATCTAGTGCCTCATGAAGTCAACAACAAAATTGAGATTGAAGACTCGAAACAAAAACTTCCTATTTAGGCTTCACTCTACTAATTCCTGAAGATGATACGACTATATAAGGGTAAATATCACTTTATACTTTAAACTATACCCATTTTATCAAAAATATCATACATTTTAAAAAATATCATTTTAAACCTCAAATTATTAATATTTCATCAAAAATATCTCAAACTTTGAGAAATATCACTTTAAACCCCAAACTATTATTTTAATCAATAATCCTACATTAATTTTCCAACTCCGGAAATTGGGCGAGAAATATCTTCTTCTCATTCGATGAGGCACATCATAAATCGAAAGCAGAAAATAAATGCGGGATTTATCCGAAGATCCACATCGGAAGATATCTCTCATCTAATTTCGAGAGCTGAAAAATGAATGTAGGATATTTTTGATAAAAAAATTCGAGAGTTTGAGATTTAAAGTGATACTTCTCAAAATTTATGATATTTTTTATAAAATATTAATAGTTTAAGGTTTGAAATAATATTTTTTAAAATTTATGATAAAATGAATATAATTTGGAGTTCAAATGATATTTATCCATCTCATAAAATATGTGCTCACAACTTTTAAAATCTCTTCAGAAATACTAAGCAGCAGCGGGCGAGGGTCCCGTTAGGCATAGATCCAAAAGCACAATTCCGCAGCTTTACCAGTTTTCAAATTGAATATTGAATTATTGATTGTAGGGGCTAGGATATATATAAGATAAAGAAAAACACATAAAACTTCCAAACCTTATCACATTCTTTGTTTGGTGCAATCAATGACATGCACCACGTGCCCAAAATCCAATTTTTACTATTGTTTTCTACTTCTGTTATGGGAATTCAAATATTACTTGTCACTATTGGACGGAAATTAGGGGTTCTAAATTAGCAATACACCTATCATTTTCAAATTTATATAATAACAGACCGGAGTCCACAATTATATATCAGACAATGTGTGCATCACGAAAAATAAATAATTAAATAACGAACCCCACCTCGTTATAAATGATATTATCCAAGTAACATCCATCACATATTAATTCACATCTATTTTTGGCACACCTCGGGGCTAATTTGACACACTTTCCTAATTTTGCAATTTCCTAGTCTTCACCCTTTCATAATGTAACGAGGAAGAATGTAATAAGAAAACGAATGCAATTTTCTTGTTCCAATATAACACGTTGTAACGCTTCATGGTGGCCTAAATACAGATTTTGCCACACAAATGCTCATGTATTTTTACCAAAACTAATAGAGTGATGTTATTTGGTAATAATGTGGCCGGTCATAATAAGCTTTATTCAATGAAAAAACAGTTTATTTAATATTCTATCTATTAAAAAATAGGTGAAAAAATATTATTTATTTAAAAATAATTAACACGCTAATTTAATATTATTATTTTATTAATTAATTATATTGATAATTATTAAAATATTCTTGTGTGGCCAGTCATAATGTGACCGCATAGCTTTATTGAAACTAATATATGATCTTTTTGTTAAGTAGTTGTAGTATTTTTTTTTAAAGGAAAGTAGTTATACTATCGGTTGCTTTTTCTATTTTGTAATTTTAACATCTCGAACTTTTTATTGGATAAAGAGTACATGATGCCATACATAAAACAATGTCCTTTTAATAATACAAGTTTGACAAACATGGCCGAATAAAATAGAAATGTTTACAAAAATATTAATATCGTAGTTACAATGTTTTGAAGTGATAAATGTAGAATCATAACTTTCATAAAAATGATGTTGATTGCGTTAATTAATCCGTAATAATAAACATATATCCCATCCAAACAAACTAAGGGCATCTCCAAGGGATACGCAAGAACTGCGCTGAACGCCACTTTGGAGTTGGAGTGCGTTCCAACGGTGCGCCAAATAGTTGCGGTAAAATTGCTTCAGCTACAGTACTGCGCAATATTTAACGCAGTACTGTAGTTGCGCTATCCATTCCCTTTTTTTTGTTATTGTTTGTTATTTTGCCTATTTATATATAATAATTAACATTTGTTTATATTATTTTGTATATTATTTTTTATGTAAGCTTGAACTATATTTCTTTATTTGAGTATGTTTTAATTTATGTTTTTTGTATTAATATAATATTAAGTTTTAATAATTGAGTTTTTAATTTTAATATTTTAACTTTGAATTAGTAAAAAATTATTAAGTTTAATAAACAAAGAATAATTAGCTTTTCCTGCTGTAAAATAGAGTAGATGATTGTGAACGAAATATTGTTTCTGCTGTAAAATAAAGATAGATATACTGTAAAATAGCGCGAATGCTTGGAGATGGCCTAAGCTGCTGTGCAAGTGTGGTTGAAAAACTAAAATACAAGTGTTTTAGAGTGATGAATCTGATGTTAGTCCATCAATTTGTCATTTCATCGCTCCACCCGACAGCCTTAATTAGGCCGCCACCACCTATGTGAATAAATATATAAAAAGGTAGGTATTTTGTGTGTGAAGAGCAGACCATAATCTGGTAACATTGGGTAATTGGGAATCTTCAACACAGAACCGGCAGTCGACGCCCACGTTATTTTGCCGATACCCTCATTCTACAATCAATATATCTTATATAAAATATTCTACTGTTATATGTATTTCTATTTTCTTTTTCTGAACTATGACTATGAGACAAAGCAGTGCAGTTGGTGTAAAGGAATTGCTCAAATTAAGGCTGCCTCCATGTGCCAACGGATATATCCCATATCTCTCTATTTTTTTCAGGGAAACTATTTTTCGCAATTTTACCTTCAGTTCCCACTTTTACAAATGCATTCATTGGTTGGTGGCAGATGGAGGCATCAAACTTCTCATCTTCTGACATAATTAAAAGTGAATTTTTTTTATAGGACTAGAGCGAGAGGCGCACCGATCTGCGCTCCGTGCGAGTCGGGATCTCAAATACAGTTATTTTTATTCGTAAATATAATTATTTGCATTTACAACAGCTGTTATTTAGGTAAAAAATTATAAGAAAAATACTGTTACTTTTCTTAATTCAAATGTCAATTTATTCATAACAATTATCACTTTTAATCATAAATACAATCATTTTTATCATAAGCATTATTAACTTTTATTTAAAATAATTACTTTTTATATAACAAGTCATAGGTTGAATATTCAGATAAGACCTAACCTAAACTCGAGCCAACTAGCCCGATCTGTGCGCACTATGAGGCCGCGTGCATGAGAGATTTTGGACTAGATCAACAGTCGCATGTGCAAATAAGTTATATCATAAGTTATTTCATCTTGCTTTATTCTATGTGTCAAACATGATGACTTTTTTCTAAAATAAAAAAAATTCTAAGATACATGCTTTATTATACAATATCACTTTTATAAGTTCATAATTCATTATTATAGAATTCAAAATTAAGGTATGTAAATATTTTTAACTTTAATTTTCATAAAATAAAAATTAAGTATCAAGATAATATATTATAGTAAATTTTATTAGACTAATAGATATACTAGTAAAATATGATGATGCATAAAAATTTATGAGACACTAGATCCTATCCAACCAAGAACCAAGAAAATTAGGGGTAGGATTTTGGGGAAAGTTGTGGGAAAAAGAGAAGAGTTTATTGAAATAGACTTAGGGGGTGTTTGGCTAAGCTTATTTTAGAGAGCTTATAAGCTCCAAGATCTTATAAGATGTTTCAAGAGCTTATAAGAAGTAATGTCTCAAGTACTTATAAGTTGTTAAAGTGTTTGGATAATTGATCTTATAAGCTAGAGAAAGAATCGTGAGTTAGAGAGAGAAAATCATAATTAGAGAAATAAAATTGACGAGAGGTGAAATTGATAGTGTATGTGTAGAAAATAACGAACTATAATAAGGTTATTTTGGTAAATTCATGATTGCTTATAAGTTTATGAAAAAATAAGTTATGGTTGATCAACTTATTTTTAGGGGCTTTTTATAATTTGTTGTGCTTATTTTCACAAAATTATGTTCGCTTAGGTTTTATTTTGTCAAACAATTTACAACAACTTATAAGCTGCTTTAAAGAGCTTATAAGCTCAGCCAAACAATAAATAATGCTCGTCCATCAGAAATAAGAAAGAAAGAAAAAAAAAGTGGTAAAACGACTCATCATCAGCATCAACATCAACATAAACATAAACAGTGCATTATAGACAAATTAGAGCAGATTCCACAATTGAGGGAGCGTTGACGGTCAACACAAACCAAATCATCTAACATTTCATTTCACCATTGTTTTTCATTTGGTCCAAACATCAAAGCAGATGTGGTGGGTTTCTTTATTGGAAGGGCAAACGCTGTATAATATGGGTAGTTGGGCATCTGCATATATATGTATATGTATGTGTGAAGTGATGGCTTAAACTATAAATTTTTGTCTTCGTCCCTCAATTCTATCAATATTCCAATATTCGATAACTTCGAATCTATCAAAAGACATTTGGAGAATTTCGGATTAATTTGTTTGAGTGAGTTTGATAAAATCTTCAATCTTACCGAATGAGATTTTGGTGTATTTGTAAATATTAAACGGGTAAATATCAATTTAAACCCTGAATTATACATATTTTATCAAAAATATCTATTAAAATCCCAAACTATCATATTTTGTATCAAAAATATGATAGTTTGGGGTTTTAATTTATATCAAATATGATATTTGGGGTTTTAATAGATATTTTTGAAAGTTCAGGATATTTTTGATAAAACATGTATTGTTTAGGGTTTAAATTGATATTTATCCATATTAAACTGTAACCATTTACTTTGAAATACATTTCAAATCTTGAATTTATTTGGTAGCTAGCTATTGAATTATTTATTTATGCACATATTTTGTTGTAATTTCATATTTATAAAGATGCTTTTTAATTCTGACAAGAAGAAGAAGATAATTTTTAATATTATTTGTTTGACCTTATAATCTTTTGGGTATGAAGGACATTTGAGTTTTAAATAATTTGATTGTTTTTCTTCATTGAAGAAAAGCTTACCCTGGAGATTCAGAGGCCGGTGGCAGCTTACTCTGGAGATTCAGCTGAAAAGGAGAAAAAAATAAGCTGTCAACATGTGCAGAAAAATTCACATATACAGTGAGCTCACCCTTGTTTTTGTTAAAATAATTATATATTAATTATGGTGTGTAAGGATAATTAGATTTTGTTAATTTATAATTAATTTAATTAAATATTAATTATAATATTTTAAATTTAAAATTATAATTTATTAATTCATAATTATGATTTATTAATTCACAAGTAAAGTTTATTAATTCATAATTAAGGTTTATTAATTCAAAATTAGGGTTTATTATTTAAAATTAGGGTTTATTAATTCATATTTATGATATATTAATTTACAATTAAGGTTTATTAATTCATAATTAGGGTTTATTATTCAAATTAGGGTTTATTAATTTCAATTAGAGTTTATTAATTTAAAATAGGGTTTATTAATTCATGATTATGGAATATTAATTCCAATTAAATTTATTAATTCAAAATTAAGATTTATTAAAATTAATTAATAAATTAAAAGTTAATTAAGTGGTCTCACTATATACACACAAGATAGGGATGAGACCACCATATATATATATATATATATATATATATATATATATATATATATATATATATATATATATTACAGGTGGAAATATATATTTTCCCCTAATATTAATTAGGAGTGCAAGATTTGATTTGAAAATAAAAGTGTATATTTGATGAGATGAGATGTAAAGGTGAAATATACCCGAACGATACATGTGTGTTGGATGGGGAGGAGTTGATGACTTTAATGAGGAGATGAAGGGATGGAAAATGACAAGTGAATCTCATATCAACTTAATATATATTATTGTTTTTGGACCTTCCTTCACCATATGCTTTTAAACATCCACTTGCCCAACGCCTGTGGGTATATAACATGAATAAAAAATATGCATTCGGATGCACGGTACATCCATTACAATTAGATTCATCGATTTTAATATCAGGCTTATATTTTATAGTTAGAGTTTATTTATCACAATTATGATTTAATTAGGACAAATGCATGGTGCATACGAATGCTCTAGAGACTGCAAGCAACTTTTACATTTATCATTTCTTACAATTGGAGAATTACATTTATTACCAAGATAATTATCATTTGAATCAACAATTTTCACATGATTTGCAATTTCAATATTTTTAAATGGGTTATTGGAAAAATCAAAGGTCTGAATGTTTGAAGAGAAAATACCATATGGATTAACGTCTATTACTTGTTGACAGTGATAAATTATAACATCCAACCTAACGACAACAACTAGATACTGCTTAGGTGAAATTTATTGCCGTCAATAAGTATTGAGCGTCGAGCCATGTACCATAATGTTAATCTCCTTGAACTCGTTGATGTCATCGTAAGTTTTGGGAAATTTTGAATTGCCAAAAAATGACTTATTTCTTACGTTTTAAAATTCAAATAAAAATTGAAAATTAAAACAAAACTTATAATTTAAATGACAGTTATCTAGGGTGAGATTCGACGGTTCGGTTCAAAACTGAACCGAATCCGAAAAATCGATTTTTTAAAATCCAAACTGAACCGAACCATTTTATATATCCAAACCGAACCGAAATCGAACCAAAATATTCGGTTCGGTTTTAACCGAATTTAAATTATAATTAATATAAAATTTTATAATATTTATATATATATATATAATTATATATATAATATTAATCGATTTAAATATTAATAATATAAATAATATATATATATATATATATATATAATATAAAAATTTGGCGGTTTGGTTTGAAAACCGATTTTTTTCCAAACCGAAACCGAACTGAATTAATTTCGGTTTCAAAATTTTTTAAACCGAACCGTTTTACTGTACAAATCGAACCAAACCGTTAATTTCGGTTCGATTCGATTCGGTTTTTGCTCACCCCTACAGTTATCCGTATGTTATTCTTTATTGAATTTGGTGTAGTAATTCCAATTGAATCACGCACGAACGAAACGTAATAATACATATTTTTTTGTTTTTTCTAGGTGAGGTGGATCAGGCGTGGTTCGTTGAGAAAGACACCTTCCCCATTAATCCAAACTAGTGCATAACCTGTCGAATTTCGACGGGAAATCACTTTACGTTGTAATTTATAAGTAGAAATTTAAAATAATAATTCAAAAAATTATGTCTATGAGGATTTATTTTTTTACTTACTATACATATAAAAAATCAATAGAAATTAAATTCAACAAATATTTAAAAATATAATAATAAAATATTATTCTAAATATAGAAACCAATTTAAAATATCTTTTTTTCTAAATCATGAAAAAATAACTTTGTAATTATCTCACAATTTATCTAAAATTTCACTATCGTATTAATTATTGTATCATGTATATCACCATCATTAAATATATGTTTTGGTAGGTAAAGTCTTATGTTGGAAATAGATTGCACATGTCTCTTTTTTTATGTTCATATATAGCAAAACAAATAGCTTTTATTTTAGAGCGATGTGTCTAGATTTGATACATAAATTGTATCTGTTAAATTTCGATAGAGAATTGCATTACGTTGTACTTTATAGATAGAAATTTAAAAATAACTCGTTATTTGGCTAGAGTTTAGTCACCTTGAATTGTTGATAGTGATAGTTATAAAGCGATATGATAGTCTAGAGTTAATCTACCTAGGTCGTTGATAGCAGTGAGACAAGGCGAGATGGTTCGAATAGTTGAGGTTATGGTTTATCCAGATAGATCCGTATAGAATATATATACTCATATCAATCTCAAACTCGATTCAAAAGTGATTTTACAATCCATTCTCATCTAAAACCCATACTGATATTCGTAATTACCAAAATCATTTAAATTTGTAAATACAAATTATTACAGTAATTGATTATCCGTTTCAATAAAAACTCAATATGACAAATTAAAATCAATTGTAAATAGTATAAACAACAAACTACTAAAAATAGAGAAAATTCAATGCAGGCATGTCGATTAGCATTCAGACTCATTTAAAATGAATTTATTACTCGTTCTCGTCTCACACCCGTATAATTTTAATTATTCGCTAATTACCCGAAGTTGTTAAATTTTATAAATATAAATTGTTACAAATATGATTATACATCTCAATAAAAATCTCTATATTATAAAAAAAAAGTATAAATAAAAAAAGATCTAAAACTGAAAACAAATTCTCGTTGGTACGTTGATAAATGATTGAATCCATTTAGAATTTTTATACTTCCAAACACTTTTTTATTTATAAAATACCTACTAATCAAATATTAATTTATTATAATAATTGATTGTCGTTGAGGCTATATTTCAAAAACTTGAAGTTGTTAATCGTAATGGAGTGAGACAATTGATCAAAATGATGAGGTAAGATTCAACCACCCGGACCATCTAGAATGTTTATACTGTGATCTATCCAAAATCTAATTAAAAACTACTATCCATCTCGTCTCAAACTCGTATGGTGATATCCATAATTACTCATATATATTTGAATTTATAAATACAAACTATTAAAATAATTGATATTATATATATAAAGAATTTATATTTTTTAAGTCAATTAATTAATAACAAACAAATTAATTAATAACAAACAATATGATAATTTAACCTTTAAATAATAACATAAAATGAGTTTCTTAAAATAGAATATATTATTTTTACATTGCGGATGTCTTTGGCATATCAGTGTTGGCATGTCCACTATTTATACTTCAAAATGATCATCTTTTATTGTAGCAATCCAATCATAATAGATATGTATTTCAAACTCTTCTAATGTATCATCCATGTAATATGACGAAAATTGAGTTTTATCATTTATTAAAATATATTATATACTAATGAACATAACTTATACTTTATGAATTTTGTAACTATTAAAATTAATTGATATTGGTGCATTAATCAAATATTAATTTATTACAATAATTGATTGTCGTTGAGGCTATATTTCAAAAACTTGAAGTTGTTAATCGTAATGGAGTGAGACAATTGATCAAAATGATGAGGGTAAGATTCAACTACCTGGACCGTCTAGAATGTTTATACTCGTATCTATCCAAAATCTAATTAAAAAATACTATCATTATCGTCTCAAACTCGTATGGTGATATCCATAATTACTCATATATATTTGAATTTATAAATACAAACTATTAAAATAATTGATATTATATATATAAAGAATTTATATTTTTTAAGTCAATTAATTAATAAAAACAATATGATAATTTAACCTTTAAATAATAACATAAAATGAGTTTCTTAAAATAGAATAAATTATTTTTACATTGCATATATCTTTGGTATATCAATATTGACATGTCCACTACAGTAGAACTTCTCTAAAGGAATACTCTATTTAGGAATAACCTCCTATTTTGTCATAAAAAATCATGATCCCAACTTGGGAACAGTTATATTTCGGAATAAACTCCATATTTGTTATAATTCATATATTTTTAAGGTCACACCTTAAAGAAATACACCTCCATTTAAGAATAAATCACAATAAATAATATATATATATATATATATATATATATATATATCATTATAATAAATTTATGCAGATTTAAAATATTTTTCTAAGGTTGCTTGTGACAATAACTTCATCTTTTTTCTTGCAATTATATCTTTTAACTTGCGGGTCTTCAATAGCTCGTCCATATGACCATCTTCTTGTTGAACTCAAAATATTTTCAATTTATCGAGCAAACTCAAGCTTCTTCACATGAAACTTTTGGGACTTCTATGCTATCATCTTCCGGATTATTTTCATCCTCTTCTTGTCTCATTTCTTCAATGGTTTCTTCTTCAATCAAAGCATGCACAATTTGTTGCTCATTTGGATGGTTAAGAAAGACATCTATGTTCATCCGGTTATTGTAGTGAAATTCTTTTATCTGATCATTCAACTCTTCATGTAGCTTTCGATTCTCTTCATCTATTTCTTTTGTATAATATTTATAAGAACACATAATAATGATTCCAACAAAAGTTACATGTACTTACATGCATATACTTTAAGAGATTAACTCTACATATTATAAGTCAAATAAATTAAATATTGTACATGTATTTGCATATAATACATTATACAATACATGTATTTAGTAATTATAATATTTATGTATTGTTCATGTACATTAAAATTAGAAAAAAAAATCTTCTTACAACTCTATTTATGAATAACCTCTCATTCTGTCATATTTTTCTATAATCCCAAAAAATTCCTTAATAGAGGTTCTACTGTATTTATACTTAAAAAAGATCATCTTTTATTGTAGCAATTCAATCATAATAGATATATATTTCAAACTCTTCTAATGTATCATTCATGTAATATGACAAAATTGAGTTTTATTATTTATTAAAATATATTATATATATTAATGGACATAGCTTATACTTTATGAATTTTGTAACTATTAAAATTAATTGATATTGGTGCATTTTGTATAACATTGTTTTAGTTGGTTTATTATATTTAAACCATCACGTATATTTTAAAGTTTATGAGTACATATTCTAAAACTATTTTTATATGATTTATAAATACACATATGTTATGGATTAAATATTTCTTATATTTTTAACATATTTCTTATACCCTTCTTGTCTCAAATCCGTATGGTGATATCTATAATTACCCATATATATTTGAATTTATAAATACAAACTATTAAAATAATTGTTATTATATACATAAAGGATTTATATTTTTAAGTCAATTAATTAATAACATACTATGATAATTTATCCTTTAAATAATAACATAAAATGCGTTTCTTAAAATATAATAGATTATTGTTATATTGCTGATGTCTTTGGTATATGAGTGTTGGTATGTCTACTATTTATACTTCAAAAAGATCATTTTTTATTGTAGCAATCCAATCATAATAGCTATGTATTTCAAAGTCTTCTAGTATATCATTCATGTAATATGACGAAAATTGAGTTTTCTCATTTATTAAAATATATTATTTATTAATGGACATAGCTTAAATTTTATGAATTTTGTAACTATTAAAATTAATTGATATTGGTGCATTTTGTATAACATTGTTTTAGTTGGTTTATTATATGTAAACCATTACGTATATTTTAAAGTTTATGAGTACATATTCTAATACTATTTTCATATGTTTTATAAATGCACATATGTTATAGATTAAATATTTCATATACTTTTAACATATTTCGTATATCCTTCTCGTTTCAAATCAAGATAGTGATATCTCGTAATTACTCATATATATTTGAATTTATAAATACAAACTATTAAAATAATTGATATTATATATGTAAAGAATTTATATTTTTAAGTCAATTAATTAATAACAAACAATATGATAATTTAACCTTTAAATAATAACATAAAATGAGTTTCTTAAAATAGAATAGATTATTTTACATTGCATATATCTTTGGTATATCAATATTGACATGTCCACTATTTATACTTCAAAAAGGTCATTTATTGTAGCAATTCAATCATAATAGCTATGGATTTCAAACTCTTATAGTGTATCATTCATGTAATAAGATGAAAATTGAGTTTTCTCATTTATTAAAATGTATTATATATTAATGGATATAGCTTAATTTATGAATTTCGTAACTATTAAATTAATTAGTATTGGTGCATTTTGTATAACGTTGTTTTAGTTTGTTTATTATATTTAAACCATTACAGATATTTTAAATTTTATGAGTATATATTTTAAAACTATTTTCATATGATTTATAAATGCACATATGTTATATGATTTATAAATGCTTATGCACATATGTTATGGATTAATATTTCTTATACTTTTAACATATTGTTAGAAAATAATAATTATGACATAAAAAATATATATATATATATATATATATATATATATATTATTAGTATATAGAAATTAATACAATATAACAATCATAGTATCAACATTATTACAACATGTCGATATTGAGATTGATTAATTGCTTGATTATTTGCATGCTAAATCAATATTCGCTAAATATAACTCGAACTATCAAAATGTGATGGAAGGTTTCTTAATGAACTTACATAGATTAAATATTAATCTCACAAAGTTTATTTACAAAAATAAATATTACACTTAAAATATATTTTATTTCTAGAAGGAAAAAATAAAGGAATGATTTAATAGGATACACTACATCATATTTACAATTCAATGATTTTAAATCAAACTAAAATTAAAGAATATTGATAATGATTTTTGTAAGATTATAAATTGAATTAAATAAAAGTAATAAAGATAGATAAATATTTATAATACCACATTTAATATATACATAAATCAATTAATCAATGTATTAAATGCTAAGTGGTCAAATAAGGAAACTTGTGGAATTTTAGAAAAATAAGAATGAAAAATCATGGAAATACCACATAGGATTCTAGATGAATATGGTGTCTCCAATATGTAATAGATTTATATTCATGAAAAGAAAATATATCAACCTTCTTAGTACTTTTGGCAAACAATCAACTATCATAAATAACGTAAAAAGTAATTGTTTGGTCCGTTTGGGAAAAGATGGAATAATTTGGTAACCAATTAAATTCAATCTGATATTAACAGTGCATTGAAGGAGATACCTTGTGGGAAAAATCCCAATAAATTTTTATTAAAATGGTCATTAGATTTGTGGAAATTACTTGAAACGTGATTTAAATTTTCCCAAATTCAATGTGACGTTGCCAGACGGGATCCACATAAGTGTGAGTCCTCACATGGTTCATAATTAAGGATTCTTTGCTTGGGAAGCAGATAGTATTAATTTAGTAGTATACTTTCATATCATCAATTTGCATAATTTAATGTATTTGTAGATAGGGATCAAGACTCAAGATTGATAATTTCAACCCCAAATTCAGAACTTTGATGAGTTTTTATCAAAACCTGAGGTTTTATTTCGTAGAATATCCGGATTCTATTAACAGATCTGAATGCCTGATTAACAAATGATTTTGCATTAATCGAACCTCTATTTAAAATCAATGAACATTTCATAATGAGATTAGGTATTCAAACAATGTCTATTAATGGAGTCGCATTGCGGATTTCAGGCCATCCCAGAATTTTTGTATTCCACTCGTGTATCATCCTCAAATTTTAATATTTCATAATTATAATTAAAAATAAAATTAATTATAATGTAACCAATCCAAACTAATATTTTAATTTTATTAACTAAGATCTGAAATCGAAAAAAACTATAGATATTAATGATGAGATAATCAATCCTAAAAAAGAATTATCAATTATAAATAACGAAAAAGTAAACCGAAAAAATTGTAGAATCAATCCCAGATTAACAATTGTAAAATAAACCAAAATTTGAAAAAATGAAATTGGAGAAAAAAACTACAAGAATCAAACGTGGCTAACAAGTGAGGCGCCATAATGTAAGAAATATGATCTCAAAGCATTTAGGTTAAAATACTTGATTTGATGAGTGGATATAATTACAGATCATTCAATTGACACATGAAGTGAATTCCAAAAGGATCGATCTAATTATTGAAAATCAAGTGACATATAAATATATAATAATTTCATACATCTTCCACTTCCTCCAATCCCGACTACATAATAATACTCAACGAAAAGGAAAGAAAAAGAATGATCCGAGAAAAGAGACGCAATAGCAATTAATGGCTAAGATCAAAGTCAAAACTCTCCACATATGGTGGATTAGAATGAGTTGTTAAATTCCTATTTAATTAATGACACGATGCATTCATTCATCATAATTCACAACTGCTAATGGACAAAATTTATTGCTCTGATTCGAGTTACGAGCCTTATGACAGGCAGCGCTCAGAAAAGAAGAGATTTATTTACTAGCCCAATTTATTATTCTGAGTGAGAAACACACATTTATTAAAACAAAAAATGCAAGTACTGGGATCAGACAGATGAAATAGAAGTGGGGTAAACTTGTACATAATCAAACCTAACAATTCCAAATGCGTCAATTATTTTAAGCATATATAAACCCAATAATTGAAGAATTGAAGAAAAGGAAAATTGAGCACTAATGCAACAGTGAATGCGCACAGGTAAGAGCCCCACGCAGTGCATGTCATAGTATGGCATGTTACATTACACTCAAAATTTTGTTGGTTGGAGGAAACCCAATCGCATAGCGAGGCGCGTGGACGCCACACGCGACTGCACCTCACATGCGATATCTCGCTAAAGTCCAGAATCTAAAGGGAGCAAAGAACAACCTTTTGAAAAGTAGAAGAAACAGAGATTCCATTTAACTTTCCGGTAACCAAAAGCAAATATGATGAGAAGGAGAACCCATCTATCTCTAAACCAAATCTCGTTACAGACAAGGGCGAGAATATTTAGTAGCATTAGCTTTTGGAATAATGAGAGAGTTAGCACCAATTAACAACTCCAATCATGATCATCAACAACAGACGCACCGGAATTACCTATGTACATACACTAGTAGATTTGAAAATTTGTCAAAACTTAAAATGGAAAAGCGGCGACCGATTCAAGCCCGCACTGTAGAAACGAACCTTCATTCAGAGAGAACGTAATGCTGAAACTCAAACTCCAAGTTATTTGAAGAAAAAGAAAGCAAAAGAGTAAGCAAAAGGTTTAGTATTACCCAAAAAAACAAAAACTCTAACCCTTCCTCTCTCTCAAGTTCTATCCGTGCGGTTCTTGCTGTGACTATACTGACTTCTGTTCCCAGCGCTACTACCACCGGTTTCTTTCCTCTGTTGCGTCGAGAATAACGGAAAACCAAAAACGCCGGATTTGGACGAGCCGCGCAGCGAGCAAACCGGGACGTTGAGAACCGGAGTGACACGGACGTTGGCTGAATACGACCGCTCCATTCCGCGCTGCTTGTGTCTTGGCCCACCGTTGAAAGTGCTAGGGCTGCTCGAACTTCTCTCCAAACTGTGAAAGACGATTTTTCCGGAGGAGTTCATCCGAGGACTATCCACGGAAACGCCTCGAACTGGCACGGCGGTTTCAGGAGCTCTTCTCATTGGGCTCCGGCCATCTCTGCACGGAGCCGTCCGGTTTTCCGACGACATAGCTGCCGATTTATATTTGGACAATCGAACTCTGGAGAGATTGCTGCTGGTGGGTTGATGAGCATTACGAATGATGCTGCTTGGCTTTTCTGAATCGAGCGAGAGTCGAGGAAGATCGTCGTGTTCGTGGCCAGATGAAGACGAAGACAGAGAGAGTCTGGACGATATTGAAATCTGCTCATTGTCCGAGTCCTTCAACAACGGTTGATTTAAGGATGGATCTATGGATGTATTCAATGAGGACTTAGAGCTGCGCTGGAGTAAGTGTTTGAGGCCTCTGGCGGAGTTTTTGTTGTTGTTATTCAAGGAGGATAGAGACGAGGTCGTTCTCGGATCCTCCTGCTTTACATTGCTGTTCTGGTACAGCTTCTTCAAGCCCAGAAGCTCCTTCCACCGGCTCGAGCACCTCGGCGCCTTGGGCGAAAACAGATACGGATCTCTGGAGGATATCTCATTCCTTCGGCGATAATTAGGCGTATCCGGAGATCTGAGCTCAGAAAACGCCGGAACCGACGTCATCGAGTGGCGAATGGAGGAGAGCTGCAATGGCACTAGTTTTCCGTCTGCGAAAAGCTCATCGGCGGGAAGCATTGCGACCGGATCTTCGAGGCGGAACTCGAAATCGACGAAATCTTTGCTGGGGACCTCCGGATCTGGCTCCTCCAACTTCTCCTCATCCGCAATGTGCGCCATCGGCATACGGTTCGGAGACGACCTACTGGCGGCGCCTTTGGAGCCGTCCTCGTCGGGAAACTCGCGGCTGAAGGATATCCTCGGGCTCAGCCAGCCATACGACGGGAAAGCCGCCGGAGGACAGTCGAGGAAGCTCTCCGTCGACATTCCGATGTTGTTCACGCATGCCGACGCCATCTCCGGCTAACATGCAACGATCTGGCAATGCTCAGTGCACAAATTACCAAAAAAAGAAAAAGAAAACTCCGGCGAGATAATTAATCTGAGAATATAGAGATAAATAGAAGTGTAGCTGTAGCATCACCCAAACAGGATGAACAGAATATATGGAGACATGAGGGAGAAATTAGAAGAGCAAGAGTGGAATGTCGAAGCTAGGGTTTGGAAATACCCCTCTCTCTCTCAGTCTCAAACTGAATAGTGTGGGTGGAGAAATGTACTAGTGTGTGCCCCAGCGGACAGAGTACAGGGTACACATAAATAGCAACAATCGTACGGTGGGTCCCCGTTCTCATCCAATGGGGACAAGCCACGTGTTCAGTCGGTCAAAGCAAGGTTGACGTGACGGGCAGCGGGAGATCGTTTTGATGATAGTTCTTGGAAGCATCCTGCTGAGGGGTCGGAGTGATATTATCAGAAAGTTAAGGGGCCTTAAGACTCATGTTTATCCGTTAAGATATGAAATTCTCCATCCATCTATCGAAATTATTTTTGATTTTATTGGTACTAGTTTTAATTAATTATAATGAGTATAAAGTAAATGAATATAAAAAAATAAATCATTGGCATAATAAATAAATATATTAATATATAATGGATGTAAAAAGGTGGATCATGAGTGATTTTTTTGTAAATAAATAGATAGGTTTAGGGTAAAAATGTGAAGTTGATATTTCGAAAAAAAGAAAATTAACATTTTTTGTGGACAGACTACAATGAAATTAAATAAACTTATTTGGTGAATAAATGGAATACTACTTTTTAGGAATTGGGAAATGATAATTATTAATCAAAAACTACAGTACACTCGTCCACACCATGGAAAAGTACGATAATTTATATTAAAGAAAAATATCATTTATTTTTTACTTTATAATTTAGAAAGTATCATTTATACTGAAGAAAAATATCAAAGTCTGTACATACGGACGAATATATAAGAGACCGTCTCATTATTAATTTATGAGGTGGTTTTTATCCGGACTTCCACCGAATTGATGTTTTTTCCAGTGCAAAATAATATTTTTTAAAATATAAATGATATCTTTTCATTCCGATGTAAAATCAATAATTTGAATAGAATGTATCCATCCTTATAAGCTCTCCAATAATTAAGTTATTTAACCCCCACTTACTTTATTCATAATCTAATACTCACTTAATAAAAATATTCCTATTATGGTTTGTTATTTATAATATATACCTTCTTGTTTTATCTCTTTTCAAATATCTCTCTTTACCTCATAAGTTTAATTATATAAATATTTTGATAATTTATAAATTTTTAAAATTTTATATTTAATAAACTCTCAAAACATCTGATAAATTATTAAAATTTATAAATTCTCTAAAATAAGTTTAAGTAAACACCCTTCTTCTTAGACTTGGTGTTTCTTGCTACACCCACATTTTTGGGTGTGTCGACGCAATGATAAACAGTTCTCTCCTACCTCATTTTACGTTTATATATATCCAAACTTCAATTATCCCGAGCTCTTGTTTATATATATTTAATAAAATTTTCCATATAATCTACAATATATTTTACAAGGTTTGGGTGATCTCGGTATTAACCTCAAGGTGTAAAATCTCCAATATATTAACATGATTGAGTATTTTACAAAACTCTTAACATAATTAAGGGGTGTTGGCTAAGTTTATTTTAAAGAGCTTGTAAGTTCCAAGAGCTTATAAGATGTTTCAAGAGCTTATAAGAGGTAATGTCTCAAGAACTTATAAGTTGTTAAAGTGTTTGGATAATTGATCTTATAAGCTAGAGAAAGAATGATGAGTTGGAGAGATAAAATTGACGAGAAATGAAGTTGGTAGTGTATATGTTGGAAATAACGAATTATAATAACATTATTTTGGTAAATTCATGGTTGCTTATAAGCTTATGAAAAAATAAGTTGAGGTTGAATAACTTATTTTTAAATGAGCTTATAAGTTGTTAGAGCTTATTTTCACAACTTATAAGTTGTTTAAGAGCTTATTTTGTCAAACACTGCGATAAATATATGTTTCTAAACAACTTTTATGTTTGCTTTAAACAAATTATAAGCTCTGTCAAACACCCTCTAAATCAAGTAGGACTCAGGTCCACTAGACCATTGCAAATTTTGTAGTTTCATGCTAGATATTCTACAGCCGAGCCTGTCATAAATATGGGCTAGCTCCACATACCCAATTAAGATTTGTTAATTATAATTGGAATATATTAATTCGAATTACTATAATATCCATTTAACCAAAGATAATTAGAAGTTCACTAAACAAACATTTAGCATTCGGCCTATTTGTTACTGAAATGGGTCAAGGCCCATACATAAGAAGTGGTATCCGGGTCTTCAAATTCGGATCCCTTGAAATTGGGTTTTCAGGTTTCACCCCTTATAAATTCCTAATTCCACGCTAACTTTCTTTCTCTATAGCCGCCGCTATATGGAAGAAATTTCTTCAACAGTCGATAGCAAGTAAGAGAGAGGAAAACAGTTGTAGTTGAATCTGTGAGCAGACATGAGGGCCAAGGTAAGCCTCCTTGCTTTGGGATTTGGTATTCAAATTTAGCTCGTTAAACTCCATTATCATGTGAAATCTCCCTTCCGCGATAATCACACCGATTCTAGATTTTGCGACTGCCTATTAGTTTGTTCTTCAGTCTATTTCTAATGCTAGTCGTAGTATGTAGTGGTGCAACTGGAAAATTTATTGCTGTGTTAATCAGATAATTTAGCTGTAATCTGTTTGGGATTTCTGCTTATGTATGCCTTTTATGTTAGTGAGCTCAAAGAGTTAAATACCCAATGTGTATTTAGCTCTAGATTGGGGTTTAGAATGGAAAGGGTCGGTCTATTTTCAAATGTAAATATAAAAATTACAAGTTTAATGACCTATATTTGTATCATGTGGCCCACTATATTTTTGTTTCTTCATTTGAAAAGTAGTAACATTGTAAAGGAGGTACACTACAATTTTTTGATTCAATTGATCTGTTTCTGGCTTTTCGTTAGGGTTCTGAGAACAGTTAGGGGCATTTACTATTGAGGATTTGCCTAGATATAGGTTAGTCCATTGTTTACTAAGATGGATCGAGGCTTTTGGATATCCTAAGGCCCTTATAATTTCTATAATTTTGAGTTGACTTGTTTGATTCAAATTCAATTGAAAGGGTGGAGCTGGAGAAATCCTATTGGAGATAAAAATACTCATTTATGTTTGTTATCCATCATGAATAGTAAACGCCCTCTATAGTTTTGTCTCTAGATTGTGATATTAGTTATTGTGGCGTTTGCAGTGGAAGAAGAAGAGAATGAGGAGGTTGAAGAGAAAGCGCCGAAAGATGAGGCAGAGATCTAAGTAAAGAACGAGGGATGCTTGTTTTGCATAAATTTGCTTTTCTGGTCCAACGCTTTGCAATAAGGATGAGTGTAAGCAAGTTGTGTAAAATGATATAGTTCTCGTTCTGTATGACTTCCTAATCTCGGTTAGGAGTTTATAAAACTCTTATCTTCTTATCTAGTTCTATTCAAAAACATTTGACTTGTTTATCTCAACGTTATACTAATGATACAAGTCCTTCAGTTTGGCAAAGTGTTACAGATTCTTCATTTTATATGTTGAACCAGATTGTGGTTTTTTAGGGTTTTGGATTAGGCCTGTTTAGAATGGTGATATCATGGATGCTATTGAAGTTTATATAGATATATATTTGTGCTTTTGATAATCAGGATTCATACATGTCTATGAAATTCAATTAGGTTGTGGGCATGCATAATAGATGGAGGCAATGTGATTTGGTTGGAGTTGTGTCTTAAACTGAACTAACACCGATTCTGGATAAATGTGGTAACTTACTGGCTTTTGCCAAAGCCAAATACGATGATGTCATCTCTGACAGGCAACAATGGCAGAACCCAACATCCTCACCAAACTCAATGAGAATACAACCACCTCTCCTCTCTCATCCCTTTCTTTCCCTCTCTTCAAGAATGCATTTATAAGAGGAAATACTTGACATCTATATAATATACTCCTACAGTCCACTAAATTGGTGCATTTAATTCCATTTTGGTCCGTCCATTAAAAATGTTTAATTTTCTTTTTTACCTTAAATTTATCTACTTATTTATAAAAATACACTCATGAGTCATGACACACATTTTTACACTCATAATTCATTAATTATTCATTTATTATCCCAATGACACACATTTTTATAGACATTTACTTTACACTTATTACAATTTTCTTAAAATCCGTGCCACCAAAATCGCTGAACGATTTTGGTGGACGGAAGGAGTAATAACGATTACGGATGACCGCTAATAGTAACTTCCGGTTCCCATTTCTCCACCTTTCCCTTTTGGAATTATTTTTACCCTTAATATAATTGTTATTAAAAACATTATTCTTAATGTTTATTAATATATGTAATTAATTTGGTATAATGAAATGGTAAGCTACTTGAATATGGCTGATAATATATCACATCTACTTTTTTGTTTGTCGTTAGGGATGGCAATGGACCGGATTTGGACCGGATCTTGTTAGGTCCGCATCCGGATCGATTTTTTTTTGGGTCCGGATCCGGTCCGGATCCATTGGGTCCAAAAAATTAGATCCGCACCTGCATCCATGAGATCCGCAGGTCCAAGGTCTGAACTTGATTCATATATTTTATCTTCTAAAATAAATCATAAATCAACTATAATTCACAAGAAAATCATAATAATAATTTAAAATATACAAGAACACTATAATAATTATCTAGAATTTCTACAATCATCATTTACAAAAAGATGTTGGTTATAAAACATCAAATAATATTATAATAGGAATAGAAGTAGCATACATATCTTAGCAAATAGACCACTCATATCTAATTCATATTTTTTTTTTCAAATTCAAGGTATAATTTTCTAATGTTATTGACATACCTTCCAATTCTAACATAGTTTATCCAGTTTCGACTAGAAAGAAAAACAATATAATATACTTATAAATAAAATAAAAATTATATATATATGGATCCATGGATCGGATCTTGATCTCAGAAATCAAGATCCAGATCCAGATCCGAATTTTAAAGGAATGGTCCGGATCCGGTCCAGATCCATTGGATCATATTTTTCGAAGATCCAGATCCTGAAAAATGGATCTGGACCTGCGGATCTGGACCGGGTCCAAGATCTATTGCCATCTCTATTTGTCAGTCATATAAGGTCAACTCTTTTATCACCGTAAATAATACTTATTCCTACAATAAGTGTATAACTTGTGGACGACATGAATTTTAATAAAATTATTGGTGGGTGATGTTTGAATGAAGAAAGAATCTCATTATGTGTTAGATTGTGAGTAATGGAAATGCTTTTTTTGGTAATTAATGAGTAGTTGTGAGGTTGGATTATAAGAAATAATGTCATAACGAAAGTGATGCAATTTTCGTGAACCTTGAATAAAACAATTGTTATACACTTATTGAACAAAGAAAGTATGTTTTAATTTGACCAGTCTAGAAAGCTCACTGAAATTCATAACCATATAACGTATTAAAAGTATAGACACTAAATTCACCGTTATTATATTTATTATGTAGATCTTGATTGATGCATCTTCTAAGGTAATCTTATAATGTGGATGTATCTATTGCATTTACATATGAAAGGAATTAAGGTTATTAATATTACATTAAATTTGACAATTGCTATAATTCATAATCTACATATAAATTGGTAAACTACGATATGAATTAAGCAAATTCATATGAGTCGGTAGCATATCAAATATATCAAGTCATCCCTAACTATATCTGAATTTCTCCGGTTATTTATGCAGATTAGCAATGGATATGGAAGATAATGATTTTGGAACTTGCTGAGAATTAATCTTCGGACCTATGCAAGGAATATATCTGATGATTATTCTATAACTATACTACCTTTAGGATTTTGAATATACTTGATAGACTCAAATATAATTATGATCCATTTTTGTGTTTCACTCTTTCGATTTTTGGTTCTTCATCTTGATTAACTTTTTTATGGGATTTGTTTGAATAATTGTTCTGGAAACTGGCTCTGGTGCTTCAAAAATAATTCATTGAAATTTTTCAGCCATGCTAGAGTTTTTTTGTGAATATTCAATGTTCTTTATACTATTATGCAGATTTATACTATTTATGTTAAATATAATATATGTCATAATATGTCGAAACCTAATGATAGATATTGTATTTATATATAGTAAAATATATGTATGCACAATTATGCTGTAAATTTACCCATTATATAAAATAACTAATTTATTTTCGAATAGTTCGTTGACTACCAGGAAAAAACATAAACACTATTATCCAATTTGCAAAATGACAAATTATCAAGTTTAGAGACCGTAGAGCCAGCTCCAAGGGCATAAACGGATAATAGATTGCAGGGACATCTCAAGTCTGAATTTCAAAAATTAAATTAAGATTATTATAAAAATTTATGATTATACTATATATATAGACAATAAAATTTCTCAAAAATTGAATATATTATATGATAAAAAAGCCTACAATAATATATGAGTATATTATAAAATTCTATGTAATATATCAAAAAAAGGTATCCGTTAGAAGTAGCTTTGTTTTCCCGTTCTTTTCGCATTTCTATCTCTGGAAATTAATTTTAAATATATTAGACTTTCGTAGTTTTTTTTTATCTGTTGATACTTGATAGTTTCATAGAAATTGAAGTATGCATTTTACATTTTCAACTTACACAGTAACATTTTATACTCATTTAAAAATGCATATATATAATTGTTTTTATATTTACTTACCGTGATTCTTGAATTTCTATTGTTTTCGAATTATTGAGATGCATGGAAGAGGGATGTTGAGAAGAATTCTGTGACTAAACTGTCGGCACCGGAGAGAGAGAACAAAGTATATGTAAAATAAGTCGAGTCTTGGATTAGAGAAGTAAATGCTATAGTTTTGTTAAAATTATGTGAATTGTAATGAGTATTTTTGAGTGAAGAAAGTCGAACTCTTAAAGTTCAAATTGCAAATAAGTTTTAATATATATGGTCATCACTATAGTGTAGGTAATTCTAAGTATAAAATGAGTTATCACTTTATCAAGATGCTATATACTACAAGTATATATATATTACTATTTACTAACATATTTATATATTTGACCAAGTTTCGTTAAATAGCTTGATTATTAAAATGTCCTAAAACTATAAGTTAAACACTGCACATTTGAGTAGACAACATTATTTCTCGAGCATAAATATAGCTTTTATATTTTAAAATTATTTTCTATTTGAGTTGAAGTCTTTTTAAAAAGAGTACATTTATTATCATTTTAATTATTGATGTTTGTAATATTTAAATTATGAGAGTATTACCACAAAGAGAATAACAACAATTCATGTATAATGAACGTCGTCTATAAGGAAGTTGTTCAAATTTGTAGATTTACTAGTTTGTATTGGCATGTGTATTTATTTTTAATATTGCACTTATGAGTTCTATATTTATTTCTTATTGCTTATTCGTTATAACACGTTTGCATATAATATATATATATATATATATATATATATATATATATATATATATATATATATATATATATATGAGGTTCAAATAAGAACCAAATTATATATATATATGAGGTTCAAATATATATATATATATATATATATATATATATATATATATATATGAGGTTCAAATAAGAACCAATTTTAACGTGAAAACTAAGAACTACGAAAATTCTTTACGAACATATATATATATAGCGTTACAGACAACAACTCTAGTCAAATCTAAGCGTAAAAAACATAATGTTAAAAACATTCTCTCTGTTTTTTATTGAAAAATCAAATGTGTATTTTTAGACAAGAAATTTGATCGATTGACTTTTGAATAGGGCTGAGATTCGGTTCGGTTTCGGTTAACCGAAACCGAAATTTCGGTTAACCGAAACCGAAATCACCCAAATATACTAACCGTAACCGATACCAATCGATTAATCGGTTAACCGATTAACCGATTCGGTTAGTCGGTTCGGTTATCGATTAACCAAATTAAATTAAATTTAAAAAAAAATATATACAAAAATTAACCGAAAATAACCGAATTAACCGAAAATAACCGAAATTAACCGAGATTATTTCAAATATTACAGAAATTATAATATAAATTAAATAATTTTTACTTAATAAATAAATAAATTAATTAATTAATTAACTAATTAATTAATTTCGTTAATCGGTATAACTGTCGGTTAATCGGTTATACCCGATAACCGAATTACTTGCAATGGTAATCGATAAACCGAAACCGAAAAAATCGATTATCGGTTAATCGATAACCGACTTTTTCGGTTTCGGTTATCGGTTAACCGATAACCGATACCCGTTTAAGCACCCCTACTTTTGAACCATCGGTTGTTGATTCCTTACTTGGAATTTATAAACGATTTTGAGATTTAAATTTCAATTATGTTTTCCTAATGACAAAATACAAATTGAAGCATAATTAACAAGTATTGATTTTTCAATTAAAAAAAAGATTCTCAATTTCAAAAATAACAAAATATATAAATATATGTAAATTCCAGAACGTAAATACAAATACTATTATTTAGATATATTGTCAATAAGAATTAAACCCTAAAACATGCGAGTAATCAATTATTGATTAATTTCTACAATAAGTAATCAATTATCATGTTTTTCCATATTTTTTTAATTTAACCAAATTATCACAAGCATGATTCATCAATAATAGGGCTTGATTCACTTCTCAAATATAAGATACACTATTTACAATTAAAATAGTGTATGCAGGTATAAGAGGATTAAAAATATTTTTTATATCCATTTAAAACTTTTCTCCTAGAAGTGAATATATCTTCATATCGTCCAAAAAGCTTATCTCCGTCCATAACGAATTTGGAAACGTGCCTAACATTTCAAGCTGTTGTATGATAAGAAATTTAATGGATCACTGTGATGAATAACAACTTTCGCATCAGAGTCGGTAAGCTTTCTATTCAAACAATGCTAACGAACAAGAGCAATTAGCAAAGAGGAAAAACCAATTTTTCAATTCAACCAAATAAATGTGTAAATTCCAATTCAACAAAATATGTACACATTTATGTGCTTCAAATGTACGGTATCTAATTATAAATTATTAAATTGTGTTTACGAATTACTAAGCTATTATTAAAAAATAATTTATATATGAACCTAGATTGTGGATAGACGCAACCAAGTTTTAGTCTTCAATTAATAAATTTGATCCTAATTTATTTTAACAGAAAATTCAAAATTTGAAATTCCGATCGATTTGCTATTTCTTTTCGAACTGCAAAAAACAAAAAACAAAATAGAATTACAATATAATGTATTTCAATAGAATTGAAATTAACTTATATATATGGAGTGGTTAAAATAAGAATTACATTTTTTAAGAACTCTGCAAACTATGCATAAGATGTATAAAGATGATACACAAAACAGTATAAAATTGTGCACAATAAAAACTTTCTAAAATTATTTTATTGTTGTACAATAATTTTAGAATATTTTCGTTGTGTACAACTTTATAGATTTTGCAATTAACTTTATACATTTAAACATAGTTCTAAATTTCTAAAGTTTTCATTGAATCCAACCCTTATATATATATATATATATATATATATATATATATATGATGGATCAGGTAAGAATGATTTTTTTTTGTAAGAAATAAGAATAAATCTAAACCATTGATTTTAGTAAATCAATGGACAAGATTTATTTTCGTTGTGCTACAAACTATAACTATTTGTGCTACGACAAAAAATTCTGTGTTTTAACTAAAGATTATATAAGTAATTGCATCTTTTAAGAATCAGTTTTTTTTTCCTTATTTTTAGGCAAAACACGATTTGTATACTATATATAGGGATTTGTTGTAATTTATCATTTAAATCATTATCTTCAACATTATTTATGTTTCAATACTTGATATATATAAAATTATTTGTGATTCAAGCTAGCAAATCCATGGAAAACTTAAGTAAATAATATATATATATTGATTCATACGTATGGTTCAATATACAGCAGTGGTATAACAGTTTCATAGCATATTTTTAATTACTTGTTGAACATACCACTAAGATTTGTGGATTTTCAGTTTTATTCAACTTGGATTTTTTTCGTTTGTGCGTTTTAATATATACAGGTTTTTGGTGGTAAACATATAAATACAAAATGCTACAAAAAAGTTAATATATGTTATATAATGATATATATATATATATATATATATATATATATATATATATATATATATATATATAAATATATTTATATATATATATATAAAGTTTGAATAACAATTTATCAATGTATATTGTAAATGTATTTGTGATATGTTACCAAATAACAAGTGCTATAGATAATTACATTTATGCAAGTTTTAAGTACTATATATGTGCAGTACAAACTCGCGTTTTATACAATGTATTTGTAAGAATATGCTACAGTCATATATTCAATAAGGTTAACACACAGTCATATTAGTTGTGCTAAAGTTCTAAAATAATTGTGCTACATTTATATATAAATATGCTACAATATAAAAATAACGAAAAGTTGTGTCTAAATTCTATGATTTGAGGGAAAGATTTATGAAGATTCAAGATAATATATAAAAAATTATGTATTCATCATACGTGATTTTCAGTACTTATTGCATTGTTGGAACATTTTCATAGCATATTTAGTTTATTTATTTTGCACATATACTAAAATTTCATAAATTATTGCTAGTTAATTTGATTCTTTGTTATATACATATATTGTGTTTTTTTATTTATTTTTGTTATGGTTGAGTGTTTTTTTTTTGCAAACATGCATATGTTCTTTAGCACATATTCATTAATGATATTACACAATTGTATATGGCAAATATGCGAGTTTTAAATGCTAAACTATGTTTAAAAAATGCTACGTTATGCATTATTTATGCTACATAATTGATGTGAAACTGGAGATGTGTAAGCATATTTCGAATCCCTACAATTAAAGGATATGATTTTCGAAGATGAACAATAACATCGAATGCTAATAAATGTGAAAGATGATGATGTAATTTTTATTCTATATTCCTTATTATACCCTTATATAAATTTATAAAAAAATAATAATTAAAAATCAATTAATATATTACTTTTAATCTGACCAATTAATTTGAGAAAGATGTGTGGATGTGATATATTCTTTTTTCTTACACTTATTTTCGTTCTCACGGAAACCATCCCTATATATATATATATAATGAGAATAATGATCGGTTTTATTTCTAAAAATAGATCAAGAAAAAAGAAACTAAGAAATCTTCATATTAATTCAATAAGCTAACAAATCTGATTCGGTTGGTTTCTTAGACAATTTAATAGCTTTTCTACTAAAAAAAACAGCCAAATTAACCAAATACTCGCTACTGAAGAATGTTAGGATGTGTAGAATCTGATGTCTACGGTTCACTGAAAATGAATAACACACTCCTACCAACTAAGCAAGCAATTGAGAGCACCGAAAACTACCAAATATATATATTGTTTTTTTCAAGAAAAATGGCATTTTATAATGTAAATAAGAAACAGTACATATTAAACTTTCTAAATCTCTATAAATTGGCCGCTACAACTATTTTAACACCTCTCAGCTTGACCAATCAGTCTAGTTATCAGAGGCAGAGTTGTTAATACAAAGAAAATCATACACTGGAAATTCATCCTACTGGAGCAGCGGGAACGCTTTTGTCCCCACCAAAAGCAGAGCCGTCTCTGAGGAGCACCCCACACATTCTGCTATGGATGACGTCATAGAAGTGCAAGCCCACGATTTACTCGAGCACAAATAAGGTAAGTATGAAGAGCGGCCTATTCCACAACACCAGACCTCCTCTCCAACAATGATTCTAGGAAGTCCGAGCATAACTTGGGCAGGGGAGGAAGAGTGTGAGATGGTCCACTAAATATACTTTTCCAACTTTTTTCTAACGACATTGATGGGAACGGAGTCTGATCTATTTTCAAGCTGAATTCCGGTAACTCACCGTAGACTGATGCATACCCATGTGTATCTGATCAAAGGAAATCAATATTCCCGTGATCACAAAGTGATTCAACAAACAATAAATACATAATCATGAAAATTCTCAAAGTGAAAATACGTAAAAACAGCATGCATGCTGTAAGAAGAGAAACCCTCACCTGTTTCATCAAGGTCACTGAAGTCTCGTTGACGAGAAATGCTGAGCTTACTCTCCTGCTCATCATGTGGGTTCAAGAGAACATACTCATGAGCGCCATTAACATAAGCAAGTACTTCATCGGTGACTTTTGTTCCGGAAACTTTGTCTTCCAATTCAGGGCTTGAATGGACAAAAGAAAGTCCTCCTCCTCGAGCCTGAAATATTATTTGATTAAAATGCTACATTGAAATGTCATGCACATAAAACTACCAATCACTCCCTAAGGCTACATCATCCTTCCATTAAATAACAGCTCATCCGGTAGGTTGTGGTGGGATTGAGAAAATGAAAAGGGAATGGACTTCAAACCACGACGACAAGGGAACCGCTTTTTCTACATTGAATACAATAACAGATAACAAGAAGGAAAGAAGAGTCACCTTGCTTACAAACCACGACGACAAGGGAACCGCTTTTTCTGCATTGAACAGTAAAATCATCCCCTCTGCACACTGCAATGAGGCATCAGCAGATCCAATTTGCTTAGAGAGAGCAAGAACAGCGAAGGTGGAATTGTCCATCGAACAAGCGAGATCTGCACAGGGTAAGAAAAATCTTACATATAAAAAGACAAGTAAATTGAAAAGCTTATACAGTTACAGGCTGTTGACTACGAGAAGTGAACTAAAAGGTCAAACCAGAATACTAAATTACCCAAGAGACGAGAATAAGACAAAACCAAGTAATTTTGCAACACTGAAAGAAGTCAGTAGGCATATCAAACTACACAAGATCCCCAAGAAGCTCAATAACACATATATGATAAGAAAATGACTTTGTCTTGAAGGAAACCACGAGCTCACCTTCTGTGTCAAGCCTGTAGGACCAAGCTCTACACAGCTTCGACATACTCCACACAGTCAGCTGTGGATTTGAGCCTCGTGAGGCAGATACAAGATACTCCGACTTTCCGACAAATGAAAGATTTGTAATTGGCTGTAGAAATAACAAGTCCGGTAGTAAGTAAAAAAAAAAATCATGCACACCAAAAGTAAACACTGGAGCAAGTAAAGATAGGGTTAGCTGAAAGGGTTGTACACAGCTGTTAAAAACTTAAAATACACATGTTTTATGGGTAAAATACTACTAATGCACAATAATAGCAAGAACAGGAAGATAGTGGATCATGGAAAGAACTAGTCAGCAGTAGGCAGGCGTCACAAGGGCACATCCAAGAAGTGTGTAAACTAGCTTTAACAATTAAAAAAGTCACCTCTAGACTATCCCCAATTACAGCCAGTAGAGTATTCCTGTCTGGATCCCACAAGGTAATTACTTTGTCTGCAGCAACAGCCAGCACAGACCCATCACTGGAAAATGCAGCAGTAGTCATAGGCTTCTTCCTGCCAAAAAAGGATTTTTGTTAATATGGGGCATCCATGATATCCATAGGATCCTGTAGCTATCAGAAATCCTGGAAAAGGTCAAATGGCAATACTTGTATGATCCAACGGCATGACATGTCCAGCCACCACTCCGAACAGTCTCATCCTTGGGGGTAAGCTCATGTCTATGGATCCATACCTGCAAGTTATGGAAACTCATAACTAAGAGATACTTGCAAGTGAAAAGCACTCAAATTAGTCAATCTACCTTAAAATCTCCACCGTATGATGAACTCACAGCCATGTGACCAGTTGGTCGGAAAGCTATGCATGAGATCCCAGCATCCCTGTTCCAATTATTGAAGAAACACAAAACAGTTAAGTGCTTGAGAATGACATGTAAAACCAATCTCAGCCATCAGAAAAGAAAACAAGCATGACTTCTCATAATTGGAAAAACAAAAATGGAAATTCCATCTAGCAACAGCACACAATTCCAAACAACTAAGAGGATAAACCTGTGGGGTTCATATATGACAGTAGACAAGCTAAACTGTTTTTTCCGGAAACCACATGCCCAAAACTTAAGAGTCACAAGGCTGCCTAATCCTTCTTCAGGAAGTCTGGTTTCAACAGTGCTCATAGTAGAACCATCTCGAGAAAGAGCTACCAAATTCACTTTTACCTGCCCAAAATGAAAGTGAAATAAGTTTATTACATCAAGAATGTTACGGCCTTGCAATACCCTGTAGAAGATAGGCTATGCCCAAATTGAAGTAAGCATAGTAAAATAACAAAATGGCATTGTTTCTAGAACTAAGCAAGAATTGAATATAAGTTTTATAAAGCTCACGCTTGTGATCTTAATAAAGGAAAATAGTCCAGACTATGGCCAGTTACATGAAATCAATAACTGACAAGAGATTTCATATTTCCAATCTACAGAAAAAATTAGTGTTGAAAATTTTAAGAAAGTTTGAAATATATTAAATCTAACAAGAATTTCTAAAAAGACCTTCATTAACAATCACCCACTGCCCAGGGAAAAAAATTGAAAAAAGACTGGCTTGGGCAGAAATGAACATTCCCGGATCATTAAAAAAAATGTAAAAGGAGATCAACCCCAGTAAGTTTGAACATAACTCACAAATATCTCTTGAAGTACCACAACAAGAAAAGAACTTGGATAACCTATCAAGCATTCTAAAGTGTAAAACTAACCTACAAAAGTATCTGCATAAATACAAACATATCATGATTGATGTTCCCCACTGGAACATAGCTGCAGACATGGACAGCTAAAAAGAAATTTTCTTTACCGTAATTTCATCCCCGGGCTGATGGTTTCTCTCACAGATTTGCACCTGCAAACATACAAACTCAAGGTGAATAGATGATACCTTCTAATAGAGACCGCAGAGCATCGTGATTAGATTACACAGTCCCCAAGGAAGAGATGACTCAAAACTTCTGAAAACAAAAAAAATCTAAAAGTATCTTTAAAACCAAATAGTTTCTTGAAACGAAATTCAACACCCATTAATAGGAATATAAAATTACTTGATAAACAAATAAAAAAACCCTGTATGCCCAAAGCCAAGATCCCAATCTCAATTCATACTCTCATGCAAAAAAAACCTACCCCTGGTGCTCGCAATGTAAAACTTCCACTAATTTAAAGTAAGTGAAGCTATATGAAATGATTCATACATGCAGCCAAACAACATATCTCATGTCATGCTCACCTCAGAAATCTCACGATCATCAAACAAACTATAAAATTGGACACGGTAGTTCTCTGCAGGAACTGCAATCAAGCCAGCAGTGGGATTGAAGACAACAACCGAGCCAAATCCCTCATACATATCCATATGTGAACTTGGAAGCTGAAATACAGACGCAAAAAAAGATATAAAGTTTATACAAATTGAGCCATGCAGCAATGCTGTGCACTATAGAATAATACAGGTAGCATGCAACTTGCCCTCTCCTGCCCATAATGACCCTTGTTTAAATATGTAAATATCCTGATATAGTTGTTAAGAGAGAGAATACTCTTTTCCTTTATAATATCATGTCTTATCAATTAATAAAGTTATTTACTTTAAATAACAAACCTTAATCCCTGAAATGGACCTCAAGATCTCCATGGAAGGCATTCTAAGCAGTTGAATTTGATTATCTGCGCATGATATCTGAAAATTTACTATTCAGAACTCATCCAATAAACGCATTATGAAGTTGTGGGCAATGAATTTTCCAAATAACTAATAATTCTTACAGAGGATAACATAGAGTCTGGAGAATTGATGAAATACAGAAGTGGGGATCCTATCCTTGGAAGAAACTTTTTCTTTCCAGTATCTAACTGCCAAACAACCAAAACTCCTTCTCTTCCACCTGGAAAGTCGAAAAAACTTTAAAACATGCTTATTTCCATATTGCCCAGATGCAAGATTCCACTAAAAAAAGAGTGCTCAGAAGTAACTTATTTCAGCAATGATACCGGGCATTTGCTTTTCATCTGGTAAATCAACAGTAATAGTCACATATAATACCTGAGTACAAATAAGCACCATCGGAAGAGAAGAAGAGCACATTCACTTGCGAAGAATGCCAATGCCATGTGGTACATGAATCTGCATCGTCGTTATCCCTCACTCCTGGCCTGTCCTCTGCATCTGTGCTCAGTCGGCCCTTAGATAACTTACTATTGGAGAATGTTTCACGCCCAACACCTCTCCATATTAAGATCCTTCCTGTGGCATCGCCTGCTGCTACCACCCTCTCAGTCGGATGAAAAGCCATAGCAGTAACCGATTTTGTATGATGCAATCTGATTTTCTTGTATACAACATGCTCGGAATCTTTTTCAGGTAGTCCCCATATAAGGAGCTTGCACTTCTCATAC
Organism: Salvia rosmarinus; assembly: GCA_036937905.1. Taxonomy (NCBI): domain Eukaryota; kingdom Viridiplantae; phylum Streptophyta; class Magnoliopsida; order Lamiales; family Lamiaceae; genus Salvia; species Salvia rosmarinus. Next base: position 80,808,392 of record CM072814.1, on the reverse strand, counting down.
ATTCCCATGTAACTCCCTGACGGACTAGTGGTTAGATTACCAGCTTTCCGAGTCTGTCAAAAAGTCAAGTTGTTTCAAACATAAAGAGCGCAATGCAGAAGCTATTGGACCATAATTTCATTGGAGAACATTCACCGTGCAACCAATTAAACATAATTATATTCTTTAACAAAGTTCATTGCCAAATTATGTGCAAATCATTATTGTGTAAGACCATAACAGTTTCACTGGAAATTCAACCAGAAGAAAACCAACTAAAAAAGCACCTTGGCTAGAGTAACTCCACCAACTAGGCGCGACTTTGTCAGGTTACATTTCCTTATCTGTCCACCTAAGGAATTTGGTTGTCCTTCCTGTTTCACATCCTCAGTACAGATATAAGCAAAAAGCTCAGGAAGCTTCCCACTGCTGTCAGTTTTCTGGCTTAATAAACTTGGAATCACCTGAAATCGGTCACAGCATGTTAGATTCATAATAGAAAAATATACACTGTGCATGAGCTAATGGAATAATTTTTATTCCCTATGTTGAATTCGCCATCTGCAGATGCACCCTAAACAGATGAAGAAACATCACAGCGTGTACTATGGCTGACATACTTAAACTCAAGAATGCAAGTAAGCTTCAAGATAAGAGAAACAGTCAGCAACTTAAAATTTTCTAACTCGCCCCACCCATCATTATACAATTGTCATTTCCTCGTACCCATTAACGAGAGGACAATAACAAGCATAATACAGCAATCGAAATCACTCAGTTCAAATCATAAAAATGAAAAAATAAAATACCATATAATGAATCGGGAACCGAATATCAATAGTCTTCATTAATTCCGGAGCAGCAAAATCCCAATACTTGATCTTCCCATCGAGGGACGCCGTCCAGCAATAGCACAAGACTCTACTCGCCGGAGTAGAAGCCGGAACGACTATAACCGACGTCACCTGCGCCTCGTGCCCTTCTAACTCACAAGTCTGAAATACAGAAAGATTGAAATAAAGCCATCAAAATTCAATTATAAAAAGTGTATGAAAGAAGGCATTTGATGCGTTATTCAGTATAAAATGGAACCTGTAGACCAGTGGAGGTGTTGAATACGGAGACGGTGTTGCCAGTGCAAACAAGGAGGCGCTTAGCATCATTCGAGAACGCCGGCGGTGAAGAAACGAAGCTCTTTCCACCAGTAAACATTTTCCTGACGCGACTACTTCTCTCTCTCTCTAGAAAGCGGGGAATGAAGGAGGGTTTAGGCTTTTGATGTATAAACCCTAGCCCCTTTCAATACTTTCTACCGCTGCCAAAATTCTAAATATATCTATGTCTAACTTTATATAATTATTATATTAAATTGGATTAAAATCACTTTAAATTTCAAACACTACACATTTTATCAACAAAAATTCTAAATTTTCATAGATATTTATTTAAATCATCATCTACCAATTTTATATTAAAAATATTTCACAGGCCCACAAAATATTAATATAATCCACTGAATGACACATGAGATTAAGTTGATTTCACATAATTAATATGATATCCGATAAGTCACGTCAAAATTTCGATGGACGAAAAATGAACATGTGGCATTTTTTATTAAAAGCTAATAATTAATTATTTAAATAAATATTTATAAAGTTAATGATATTTTTTGTAAATTATTTATAATTTATGATTTAAAATAATATTTATTTTAATAAATTATTTCAAATAAATTGAATATTTATTATATTTTATGTCTACATTAGATTAGACTAGTTCATGCCGGATTAAACGAGCCAATTCACAATAAGAATCACAAAGTGCTAAGAATTGTCTATAACAATGCTTATTGATTTTATATTATTATGTAGTGGGTTGTGGGCGTGTTGTTGGCATGGGCCAACTATACAAAAACTCCCATCTATTGGATCTAAATGAAATTACAGGTCCAATAACTTTGGCTTATGCCCGATTTTTCACATTTTAAATATTAAAATAAATGTGTTCTATAAAAATAATGAACTATGATAGGATACTACCAACTACTTGGCGGCGATCGGTCCAATATAAATGAGCTCCGACATTAAGCTCGCCTATGTGAGTTACCAAGAAGACTCTCGACCAACTACAACTCTAATCGCAATTGGAGCGTAGAAGATTCGGATGCATATCTAAAGAATCCTTATGGAAGAAACTTTGTATTAGAGTCAAACTCATTTGAATTAGAGTCAAACTCTAAATGATGGTATATAAATAGAGGCTAGAGGGAGAGCTACATCATCTACACAGATCAATCACTTGATCATCTACACACACATCAATCACTTGATCATCTACACTTAGATCGATCACTTGATCATCTACACTCTTTGTAATCGCTTCTTACACTCTCAATACACATATACTCCCTTGCTCCGTGGACGTAGATCTTTTCCTTGATTGAACCACGTAAAAAACATCTTGTGTTCTTTATTGTTTTCACAAACTCACACACAAGATTTATCATTGGCGCCGTCTGTGGGAAACCGAAAAAAAAGCTCTGTTTTCTACGCAAAATCAATGGCAAGGACTCGTGCAAATCCTAGCGCCGGTGGTCTTGTGGCAAGACGGATGAAGACCCCAACCAGCCGCGACGCAGTCACGGAGAAAAGAACTTGCCGTAATAACAACACGACGCCGAGGGTTACATAGAAGATCTACCTATACACCCTCGGGATCGCCTCCCACCGAAGAGGAAGAAGCCGACCTCAACGCCGGTGAACAAGCGACCCATCAATCTCATGAGGTCCTCGGTAGAGCCGTGATCTCGAATTCCTCAATGCCCATATGGGCTAATTTCAAATCTTTCGAGCCAAAGGACGAATGGGCGGGAACTTCAAGAACCGTGAATAGAACGCCCAGATTGGCAATCACGGCGCCAAGTCGCCACCTCTCCACAATAGCCGAGGCGTTCACCTCGATAGCGAGATAGTGAAACGATCTCCTCGGCATGATCACCCCGCCAAGTCGATCACCTCAAAGAAGTCCGTCACCATAATTACCAGTCATTCGCCTAAACACGACCGCGAGGTCGGGACCGAAGAGAGGAAAGACGGAGTTGATCCCTCATCCGATAGACGGTCGGTCTCCCACCTCCTGGAAGGATGGCAACGAACTCCCGTGATTCATCACATGGACGGATCATCGAGGTCGGATCACCCCGCGCAGCGATATCGAGCACCCAACGTCGCCGCCGCGAAGTCGGTCACCTCGGCATAATTACGGCAAGTCATTCGCCTAAACACGATCTTCCCGCGGTGAGCGGGTTGGTTCAAGAGAGGTAACAAAGACATAGTCGATCTCCTCATCGAGAGGCGATAGACGCCGCTATCAACCTTCTCCGACCTACTCACCTCCGCCGGACGAGGGATGATGTCGAACTCGTCCAAGGTTTCGAATCTCCGACATGGACGGATCATCTCAACCTTTTCCGAGAGATCAAACGGATACACGGCCCTGGACCTTGGTGGCGATATCGAGCATCGTAAAAGAGAGACATGGGACGCGAAAATCCTCACGACGGATGCGGGGGAGACCGAATAAAAAGGCCCAATGGAGTCTAGGCGGGACCTCGGCAAAGGGGCCTATAAGCTTGCTTACCTATCCGGTACACTTATCCCCCGAACCTGGCATATTACTCACCTGAGGAGGTGGATTACTTCGTCCCATCTTATATCTATGTGAAAATCCGTTCTCACCTCGGATGAACACAACTTACCTTCAAAAGGGGACGCCCTTGCGAAGATAACAAACCTACAAAGTAGGGTACTCAAACTAAGCGCGCCAGGGGACCACCCCTCTCGATATTTCTCGACAAACAAGGCAAGCACACAGATTACTCATTAATTTGAACATCTACGTGCAAGGCATACAGATTACTCATTAATTTGAACATCTACATGCAAACGACGTCCAAATCGGATCTCGTGCAATTTATACCTCTTCATTGGGAAGATATACACTTCGGTACACAGTCTAAATACATTTACGACTACACAGTCTAAATACATTTACGACTAAAACCAAGTTATATACAGAAGATATACACTTGATACACGCCTAAATACATTTACGACTACACGCCTAAATACATTTACGACTACACGTCTAAATATATTTACGACTAAAACCAAGTTATATCTGAAGATATACACTTCGACTACACGATCTAAATACATTTACGACTAAAACCAAGTTATATCGAAGATATACACTTGATACACGCCTAAATATATTTACGACTACACGCCTAAATACATTTATGACTAAAACAAAGTTATATGGGTTTCGAGCAGCACCTCGTCAAGACTCGCTAAAGCTACATCAGTCGACACTCGACTCGACCCGCTACCTCGGCCACCTACCTCGGCCTCGCCACCTCGGTCTTCGCCTCGCCCGCCTCGGCCGCCGCCCACCTCGCCCCGCGGTCGACACTCGACCTCGCCGCCTCGGCCTCGACGCCCGCCGCCGCACTCGGCCTTCCGCAGCCGACCTCGGCCTTCGCGGTCGACACTCGCCTCGCCCGCCTCGCCTCGACGCCCGTCGCCTCGCCTCGGCTTCCGCAGCCGACCTCGGCCTCGCCGCCGCCACCTCGACGCCCGCGGTCGACACCTCGGCCGCCGCCTCGCCTCGGCCTCGCCTCGCCCCGCCTCGCCGCCTCGCCGCCGCCACCTCGGCCTCCGTAGGTCGACACTCGACCGCCGCCACCGGGGCCGCCCGACATCGGCCTTCGCCGCCTCGCCTCGGCCTCAACCTCGGCGAACGCCTCTGCAGGCGGCCGGCGACATACGACTTCGGCGAACGCCTCAGCGGGGCGGCCGGCGACATACGACTTCGACGACGCCTCAGCGGGGCGAAGCGAGCGACATACGACCGGCAGCGCCTCAGCGGGACGAAGCCGAGCGACATACGACTTCAACGAACGCCTCGGCGGCGAAACCAGCGACATTCAACCGCGGACTACGGATTTCAATGGCGATGTCGAATCACTCTCCCAATCCAAAATAACCTCACTTCTACGTCTTTTTTTTGGGGGATATGATAGGATACGGCCCAACTACTAGGCCCAAGCAGCAGATCCAATATAAATGAGCTCCGACATTAAGCTCGGCCTATGTGAGTTCGGCCCAAAAAGACTCCTCGACCAACTACAACTCTAATCGTAATTGGAGACGTAGAAGATTCGGATGCATATCTAAAAGAATCCTTATGGAAGAAGACTTTGTATTAGAGTCAAACTCAATTTGAATTAGAGTCCAACTCAATTTGAATTAGAGTCAAACTCTAAATGATGGTATATAAATAAAGGCTAGAGGGAGAGCTACATCATCTACACACAGATCAATCACTTGATCATCTACACTTAGATCGATCACTTGATCATCTACACTCTTTGTAATCGCTTCTTACACTCTCAACACACATATACTCCCTTGCTCCGTGGATAGACATGTCCGGGCTTTTCGAACCACCGGCCCGGCCCTAGGCCCGGCCCTAAAGTCAACGGTTCGGGCCCGGACCGGCGGTCAACGGGCCTGAACCGGAACCGGGAGCTAGGGCCTAGGGCCGGGCTCGGTTGATGCGAAAGAGGGCCGAACCGACGGTTAACCGCCGATCCGAACCGGCGGGCTGGAAGACGAACCGTCGGTCCTCATTATAGCCGTTGGAACCGGTGGGCCTAGGGCCGAACCGACGGGCTCCTTAGAGCCGTTGGAACCGGCGGTCCTAAGGCCGAACCTGTGACACCCTAATCTAATATAAGTATTAAAACATAAATTTGTAAATATTTAATGCGGAAAATTTTGAATTTTTTAAAAAAAAATTATATTCTTAAATTAAATATGTTTAAGTAAATTACATTGAGAATTTAAAACATGCAAACAAACCTTTTAATGTAACTCAAATGACGAGAATCCATATTTCATAATAATAGTAATTATAATATCTTACAAATAAAGTCGAGATAAAGTTTGAAATCAAGTCTTAAATTCTTGTAGGAGCACTTTATTTAAATGCGGAAAATATTATTTCTTAAATAATCATTACGCGTCATTCGACCTTCCACACGCCTCCGAGTTCAAGTACGAAAAATAATTGTGGGGTTGAGTATAACCGTATACTCGGTGTGGGATATTATGCAATGTTGTCAAGTTAATAAAGCGGTAAACACGCGTACGACTATCATGACATAACTTCAATTCGCACGGTGGCGACATAACATAATAACCTCATTTCGCACTGTGGCATACCAAGGATTGTGACATCCTGGACTCATTTAACGAGCCCCTGGCGACATAACATAATTTGCGCATCGTAACATAAATGAGAGCACTTAACGGGCATAAGACGCCATGCTACTCATCAACATAATTTCCATAATAAGACATACGGCCAACACATAATATTAAAATGGACAACAATAATATCAACGGCATAATTTTAAATAAATCACCACACCTTAAGTCGTAAATCTTGAAATGAAGTCGAGTAATTAAAATCACGTCAACGTCGTAGTTGCACCGCACCTAGTCACATAATTTCCATAATAAATCATAAGGACCTAAACTTTAACTGGAATTAGAATATATACATATATATCTTTTTAGATCATTCCTTAATTTAACAAAATTTATTTGGGCTTAAATATTATTTTCTATAAAAATATCATGGGGCTAGCTTAATTTCTGAAAATATAGTTTTTTTTTTATACGAAAAAAAAATTAATGCTATCAAATTTTATTTTTATTTAATTGAAAATTGAAGCATGCCTTTTAAAATGAAATAATACTACAAGAATAATTTTTTATTAAATTTGTCCCAACTCCCAATACCCACTATCATCCCTCAAAACTCTCGTTCACTCTCTACACATTTCTTCAATTATTTGGGACCCAATAATAATTTACACTCCACTAAATCACTTTCCCCCCTCCCCACAATAAAATTGCCGGTTCCTTTCTTATCTCTCTTCTCTTTCACTTTCTTCTTTTAAATGTTACATTATGCAGAATTCCCAAAACTATTATTTTTCTTTCTTCTTTGTCTTCTCTCATTTCTCCCTCTACTCCTGATTTCAGCAACTAGCCTACGAAGTATCCACTATAACTCATCCTATTTAGGCCAACTCAGTCAAGACTCGATTACTCAACTCAGCACCTCTCGCCCTTCAACTCACTGACTCAGGTATTAATTTGGCTGATATCAAAATTTGTTAGAAAAATAGAGGAATAACTTACTGAAGTTTATTTACACTTTGAGTTTATAATCTTAGATGAAAAGTAATATTAGAGAATGAAAGAAATTTCAATATCCAAAATAAGAATTGAAAACTTACAGTGTAGTCGTTCGTTGAAGGAAAACTCTTCTTTTGTTTTTATGAAAAATGTTGTGATTGAGAGGAGTCGTAGAGAAAAATGTATTTGTGGGAAGAAATATAGCGTTCGTTAAAAAAAAAATGGCAGCCTAACTATATCTATGAGATGATTTCTCAATTAAATGCAGATCTGTAGAAACAAAGTCACGAATAAAATCTTATAAAAGTCAATGAAATCTCATGCCAAGCCGGCGAAATTAATGCTAGTTTGAAAAGCTAGTTTGAAAAATATGTTGATCGGTGGAAATTATTGTGAAGGAAATATTTATTTATTTTTAATTCTAAATAAATACTTTTAAATAATTAATTGGATCCAGATTGTTACAACCCTACCCACTTAAAAGAATTCCGTCCTCGAAATTTAACTTACTTGACTCTAGGTGGGGATAACGTGCTAAGATTTCTTCTTCACGCTCCCATGTAGCCTCCTCTGGGCCATGCCTAGTCCATTGGATCTTGACCAATGGTATCTCTCGACCTCTCAAAACTTGCACCTTGCGGTCTAAGATAACACTTGGTGTTTCCTCATATGTCAAATCCTTATTGATTTGGAGATTCTCATGGTGAACAACATGACTAGGATCATGCAAATACTTTCTCAACATAGAAACGTGAAATACGTTATGAACGGCCGATAAGTCGGGTGACAAAGCTAGACGATATGCCGCGTCCAATCGTTCCAAAATTTCGAATGGTCCAATAAATCGAGGTCTCAACTTTCCTTTCTTCCCAAACCTTAGAACTCCCTTCATTGGTGCTACTTTGAGAAAAACTTTTTCTCCAACCTCAAAGTATAATTCTCGCCTTCTTCGATCGGCATACATTTTTTGTCGATCTTGAGCCGTCTTAATCCTTTCTTTTATTTTCTCGATGACCTCAACTGTTCGCTCAATGATTTCTGGACCTAAGAGCTTTCTTTCTCCAACCTCATCCCAATATAGAGGTGACCTGCACTTTCTTCCATATAAGGCTTCGTAAGGAGCTACACCAATGCTTGTTTGAAAACTGTTGTTATAAGCAAACTCAATTAGAGGTAGGTGTGTTTCCCAGTTACCTCCATTGTCCATTACACAAGTCCTCAGCATATCTTCCAAAATTTGGATTGTCCTTTCGGATTGTCCGTCTGTTTGAGGGTGATACGCTGTCGAGAAATTTAGCTTAGTTCCCATTGCCACGTGTAAACTTTTCCAAAATTTCGACGTAAATCTCGGGTCTCGATCAGAAATAATAGAAACGGGTACTCCATGTAATCTTACTATCTCTTGAACATACAATCTTGCGAATTGATCCATTGAGTATGTCATTTTTACTGGCAGAAAATGTGCTGACTTGGTAAGTCGGTCCACGATTACCCAAATCGCATCATGTCCTTTCACCGTCCTCGGGAGTTGAACTACAAAATCCATATTGATATGTTCCCATTTCCATTCAGGAATTTCCAAAGGATTCAACAATCCTCCCGGTCGTTGATGTTCAGCTTTAACTTGTTGACATGTCATGCATCTCCGACATACTCGGCAATTGTTCTTTTCATTCCTCTCCACCAGAACGTCCTTCGAAGATCTTGATACATTTTGGTGCTACCAGGATGTGCCGTGTAGGTAGTAGAATGTGCCTCGTCCAGGATCTCTCTTATCAAATCTTTATCCTTTGGCACACAAATCCTACCAGCAAACGTAAGCATGCCATCACTTGCCACCTTGAATCCCATGACATCATCAATTGTCTCTTGGTTCTTCATCTTTTGTAAGAAATCGTTGGTCTCTTGAGCTTTCATGATTCGTTCTTTTAAAGTAGGTTGAACAACGAATGCTGCTAAAATAGCTTCTCTGGCGTTCGATGTGACCACCTCGAGTTTCATCTTTTCAAATTCCCTTGTCAAAGCCTCTTGTTGAGTGATCATGGTGGTCAATTGTCCTTCACCTTTCCTACTAAGCGCATCGGCCACTACATTGGCCTTTCCAGGGTGATATTGAATCGTGCAATCATAGTCCTTTACGAGTTCGAGCCATCTTCTTTGTCTCATGTTTAACTCTTTCTGTGTGAAGAAATATTTCAAACTCTTGTGGTCCGTGAAAATCTCACACTTGCCTCCGTACAAGTAATGCCTCCAAATTTTTAGTGCGTGCACTACCGCATCTAACTCCAAGTCATGCGTAGGGTAATTATGCTCATGTTTCTTCAATTGTCTCGAGGCGTAAGCAACAACTTTCCCTTTTTGCATTAAGACGCATCCTAATCCTTGCTTTGATGCATCAGTGTAGATGATGTAATTACCTGATCCATCAGTTATGGTTAAAACTGGAGAGGTCGTCAATCTTCGTTTCAACTCTTGAAAACTTTGTTCACACTTTTCAGTCCACTTGAACTCGACACTTTTTCTCGTCAACTGTGTCATTGGACCAGCTATCTTTGAAAATCCTTCAATGAACCTTCTATAGTATCCCGCGAGTCCTAAGAAACTTCTTACTTCCCTAGCATTTTTTTTTTGTTCTCCAATTATTCACAGCTTCTACTTTGGCATGGTCCACTTCAATTCCTTTAGATGTCACCACGTGTCCAAGGAAAACCACTCGATCTAGCCAAACTCGCATTTCTTGAATTTGGCGTGAGCTTCTCACTTCTCAATGTTTCCAACACGATCTAAGATGCTTTCGTGTTGCGTCATATCCTGGAGTAAATCAAAATATCATCGATAAACACTATGACGAACTTATCCAAATATGGGTGAAAAACACGGTTCATCAAATCCATGAACACTGCTGGAGCATTTGTCAACCCAAATGGCATCACTACGAACTCATAGTGACCATATCTTGTCCGAAAAGCTGTTTTCGGGATATCTTCTTCCTTCACCTTGAGTTGATGATATCCCGATCTCAAATCTATCTTTGAGAACACTCCTGCTCCCTTGAGTTGGTCGAACAAATCCTCTATCCTTGGCAACGGGTACTTGTTCTTGATAGTGAGTCGGTTCAGCTCACGATAATCGATGCACATTCTCATCGTTCCGTCTTTCTTCTTGACGAATAAGACAGGAGCTCCCCAAGGTGATACGCTCGGTCGTATAAATCCTTGATCTAAAAGCTCTTGTAGTTGCACCTTTATTTCTTTCAACTCCTTCGGTGCCATCCTATATGGTGCTTTTGATACAGGTGTTGCACCAGGTACCAACTCAATTGTGAATTCCACCTGTCTATCTGGTGGTATTCCCGGTAGATTCTCAGGGAAAACGTCAGCATATTCATGCACTATTGGTACATCTTCGATTGACAACTCTTTATTCTCACTGCCGATAATGCTTACTAAGTAAGCTTGGCTACCACTCTTCTTCAATATCTTCATCGCCTTCATTGCTAATATCACCATAGGTGTTCTTCCTACTTCTTTTCCATCAATTGAAAAAGTCTCTTCTCCCGGTCTTTGAAAGTCAACTACCCTTTCGTGACACTTGATTGTCGCGTGGTTTCGACTTAACCAATCCATCCCCAAAATCACATCAAAGTCATGCATCTCAATTTGATATAAGTCGGCTTCTAGTTCTCTTTTTCCGAAATTCAAAATGACTTTTCGTGTAACCCTATTAGTTCTAATGTATTCTCCTGAGGGGATACTTATGTTCAAGGCTAAGTTCTCTACGTCATAGTCAATTTTATTCTTTTGACAAAACTTAGCAGAAATGAATGAATGCGAAGCTCCAGAATCAAATAAAACAACAACAGGTACACCAGAAATATGTAACATACCGGTCATGGTATCATTTTCTTTATGCGTCTCATGTGCTTCCAAGGCAAAGACACGAGCATTCCCTTTCTTCTCGGGTTGATTGTCTCCCCTCCTGTTCGGTGCAAAGTTCCTTTGTTGTTCTGGTGCTTTATCTTTTAATTTGGGACAAGTGTTTGCATTGTGGCGGGCTCGTGGCGGTAAAGCAGACCCTTTGCCCCACCAACATTCTCCGTTGTGGTATTTTTCGCATTTTGGGCATTGAGGCTTTGTCCCAGATGGTCCAGTTCCAAACCTCAATTTCTTATCTTGTAAGTTTCCCTTGCCTTGGTTTCTGGCATCAAACTTTCGTTTTCCAGAGTTGTTTTCTGGTCTAGGTGTTGGACGGTTTGTCCCGAGAGCCAACTCTACCTCTTCAGCTCGCTTAACTAAGTCACTGAAATCATCAATGTTATGTGCAGCCATGATTCCCTTGATGTCGGTCCTTAGTCCCCTCCCGAATCTAGCGATCATTTTGGTCTCAGTGTCGACCAAGTGAGGTGAAAATTGGGCCAATTCATTGAATTTTCTCTCGTATTCCTCGATAGTCATGTTTCCTTGTTTGAGTTCGAAGAACTCGGTTTCCTTCTTTTCGCGAAAAGAAATAGGAAAGTATTTGTCTGTCACTACCTCTTTGAAGTTCTTCCAATTCAGCAATTTGCGATCCTCTTCCCCAAGCATACGATAGAAACTCTTCCACCATTTTCGGGCATCATCCTTAAATTGAAAGATTGCGCACGCCACCTTCTGTTCATCAGTACAATTGATGTGAGTGAAAATTCGTTCAAGCTCCTCCAGCCATTCCTCTACTGCTACTGGTCCGTCACGACCGTTAAATCGTGGAGCATTATAGTTACGGAATCGCTCCACCGCTTGATCAGTCGTTTTTGCAACAGGTGTTGAGGCAGATTGCGCAGTGAAACAAGCTTGAGTTTGTTGTTGAATGAATCCCTGCATGATTCCCATAAATTGGCCTATGATGTCAACCCCGTTGGCATGGGGAATTTGATGATCTTTATTTGCCCCTTGATCTTGGTTGGTGCTGGTGTTCTCAGTTTCGGCACTTTGCGCACGAGTACGCGGCAATTTTTTTTTTTTTTCTACATTAAAGAATAACTAATGTTATTAACTAGGAACAAGTGCTTGTTCATATTGACTTAAGTTCAAGCAACGGTGATTACAAAAGTCCAGAACTAAAATCCATAAATGAGGCCAAATAGGCTTTCTAAGTTCCACTAAGTTCGAGAACTACTTTGAAAATGAAACTTTCCATAACTCATGATTTTATATATAACTTGAACCGTAAAATTTCGAAACAAAACATGACTACAATAAACTTTAATATCAAAATTTCAATAATTGCAGTAAATAGCAACATAATTTCTGAATATAAACAGTTCCATACTCATCCCCATAAATACTTTATAAATACCTCTTCCTTGAAGCCGGGCGTGCGTGATCGAATGATTTTTTTTTTTTTATTAGTAGTAGTATTATTATTTATTTATCACTTATAAATTTTCATGCGTTTTTTTTTTTTTGCAAAGTCTACGAGGAATGTAGACACGCTCCGATACCAAGTCGTGACACCCTAATCTAATATAAGTATTAAAACATAAATTTGTAAATATTTAATGCGGAAAATTTTGAATTTTAAAAAAAAAATTATATTCTTAAATTAAATATGTTTAAGTAAATTACATTGAGAATTTAAAACATGCAAACAAACCTTTTAATGTAACTCAAATGACGAGAATCCATATTTCATAATAATAGTAATTATAATATCTTACAAATAAAGTCGAGATAAAGTTTGAAATACAAGTCTTAAATTCTTGTAGGAGCACTTTATTTAAATGCGGAAAATATTATTTCTTAAATAATCATTACGCGTCATTCGACCTTCCACACGCCTCCGAGTTCAAGTACCTGAAAAATAATTGTGGGGTTGAGTATAACCAGTATACTCAGTGTGGGATATTATGCAATGTTGTCCAAGTTAATAAAACGGTAAACACGTACGACTATCATGACATAACTTCAATTCGCACGGTGGCGACATAACATAATAACCTCATTTCGCACTGTGGCATACCAAGGATTGTGACATCCTGGACTCATTTAACGAGCCCCTGGCGACATAACATAATTTGCGCATCGTAACATAAATGAGAGCACTTAACGGGCATAAGACGCCATGCTACTCATCAACATAATTTCCATAATAAGACATACGGCCAACACATAATATTAAAATGGACAACAATAATATCAACGGCATAATTTTAAATAAATCACCACACCTTAAGTCGTAAATCTTGAAATGAAGTCGAGTAATTAAAATCACGTCAACATCGTAGTTGCACCGCTCTAGTCACATAATTTCCATAATAAATCATAAGGACCTAAACTTTAAGCGGAATTAGAATATATACATATATATCTTTTAGATCATTCCTTAATTTAATAAAATTTATTTGGGCTTAAATATTATTTTCTATAAAAATATCATGGGGCTAGCTTAATTTCTGAAAATATAGTTTTTTTTTTATACGAAAAAAAAATTAATGCTATCAAATTTTATTTTTATTTAATTGAAAATTGAAGCATGCCTTTTAAAATGAAATAATACTACAAGAACAATTTTTATTAAATTTGTCCCAACTCCCAATACCCACTATCATCCTCAAAACTCTCGTTCACTCTACACATTTCTTCAATTATTTGGGACCCAATAATAATTTACACTCCACTAAATCACTTTCCCCCCCCACAATAAAATTGCGGTTTCTTTCTTATCTCTCTTCTCTTTCACTTTCTTCTTTAAATGTTACATTATGCGAATTCCCAAAACTATTATTTTCTTTCTTCTTTGTCTTCTCTCATTTCTCCTCTACTCCCGATTTTGACTAGCCTACAAAGTATCCACTATAACTCATCCTATTTAGGCCAACTCAGTCAAGACTCGATTACTCAACTCAGCACCTCTCGCCTTCAACTCACTGACTCAGGTATTAATTTGGCTGATATCAAAATTTGTTAGAAAAATAGAGGAATAACTTACTGAAGTTTATTTACACTTTGAGTTTATAATCTTAGATGAAAAGTAATATTAGAGAATGAAAGAAATTTCAATATCCAAAATAAGAATTGAAAACTTACAGTGTAGTCGTTCGTTGAAGGAAAACTCTTCTTTTGTTTTTATGAAAAATGTTGTGATTGAGAGGAGTCGTATAGAAAAATGTATTTGTGGGAAGAAATATAGCGTTCGTTAAAAAAAAATGGCAGCCTAACTATATCTATGAGATGATTTCTCAATTAAATGCAGATCTGTAGAAACAAAGTCATGAATAAAATCTTATAAAAGTCAATGAAATCTCATGCCAAGCCGGCGAAATTAATGCTAGTTTGAAAAGCTAGTTTGAAAAATATGCTGATCGGTGGAAATTATTGTGAAGGAAATATTTATTTATTTTTAATTCTAAATAAATACTTTTAAATAATTAATTGGATCCAGGTTGTTACAGAACCGGCGGTCCAACGGCTATAAAACGGCTATAAACGGCTACCACCCCAAATTCCACTCCTATAAATATATCCATCATCCTAACTCTATCCTCACTCCAATCTCTCATTTCTCAACCTTAATTCACTCATTTACATCCAATTTTCAAGCTTTCGAGCTCTCATTCTCACTCTCATACTCAATATCTCATTCTCAAGCTCTCAATCTCTCATTCTTATTCTAAACTCTTAAACTTTCTCACTTCATCATGCCTTCCTTTAAACGATCAAACAAGGGAAAGGGAAAGGCCGTCGATGAAGGAGCTCCAAGTGAGGGAGGAGACATTCCAACTCAACGTTCACGAAGGGCCTTAGCGGCGGAGAAAATCTCAAGGCAAGTTGCCGAAGGTTCTGGCAGAAGAAGATGCTCGATTTTATGAAATGGTGCATCGAATGGAAAGAAATCCCAATTTCGGTGGCGTGGGCTCGAGCGACCAAGACGACGATGAAGAAGGCGACGAAGAATATGACGAGTTTGACCAAGATCGCCGCCACAACCACCAAAATCAAAGGAACTTAAGTCCAACGTTTTGTGAAGCACTTTAGGTACGTAAATTTTACGTTTCTTACAAATTAGTTTCACAATTTTAATTTCATGTTCATAGTTCTTACAATATCTTGTTATATTTTCTTTAGAAAAGTGGAAGTCTTAAGTGAAGCACCTCTTCCCAACGGTCGAAAGAGATACATTACTTATTGCAACTATTGCACGAAACCTACAAATGGATCGAGAAAGGAGGTTACGGAACGCTCAATAGGCACATGGAGGGTTTTCATCCTCATGAGTATGGAATATCAACGAACCAAGCTCAAATTAAAACCCATTCTCAATATTCCACAACGGGTACGTCCACTTTATTTAAATTTGATAAGGGAAAATATAAAGATGCGATGGCTAGATATTTTGCTATGGAAAAACTCCCTTTTAATTATGCCGATAGAGTTACGTATGAAGAATGTCATAAAGAGGGACTTGGTCCTAATACATGCAAAGTTAGTAGAAGCACTATGCTTAAGAAGATTAGGAGACAATGCATGGAAAAAATGATTTAATGAAATATTTGGTTCGTTTAGGTCATAAAGTTTCTATTTGTGCCGATGTTTGGACGGATGCTTATAATAAGAATTCTTATATGGGTATTACTTGTCATTGCATTGATTCGAAATGGGTTATGCAAAAACGTTTAATTGCTTTTAGAGAATTTGAAGAGCCTCATAATGCTTTAGGTATTGCTAATATTATAATTGGTGTGTTAAATGAGTATTCTTTGATTAATAAATTTTTTCCGTTGGTTTTGATAATGCTTCGGCAAACACCGCTAGTATTCCTCAACTTATTGAAGCATGTGCACCTTCTTTTGAAGGAAAATACTTTCATTCTAGATGCATTTTCATATTTTAAATTTATGTGTTCAAGATGCACTTAGTATTTTCAAGATTCCGTTAGTCCTATTAGAAATGCTATCAAATGTTTGCATGTTTCAAAAACTTGTGGGAAGAGATGGCAAAAATATTGTCGTATAAAAAATATTTCTTATACATGTTTCAAATTGGATGTTTCTCATCGTTGGAATTCTACTTATGAAATGCTTCATAGTACTATTACATATAAGGGTCATTTATGTGATTTTTTTAGAAAAGAGTTTACAACTATTCAATTACATCTTAATGAGTCTCATTGGGATGCTTGCATGGATTTATATCGATTGTTAAAGGTATTTCATGGTGCAACGAAACAATTATCGGGAGTTTATTATTGCACTTCCGTTATGGTTTTAGAACATTGCATGCATATTGCCATGTCTTTTCGTAGTTGTTTTACTAGACCATCTTTATGTGGTGTAATTTATTTTATGGTTCAAAAGTGGCTAAAATATTTTAGGGAGATACCTACAATTTTTTTGCTTGCTAAGTGCTTAGATCCTAAATGAAAATATGATGGTGCTTGTCAAATGCTTAATCTTTATTATGATGCTTTTAGGCAAATGGATTTTCAAGGTGCTAGTATAGAAGGAGAATTAATTTATTTTGATCTCCCAGATGTAGATCATATCAAATATAATCTTGAAAAGAATTTAAGAAATCTTTTTCAAGAATATAGGTCAAAATATGGTAGTGATGATGATAGTCAAACTCCACCTCCTTCTTCTATGATGTCTAAGATTAATTTTCCTTTTGATATGAATGAGTTTGACCCTTTGGTGCAACAAATGACTTCGATGTACCAAAATAGAACATTCGAAAGGCCGAGATGACAAGGTAATAGTGAATTAGATATGTATTTGCAAACTCTTTTTGTCTTGGGTGTTGAAGATAGCGGTCCTTCGATCGATGTCTTGAAGTGGTGGTCGAAGAAAGGGGAGTACTCAATCCTCTCAATCATGGCAAATGAGTTATTTGCCGTCCCGACATCCACCGTATCCTTTGAACAAGCATTTAGCATTGGAGGACTAATGCTTGATCAAAGAAGAAGCAACATGAAGCCGGCGAACCTTGAAGCTACAATGTTGCTCGATGATTGGTGTAGGGCCGACCTTAGAGCTCAAGAACCACAATGGGATGATGGTAGCGAGGCGAAGGCGAGGCCTTCACCGAAACGGATGGATCGGAATCGGTGCGGAGACGGAGTAGAGCATTTAGAAATAAAAAGAACTACATGGACTTTGATTCCTCTATGATTATGAGGGAGGATATGTAGACAACTCAATTTTAGAAATTAAATTGAGCTCAAGTCCTTTATCATTATTATTTTTTCATCCCTATGTAAAAGTCCTAAACGGATTTATGTAATTTACTCATCATCTATTAAAAAATGCAAAGTGTTGACACATATTTATACGTATTTCAACAAATACAAAAATGCAAAGTATTTACAAGTTCAAACATAAAAAAAATCATTTAGAACTTACAAATTTAAAAATATTTACAACTTACAAGTTTAGTAGTTTACAAATATTTAGAAGTGATAAACATGTAGTTTCTATAATTTTGAGTGTGTTATTATAATGTTTATCCATAGAAAATACATGTTTATCAAAAGTTTAAGCTTTAGTTTGTTAAAAACTTAAAATCTTAGACTTTGATACTTGTTGCATATTTGATTGAATTTTCAGGAAAATTTAGATAGAATTGGAGATTTTACCCTTCATAAGAGTTGAAGTATATCGCGATACGAGTTCGTGAGCACAAACGGATCGAAAATCGGAGCTCGGACGAGAGAGAACGGACCGATGCAAAATCGCTGCGATCTCACGCGGTTTAGATCCGGTTGGTTCGAGCCGTCGGTTTAGGGCGGGCTTGGGCCTCGACTTTTCGAACCCCCGAACCGGCGGTCCCGGCCCTAAACCGGCGGTTCCCGGACCGGCGGGCCTTAGGCCCGGCCCTAAACCGGCTTCTATCTGTAGGGCCAGGCTCGGGCCTCGACTTTTCGAACCGCCGAACCGGCGGGCCCGGCCCTACAATATGTCTATCCGTGGACGTAGATATTTTCCGTGATCGAACCACGTAAAAAACATCTTGTGTTCTTTATTGTTTTCACAAACTCACACACAAGATTTATCAAACTACATAACCCATACTTATGTTTCCAAGAAAGAAAAAAAAATCATGCTATGTTTCAATGAAAAATTTGTCATATTTTTTGGTACTAAGAGCATCTCCATTAATTACTCTACTCTATTATAAAGTGACTCATATTCAATACTACATTTCATTCTACTATGCATTAGATGAAATGAATGGTATCACTCTATATATATGAAGTGATACTATTCATCCATTTATTTATTTTTTACTCAATAATAAAAAATATAAAAATAGAATATTCCATTGTAAAGTTAAATATATGATTGACTATCGACTCTATAATAATGTAGAATACATTCTGTTGTAGAATGAATTATTGGAGATACTCTTAAGACTCAAACTCATTATCTATATTAGACTATTGGTTCGTTCTCCGTATCCAATTGATAGTATATTCATATCCTGTTGTAAATTTACTTGTATCATGTTGTAAATAGAGGGAAAACAGAAAAAAAAAAAAAAAAAAGAGGCCCCAAGCGCCCTCGCTCTTTGGACTATTTTTTAGCAGGAAAAAGAAAAGAAACCCACTTTAGGCTGAGTCCTAGAAGACGTATAAACTCTCAACTTCTCTTCAATGGCGGTTTGAGTCTTCCGGATTCTAGATTAAATTTGTCTCGTCCGTTGGAGGAGGTGTGATTGCTCTAACACGATTTTCCCGAATTGACCCCGGAGCGGCGACTAGAAACAAATGCGATCGTCGGCGAAGCACGGCGCGGCCGACAACAACCGCGGCATAAGCGGCCACATCCTCACCCTCCACCAACGCCTCTATCACGCCCTCAACCTCGGGTATCCTTCCAATTCACACTTTGAGTTGTTCCACAAATTTGTAAATTAGTGGAGTCTATCTGAATTGAAGTGTCTTGTTGTGCACTATTTGGCCATATGAACCTTCTGCTTTTATTAGCTGTATTCGCTGCTGAAGCGCAAACATCTAGGATAGTGAGCTCACTGGTTGTTTACGCTTCGTGGTGCGAAGTTTCATCTATCTGGTTGCCGTGCTATTTAAAGTAGCCAGGGATTAATGTACGGGGAAGTAACTCTATCCTGCTGAAGAATTTCGTTTTTTTAGTTGTCTTTTGTATCTTGGGTAAGTAACAGAAATTTATACATCCTTACATGTGTATCGCCTGTCAATACATAGATCATCTGTGCTTTAAGCGAGAGGAATATCGAGTATCCAGTAAGGTTGCTAAATATTCATGAAGCATGGGGTAACCAATTTCGTTGATTCTTTCTTCCACTTGATCGTTTAGGGTATTTTTTGCATTAGGGATGTGGTGTGTGCACCTCAGCAGAGAATCTAAAACTTTTGTTTCTATAAGCTATGAATATCATCAACACACTCATGGTGCCTCTCCTTGTGCAAGTTATGATGCATAACTGACTATAGATGGCTCATCAGTTCTGAGCTCATGTTAATCAGTATGAGTTCCCCTTGTACTCATTTTATCATTAATAATTTTATTTTATTTTCTGTTTCTTATCGATACATATGTTTCAATTTGAGGCATGAGACTCTGCCACCTAATACTAGCAGTGAAATGCCAGACGAGTCATTTCAATAATCCACTGCAGTTCTTACTTAAGTTTGTCCAAGCATGTATCTGGAGTAGCATTGTTCAATGCTAATCTTCGAAGTCATAAATAGCGAACCTTTAATGGCCGGAGCTATGCTAAAATGAGGGACTTTTCTAATTTTATTTTTTCATTGAACTTAAAGAGCATTTATTTGTTAGCCTCGTTCTGAGCATTCTATTGCAAACTCTCCTTAACAAACTTCTCAAACCAAAGATAATAAACTTTATCTATCAAACATGGCTTGGTTTAGATGGAAGTTAAAGGGACTTGCTTTAACAGCTTTTTTTTATACTCTGATTTCTCGGTTATTGTATTGGTAAATACTTCTTCCCATTCAGAGTTACCAGATTACTTCAGAAAACTTCTTTTTTCTGTTAGCAAATGCAATCTCTTTAAAATGGTAAGTTGGTAACATCATATTAATATATTATATCAACTTTTGATGGCAGAAGCTGGGAGAAGAAAGAGAAATGGAATTGTTCAGACATTGAGATACAAAGACAAGTGCTTCGTTCAATTGATGCCTTCCTTGAGTGCATCTCTATCGAAACATTGCAGCACCCACTTGTCAAGGTACATAGATTCTAAGAAATCTGGCAACATGAATAACTCATAACCTTAATTCATAAATCTCTCACTTTTATTGCTCCCAATTTAACTCATTTTGTTCCAGGATTCAGTGGTTGATATAGTCAGAGCTATGAAGAGCATATTGGAGTTCAAAAGTCAATCAATATTGAGGCTGGCTTCTTCTGTTACTGTAAAGCTGGTTAATTTTTTGCCGAGTTCAATACTGCAAATTCATGTTCTGGATCTACTCTATCCTATAGCAGATTTATTATCTTGCCAACAATGGCAAGCTGCAATGTCATGTGCTGCTTCCATGAATGTCATTCTATCCAAACTAAGTTCTAGACAAGATAGAGAAGTGTGGCATCTTCTGAAGGAAGCAAATGCAGTTAATTGTATTGTCCAAAATATCAAGCAGTTCTATATAGACGGAAAACCAATTGAGTACTTTCAAGAGATGTCATTTCTTTTGAGTAAAATATTGTGGCGGTGCTCATCCTTTAGATACTCTGTGTGCAATGATTCTGAATTCTTAAACATCTTGGATGCTATCACACAGTCAAAAAACTCAGCAATAGTTGCTGTGCTGCAGTTATATTCTTCTTTAGGTATCACACTATCTGTTATATGTTTCCTATTGTTTGAAGCTGATCTTGTAAATGTAGCTTTTTGATAGTGCAACCATTCTATTTTTATGCTTGTCAGCTCTGTGTGTAAATGGTGCCGAGAAGCTTCTTGAAAAAGGAGAGCATCTTTTAGAAATGGTAGTGAGCTGCATGGATAGTTCAAATACCGATTCAGTCCGCATGGAGGCATTTCGACTTGCTCGGTGCTTAGCGGTATCCTTTCTCATATTGACCATTATCCTATGATGATGTTGTAGATTTTTTCTGTGTCTGAATTGTTCTGCTTCATGAATTTTATCAGCTTAGCAGGAGAGGATCTACAAAAATGCTGAAGTTATGTTCTGAGCCGCTTGTCAAAGCTGTCATCAATGCTTTGAAGAGTCGGAGCTCAATTGCTGAAAGATCTGCTAAAAGCCAATCATCTTTTGTGGAGGAAGCTTGTCGTTTGGCTTCAATAACTTTCTGGGTCGGCGATCACCACATGCACTTTTGGAAAGCTGGTATAGATAGAGTCCTCCTTGATCTTCTTCTGGAAGATTATCCCAAAATTCATAAAATGCAGCGTGAGTCCTCCTTGAATGATCTGATAGTTATTGTGCGGGAGAGTCATGAAGCAAATTTTTTACTTTCTTATAGACCATATGTATGGGATATCCTTGGAGGACTTGCGGCTAATTGTGCCGGAAATATCAATCATAAGGTCCAAGGAAATGAACTCCAACTTAATGTCCTCATAATATGTGCATGGTAATACATCTATCCGCAACAGAGTGCTTTTGTAGCTCAGGTTGGAATATTTTCTTTTCTTCTCCAGTTAGTCTTGTCGTTGTGGGTTTTTTCCTGATAGTCCCTTTAATTTGGTGCTAGTTCTGTTATTACAGTTGATTGTGATGGTTTAACATGCGGTGCTTATTCTATTCTTGTTCCTTTCTCTTTCTCGTCTTACTCTTTGGCAGCTTGTCCTTCGCAAAATCAGTTCGGACATTACGTCAAGCTACTCAATATGGTCTCACATATATGAGTGAGTGTGAATCAGCAAGTAGAGCAGTTCTTATGATGGTTTATTCTCCTTGCAAATATATTGCATCCTTGGCCAGGACTATACTATGTGAAATACTTAAGCTGGATGACAAGGATTATGTTGAATACTTACTGAACATCCTAAATGCTGGATTGACTGGAAGCATGTTTGGGCTTCCAGGAAACCTTGAGATTGTGGTCAGCTTGATTAGTTTGGCAAGTTATTGCAGTCTACCTACATATCGGGAACTTATAATTAAATTCCAAGGGATGAAAACTGTGCTGGCCTTCACAATATGGTGGTTAAACAATCCCATTCGTGTAAAAAGAGCTGCTCTGGTGTCGCATCTGCACGATCCATTCAGTGAGAGGAATTGTTGTGTTTCAGCCATGGAAGATTGGGAAGGGGAAGATATGCTTTTGCTTTTTAGCTTGTGGATCCTTGCTGAGTTGTTACATCATTTTGCTGATGTTAAAGTTCATCCCTCTGACAGTGAGGTAGACTTTTCTAAAGGTAAGTTGATTCAGGAATTAGAAGCTATATGCAGAAACCGTAACACTCATGGTTCAAGATGGTATGCTGCATATGTGCTTAGCTATTTGGGACTGTATGGTTTCCCAAGTATTTTGGGGAAGAGAATTGGGAAATCCCTAGGGGTGAGAGATCATTCTGATCTAAAGCTAGTTCTTGTAAATGAGGAATCTGTCCATGTTCATGAAATAATTCTCACTGTAAGATGTCCATCATTACTACCTCCCAGAGCAGCAGTTCCCAAGGAGAAGTCATCCGATGGAGCAAGCACAGAATTGGATATTGAGAGAAACATCACAAAGGCAGTCCATCTATCAGCTCATGTGGATCAGCAATCATTGTTGAAGTTGCTGGAGTATGTTTACTCAGGCTATTTACAAGCAGAAGAAGGCCTTGTCAGAAAGCTGAAAGTTTTTGCCAGGCATTGTAAATTGGAACCTTTGGTGCAAATGCTTTCTAGAAGAAACCCGAAATGGGGTGCCCCTGTACCAAGCTTTGATCTAAGTCCTGCTCTTAGGCCAGACGGACAATATCTTTCGTAAGTCCCGTTTCCCCTATTGTTGACCGTAGGCATTTGTATGCTATCTTTAATAATAGTTGTTTGGGTATTGATACATGTTCAGACGATGTGGGGCCTTGTACAGAAGATGGCTTCTTTAGTGAATTCCAGTTCTGTTTGTCGTGCATACACCATCTTAAATTTTGTTATTTGTTCTGTCTTTTTTTCTAATAAATAATTGGGGCATGCACACTGTCCTTGTAAGAAGAGATTGCAAATAAACTTATAAGTCCTAGATATACTGACTAGCAATTGCACGGCACGGGTATATCAAGCTATCTTACTTTGTGCGGTTGGGGAAGGGCTATTCTATATTGAGGAGGGAGTGGGGTGGGGAGCTCTCTTATTTTTTGCTGCTATTAGTTCTCCAAAAGGTTTTGAGTAAGCTCAATCTTTTCATGCGATATTTTTGTTTGCTTATTTCATGGATTCAGGGATCTCATATTTGAAGCCAGCAGCACGGTACAGCTGGTAAATTGGAAGTGCAATAGTTGCTCCTCTTTGGTTCCACATCTACATGTTCACAAAGTTATAGTGGAGTCAAGTTGTGATTATTTGCGGGCGTTATTTCAATCAGGAATGAAAGAAAGGTACTCAGAAATTTATGTTATGGGCATAAGTTTCTACTGATAATAGCTGATATATCAATCTCCCTTGATCTTTCAAGGTTGTGTTATTATTAGCTGTTTATTGAATCTTTTATAACTTTCAAGTGTGAGATATTGTTATACTCTTTGTTGTTTATATCATATCTGATGTATTTATGGGCATTAGTTTTACTATTTGTTGTTTATTTCATATCTGATGTATTTACTATTTACAGTGTGAGATATTGTTATACTTTCAAGTGCGAGATATTATAATGTTATGGGCATTAGTTTTACTATTTGTTGTTTATATCATATCTGATGTATTTACAATTCACAGTTTTGTTGTTTAGACTGCATGACTGAGAACACGTTTAAATTTTAATATACTCTTTGCACTTTAATGGGACATGAGATGAGACAACACCCTCATGCTTTTCTTCATTTAATTCCTATGGTGCATTTGTTTGTGCTCTTGAGTAGAATGTAATGTTCTCTTCACAAGTCTGATATGGTCTAATTAGCATGCTGGGGCTTTTCGTCATGAGTTTTGAAGTTAGACTGCCCCATATGGAAAAAGTACTTACCTTAGACCTTCTCTTGGACACTTTTATGTCCCCAAACTATGTGGTCCAAGCAGATCATGTGTAAGCAGCAAATCCTAAAAGTTTAATCTATATTATTTTGTGATTGTCGTGGCAGCCATTTGCAAGTTGTCAAGGTTCCTGGGAGTTGGGAGTCTCTCAACAAACTGGTCAGTTGGTTTTACTCCGAGCATTTGCCTGTGCCCACCTTTGACTGTCTATGGGATAGTTTGGATCCTGAGATCAAACTTCGAGAAGTCCAAACATACATAGAGCTGTGTTGGCTTGCTGAATTTTGGTTCATCGAGGACCTTAATGAAGAATGTTACAAAGTCGTAATCTCTTGCTTAGATTCATGTGGGTACTTGTCTACTAAAGTAATTCAAACTGCTGCTAATTTCTCACAGTGGAGATTGGCTCAAGTGGCAGCAGACCACATGGCACCTTTATACCATCATCTGCGCAATTCTGGCGAGCTTGATGATTTAGACAGCAATCTTGTTGAAATGGTCCGGGCTGCATCAGTCCGACTTTCTCGAGAGCGTGCTGAGTCCAGTTGACTGGGTGTACTATCATAACTGCTATCTTTACAGAGAACATATGGTTTTCTTCAGCAGCACCTCATCACCAGGTGCAATCTTGGTAGTTGTTTTCTACAAGTCAAATAGGTGGGGGAAAAGAAAGCGCAGCCGCAAAGAACCGTTTTGTAGAAATGTTGGTGCAGGTTATAAAAGACCCGTCATCAGTGGCCATTTTGCTGTCTTTCTTGGTTATCCTTCTACTTTTGATTAGACCAAGTGAACATAATTGCTGCGTATGAAATATAATACTATTACTATTAGGACGGCTTCAAATATTGGGACATTACGTTTTGAAGGAACCGGTACTATTCTTTTCTCGAATAAATGCGTAATTTATTCTTGTATCTCATACTATTATCGAATTGGTCTTTTTACTTATATGCATAAGCTTTGGGTCTTTATATATCTAACTGTTTTGTGAATGGATTGGAGTCTACTTTCAACAGCAAAAACTAATTAGAATGAGATTCTTATTTTACCATATCACAGTTATCTAATTTTAAAAAGAATTAAGGCACAATATAATACAGTAAACCATTACAATATGACGCATACTGAATAAGCAATTCAATAAAATGCAGTACTATTTTATAATTTAAAAAGTGCGAAAATTAGTTGTTCCATAAGAAATGAGACGAGTAACCCGGAACTTGGTAAATTAAACTTGTTGAACCATTGAAAAAATGTGCAATTAATTGGTCTTGGGATAGTAGTTTTCATCAATATAAACAAGGCACCTGGGTCATTCAATCAACACGAGAAGAGTCCAAATTAAAGATACACAAGAAAGAGCAGCACTTCATCAGATTCAGACAATTGAGTTAACCCGATAACAATGTACGAGAAATCAAATGTCAAAAACGAAAACAAGGGCCATTGGCATTAAATCGAATATACTTCACAAAATCTAATTAACATACCACAATCATTCCATAATAGAGAAAGACACAATATATGTAAACTTGAGATTCCATATCAAATTCAAATCATAGTTGAAAGATTCAGTCTCATAAACAAACAATTTCATTAATCAAAAATACATAAAAACCGTAAAATAATGGAAACTAAACACTGTATCACTTCTTCAAAACCTGAGCTTGGAGAAAAACCATCGGTTCTTGCCGGTCTTGAACCTTTCCTCGAACCTAGACTTGACCTCCTTGCAGGTAGACACCTTCTTGTCGCGCGAGACGAGCGCGTCGACGGAGACGATGTCCTTGAGATCCACGTCGAGCGTGTAGCGCGTGGGCATGATGTGGTTGTAATTCACCAGCTTCACGAACGCCTTCACGCGTGACTTCTTCGCCTGCTTCTTGGCTGAATCCTTGCGGATGACTTTGCTCGGGTACTTAGCGATGCCGGCGACGAGGCAGTGGCCGTAGGGTCGGTCGCGAGTGCCGTCGTCGAAGTTCTTCACGATGGTAGCCTTCTGGCCAGCTAACCGCCCCTGGAGGAGGACAACCGCCTTGTTTGGCTTCAGGAACTTCACCATTTTCGTAGCTTCTGTTTGTGTCTTTGCGGAGGTGGAAGGCAGTTCGGGGAAGTAGGGTTTTGAGTGTGATTTCGATTATATATGAGCTTGGGGGAAAAGGCTCTAGGGTTTTTCTCCATTTTTATTTCAGATGGGCTTTAATATCCGGTTGGAGAGCATAAAGAACCCATATTTACAATTTGCATTGCTTATTTTTCTCTTTACAGTCCCCAAATTAATAAAAATATAAGTATTATGATTTCATATTTCTGTCCTTATATAAAAATCACAAATAAGAAAATGAGACCACCAAATTATTCTCACACGTAATGTAGAAATTTCCATGAATGGGCCTAGAAATTATTTGTTTAAATAGGTGGCTAGAAGGCCCAACCTGTTAACGAAAAATTCAGCCTTTTCAAATCATAGGATCAGATGTATATTCTCATTGATTCTCAATTCTATTCTCTCTCTCCGCAGCTTAAGCAAAAAAAATTTGCCCAACAAAAAACCTCTACACATTTCCCTTCCGTCTCGAATTCTGATAACTCAGCACTTCAATACATTTTCGTCGCCGCAGTTGCAACAATTAATGTTCTGATTTTGCGAAAATGATCATCCACTCCGCCCCACTTCACCACCGTATTCTTCCCTCTTGCACCACATCCTCCAGTCCCGGCGGTCAATTCCGGCGAAAGTGTGAGCTTTTCCGACGACACAATTTTTTTTCTCTATCTAATGACACCGGTTTCCAATATTTACGAATGACTGGCGCTCGGGAGCATTTGCCGCCGCTGTTGGCCGTCGGCTCAGTAAGATTTCGAAGCTCATTTAGTTTTATTGTATCTAGGGTAAAAATTATATGTTATTGTTTGCGATAATGTGGAGAGTAGTCTTGATATATTACTTGGTTTATGTGTTGCATGAACGAGACATTTCTTTTAATTTTCATTGCTTCTAATTTTATGTTCATTTGTGAGATCTTTGTAATTCAGAAAGTATATTATTTCCTGATCCTTTAGCAATTTAACTTGTTAATTTTTAAACTATCAGCTTAGCTCTATTCAGAAGAATCAATCACCTTTTTTTTTTTTTTTGGTTAATTTAATACAGAAATTTAAAGACCGCGCCACGGTGGACTCGAAAACCTTTGGCCTCGGACATTAACCACTCTACCACTAGGCCAACACACGCACACGAGAATCAATAACCTTTTTTTTGTGTGTGTGCGTGTCGCCCCTAAATTATAAAGGAGCCAAGTTAGTCAACAACCTACTGAATTCGACTTCTGAGTGTTAGCACAGTATAAATGATAGTTGGAGTTGGGGTAGCATCTTAAGGATGATAGTTACAGGAAAAAAAAATTCTCTTTTTTTTTTTATATTAGTATCGGCTTTTCTTGCTTGTAAGTAAGCTAGAAATTAGTAGAAGTTTCATTCCATAGTTTGGTCTTTTTATATCATATTACTGCCTTTTGATCTTAGGTTCGTGGTGTCATACACTTCTTGAATGTTCATATGCATTTTGGTCTCTATAATTGAGGTTGCATGAGCCGTTGATAGGCTGCTGATTTTACTTGCTTTCAGAATGTGGGTGAAGATATTGATGATATGTATGATGACTTATTCGAGAAGTATGGAAAGGTGGTCTTCAAAAGAAACGACGGAAAGGCTGTTAGAGCAGAGGTTGATGATGATGCTGAAAGCTTGTCATGTGAGTTCCCTTACTTATCTGTATACTTGCACCATAAGTTTGGCAATCGCATATTTGTTTGCATTATCTCACCCCACTGCCAGATAAAACAGAGTTTAGCGACATTTGTACTCTTTTGATATGTTTAGCTTAGCTTACAAGTTACAACAATTATGTGCAAGTCTTACGGAGTAGCTTACAATAATTATAATTAGAACCAATGTTGTGAAAAACGTTCGAGGCATGCGCCTTGAGGCGTGCCTTAAGGCGAGGCTGGACCAAAAGCCTCGAGGCTTAAGATTTTCCAGGTGTCTGTGGTGCTTGAGCCTCAGAGGGCCGAGGCGCACGCCTCAATGTGAAACGCCTCGAGGCTCCTAGAGGCTTAAGCCTCTCAAGTTTCACTTTATTTACTAGGTTTTAACTGTTTTCGGCTAATTTTTAGAGCCCAAACAAAATTAAATAAAAAAGCCCAATTTTTTAAGTCAAAAGTTTAAAGCCCAATAGTCATTTAAACTTTTAACCTAGTAGTAATTAAATTAAAAACACATAAAGGAAAAGAAAGAACAGGAACAGCAGCGCCTCCTCTGTCCTCTCCTCTGCTCTCAACGTTAAAAAGAAAGAAAAAGGACAGGAATAGCAGCGCTTCTCTTCTCCTCTCAACATCTCCTCTCCTATGCTCTCAAAATTAAAAAAAAGGAACAGGAACAGCAGCGCGCCTCCTCTCCTGCAGCCGCCGCCTCCCCATTTTATGGCTTTAATTTGATCTTTTTAAGAGATAAATTATTAAATTTGATATTTGGCGTTCTATTTATTGTTTTCTATGCTTTATTTATTTATTTTGAGGCTTACGCCTCGCCTCGCCAAGAGAGAACGCCTCGTTTACGCCTCAATTTTTTACAACATTGATTAGAATGTACTATTTGTGGGTGTGGGTGTATCGAAAGCTTTGTAAACACATGCCAAAGCTCAAAGAGGAACATACCACATCATTGGCAATGAACTTGCTTATCTATCAAACCTAACAATTAGTGTGTCTCTTTGGTTGACCAATCCTAATGTGTCCATGGCATCCCTGTTTTGCTTTTACAGTTCTTTGGAGAAGAGGGATATTCCTAGATTGACATAATGCTTCATTGTCACATAATCCACATATGTAACTTCCACATATGTAACTTACTTTTTTTCTACATCTTAAACCCAATAAATGTGTAAATTGAGGACTATATAGTGGCTTCTCTCAAGCTAGAAGTAACAAATTAACTGACTGTTTCGTTTGGTTGATGCAGTTGCCGTAGCACTGGCCAAGGTTGCTTGTGATGTAAAGGCAGCAGATATAAAGCTTCTTTTTGTAAAACCTCTGGTTTATTGGACTCGATTTTTCATCATTGCCACTGCATTTTCTCGACCTCAGGTTGATGCTATTGGGTAAGGCAGTTACTTTGGCATCTAATCTTGCTTACACTTGACAATTCAGTTACTTCATTGCTTTTAGATGCCATCTTACCTAATGAATGATTTCTGTTTTTATTCTAGTTCTAGAATAAGACAGTTAGCTGAAACAAAATATGGAAGAACTGCGACTGGGGATTTCAAACCCAACTCTTGGACATTGTTGGACTTCGGTAAGTTTGTTTGGGTTTCAGGGTTTCAGGGTTTCAGCATAGGTTTTACTAAAAAAAAAAAAAGAAAGAAAGAGAAAGAAATAGTTGTACAGCATATATTTTTCAGAACAAACAACTAAACTCTTTTACGCTAGTATAGGCGAAACACAAAGTTCATGCAAGCAGGGTTCTGCTGCATTTTTCCCCTAGAACGCTCTAAATGTGCATCTTGAATAAAATGGTTTTCTACTTTTTATGATCAACTCTATGTTAACTGGCATTTAGGTTCAACATTTACCATTCACATATATGCATGCCGTTTCATAGTATGATACAAGATTTTAGCAACTGTTCCTACAGTTTTGCAGCAAGGGACTATATAGGATTTAAAAGTTTGGCATACTAATAGTAAAATGTTGTTATACATATTTTTTATATTGCTATGTACTTCTTTCAGGTGATGTAATTGTACATATTTTTCTTCCTCCACAAAGGGATCATTACAACTTGGAAGAGTTCTATGCCAATGCAACATCTATCGAGTTACCTTTCGAGGACCAACAACCACCTTTCCGCAACTGAATTGCATTCACCTTAGATTCCAATATTAATGCAAATTAAGAGGCTGTGACATGCATACCTAGATGAATCGTCACCCCTCTTTGTTGTAATCCATTGAGATGAACATATTCTTGAACAAGATGACACTAGGTTACCAGGCAGAGTGCATTGTGTTTCACCATACAGTTGCTAATCACAAATTGAGATCTGCTTTCGGATAGTTTGTTTACTCCATAATGCAACTAAATCTGTGTTACATGCAACTTATTACTCCAGATCCCTACACATGCAAACAAATCCCTATCGCATTCTCAATCATTTCTCGCGATTACATCTCTACATCTATATTTCAGCGGAACCTACAATCAAAAAATTCCACACATATCGGAACTGTCAACTACAAAGCATTTCTAAAATAGATTCTGCATCGGAGATGTTGGCACAGTCGGGGAAACGAAAATTTCTAATTGACGAAGAATCATAACATATGCAGCAGCCAGGTACAAACTTTGTTACAGTAAACTAGGGAGTACAAAAGTTTAGTCACAGATTTTCTCAATCTAAATCCCCCAAAGCATAGAGAGAGCACTGCCTAAAAGTGGATGTATCATGATTTATGGCTTAGGCGGAGGAGAACTGCTGGTGGTGCTGCTGCTGCTGCTGTTATTCCTCCCTCTAATAGGCCTGACAGGATATAATAAAATAATCAAACAGGGTCATATCAAGTTTCACATAGTATACTATAATTCCAATGTATCCGATAAAAAATTACTGAATATTTGATAAATAAATTACCTTCGAGGGCTACGGCTCCGCAATACCCTACGAGGTCCCTGCATCATATTCACAAAATATAGAAGCATCAGCTATGCTGATCTAAAAGAACATCCTGCTTAGAATACTTAATATCAAGAGACACAGACCCTGCGCGGACTAGGTGATGAAGAATAAGACCTCCCACGTCTAGAAGGCGGCACTCGACCTCTGCGCATATGGCAAGAGAAAACACCACAGTTAGGCAAGAGAAGAATGAATAAGAACGATGAAATGGTCATGAAGATAATGCAGTAAGCAACCAAAACTGATGAACTATTCACATTTCACCTTCTAGGAGAGGGTGATCGTGATGGCGAACGAGCTGGCCTCCTAATAGGAGAGCGACTACGTCTGCGACCAACAGGAGACCTCCTTGGAGGACTTCGAAGACGTCTTGGTGAACTAAAGCATAATCAATGAGTATAAGAATAACCAATTATGATAAATAGTAAAGAGACCACTATGGCAATGAGAGAATGTAATCCTCGTTCAAGGTTTGTTATATTCATTAGTCTGAAGAATTATGCTATACAGGTGCAAGGTTGTTAAATCCATTAGGTTGGCTAATTATGTTATAAGAATCTACCATTGCCTAATAGCTCCTCACAACATACCCAAAGCACTATTCTTAGTATAGAACCAACCTATATTACGTGACAGACTACATCCAACAGAACCTAGCAAGCACACAGGAATTCGAAGGATTAAAACTGTAAAATTTAACCAAAAAGAAGCATATAACCATTCAATCAGATTTTTAAAGCACAGATGCACCATTTTACCAGAGATGAGGTATTTACATAGATTACCATCAGATGTTACATTCTCCCTGGCATAACAAGTCAGCATATGAAAGAATATTATCGTGATACAAAAACTCAGATGTGAATGAAGCAACTGCTTAGAAAAGGAGCTTCGTTTGAGAACTACTATGGGAAATGCTATTCAAATCACAAACCGCTCTATATCTAATTCAATCGAGATATTTTATGTCAAATCATACAGCTCACCTATATTCAAGAAAAATTTCTCGAATTAGCTTCACGAGGTATTTACATGGTCATGGTGTTAGCCGAGATTTTACTATTCAAGATAAGAGTCACGATTATGGTTCCAAGGAATAGTAGTACATATTTTAAGCAATGATAGCAACTAGCTATGAAGCACAAATATATCAGAGCGGCGTACTTGTATTAGAACGTATTTAATATGAATACAAAAAAATATGCTACAAATACATATTTAATACGTTTTGAAAACATTTTACGTTAGGTCAAAAGCATGCATCACGGAACATAACACTCATCACAATTTTAGGGTTTAGTTTTACACTCACCGTCGCTCGCTCCTCGTCATGCCTTCACACTGCTGACTGGTGATGTGAATCAGGGTTACGGATTGAATGGGGTTGAAGGAGTTAGGGTTTCAGAGATTGGGAATTGTGAAAATGAGGAGAAAAGGGGATCTGCTGAGGAGGGAGAAGGCGTGACTGACTGGAAAATGAGTGATTGAGAAATGAGGGAGAGAAGTTGCAATTCAGTTCAACATTTTTATTTTTATTACTATTTGTTCTATTTTAGTTAAGACAATTATTTGATGTGTTTATATTATTTTCATAATAATATTATTAATAAAATATAAAAATATTATTTTATAATATATAGGTATTTTGAAAGTATTCGTATCTTATTTTTTGGAAATAGACGTATTTTCTTATCGTATCATATTTCGTGTTTGAATTCGTATTCGTGCTTCATAGGCAACTAGTAAGACTTGTAATCGCTTTGGATATTAAAAAAAGGACTAGTATAATCCCTTCAAATGATCATTTAACTGAACTATCAAAACCAAGGAGGCCAATAATAAGCAGGTTTCCAACATTATTTGTTAAATGGCTGCAATTCTGGTTTTGTAGCCTACAAGAATGAAAATTTAAAAAGCATCTTTTCAGTCTATCGAATTATTAATAACATTCTGCATCCTGTAAATTCTCAAAGGCCAACAAAACAAGATGAATAAAAGAAGTAAACCCATTACAAAAACACCATTTGATCAAAAAAAAAAGGAGTCCAATTTAAGTAGAGTTGGAATCTTGGTGCAGACAATAAAATTGAGTGGAGCAATAATCAATTTGAAGCAGAGATCATCATTATAACACCAGACAACAGCAGAAAAGAAAGTAAATTGGGACTCGGGGTCCCGAATCCGGTCGGGCGAAATTTCAGTCCGTCCCAAATTCACCCCTAATTCCTTATAAAACAAGGAAGTAAAGGAATTATGATAAGAACAATGAGAAGCCAGTCGTTCATTTAACATACCGTCGCCTAGGTGGAGGAGGGGATCGCCGACGAACAGGACTACCGCGCATTCTTCTTGGAGATGACCTGCAAGAACAAATCATCAGAAGCTGCCCCTAGATCCCAACCCCTCACCCTTCAGAAGAAGATAGAGAAAAAGTGCCAGGATATTTGGGAGGGTAAAAAAGAGCTAAACCTTGGCGGTGACCGGAAGCGTCTTAGAGGAGAAGGTGAACGTCCTCTGGCAGGAGATAGTGGAGGCCTTCTCCTGATCGGAGGGGAGTCACCTCTTCGGTAAGGAGAATCAGCTCTACGACGAGGTGGGGGTGGAGAATCTTGCTCTCGTCTAGGAGATCCTCTTCGTGGTCCAGGAGATCTCCTTCTAAGTGGAGACAGTTGTTTTCGACGAGGAGAAACTGATAATATCATGAAGATTTTTCCAACCTGCTTAAACAACTATACACAACAACAAAAAGCACGAAACAACTTAGAAGCACTATCAGAATGAGATCTTACCATCTCTTGGACGTCTTCCTCCATCTCTATCACCATCTGCAGCAGTGTCCTCAGCTTTTGAGGCATCTCTCCTTGACGTGGTGGCAACAGTTTTCGGAGGAGAAGCAACCTTCTTTCTCTCAGGCAATGTAAACTTCGCACGCACAACTTTACCATCAATTTGAGCCTGAAAATATACAGGTAGATAAAATTGATTGTAAGATAAATGAAGCAGATCAATCTTTGAATTAGGAAACTAACAGAATCATACACCATCCATATATAACTGGGCCTTTTCAGCATCTGCCCTAATCTTGAACTCGACATATGCAAATCCTTTGGGAAGGTTAACCTGTGGATTGGAAATAAAAAAATCAAAATTGAGCAAGTACCGCTGATCTGAGAGTAATACAAACAACGGAGCATTAAACTTACAACATGATCAATCGCAAGCCGTACATTCACCACTTCACCAAAATTACCTGTAAAAGGGGACAGACAAAGCAACCAAAACCCAAACTTAAGAACTGAATAAGAAAATTGTCAGACAATGTCAACATACATTCATTGATTGAATAGCTCCCAATATAACTAGCATATAACGCATCTTATAGCAAAATAAACACAGCAAGCGATCAAATGTTCCAATAAATACTGTAAGTATACCGAATATTTCTTTCAAGTGGTTTTCGTTAACATTCCTACTAAGCTGGTCCACATGCAGCACAAGAGATTCAGGAGCAGGCGAAGCTTTCCTGGAGACAGATCATATATAAGAATAGAAAAGCACTGCACATATCTTGAGATAACAGTGCCAAAAAAATAACCCAAAGTATGAAAGTACAAAACTGCACAAACAAAATTGAAAGCAGACCAGCAGAATTGCTGCCAAATATACAATTATCAGAACTTGAAAAAACCGAATCAGAGGTATTTTGATTCTCAATTATCAAAAAGGTTGTCTACCATTAGCTGGAAAAAAAGAAGATGGCTCAACAATCCCATAGAATTTTAAAATTTCTTAACCGGATTTTGAGACACAAATTTTCCAATAAATAGATTTAGGCTGCTACGCACTAGGCAGGGCCATTTCATAATTTGATTTAAAATTCATAAATAATTATAAGTTAAGCTAACATTAATTCACAAAACAAAATAAAAAATTGTAGAGTACAAAATATTTTACAGTAGCTAACTGACAAAAGGTCTGGTTGGGTATGTATTACGAGTAAACTCAATGGAGCAAAATCTCAAAAATAGTCTGTTGGGCTTTGTCCAGAAATGGAATGAAAACTGGATTCTAACTTTCAATTTAACATAATGAAGAATTACTCTCACCTTGGAGGTGGGGAAGCTTTTTTAGTTAGTGGTGCAGGCGAGCGACCTCGCTTAACTGCTTCAGCAGGACTGTGCAAAACAAGGATTGAAAGAAAAACACTATCAATGAACGCATTTCAGAAAAAATGATAACAAGTAAGACCATCAATATGTTATGCAACCATATGCCAATTTAGCTGTCTTGTACCCTCTTGCATTAGCAAATTGATGTAAAATCAAAGCTGAAGGGAATGGTCCATAGGATGCAGCTCGAGAGAAAAGAAGATAGCAAGGGAACTTGTTAACTAATTAATCAACCAGATATCAACTGAAAGGAGTTATAGAGCTGCCACACCGCCTTTGTATGCTACAATTCAAAACGGCACTAAAAGGTTTGGAGCACAAAAATAGTTCAGGAAAATTCTATATTGGAAGCTAGAGAATTAGCCAATGCAGTCGTCCTCAA
This sequence comes from Salvia rosmarinus, assembly GCA_036937905.1. Lineage (NCBI taxonomy): Eukaryota > Viridiplantae > Streptophyta > Magnoliopsida > Lamiales > Lamiaceae > Salvia > Salvia rosmarinus. The sequence continues at coordinate 80,772,732 of CM072814.1, read as the reverse complement.
AAGTAACATAATAAAATCGTTATATATATAAATAAACACTTATTCAAGATAGCTTATGGGGAAAAAAAATTCTGAAGAAACACGTCCATACAGATGAAAGCATTTCTACACATCATCCAACAAACATCAAAACAAAATGCGAAATCTCAGCAGACAAACCAAGCGCTCGAGATAAATTCACCTTTTCCGTGGTGGAGGGCTAGGGGAGCTGCCGCTGCGAGAAGGAGAGGAGGAGGATATGGATTTAGAGCGAGAGCGGGAGCGCGACCTGGAAGTGGAGCGGGAACCAGAGCCGGAGTAAGAGCGCGAGCGGGAGAGGGAGCGAGAAATGGAACGGGAGGAAGAGCGGGAATCTGATCCCGAAGGCGACGACGGGCGGCCTCGGGCGGGTTTCGCCATCGGAGCAGCGCGATTTCAAATACTATCCCCCGATAAACCCTAACCTCACTGAACCGAGGAGTTGAAGATGTAAATGAACGGATGGGATTGTGCTTCTATGATCTTATGATCTGTTGCCTGTTGGGCTCCTCGGCTTAGTTTTTGCTTTGTAGAATTGATGAGTCTTTCTTACTTTTCACTTTTATCCCTTTCGAATAGTACGACCAATAAAAGTATCATTTATTATTAAAAGAAAATATATCATTTATAATAAAAAAACCATTAAAATCTGTATATGGATGAATGTATAGAAGAAGACATCCTTAGTTTTTTATATTTTGGGGAATATGTAAAAGTAAGACTATTTGAAAATATGATTTATTTTATGATTCATTTGTTTGGCATAGATTCTGTCATGAAAATATAATTGGATTTTAAAATTTTAAATTCTTATGTTTGATTAATATTTTATAAAATATGAAAAGTAATTTTCCATAATTCTTATTCCCAAGTTTTTCTTATGTATTCTTTTCCTTATTCTCATGATTCTTACATATTTTTATATTTAATATTATTTTTTTTTATTGAAATGCAAATTATAATTTTATTTAATGATTTTTTGCTTCATGTCTTATTATTATTATTAAGTTATTTTAAGAAAATTCTAATTTAATTTTCAAAAGTATGAAAAGTATGAATCATAATAATAATAATAATAAATATTATTATTATTATTTTATTTTTTAATTTGAGTAAGGGAGATTGGGATTTGTTGTCACAGCCCGGTTCGGCTCCTGTCTTATCGGATCGTGACTTGGGGTGAATTAAGTAAATATTAACAGAAGGAGATTTTCAACTCATTTCACATGTGAGGAAGCATAGATGTTGTAGAAGCATAGACGAAATTAAGGATAGAATGAATAATTTACATAAAGGATTATTTCGAAGATTCTGACAAAATAGTGGCTCTTACAAAGTTCCAACAAGACATTCAAGGACTTAACATAGTTATAGAATTTAAAAGAGTTTCGAGAGTTTGCAGCGGAATAAACGTGTGAGACATGCGTATGAAGATGATTCTCGAGATGAACCAAAGATATTCCATACTAAGTTGACAAAGGATTTCCGCTTAACTCCGCCATGTTCCATCATCACCAACTGCGCATTTAAAACAAACATGCGGTGAGTACAAAGTACTAAATGGACACATGCGAAAACATTTTCATTTCATTCACGAAATATTGTACGCCACCATGCGCAAGACAGCGAGGGTTTTATTTGAAAGGCGCATGCTTACTAAACATTTCCATTTATTTTCGCAACATTGCTCGGCGGTTTTCTCACAACGTATATTACAAGTCGGCTATGGAGCGCGCGGGAGGAAGACCTCCTTCACCCGGACGCACGACGACGACCGCGAACGGTTCGGAGGCTAAGTGTACACAATCTAACTAGCATCTCACCGGTAGGATCGAATTGTAATCTCTTGTTGGCCGATCAACCGAATGGATATATACAAAACAGAAAATATTTTGGCAGACAATATCGTATTTAACCATTTGCATTATAAGAAAAGCAATAAAGTAATAACAGTAAATACTTTCGTAAAATCTCATTTTCAAAGAGAGCCCATATTTTGCTTAGAGAAAAATGCTCACAATTTGTTTAAATAAGAAAACCCACTTTAAGAACATATTGTTCTTATGTCACTAGTGATCACTTGCAGTCTCCTTTCACTTCTGCGCCAGACCTTATCAACGTAAGAAATGAGATTTAGTAAATCACTGCGCTTTTTCTGAAAGTCATCGATTCGAAACAACGGACTTACTAACATCAACATTTTTAACACTAAATGATTCTTTTATCACACTTTAACAACTATATTACGTTGATTGGATTCGTCGCGTCTCGAAGAGAGATGATACTCCATCCTTACATTCTTTTCTTCAGTCCACATCTTTTCGTATAGATTACGAACCTTAATTTCATAACTAACTTCGTCGCGCACTAACGTATTTTCTCAATATGAAATTCCAACAATTATAGTTTATTAGTAATATTTTCTCGCTTCATTTCTCACCTTACACGTCTTATTCATTCTATCAGAGAAACTTACATTTAGCTAGGGAAATAACATAACTCTACTCACGTACTAACATATTTCATGCATTCATACTTCAATCAAGTTATTTCAAACTTCAAACTAATGTATTTCTCATAATTCACCTTAGAACATATAAAACATTAAATCTTGCATAATATTCTCTAATTCCAATTTATTATTTGTCATACTTCAATAAATCTCATAAATCCACTTTAACATTCAATCATGCCCAATAATATATGAAACTACTTTAATCATAACACTTTATATTTCAAAGTCTTACATCACTTAACAAAACGTTCCAACATAAAAATATTATACCCCATTTTAAAAATCTCATAAATTCATAGCATATCTTAAACATATTTTTGGAACTAAATAAATGATCATATGTCATAAAATAAATTTGAAACTCTAACTTCCCTTTCTTAATGTTTTCGGCCCTTATGAAAACATTTTCAAAATTTATCCAATAATTACTATAAATTTACATAACATACTATATTAACATAGGATCCATAATATCAAATAACATTGGTCATAGAAAATTTGACATCAAAACCCTTCATACTATAGTTTTAATTTTCATACATCAACAATATGCCATAATATCCTTCATACACAACTCATACATCAATATATCATTCCTTATGGTTTACAAACAAACGTATTTAATTAACAACTTAAACATTTAATAAAAAATTTTCATGAAATAATATCCATGGATGAATTTTAATATATTTTTCCAAAATTATGATTTATATAATACATACTTAAACATTACTAACTATCATCAATCCATGATCAAAACAACAATTAAAATTCATTTTCATCAACATATATTCTCTTGAATTTTCTTGCATATTCAATTTGGTTTTAATCAAGAAAACTATCTAGTTGGGGTACATGACCATATCACTCAAAAAAAGAATAATAATAATAATAATAATAATAATAAATATTATTATTAGTTTATTTTTTAATTTGAGTAAGGGAGATTGGGATTTGTACCGTTATCTCACACTCTTATAAAATAGAGGAAATATCACTAAATTAGTTGACTTGTGGTATTATTATTATAAGTTTATTTATATTTTAATTTGAAGAATAGAGATTGAGATTTGCACTGTGATCTCTCACTCTTATAAAATAGAAGAAATATCAATAAATTATATGACTTGTATTATTATTATTATTATTATTATTATTATTATTATTATTATTATTATTATTATTATTATTATTATTATTATTATTATTATTATTATTATTATTATTATTATTATTATCTCAATTAGTAATCTATTTTTGTATTATTATTATTATTATTATTATTATTATTATTATTATTATTATTATTATTATTATTATTATTATTATCTCAATTAGCAAATCTAAATTTAACTTTATAATTCATTTAGTATGTACCTTAATAAAGTACATTGTTGTTACTATAAAAGTGATTAAGAAATTTTTTATATTTGTTAATTACAAATTATTATATCTATTAGTTTATATATTTAATTAATAAATACAAATTAATAATCCTAACAATTTTATTTGGTGTTTTTCAGACATAGGATAAGGAATCTATAATGATTTATTTTTATAAAAATAACATTCTCAATTAACATTACTTTCATGCCAAGTGAATGTGTACTTAATATATTATGACAAAAATCAGTACAATTTTAGCTTGTGTTTGAGGAAAAAATTATTATTTTTTATATTAAAATTGAACTCAGATCACTAAAATTAAAAAGATATAATAATTATGTTTCATTATAATGTACAAACATGTTTATAATGCTACAAATCTTATTTGGATTTACTAAATTAAGTGAACAAACAAAAAATAAATTAAAATATATAAGATACAACATTAAATAACTTGTTAGTTAGTATTTTTTATTTTTCATTTTATTGAAAACCAGTATAAGTAATTGATTACAAATAAAATTGATAAAAATATAGTGTATAAAGTAACTCGCTACGTTATTTCTGTTATGCCTGTATGTTTATATATATGTATGAAATTATTCAAGAAGGATAGTAAGTTGTTATGGTATATAACCTCAATAAACCAAAGTGCACATAATGTAAATAAATAGCAAGCGTCAATAAACCATTCACGTACTAATTCCTATGAACCGAATCATGTAATATAATTTGCTTACTTATATTAATTCGTTGCAACACATACAAAATCATCGAAAAAACAATAATAGGAGCTACAGAAAGAATCAATAAAATAAAATATTTATAAAAAAAAACTCAAAACCAAAGTGCACATAATGCAAACGGATATCATCTCAACTTTCCATTATCACAATTAAACAACAATCAAGAGATGAATCACTCAAAATCCAACTTAACTTGTACATTATCTTATTCTATATTGTTTTAAATGCACGTTTTATAAAATTAGCTGCTGCTGTGCTGGCTCGTGTAATTCGACGCGACTGTTTCTCCATATCTTCAGACAGAAACAGAAATGCACGAATATTAATGAATTCCTCAATAAACATAGAGCTCTGCCAGCTCTTCCAGAGAATCCGAACCCATATTCGGATCCGCATTCTCAAGCATCCACAAGAGGTGATCAAACAGCACCACCTCACACTTGACAACCGCCGGTTCCGGGTCCTGACCCGGAGCTGGAGCCGCCTCCCTTCTGGACCTCTCAATGAGCGCGCTTAGCAGCGGATGGTTCAAGTGCTCGGAGCTGATGACGTACCTCCGCCGCGAGCTGCCAACGAAGATCTCCTCGCGCCCGCCGTCGACCTGCTGGTAGTAATCCCAGGCGGATTTGGATCTCAGGCTGCTGTAGGAGGAGCTCCGACCCAGCTGCCGCGACAGGGTCTTGCATTTCCGGAGCAGGCAGTTGATCCGCTTGTTCATGTTAATGTGCTCTGTGTGTGTGTGTGTGTGTGTTTTGGTGGCGTACGTGGCTTCATATATACTCTTGGTGGATGCGGGTGGCGGGTCGTTGTTCGTGGAAACGGGTTCGGGTATTTGTGACCCACTCACAACCGAAATATTTGCTGTGATTTAAACATGCCATCTTCCTTGTCACGTGCGCAAGGAGATGGATCTTGGATGTAGTGGGAAAATGTGTCGAGCAAACTTGTTAACTAAATTAATCATTCATTTTACCACATAATAAAGGGAAGCTTTACCTTAGATCTTGGCTAATATGCCTTCTAATAACGAGTCTTGTGAGTAATTGTGTGTGCTTGAAAACTATCTACAATATCAGTTCCTCATCATTTGTCCCAATATTTTACTTTCTAAATATCAAATTAATTGTTTTTAATAATATTCTTTATTATAAAATAAATATTTTTTGATATTATAAATCCTAATTAACATTTACTACTGAAAGTTTGAGCTAAAAAGTATATACCCTGACTATGGGACAGCCAACCAAAATAGTTAATTATTAACTAAGATCATAAATTAAATGCTAAAAACTAATTATAAAATAATCATCAGTTCTAATTAATAATTATAAAAATAAAGTAAAATACTGGAATTTGAAAATGTAAAATGAAAGGTACTAATAGTAATACATAAGTGGAACACCAAAAAATGAGACAAATTAAGGTTCTAAGTGCCACGAGCATGTGACATTGAGGATGTTTGGCCGAGCTGTTTTTTAGTGAAAATTTAGTTGGGACTTGGAGAATATAAATATCTTTTTACATAGATTCTTATTTGGCTAAGTTTCAAAAAAAAAGAGGAATTAGACAGTGATTGAGGTTTTAGAAAAAAATAAGAAAATACATGTAGGATAGAGAATTGACATGGTGCATCGAGTTCCTAATCCTATAATATATTGATGCCTAGTCAAGGGCTCCACTCACACACATGAATGTGAAAAATAATATTCTGTTAAAAATAAAAATTATAACTTACATGTACCTACACTCATGCACGTTATGTAACTTGAACCATTAATCTATTAATTAGAGGGAAAACATTTTACCAATTGAATTGTGTTTCGTCACTACAAAAAATTAACAATTTTAAGTATTACTATTTTAAAAATCTAAACACAATTACTATAAGTCACCGCGGAAAATTAATAATATTAAGTTGTACTATTTTTAAAATCTAAACTCATGTCTTCGGCAATTTAACGGTGGCCAATAATTTGAAAGACAAAAAATAGCTAGAACTAGAAGTGTCTTAGCACTTTGCAGTTAAGTGACAAAATTTTGCACGTCCGACCCACATGCCATTTTCCTTTTCAATTATATATGTATGATATAATTATAGCAATCCACAAATTGCTTCTTTCTTCTGTGCTACAACTTTAATGTTGTGGTCGAATCCTATTCAATTGAATTAAAACCGACAGTCAGATATATTAGGGTTTATGTTAGAATATATTTTCTCCAATTATTGACATTTTGCGTAACTAATATTGGAAGAGTAATTTAAAAAACAAGACGACTTTAGTTTTTTCAAGTGATTTAATTCACTTGTTTTATTATCTGTGAAATAAAAATAAAATGTTAGTTTTCACTAATAAATCTTCATCAATAAGTTATCAACTAAAATATTATCTTATTCCACAAAATAAAAATAAATATATTTTTTAGAAACGGTGGCATCTTAACGTAACAATCATCTAACACGTCGCTCTCGATGACTAATAATGAAAATAACTAATTTCAAGCAAACGAAACGCAATGATTAAGACGAAACTAATTCCAAATTCCAATAATATTTTATATTAATGATATTGCTATGTTATATTATATATCCGTGCCGTTTCTGTTACATTCCAGCACTACACGAGCGTTTGGTGTGTGCTAGGAATAATAATAATTATAGTAAAAAAAATATTAATTATTGTACGTAGTTGATTATATGTACGAACAATAAAATTATATTTAGAAAACTGTTACTTTTTTGAGTGTCTGTTAGTAGGCCTCATAAATTCACATGTGACAACGATTTATTGCACAATTAAGGGAACAACTGTTTATGAAAAAGTTACGATATTCTCTTCATCCTGCGGAGATCATCCACCACCAACTCATTGACGTAGAGATAACATCGTCCTCATCACAAACGGTTGGATATATCACAAAACTCTATCCCCATATATATATATATAGAGAGAGAGGAGAGATCATATGAGAATAGATATATGTGAGAAATGAGAATGAATTTAAGCCATTTAAGATCTTAGATATAGGGACGAGATTTAATTATAAAAATGCAATGATAAATCATAATATGTGCTATAAATTACTTCTTTTTCGGCTGTCATAAGGGTATGTTAGTAGTTTTACAGTTTTTCAATTATGGCAACTCCTATTTTCATGGCATTTATAAAGATACTGTTTTTTGGATATGGTAAGTTATTATTTCATCCCTTTTCTATTTTTTCCTTTGTTTCTCGTGAAAGCTATATTCGAAACCTAATTACTAGTAAATTTCTGCTTTCAAACAATGGAAGATACAGGTTAGTTTTTTTTCATTAGCTAGTGTTTTCCGTATCGTCCAATTCATTGCATATGATACACAATTCATAGAATTTCGTTTATTATAATGTTGCATCTGATATTTTATCTTTGAGTCTTTCATATTAATTGGTGTTTTCATTATGTTTGTTTTTATTTTATTAGTTTGTTGTTTTATATCTTTGTTCAGATGACAGATATAATCAACAAGATATTGATGAAGTCCATCCTCCTATTGAACTTCATAATGGTATGTTTGCCAGTCATTAATATACTGTTATTTTTTTTAAAATTTTCGTGAATTTGATGCAGTTTAAATATTGCAACATAGTGTAGATATTGTTTGCATATAGTAGATTAATGTATAGCGTTTATTGTTTCATAATGTTGCATTTATTTCGTTATTAGTGATTTGCGATATATTGTATGAGAAGATACAGGTTTGTTATCGTTTCATTAATTGTTGTTATCGTTATCGTCCAATTCATTGCATATGATTAACGGTTTATAGATTTTCGTTTTATATAATGTTGAATTTGATATTTATTTTTGCGTATTACATATTAATTCGTGTTTTCATTATTTATCTTTTCATTTTTTTAGTTTGTTGATTTATATCTTTGTTCAGATGACACAAATACTCAACAAGATACTGATGAAGTTAATCCTCCTATTGAACTTCATAATGGTATGTTTGTAAATCATTAATATACTGTTATTTTTTTCTAAAGTTTAGTGAATTAGATACAGTTTAACTATTGCAACAGAGTGTTGATATTGTTTGCATTTATTATATTAGTTAATAGCTTTTAGTGTATATAGTGCTGCACTTGATATTTATGACATATTAATTCGTGTTTTCATTATGTTTCTTTTCATTTTTTTAGTTTGTTGATTTATATCTTTGTTCAGATGACACAAATAATCAACAAGATACTGATGAAGTTCATCCTCCTATTGAATTTCATAATGGCATGTTTGTAAATCATTAATATACTGTGATTTTTTTCTAAATTTTAGTGAATTGGATACAGTTTAAATATTGCAACAGAGTGTTGATATTGTTTGCATTTATTAGATTAGTTAATAGCTTTTACTTTATATATTGCTGCATTTGGTATTTATGTTTTATTGTACATATTAATTGATGTATAAATTGTTTGTCTGTTTTGTTGTATTTAATATTCTGGTCATTTTTTTGTTTTTCATTAATTATATTAATAATTACAATGGTAAGTTGCTAAATAATGTCAGTAGTATTATTTTATAATTTGTTGTTAATTTTGATACAGTTCTTAATGTACAACAGATGAATTATTTTATTTGCATATATTAGTTTGATTTGTAGCTTTTAGTTTATAAAGAGATGCATTTTAAAGATTTTATATCGTTATTAATGAGCTGGCGTTATGTTATAGATTGTGTTAATTGTATTATAGTTTGTGATAATTTTAGTGATTGTAATTATTCTTTTTTATCAGATATGGAATATAATCAGCAGAAATCCGATGAACATCATATTCCAAATTGTCCTAATGGTATGAAACCATATGTTGGAATGATTTTCAAAACTTTAAAGGACGGTGAATTTTTTTTCGTGATTACTCAGTTGTATGTGGGTTTGAAGCGCGTTTGTCAACCGTAATAAAGTCCGATGATGATACAATTGTTTGGCGTTATGTTGTTTGTAACAAAGAAGGTGTTAAATTTTTTGATTTAAGTGCTGCAAGCAAGGCAAAATCAACTAGTAAAAAACGTATGAGGATGTCTACCAGATCAGGATGCATGGTGCGTGTAGTATTTCGCTTAGATGCTGGTGTTGGTTATGTGGTTTCGAATTTCATTGAAGGTCACAACCATGATATGGTATCAGAAAGTTACAAACATCTTATGAAGTGTAACAAAAAGATTAGTCCTGTACATGAAATGATTATTGCTAAATGCAGGAGAGCAAACATAGGGCCTATGCGATCATTCAGACTTTTTAAAGAGCTTGTTGGTAGTTTTGAGGACGTCGGTTGTACTAACGTTGAGTTTAAGAATTATGCACGTGATTTGAGGGCATTTGCTAATGGAGTAGATGGTGAAATTTTATTACAGAAGTTGGAACGCAAACGTGAGTTTTGTATTGGTTTTACGTTTGATTACATTGTTGATGAGCAAAAGAAAGTTAAGAGTCTATTCTGGGCAGACGCAATCTCCATTGAAAATTATCATATATTTGGCGAAGCTGTGTCGTTTGATGCCACATATTCGACTAATAGGTCAGTATACATGCTAATTAATGCTAAATAATACATTTGTTATTTTGTGCATTATAATTGTTTTGTTTTGTTCTCATTGTATTTTAAATTTATTAGGTACAAAATGATTTTTGCGCCATTCACAGGCAGAGATAATCATGGTAAGTGTGTGACATTTGGCGTAGGGTTACTAACCGAGAGGACTTTGAATCTTATTCGTGGTTGCTTACGAAATTTCTTGAATGTATGAATAGTCATCCAAGATGTTGATAATCGATGAGGATCCACTTTGAAAAAGGTCATGTCAAGTTCTTCCAACACACGTCATAGATTCTCAGATGTGGATATTATGATCAAAGTTGCGAGAAGATTCCCCAACTTTGAATGATGATGTCAATTTAAACAAAATTCAACAACATTGTTTGGTCCGAGCTTCTTGACCTCGATGTTTTGAGATACAATGGAATGAATTGATTGATGAGTACGGTCCGCCGGGTCACAAGTGGTTTGGTAAGATTTTTTCTATGCGTTCATATCGATACCAACAGATATTCGAGATTTTTCTATGAGTGGGTTGTTTAAGACAACTTCACTATCCGAAGCGAGAATAACTTCTTCCGACAGTATCTTAATCCTAATTCGGATTTGGCTGAGTTTTATATGCATTATGAGAGTGCTATTGACGCGCAGCGTAATACACATGATAAACTCAGCTTTAAAGATGAAACAGGTGTTCCTGATGTTAAAACAAATTTCCCTATTGAGCGTCATGCAGCAGCGGTGTATACGAAAACTTTATTCATTAAGGTACAAGCTGAGATTGAAAGTGCTGTGCAAGAGTGTCGTATATTGTCTATTATGGATCAACCTGATTTTGTGTGTTACGTAGTTGTTGACAATGATGGATGCAAATTTGAAGTTGAACGTGTTGGTTCTGATGATTCATTTTCATGTTCATGCAAGTTGTCATATCCCGTCTTTCTTAATAAGATTAGAAGGACTTTCGAACTTAGAATTTAAATGATTCGTGCCCGATGAAAGAAATTTTTAAATTCCAACAAAAGAATTTATTTCATTTAAGCGATTACGAAAATTATTATATATAATATAATAATTGAATATGATTTATACATATATTTATAAATCATTATATCAATAATATCATGTTAATGTTTAATTACTAATTTATAATCTTTAAGATCGGACTTGAGCCCGTAAGAATAAATCATATAATGAGCTTTGGTTTAACAAGGCCCAAAATGAAAGCCCATGGGTAATAAAAACCTATACTATATAAGCTTATTCTCTCCTACCATTGTGAACCCTAGCCCCCAAAACCATTCAATCACTCACTCTTTTCGTCTGCAGCATCCACAAGAAAAACTTCAAAGGTTTATTTATTTATTTGTTTCATCCTCCATTCGGTTTCGGTATGAGTTTATATGTATAATTATATATGTTGGTGTCTTGTGCGTGTGAGAAAGAAAGGGGAGAGATTTTGTGTATGTTGAGAGAAGAGACGGACGAGAGGATACGGCGACGCCGGCGATGGCTACGGCTACGATCGCCGTTGCGTGTGCGTGTCTCCGCCGCTTATGTGTGCGTGTGTTATCGTTGTTGAAGCCGTGTGTGTTTCCGTGTGTGCGCGTGGGTTGCGAGGAGAGAGAGAGATGGGCGACGACTGGCGGCGCGATGGACCGGAGTCCGGCATCGGCCGTGAGTGTGCGTGGCCGCGTGTGTGTTCTGCGTGTGTCGTGTCTTGTGTGTGCGTGAGAGGCGGGTGAGAGGAGAGGCTCAAGGCGAATCGCCGGTGATGGTGATCGTCGCCGGCGAAGACGCGTTGTCGGCGGCTGGCTTGAGCCGCGACGGCGTGTCACCGCGTGTGTCGCCGTGTGTTTGCGACGTCGTGTGACGCCGTGCGCGCATGCGGTTGTGTGTGTGCAATGAGAGTGAGAGGAGAGGAGGTGGGTTTAGCGCGGCGATTGCGAGTCCGCCACCGCCGCAATGGCGATGCGAGGAGAGAGGAGAATGGGGATGAGTGAAGGAAAAGGAAAGATGAGCGAGAGAGATAGACGTGTGAGATGGAGGAGAAAAGAAAATAAAATAAAATAATGGAGGTCGCCGGATTTTTCACGGACGACAATGCCGACGGCTATTGGCCTTGAAAGCAGCACGGAAATTTAGGAGAGTTTAGGTTTAGGGTTTGAGGGTAATTGGGTTGGACATGTGTTTAAATTAAATGGGCTGGGTTTGTGTGATTAAATGTTAGTTGGGCCATTTTATTTTAAGTATTGGGCTTCTTCCATTTTTATTAAATGGGATGGGTGAATTTATTAAAATGATGGGTGTTCTTATTTTAAATAATTGGGCTGTTCTTATTAAATTAAATGGGTGGGCCCATTTTAATTAAAGTGTGGGTTTTAGTTAATTAATGTATTCAATGATTCAATTTTAATTAATATGTTGGACCTTAATTAATTTAAAATCTTTGGGCTCAATTAATTAAATAAATAAGATTTAACTTTAAGACTTAATTAATTAAATTATATTAAGTCTTATTAATTAAATAATTAACTTAAACTTAAATATAAGTTTAAATTATTTAATTATGGTAAGTTAATTAATTAATTAATTAATTACTATTAAGTTTAATTAATTAATTGATTAAGTTAAGGTTAAGTTCAAGTTTAAATTATCTTTAATTTATGATTATGACTTACTTAATTAATGTAATTAATTTCTTTTAATGAAATTAATTAAGTTATGATGATTAAATAAATTAAATTATGTTAGACAAGTGCATAATTTGATAATTATATTATGTGTTATATTAAGCGAGATTCCTTAATATATACGAACTTAGTATGTATTTCAAGTATGTTATACTTTTGTAAAAGTATTTAACAAAAGAAGATTATGAAATTAATTTCTTTTAAACGAAAAGTCGAGCAAGGGTATTGTTGGTGCCTTAGCCGATATAAATTAGTTTTCAAATTTAATTATGTTTTGAAAACTCTGCTTAACGAATCATAAGCTAGTATCCTCCTTTACTTGAATTTAAGGCTAGCTTTTGAGACCTATTAAGATTAGTGCTTCTTGTAGGTTTTATCGATCAAGGGATTAGCCGCTTTCCCAAGACGCATATTATTGTGATTTCTTGAGCTTTGTCCTATCGAGGTGGGCTTACTTTACAAAAGTATAATTGAGTTATATGCTCGATATTTCATGAAATGCAAACCGCTTATCCAATAAAATGTTTTTGTGCGCTACTACTGCTTAAGGCTCGTAAATGTATCGATCGAGATTCTCTTTTAAACCTAACACGTTAATTGAGAATTGTGTACACTGTTAGTTGTTTCGGTGGGTTGATCTCCATCGGGCACTAACCAAGTAATGAGGCGTTATAAGGGTGCTTGTCTGGATGTGTTCCGGAGTACGTCATGTTATTATGGTGCTTGTCTGGATACGTTCCGAAGTACATCATGGATTGTCCGGGTTACGTCCCCGATGACAATAATGGGAGAATGTGATCCGACGGTGGCTAGAGGTCCGGGATCAAAGCGAGTAACAGAAGAGTCGTGACAATGGGCCCAAATGAATGAAATATTTTTGCATGCTTAGAAGTGGTTTCTCTTTTTAAAACCTTCTAAGTTATGTTATCATGATTGGATAAACCGATTTTACCGGATTTATGAAATGTTTATGAAAATGCATGCCCACCGAGTACATTAGTACTTAGCCCAAATATTTTCAAATGTTTTCGGGTTGATCAACGGGCATACCGACGGCAGAAATGAGATTTGAGTTCACTCCGTATTTGACGGATTATTCCGTATTTAGACTTCCGTGATGAATTAACTCTAATTTTATTTTCTTCTTGTCTATGACTGAATTGTACCTTTTGATGAGCTTAGACTCGAATCTTTGATGTTTAGCATTCGACGATTTGGCTATTAGAAGCACGAAACTAAACTTGTGATCCCGAGGATAAATATTGTTTTGATTGGATTACATCCTTCGATGTCTTCCATTTTCATTTAGGAAGCTATTCCCAAATTCTAAGGGTTTATTGTCTCGATCATTCGAGTCAACTCATTTACTTCACATTTTCTATCATTTTTATTCGTCATACCGATTACGAGCTTCCGTCATTTCTAGAAATCGGGGCGTGACACAAGTATTACATACAGAAAGGATTATTATGTAAGCATATATTTGTCATGATGATGAACATGAATATGAAATCAATTCCTGAGAAGTATATATGTCGTCGATGGACCAAGTTTGCATGTTATGATGTTATCAGTGAACGTAAGAAAAACCATTGTTCCAATGGGAATGGAATTAATGAGTTGTTGTCCGAGGCTTGTAAATGCATTGGTTTAGTTGATGGTGATCCGGTTCGAACTGCAGAACTGTTGGTTATACTTAAAGAAGCTAGTGCTAAATTTGCATCAGATGATGATATGAATGTTGTTGATAAAGGCAAAGAGGGCATGTTTGAGAAGTATTATGGTTCAGATAAACCGTCATCGGTAAGATTACATCCTCCGAGTGTAGTTAGTACCAAAGGTAGTGCAAACAGAAGAAATCTAATAGAGAAAAGGCAATAGCACCGCCATCAAGTCGAAGAGACTATGTCGCAAATGCAACACAATGACCAATCATGATTCAAGAAATTGTCCGCAGAATAAGAAGTCTTAGATTTTGGTAAACATTTTTGACGATTTTTACATACATTTGTCAAGTAATATTAATGTTATGTTTGTGTTTATTTAAAAGTTCATATCTTAAATGTGAATTTTTGTACTTATACGAAATTATATTAAGTATTCTTATAAATTCTTCGTATAATGTGTCAATTTCGAATGTTTATGTGCTATAATTGTTTTATACAGAAGCTACATTCAAGATGAATAAAATAAAATACTCAATACAATTTAGATTTTACAAAAGATGAATAACAATTTGCTAAAAATAGACACATAAAATGCTATTTATTTTCATACTAAATGCAATACTTATAGTATATTTTATATATCAATAAATACAGCAACATTTTATTTTAATACATGTAATACGAAATACTTAAAAATCATATGCTAATTATGAGTATTCTTATATTGCATAAATGAAGGTAGCACTGATAAATGAATGTCGTTTGATGTTGAAAACATATTTAAAACTGACGAACACATCATAAAATAATATATGTGGTTAAAAAAACTGATACATATCGTACATACATTTTAATGTTGCATGTTATAGTTAAATTCATAGCCTTTAGCGTTAAATAATTTTGCATTTATATTTAATACATGTAATACGAATTACGTAAAAATTATATGCTAATTATAAGTAATATTATATTGACTAAATGAAGTTAGCACTCATAAATGAATGTCGTTTGACGTCGAAAACATTTTTGACAACTGAAGAACGAATCATAAAATAATATATGTGGTTTAAAAAACTGATACATATCGTACACACATTTTAATGTTGCAATTTATAGTTAAATTCATAGCTGTTAGCTTTAATTAATGTTGCATTTATATTTAATAAATGTAATACGAATTACGTAAAAATTATATGCTAATTATAAGTAATATTATATTGACTAAATGAAGTTAGCACTCATAAATGAATGCCGTTGGACGTCGAAAACATTTTTAACAATTGAAGAACGCATCATAAAATAATCTATGTGGTGTAAAAAACTGATACATAGCGTACATACATTTTGATGTTGCAATATATAGTTTAAAATCATAGCTTTTAGAGTTAATTAATGTTGCATTTTCATATTTTCTGTTGCACCTGTTTTATAAAAATTAATAAAATCGTCTGAACAAATATAACAAGGAATAGAAAATTTAAAATCGCTTAAACAATGTCAATTCAAGAATAGTTATCAAAAAAACCGAGTTCGTAGACAAAGATATCTTGAAAATGCTGCATAGAAAATAAATCTAAATGTCACTAGAGAAATTACATATAATGATATCAACCGACAACAACTTTTCGTGTTTGAAATTTGTATCAATGAAATAACACGATAATAAGCATTTGCTTCACCCAATCATGCGGTCTTCATGATGTTGTGTTCCCAACTCATCATTGATGCTGAGAGTTAACACGCATAAGCAACAATTGTTTGGATTAATTAGCAGTAAATCCAGAAACCCATTTAACGGACAAGTCACCCATGAAAGTCTCTAGGTGTCGAATAAATATATTCCACTATCAACTCGTATTTTTCCTGTTGCCCATTTTATTGGTGGAATTTGAAGTTAACTCTTTCAACCATTCTTGCTTTTGTAGTGTAATCCCTGAAAATCAAATATTCTGATAGTATGGAACGCTGCAAAAATCAATATGTTGTATATTAATAAGAAGTATGTAAAATGATTTCGAATTATTAATGTATAGTAAAGATAAATTATAATACAAAACATACCAAGTTAGTGAGTAGATCATCATACTTTTCTCGCCGACATTCGGTTGCGTAATCATTCATACTATCTATCACAAAATTTTTACCATTCTTCACGCCGACGATATTGCAAAGTATTGTTTAGCTCTATATATAGGAAAGAAAACTACATGTACAAGAATAAAAAATTATTATTTGAATTGTAAAAAAATAACTATATATATATATATATATATATATATATATATATATATACATAGTAACACAAACTTACAAGGTCAATGTCATTTAGTTTGAGATGTGGGTCGCTTCTAACTCGGTGGATGATTTTCAAAAACGATTCCCTCTCGCTCGTTTGACAATCCTCTTTAACAATTGAGTCCGCTCACAATAGATATTTAACAATTAATCTAAAAATGATATATGAAAAATATGCGATATCGAATAATTTAAAAATATAACTTACAAAGAACAAAGTACTTGCAAAGAATCGTGTTGGTGAACTTTCACAACGACTCTTCTCCAAGTTATTAAGCATTAGACACCAAGCATCAACTATACCAACTCCTATAGTGTTATCCCTTTTCAATGTAGCCATATGTTTTTTTGTTAGTTCAACAGCTCCATGCGCGAACAACACAGTTTCTCTGTTAAAATAAAATATATAGTCATAAACATTCAAAGCTTATACAAATAAATATGTTAAAATGTCCATACTCATCCTGTGTAGAGTTCCAGAGAGCATAAATCCCAAACTTTGTTTCTGTCTTCGTGAGGCTTTTAGATGCACTGACCTTTCTGATAATATATGGAGATTTCAAAACAATGGGCTTACTCGTTAAACTACTGCTTCTGCACTTTTTCGCTGTTGCAACTGTCAATGTTTTTGCAATCTACAAGCATTATGAATCAATACATATTCTGGTAGACAATTTACAAAATAATATAATATTTACAGAAAATGCTAAATAAATTAGGCACATATGCAGACCATAGTCACGTTAGGTATACGCTGCAATTCAATAATAATAATTGCATATTCATAGCAATATATAGTTTACATTAGATCTACACAAACAATAGCAATAGTTAGGCAAAATAACATATCATAAGATACATACCAATATTACAAAATAGTTATAGTTAAGATGCACTTAATTACAACCAAATCGAATCTATGTTTTTTGTTTTTCGCTTGTATCCGACAAGAACCTTCTTTGTTGCTTCGTGATCGGTTCAGTTGTGGCATTAGCGTTGGTTCAATGTTCACTCAGCCCATCTTCCGTCAAATTAATATCCATACATGGTCACGCAAATTAAAACAAATATATTTGAATAATATGTAAATCAAATTTCTCATTTAATATCCTTTCGTTTTTCCTACATTACTAGTGAGCTACATTTATTTGAATAATATGGAAATGCAACAAGCAGTAAATATAATGAGCTACATATATTCATGGAAATGTAACAATCAGTACATTTAGTAAATCATATAGATATATGCTACAGATAATTTATGCTACAGTTTAGTTGTTCTAGAGCTACATATATTCATGCAGATGCTACACTCAGTACATATAGTAAATTATGTACTTTTATGTTACACATAATATATGCTACAGTCTTGGCGTTCATGAGCTACATATATTCAGGAAAATGCATCAATCAGTACATATAGTATTTGATATACATATATAATACACATAATTTATGCTACAGTTTTCTTGTTCAATTGCTACATATATTCATACAGATGCAGCACTTAGTATATATAGTAAATCTACTATATATATGCTACACAGAACGTATGCTACAGTATTAGTGTTCACAAGCTACACATATTCAGGAAAAAGCAACAATCAGTACATATTAAGGCAAATACAACAATCAATACAAAAATTTCAAATAACCTTGGTTTTTGCTACAGGGGCAGTTTCAGTCTGCGGCATTTGATGTGGCTCAATATTCACTCTTGTTCCATATGCAGTTTCATTACCTTCATCACACGGCTGCTGCAAAGTAAAAACAAGAACATTAATCACACGGTATTTGAGGTGGCTATTAAACAATATATACATATTGTTAAGAACATGCAACATTAGATACAGACAGAAACACTACAAATTATTTTCTATTGTAAAATCACTGGTTCCATAAACCACTATTATATGGAACATTATGTGTTTTGACAGAACGCATTTAGCTTCATTTTTACTAACAATAATAAATGCAATCACTTTTTATAACATTATGACATTTGACTGAAAATGCAACAATTGTTAAAATTTAACACTTAGTTTGGATAAACTAAGCGAATTATATTACGGATGGATTTTAAAAGACTACATGTACCTCGGCCCATATGTTTTGTCCAGTTGTTGCATTGTTTCATCTATTTGTTGCACAACATGTTTCATCCTCCATGCTTGTGTCACCAAAGTCGAACGATGGTATATCGTCCATCTTACTTACATACTCGCCCTTCTTTGCCACCGCTTATCAACGCCATCCCAAAGCTTTTGTACTTCTTCATTGTCCCGAAAGATTCATCTTCTCCCGTGTTTGCTGTTCATAAACAGTATATTTGTGAAACGGGCATTGCCGACAAGAGATCGACTTCATTGCTGTCTCAACGGTTCTCTGAAAAGAACGTGTGCTTGCAATGTCCGCCGGTGCAAACTCGATAAGCTTCATCATTTCAACACTTAGTGTTGCAATTTTTTTAGCAATAGACAGCACCTCAACAGTAACCCCTCCCACACTACCACTTGCTTCCTTTTCTGTTCGCTTTATGCCTGCCAATGTAACCACATTCTGGATGCAACCGACTGGTTCATTTAGATCCGTTTCAAACACAATGGCTTCATAAGGATAACCATCCCCAAATTGTCCTCCTTTCATCTCATCCATTTCTCTTTTTCTCAAAGTTTTAGTACTCCAATTTGATATAATTGGGTAATTTCTTGGAACCGTTTGCAGTTTGTATCCTACACTGTCAACATAAAACACCTGCAAAAAGTAAAATTAAAAATCAGCAGATATATGAATAATTTACAGATTAAATAGTTATACAAAATCATAAAATATGAATAACGTAATACCATTAAAAACAAGAATGGACCCACAAACATGGTAGCATTCTTCTTTCCAAGCGCTTTGTTTTCTATCAAACCGATAACATACTCTCCCAATTCCATTGATCAAGTCTCTCAACATCTTCCAAACAATTCGAATGTAAGGTATAACATACACATTGTATTTTCCATGAATGAAGATTGCACAGCTATCATAAAGTTTCTTTTAAACCGACACCACCGCCTTCACAACTCAATACAAAGATTGTGTAACATTTTAATGGTTACTCTATTCGATGAGTACCGTGGAAATAAGTCATCCACTCATCAAACAATGGCGACTTGTGTGTCCCCGTAAATCGCTTAACCGCTCGTCGTCCTCTTGGGAAACCATGAACACTGTAAACATCTTCCTGAGTAACACGTAGTCTCCTATTACCAGTGAGAATCAGTTCGAGTGTTGTGGTTGAAATTTTCCACAACCCAATATGCTAGTCGTGCTGGCAGTTCTCTAATGTTGACATCTCGGACATGGCCAAATCCTATCTCATCAATTGCAGCTTTTTGACGATCATTTAACTTCGAAATAGTGTCAAAATATGTGTTCATATTACATCTGCTAGCCAGCTTTGGGAAAACTAATTCTTCATCATTCCTGTCATTCTTTGTATCTTTACCCACCAAAGCATCAGTAATTTCTTCTTCTGGAACATGTTCTATTGCTAATGTACTTTTTTACGGATCAACCCTCTGTTTTTCTTCTTGGCTTTATCAATATCCAGATTTTTTCCTCGTTTTTTACTAACGCATTCAGTTACCTTTTTCTTTCCACGATCTAAAAATAAGTTTTATTAATCAGTATCAACATTTAATATAGCAACTTATATAAATAGAATAACCAACAAGGAGAAAGGTTGTATACAAAGATAAACAAGATATAATAATAATATGCATAATGCAGTTTACTCAAAACATTTAATATACAACTTAATGATGAAGAGTTGCATATTATATGCTATATTACTAGTCAATAATAGCTAAAGATTATTTCCAAAATGCAACAATCGATACCCATATTATACTATATTAATTTGTTCAATGTTGCAACCAAGTGCAACAATCACTATCGTTGGAGATCTACATCATTATAAAATTGTTCGACAGGTAAACATAACTGTGCAACAAAATGTTTTTGTATATGCAACACTTATAATGACAAAGAGCTACATTATATGATACATTTTTAAGTATTTACTGGATGAAATCAATAATCAATCCCGATTTGCTAAATATTCAAAAATATTATGCCATTTATTTATTGTTGCACTTTTGTGCAAACATTCATGTGCAAAGCATTATAATATTATATGCTAAATTACATATGCTTAATAACTAATCATTCGTTGACCAAGTGCAACAATCTTTACCGATGTATTATATATCATTTTAAACTTGTTCTACAGTTCACCCTAAAAGTGCAACATAATGATTTTCTAAATGCTACATTAATATTGACAAATTGCAACAATCTTTAGCGATGGAGACCTACATCATTATAAACTTGTTCGACAGGTACCATAACCGTGCAACAAAATGTTTTTGTATATGCAACATGTACCATGACAAAGAGCAACATTATATGATACATTTTTAATTATTTACTTGATGCAAGCAATTTTCAATCCCGATTTGCAAAAGATTATAAAATATTATGCCATTTATTTATTGTTGCACTTTTGTGCAAACATTCATGCCAAAAGCATTATACTATTACATGCTACATTACATATGCTTAATAACTTAATATCCGTTGACCAAGTGCAACAATCTTTACATATGTAATCTACATCATTATAAACTTGTTTTACAGTTAACCCTAAATGTACAACATAATCACTTTTTAAATGCTAAATTAATATTGACAAAAAGCTACAATAATATAGACGAACAAATACCAGATGAATGTTTTATGCAAAAAACAGTTTACACTTTTGGGACCACATTCATTATATTATTTAAAAAACACAATAGGTAAACGACACATTGCTATTCATTGCAAAAAACCCATCTAAATCATAGATTCTGTTTACAGGTATATTCTTTACATGTATACTAAATCTGGAAGAAATTCAAAAAATTACAGTAACACAAAAAAAGATAAAAACAAGAAACACACACACACGCGCATAAAAGATAAAAGCAGAAACTCAGATATTATGACATACCAGCACTTTTTCCTTTACCCCTTCCACGACGCCTACTGCTTTCACCTTCTTCACCCATAATTTTTTTTAAGCTACTGTTTCGTCGAAACAAGTTTACAAGTTGTAAATGGGTAGGAAACAATGGAGATGATCTTCGATTTCTGATGTATGGGTTGTGTATTGCAATACCCTTCAAATGCAATGGAAAACGAAAATTGAGAAGGTTTTATGTGAAATAAAAATAGGAAAAATGATAATGCAAACTTGGTGGTAGTGGTATTGATTTCGATTCGCAAGATTGATTGTGGTAAAGATTTTAAAAGTTGTAAAGATTTTATCCAGTTTTCAATGCATAATAGATTACATGATATTGAAGAAGATTCAATTTGTGCCTTGAAAATAGGAAACAAAATCTGGCAGTTTTTTTATGTGTGGGTTTATATCCAATTTTACCCTTCACTCGTTTTTCCTATTTTCGAAAATAATGCAGTAATGGTTAATTGGATTAATATGGATCATTCATTTATTAGAAGAATAGTGGTTGAGATACATTCTTATTTCTTACATATATATCTATTCTCACCATAACCCCCCATATATATATATATATATATATATATAGGGGTTGAATCCATGAGAACTCTTTTTTTTTGAGAATTTGAGAACCATGCATAAGACGTTGAAGATAATGAACAAAACAGTATAAAGTTGTGCATAACGAAAACTTTCTAAAATTGTTGCACAACAAAATAATTTTAGAAAGTTTGCGTTATGCACAACTTTATACCGTTTTTTGCATCATCTTCAACGACTTATGCATGGTTCGTAGAGTTCACCCGAATTGAATCACATGAGGGGTGAAAATTTTATTTTTTGGATTCAGTAATTTTTTCAGTTGATTTATCAACTTTCATAATGAATTCATAATTTTTTTATTCTCA
Source organism: Salvia rosmarinus (assembly GCA_036937905.1). Taxonomy (NCBI): domain Eukaryota; kingdom Viridiplantae; phylum Streptophyta; class Magnoliopsida; order Lamiales; family Lamiaceae; genus Salvia; species Salvia rosmarinus. The sequence goes on along the minus strand of CM072814.1, from coordinate 80,749,872 downwards.
CGTTAACCTCCCTATATATATATATATATATATATATATAGAGAGAGAGAGAGAGAGAGAGATAGAGTTTGGTTCAAATAAGAACCAATTTTAACGTGAGAACTAAGAACTACGAAAACAAAATGAATATGTTATGAAAGTTAATGAATACGCGAAAGTTAATGAATCCAAATATTCGAATTTTCACCAGGTTCGAATCCCATGAGAGGCTTAAAATTCTATTTTTTTTATTCATTAACTTTGCGGTGTATTCATTTACTTTCATAGCATATTCAGCCTCACGTCAGCACAATAAGAATGGTTTTACGTTAACCTCCCCTATATATATATATATATATATATATATATATATATATAGGGTTAATGTAAAATATTTATTATCATGTAAATATAAGAATCACAAAAGTTGATATATTAGTCGTGAAAATTGATGTAACCATCGAGAAAGTTACTGTATCAAAAAAATTTGAATTTCCACATGAATTCGTATCCCACGAAAAACAAAAAAAAACTCACTTACTTTCCCGACATTTATATCAAGTTTCACAACCGAGGATGAATCCGGAGGAGGTAGTGTGTGTGTGTGTGTGTGTATATATATATATATATATATATATATATATGGTTGGATCGGTGAGAACTCATCTTTTTGAGAACTTGAGAACTATGATAAGACGTTGAAGATAATGCAAAATAAGATAAAGTTGTGCATAACGAAAACTTTCTAAAATTGTTGCACAACAAAATAATTTTAGAAAGTTTGCGTTATGCACAACTTTATACCGTTTTGCATCATCTTCAACGTCTTATGCATGGTTCATAGAGTTCACAAAAAAGACGTGGTTCTCATTTAATCCATTCTATATATATATATGGATTCTTTAGTATCCGTCCCCGATAATATTAAGTACAAAATCTAGACTACATATTTTGAACACGTGGTCGCACCACAAGTCGACACGTGGCAACTCATTTTTTAAAAAAAAATTCACAGGGAACAAAATGGGAAGAAGTCAATCAGTCTTCTTCTTCTCCTCCTTGGCAACAGCGAACGGCGTCAGAAGACGACGACGAGGGTAACGGCAGCGGACGACGGCAGCACCGGAGAACAACAATATCAAGATACACAAACAACAACAAACAACAGATTTTGAAAGAAAGAAAAAGAAGAAGAAAATTTGAGAACAAAATTGATAGATTATGAGAAAAAATATAAAATGAATTTGATAGATGATCAAGAATCGATAAAGATGATGGCTATGGTGGTGGTTCACGACGAATTCACCGGTATTCATGGAAAGAGACGAAGAAATTGACATAAAAGGATAGATGAGAGATTTGCTGTCGAAAACCACAAAAATGCACTAACCAAAACATGAAACTGCATTGAACAAAACGTAAACCTACATGTTGTCACGAAACACAAACATGTATTTAACAAAGTACGTTCACACATTGATCAAAACATGTCAATGCATTTAACAAAACATGTTCATGCATTTAACAAAACGTAAAAATGCATTGTTGGCCAACAGACGCGCGAGCTTCCAACCGCATGCATTATTGTATTCAACTACATGTATTTTTTATTCATTTGAATGTATTATTCACTTCAATTAAATGCATAGTTTTTTTCGCAATCACATAACAAATCAAATTACTAATATACCCTTACTGTAGTGAAATTAAGCTTAAAAAGTTCGAAAAAAATTCAACCGTAGGATCTATGAGATGAGTGGATGAAATTGAGTACTACATACTATCTGAGGCTCGGGTACTATTTGATCTCTTCGATACATATATATTAGGGATTAGATCCAATGAGAACTCATCTTTTTTGAACAATTGAGAACTATGCACAAACGTTTAAAGTCGATGAACAAAATCTATAAAGTTGTGCATACGAAAACATTATAAAAATATTTCACAAGAAAACAATTTTAGAAAGTTTTCGTTGTGCACAACTTTATACCGTTATATACATCATCTTTACACGTTTTAGGCATAGTTCGCAATAAAGATGTAGTTCTCATTTGATCCACTCCATATATATATATATAGGGGTTGGATCCAGTGAGAACTCATCTTTTGAGAACTTTAGAACCATGATAAGACGTTGAAGATGATGATAAAGATAAGTTGTGCATAACGAAAACTTTCTAAAATTGTTGAACAACAAAATAATTTTAGAAAATTTTCGTTATGCACAACTTTATACCGCTTTGTGCATCATCTTCAACTTCTTATGCATGGTTCGCAGAGTTCGCAAAATGATATGGTTCTCATTTGATCCACTCCCTATATATATATATATATATATAGGGGTTGGTTATGGTGAGAAAGCTCATTAATGTACGAAAATGGGAATAGTAGCACATATTTCATATTTGTGTAGCACAATCGTAATTACTATATTGCACATGTTAGTTTAGCACATCTTTCATTGAAACGTAGCACAAGAAGAGTTATAGTCTTTGCACAATAATACGTAGCACAAAAATACAAAACCAGAAGACACCAAAATTAAATCACAACCATTGATATAGCAAATCAAAGGCCCAGATTCATTCATATTTCCTACCAAATTATCATTTCTACTGATCCATCTCCTATATATATATATATATATATATATATGGATGAGAGAGAGAGAGATAAAATGATCAAATAGTATCCAAACCCGAGGTAGTATGTAATACTCAATCTCATCCATCATCTCATAGATCATATGGTGGGATTTTTCGGATTTTTAAATCCATTTGACGCTGATTTGGCTACAATAAAGATAAATTAATAATTTAAATTTTCTATGTGATACAAAAAAAAAAATCATGCATGTTTTAAAACAGAAAACTACATAAGTTTGAACACAAAACTACATACGTATAAAAAAAATACATGAGAATTATTTCTCCAGAAATTACATGCATTTTGTTATACAGAAAACTACATAGGATTGAACATAAAACTGCATAATGTTGAACACAAAATACATATAAGATTGATTTCTTCAAAATTTATTCTCACGTTTAGATCAATTACTTCTAACTTCATAATTTGAAAGAAAACAAATTATCAATCGTAAAGAAATCAAATGATCAACAAGATAAGTGTTTGTGTATATTGGAGAATATATAAAGAGAGATATCGTGAATAAGAAATCTATAAATTTTTTTAAAGCATGCATATTTGTGTTTAGTCGTATTCAAGTTGTTGTTTTGTAATATGCATATTGTTGTTAGAAAATATACATGTTTATATTTTTAGTATGTATGTTTACGTTTTATAGAATGCATGTTGAAGTTTTGGGTATGCATTTTTACGTTTTATAGTATGCATGTTTCATTTTCGATAGCGAAACTCCTCATTATCCTTCTCTGTCGTTAGGTCGCTTCTTTATCCGATTACCAACAAATTTCATCGTAAATCACCATGCTTCTCGATTGTTCAAAATTCACATTTATTTTTTTTCCCACAAAATCCTTCAAATTTCTTCTCAAAATCTTAATTTTCTTCTCTTTTTTCTTTCAAAAGTTGTTATTCACTGTTTCACATTGCTGTTGTTGCATCGTCACCATCACTATTGTGGCGCCGCAACCGATGCTGTCCGTCGTCGCCGTAAAAAAATCGAAGAATATGAAGAACATCGAAGAAGATGAGAATAATAGGATAAAAATTAATTTTTTATTTTTGTCCAATTTACCCTTGCGAAAATTTAAAAAAATAAATAAATGAAAAAATGGATTGTCACGTATGAGCTTGTGGTGCAACACATGTTCAAAATATGTGGTCTATATTAGGCACTACATACTAGGGGTGAGCATTCAGATTTCGATTCTGAGTTTTGTCTAATATGAATCAATCCGAAAATCTGAATTTTGAGAGAGAAAAAATTCGATCCGAACCGAATATCCGAAATTCAAAAATCCGATTTTTTTATAAAATTTCGAACCAAACCGAAAAATCTGAAATTATAAAAAAAAACGAAAATGCGAAATCAATTTTTGTTAATTCTTATATATATTTATATGAAATTTAAAAAAATTTAAATAAAATATTATTTTTATATATAATTCGGATTTTCAATTTAAAATCCGATTTGCTCCAAAGATTTCAATCCGATCCGAAAAATCCGAATTGAATTTTAAATTTTGGTTTGGTTCGAATCGGATATTCGATGTTTGGATTTTTTACTCACCCCAACTACATACTACTCGAGGACCGGGTACTACGAACTCAATATATATATATATATATATATATATATATATATATATATATATATATATATATATATATATAATTGGGATCATATAGTACCAAACTTGAGTTAGTATATAGTATACAATCTCATCTATTCATCTCAAAGATCTCATTGTGGAGATTTTTTCGAATTTTTTAAATTTATTTTCACCGATTTCGCTACAGTAAGGGCATATTAGTAATTTGATTTGTTATGTGATACAGAAAATCAAATCATGTATGCAGTTAAACAGAAATATGCATACAATTGAACACAAAATGTATATTATTATACATAAAACTGCATATGATTGACAAAAAAATACACAGTTTGATTTATTATGTGATACAGAAAAATAAATCATGTATGTTTTAAAACAAAAAATTGCATATGCTTGAACAAAAAACTGCATAATGTTAAACACAAAAATATATGTGAGATTGATTTATCCATAATCTTCTCTACTTTAGATGAATTACTTATAGCTTAATAATTCGAAAGAAAACAAATGATCAACAAGAAATAAATCAAATGGTCAACAAGAAAAAGATATATCAAGAATGAGAAACCTTCGAATTTCTATTTTAATGCATGCATGGTTGTTTTCGTTCTATGCATATTTATGTTTAAACATATGCATGTTTCTATTTTTTAATATGCATGTTTATATATGAGCATGCATATGCAGGTTTATATGTATTGTTATGTCGATTCTTCACAGATTGTATCATCTCGTCGCCTCCTTCTCCGATTCACTCACATCTCCAATTTCCAACAAACTCCAACGTAAATCACATACTCCTACTTTGATTTTTGGCAAATTTAACCATAAACACCCCCTCTCTCGATACCTCAATATTCTCTCAAAATTCTTTTTATTTTTCTTCATTTTTAAGCAACTAATCAATGACTTTTTTCTATAATCTAAGGCAGCGATCAGTCACCGTGATCACCGTCGTAGTGATTCGCTATCACCGTGACCACCACCACTGTGTGTCAGCTTCCTATTCTTCTATGACGAACAATAACAATTGTAAAAAAGAAGAAGGAGAAGAAGAAGAAGAGGAAGAAAAATTACTATGTTTCCCTTCAAAAATATATATATATATATATATATATATTATACTATGTGTCGCTTGTTTAGACTATCCACATGACCACAATGTGTGGTCTAAATTGAGTACTACATACTACATCTCGATTAGGTATTTCGGGAAACGAACCTATATATAAGAAGGATCATATAATACCCGAGCATCATATAATATGTAGTACTCAATTTCATCCATCATATCACAGCCAGACCCGGCTAATCCCGAAGGACTGCATTGTCGGACCGCGACTTGGGGTTGGATTAAAGAAGCGGGAAAGAAATGAGGAATCTCCGTGTTGATTTCTAACCATATCATTGGTGTAAGTAAACATAAATAATTGCGGAAACATAAGAGATATCAAGGTCGATTCATAGAGTCTGACCAAACAATAGTTGATTATTTAATCAGTACTAAGATATTCAAGAGTTCAACATATATTTAGAATTCAAAAGAGTTTAAAGAGTTTGCAGTGGAATAAACGTGTGAGATATGCATATGAAGATGCATTCTCAAGGTGAACCAAAAGATGTTCAATTTTCATCGACAAAAGAAATCCCGCACTCAATTCCACTCCGTTTCATCACCAGCTCAATCTGCACATCACAAACGAGTATGCATGACTAAGTACAAAATACTCAGTTGGCACATGCCGAAATATTTTATATTTTCTTCACGAAATTGTATTGCCTTCACCACAGTAAGACACAAGGATTTTGGTTTGAAATGTCTTGTGCTTACTAAACATTTTAGCAATTTCACAATGTTAATCGGCCGATCGCTTTATTATAACGTATAATCCAAGTCGGCTATGGAACGCATCGGAAGGGAAGCCTCACTTTACCCAAACGCACGACTGACCGCGAAGGTTCAAAGCAAAGTGTACACAACCAAACCGGCATCCACCAAGAGGGACCCGAATTCATAATATCTCATGTCGCCCGGCCAACCCGAATGTATATATACAAAACAATAAATATTTTGGCGCATAATATCGCATTTAAACATTTGCAGTTCAAGAAAGCAATAAAGCATAAGAAGTAAATGATTTTCATAAAATCATATTTTGTTTAGATAAGAATGCTTACCTCAAGAATTGACCTTCTTGAAGTACCTGCTAGCGATCATTTGTCGTTTTCGTTTACGTCAACTCTGGACCTTGTCAACGTAAGAAATATAATTTGGTACGTCATTCGCTTCTTTCGAGAAGCATCACTAAGATTCAACGAACTCGATATCTTTTAAGTTTTAGAGTTTCTGGGTTTTAGGATTTTCATTGTCGATACGACTCAGTTAACAATCTACATATCGTCTATTAGGTTCGTCTCACCATGACGATAGATGACACTTCGTCGTTGCATTATTTCCTTCCATCGATGTTTCTTCACGTCGTTTTGTACAATTTATGAATCATAAGTTCACAACTAATCATCGTCGTTTGTTAACGCGTATCAACAATTCTTAATTCCAATCTCTCATTCGTTACTAACATTTTCTCGACACGTTTCTCGCCTCACACGTCCCACATATTCTCTTAGAGAAACTCATATCTATACTACACGATTAATAAGGATTTATCCTACTTCAATCATCTTTTACAAACATTTATAAATTAAAGTTATTTAAATAATATTTCTCAAGCATCTACTTGACATAATCAAATCATTAATTAACTAATTAATTAATCTCTAATTTAAATAAGTAAATCCATAATTATAAATTTAATTAAATGGATAAAATTAAAAGTCCAATAGCATTTGATTAATCAATCAAATTAATTTAATTCATCTTAGATATCCACTAATTAGGATTTAATTCCAATCACTTCTTAATTAGCATTTAACTTAAGATTCATCTTATTACATAAATAAATCTCTTAAAATGAATAATTCTCAAATTGTCCCTTAACATAATTAGTTAATTATTCTATTCAATTTCAACAAATTAGACTTTATTCAATCTAATGAATTTAATTAATCCAATATAAATAATTGATATTTAGATTATTATTTAATTAATTAAGAATTAATCTCAAATTTTAATTAGTAGAATTAAACCTCGTATTTAATTAATATAGAATTTGTTAAATCCTTAATTCCATTTAATGGATCATAGAAATAAATAATTCAAGTTCATTATCAATTTAAATTCTATGGTCCATCTTCAATTCAATTCCAAGGCCATCTTAGTAAATGAAGACAAAGAATTAGAAAGAGGCATTATCATTTTAATTTAAGCCCATGGCCCGTTCTATTATTTCGGCCCAAACATATAAAATAAAACTAAGAGGGTGTTTGGCTCCCCAAAAACAGCTTATAAACTATTTTTGGGGAGCTTATAAGCTCAGCCAAACACCCTCTAAGTCCAAAACAATATATTTAATCCATAGCCCATCTCTTTTCTTTTTATCCGGCCCTTCTCTCAAGGACCAACACCATTTTTTAAACCAACCCACATCATATAGCCTATTCCTTTTTTTTCGGCCCATTAACATTAGGCCCAACATCACAAAAAAAAAAAGAACTAAACCCTAGCCCATGTCTATACCTCTCTCTCGCCTCACACATACAGACACGCACACATACACGTCTCTCTCTCATCGCACCTGTTGTGCCGCCGCCGTCTCCGGTCAGCCACGTCACGGGTCAGCGTGTTGCAGCCGCCGTCGCCGTGACTTCCTCCACTCATCCATCTCCTTCCTCGTTTTCTCTCTCGTCTCAACCATACACATCTCCCTCGTTCCACCTGCTGCGCCGCCGCCACCTCCCTCGTCTCCGGCGGACGATCACCGTCGTCCGTCCCTCCCCTTCACCTTGTCTTCCCTCTCATCACTTTTCTTTCTCTCATTTGCTAAACACACACGCGGGAAGACACACACATACACGAACGCCCTCCATCTGTCGCCGCCGTCTTCTCGTCTCCGACGAGCCATCGTGGCCGACGACACCATGGCCGCCTCGCTAACCCTTCATCCAACCTCCTCTCTCACGTCTCACTCTCTTTCGTACCCTGTTTCTCGTACAACAGATACACACGCACACAAAGCTCTCTGTTTCTCGCAAACACACAAATCTAAAAAATTGAACAGAAAAATAATGAAACCCTTCCCCTTCGATCTACCCATGCCGCGTCGCAGACAACCTCAACCGTTATCATCGACGCCATGACCTCCAGCACGCAGGCAAAAAAGCATCGCCTTCAGTAGCACGACGGCGTGTTCATGCCCTGCTCCAAGTGCCGTTGTCGTCCATCTCCTCATTTGTTGGCCGGAGAGCAGAGGATGTCGCTGTCGTTTGTAGGTCAGGCTCGAAGCTTGTCATCGTGCCCCGTAACCTTTGCCCCAACCCGATGATCGAATTGTGCCCTGCTCCATACGCTCGGTCGCGTAGCTTAGATTGTGGATGCCATCGACGTCGATCATCAGTCTGCCTCATCGTCGATCGGTAGCCGAGCCCTAGTGGCTCGGTCCAGATTTAGTAAGAATAATGTACGTTCAAAGTTGTTTATTTAGTTCTGTAGCTTCTTAATTCCTATGTACAAAAGATTAACCTAGATTGTTTGTCTGTATCTATCTAGTTCAACATGTAATCTGGAAACATAGCTCTATCAATTGTGAAAGTATTGGTATTGTTTGTGGGTTTTGTGTTGATGGATTGAGTTAGCTGCAAACTGTCTGAATGAATTGTGTTAGTTGTGGAGCAATGTTGGTCATGTGTTTTCTGATTATGTAAATGAAATGCATAAGAATTTTAGGAGAGAGAGTTCGAGTGATATTGAACCTGGATGAAGCTTTGCTCTTCTTTTCTCCTCTGTAATGTCCGATCAGTTTGTGAAGGTAGAAAGTGGAACGTATGGGATGAAAAGCTTAATGTACTAGATATAAAATATTGAGAAGTATCATGAGGTACATAATAGGCTTAGGTATGTAAGAGGTGATTGTAAGTGTTGACAAAAGTAGAGGAATTTAGGAAAAAGTTAATTTTTTTTAGTGGATCTGAAATGATGTGAGCGTTGATTTCGTTACAGTAAGAGTAGATCAATAATTTGATTTGTTATGTAATACAAAAAATTAAACCATGCATGTAATCAAAAATAAAATTGCATACAATTGAACATAAAACTGCATGCGGTTGAACATAAAGTTGCATAATTTTTTTTGTTATGTGATATAGAAAAACAAACCATGCTTGTTTTAAAACCAAAAACTGTATACGCATGAACACAAAATTACATAATGTTGAATATAAAAATATATATTAGATTGATTTATCCAGAATCTATTCTCTCATTTATATCGACTACTTCTAGCTTTATAATTCAAAAGAAAACAAATGATCACCAATAAAAGTGTTTTTGCATATTGGAAAAGAGATAAATAGAGGTATCGAGAATGAAAAACCTACAAGTTTCTGTTTTAAAAGCATGGAGGTTTTTGTTTTGTAGTATGTATGTTGTTATTTAATAGTATGCATGTTTCTTTTTTGTAATATGCATGTTCATATAATATTATGCATATACAGGTTTATGTGTATTGTTATGTGTTCATGTAATATTATGCATATGTAGGTTTATGTGCATTATTATGAATATTGTTCGTTGGGAGCTTCATCTCGCCCCTCATTCTTCGATTTTCGACAAACTCCACACCATCGTCTCATTCTTCGATTTTTGGCGAACTTCACCGTAAACACCATAATAGTCATCATCTCTCTCGGACCTTCAACTTTATCTCAAAATCTTCTTCTTTTTTCTTAAATTTAAGGCAGCTCCAGTTAGGGATGAGCATTCGGATTTCGGTTGGATTTTTGCCTAATCCCGATCCGAAAATTCGAATTTTGAGAGAGAAAAAATTCGATCCGAACCGAATCCGAAAATCAGAATTTTTATAAAAATCCGAACCGAAAATTCAAATTATGAAAAACCAAAATCTAAAACCAATTTTTATTAATTCTTATATATATTTATATTAAATTTAATATATATTTATATTAAATTAAAATATTTAAATAAAATATTATTTTTTATATAAAAATTATATATAATTCGGATTTTCGAATTTTTTCGGATTAAAAAATCCAATCCGATCCGATCCGAAAATCCAAAATTTTGAAAAATTTCAATCCGATCCGATCCGAAAATCCGAACCGAATTTTAAATTTCAATTTGGTTCGGATTGGATATTCGGTTTTCGGATTTTTTGCTCACCCTAGCTCCAGCTACAACCACCGTCCAACCGCTACCGCCATGAACGCCACAGTCGTGATATTCTCCACCGCGTCATTGCTACCGCCACAACAATCTCCATTGTGCCATCGTTGCCACATACTTCTCTTTCTTCTCCAACGAACAGTAACAATTTGCAGCAATGAAGAAGAAGAAGAAGAAGAAGAAGAAGAAGAAGAAGAAGAAGAAGAAGAAGAAGAAGAAATAGTTACTATTTTTCCTTGAACGAAAATTAAAATAAAAAATAAAAAAATATTATGTCACATGTCGCTTATCTAGGCTGTCCACATGAACACATTGTGTGATTTAGATTGAGTACTACGTACTACCTGAGGATCAGGTACTACGGAAACCCAATTCTGTATATATGATTTGGTTATATGAGGAACTATCTCTTAGATAAAACTAAGAATCAATAACCACCATTAGATTAAATAAGATCGGATGACTCATAATTAATTAATAATAATAAATAATCAAATCTCTAATTTTTTATGATTTGGAGATCCACATCTCAAAAATCTCTCACATTCCATTTGAAGATCCTTATCCCGAAATATTTCATATTCCAATTTTCATTGTTCATGTAATCGTAATTTCGTAATTCTTATGCATATAGGATCTTCGTTGTTCTTGTGCATGTGAGATCTTTCACATTTCAATTCGTTGTTTTATTCGTTAATTCATGTTATTGTCCATGTAATTGTAGTGATTAGCATATGGGACACCGAAAATAAATATATAAATCCCTTGATTATGGGACTGAAAACAGTTACCATTAAAATTTATTTGATAATATTTGATAGATAATTAATCTTTGACTTTAGATTATAAAAAATGAAACGACCACATTAGTTATTAGTTATCACAAAAGCTGGATTTCTCATTTGATCAACTCTAGCATTCGTTATTTTGGACAGATAAATTTCATGGTAATATATTTGTGTGCATTTTAGGGGTATACATGAGCCGAACCGACAACAGGCTCAAGCTTGGCTCGTGAAGATTTTAGTGAACTCAAACTTGGCTGAAGCTTGAATCTTCAAGCTTTAATTTGAGCTTGAGCTCTACTATACAGATTTGAATAGAGCTCAAGCTCGATTCGTTAACTACTCGTTACACCATATTCGAGCTCAAGTCGAGCTCGGTTCATTAATTGTTCTTTTACTCCATATTCGAGCTCGAATCCTCTTGAGCACAAATTTTTTTGGTTAATGACTTGATTTTGAGAGGCTCGATTAGGAGGCTCGCGAACATGTTCACGAGCATACTCAATTTGACTCGGACTCGAACTCAAACATGTTCACAAGCCTAACAAATCGAGCACCCTAAAGTTCGAGCTCAACGCAAAAAGTTATCGAACTCGATTTCAAGCTCGAGCTCAACTTATTTACTTAACAAAGGAATTTCAAATAAATTTTTTCAAACTGAACTCCGAATAATTCGCAATTTACCTCCCCATATATGTGTGCTCTTGAATGATTCAAAATTGGAATTTCTATATCGGTTTGACATCAGATAGTGTAATTGATGGAGACTTTAAAACTCCTATCCCGATCGTAAGATAAATTCAGACCGACTGAATACCGACAATAATGAGATTGCGTCAGCAAAGCCAAAGTAATAAAATATCTATCAAAAGACATTAAAACTGTCTAATTCGTGCGTGTAATTGCAGCACTAATCCGAGACCCTTTCGCGCACAAACAATTTCTAGAGATGTATTACGAACACCATCAATTGTATGGGTCTGTATCACTGCACACACTTCCTAAGCAATGAAACTCATTAAGAGGCGCCGTTTTGAATTGCTTGATATGTCATTTTTCCTTCCAAAAATATTACGCAGTAGTCCTCGAACAAATTTTGCATTAAAAATTTCCAACCGATGCGTAACAGTGATTTTTGAAGCAGACTTCCTTTAAAACTACAACACCATTGCAACTTAGACAATAATCGCAGGCACCCTTTGCAACTACAGTGTTTCGACTCTCATGGCTTTACTTAGTCTACGATGAAAGGAAATTGAAACCACAGCTAAGTCGAATGATCAACTAGAATGTTTTAAGCTTTCCAGTCACGAAGAGAATACACAGCTGGCCTTCAAGTTAATCCGGACACAAGTCGGCCTAGACACTTTCTCGACTCAGTTCCTCCTAGCACGATCGCGATAATCATCACCTTTGAGCTTCTCCTATCAGAGTGTCGCTTTTCACCATCACCTTTCGAGCTTCTCTTATCCGAGTGTCGCTCTTCACACCTACGTTTATGGTTATATTTATAATCTCCAAAATCATGCCTATCCCTGCAACTGCCTCGTGGATCTTCATTGCCATTTTTCTTTCTGATCTCATTTTCATTTCTCCCTTCTCCATGGCCGACATCATCTACATGCTTCTTTTCATACTTACTTGCATCCCCCGTGTGTCCGTGGCCAGCATCATCTCCATCCTTCTTTTGACGGTCCCCACTGCCATGCCTTTTTCTGTGTTCCCTCTCATCTCCGCCATTTCTGTCCAAGTAGTCTTTTGCTCCTCTCCCGTGTGGACTCACTTGACGTCTTGCATAACCCTCATCTTCCCTGCCCTTACTTTTTTCACGTCGTCTCTGCCAATCATGTCTGTCCCTTCTCCTTTCATCCTCATTTTTAGGTCTATATGAATCACGCTGTTTATCGTTTTGCTTTTCGTCACTCTGTTCAGCTTTATGGTCTCTTCTCCTCTTACTATGTCTTGGTTCGTCATCATCTTCATCAAAAACCATTTCATACCTAAAAAGGGACAAAACACGAGATTTTAGAGCATGTGTCAGTCAGTATTTTGGAAGATAAATCGAAGTAGCACTCCACAAGACTACCTCGTGAATCCGTCTCCTCCACGTTGAGTACTATCATCTTTCAGCATGTATTTGGAATGTGGTTTGGCAGTGGGATCCCCAGTGCAGTCCTTAGCAATGTGATCAAGAGAACCGCATTTGAAGCACCCAGCACCTGCAAAATAAATTAGCAAAGATGAAAAAAAAAATACAAATTCAAACGAAAACATAGACACAAGCTCTTGAATCAAGCATTTTGAGACAGAAACCAACAATTCATGAAAAGCTCACACCACCAGCAGAAATAGAATTAGGACTAGACAAATTACCTCCGCCTACTCGACCTTTGCCTTTATATTGGAACCATAGCTTTGCAACACTTTGACTGAAGTCAACATGTATCCTTCGGTCATCAATAAGAGCATTATCCATCTGCAGAAAAGTCAGCCAAGAAAATAAAATCAATGTTGCCATAAATTGAAGTCCTGGATATAAGTCTTAAGTGATGTCGTTTTAAACAAATATTAAAGCCTAAAAGTAATAACTGTAGAAGATAACAAACATTTGGAGCCCTTTTGATTATACCTAGTTCGAGAGACTTATAGAATTCTTTGCCAACTGTATTAATCTGAAGATACTAGAGTGATACACACATAAAATCAAAATTTCAGAGTGAATGTATATAAAAAGGGACATTCAGGAGAAGATATAGATGGGAGATTAAAATAGTTTTGATGAAATGGAGGATGGCATCACAAATCAAATATAATCAAAATGATAATTGCTGAATAAATCATACCTTTACAATGTTTCAATGTTATTACCACCTTTAAATTTCTAGCAAATTCAACATACTCAAATCTTTTGGCCAAACTTGTTCGATAAATGATGTCGTTTTTCTGTTGAAATTACATCGATTAATGTTGCACAACTTATTGATGTTGAGATTGCTACAAATCTGATAGGGAGCAGGAGCAGGGGCGCAGCGGCGTCAAGGAGGAGGCTGAGGAGGAGCCGAGGCCTTTGTTGGTTTACCGAAGACGGGGACGGGCTTGAGCCACTGTTCGTGGGCTGAGATATTGCTGTTCGTTTTTTTTTTCTAGTTGATTTTGTTAGGTTTCTAATTTCAGTTTTTAGGGCTTCTATTTTTAGTGAGTAGGATGTTATTTAAAAGCCCAATTAGGGCTGCTTTCAGGTTCTTTTTTTATCGTGAATAAGCATTAGCCTGGAGGCTTGGGAGCAGCGAGAGTTGCTGGATTTTTACTTTCAGTTTAAGGTTTTAACAATTTGTCCGACCTGCCGGATCCCGTTCCCACCGGAATGACGAGATCAATCAGCGATCGATTGGATAAACTGGAGGCTGATCAGGCCGAGATGACGAGGAAACTCGACATGAACAGCACGCAATTGGCGGAGATAGTGGAGTCCTTGGCTGCGCTGTCAAAGGTGATCCTGCGGCCAACGATGGAGGAGCAATCGCCAGGGGGATCATCGCAAGGAGACGCGGAGACGCCAGCTGCGGGCGATCACGCGCGAAGAAGCGTGGCACTGTTGCCGACGTTCGAGGGGGAAGACCCGATTGGGTAGATAGCGAGGGTCGAGCAGCAGTTCGAGTTACATGACACTCTGCAGGAAAGGAAGGTCGCCGCGGCAGTGGTGGCCATGGATGGGCCTGCCTTGTACTGGTTGACGTGGTTGAGAACGATGAAGCCAAGAATGTCGTGGGACGAGTTCACACAGGCGCTGGTAGCACGGTTTGACACACGGTTTAAGGGCAGCAGGATCGAATGGTTGTCCGGGGTCATACAATCCGGAACAGTCGAGGATTACATATCGGTGTTTGTCCAATTGGCGAGTCGGGTCCCAGGGCTGTCTGATGCTCACTATTTGGGGTATTTTATGAACGGGTTGAAGGGCCCGATTCGGGGCTCATTACGGTTGTTTCGCCCGAATGATTTGGAGACGGCAATGGAATTAGCCAAGGATATTGAAGAAAATATGTCCTTTCTGAATGGAGGACGAGGGAGTACAACTTTCAGTGGTTCGGGGATGCGTTCGGGAAACTTTTCGAGGCCGCTAGGGGGGAGTAACATGGTAACAGGAGGCGGCAGTGGGCGGGGGTCGAGCGGCAGTTTTTCTAAGGTGGCAGGGCAGTCCTCGGAGACAAATTCAGGGTTGTCCGGGCAGTCCACTGCCCGTTCACGATTCACTCGGCTTCCGCCAAAAGTGTTAGAGGGTCTTAGGGCGAAAGGGCTATGTTTTAGGTGTAAGAAACCCTTTACAGCCGGTACAGCCGGACATGGCTGCCCTTTTAAGCAGTTGAGGGTGATGGTGGCGGAAGAGGACGAGGAGTTGGATCTCCAACAGTATGAGTATTGCGAGGTGACGGGACAGGAAGAGAGTCAGGAGGATCAGGGGGGTGCAGAAGAAGGTGGAGATTTTCAAGTTTATTCTATGGCTGAAATTTTTAGCCCTCGTACTATGAGGCTTCGGGGCGTGGTGGAAGGGTGCACAGTGACAATCTTGATCGATAGTGGCGCTAGCCACAACTTTATTTCTTCATCTTTGGTTTCCATATTACGGCTGAAACCGAATAAGACGGGCAGATTCGGGGTACAATTGGGGGACGGACATCGACAGGAATCGGAAGGGGTGTGTAGGCAATTACCTATCTCGTTGCCGGGGTGTGCTATTAAGGCGGATTGTTATGTGTTTGCCCTGGGTGGCGTTGATATAATTATGGGAGTTGCGTGGCTTGCCACGTTGGGAGAAGTTCGCACGAATTGGGAGACTTTAACTATGAATTTTGAGTGGAATGGGGGTCGAGTGTTAAGGAGGGATCCGGCGATGTGTCGGAACTTGGTGAGCCTTCACACCTGATCAAGACCGCGGAGGTCGAATTTTGGGCGGTTGTACTTGACCGCAAACCCACGAAACTATCTGAGGCCACAGTGGGAAAGTTGGATGATGTCCTCGAGCAGCATGCCGGGATTTTTGAGGAGCCGCGGGGGCTGCCTCGTCGGACAACGGACCACCTGATAGAGTTGGCCCCGAGGGGCAAAGCCTGTGTCAGTCCGACCATATAGGTACGACCACTTGCAAAAAGATGAGATTGAATGGTTGGTAGAAGACATGTTGCGAGCATGCATTATACGGCCAAGTTCAAGTCCTTTCTCGAGTCCGGTACTATTAGTTAAAAAGAAAGATAACAGTTGGCGATTTTGTGTGGACTATCGTGAGCTCAATAAGTCCACGGTGCCGGACAAATATCCGATTCCAGTGATTCAGGAGATGTTGGATGAATTGACAGGCGCAGTTGTGTTCTCCAAAATAGATTTACGCTCCGGTTACCACCAAATCGGGTGGCTGGTCCCGACATCCATAAGACGGCATTCAGACGATAGCGGGCATTATGAATTCTGGTAATGCCTTTCGGATCGACGAACGCCCACCTACATTTCACCGCCATGAATGACTTATTTGGCCGTGCTTGCGGAAGTTCGATTTTTTTTTTATGATATCTTGGTTTATAGTCGATCCCGGCGGACCACCGAGAGCGCTTGAGTTTGGTTTTGCGATCTTAGCAGAGAATCGATTTCGAGCTAATCGAAAAAGTGTTCATTCGGTGCCTCAAGGTTGAATACTTGGGACATAATATTTCGCGGGGGTAGTGATGGACCGGCAAAAGTCGATCTTGTCGTGGACGCCGCACCCGCTCAATCCGTGAGGTTCGGGATTGGGGCGACAAGTTATTATAGGAGATTTGTGAGGGTATGGCCATTGCTCGCCACCACCGCACTTTTAAAAAGAAGCTCCGATTCGGTTTGAATGGCCTTTAGAGGCCGAGAGGCGTTCAACGCTTTAAAAGCGTTAACCGAGGCGCCCGTGTTAGCTATGCCTCAGTTTGATCGCCAATTTGTGGTGGAGTGTGATGCATCAAGTACAGGCATCGTGCGTGCTCATGCGAGGCGGCGGGCCATAGCATATTTTAGCAAGTCTTTGTCGATCGCACTCTCCAAGTCAGCCTATGAGCGTGAAATGATGGGTTTGGCCTTAGCAGTATAGCATTGCCAGCCATATCTGATTGGGCAGCGGTTTGTGATGCGCACTGATCACCACAGCCTCAAACATCTCCTCACTCAGCGCATAGCGACACCATCGCAGCAGGTTTGGGTGGCGAAGTTACTGGAGTACAATTTTGTGATTGAATATAAAACAGGCATCTCAAATGCTGCAGCGGATGCCCTTTCAAGAAGGGGGGAAGAGGCCTCATTGGTTGCGATTAGTGGCCCGGAGTGGTTGGGGTTGGCTGATGTGGGGGAAGAGCAACAACGTGATGAGTTTGTACGGGGCATTGTGTAGGCATTGGACACGAAACCCACTAGTAAACCGGGTTTTGAGTTGAGGGGAGGGCGATTGTTCTTTAAGGGGCTTGGTGTTGGCCTCCGATTCCAAATGGATTCCTCGCCTGTTAGAAGAGTTCCACGATACACCGATCGGAGGGCATGCAGATGCGTATCGCACCTATAGGTGATTGGCGCTGAATGTGTATTGGAGAGGTATGTTCCGCCGAGTGCATAGTTATGTCGCCCAGTGCTTGGTTTGCCAAAAGCCAAGTATGAAACGTTGTCTCCTGCCGGGCTGCTACAACCCTTGCCCATTCTGGATCTGATTTGGGAGGACATTTCAATGGATTTCATCACTTGCTTGCCCAAGTCGAAGGGGTACACGTCGGTTTTGGTGGTGGTAGACCGCTTGTCCAAGTACGGGCACTTTCTAGCACTCAAGCCGCCGATTACGGCGCGTTCGATAGCGGAAGTGTTTGCTAAGGAAGTAGTGCGGCTGCATGGGATTCCGCGGTCGATTGTCTGTGATCGTGACTTCTTGTTTGTCAGTGCGTTTTGGAAAGAGTTATTTGCATTATCTGGAACACAATTGAAGTTCAATTCTGCGTATCATCCGGAAACGGATGGTCAAACTGAAGTCTTGAATCGGGTGGTGGAGACTTATTTGCGTTGTTTTACTTGTGAACAACCGAAACAGTGGATACGGTGGCTTCCATGGGCAGAATATTGGTATAATATCGCGTTTCAAACGATCGCCGGGTTACCCATTCGAGATTGTGTACGGGCGGGCACCTCCCACCATCCGCGATTTCGCCGGTGCGAGTAGTAGGTGGCTTGTGTCGACGTTTAGGCGATCGGGATGCCATGATGGTACGCTCAAGAGTAATTTGGAGAAGGCATAGCAGAACATGGTTAAGCGTGCTAACAAGCATCGTCGGAGTTGGTATTCCGTGTTGGGGATAAGGTATTTCTGAAGGTTCGGCCTCATCGACATCTCACGCCGCCACCTTACCATAAGTTGTCACCCAAGTTTTACGGGCCGCTTTTTGGTTGAGGCGCGTGTGGGTGCTACGGCGTACAGGTTGTCCTTGCCGCCACAAGCCGCACACACGGTGTTTCATGTGTCGCAGCTGCGGCGCTTAGTGGGCGACCATCTGGTGGAGGCAGAGTTACCGGCGAGTTTGGAATTACCGGTGGGGCCGGTGTTTGAGCCCGAGGAGGTGCTAGCTTGGCGGAATGGTCATGAGAGAAAGGAGGATGAGGAGCGCTTGTTGGTTAAGTGGGTGGGCAATCGGTTGACGAGGCTACTGGATTAGCAAAGTCGGTTTGAGCCGTTTCGGACTTCAACCTTGAGGACAAGGTTGTTTCAAAGGACGATGGAGTTGATAGTGAGCAGGAGCAGGGCGCGGTGGCGTCAAGAGGAGGCGAGGCGAGCCGAGGCCTCTGTTGGTTTACCGAAGACGGGGACGGGCTTGAGCCACTGTTCGTGGGCTGAGATATTGTTGTTCGTTCTTTTTATTTCTAGTTGATTTTGGTTTCTAATTTCAGTTTTTAGGGTTTCTATTTTTAGTATGAGTAGGATGTTATTTAAAAGCCCAATTAGGGCTGCTGTCAGGTTCTTTTTTATCGTGAATAAGCATTAGCCTGGAGGCTTGGGAGCAGCGAGAGTTGCTGGATTTTTACTTTCAGTTTCAGGTTTTAACAAAATCAAAGGGTGGTGATATTATTAAAACATTTTAAAAGTCGTTCAAACTTCGCAAAAAAAAGGGCAAGAGTCATGATTTATTTAGCAATCATCCCATAATAAAACGATGTCTACAAGATTGATAGAAAGCAAGCTATCATTCAATTGAACATGACATATGCATAAGATGGTGAAAATAAAGACAAGTTCATTAAGATGGGTGGTGCAAAAAACATGCGGAATTCAATTGAGTACAAAAAGGATTAGAAGTTCCAATCAAAAAAGGATATAGAAGTTACTTGGGAATAGCCCTCAGTAGAGAATAAGAAGATAGAGATGCAATTAATATGGTCTTGTCAAGTTTAGAAGGACCAAATCCAAACAGATTTTGACAGAAAAAATTAAAGTAAATGCTTGAAACAAATATTTGTTAGCAAACCCACAGCTTGCATGAACCAGCTTCAATGATAATAATTAATGAAAACACACATAGAATTCATTTGAAAATATCAGAATTATTTCTGATAGTTGAATATCAATTTCTAGGATTAACTAATCAGCTTTTGAGATGAAACTCCTACCAGTAGAGAAAATTAAAAACAACTATGAGCAGTAGTTCCCAGATTTAAAAAAGAAAAAAGAAAAATGCAACAGTGCAGCTAATTTTGAAATGGCTAAACCATGAATATATAAGTTAATTGAGACACAGCACGAGATATCATGGAGTTCTGAAGGATTTTTGTATCCAATAATAGCATATTAGAAAAGCCAATCATATATTGTGATACAATATATGACGTGACTACTCTCAACAATCACTATAGAGTATGAAAACATGACTAGTGAGACCAACTGACATGTAAGAAAAAGAGACAGATCAAATTAAAACTAGTGGAACTTAAGTTCAATATCCTGGCAGTAAATCCTGATATCAGACTCTAGAAGTCACCAAATATTACCTTAAAATATGCTTCTTCACAGGCATCTTTGTCTTCAAATTCTGCAGCCGAAGAGATCAAATATAAGTAGCAACAACACTGATAAACCATAGTTATCTATTAGTAAAACCCAATGGTTTATGTTGAAGCTACATCGTTATTATGCTGTAATTCTTCATTCTGTTCAAATTAAGGTGAACATTGGCCAGCCCAAGATTTCAGTTCGTAGGAATCAAGCAGCCATAACACAATAGTCAATTCACATTATTAAAAAAATAAAAAAAAAACTGCATGATAGCTTATTAATCAAGGTGCAGCCACAGGTAGTTGAGGAATAATGCATCATAAGGTCGCACTATTTGCCAAGGTCTTCAAAGTGCCTCCATGGAAAGAACAAACTCACCTATGAAAGCGTAGCACAAACTGTCACCAGTTTTGTGATCTCGGATAACTTCAGCACTGTGAAAGTCAATTAAGTGATAAGAAACACTAGGAGTATAAATTGTAAAAAGATGATTTAAACAACCCAACCAATAAGGAACTTACGATGCTACAACTCCAAAACGAGAAAAGATTGTATGCAAGTCATCATCCTACAGATAGAGGAAAGCACATATCAGAAAACATTTGATTGATGGTCAATCTAAAGAGACGGTTCAGGTCCTACTTTCAACAAAAATAATCTCCTGACTACATAAAAGCATAAGGCTTTCGGTTGCCGTTTACCTCAGTTACTGGATTCAACTTGCAAACAAACAACACATTTTCAGGAGGCTTCATCTCAGCTTGAGGAATATCCCCTATCTATGACATAAATTATCCTGTGAGTTACATAGAAAGGGCCTGCTAGAATCTGTAGATATGTTTCAGCACTCAGCAAAATCATAGATGAGGCACAACGTACAGTCTCAAGTAATACTGCACTGGTATGAGCAGCCTTTTCACGCAAGACCTCCTGAAGCTCTTGTGGATTAAGTTGTTCATCCATAGGGATCCAATCATCTTCCAGTCTCACATCATCATCAACCTAAATTTAGTACCAAAAACAAATCCCTTCAGCAAAATCAACTGCACTAAATTCCTACAGCAATTTTGGCTGCATATAAAGTAACAGATAACACAATATATAAGATAGACAGCAAAGTTACAACCATAATTATAAAATCTTATTGAAAATAGCATATTGTCTACTTGAGAATATTAGAGTTCAGAAATCCGTGTAATAGAAGAGACAATTAAAGGGCAATCATAAGAAGGTAAGATAACTTTCTAACTTGGGCAAGAAAGCAGCATGGAACTTTCATTAAACCACCCTAGTCAATAAACAAGCACCATTACTAGCCAGATCAAGACTATCTATTATGCACCTAAAATCATTGATGGTGTTAGCTTAACATTATTTATACAAATTTTCATAACAAAAATCCATTATTATATCATATTCAATTAATTAATTGATATATTATTATATCATCTCATATATTCATAATATATTATTCAACAAACCTTAATAACTTAAAACGTTTTTATGACAATATATGTAATTTTTTATTTTAATCAAACCTTAATTTATGTTTTCATGAGTACTATAATATAAAACCATAAAATGAACAATTTATGCAATGAAATATTGAGTTGGAAAACTCAACAAACAATGACAAGAAATCATGATTGTACTAAGTTATTTTTAAGAAAGAAGAATTTTAATATAGATAATTATATTATATAAATACAAGTATGAGTTATATTTATATATCTATCCACAATTACTTCTAACTTATATAACTAATTAACTATGAAATAAAGTTAACTATAATTCATAGTAAATGACTGGAGTAACTATGAGTTAATTGTCTGCATTATATTCAAGTTAAAAATATAATTGACTATGAGATAAAGATAATTATAATTCATAAGTAACTTTCAAAAGTAAATGGAATGAATATTATCATTCTATTAAATAGTTTGATTTACACTCTAAACTTCTCAATAACTACACATGTTATACATATTAGTTATTACATATTTGTAAATTGAATATAAAGAAAAAAGTTCATTGTAAGTAAATCGAATATTGTTCAACATGCATTTTGTACATTTATTATTGTATTTTAACATGTCTCATATAATAAAATTATATAACACGTGAGAAGTAAGGCTATAATATGACTAAATAATGAAATATGTGCTACATGGTTATATAAATAAAAAGAATTATATAAATAAGTAGTAACACAAGTTACATGTCTCAACCAAGGTTATAAATATAATATATTTTGTTAATAGAACCATATTATATCAAAAATAAATAAAGGAAAAATAAAAATAAAAACATATTCAAATTTTGATTTCATTTTTTTTATGTTTATTGAAAATTCTAGTGATTATTGTAAAATAATTTATTTTTACAAAATACTAATATAATGTATTTTATATCTAGTAAAATGTATTATATATAAATATATCATATACATATAATAATGATATTATTACCTCATAAACAACACTAACCTAAAAACTAAAAAGCCTTCTCACCCTAACCCTCAATTCCACATATGCGCTGCCTCCCCAGCCTCCAAGCCTCGCGCCTCCCACCATCCCTCTCTCTCTCGCCGGAATGCGGTCAGCAGCGGTAAGCCATGTGACTCCCCACCCAAAATTTTGCTTCATAACCCTTCTCTTCATTTTGCTCTAGGTCTGCGTTAATTTGCATTTTTGGGTATTTATACTATAAATTAGTACACCTTAATAACATTTGAGCAAAAGCTGCATATGTTAGCTGAGATGTCAAAGACTTTCATAAATATTTTCCTAGAACAGATGAATTACTGTTGTGCTTGTTCTGAGTTCAAGCGAGCCGAAAATGGGTCTAGCTCGAGTAATGGGTCATTAGCTTTTGACAGGCTAAAACTAGCCCAGTTCGAGCCCAAGCTCGAATATGTTGCAAATGGATAATTAGCGAACCGAGCTCAAGCTCTACTTAAATCTGTCAAGCCAAGCTCGAGCTCAAATTCAAGCTCTAGCCGAGCTCGAGCCCACTAAAATCTTCGCCGAGCTCGAGCCTACTGATATTTGGCTCGGCTCGGCTCGTGTACAGCCCTAATTACACCGATGCACCAACAAAACATAAAAACAGGAAAATGTAAAGTAATTAATTACTTCATCTTTTGGTTTTCCTTCAGGTGAAGCATCCGGGATCAGATCAGCTAGTATGGGAGGGTCTTCAAAAGGATCGTCTATAATATAAGTGTGTTTTATCCTGCACAGCTGAGATAGTTAAAAGAGAAAAGGATGGAGAAAGGGGGAATCACTCAAGTTCACAGTAAATTAAAAGAAACCAGTAGCAAGAAGCAAATAAGTCTGACCTGATGTTTTTATAGGGTCTGTTTTTTTCATCCACATAGGCTTCATTTATTCTAGTAAGTGTCTCCAGCCCTTCAGCAACCTCTCCAAACACCTTTTAATCACAATAATGATAGTAACGATAAGAGTAATAGTGCAAAGATCCTCAATAGATATTGTAAATTTCTTATGATAAAAGGAAGTGTGATTCAAGCATTCAAATGATTAATGTGTATATTGTTGAAAGCATCCGATCAATATGACATATTGTTAAAGAAATGTAAGTAACAGCTTTCTCATTTATCTTCTTTTATATATTTGTCTATGCTTATTTGCTTGGCTTTTCCATCTCGAAAGATAGCATGACTTCCAATGAAACTATGTGATTAAAAAAAGAATACGATATAATGATCTTCCTGAGAACTATACTGAAAGAGCTACAAAAGATAACTATGGCAAATGGATACAAACTTATAACTAACAACTTCAGTGTCATCCCTCTCCCCCAATGATGGAGGTAAAGCTGCACCCAGTCCTTCAGTTGAAATATGTATTACCTCTCGAAAATTGAAGATTTGGAAAACTACGTATAAAACAAAATGGAGTAGGAAGAGCTGTAGATGAGAGACTCACAGTATGTTTGTCATCCAGATAATCAATATCTTCACGCAATGTGATATAGAACTGACAAGAAAACAAATGATTCAGGACCCATTAGAAGAAAACATTTCATGTCAAGGGGATCATACTGAAAAAATAATAATTTCTTATAAGCAATAATATATGCTGAGGAAATCGCACCTGAGAAGCATTCAGATTCTCCCCAGCACTAGCCATGGCCAGAGTTCCCATCTTCGAATGTCTCACATCCAGGTGTATTTCATCACCAAAAAAACGAGCCTGGTCACCGTATAAAAATCTGAAATCACATGTAACGGAAGGATCACGCACGAGAGATGGAAATCTCATTAAACAATCAAGATCCCATAAGTAAATGAAAGCTGGAAGACAACGATAGCAAGAAAAACATATTTAAAAGATCCCAACCTAAGGTAATCTGATATTAACAATGAAAACTTAGGGTTGACGTTAGAAAATGCAAACTGACAATTTAATGACACAAAAATATTAAGATTTTAATGTCAATGTTAAGTTGTTAACCCAACAAATTACTTACTTGTACACAGAATCACCACCAGATCCCGTCCCTGTCGGATCACCTGTCTGTGCAGTAAAATCTTTCTGTATTGTGTGAAAGAGGCATCCATTATAGTACTTGATTCTGCAACCGAAGAAACAGTTAAGATCAATAAGGATTCAATATATTCTTTTGTACATATTTATAACAGCAAACCTGGGACAGAGAGAGAAAAATCTAAGACGTGAGAGCTGAAAAATAAGACTACAGTTTTGACTGTAAAAGCTATAACTTTCGGCAGTAAAAGGGGTTGCTAAAACAATACAAGCATACATGAAATGTTAAATTTGTACACAGGCCGACCAGTCACCAGCCCACTCCAAACATGAGAATGCATCAAGGAGTAAGTCCAACCACTACAGGAGACTTCTCAATGGTAAGAAAACGAGGGCACTCAGTTACATCAATTTACGTGTAAAGTTTCTGCAGCTATCCAAAGGCACTACATATAAATCCGAAAATACCTACCAAATAGAAACACAGGTTAATTCCTCGTCGAGTTCAGTCGTCAACCGTTTCTAAAAATGTCGCCTATAAACTCAGACAAGATGCAATAGTTTCAAATAAAATAATTCGAACCAATTTGGGAACAATCATTAAACTCAGCGACAATATGCAATGGTTCAAATAAAATAATTTGAATCAATTTGGGCACAGTCGTTAAATTCAAAATAGATAAACAGCATCTCGGATATATTATAAATTCAGCATCCAGATGATAATGCGATCTCCAAAAGCTTTGCATAAGTGATAAAACATAAAAATAAAACCAACAAAATTAAAGAGAAGGCAATTTACTTGCAGAGCTTGAGAAAATTCTTGCAGGTCAAGGGGCAACGATCAGTGAACAAATCCACCACGATCTCTCCCAAACTTGTTACTAGCATAACCGACATCTTTCCCTCTGTTCTAGAATTCCCGATAATCTATACTGTAATTAAAAGCTGTAATGTTAGCTGAATTTACGGAACGCCAATTTCCCGCCAACAGTGGCATCGGAAAATCTGTTGCGTAGAACAACTGACTAACCTAAAATGAATTTGTTTTGCCTGTTGGGAATCTAACCGAGTTGAGTTGGACGAGTTGGGGGTTGTGTGGTTGCTTCTGTTCGAGGTTGAGAGAAAAGGGGCGGCGAGGGCGGCGGTCGTGTCAGCTGCTGGCGATCCGGCGAGAATGGTGAGATGGCGGCGGCGGCGGTTTGTTAATACTGGCCGTTCGGCGAGAGTTCAGAGAGAAAGGACTGGCGGCGGCGGCGGTGGCAGGTGTCGAACGGAGAGCCTTCGCCGGATTCAAGAGAGGAGAAGAGACAAAATCAGAACTGAAATGTTCATGTGTTTCTAACGGCAATGTGAAGAAAGAGAAGAGCAAGAGCGAGAGTTGAGGGATACATGATGTTGTGTTGTGGGCCTTTATTCTTTTCCATTAGCTGGGTTTAGATGGGTTTAAATTTCAGTTAAACTGGAAATTAGCTTTTATTGTTAGACTTACGAAATATATAAGAAATATATATATAAAATATATAAAACAAGGTTTTTTGCAACAGTTATAAGAAATAATTTTCTTAATGATAGACTAGTAGTTACACTTGTAAAGAGATAGCCATGACTTAGCTTAATTAATTAATAGTTAACGGATTTAAAAATGAGATACTAATTAAATTATATATTAGAAAAAATTACTCACATTTATATGATATTTAGATGCTAAAAGAACTTTTTTTTTAAGAATAACTTTGTTAAGTTGGTATATATATTATTTCGAGAGTTACAAGTGCTAAAAAGAAGAGAAGGAATTTTCTTTTATTTTGCTGCTTTATTATTTGTTTTATTTTATGCTGCTTTATTATTTGTTACATCAACGAAAAAATTTCTTTTGCTGCTTTATTATTTGTTATATCAATAATCAATTATAATATGTTGATAAAAAAATATTTATTGAAAGTAAAAAAGATAAACTGAAAATACGAGTTAATAAAATCACAACAAGAAGCTCTTGTTAGATTTGTTATTCAAAGGATATATGTACATTCTCATGAAAACTTCAATTAGTTAATGAAAATTTAAACAATTAAAATATGAAAAGAATGATGAAATTGATGATTTAAGTGATCTTATTGACGTATCAAATGTATAATATTGATAATCCTTGTGGTGATGAAGAACAAACTATTCCTCAGATATGAATATGATCTTAGAATTTGGGAAAACATTAATAATAAAGTTTGTGATATTTCATTATTTGTGCTTGTAACTTAGTATCTGCTAATAACAGTTTATCAAAACTTGAATTAATAAAAATTTATTTGAGGTCATCAGTGTGACCAGAAAGATTGAATTATTTGACCACTTTATCTATTGATAATTTATGAATCCTAAGTTCATAACTAACATTCGTCGTTTGTTAATGCGTATCAGCGAATTCGAGTTCAATGACTCATTCGTTATCATCATTTCCTCGTCGCGTTTCTCACTTCACACGTCCCATACATTCTAACGGAAAAACTCATGCACGCACAATAAATATTTCTCGTAATTCGACCGTCATCTAACAAACGTTTTATCATTAATTAATTAATTAATTAATTAAATCTTTAATTTAATTAATTAAATCCACCATTAAAGTTAACTAAATGGATTAATTTAAAGTCCAATAACATTTGATTAATCAATCAAATTACTTTAATTAGTTGATATTTAGATAATTATGTAATTAACTAAAATGAATCCCAAAATTTAATTATTAGAATTAAATCTCTTATTTAATTAATACGGAATTAATTCAATCCTTAATTTAATTTATTGGATTCTAGAAGTAATTAATTCAAGTCCATTATCCATTTATATACTTAGCCCATTATTTAAAATAAGTCTAAGCCCATTTTCAATTTAATTAAAGAGTCCATCCATTTAATTAAATTCTCACTCAATTAATTATTGAGGTCCATCTAATTCAATCAATAAAGCTTAAGTAGCTTAATTAATTAATGTCTAATTATAATTAATTAGTGCTTATCAACTTTATTTAATTAGAGTTGATCTAAGTAATTCCTTAAGTCAAAGGATTTAATTAATTGAAGCCCAACTTAAATTAATTAAAGCCAATTTCTATTTATAACTTAAGTCCAACACTTAAATCATATGAGTCAATCTGATTAATAAGAGGCCGTATTTGGAAGCCCACCCCTAATAAAAGTCCGACCAATTAATTAAATGGCTCACTGTTCATTGATTGTGAATTCTTTATCTCGGCCCAATTATTTAATTCTCGGCCCAGCTTAAATAAATCTTGGCCCAACTAATTATTTTCGATCCACATAATTTAATTCAGAAGCCCATTTGTTTGGCCAAAAGAATAAAGCCCAAACAATTAAAATAAGAATACCAAACCCTAGCTTTTATACCTCCTTCAAATTCTGAACACTCTCTCTCTCATCTCCTTAAGCGGCGCACACACACACACACTGAGACATCCTCTCTGCCGTCTCCGGCCGGCCACTTCCGCGGCGGCGTGCTTCGCCGCGCCTCCCTCTACGTCGTCTCATATCGCCACTCACGCACACTCACACATGCACACACGCGAGACACACACTGCACATACACCTTTGCTGCGCCGCCGCCGTCTCTCCCGTCTCCGGCGGACGTCGCCATCGTCCATCGGCGAGGTTCGCCGTTGCCGTGACCAGCGCCTCCTCTCCTCTCTCTCGTTTTCTTTTTCTGTCTCGCACAGTCAACACACGAACACACGCACACTCCGATTTCTCTCGCGACACACACACAAATCTCTTCATCCTCTCCTCTTCTCGGCGAGGTCGCCGCCCGCCGTGACTCCAGATCTGGTGTCGTCGTCGGCAGATCCGGCCCGAAGATTTCACCGTCGCCTTCATCCTTGTGCTGGACACTGTCGTGCCGGGTGGCCCGTGCTCCGGTCGCCGCACCGCCAGTCGACAGCCGAGCCCTAGTGGCTCGGTCGTGGTTCACTCACGCACACACGCGCACTGTCAATACTCTCTCTCGATTTCTCACCCTCAATTTCGTCTTTGTTTTTCAGGTTTGTCGCTGTCGTTGGGCTCCGGGGAGGCCCTGTCGGAGGAGCTCGGTGTCGCCGCCGTATGCAAGGCCGTCGTGCTCATTTGTCGTCACCGTTAGTCACCGGCCGAGCTCGAGTGGCTCGATCAAACTCGTCATGAATGTAATTTGATTTTAGTGTTTAGAAGTTCTAGTTCGAGGTTTTCATGGTGGTTTGTATCAGTGAACAATTTTATGATTTTTACACGTGAGAAATTCTGTAAATGGAGTAGGGTTTTAAGATAGAACCTTTGAGATTAATGGTGTATGTGTTTTGCTTTACCAACTTCACAGCACGAATTCCTTCAAAGGAAAGAAATGAAATTGGTTGTCTGCTTAAGAAGAAATATATATTGAATGTTTAGAACTGGAATTATTACCTTTGAGGTTCTTCTTCTCTCTCTGTTTCTTGGGGCGTTGTGAGATTGGAATAGAAATTTTGAGAGTGGAATTTGTGGGGAGAATGAACAAGGATGAAATACTTAAGTTGAGAGGAAGGATATATTTTGGTGCAGAGGTGGGATTTAGTTCTGCAAGTATGCAGAGGTGAGATTTGGGTTTGCAGAGGTGAGAGAGAGAAGGATATAGTTGAAGTTGATGTTATACTCAAAATAGCCCTTTTTTTTTTAAATTAGAATTTTTGAGATAATTCACGATTGCGACATATCACTCGTTTTGTTTGAACGAGGATCGATGATTGTGACTCATCCTTGATGATTAGGATATCGAGAAATCGTTACTTCGATTGTCATTGCACGCATTCGCGATCTAATTTATCGGCTCCGATCGTATTACATTATCGTTCGATTGTTAATAATAAATTTTCTCATTTATCTAATAAAAAGAAAAGATCAAATAACAATTTGGATTAAATTCTTTGTTAACAACACTTTATTTTACGGGTTATTACAATTCATCACTTTGATATTTATGATCTTAGAATTTGGGAAAAACTTAATAATAAAGTTTGTGATATTTCTTTTTTTTGGTCAATTAATACATACAGAAATTTTAAAAACTACGTCACGATGGACTCGATCCCGAGACCTTCTCGGGCATTAACCACTAGGCCAACACACACACAAAGTTTGTGATATTTTTTTTTTGTCAATTAATACGAAATTTTAAAGGCCGCTTCACGGTGGACTCGAACCCGAGACCTTTGGCCTCGGCGTTAACCACTCTACCACTAGTCCAACACACACACAAAAATCATTTTTGGGATAATTTATCTGAAATTTTAAAGGCTGCATCATGGACTCGAACAAGAGACTTTGGCGCCAGGCGTTAACCACTCTACCACTAGCCAACACACACACAAAGTTTGTGATATTTTTTTTTTTTTGTCAATTAATGAAATTTTTAAAGGTTGCGTCGCGGTGGACTTCGAGCAAGCAGCTTGGGCTTTGAATTAACCACTCTACCACTAGCCAACACACACACACAAGTTTGTGATATTTCATTATTTGTGCTTGTAACTTAGCATCTGCAAATAACAATTTATCAAAACTTGAATTAATAAAATTTATTTGAGATCATCACTGTCATGAGAAAGATTGAATTATTTGACCACTCTATCTATTGATAAAATTGTATTAAAATTATTAGTATGGATGTGATTATTACTAATTTCATTTCTTATAATATTGTATTGTATATATTATATTGAAGGTTATGGTTGATATATATAAATATGGAGAAGATGATGAATAAGTTATATATGTCATTGACAGTTATTTGTTATATAATGAATTTTATTTAACTTTATAAATTTATTTTATTTTATAAATATTATATAAAGATCGTATATTTCTTATTATGTCTAGTACATAAAATGTCCAAGAACACTCTCAAAAACAAAAACAAAAATGAAAAATAGAAAAAGGAAAATACAATAATTAATTTTACAAGAATCTAATCTAATCTAATCAGAATTGGAAGAAGAGTTGTAAACACCACTATTTTGGTTGCACAAAAGGCAGTAGTGATAATCGTGAATCCCGGAAGACGACGCGCCGCCGCCATCATCGGAGCCGTCGTCGTAATCGGAATCATCGCTGTTATAGGAAGCGTCGTAGTGGTGGCGGTGAGGGTAGGGAGAAACGCACAGGTAAGTCCAGATGTAGAGAGCCCAACGGCCGAGCTGCTGCAGAGGGAAACAGATTACCAAATCCACCATCTCATCGCTGCTAATCCGCTCGGGCAAACACGCCAGCCGCTGCCACAGCTCCGCCGATCTGTTAGCAGTCGAAACCAACAACACACTGTTGAACGGCATCCCCCTCTCTCTCTCTCTACATATATATACCTATCTAGATCATTCGGTTTTGAGATAATTTTTTCTGGTTATATTCAGCACATTTGTTTTGTGTTGATCATCATTCACTCGTTCCTTGTTGGTTTAGGACTTTGTTTGTTTGGACTTTGGAAAATGAAAATGAAATGGCCAATCATGGCTGTACCTGCTGGCCCACGTCTCATATTTTATTGAATTAATAATGTGGCATCCAAACAATACTTGCCAACAATGCCACTACATTATCTCTCACCTTTCGTTTAGTTGCTCGTTAATTTCTATAATATACCCCATATATGCTCTTAACTTTTATGAATATAGATTTAACATATATAATTAATATAAAGTGAATGAATAATACGATCTATATAATAAAATATAGTATATTAATATAAAATATAGGTCATAAGTAATTCTTTTGTAAATAAATGGATTGAGTCTGAGTAAAAATATTGATTTTAGATGGATCCATGTTTATTTTAAAAAATTTTAACGAATTTTATGAATGTATTAAAATATAATTAAATGAATAAATATAACGAAGAAAGTATATAATAATGAAAATTGAGATAGTAAAATGTACAAAGATGCATGTGACCAGAAAAATTCAAACGGTGTGTGTGAGTTCCCAATGAATTCAAAAAGAAAAAGAACAAAAGAATGTCATTTATTTTATGGCAAAAATTGGAAGTAATTTATTCTACTTCGCAATTTAATTCGTTTCTTATTGTGGCGAAAACAACAAAAGAGTTCGTTTCCTATTCTTGGAAATTGGAACCACATATTATGTTTAGATAATAATACGGTTTATCATACTTACGTTTACATATATAACTAATTAATATACGTTATACTTGTTATGGAATATTTTATCTAAAAATAAAATGAATATTCTGCTATTTCTTGAAAAAAATATGAGAAATGTCTCCACAAATTGGACTTTCAGTGCTCAATCACACGAGGAGGAATTATATATAACTACTCATTTTCTATAGCTATTTTAAGAAAATGGATAATTACAGTTTGTGTCCTAATTTTAACGAGATTTTGAAAAATGTTTCAAACTTTAGTCAATACATAAAGAGTCCTCAACTTTGACGATATTTTGAAAAATATTCGATTCGAGTTTCTGACGACAAAATGCTATGTTAGTTCGTTGGATTCTCGTGTGGATTATAACTCAAATGACTCAATATTTCGTCTTGTATGGATTATAACTATTACGTCGTCAAAAACTATGTATTTGGAATATTTTCAAAATATCGTCAAAGTTAAGGACATTTAATGTTTTAACTAAAGTTGATGATATTTTTCAAAATATCGTCGAACTTTGGACATTTTAATGTATTAGCTACAGTTTGAGATATTTTTCAAAATCTCGTCAAAGTTAGGATAACAAACTATAACTATCTCTTTAAAAAATTCTCACATCTTATATCCATTCTATTAATTCATCGTTTTTTAGTCAATAAAGATGAAAATGAAATATTGTCTGACATACTATTGTTCCAATACAGTGTACTTTGTTTGTTATAACAAACATATGATGGGAGTCAACAAAAATCATTAATGATTTGCAAAATTATAATTGATTGATTGGATACTTTTTTTGTTAAATAACTTTATAATTATATTAAAATATACGACTTGATATAAAATTCATCAATAAATCTTGATTTAATATACAAATAAATATAAATATCAAAAAACTTGTTTCCCGTTGGTAATATGTTGTCTCTGGTGTACTATTTAAAGTATTCGATCGACTGGATACAGCAAACGTCGCTTGGAGACAGTCAAAATAATTAGTTTAATTAATAAGATCGAAATTTGAAGAATTCAATTATATTAAAAACATATAATTATCGAAACAAAGTAGATATTCAAGTGAAAAAACTTGATTCCAGTCGAGTAGGCCATTTCTTCGGTCGTGTATCCGGTCAGAAACACTGTCTCCGATTGGCCGAAGACGCTTCGAAAGCAAACCACTGGAGCCTTAGTTACAGTAGTTCTCAACGCGAAATTCAAAATAAAAATTACTTGAAGGTTTATAGTGATCTCGTCTCTCTTACAATTTTCATTTTCTCTTTGATCGGAGCTCTACTGGGTTGTTCTCTCATCTCTCAAGCTTCTCTCTTGTTTTTTCTCTAAGAACTTCAAATTTGTTTTGGGAATAGAGAAATAAGAAAATGGAGAATGTGGAAGTAAATAAACAAAAGAAGGAATCCTACCATTTTCTGCAAGATTCAATCCATTTATTCAAAATGCATTAATTTTATATATAAACATAATGATGAGATGCACCTATCACTACTAGATGAATTGACTTTAAATAGGTTATACTAATAAAATAAGTATACAATGTAGTAAATTTTATAATTAGGTATGAGTGGTACACACGTTAATAAAAGTGGGTCATTAAGTTTGACTCTCTTTTTCAAGCATGTTGTATAGAATTGGGTTAATTTTTTTTAATATAAAATTTTTGTGCTACGATAATATTATATATTTCAATACATTTATCACAATGGTGCAATATAATTACTTTATATGTTTAGTACAAATAATTGCATAGTTCTCACGATAAAATTTATTTGAACTTTTTTTTTACTAACTTGAATAAGTATGACAAACGTACTAGTGATTTCATTAAATATTTAGTCGTGATACATATTACTATTACATTCCACTTTTTATTATTATTATAATTTATAAAATAAAAAATATTGGCATCAATAATTGTGAGAAACATCAATTTGAGTTATAACACCGCTTCAAAAATGATTTTTGCTAGATATTTTGGAATACTATTTAATATATTTATTGAGTTATTAATTATATTTATTTAGGGTTAGGTAGTAGCTGGTACATAATAATGAAATGATGATTAATCCTACGTTCATTCCCAATTATATGACTGATAAGATTTTTATAGCAAGAATCATCATTCCTGGAAAAATGCTTATTCTCATGAATATGAGATTAACAATTATTCTTATCCCTCATGGTATTACAGATTCCCATGACCACGAAATTATCCAAATTTATTTATTTTTCTAACAGAACTATTAAGTCTCGAAGTCAAGTCTCCCATTAAATTGAGGAAAGGAGACACAGACATCTGAGGTTAAGAAAGCTCGTAGGCCCTTCGTTGCCTTCCCGCACGCGAAGCGAATGGGCGTTGTGCCGTGGGTCAGTTTCGAGGCGAAGAGTGAAGAGAGATCAGAAGAATGATTCATTTGGATCACCGAGCTTTTTCAGCCCAAAAACGAAATGAATGCTCTGCTCATCTTTCTTGCGGCTCGTTACCGTAGCGCTCGTTTGCTCCTTCGGCTTATGTATTTTTTATCTTATAAAATGAATAATAATAGTAATAACAATAATAACAATGTTAATAATAATAATAATAAAATAGTAGTATTTATAATAATAAATAAAAAATTATTATGGTTATTTGATTTATTTTATTTCATTTATATTCGTTCATTCTTTGTATATACCAAACATATGAATAACATATTTCATTTCATTTAATTCTTTTCTAAATTTATTCCTACATACCTGTTATTACCTTAATGTATATCAACATAATTCAAATTTTATGAATACCATACACTAAAATCATTCGATATGATATCATCTGAAATTTCAACACCATGTGAATTTGTATATGGTTTAGTAATTATTAATTACTAAACGTTTCTTATTATAATGGATCAATAAAATATTTTTGGCTTTATTCACAATAAAAATACATGAGCTCAATTAGCGTCATATCATATGTGGACATGAGTGCCGCTTTAGTCTATTAATTAATTATATAATCTGATATGTATTTCTATTACCTCATTCATTTATAATCTTACGTGGTGTCATATCATAGGTTTCCAATGATATTATTGGAAACATTGAGCTATTATTAATTATGATAAAAGTAGTATTGAAGATTGTGTTGTGTATGGTTCATTTTGCTCGAAAATTTAGAATAAAAAGTCCTTAAAATTCCACATAGGATTGAGGATCATTATGGTGTCTCTAATATATTTTGTTATATAAAAATTTAGATTTAGAATAAAAAGTCCTTAAAATTCCACATAGGATTGAGGACATTGTGGTGCCTCTAATATGTTTTGTTATATAGAAATTTTAATAATCAATGAGTTGAGAATAAATTATATAATCATTGAATAATAATAATAATAATAATAATAATAATAAGAAGAAGAAGAAGAACAACAACAACAACAACAATAATAATAATAATAATAATAATAATAATAATAATAATAATAAGAAGAAGAAGAAGAAGAAGAAGAAGAAGAAGAAGAAGAAGAAATACTGAATCTTACACTGATTTTTCATTAGACTTCATCAAATGAAAATCTATATAAAATAATATTGAAGAAGAAGAAATACTGAATCTTACATTGATTTTTCATTAGACTTCATCAAATGAAAATATATATAAAATAATATTTGAATCCTGATATTTTAAAATATATATTATATTACACATTATTTTTTATGAGAATTTAGCTATTCATAGCCTAAATAAAATGATATATTTAATTAATCGACTCGAAAATGATACACATATATACATCTTAGATGTATCCGAACTTTATCGACATATTTGCATGGAATTTTCTTCATTTTAAGTCTTTTTTATTTATAAGTGATAAGCGGGTATTACTAAACATGTTTGTGACAAAAATACGTAATTAGCACATATTTTTATACTATTTATTATTAACGTTTACTCTATAATATTCGAGTCTTATTTGAGATAAATAATCATTTAAAATAATAATTTATATTTAATATTTATATATTTATAGATTTAAACAAGTTCGGGTAATTAACACGCATTAGTATACATGTTTGGGATGAAAATGTGTAATAAAATTATTTTTTATGAAGATTTGGGATGGGTAACACGATATAAATCTAAAGAAGTTTGAATATTAATTGATATACCAACATAAAATTTTCTCCATTTTTAATCTTTTATTATGTAATTATTAATGTTTTCTAATCTTCAGATTGTTATTTACGACCAATTATTATAAAAAGTTATACGGATTTGAGATAATAATTGGTATTAAATAGTAACTTTGTAATCAGGTTATGATTGGAATAGATTAGCAACTCGGATACTAACCGATAATCGAACCGATCGGTTATTCGGTTAACCAAATAACCGATTGGTTTAACCAATCAGTTATTTGGTTAACCGAATAACCGGTTTTTTAAACCCAATTTTTTTTTTTCAATCAAAACGCTAAAACCTGCTGTTCCTTATACAAAAAGTCTCAAACTCAACAAATTTACATGCTCTAGCTCTATAACAATTGTACACCTGCTAGTATTAGAACCCAAGTCCTACGCCATTCAGAAGAGAATTTCTTCTTTTAAGGAAAAAGACATGCTCTAGCTCTATAACAAAAACTTCAAAATTGAATCGATTTTGTATGGTGAAAATGGACAGAAGCTGTATTGTATAATTTTGAATTAATGCTACTGCCCCCCCATAGAAATTATTTTACTCCTACTGCCCCCCATAGAAATTAAAGGGAAAACC
Organism: Salvia rosmarinus; assembly: GCA_036937905.1. Classification (NCBI taxonomy): domain Eukaryota; kingdom Viridiplantae; phylum Streptophyta; class Magnoliopsida; order Lamiales; family Lamiaceae; genus Salvia; species Salvia rosmarinus. The sequence goes on along the minus strand of CM072814.1, from coordinate 80,713,052 downwards.
ACAAGATAGAAATTACATCCTATATATGGTTGTATAATTTTGAATTAATGCTAAATTCAAAATTTACCTCTGTATATGGACGTGTGCAGCGAGGACGGACGTGTGCAGTCGGATCCCGGATGGATGCGTGCAGGTGCAACGAGGAAGGCCGTGTGGAGCACGGCGGCGGGGCGGGCGTGTGCGGTGCAAGGAGGGCGGGGCGGTGCGGCGTCGATCTGGTGGTCCGAGACTCCGAGGTGAGCTGGCGGTGGCAGCCGAGCAGGAGCAACGACGGGAGACGGTGGAAATGGGAATTCTAAACTAGGGCTTCTTCTCCTGGCTGCTGTGTTGAAGAAGACGAGACAGAGGAGGAAGTTTAGTTTGGAAAATTGGAAATGACCTTCTCGGTCTAATTGGGCCAGGCCCCAATATACTCATTACTAAGTTTTTTAAAATATTAATTATAAAATTAAATAAATATATATATTTATATAATTATTTTCGGTTATCGGTATACCCGATAACCAAATGGATATACCGATAACCGAATTTTTAAAATCACATACCAAATACGAACAGTATCCAATGATATCGGTTAGTATATACATTTTAGACGGGTTACGGTGATTGAATTATAGACTCATCATTTATGTTTATTGGTGTGCTATGCTACGATCAACTATTTTGGGTGACAGAACCCTAACTTCAATTTTTCGCTTCATCATCATGTTTCGTTACGCTATTTTGAGTGATTAAACTTTAACCAAATATGAAGTTATTTTTTAAATCTCTACTTAAAATTAAAAGTTATAACGTAAAGTGATTTTGGGGCTTATAAAATAGTTTTATATAATTAGCTACGAAATTGCGAAATAATTTAAGATCACATAAGTAGTTAATATATTCCAATATCCAAACCAAAAAGAAAAGAGACAAAGGAGTCATTTAGATAACAGAAGCGCTGAAACAGAGAAGCGGAGGAGGCAGCCGAAGCATCGAAAATGGAGGGCGCCCTGCACCCAATGAGACTGAAGCAGCTGCTCCACTTCGTCGTCTTTCCCAAACTCAACAAAACCCATTTCATATTTAGGAATATCCGACCCATTTCTACCACCCGTTGCTCTTCTTCGCCTGCTTCCGCCGCCTCAGTCGCTGGTGGTCGCAACCGCAGGCCTTCATCTTCTCAAACTAATACGTCCGACAGAGAAGCTATTCGTGCAATTCGGATAAAAAAGGTATTGCCCTTGACGTGCTGATGTGTAATCTGCGAGGTTTGTGATGCTTGCTTGAAACTGGAAAATATTAGGTTGATTAGTTTATGGTTAGGAGATCTGGACCTTGCTTAGATTTGGATTATGGCTCTTGATATGCTATGGTGATATATTGATTTTTTGGTATAGTGAAAAGTGGAGTCTTTCATCTATCTATAATGTGCTTGTGTGTCCATTTAAGGCGAACTGACACTTGAACTTGAAATGAATTGCTTTGCTGCAAATGATTGGCGGAAACGAACATGAAGACCTTTTTACGGATGCGTTGGTTCGCGCGTTGCTTTGTCTATTTTTATCTGTAAGTAGCTTGTTTTTTGCATCTATCCATAGGTGCAAGAGCTAAGGAGCAAGGGCTTAGATGCGTATGCTTATACTTGGCAACGTACTCATGCTGCAAATCAACTTCAAGAGATTTACAGGGATTTGGGAAACGGTGAGGAGGCGACCACTGAAAGTGATCGTGTATCTATTGCTGGAAGAATTGTGGCCCGTAGAGCTTTTGGAAAGCTTGCATTTTTAACATTAAGGGATGACTCGGGAACAATCCAGGTATGTGCAGCTTCTAGTACTAACATGCGAGGTTCACTTATTAATTCTTATCTACTGCTTATATATGTATATGTTTTCATTAAAACCAAACTTCTACCTGCAGTTTTAAGATACTATAGCAATGTTTGAACCTTTAGGTTAAATTGTGTAAGAATGTTGTGGAAAAGATGCTTCTTGTTCTACTGGAATTTTGTTTCCTAGTTATAGTGAGTTAAAATAAAATGAGATCAGGCTGATTGACATGAAATGAAACATCTCAAGTCTGAAATATTGCTTATACTTTGGAGATGTTTGATATAACTATTATGTTAGTTCTCATCTCTTTATTGTTTTCTGTTCAAGTTGCTTCGCATAAAGTCTTTAGTTAGTGTGTGGAAGTGTGTGGAACTTTCTGAATGCAGTTTAGTGAATAAATTTATTTTGGCTTTTAGCTCTACTGTGAGAAGGAAAGGCTACTAAGTGATCAGTTTGAACATCTGAAGACGTTAGTTGATGTAGGTGATATTTTGGGGGCAGAAGGTTCAATTAAGCGCACTGAAAAAGGTATGTTTTTCTAAGTGTCACTGTTCTGCTTATCTTGCTCTTCGAGTGACTCTTTTGAGGGATTAATTGGTCTTCTTTTTTTCCCTGTTCCCTCCCTCCCTCTCTTAATAATTAGCTGGTATGTACAAGTTGGCCTTCAGTAAATGGAGAAAAGGATAAAAACTTCCATTTCCTTATGTTTACTTAATTCACTTTATTACGTTGGCCATGAAATTATATTGAGTTTGGGCACATGACAATTTGTTGACTTTTGAGAATGATGTATGATTCCAAACTTTAATGAGTTTGTGGTGCAAGATAAATGAAGTGCGCTTTTTGTTATTTACTATGTTGATGCACCACAGGTTTCTAGGTATTCAGTAATTCAATCCAATGTTGTAAAAAACTTAAGACGTAAATGAGGCATTTTGTCTTGGCAAGGCGAGATGTAAAAGCCTCGAGGACGATTCATAAAAAAATTAAATAACAAGCCAAACATCAAATTTAATAATTTATAACTCTTAAGAATATCAAACTAAAGACATAAAATGTTCATAAACATCAAATCATAGAAAATTCAACTATTCAAGCAATAAAGCATCCTCATCAACGTCCTCGTCTTCCAATCTTGATTGTGGTGCGAATAAGAGGCTGGCGAGATGAGAGGGCGAGGCGCCGGAATCGCCGGGCGACCGCCCATCTGAAAGCACACGCACGCCTCACCGCCCGCCTCGGTGCTTATAGGTTGTGAAATTTTGCTAAGGCGGGCGGAGCGCCGCCATCTGAAATGGACTCAATTTTGGTTTTGAGCCCAAATTGGAGTAGCCCATCTGAAATTAAGACAAACATTAGAGAAACTCAACCCTAATCGACATTAATAACAAAAATTAAAAAAAGAAGAAGAAATCGGAGAAATTCAAAGCTCCAACACAACGCCTCTCCTCTTCGTAATACCGCGCCATGACTCTCTCTCAGACCTTGCATGCCGCCACTCGCCACTCGCCGCCGTCGCCGCGGGAAGTTTTTTATTTTTCAGTCTCCGTTTCTGTATTTTCAAGAGTTTTGTTTCTGTGTGTCTGTGTGAGTCGTGTTCGTGTGTGTGCATGTGTCTGTGTGAGTTGAGAGTTCAAGTTGTCTTAGCTGAAAAGTGAAAATATTGTGAGTCGTGTATGTGTGGTGTATGTGTGAGTTGTGTATGTATGACAGCTAAGGTACATAATTACAATGTAGCTCCCTATAAATTGTCATAAAAATAATAGCTTCCTGTAGCTTCCTATAGCTTCCTGTGAATTGTCATAAAGATAATAGCTTCCTGTAGCTTCCTATAGCTTCTGTAAATTATAATAAAAATAAAACTTGTAGCTTCCTATGTAATAGGCTAATAGCTTCTTGTGTTTGGATTGCTCTTTTTTTGTTTCGGTGGTTTTCAATAAAAATAAAGACAGTGCCTATCACATTGTTTAATTAAATTTAGTTCAATAATGATTAATGTGATGATTTAAATATTTAAATTTTTTATGAATTATTTATTTATACCCACTTAATGTCTTTGTTTTGATCTTTTTAACACTTAAAAATCTTTTAATTTAATGTTGGATTTGTTATCTATTATTTTATAATACATTTATTATTTTTTGGATTTTTTTTATTCTTTATTGTCGAGGCTTACGCTCGGTCCGCCATTGGATGAGAGAAGAGATAACGCCTACTTTTTTTGAGGAGTCGCTGCAGGATTCTCTGCTTTATCTTTTAAATATAATTACTGCTAGGGTTGAATGTTTAATTGAGTATTGAGCTTTAAATTTTAGACTTAACAAGTACAAAATTTTTATTAATTTTATTTGGGTTCTAAAAATTAGCCCAAAACACTTGAAATTCTGCAAAAAGACCGAAACTTAAGCCTCGAGGAGCCTCATGGCGCTTAGCACTGAGGCATGCGCCTCGGCCCTCTGAGGCTCAAGCCTCACGGACAGCGTAAAAGGCTTAAGCCTTGATACTTTTTGACAACACCTCGCCTCAAGACGAGCCTCGAGGCCTAAGCCTCGAACGTTTTTCACAACAGTGATTCAATCCTTTATTGAAGCTCCTTCCATGCATTTTGTGCACGGTCCATGTTTACGTATATGAAGCTGCGCAAATATCCTTTGTCTACAAAAGTGCCAACGTATTTTATTTGCATATCCTAGTCCTTCATGAGGCAGGACTGTTGGTGATATTTGAAACAAAGCCAGAACTACATGATCCAAGCTTTTAATTGAGAATATAAGTGTAAATTTTGGAAGTTATCTGCTCAGTAGTGTCACAACTGCTTTGTATATGTCAAGGAACGAGAAAATTTTCTTTCCCCCTGTCTTGCCATGGTCAAGTTCACAATCTGCTTAGTAAGGCTGTCTAAGAAGATATCATCACTTGAAGACATGATTTTTGCTCCTTTACTTGATTTCTTTATCTACTTAAACATGAATAACATGATTGAGCTATGATGCCCACAGCAAATCCCACTTGGACGGATTTCATTATTGAAATGGATTATTATTGTGATCTCATTAGCTTGTCGTTGTCCATCCATGATAGCTAATATCATCTCGCTTTTGGCAGGGGAATTGTCTGTTTGTGTGACCTCTTTCTCAATCCTTACAAAATCTTTGCTTCCTTTGCCTGATAAATACCATGGCCTGACAGACATAGATAAGCGCTATCGCCAAAGGTAAAAATGTCTCTTTCTTTCCTGTTGTCCATGCAAATACCCCAGAGTTTGTGTTCACTTTGTTTGTTCACTCACATATTGTGGTAGTCTCGTTTTCTAAATAAATTAGTTTTTCAGTTCTCTGACAAAAATGTTTTCCTTTATGGGTTTCTCTGCCAATGTAATTACAAAGTAAATGAGTACTACCATGGTAACTCTAGTATTTATTCTGTATTTGCTGCATGTAGTCACCTCTGATTTTTTTAGCCTATAAGTTTAGTTGTTGTAACATACTGCCTGTGTGTACCTCTAATGATTTTTTTTTTTGCTTATGGATAGTCCCTCTTACGTTCCTTTCTTGTAGGTATGTAGATATGATTGCCAATCCTGAGGTAGCTGATGTATTTAGGAAAAGAGCTAAGGTTATATTTGTGCTCTCTGTCTGATTTCATTGCATGCTTCTAATTTCACCCGATGAGGTGCTAATTTTGCCTTCTCCTAGTAGATAATATCAGAAATACGGAAGACAGTAGAATCTGCTGGTTTTATTGAAGTTGAAACTCCAGTTCTTCAGGTATAAAGAATTTATGCACAAGTGGTCTCACATACATATGTATTCCTTAAAAGCGTGATGTTCATAACTGAAGTTAAAATCATTATCATTTCCTTTATTTATTTTTTTTCCTGAACTTCTTTTTGCTTCCCACTTATCTTTCTTCCTCTTCCCTCTCCTGTTCTCCCTATAAATTTTCATTTTATACTTCCTAGTAACTTTCTCTTCTCTTTTATTTAATTTTATCTTCTTTCGGGTTCATCTTTTGAAACTGGTTTATCACATGATTCACATCACTGAATGCATTCTACTCAAGTTCACTTAATGTCTACATTTTGTTTCTTTGCTGATTTTGTCTATAGGGTGCAGCTGGTGGTGCTGAAGCTAGGCCCTTCATTACATACCATAACTCTCTTGGGCAAGATCTTTATCTGCGAATCGCAACTGAGCTCCATTTGAAGAGAATGCTGGTGAGGTTTGTCTTTCTTTAACTTTTATGTGTGAAATCTCCTTCTTTAATCATAGAAAGATGATTTATTCGTGTAGCTTTCTTGTGGAGGAGCATATCTCTATATCTGATTCTTATGTATTTGCTAGATTTTCTACAATCCACCTTTGTTGCAACATGTCATAGTAATCTTTGATTGACATTGACAGGTTGGTGGATTTGAAAAAGTATATGAAATAGGAAGGATTTTCCGAAATGAAGGCCTTTCAACTCGTCATAATCCTGAATTCACCACTATTGAGGTAAACAAATTCCCCAAAATTGCTTCAATGTTTTCTGGAGGAAACAACAGTCTGGACGACAGTTCACTGGCCTTGCTTTCAGCTGTATTAGATTTCTAATTCCATTGTAGAAAAATTCCGAGTCTTCTGAGGGGATGACTAATTTGTTGTAGTTTTTGGATGATGAATAGATGTATGAAGCATATTCAGACTATGAAAGCATGATGAATATGGCAGAAGATATTGTAACACGTTCTGCTCTTGCAGTTAATGGGAAACTTACCATTGATTATCAGGTAAAGTGTCCCTGTCTCCATTTCCCTTTCCTCTGCTTTTGTTTTCTTTTGTTTTAGCTGCATCTAAACAAATGTATTATGTCCTTTTAAATTTTTTTTATCTTCTTTTCCCGAGTTTCTCTTCAGAAACTGAAGATAGATGGTTTAAATTGGTTTCTTTCCTGATTTCCTAAATATGTCTCTTCTGGATTTCTTCTTGTGATCAAATGATTCTTCAATATGGATGCAGGGTGTAGAGATATCCTTGGAAAACCCTGGAGGAGGGAGACAATGCATGATCTTGTGAAAGAAGCAACATGCATTGATTTCACCAAGTTCGATGGTGATCTTACAGCTGCGAAAGTAGTTGCTCTGCAGACGCTCAACGCTGGTGGTGATATTCAGAACAAAAGTTCAATAGAAGCATGCCCATCCATTGGTCATGTGCTCAATGAGGTTGATCATCTCTTAGTTAACAAGCTAAATATTATTAACTCCTGCATTATTTACGAGAACTTTATGTATGCTCTATTGAAGGATTTTTGAAGAATGTCTAGCTCTCTGAATTATCTGGTGCTGTTCAAAAACCTTTTCATTAATATTTTATACCGAGTTCTGAGCACAAAATTACATACTCAACTTTCCAGGTATTTGAGTTGGTGGTAGAACCAAATTTATTGCAACCCACTTTTGTTTTGGATTACCCACTTGAAGTATCACCACTGGCCAAACCACATAGAAGGTGCTTAAGCTTTCACAAACTTTATACTCTTTTTTCTGCCCCATTTAATGCAGAACTTTGTTTTGCCATTTAGTTGTTATATCATATGCAAAAAATGTTTGCAAATACGGAAATTGTTATTGGTTCATGATAAAGCATTGCTAGGATGCTTACCTGTTCTTCTGTAAATTTAATGTGGTAGAGACCACATATGAGGTTATTTTGTCTGCAGGGTGGATATTTAGATTTGGGCAGTATTTCTCTTTGAGGAGAAGTTATCTGTTGTTCTGTACACAGAACATGACATGTTTTAAAGTACTTAGTACTCTTCATATGATCTTCAGACATGCAGGCTTGACCGAGAGATTTGAGCTCTTCGTATGTGGTCGAGAGATGGCCAATGCTTTCTCTGAATTGACTGACCCTTTGGACCAGGTACAAAAACAGTTTTAAAACTGTTTTTTTAGGTGCTGGTGTCTGAGAATTCTTCAGCCTTTTAAGGCCACCATTGCTACTATTATTATTATGGTTTGGGCTTTGGATCTCAAAGTTGTTCTTACAGCCCCATTCAAAGTAATATGCATATATTTAATATGGTTTCAGCGTGAGCGCTTGGAAGAGCAAGTGAGGCAGCATAAGAAAAAGAATGCAGCTTTGCTTTCAGAAGATAAAAGAAGGAAAGTTGATGATGATGTATATGATGTGACTCTTGATGAAGATTTTTTAACAGCTCTTGAGTATGGGATGCCTCCTGCTTCTGGAATGGTACGCTTCTTTTGATAAAATCATATAATTCGCTGAGACTGCAAAATGACTAACACTGAAACGAAGAAATATGTAAAAAGAGAAGCAGCCAAAACAAAACATACAACTCTTAGGCTGAGTATGCATGATTTTTCCCTTTAGCGTTACCAAAAGTAATAGTGTAGTTTTAAGATGTTGAGAGCGTTCTCTCTGTTTTTCAGGGCATCGGCATTGACAGGCTCGTGATGCTGCTTACGAACTCTGCCAGTATACGCGATGTTATCGCGTTTCCTGTCCTCAAGACTCCCCAACTGTGAAGGATTTTATCAGAATCGGGTGCGCTTTTGAATTTCTATATTTAACGAGCGAGAGGCTACAAATAGACGAATAGACGAGGATCTTCATTTGTAGATTTCAAGCGAGTGCTAGAAATTTCTCCCAGTTTAATTCATCATTGAAATATATGATTTCTTAGTTGTGCAATCTGATTATTTGAAGATGTAGATATTTATAGAATGAGCCACTTTTAGTGGAAATATCCAAAAAGAAAAATGAATCACATTTATTGGGACGGAGGGAAGGCGATACATGTACAATGATTTCATTGCGAATGATTTGAGACCATATCCGAGCATAGGCTAGTCAGTAGAGTGATGATCTTATTTATAAGATACAAGTTGAACTAGTAGTGATGTACAATGTTCACAATTGGGGAAAATTTGAGTAACCGTACAAATATTTAAAATTTCTAAAATTGGAGTATTTGGTCATCAAGAAACTTAAGATGGAGTTCTAAAAGTGAAGTTCTAAAATTCATTCCAAATGTTGGGGGAAATTCAGTATGTAGTAATTATTAGGAAGGAAAAGCTGTATACTAAAACTATCTATATCCATAATATGTGTACCAATGCTAACCTAACAAATTTACCCTTGAGAGAGTTTCGATTTTAACTGATCTTTTACCGACAAACACTTATATCAATATTTGGATTAGGGTAACCTAGCAGATTTTTCTGTAACTGCGTTCTTTCCTCAGAGCAATAATATATTCTCTTCTACCCGTGGACGTAGCTAACGTATTATTAGCGAACCACGTCATTTTCTGTATTATTATTTGTCGATTTCATTATTCTTTTTTGCCTCCGTTGTAACACACTAAAATTAACAGCATTCATTGGTTCTTATTTTTTTATGTTAAAAAGTTTTATTTGAACTATATTCTGTATAAATAATGAATAAAGAACAAACAAATTGAAACTGCTCTTGCACACGCTGTTCCAATCACATAATTAGTGGAAGGTCTGTATTGCGAATTTGAATGAGTTTACAAGTTTTTCTTGAGAAAATAATTATGAAATAGTTTTGTGCAATAAGTAAAATGTTTGAAGCTCGATAAAAATAGGTTTTGTTGCAACCTTGCAAATCATAATAAGACAGTTGAACTCGTTTTGTTAAAAAACTCGAGTAGTCCAAAATAGAAAAAATATGAGCCATGCAACCGGAAATGTCATCATCATCAAGCAATCCCATCTCATAAGTTTTATTTCAAGTGAGTCAACTAGTTGATGGGATATGGCCAACCGATCGGCCCACTAATGCCTAAACGAGCTTGGCTAACGTTGATAGCGGCCACGTGGTTGGCCGGCGAGCCTATTCACCCCAAAGCCCCCGAACCAAAGTCGGGCCACCTCCACGTGGCGCACGAAGGCGAAAGGACACGCCGAGAAGCAGGCTCGCCTCCAAAACCCTAGCCCCCAGAACCAAAGTCGGCGTCACTCCACGTGGCGCGTGATGGTGGCGTCCGCCCGACGATGGAGGACACGCCGAAGCGAGCTTGCCTCCAAAACCCCAGCCCGGAACCAAAGTCGGGCGCCACCTCCACGTGGCGCACGTGAAGCGGCGTCCCGCCCGCCGATGGAGGACACGCCAGGAAGAGCCCGCCGATGGAGGCACGCCCGGATGAAGAGTCGCGACCAATGAGAGATTGAGCACGCGGTAGCAGCTCGAAGATGTATAAATAAAGGAAAATTGACAATAGAAGGGTTGGCAACTTATCGAATACTAAGAGCTTGTAACTACACTCACTGTACTCAAATTATAGTGAAAGTATTGAGAAACACTCCTCCGTGGGCGTAGATCTCATTAACGATCGAACCACGTAAAGCCTCTAGTGTTCTTTGTTGCTTTACATAAATCTCGCACACTCACGTAACTAGATTTATCATTGGCGCCGTCATGGGAACCTCCGAACAAGAAAGCTTCGTTTCCTCTACAACTTAATGGCGAGAACACGCACAACCGCCCGTCACGCGGCAACAACCATGCCGAGGGCGACCGGTGGTCACTCGATGTCGCGGGAAGGAGATCGCAGACGCCGGCGCTCGCACTCGAGGCAACATGGAAAACGTCTCCATACACCTCGGGACCGCCTCCTAACGTGGGGAAGATGCCGACCTCAACGAGGACGAACAAACAACTCATTAGTCCCACGAGGTCCTCGGTCGAGCTGTGACCGAGTTCCTCAACGCCAACCTTGGCGATTCAAAGCTTCTCAACCAGAGGACAAAAGGCGGGCCTCAAGGGCCCCAGGCTGAATACCACGGCCGCCCGAGGTCGCTCCCTCAAAGCGGCCGGTGCCCACCTCGGCGTGATGGCGAGAACGTGCATCACACCCCGGCGTGCGGAGCCGTTCACTGCTGGCGAGCCGCCGCCCCGATCGCGCAGCTGGCCACCGCGGACGAGCCGCCACCACCGATCGCCCCTCGCCATTCGCGGGCGCTCTCCACCTCGTCATGCCGACCAGAGCCGAGCAAAGCGGGAGGAGAAAGGCGAGTCGAACTCCCTCGGAGGGACGATAGGCGCCGCTATCGATCCCCACCCTCCAGAAAGAGATGGCAACGATCTCGGGGTTCGGCAGTGCGGAGAATCATCTCCCTTTCTCCGGAGAAATTCTAGACACACCCCCTTGGCGATACGGGCACCCAATATTCTGCCTACGATGGCTAGGAGACCCTCCGACTTCCTTTTCGCCTACACTACCAACATGGCGAATCGAGGAATGGAAGATTTTCACATGTGCAAAATCTTCCCGAGTCTTGATCTCCAACGCACGACGCCGGTTCACCTCGCTCGCATGAGCAGTATATACCGCTTCAAGGACCTCATGGATCGATTCAAATGGCGCTTCTATCGGAAGATGCCACGATAACCTTCCTCCGACTGCTCACAATCCGCCGAGGCGGGGACGAGACGATGTCGAACTTCGTCTCGAGGTTCATCAAAGAGTCGCTCAAAATTGATGGCAACAACGATCTCTACATCATCAACGCGTTCAAGCGGGATCCGACCCGTCTGCTGAACAAAGAAATCACCGGGAGAAACCAAAGGCGGCGAGTAAGCTTTGGAACTGGTGGACAACCGTCGAAGGAGCGAGTCGGATCGGGAAGAGGAAATGGGACGGCGAAGTCCGAAAGAAAAAGCCGATGACGAAGTCGAGGCGATCGCAGCGCCTTGACGAGGATCAAGAGACCCCTTGAGGTCGGGCTCGGACGCGGCCTGACCACGGCGGCGAGCGCCTCCGCTCAAATCAAGGCGGAAATATTCGAGCTCCACGCCGAGCTCTTCCCAAGCCCCTCCTATGAAAGGAGGATCGAAGAGGTCCACAGAGGAGTATTGTGACTATCACCAAGGGTATGGTCATGATACCGAGGATTGCGAGGAACAGGCTCGCGGATCGACGAACTCGTCAAGGTGGAGCCCTCAAGAAGTACCTCGGCCGAGTGGGCGGAAATAGGAAGCACGGGGAAGAATAACGGCGGCAACAACTATGGACCGACCTTGACGACGACCCGACACAAGCAGCGAGGGCGAAGGTCCCGATGTTATGGAGCGGTGCGTTATAACCGGACTACCCATCGGGCGGCGAGGTCGTCGTTAAAAACGAAGCTCGGAGGCCGCGGCCGAGGAGCCAAAGAACAAGCGACTCGGGGCGGTGAGGACATAGTGTTCTCAAGGAGGACCCGGTACCCAAAATCATGCCGCACGGGGCGCCATCACCATACAGGCCGTGGTGGGCAATAAAACGTCCATCGGGTCTATGTCGACATCGGGGCCTCCGTCGGCATCATCTTCCTGAGCTGCTGGACAAACTCGAGGTAGGAGGTATTCGGTACTCCGCCGTCCCAATTACGGAGCTTCACCCGAGGCGGTCGACCCGAGGCGTCATTACCTTCCGATTCTGCGTGGGGCGGGCTCTGTGTCGGTCACCATGGCCATCAAATTTTTCTGGTCCAGGCCCTCTCCGTACAACATCATCACGGGAGAGATTGGCTATACGCCACCAAGGCCGTCTGTCGGTCTACCCTCACCGTCAAGATTCTCACCCGGTGGGAGTGCTCGGCGTCAGGCGACCAAGCGGCGGCAAAAGAATGCCTACGAGTCTCAACCCAAGATGCGGCCTTGCCCGGGTATAGCAATTCTGAGAACCCTGAGGCCGGCGCCCGGATGACTGACCAAGAGCCCGACTATGCGACGGCGATCCTCGAAGGTCATCCAGTCGGCACCAGGCCCAACCGACATCCGGCGGCATGTCGTACAACCACGAGGAATACAGGGGCGTGTTTGCGTGGTCCCGCTCGATATGACCGAGTGTCGCCCGAGCTCATAACTCATCGCCTCAACATTGACCCGACTACCAAACCGGTCCGTGAGAAGAAAAGAATATTCGCGGCGAGCGGCCGGTCGTAAGGGACGGTGACTCGACTTACGAAGGCCAAGATCTTGTTCGAGGTCGAATACCCGACTGGATGGCTAATCGATCGTGGTCCAAAGCGGGGAGGGTGGGCGCGTAATGCGTCGATTACACCGACCTCAACAAGCATCGCCAAAGATTGCTACCCTCCCGACATTGACAAGAAGGTGGGGCATTGGTGGGCCACGAGATGTTGAACTTCTAGATCTATACAAAGGATACCACCAAATCTCGATGAACCCGGAGGCGCCCCTAAGACCGCGTTCATCGCCGACTTGGCGTCTTTGCGTCGAAAGATGCCTTCGGCTGAAGAACGGGGCTACTTACCGGAGGATGGTGGATGCAACATTCAAAGACCACATCGGGAGATCGTCGAGGTCTCGTCGGCGACATCGTAGTCAAAAGTCGAAAACGGAGGCTGCGCGATGACCTCGGACTATCCTCAAACTCCTCGGTCGGTCAACCTCAAGCTCAACCCCGTAAATGTACATTTATGGTGAAGACCGACAAGTTCACGGGGTCTTTGGGTTTCTCGAGGGCACAAGGCCAATCCCACCAAGATGAAGGCGGTGCTCGACATGCGGTGCGAGGACCATCCGTGAGATCCACAAACTCACGGGTGCCTAGCCGCCTCGTGATTCCTATCTCGAGCCTCCAGAAGCAACTTCCTTCTTTAAGATCTAAGGAGAGCTCGGGACTTACGCTGGCGGGAAGAACACGGTCACCCAGCAGTTTGAAGGAGTACCTCGCCGACCTGCCGACCCTGTCCGCCCCGAAGCAAGATAAACTCCTCTCCCTATATTTGGCCACCTCGGACGAGGCCATCAGTGCGGTATTGGTGCGAGATGAGGAGGGACGACAACTCCCCATCTACTTTATTAGTCGAGCTCTCGAGGACCGAGATGAGGTACACCGGCCCGAAAAGGTAGCACCGGCCTTGGTGAGCATGGCGGCGCCTCGACCCTACTTTCGGGCTCATTCTGTCCGGTATTAAGCGACCTACCTTTGAGACAAGTCTTGTCAAGCCGAGTCATCCGGACGCAGCAGTGGGCATTGGGCTCGGCGAGCACGACATCTCGTCTCCCCTAGGCCGGCCATAAAAGGGCAGCTCCGTGACTTCTGGTGGAAGCCAAATCGCGAGGTCGGCTCTACCGGTAGTCGCCCAACACCCGCCCACGGAGGACTCGATCCCCGCACCGCCCGATAGCGTTGGCGGATGTCGTGGGCGGAGCTTCATGCAAGCAGGCGTGAGCGGGCATTCTCCTCCTCGGCCGGACAATCAAGAAGTGACCTCGCCTCCGGTTTACCTTTCCGACCACCAACAACGAGGTAGAGTATGAAGCGATCTCGGGACTCCGCCGCAAAGGCCGAGTGGACAATGTCCAATCTTGAGATTCGGTCGTGGTAAACCGGGTCTGGCGAATCTGAGGCGAGGAGGACCGAATGAGGCGGTACCGAGAAAGCGAAGGAGATCTTGACCTCATTCGGTACTCCGGTATTCATCGGATCCCAGGCGAAAACAAATGAAGGCGGCGTTCTCGGCAAGTTAGCTGCGTCATCAACAAGTCCACCGGTGGAGGTTCATTCCGAAGCATAGCGAGTCTCACATCGGCATCATCACCGAGATGGAGCCGAACCGGATGTCTCCCATAAAGGCTCACGGAAGATGACGCACTACCTCAAGATCGGTTCGAAGCTAAAAGGCGATGGCGAAATCCGAAGTACCTCATACGCGAGGCGTGCTCACCGAAAGTCCTACCTTCAACCCTCCCGAGGTGCCTCGGTAGGAAGAGGTCGACTACGTGCTCAATGAGATCCACATAGGTCTTGTGGAAGTCACATCGGGTTGCGAGCTCTCTCGAAAGAAGGCGATGAGGTCGGGATATTCGGCCCACCCTTGTTCAAGATTCGGCCGAGCTCGTCAAAAGTGTCAAAGTGCGCCTTCACTCACGGTCAAAAGCTACCCCAAACCGATCTAAGCGACTGCGAGCCCGTGGCCTTTCATGCGATGGGGATCGACATCGTTGGCCCGTTCGACCGAGCAAGGGTCGACCGATACTTAGTCGTAGCCATAGACTACTTCACAAAATGGGTCGAGGCCGAGCCACTTTCGAGCCTCATGGCGGGAGGATTCGGACACCGTGTGGAAGAATATAGTCCGCCGCCGGCATACCGCACGATCTCGGTCTCGGACAACGGCACCCAATTCGTTGACAAAATTTCAGGAGTGGTGCGAAGAGCTCCGGATCGATCAGCGCTTCACCTCGGTCGCACACCCGCAAGCGAATGGTCGGACCGAGGTGACGAACCTGCGATCGTCTAAGGATTGAAGAAGAGGCTGAAGCCGAGCTAAAGGCGATTGGTGAAAATCTCCCCAAGTCCTCTGGTCTTACAGACAACACCTCGGACCTCGCCGGAGAAACCCCTTTCGGCTGGTCACGGTGCCGGGCCGTCATACCGGTGAGATCGGTGCACCAAGCCCGCGCTCTTCACTTCGACCGGGCGGGGAACGAGGAAGACTGCGTACAACCTTGGCGCCCTCGAGGAGAAGCGAGCTTGCCTTCATAAACGAAGCCAAGTCTGAGGGCCAGTCGCGCGGTACTACAACAAAGGGTCAAAGCCTCCGTGCTCCAAGTAGGTGACCTCGTCCACGAAATAATGAAGCCGATGGGGTGGCGTCTTAACAAGCTGGATTCGACATGGGAAGGCCCATACCGCGTTCACGAGGACCTCGGCAAAGGGCTTGGTGGCTCACCTATCAGGTGCACTTATCCCCGAACACGCACATCACTCATTTAAGGAGGTACTTTACATAGCTTGATTTAAAATCGGTATCATGTTAGTCCTTCATTGTTTTGCCAAATACGATGTTGATTACATATTGATAAAACATCTGTTTTCTAATGAATATTTCACTGTCTCGTACATATGTGAACATCTGTTTGGATACACCACATTTAAACCTTCACGAGGGACGCCCTTACGAAGATGAAAATCCCACTAAGTAGAGTGCGCATCTGGACTACTCATTAATTTGAGCGTCTACATGCAAGCATCTGATTACCCATTAAGTTGGGCGTCTACATGCGCGCGACATCGGACCGATCTCGCCAACTTATACCCCTTTATTTGGGAAGATATGCACTCGGTACAAAGTCTAAATGCATTAACGACTACAAACCGAGTTCCAAGCCATATACAAGTCAACAGGGCTTGAACTCGTTTATACCCCTTTATTTGGGAAAATATACATACGTATCTGATATAAATACATTACGATCAAAGCGAAGTCTAAGCTATGTTTGTACCTCTCAAAGGGAAAATATACACTTGACGAGTCTAAATACATTTATATCTACATCAAAGTCTACGCTATACACAACCTCATTCGGCTTCGGGCTCAGCCTCATGGGACTCGAAGCTGCACCAGTGCGCACAAAGTCTCCAGGCCGATGGTGTATGCCTAGAACGAACTCGGTGCCTTCAACCCAGTCGATAAGGCCGGAATCACCACGGCCTACTCCCGAAGCGCTCGGTACGGGCTCGGGGTAGCCGGGACCGAGATTCGACTCGGTCACCGCACCCTCGGGGACACTTGACGGCGCGGCGCCAATACTGGCGGGGAATGGGGATACACCCGAGGTCACACCCCGACCCCCGACCGGACAGGGCCGGAGTGCGACCTCGCCCCACCCGCCGCTTCTTCCCGCCGACCGAGGTCTCGGCCGCTACGCTCTCGAGGATCGCCCCACGAATGATCCGCTCTCAGTAGGACCCATCAGCCGAGCACCCGGCATGATCGGCGTAGCCGCCCTCCTCCGCGGGTTCTTCTATGATCGGACCAGTGGAGCCCGCTGTGGCCTCGCTGCGGGGCCGGGGCATGCGTCGTTTACGGACGATCTCATACATCTCCATGTACTTCACGATGGAGTTGACACAGTCTTTGAACTTCTTGCTGTTGGGCCCCTCCTCATCCCTCAGCACCATACCCTCTGCCGAGAAGCTCGAACTCGATCGTCGACGGATATGGTAGTTCCACCGGCTCGGTGGATTGCCTTCTCGTCTCGTATGCTCCTCCGACACCCGAGCTAGCCTCTCATGATCGATTCAGTCATTCCTCACATCAGTATCAAGCGCCTTGGATAGCGTCGGCGATAAGTCCGTCCCACGGACTTAGTCCCGCGATCCTCAACTTTAGAGCCTCGTTCTCGGCCGGGAGGCGGGCCACTTCCCGATCAGCCTCGTGCAACCTCTTCTTCAGGTCGGCGGACGACGCCGAGCTGACATCCATGGTGACCAAAACTTGGGTCAGCTCGGCAGACCGGCTCCTCCAGAAAAGCACCTCTTCGTCCTTCTCAGCCAAGGCGCCTCGGACCTCTTTTAACAGTCGACAATTCGTGATCGAGTCCAGGCATTCGGTGTGAGATCTGTAAATAAACAAGACAACACACATTTCAAAATGTTGCGTTTATTACTCAAAAAGTGGGAAATTATTACAAGGACCCAGGGTCCTATCGACCCCGGCGGTTCAAACTATTACATCAGGCCCACTGACCTCAGGCCTATTGCGGACTCGCCAACTCTCGATGCTCCTGCGGTTGGCCCCTCCACGGGAGCTCTAACACCGCCTCCTGCTCACCTCCTCCTCCTCCTCCGCCCCGCCCACCTCGGCAAGGAGCTCCCAAGCTCGGGATCTTCGTCCTCCAGACCGGGCGACGACCTCAGCCGTCAGGAGGGTCGAGCTGGACGCAAGAGCCTCCAGCACCGGGAAGGAGCCAACCCCGGAGATCACCCGGGCGTAAGCCTTGTTCAGTTCTCGGAGGTCGACCTCGGTCCACCCATGCTTGACCTTATCGAAGTCAGGCATGGCGATCGCCAGCTTCCCCAGGTGATCTGACACCACCTTCGGCTCCAGCACGGCGGCAAGATCGACAATAAAGGCCGAGAAGCTCTCCGACTCGATTAGCTTCTTGTGAAAGCCCTCAGCAAGGGTCCACAGTCGGTGACCTAGCACCCTCTCGTCCATGAGCTCCTTCTTCGCCCGCCAACTCCTCCCGAACCTCTTGACCTCCCCAGGGCCTCCAGTGCCAAGCCCTCTTCGTGGCGGCCTCGGCAGCCCCTCCGGCCTCAGCGGAGCTGCTTGCGGCTTCGGCTTGCGGCCACGGCGGTCTCAGCATCCGTCCGCGCCGCAGCAAGCTCCCGCTCCAGCGCCTCATACCGGGCTGAGCTCTCAGCGACCAGCCCGACGGCGACTGCGGCCCCAAAGCAACACTGCTGGGGCCCCCATCACCGAGCTCCCACCAAAAAAAGCGGCAAGTTAATCACGGATCGCAGGCGTCACAAATCTAAATGTGGAAGAACTTTTGTACCTCGGGGAGGGTGCGGCCAAGCTTGAGGCGGTACCCGTACTCAAGGCGGCCACGAGGTGAGACTCCGATCTTGGGCTGGACCACTTTGAGGCCCACTCATCATTGGCCCATATTGTCGACCTTCTTGAACCCTTGGTAGGTCCAGCCCGCATCTTCTTCTTCTTGGCTCGCTTGCTCGGCGATCGTGAGCCCGCCTCTTGCCCGTCGGCTTCGCATTACGGAAGAAAGTCGTATTAGCGGACAAAATCGAGCGATATAAGGACTAAGAAGATGGGGATGCCCTCACCCGTCCGGACCCGATCCCGACGCTTCCGCCGTAAATACTCAGCCGGCCTTCTTGGTCTTCCTCGGTGTAACTTATGGATAAAATCTCACCAAAATGCTCAAGCCTCCTCCATACGGCCCGAGGGCTTGATTTTCGGGTCCGCCATCGTCGATGCCCCACTTATACCTCGATTGCCCCAGCCCGCAGAAAGAAATACATATTACGCGATGGGACACTTTGGAGGGCTCTACCTTAAATTTCAGTGGGAGACAGATAGTACACTCCTCCTATGGTCTCGACACTAAAAAGCGCATCAAGACCTCGAAGGAGAACTCCCGGCAATGCCATAGCAAGAGAGCCCTAGCCCACCACCGACCTAATGGAATTCGGGTCAATTGACAAATGGGGATCCGGAAATACTCTTGAAAGCTAAGGTGAATGGGGCGGAGGATACCTAAGACCCGCCTCAAACTATCTACATACACGGTAATAAACCCTCGGGAGGCCATCGCCTATCATTCGGTTGCGGCGGGCACCACCACGCCTCCTCGGGTCCGGTATTCCTTACGACTTCAAAAGTTCCTCGATTGCGAGCCCGACCCGCCACGCCCACCCTCGGTCCATCCCATACCGAGGATACCGGAACCACAGAACCCGATCCCATGGACTTACCGAGCCATTATAACACATATAGTCTTTTACGTCGAGGCGGCGGCGTAACCCGAGGCGAAATAGAACTTTCGAGGCGAGAAGGCGGAGAAGAAGATGAAGAAAACATACTTACTTTTCACGCGAGTATATGGCTCCTTCAACGAGATCGGGGATCAAGTCGAAAATTTCTCGAATTTTATCTCTCAAACAAGGCGTCGAAGGAGAAAGTGAGCAGTTGTCTCGTTTGGCCTATTTATAGGATAAAGGCGCTAAAACCGCCGTTTCAACCGACACGTACTACCCGTGATTGGATGTGGAGTCCACGTGCACACACGGTTCGAGTGTCCAACTACCGCCTGGCGCGTATGATGTACGCTAGCGTAAGATAGACCGCCAGTCTGACCTAGCAATCATCATACGGACCCCGGCATCCTCCAGATGGCGGCGCCTCAGGTCGTACCTCGGCCTTCCCCAAAGAACAAGGAATCGGATCGGACCTCGGCGTCCTATCAGCAAGCCAGCCCTACGGAACGTCTCCATCCAGATCGAACTCGGCGAACCAGCCCCAGTTGGTGCGCCGGGCGCACCTCGACATCCTAGAAGGCGGTCTCTCGGGTCGGACATCCGGCCCACCACAAGAGCAATACCACTCCGGATCGGACCTCGGCGTAACCTACGCAGAGGGTCGATATCCAGTCGGACCGACATCCCGCCAGCACGTCTTTTCCAAGCGGCAGACAATGACCACCAATCTCGATTCGGCACGGATCGCCAATAAACCCTCATGTCAAAAAGACAACACCTTCAACAACAACTTCACCCGAGCACACGCTTTCGGCGGCGCTTTCTTCACTCCACCTCGGCATCACTATCCCCCGACTATTCGGGGGACTATGATGGGATATGGCCCAACCGATCGGGCCCACTACACAGCCCAAACGAGTTTGGGCCTAACGTTGATAGCGGGCCACGCGGTTGAGCCCAAGCGAGCCCTAATCGGCCCAGAACCAAATTCAGCGCCACCTCCACGTGGCGCACGTAAGCGAAAGGACATGCCGAGGCGGGCTCACCTCAAAACCCCAGCCCCGTAACCAAAGTCGGCGCCACCCTCCACGTGGTGCACGTATGGCGGCGTCCACGCCCGACGATGGAGGACACGCCGAAGCAGACTCGCCTCCAAAACCAGCCCCGGAACAAAGTCGGGCGCCACCTCCACGTGGCGCACGTAAAGCGGCGTCCTGCCCGGCCTTACGATGGAGGACACGCCAGGAAGAGCCCGGCCGATGGAGGCACGCCGGAGGAAGAGTCACGACCAATGGAGAGATTGAGCACGCCGGTAGCGCAGCTCGAGATGTATAAATAAAGGAAAATTGACAATAGAAGGGTTGACAACTTATCGAATACTAAGAGCTTGTAACTACACTCACTGTACTCAAATTATAGTGAAAGTATTGAGGAAACACTCCTCCGTGGACGTAGATATCATTAACGATCGAACCACGTAAAAGCCTTGGTGTTCTTTATTGCTTTACATAAATCTCGCACACTCACGTAGATTTATCACTAGTACTTAGTACTACTCCCATCATCAAATCCAAGCTACGATCTTATAATTTAAATGCAACGGTGTTAACTAACGCTTTGAGGAAATGCACGAGGAAAGTCAAATCTCTACAAAATTTATTTGGTACAGAAATTGGGAAAGATCATGAAAGGCAATTCTCCAAGATCCATGCTTCAATCCAGAGGAATCTTTGGACTCACCGTCTTTC
This sequence comes from Salvia rosmarinus, assembly GCA_036937905.1. Taxonomy (NCBI): domain Eukaryota; kingdom Viridiplantae; phylum Streptophyta; class Magnoliopsida; order Lamiales; family Lamiaceae; genus Salvia; species Salvia rosmarinus. Next base: position 80,692,216 of record CM072814.1, on the reverse strand, counting down.
ACCAAAATCAACAGCAAAAAGTTCTGGTAACATTTAAGAACGCTTGATGATTTAGCAAATGTGGATTTCTTACTTGCAAAACCACTGTATTCACTGGAATCAATGATCTTTCTGGATGATTTTCACCGGTCAGTGAGAAACATAATTCAGATAAGAAGTTTGTCGTTTAATTAGGAATACCTTGAAAGAGTTGGTTCACAAACAGTTGCCTTTGTTCACAAATCGCTAACTTTTCGTCTGCCAGACATTTCATTTCCAGAAGAGTACACCACCCTTATTCTTTTGCGAAGATTTTTTGGTGAAAGAGCGGATAATTTCTATTGATGAAAGATTCGATCTTGGAGAATTGATTTCCATGGCCTTTTCCAATTTCTATACTAAATAAATTTGGTAGATCCTTGACTTTTTTTGTGCATTCCCACCGTTACATTTAAACTGTAAGATCGCCACATGACGTTCATCCATGAACGCAGTAGAGGTGAAATACAATCGTACAATAGAGAATCCGACTTGTATCAAATCACTCAGGCTAAAATAAAACACTCCATTTGAAACTGAGATATTATCTAAAATAATAATTCATATGTCCCTCATTTATCCTTTTGGAAATCTTCGATATAAATTTTAATGAAAATTATTTAATGTATTAGAAGTGAAGTAAGTCAAATCCAGCTCTAACCTCAATTCAAGTTTTTCAATTGAGTTGTACGCAACTCGGCTCGAGTATTACACCCCTAGTGACTAGGTCTGTATACGAACCAAGCCAAACCGAATACTATCAAGCTCGAGCTCGACCCATTTAAATTTTATTGGCTCAAGTTGAATTTGAAACTTTAAATTGAGCTCGAGCTTTGTTCGTTGTAAATTTTTGAGTCATGAGTAGCTCAAATTCGGTTAGATAACTACTCGTTTATGAGACATATCCGAACTCGAGCTCAAACTCTGCTCGTGTTCGATTTTGCTCGTTTTCGAGCTCGAACTCGAGCTCGAATTATTAAATTTATAATTTATTATTAGAACTATAATTATATTATTATTAATTATCAATAAAAATATAATTTATAATTTATTATTAGTTTTAGTTATTTAAATATATAAAAATAATTTATTATTTCACATGTTCGTGAACATGTTCGCGAAGTGGCTCATTTGAGTTCAAACCGAATATGTTCATTAACTCATGAACTGAAAATCCCTAAGTTCGAGCTCAATTTGGTTTACAAAAGCGAGCAATTTGAGCTAACTTTTTTCAATTGAGCCGAATAGCTCACGAGCGGTTCGGTTTGGTTTGTTTACACCCCTACTACTAGTGACATAAAAAAGGATTTCTTTAGCTATGAGTGTTGTAGTCTAAGGAGAGACAGAAGGGCAGGGAGAAAGGAGCCCTGTCCCCTTCCAAATTTAAATCTTTTATAAATTTATTTCAATTCTTGTTTATCGGCTTCAATAATGAAGTGGCTCTCAGTCTCAACCACATTTCATGCTTCTCATCCCCACCACTTCCTCAATTCCCTCATGTCATGCTCCCATCATTTTCATCAAACTGCAAATCTTGTAATCATAGCCCACCTTCACAACAACCAAACTACTCTACTCCCAAAAATTTCTACATCCATGCTAGTGTTAATTATTCTCTCTCTCTCTCTCTTTCGGAGTGAAAAAAAATCATTTTAATAAAGGAAAAAGAAGATTTTGCACCTGATATGAAAAGGCGAAAGTGGCAAAAAAAAAAACATTCATTTCTTGAGAGAGAATAGATTGCTTGCTTTGGCATCTTAGGTGAGATAACATCTTAATGCAGGATGATTAGAATAAAAGCACAAATTTGAGGCAACTAAGAAGCATTTGATTCCTCAGCGTTAAGGATGGAGAAAAGGGTTTTCAGGTTTCTCTCATCCAAAAGCATATCTTGACTTTGGTTGTACATAAAAGGACAAATCCTTTTGTTCATTATTGGCATTGCTGATTCACTATAGTTGGACAAAACAGCAAGAAACATGATAGGAACTCAAGCCCATGGGCCTAACACCACCACAAAAACTATCTCAAAGGTGGAGGGATGGTCCCAACTTAACTACCCATCCCCAATTGCTTGCGGATCCGATGATCGTATAAAAACATAAACTTGAATATATACATACGGTGCTCAACATGTTTAATATTAAGAAAATTAAGTTTTCTAGTAATGTCACATTAAGGTCTATTTTCAAGTCTAAAACTTACTCGAGCTCTTGTGGAAGCAAAGATTGACCAAAAAAGGAGTGAAAATAAGGAGCTTAAGTTGCAAGAGACATCCAAAAAAAGAAAACTCATTGATCAGATGTTTTTTCCACGGAAAACGAATGTGATGTGTTTGGTTGACAAAGAAAGGAACCTTTAATTCCTCAAGGGTTGGTAAGAATATGCTTCCACTAAATTTCGGATTTTTGGACAGTGTTTGCAGTTAAATAACTTGTAATAGAATGTTGGGCAGTTAGGTGCCTTACAAATAGGTGCATCATCATCATCATCATCATTATCATCATCATCATCATCTCTTTATAGCTGGACTTTCTGCCTTAGCATTCCTCTTCCCTTTTGTTCTCTTTGAACTTGAAGCCTAATCTCGTTGCAGCAAACGTAGTGCCCTGAAAAAGGGCCGGACAGGCATTTGCATTGTCACATGGACATGAATCATGATCCATGCAGCTGTCTGGTTTGACTTTTGGTTGGTGTTTTGTGTGTTTTTCATTAAATTATTTCTGGAGATATAAGGTTCCTTGAAAAACTGTAGTTGTTGTCAGCTTGAAGAAAGAAAAGACTTATTTTAATGGTTTGAAACTCTTGCTTGAACTGCAGATCAATTTACCCCGTCTGAAGTTGCAAGGCAAAATTAAAAAGATGAAACGAGGATGAAGGAAACCATTTTGATGAGGGTATTGTTTTGCAAGATCCACTGTCCATTGATGTGCTTCTGCAAGCCCCCTCTTTACACTTCAAAGACATTGAAACTGGAAAGTGCTCCACACGTCGTTCCTTCAACAATTTATGCTGTTTCTGGTAAGTCATCGACCGAGGATACTGTCAAAGAAGACGAGCGTGTGGATGCGAAGCATGAAGCTCACACTGTGGTAAAAAGCTGCATTCGGAAGCTGTGTCCTCACCCCGACTTGACTGGGAAGAAAAAAGTGCAGTGGCTGGACCACTTGGGGAAGGAGCTTGCTGAGATCAGAGAATTTGAATCCAGGTGACTGCTTTTTGTCCTGGCTAAAGTTTTCAATTATCTTTTGGAATGTGAATCTTTTAAGAAAATTATTAGCAACAAAATGTTTTGCAAGTTATGAGAAACTTGTTGAGGTTAAAAACTGTGTATTTTTATTTCTCTGAGATCTTCATAACTTGCTTCTGAAATTTTCTTGATGTAAATAAACCTCTCTTCTCAGTGAGTCAGGAGATACCGATAATGAAGAAAGCAGCCGTTGTCTCTGTCTCATTCTCTGAGGTTGATGCTGCCAGTCTCCAACTCAAAATCCTTAATTCGCTTGCTGCAGGAAATATGCTGCGGATATGCTTCAACTCTCAAGAGAGCAGTTGATTCAATCTGTTTCTGGCTTCATTGTTGCCTCATTCGGCTGCTAATTTCTGCTTCTGGTTCAACCAAGAATCTGCCTGCTGTGCTGTGAACAGCGTGTAAGTAATCATCCATCATCAATCGTTGTAACGAAGATGAAATCCTACTGTAATACCATCCAATTTGAATCATTCTAGCCCATCATCTTTTAAATTTGTATACAATTGCAAACTCAGTAAAACAGAATAAATATTCAAAGAAACAAAAAAGCTGTAAAAATATATGAAAAACTGTTGATGAATCTCTCAACTGAGCTAGTCCTATACATAGCAGCCATGATCCAACGACAATGAGCTAGTTTTAGTCGCTTCTAATAACAATCTCTCTCATTTCTTGTTGAATCCGAATAGAGATTTGATGGCGTTGATGGCATTCTCATTGATGAAAGACTCGTCATATTTCTTCATAAGAGGCTCGAATTCCTCTGATTTCCTGATATTCTCAAGGTCAGGATCTGCCCGAATTCTCTGTCAAAAGCAAAGAAATTATAGTCAGAAAGGAAAGGAACTCAAATATGGTACGATGTTGGATTCTGACTGACCTTAAAATCTTCAAATCCTGCTTCCATAGCATCTTTAAGAGCAGATAGTCCAGCTTGTAACTGCATTCAATAGTAAAACAAAGAGGTTAACAATGCCTCAGTACAAAGTTCAAGTTCAATCCAATCTAGAATGCAGCTTCTACAGTAATACTAGTTTAGCAGAAGCAAAATTGACAGATGGAAAATGAGCAAGTCAAGTCACGCCAAAAGTGTCTGAATACGAAACAAAGCAGAACACAGCGTAGTTACCTGATCAAGCTTTGCATAGCAGCAAGCAACGTTGTAACTTGCTATTGAAGCCTCATTCGGATCTGGTTTTGACCCTAATACCGACTCAAATTTCTCCAAAGCCTCTTCATACTTTCCACTCCTACATTTTTGGGAGAAAGGAACAACAATAACAACAAAAAATTAGTGGTTACTGTGTAGAAGATGAACTTTTTTCAAGTTCCTCACTTGTAAAGCTTGAGTCCCTCGCGAAGCTCTCTCTCTCTGCGCTCCTTCTGCTCTTTCTTTCTCAAGTAGTTTTGCATCTGCACCCATTGAAGTTGGTGTTGAAAAGTGCAGCAAATAACTAGTAGTACTACACAAAATCAAAATCCAAGATTGTTGGGGCAGACTCACTTGGATTTCCCTAACTCTGTTGCTAACAACACCAGAATTCCTCTCAAATCTGAGAATTTCCTTTTCTGTCAGCTCACCGTTGTAATCCGTCTTTCCTGCCACACAGAAATAGAAAGATGTGAATTTTTTCAACTAAGAAAACTGCATTTGTTAGATAGTCTTCACCCCAATTTGACAAACAAATATATCTCACCATATCTCTTCTGCATTCTCATGAGCAGTGGGCCAATTCTTTGTCGTATAGTGTACATTGTTCTTCCATATTCAGCAGCAGGCCATATTTCCTCCCCAAAAACTGCACTGCAACATCCCAGCTTCTTTAATCAAATCACTAACCAAGATTACGCTGTACATTATAAACTCAAATAAATCTTGAAGGTTTTAGTGAGAATAAGATGAGATTGTTTGTTACCTGGTAGCAAGGACTCGATCGCCAACTGTGAACTTGCCGGACTTGTCGGCGGATCCTCCGGGTGCAATGGCGTCGATATAGGTCCCTCCATCTCTGCCCTTGGCGAATTTAAGACCGTAAGGCTGTACTACCTCAACCTCGTACTCCTCATACTGCTCCTCTTCTTGCTCCTTGGATATCTGAGAGTCGGTCTCGGATGCTTTGACCATCAGGATAGATGGTTTTACCAATTTAGCATTGCAGCTGAGAAATGAGTTGATCTTGCTTTGGTTGAGCTTCAGCAGGCAGCAGATAGACGTGCCGCTCTGCTGCTTGGGAGATGGAGATGGTCTCGTCGGCAGAGTCGGGGAAGAACACAGAGAAGTGTAGCTACTTGACGCCATGGAAACAGATTCACTCTCTTTCTCTCTTCTCTCGGGGCAAAGAGATAGCAGAGAGTGGAGGAAGACAACAGACTTGTGGTTCCTGAATACCGTTGATATCAGTTTAATTTTGTGAAGCCACGTGGCATTAATGGCTGTGGAAAACCATTAATCAGATTACTACACTAACATACGCTATCTAGTATGCTAACTATCCACACAAATATTCTATTTAAACAAGACAGATTCTTGATGGTTCATTGTGAGTCAACCCTTTATATGTAGCAAGTTTTATGATTTTTTTAAAACTTTTACAGTTTAACATTTTCAACAAATTAACAGTTTATATACCAACTATTTTAATTGAACCAATTCTATACACAACCGGCACAAATTTGGATAAAATGAAGTTAAAAATAGCTAACATTTTTGTCAATTTCATGTTTGTAAATGAAAGACTTGACATTCGAAATGACACTTTTTGTTTACTTCCTAACTTGGCAAATTGATACACAAACTGAACTAACAGGACAGTAGATTGTATTATTTATTTGGAACAAAACAATTGAATTTAGCAAACACATGAATCTATTGCACTGGTTTAAATATCGAATTGCAGGGTTTGTTACATGCCACGCCGCATCCAAAACCTAAACTTGGTGGACAAACAATAGTCTTCACTCTTTGTCACCTACAATTTGATCAATAACGTTCTGCAAAACTCACGATCTAATATAATCCGCCACCACAGCTGGAGCTTCGACATCACCAGCACTACCCCTCTTCATCGATTCGCTTAGTAACCATACCCTGGAATCAACCACAATGTCAACGAAATTAGCCATTGCCTCTCTTACCAGAATCACAAAGAATAATGTTAAGATCCGGCATTACCTGAGTTGTCCATCGGGTTTCCTGCCACAACTGGCTCAGCCTCCTTGATCTCCACGACAACACAATCAGACATCAAGAATGTCTTCGCCACTGAAGATGCATGCTCCAAGCAACACCTCACCACCTGAGTTCAACATAACAACCAAATCTATCATTTTCCAACTTTATCACAAACAAGAATTGAAGAAAAGAAGTGTCTTGATGAAGAAGTAGTCTAAATTAGTCAAACTGCAACGAAAATAACAACATTCTCAACCACACATAAAATGGTTAATCAGATAGGTATTAGGACTAACTTCATACTAACATTCATATATTTTTTATGTCCTGCATATTGGAACCTTTCGACTACAAGAAATCATACTATCCCACAATGAGAGGAGGTATATATTCAGCGAGACACCTACCTTAGTCGGATCAATAATTCCAGCAGCCATGAGATCTTCATACTGTCCAGTAGCGGCATTGTATCCAAATTTTGGGTTATCACTTGACAACACCTAAAGATATAAAAGAATTCAGTCGCCCAGTTGGTTTTTATATACACTTGATTGTGAGGATGATTTTCTCTACCCTCTAAAAGCGTGTGCAGGTGAATGTATGCAAATGGCAAATATTCACACACCTTTTCACTAACAACACTACCGTTAACACCGGCATTCTTGGCTATCAATTTCAATGGATAACTCAAAGCTCTTTTGACAATGTCTGCTCCAACCTGCAACCAGATAAGATAACCCATCAGTTGCATTTCTAACACATTGCAATTTGTAACAGTAAGCATTCCAGAGCTTTAGAATGTCATGGAATTGCCTAAAAGTTATATTATCAACCAGAACCATCCGAAAATAAACTTTAGGTAAGGTTTTTTACCTTCTCCTCAACATTTTCAAGAGTTTCCTTGATAGCATCAACTTTGGATGCAAGCCTCAATAACGTGCATCCACCTCCAACAACAATTCCTTCCTCAACAGCAGCCTGCAGCAACCAAGAATTTCATTAAAACCTCTTAACATTCTCCAGAAACAGAGGAATATGACCTTCAGAGAGCTAGAGTCCTAGTTACTTACCTTAGTGGCATTGAGAGCGTCTTCCACTCGAAGCTTCTTCTCCTTCAGCTCTGTTTCAGTTTGTGCTCCAACCTTCAGACAGCAGAGGTGCAATGATTTAGATGATTATAGAAACAATAACATACATCATAAAGATAACAGAACTGAGACTAAATTACCTGAATTACAGCAACCCCTCCTGATAGCTTTGCAATTCTTTCATTTAGTTTTTCCTTCTCGTAATCTTGATCAGCCGCCTGCTCAAAAGTGATGCATCATTCAGGAGCTTTAGAAAACACAAAATATAGACCAAACCTGATATGTTGATGCAAAAATGAGGCAGAAGTTACACACCTCAATGAGGTTTCTTATTTGAGAGACACGTTTGTTTACAGCATCCTGAGTACTTCCATCCCCAACTATTGTGGTGGAATCCTTAGTCAAGACCACCTTAGCAGCATGGCCCAAAACTTCCTTGTCAGCCTTGTCTAAAGTTAGCCCAACTTCCTCCCTGATCACAGTTCCTGTATGCAGAAGGAAATTTCCTCTAGTAACAGACAAGTATGCAACGAGTACAAAAATCATGCAAAGCAAATCATTTCCAAAATATCAGCAAAGGAAGTTTAACAAAATAATTACCTCCAGTCAAAGTAGCAATGTCATCAAGATATTGACTCTTTCTCTCTCCAAATCCAGGAGCTTTAAGAGCGGCAACTTTCAGCGCCCCCCTCAGCTTGTTCACAACAAGAGTTCCTAGAGCTTCTTGTTCAATATCTTCAGCGATTATCAACACGGGGTAACTACCTCTGATGGCATCTTCCAAGACATTTATCAGATCTCTTGCATTCATTATTTTCTTGTCCACAAGCAATAACTGCAGGAGCAAATCCATTTGTTAGTAACAACAAATTTTTCATACTCATAGTACATATATTTGACGTTTTGCTAGATGATAAATATGATTACCTTGCAATTGTCATATTCAACAGTCATTTTCTCACTGTCAGTTACAAAGTAGGGAGAAATGTAGCCACGGTCGAACTGCATTCCTTCAACAACATAAAGATTGTTTTCTGCACTTCGGCCCTCTTCGAGAGTAACCACACCTTTTCTACCAACTTTGCTCAAAGCCTCTGCTATCATATTTCCCACTTCATAGTTGTTCCCTGCACTTACAGCAGCAACATCTGCAAGTTCACTATCTTCGACCTGCAAGTTTCACAATATTTCATCATAACATTGCATAAGAAGCAACAGCATACAATACAGAAAGTTCATGCACGTGTAGCTAGTTAAATATCAAGATTGAAAGGTGTACCTCTTTTGAGATCGCTTTCAGTTCAGCAACCAGTGCTTTGGTAGTCTTTTCGATTCCTCTAGTGATAAGGACAGGATTAGCTCCAGCTGCAACTACCTGAAAACAAGGTGAATCCATAACATATAAACATTTCTGATGTGAGACATCACTGCCAGCAGCATAAAGACACCACAAACCTTAACACCTTCTGCGATAAGCCCTTGTGCAAGAACAACAGATGTTGTTGTCCCATCCCCAGCCAGGTCGTTTGTCTTGGCAGCTGCTTGTCTTACCAATTTAGCTCCGATATTCTCAACTGGATCTTCCAATTCAACCTATATCAAAATCAATAAAGTTGCAGGCATTAAATTGATTTACCATAAGTCCATGACAAAACAACAAAAATTCAAGGTGTAGATAATTGTGGTACCTCTCGAGCCACAGTAACCCCATCATTGACGATTTTGGGGGCACCATACTTGCTTTCAAGAACGACGTTTCTTCCCTTGGGTCCAAGGGTGACACCGACTAGATCCGCAAGTTTGTTAACTCCAACCTGACAACAATTGAACCAACCTTTAATAATCACCTTAAGAGAAAAATAACGTGTCAACAGAAAAGGTTCCAAATATGCAGGCACCTGAAGTCTCTTGATCGCTGAGCCATCCTTGTTGAAGTATAAGTCCTTGGCAGCAGCTGTGATCTGAGAGGGGCGTGATTTGCGGAGAACCATATTCTTTCTCCTCCCAAGCGAAGTAGCGGATATAGATGCAAGAGACGACAGCCTACTAGATGAAACTGTCATTTTATCATCAAGCACCCTGCAGCCGGGGGCAGCCAATGAACCGACTGAGGATAGGCCAGCAAAAGTTGACGCCATTTACTCCTTACACCTACATCAGCAACAAAGAGTTGAAATCAGTAAATTAGAGAGAGCATCACATATAAATTGCAAATAGACAACTGAATTACATATCTTAGATAGATCAGATTACAAGCAAATTCTCTTTGAGTCTTGCAAATGTAGTTACAGTTTCAATAACAAACAGTGAAACGTAAGATGCCTTTCCAGTTTTTTGCAAAATTCAAGAATTGGATTCACTTCAACAAAAACAAACTCAAAATATCCATCCCAACCAAGACACGCATCCAACAGAAATTCTGGGTTTCACAGAAAATAAAATTTTAATCGAAAGACGGGCAGAATTCGAAACTATATCATCGGTTGAAAAGCAATACTAGTCAAGCTTGAGTTAATAAGCAAGAAGCAGAGGCGCGCAATACAACAACAATAGACATGACCATAAAGGTGGCAAGACCGCAGTTTGACACAGCACAGCATTAATCCACAAACATCACAAGAGAAAAATGAGAAGAGAGAGAGCATATTAAAGTGAAGCAGCTCACCGGAAATTGAAGGAAGATTGGAAAATGAAGGCGAGGTTGGCAACGGATGAGAAGAGGGTTTATCCAGAAGCAGACGCAAGTCGTAGATGGGTCGATTAGGTTTTTAGTAGGAGTGAGTGTGAGGAAATCAAAGGGGTAGCTCACTTCTTGAAGTTTCCACTTGATATCGGCCGTCGGATAGCCTCTGTCGCGGAGAGGAACACTCTAGAACCTCTTCAGTCTTCACAATATGTATGGTACCCCACGGAAATTTCTCGAGCATCCAACTAACCACAACAAAACTGTATTCTTTGTTAAATAAGAATTAAAAAGTACCAACTTATATACCCAACTATCAAAAATTAAATACATTCATATCCAAACTAAAAATTAACTACACCCTATACCCAAACCTATTAAAAACTATATTCTCGTTCGAAAACAATCAAAATTTGCGAGAACAACACGTTGAAAAATTTGCGTAAATTTTGCAGACGTCTTATCTATTCTTTTTTAAATGCGAAATGGAATCGATTCCTTTTTGTTTACGTGCTAACATTAACTCTCTTAAAACCATCCACATTCACGCATTCAAATTCTTCTTCAAAAATTTGAAAACTCACCCACATTCACGATTCACATTCATTCAAATTCTTCTTCAAAAATTTGAATTTCGTTCTTCATAATTTTCTTCAATTTTCATTCTCATTCGTGAATTTCGATTTGTATTTCCATTACCATTCCCATTCCGTCGAAGATAAGAAGAGACGTGAAGAACAAGAGGTAACGCCAAAATAATTTCATAAAATTGAAGTTTCCGGTGGGATGTTTCCGGTCGACCGGAGAGTTTTATTTGAATTTTTAATAATTATGTATTAACTCAATTTTCTAATAATTAGGGTTTTGCTTATTCGAATCGAAGAAGGAAGTGAGAATATTTGGTTGCTTATTCGAATCGAATAAAATATTTGGTATGTTTTATGTTTTCGCCATATTATTTGCTATAAATATAGTTATCGATTTTACGATTTTTGTTTTGATATGTTAAGATGATTTTGATGATTTTGATTTTTGTAAGATTATAATAATGTTTAGGAAATATAGGAAATATTTTGTTGGTTATTGTTGGTTTTACAAGTTTCGATAGGAAATATTTTAGATTTATATGTGGAATGTTGAAATTTGAAATGATAAATGTTGGTTTTACGCAAAATTGAATTAATTTGTTGTACCAATTGAACTTTCCGATCGGTGAAGGCTTCTCGATCCAATGGGAGAAGCCTTCACCGATCGGAAATAGGTGAACTCGATCGGAAACAACAATTGTTTCAATATATTTGTTGTCTCCGATCGGAAAGTAGGTGAATTCAAAATTGAATTAATTTGTTGTACCAATTGAACTTTCCGATCGGTGAAGGCTTCTCCGTCGTGGGAGAAGCCTTCACCGATCGAAAAGTTCAATTGGTCGATCGAGACAACAAATTAATTAGTTATTAATATTTAGTTATTAATTGAATTATTTAATTTTCTAATTATTAGTTATTAATTGAAATTATTAATTGAATTTTGTAATGATGCGGTATTAATTCAATTATTAGTTATTAATTGAAATTATTAATTGAATTTTGTATAATTAGTTGTTAATTATTAGTTATTAATTGAAATAATTATTAGTTATTAATTGAAATTATTAATTGAATTTTGTAATGATGCGGTATTATTTTCAAGGCAATATGTCGCATTTACGGTATGTTTTCGTGTGAACCCTTAGTATGTTTACCTTAAATATATTTTGTAATTGAGATTGGATAAATGTTGGTAGATGTGATTGAATAATATGATTGTATATGATTGAATATGAGTAGTTGAATTATGTTATTGAGATTGGATAAATGTTGGTAAATGTTATTGAATAATATGATTGTATATAATTGAATATGAATTATGTTATTGAGTATGTTAATATTGTTTATAGCTTGTATGTTTCGAGATATCCGTTTTGGAATATGATTGAATAAATAGCGTTTATGGTATATGATTGAATAATATTTCATTTATGGTTTAGAATGGTTAAATTGTATTACTTAATTATGGCGATTTTGATAGGTGATTTGTAGTTCTAATTATTTTTATATTTGTATGATAGGATGTTTATTGATGCGAATTATATACAAATGAAATAATTATTGTAGTAGTTTGTTGGTTTGTTAGACGTTGTGTAATATGTGACATTGATATAATTGTAGGTCGATCCTGTTTTCTTGAGGCCTACCACGATAAATGTGGTGGCGGATGTAAAGACTTATTATAGGATGATTATTTTAAATATATTAAGAATGTCTTGCTAGATAAGGCGTGAAGAGTTGGTAGATATGTTTAGGGGTTGCTTTGGTCATCGATTGATTGAACTCCGGCCTAAGTCTAGTTTTCTTTGCACCATTTAGTCTCCGTCGATAGAGCCTACGCATCCGGAGATGTATTTTTCATCAATGGAAGATATATATGTTTTCGATTAAAGATTATGCTCTAGTCACCGCCCGCATTTGGGTCATCATCATTTGATCCCACACTGACTACGACTTGAGCGACGTTGAGGTCTATAGTCTTTTTTATGGGCACACAGTTACATTACGTAATCTAGTAGATAGATTTTGTAGTAGTGATTTTAGTGATGATGTAGATCTTCGTCACTATTTACGTGTGGCCCACGTTATTACCCTCTATGGGTTCGTATTTGGATACGATACGGGGAAGATAATAGGCGATTGGGTTTGGGCATTGGTTAACGATCCGAGGCGTTTGCCGATTTCCGTAGGCCTACGGTTACCGATATTGAGATATTATACGACGCAGATGTCAACCTAATGCTCAATACCACTTTTACGGACCATCTGGGCACTATATGCTTGGTCACCGAGATCATACCAGCTTGGGAAGTATAGTGGACGACATCAATCCCACAACAGATCCAGAGTGTTGAGGTAGAAGTTCAAGAGTAGCTCTCACCCAGACTTCTGATCACTTTTGAGCAAGAGGTATTGAATTTTATTATAATTTTAAATCATGTATGAGGTATTGTATTTATTAGAATATTAAATAACATCTTTCAATTTATTGTAGGTCGGTTATCATCTCACATCCATCGAGCGGGACTCATTCGAGGTTAGCACAGCCATTGGGTGTCCATCTCACACCCCTCTCCACTCGGTGTGAATTTTGTTATACCGTCAAATCCTTTGAGGAGGGACTACAGTTCCGCTCTCGTCGTGGTGTGTCTCATCCACCGGAGGTGGATGAGCCTCGACGAGACGCCGAGTTTCGGGAGGCTCCACGGTTTGTTGAGGATCCCGATCTTCGTGGTCTCCATCGAGCAGAGCCTCGAGCCTTCACCGCCGATACCCGGCCGGAGGACATCGCCGGTTGGGTTCGTTGAGGTTCCGGTTGTTGATGAGCTGCGGCCATATGTGGATAGCCGTCCATCCGCTGAGAGGCAGGATACGGGAGAGGCACTGTGGAGGCGGCTTCATCGAGGTGGTGGTCAGCACCCGTGCGTCTTAGTTCGCCGATCGTCGTTGGATTCGAGAATCTATCCGGAATCTGTCCGGAGGGGAGGAGAGAGCGGTCAACGCATCGAGAGGTCTATCGAAGACAAATTTATTCCAAAGATAAAGTGGTTTGAAAACCTCTTAGAGAAGACTCGATGTGGTTGCACACATAGGGATGATACTGCCACACATGCACCTCATGTCCCACCTCATCCGGCGGCGGCGACGAGAGGTGAAGATCGAGACCACATCACCGCCCGGTCCAGATGTCCCTCGAGGCGGTGGACATATTGAGCCTACCGAGGCAAAGACCGCATCGACCAGTGATACCCTCCCGCTACTCACCGGATCCATGGTACCGATCCCGAACTACATCTCATCATTCCATGATGGGACCGGACCTATTTAGTGATCGGCGCCTCAGACGTCGTGAGAGCAGACTTTCGAGCCCGTGCAGCAGCAGTTGGAGGAATGTAACTATTAAGTCTCATATTCGCGATTTATAATATTTCATTATATTTGTTATGTTTTTCATTTTCTAAATTAAATGTTTGTAGTTCGGGATCCGGAGAGGTGAGCAGGCACGGAGACCTTCTATCAGAATGAGGTCACCATACGTGAATAGCCCGATGCCACGTCCATTATCCGATGATACATTGATAAATTACCCGTTTCTTGAACACAAATAAGGCAATGGTGGTTGTTCTGGTCTCGATCGACAAGTCCAGTTGCATTTTTCGTGAATATCGAAATGCCGAGAGGCGTTTTGATGTTCGGCACGCGTTTTATACAATATGCTTCGCTTTTTTAAGTACATCTACTTATATTGATATGTATCCCTAAAATAATTTTGCGGTCGTCGATCTATTCATGGTGTATTTGAGGATGAGACTCGATGGGATCGACGTATTGGATGGGGTGGATTATCAAAACACAATCATCCTCGATACTAGTTTTTCGTAAGTCTTTAATACAATCAATATATAGTATATATGTGTAGTATCTCTAATTACTTAATTTTCAATGTTGAATAGATGTTTTTGTAAAATTCATGGTCCGAGGTACACGCAATGCTTTCGTCCTACATTCAAGACCCGCGTGAGGCACCATTGATCATGACCCCTGAGAGCATTGCTTCTACATGGCAGCCACCAGCGCATTGGATAGCAGTTGTCCTCGGCATGACGGGTTATACATCATGGTTACGTGCCACGCAGGTAACCTTATTTAATATAATAAATATTAATTTATCTAAATGGTTACGTGTCCTTGTTTATTTTATCTAAATATTAATTTTATAGATCATTATCCTTGCGCCATCGAGCGCGTTTCGTGATAGTACGCGTGGATATGCACTCGGTCATTCGTCTTTGTTTGACTCGCGATTTGGAGGATGGACCGGATCAGTGGATGCGAGGATGATGGACTTCGTGCCCCGACTAGATTATTGCGGCCGTTTCTTCTCTTCACTAGATGGTTCGAGGCTAACTCCCACCGAGATACCACCATGGAATAATGATGCGGTTATTACACGATTGCCTCTTGAGGTATTTGACTGTGAAGACGATTTGGTGATGGTCCATTTGCGTGCATGACCGTGGAACGTCTTATTTCGGTTCACCGAGCATCGAATGGGGTATGTCTAATGTTGTAGCATATAGACATAAAGTAGGTGGAAATATATATGAGATATGTGATCCATATAAGAGGCCGGAGGAAGAGGAAGAGGAAGAGGTAGAAATTAGCATGTCTTGGTATATTGGTATGTATTTGTATATTGGTATGTATTGGTATATTGGATGCAAATGGATGTTCATATTATTTATCGAATATTTGATTATCGATAGTTATTAATCCTCGTGACAACAACTTAGTATTTAACTCGAAGCTAAGATCGTTGAATGAATTTGTGTCTTGTTTTTGAAGAATCATAGCTCAATGAAATAAGTATTACATAACTGTGTAAAATGAAACAGACGTTATTCGAACAAACAAACAAACTCGTGAAGATCAAAGTTTTTCACCGCTATTCAAACAAACAAACAAACTTCATCGCCAAGCTTCTTCTTTTTCTTTTTTTTGATAAAAGATTAATGTTTTAGTTAGTGAGATATATATGTGTTACGACGGATTGTTGATGTTTAGCGACGGATTTTTCCGTCATTGTCGCATGTTTTTTCTAGTGTCAATTCAATTCAATTCAATTTGATTAAGTTAAAATAATAATAATGTTAATAATATCTTTACATGAATGTTTTCTTTCATTACAATGTCACTCGTCTCGGATAAGTAAGGACACTTCCGACGCTGTATGAGATTCATTACCACACAAGCTACATGTCCGTAGTGCACGACTTCTACTACTCGATCCCACACGTTGGATGACGATATCGACCCACTTTCGCCCACCGACGGACTCTATTAGGAGGCATAAGCGTAATTCCAAAGAACATCGGAGGAAGCAGGTCCAAGTAGACCGTGGTGAACAGATTGATCCGATACGGTATGCTTGCTAGCTTTGCAGAATGATAGTACTTCACATAGTTAGATATATGGTGACCTTTATGACTAAAAATTTATATAATCAATTATATGTAAGTGAAATCAATTTGATCAAAAATTAACATAATTAAACTTAAATTGTACCATATAGTCAAGTGAGATGAGAACACGGTATCATATCCATGTCCCACTCCAAACACGCACACGATTGCGTGTTGAGATTGACTCGAATGTTTTGCTTCCGTGCTTGACTTTGAAAGTGGAGTCGATGAGGGCACTACATCGTATCTGCGTGATAGTTCCATTGATACCATCATCTTACGCGTTGCTTGGTCAATTCACCCGCGCACCTCTTTTGCCGCTCATGTCTCTCATCGAACCATTTTTCAGAATGTGACGGATTGCCTCAATCATTGAGCAAATTGGCAATCGTCTAGCCCACAATATTCGAGAATTGAATGATTCGGCAATGTTCGATGTCATAAAACCGTAGCGCCTAACGGGACACCGTGATCAGCCCACGCACTCCAACCTCCACCAACTTGGTATATGCGCCACTACCATCGGCCTTCACGAGACTTTAACATAGCCATCGCTTTTCAAAGTGTGCATCTTGCACGCATAAGCGGCTTTCGAAATAACTGCGGATGGTTGCCCAAACGGGTGATTTTTTTCAGAGATGGTAGTAGCATAATCCGTGTGTTGCATCGTGGTGACACACTGACCGCGTTCATTATCGACATGGGCATACAAACAATCAACATCTCGGATTTGATCCATAGCGGCTTGTAGTCGAGGCGAAACCAAGTCCATGAGACATCATTCTCGATCGGACCAATTCCATAAGCTAATGGAAAACTTGCTCGTTGTCAGTCCTTTATCACGGCGAATAATACGCCTTTATTGCGGCCCTTCAGTGCGTGCAGTCGACTACAATCACGGGTCGGAGGCACAATGTACGCCTAACTGCATGAACCGAGGGCGACAAAGAGGTGACGGAACCGACCATCGATCCAATATCCAAGTCACCATCGAACCGGGATTGCTCATCCGTAACATATGCAGATAACTCGGTAGTAGTGAAATGATTCTTCATGTCCACCGTATATCATCTCGATCGCCTATTACGGCTCGCATTGCTACATCAGTATGTAACGTGTACACCGTACTCGCCGCAAATCGGCCATAATGGACCTCGGCTTTAGCACTTCACCGTCTTCGCGTATTTTTCGTGATATGTATGTTGCAATTACACGAGCATTAACCTTCCTTACTCCGATATTCACTGGGTTACGTGCAAGTATGTATAGCATCAAACTTGCGGACAAACCAAAATCCACCCTTGCGATGCACGTAGTAGAAAAGGACACCGATTATGATATCGACATTTGAATGTAATCCTCGAATTATCGGATCGAGGAATAACAAATTCTACCGACGTTCCAAATGCCATGCCCCACGGATATCTTGATTCACCCTGGCGTCGAAGATGGAACCTTCGCTCACTCGTCGGGTCTGGAACCGAGTCCGGAGGACGAGCAAAGAGATTAAGCAAGCATCATGAGGAATAACAGGACTAGCAGTTGCTCATCTCCTCAACTTCTTCGGCTTCAGGCCTCTTACGTGCTCTTGCGTGTTACTCGCATAATCGTAGAGAAGCTTCCGAATCCACCCTCTCGACGGATCCATGCGTCAAACTCTACAAATGAGCCATAGCTCACCAAAGGCACTCGCGATCTTCTTCCTCTTCATCCGACTGCTTTCATCTTCTTCTTCTTCAACGTAGTCGTCGTGATCGCCGTCCTCAACAAGTGTATCAGCCCGGTTGTGGTTGCGGATATGTTGGGAAATGTAATTCTGGATGGATCCATGTGTTGCGGCATATATTGAGATGTATCGATCAAACCAATCGATGATGTAAATTGTTGTGTCAACGACGATCGAACGATATGTTTTGGGAAGTGTAGTCATATGTTGGCGAGGATGGTATCTCAAACGAAGGTCTATATAGTTCTTGCTCGATTGGGATGTGTCGGCATCGTGAGTCACATAGACCTCGCTTGGGCATCATGAGCCAATCGAAAAGTTGATCATCATTACTCAAAAGTAATTTGATAATTCTACCACCCGAGATCTCGATAGATAATGCGGTTGGTAGGTTGTACTCAACAATTTCCCAACATAATTTCATTAATCATCTCTATGAACTCCCGGAAAATTACATTGTCCATTCGAACAAATGCATTTGATGATACCCGCCAATGTAACATAAAGAAGGATCCCACCGCCTCCATATCAAACAATAATGCTCTTCCATCCCGACATCTATAACAAATACAAGATTACATTAATGTAAATATACGATCTTAACATGATTTTTCTAATGTCTTAATGTTTACACTAAAATTATCGCTACAATAAGAAAAATAGCAATCTAATCTAAGTCTAATTAAACGAATTATGCCAAAGAATTATCTAAACGAATTATCCAATAATTATAAATTGCGAAACAATCGAATTATCTAAACAAAATAATAATAAATCTAAAGATATTTGCTAGAATTTAAACAAAATAATAAATTGCTCGAATTATCTAACAAAATAATTCTAAAGATAGTATTATAAATTGCTCGAATTATCTAACATAATAATAAATCTAAAGATAGGAATAATAAACAAAATAAACAAAATAATAATAACAAATCTAAATAAAACTAAAGATAGTATTATAAATTGCTCAATTATCTAAACAAAATAAATCTAAAAATTTAACAATAATAAATCTAAATAAAACTAACAATAATAAATCTAATATCATAAACAACAATAATTGGAAGATTATCCTAATTGATTTCATTTAAAATTAATTGATTTCATTTAAAATTAAAACAACAACAATAATTCAAGATTATCCTAATAAATCTAAAATTATCCTAACAATAATTCAAGATTATCCTAATAAATCTAAAATTATCCTAATTGATTTAATTTAAAATTAATTTCTAAAACAAAAATCTCTCTCCGATCGAATAGTTTCATGTCTCCTATCGATATTTCCTTGTTTCCGATCGGCGGAGACATCAATTAATAATTAGTATTAAATTCATTTGATAATTAGAAGATTCCGTTAAAATAAGCTCTCCTATTGAAAATAGCTCTCTCCGGTCGACAATCAAGATTCCTACGAGGAATCGTTAATTTGATAATTTCCGTGGACCAATTTTATGTTTTCGGAATGAATAATTAATTTAATTATGTTTACAGATCAATAAAAAATTAAATTATATTAAAATCCCTCTCTCGATACGACCAATTCCTTGATTCGATCGTAGGAATCAAGGAATGGTCTAATCGGAGAGAGGGATTTTAATGTAATTTAATTTTTAATTCATTTATGATTTTTTAAAACCCATAAAATCATTTATTTATCTATTTTTCATATAATTCCTTTAATTCATCGATTGGAGAGGATTCCTTTAATTCATTTATTTTTCATATAAAAAGCCATAAAATCGTATAAAACATCTAATTTCATCTAAACTAATTATATGCTATATAATTATAAATAATTATCTAAACGAATTATATCGAATTATATATACTAATAATACAATAAAATCCAAACACTAAACAAATTATCCAATTAATTTAATTATCTAAATTATATATACGAATTATGCAATAAATTCAAAACACTAAATGAATTATCCAATTAATTTAATTATCTAAACGCAATAATTTATCCATACCAATAAACAATAATAAATCTAAACAAAAATAACAATAATAAATCTAAACACAAATTAATATCATAAACAACAATAAATTCAAAACACGTCGAAAATAAATAAAAATTGAATAACTTACTTGTTGAGACACATTTTTGGGTTGTGGATCGAAATGAAGAACTAAAATTAGGAGAGCAAGAGCAATAGCAATGTAATGAAGAACGAAAATTGAGGAAGCGAAGCGATAGCAATTTGTTGGATTTGTATTTATTCTTATCGAATTGTATAAATAGGAGAATTGGTTCAATTATTGGTTTACTTTTCGCATTTATTTGTCTTCTTCAATTTTTCCGCAATTATTTGTCTTCTTCAATTT
This sequence comes from Salvia rosmarinus, assembly GCA_036937905.1. Lineage (NCBI taxonomy): Eukaryota > Viridiplantae > Streptophyta > Magnoliopsida > Lamiales > Lamiaceae > Salvia > Salvia rosmarinus. The sequence goes on along the minus strand of CM072814.1, from coordinate 80,671,890 downwards.
TTCGCAATTTTAGTTGTAATTTATTTGTCTTCTTCAATTTTTACGCAATTTTAATGTAAGCTTTTACTTTTCGTAGTACTATTTTGTACACTATTAATTAATACGGTAAATATGAAGGATAATTTCAATATTAAATATTTCAAAATTCATAAGTTGTGTTATAATTTCAGATTTCAATATTTTACAAAATTTCCATAGATTACCTTTAAATATTAATTTAAATATCATACATTCAATTTAAATTAATTAGCCTTGTTTCCGATCGAAAAATCGTTGATTTTGATCGACCTTTGATGTTACCGGTCGTAGGAGACATGAATTAATAATTATTATTAATTTCATTTCATAATTCTCTCTCCGGTCGACCAATTTCAACATGAATTAATACTAATTATTAATTCTTTGATGTTTCCGATCTGAATTAATTAAAATTGTATTAAAATCTCATCTCCAATGACCTATTCAAAATTTGAATTTTAATTAAATCCTCTCTCCTACGATTTTAATTAATTCCTCTCGGTCGAGATGCATCCAATCGACCTATTCAAAATTTGAATGTTTAATTAAATCCTCTCTCCGATCGATTTTAATTAAATCCTCTCTCGATCGAGATACATGATTTAATAATTTAATGCTTTTAACATAATTTAATGATATCATTCATATATAAAGTAATTTAAAATAATAATAATATCCAATACTGTGAAAATAATTTCCCAATCATTTATTGATTTGTTATGTTTTGAGTCGGTGTTATGTCATTTCACCGACCAAACCAATGAAACTCACTAGAAATATATATTAAAAATATAAATGGGTATGTTGTGTATTGATTTTGTAAAATGGGCGTGAATTGTATACACTTTTAGAAATGTGTGTAGTTTGATATATTTCCCAATTAAAAATACATTCTCTATTTTTCTAAAATACCAACATCGTTGCCAACTTGCCAGTATATATTTATTATTTTAATTATAAAACTATCAACTTATTAAATCATTTTTTGGGGCTCTTAAAATCAAACCGCCACGTTCTTTCATTTATATTAAAGGGAATTGCATTTGTAACATTTATTTCTTCAATTAAAGTAAAAATATATATGGCAAATGTTTAGATAAAATATTATAAAAAGATCACATCTTTCAATCATCTAAGTTTTCTTTATGCCCTTTCAAAAGGAAAAAAGAGTTTCATTAAGCTAAATAAGTATCATATAGTACGGTACAGTACTCGTCTCACATGAAGGTCAACGTTTAAAATTTTGTTCCTTTTCCTACTCGGCAAAAATGTTGAATAATTTATAAATGAAACTATCTCTTAGATAAGAATTAAGATTCGATAATTAGATGGATTAAATAAGATCGTATGATTCATAAATTATTTGATGATAAAAATAGTCAAATCTCTAAATTTTCATTATTTGGATCTTTCACAATTTATTTTTCGTTATTTATATAATTCATGTTGTTGTTCATGTAATCGTAATTCTTGTATATGCTATCACATTTCAATTCATTGTTATGTTCATGCAATCAATGTTATTGTGCATATAATCGTAGTGATTGTGTATATGAGAACAATTATCGTAAATGAATATAAAAATCCTTTTATAGGATTCAACGATTACCATTAAAATTTCCGGATAATGATCGTTAGATTATAAAAATGAATTGACCATATTATTTTTAATTCTCAAAAAAATTGGAGTTCTTATTTGATCAACTCCCATTTTATGTATGTTTAATTTGAGAACTATTTTTATCGTTAAAACAATTATTACCACGATAATAAAAAAATGATGGAATTTTTGTACTTCATGGTTTCGAATTTAGGTGAAAATTCCAAACTTTTGGATTCAATTCATAAAGAATTTTTATCGTTCTTAGTTTTCACATTAAAAGTGGTTATGATTTGAACTCACTTTATATATTCTCATTTTGAAACCGAAATTTATTTTGTTCGATTTGATTTTAAATTTTGAAACCGAAATTTATTCTGTTCGATTTCGGGTTGGTGAAAAAAATCGGTTTTCAAATCGAACCGTCCGAAATATTTTTTTATATTATATATATATATTATTTATATTATTAATATTTAAATTGGTTAATATTATATATATAATTATATTTATAATATTTATAATTTAAAATCGGTTATATCCTAACCAAACCGAAATAACCGAATATTTCGGTTTGGTTTCGGTTCGGTTCGGTTCGGATATATAATACGGTGCGGTTCGTTTGGATTTTTAAAATAATTCGATTTTCGATTTTTTCGGGTTCGGTTCGGTTTTGAACCGAACCGTCCTAATGTTCACCTCTAGTAGAAACTCAGAGAATCAGATAACAACCACCAAAAACAGAAGAAGACATCTCTCTTTACGTATAAAACGGCTGATTTTCTACAAGGCCTCCATATTCTAAATAACAACAAAGTACTATAATAGAAACTAACAAGCATGAGCAAGAAAGAAGAAGGAAAGCAAATTAGAGTGTACAGTTATCTGTTTCACTAGCCAGAATTAGAATTAGGAGTAGTATATATGGTGAAAGAGAGGTTCTGAGGTGCAGCAGCATCAAGCTGCAGAGGCTCTAATGAATCCACTATGTCTCGCATGAGAGGCCGCGCCTTTGGGTTGCGGTTGAGGCAGTGGTAAGCCAGCATGGCTGCTTTCTGAACACCCTTTACAGGATAGTCTCCTCCTAGCCTAGCATCCACGATGTCGAGCACCTTCTTCTTCTCTTTGAGCAACGGGATAGCCCACTCCGTGAGGTTCTGCTCGCGTGCTGGCCTTGAACGGTCCAAAGATTTCCTCCCTGTCACAAGTTCAAGAAGCACGACTCCAAAGCTGTACACGTCGCTCCTGGGAGTCAGGTGGCCTATTATGCAGAGGCGAAATGAGAGTCAGACTGACCGAGACACCACTGTGTTGAAAATGATCATGCATTGCTACCTGTCATTATGTACTCGGGTGCAGCATATCCGTATGTTCCCATTATGCGAGTGGAGACATGAGTTTTGTCTCCTTCTGGACCGTCTTTTGCAAGGCCGAAATCAGAGAGTTTTGCATTGTATTCCTGTTGAGAGTTAGAGATGTGTGGATTCTTGATTATAGAACTTTATTTGAATAGGATCGAGAAAGGTTTAGACCAACTTTACTAACCTCGTCCAATAAGATGTTGGATGTCTTAAAATCGCGGTAGATGACGGGTTTCTGTGCTTCGTGCAGAAAAGCCAGCCCCTTTGCGGCACCAAAAGCTATCTTCATTCTAGTAGACCAAGGCAGTGGAGCAGCACTCCTGCAACAACATTAATATATTGGTGTAAATGCTCAAAGCTTCCAAAAATCCAATACATTAATTGGATGTATGTGTTTTGCTTCAACCTCAAGAATATGAAACCTAGCTAGCTAGCAAGAAACAGTCTTAATAGTAAGTAGAACACCCTAATCAGCAGGACTTGCGACTTTTTAGTGTTTCCATGAAAGCCCACGTACTAGAAAATAGATGGTTTTCAACATTGCCCCGAGGCATATATTCGTAGATCAGAACCCGGTGTTCGTTTTCGCAGCAATATCCAATCAACTTCACTAGATTTGGATGAGAAAGCTGCCCCAAGAAGATCACCTCAGCCTAAAACATCATTACGTAGTTTATTCAGAAAAATGAGTGACAAAATATGGAACCAAGCTTGAAGAAAGTTAAAATTTACCAGCCATTCCCGATGACCTTGAGAACTGTTGTCTCCATCATGAACCTTAACAGCAACGGTGATCTGTTGAAGCCCTTGTATGTCTTCACAAATGTAGCCTTTGTAAACACTTCCAAATCCTCCTCCTCCCAACATGTAATCTTGTCTGAAATTTGAAGTGATGGTCTTGAGCTCATCGAATGTGAAAACAGTTAGTGGCTTGGACGAGGTGCAGCGACGCAGGTCTTCAACTTCTTCAGGATTTGATGGTAGTTTTCTGTCATCCTTCCTCACCTTTTCTGAGGGGAGATGATCTGGAGATTCTGCAAGAGTTCAAATATGCTCTACTCTAAGTGGCAATAATTTAAGCAGGCCTTTCTCGTTGTATTATGCTCTAAGTAGTTCGACCTAAAATGCATTGCTGGAATTCGAATACATCACCACAAGAGAGCAAACTCTTGTATCATTGACTGTGCTAAGTTAGAACTATGCTTTTCTTGATAATCATGTATTGCGATCAGCAGAATTGATGCAGAATAATTCTATTTCTACCAAAGTATTTTCATTATTCTATTTATCGAAACATAGCGTGTAACAGAAGGAAACATCAAGTACAAGATTTGTAACAAAAATTGACACTACTAAAAATTTATAAAGATTCAAGGAAGAAAATACAGATGATTCCAATTTTGTTTGAGAGATCATCAACTTTATAATCTTTCTGCAAAATATGATCTCTTAATATTGGAATATTCATAAAGTTCAGCGACATACAAATTTGAACAGGGTATTTGGCGATATATTATCACCTTCTAAATATTAATATCTGGCTGAAAAACAATCATGATTACATTTTCATCCAAGTTGAGTATCAGTAACTGAGAAAAGGAAAACTCACCAGATTTTGCGTTGGATGAAACCCTGTAAACCAAGGGTTCCCACCTACACCAACAATTCCCCATTAGATCAAACCCACAAAAATCTCACAAAATCCCACTTTTTGAAAAATTCATTAGAGACCCACCCATAAAAGAAAGATAATTTATTTATTTTTTTCAAGAAAAGGGAAGCAGCAGCAAAAGGAAAGAAAAAGGATTTGCAAAGAATTATAAGAGTGAATGGAAATGGTGATAGTTGATGCAAATGGCAATGATGAGTGGAAGTGTGAGTGCGTCACAGTGGTCTGCGGAGTTTTAGGCTTCTTATAGCATAGTTGATTCCTTATTGTTGCACTTTCTTTTCAAGAATTGTTCAGTAGCAAGTTAGTGCGTTTTCCAATTTAATTCCCACCAATCCTTTTCTATCCTTCTCTCTCTCTTCTCTGTCTTCTTTAACATGCGCATGACATCTCCCATTCCAATTTGATATATCTGTGATTATACTACTGTTTGTCCAGACTCCCTCCATCCCTCCCCAACAACTAAAATTTTCCAATACTTATGTGACAAATGAGTCTTAATTTTGGAAGAATGAAAGATATTTCGGAAGATGCTAACTTTTAGTTTTTTTTATTTGTGTGTTGTCCCTTAATGTTAGTTACCTTATGTAACCACCTTATCTACTTATTTTAGAAAGAGTTGCTTACGAAAGATTTTGTGATGGTAGTGGTGGTAACTTTAGGTTAAAGATATCAATAAAATATCATATTTAACATGAAACAGACTCTCATAAATAAAGGGGAGGAGACAAAAAGTTTTAAAAAAAAACTAAAAAACTAAAAAATGAGTTGAGAATTTCATATCTGTGTGAATGAAGAATGTTTATACGTTCCTGTTTCTTTTCCGTTTGAAGAGCTAACTGATAGTTTGATAGTTAAGAAATTTTTTACAGCTTTACAAACCTGATTATGTGATGTTTGAAACATAATAAAAACAGGATTAAAGCAAGAATGTTACATCTGATTATTAGAATCATGGGTTAAGAATGGTAATTAAAGGGTTGATGATTAGCGTAGTATAAGTAAGAAAATATGATGATTAACGACTAGTCATGGACCATTATTATTCTGTAAAGCTGAAGGGACAAAATACAAAGTCACAATTCATGAGACATTAAGAAACCTTTATGCTGAGTATGTTGAGGAGTACAAAGCTGCTAATGTTGTTGCAAGGACAGGTGCTAGTGGTAGTAATGGTACTAGTAATGTTGAATTTGTTAGTGCTAGTGCTCGTGGTTTGACCGGATTAACAAATCCAAGTAATTATGATGGTTATCTTCAAATTGTTGATGATGTTGATGAGTTGAAATCTGATTTGGATATGTATTTTGAAGAAAAAGCCATAAAATGGAACGAGCCTGGTCACTTTAATGTGATTATGTGGTGGAAGTTGAATAGTCAAAAGTTTAGGATCTTGTCGAGGATGGCTTGTGACGTGCTTTCAATTCCAATAACCACTGTAGCTTCGGAGTCTGCATTTAGTGCCGGTGGTAGAGTTATTGATCCACATCGAGCCTCTCTAGCAATAGACACAGTTCAAATGCTACTTTGTGCAGGAGATTGGTTGCCAGATACTTATGGGATTAAGGGGAAAAATAAAGTAAGTATCCATTTATTATCAAACTTAATTTTTATTTGCATCCATTTGTTTATTATAATATCTAAAATTTTGTTATGTGTGTTTCTTAAAGGATGTGACCGAGGACGTCAAAGAGTTTAACTTGAATTAGAGTTTCGTAAAATGAATTGGTAATATTATTTATCTTGAAATTGCGTAATCTATATTATATATTTATACTTGATGTGTTTTGGGGACTCTAATTTGATTTTTTTTTGACAATTTGTAGGGTCAATATTTATATTGTAAGAGCTTCATCAAGCGTCGATGCGTCTTGCTTTATTTTGATGATTAACTTTTTTATTTATTTTGTAGGTGATTTTGATGGATAAGTCATAAGTTGCATTTTGCTGATATGAATCTTATCCAAAACTGGTTAGAATAGACATCTTTTTCTTATGCTAGTTGTGAAAATTTCATTTGGTAATGAATCTTGTTAAACTTCTTATTGTAATCGTTGTTTGATTATGATTGATTAGTAGACTATGCATTCTTTTAATTAATGGAATCATGGAGTGAATTATGCTAAAATAGTGTTTTAAGCAGAGTCGAGCTCGAGCTCGAGCTCGAATTCGAGTTCGAGTTCGATCTGGAACTCGAACTCAAATTGAGCTCGAATAACACATTATCAAATCGAATTCGAGCTCGAGCTCGAACATGAGCAGAGTTCGAGCTCGAGTTCAAATATGTCTCATAAACAAGTAGTTATTGAACCAAATTCGAGCTGTTCGCGAGCTCAAAAATTTTATAACGAACCGAGCTCGAGCTCAATTTAAAGCTCGAATTCGAACTCGAGCCGAATAAAATTTAAACGAGCCGAGCTCGAGCTTGGTAGTGTTCGGCTCGACTCGGTTCGTATACAGCGCTAGTAATGGTCTATAATAATGCACCACAGTGACTAGGTAGAAACTAGAAAGTGTCTCATCAAGAATGTGTTTTAACTCTAGCTGTATTAGTCTTGAAAAGTGAAAAATGTAGAAACAGTTAACTAGATGCAGTAATTATGCCAACTGTGAAAAAAAACCATATTGGATGAAATAATGTAACAAAAGGTCCAAAACTTCACAGCAAAGAAACCTCCAAGAATAGAAAGGGTGTTTTTACTGTCGGCGCCTTCTCTAGGCTGGAAAAATGTCGAAAATAAACATGCCTCTTGATCAAGCTGGCTGTGAGCTGTATGGATGTATCTAACCTAAGTCATTGACTTATCCCAAAAAATATGGCTGCAAATTTGGATGTTTAGTGGAAGCTGAGGTCAGTATATCAGCTTCACATAGAAATTCCTAACAAATGTACTATATTAGATATTACATCTGCAGAAACTTGTGTGTGAACTCAGGAGATTTACTTTCTGCCGTTTTTTCTTTGTGATGAAGAAGTGTTGTAGATCAGCATCACTACTTAAAGCTGAAAACGCGTTGCAGTGTCTCCCTGCACGACACAAGTCCTCCCCTCTTTCCTGGCTGGTCGAATTTAGAAAGCTCAGCAGAGAACTGGGGATCACAATTATCCGATTTATTGCTGGTTGTAAGGAAACATTCCATCTTTTTGGAGACATATTGCTCTTTCTACTTAGAGAATTTCTCTTTATGAGATCACCATTCAGATTTATTGCCTATTTTAAGCATGAATTGGATTGTTTAAGGTATCGGATCACTTATATCATTTGGAGCACATTAGGTGCAGGTAACTTTTAGTAACATGAAATTCAATAGTAAAATAATTATCAAGTTTCATGTTCTGCTAATGATCAATGAAAACGACGCATCAGATTGAAAAAAAACTCCCTGTAAAATCTATAAACCTGATGGCATTAATAATAGGAGACGGACAGTTTTTATGCATTTCTTGAATCCATCGTCATTCTGCTCTTCTTTTCTAGCCCTTTTGACAACTATGAGGTAGGAACCTCGGAAAGCAGGTTCTCAATGCTTACTTGCAACCTTAATAATGTGAGTTTTCATCTTGGAAGGTGAAGATTAGGTAGCATAAAAGAATACAAGACTCAAGACTCTTCATCATAATCTTGCAACTATACATGCAATACAATGCATTTGATTCACATAACTTTTGTTGGGAAAAATCTAGCTAACTAGGCAATGATTTCTATCAGCACACCAAAAGCTTATGACTTGTATCTAAGAATATATAGCTTCTATGAGGAGAATGTGCGTAGTAAACATCATATTATGCTACTACAAACATGAGCATGTTCTTAAACTCCGAGGTTTCCTGCGTGCCTTTTTCATCTGGTTGCACTGATGTTGGAGAGTTAATCTTATGAGTTATACGAAACGTGTAACATAAGAACTAAACTGAGATGTTACTTAGCCATATGGAGATTGAAAGCCGGTAGACCATATAAAAGAAAGCAGGCTGCTTGAGAGCTAATGAACACTTACATTCTGCTTGATAGATGTTTTGATGCGCCTAATACTCAGAAAATCCTCATGAGTGCAGTCTATACTTATTACAAATTATCTGTTATCATTATTAACCATAAAGAATTTTTGATCCACTAATAAAGTTCTTTGAACAACATTCAGATAGGATTATCAAAGAATCATCAAAACGAGCGTGGTGAACTTTTTCACGAGTAGATCCGAATTCAAGAATTGCCTCCAAATAGAAGGTGCATGCTGCTTTCTGGTGTTCCTAGATAGGGTGATAATGTGTATGCATTTCATGCTTTCACGTACGTATTACCCAAGTATAGCATTGACTAAATAAGTATAATCATTTAAGTGAGATGCAAATTAGTTACACTCTCTTGCTCATTTGTTTCATAATTTGGATTCAGGAGCTGATGATTAATTACCAGTGATTAGAGCATTTAATGCCATAATCACTAGTTATCTTGAAAATAATAATGCAGATTCCATAATCCTTGTTTAATTATAAGAGTCATCAGCAAAAGATGGCTAAAAAGTTGCCTTTAGCAAATGATGAAGGTCAAATGAACTCATGTTAGTTAGTATTCAAAATAATAATTGGTGTTCAAAATATCGATTCAAGTAGACAAAGAGATGGTGAATCAAAACAATTTATATAAAGTTCGATTTTTAAGAGTAGACTACTACTAGCTAGTATATATAAGCGAATTTACACACCTGAAATGAGAAAATACAGAGAGAAACAAAGGTTATATTCTCCTATATCCACTTGCAAGTATAATACAGTAGATGAAGGTATATCAGTTTTCTTTTTGGGTTCTGCTAAACCAACTTTGAAAGGCTTTGGGAGCACGCTCTACGTCTTCCTCATGGCCAACTTTTTTGGCTCCCTAGCTATATTTATACTGCAAAGCTGCCATGCTTTTTCTTGTCAAGTTGAGGCAATTCCTACGGCTTTACAGTCTGTCTCTCTCACTTTAGCTATTCCAGAGTGGTATCTCACTTATGGCTCGGGCCCCGGAAGGAGGCCTTCTTCGCCTCTCTCACTTTCACTTTATTTGATTCATTCAACATCCACTTCTCATGTAATCTCTACAACTCTTTTGGTGATCTCAATCTCATTCTCATTTTTGTGTGTGTTTTTTTCCAACACAGGTTTACATTGTCTATTTAGGGCACGTCCAGCATACCGATCCTCTCCTTACGTACGAGCATCATCTTCGCCACCTTGCCAACGTATTCCAGAGGTCTCCACTGCAAAAGTCATGATCACTTCTAATTTTTTTTTCTGCTCCAAGAATGCATGCAGATGCAGACCGCCGCCTAACATATTTGATCACAAACTGTTTTGGTTTCATTGTTTAGCAAGGAAGAAGCAAAGGAAGCAATGGTCCATATCTACGAGTTTTCCTTGTCTGGATTTGCCGCAACTCTCAATTCAAGCTAAGCAGCCATCTTGAGAAGTAAATAATCGACACTAAATTATTCTTGGTTGTGCGTATATTTTGAAGTTTTATCTCAGCACAAAAAATAATAAGAGAATGGTATTGCAATTGCAGATAGGAGAGGCGTGTTCAGGAGCAGGACGCTGAGGCTGGGGTTTCATGGTCCTTAGTCCTTACCCATGTCTACAATGGAGGAATGTTCAGCCATGGAGACGACGTCATCTTCAGTGTCTTCGATTCAGGTCTGACAAATTGTCACTCTTGCTTTCCTTTATACTTGATCACATCCAGTAATTTGCAAAGGCTGCTCTATATATGCATGTACTATATAAACAAATGGAATTCTGCATTACGTCTATTATTCAAGAAACATATATGTAGTGTATATGCACTTTCGGTATAATAAAAACCTATATTTTCGTAAAATTTAAAAACCAATATATTTTATGTACAAAGTTAATGTACTCTTGAATTCTTGTAAAAGACAATATCGTTCATCAATATTTCGTAATATAGTAACCTTATACATAAAATGCATTGATTTTTATTATTTGTGAAAAAAATATTTTTATTATATACACATATGCATCCTATCCAAACACATAACCCAGATACAAAGGTTGTTTCCATAAATGACCATAACTTTTCATATTTTGGAAACATATTTTTTGTTTAAATTAATATTCACTTTATATATTTAGGAAGTTGAAAAAATGAAGAAACATCTTAAGTTACCTATTTTTCTATTATAATTTTATATGTTCTCGATTACATCTCAAATGAATTATCAAAATAAATATTTCTACAAAGTAAAATATTGACAGGTTCATACTTATTTATTATAATGTAAATCACACACTAATTTGTATAATTTCATTCTTGAGCAATTCTTCTGCATTTAATTTTTGAGTATGTTGGGTAATAGTTACAACGTTTCTCAACGACTCTCCCTTTCTTACAAGGAAAGAATTGTCTCAGTATGACCGTTTTATCCTTTAAATTATTTTACGCCATTCTCAAAATAAATGAATCATGTTGGAATTGAATCATAATACATGATAAATACTTAAACATGATAACTATAACGGAAGGAGTAATGTTTAATTGAATCATAATAAATACTTAAACATGATAATTCGTTTTCCTAAATTTAATTCATTATAATATCAATTTGCACAGTTTTTCTTTTACTTTTCGAATTGATTTCTAAAAAAAATTAGTGGTATATGTCATTGTTTGGTATATACATGGGGCTGATCGATCTTAATTTCGTTAGGGAAATAAATGCACAATGAACACGAGGGATTTACGTGGTTCGATCTTTGAATTAGATCTACGTCCACGGAGCAAGAGAGAGTGTATGTGTATTGATAATATGAAGAGTGATTACAAAGAGTGTAGATGATCTTTTTCGTCTAATCTAGCCTCTATTTATACACGATTATATTGACCTCGATCTCAAATCCGAGATCTTCTAAATATGATCTTAATCCGAGATCTTCTCTAAATAGGATTCTTTTAGATGTGTCCAATCTTCAAGGCTCCACTTGTGATTTGGGTTGCAACCGACTTAGAGTCTTCTTCACGAACTCGCAGAGGCGAACTTAATGTTTGGCCAATTTATATTGGGTCCGATGTTTACCGATCCTATCGGGGCAAATGAGTTCGCAAGATATTTTAGTTGAGCAAATATGAATCAAATTAAGATATTTTGAATTTAATTTTTCAAACTTCAAGTTTGATTCGTATTCAGATTTTCAAACATAATAATGTATTTGAATTTAATAATATATTCTTTTATATGGTGATTTCGAAATTCATAATACATTAATCCTATTTCTCATTTGGTAAACGTAAATTATTGCACAGATATGAAATAAAATCAAGGTTATTTTAATCATTTTAATTTATTTACTAACCTGTATGATAGTTCTAGAATATATAGAATGAACTATATCTTTATTATTTAGATATCGGCCATTTTAATTTAAATTTCAAACCAAAATTGTGATACATTATTTACATAAAGCAAACAATAAATGTAATGAGTAGGGATTTTTACATGATGCGTGAAGAGTGAAATGTGAATTAACTAGTCATAGTTAATTAACATTAATTATACAACTCTTGCTGGATAATTCAAATGCTAAGGATTTTTTGCCTAATTTTTGTCTACTTTTCTCAAATTAAGGGAAACTGCCCCCTTTTTCATTTTTAACAATAAGCTAATTTTATACTATTGGCGATAAAATCAATTATCATTATTTATTAGTACAATATAAATAATTCGGATTTTTTATAAAATAACAAATTATATTAGCACTTAGGGGATAAATTCGGCTAAATTAACTTGATACTGTATTAAGTAACAATGAGGCGGTTGTGATTTTTTTCCCTTCAAAGAGTTGAGAAAACCGAAGAAGTCCACGCCGACCCTCTTGTGGAAAAATCATCCCCGACAGGGACCTTTTTGTCCTTTCACCTCCACCAATGAAAAATCATATTTCACCCACAGCGGCACACGTTACGCCAGTAAACGCGTCACAGATGACACAACCCTACCAATGAGGACGAACTACGTGGTAACCGTACCCAATGAGAAGGAAGTAGGAGGAAAATCTCATCACAGGCGGGTGAATCTATCAGTTAGGGACGATCCGCAAATAGGAATAAATAGAGGGACCGCAAAAAAAAAAGAAACAGGTGGTGGGATTTGAATCACCGATTTAAGATGAATCAAAACCCTCGACACAGTCTCTTCCCTTCTCGCTTCCCCCAAAACCCAAGCCCTTGGAGGTCCATTTTTTTGCTTCGCTCGCTATTTTGTGGCGGCTGATACTCCTCTACACTCCCTCTCTCCACACATCTGCTTGCTCCCTTCCTGTCTCCACAAATTAAGAAATCCGTTCTGTTCTGCGATCATGGCGGCCGTTGCTCCACCGGCAGATCGTATCCTTTTCTATTTATTTTTTCTGTATGCTGTATCTCGGGTTGGCTCGTGTTTTGCGGGATTCGGGTTATGTTTGATTCGGAAGTTTTTGTAAGTTTGTAGATCTGAGCTCGCAGAGTCAACTGCTGTTTGATTGGAGTTGGCTTTGCTGTAGTTTCACTGGAGCTCGAATCATGAATGGTTTGCTTCTATTTGTACGTCCAAAATTTGTTTTTTCTTAAACCTTCCTCTTTTTCCCATATGGCTGAATTGATTTGGTTGCATCTTTTGTAATTGCTAGTACAGGTTATTATAAGAGAATTAGAGGTTGCTTCGAGCTGCTTTTTTTCCTTAACTCTTTGAATTGGTAGTATATAATATCGTTTAGTTATGGTTTCCGTTGAATGTTTTCAGTGTTATCCCTTTTATTGAACTCCGTTTTGATATGATTTAGAGATAGTGGGTGCTCCTGGCTTGAATTGTTTTTGAAAATTTTCGGATTGTTTTTGAATTTTGAAATAGTTTTTCTAGTGGACTGCTTCTTCTCATATGTTGATTATTTCACTAGCCTAAGATTAATATTGAATCAATTGGGAGAATGTGTATTCCTTTACTCTCTTTGCTATAGAAGCGACGGAATTGTTGCAGAAGTTATCTCTGGAAACTCAACCTGAGACTATTGAAGTCCCAGAAGCGACCAAAAAGGTGCTTATATTTATATAGGAATATGCACTTGGATATATGGTTAGCATTATCTGGGACATCTCTTACATGATTTTATGATGCAGCCTTCAATTGATTCCAATAACATGGCTAATGGGATTCAGTCAGATCGATCCATAACGCCTGTTCTACCCGATTTTATGGATCCAACAATGTGCTACCTTCCCAATGGCTATGCTTCTAATGCATATTATTTTAGTGGTAATACTTTTTCTTGAATTCTGGAGAACTCATTTTATGTACATGTAATATCTTGTCATTGCTATGACATATCGCGAGTTCAACGTTGCCTCTTGTTGTAATGTGGTCTTTCTGTGTAGGTTATGATGGAAGTACAAATGAATGGGAGGATTACGGCAGATATGTCAATCAGGATGGAGTAGACATGACTGCAGTAAGTCTTATAATGCCTATAATTATACTCAAACTTTGTTAACAAAGTTCTTCCTCTATATGATTTCAGGGACATTATGGGGATAATGGATCGCTCATGTACCATCATGGTTATAGTTATGCTCCTTATGGGCCGTATTCTCCTGCTGCTTCAGCTGTCCCAACTGTTGGACATGATGGGCAGCTATATGGCGCTCAGCACTACCAGTACCCTACTCCTTATTTCCAGTCATTGGCACCAACTAGTGGTCCATTCTCCGCTCCAGCTGCTCCTGCAAAAGGTGAGATTGCCTCCTCTGCAGCTGCTGACCAAGCCCCTTTGTCCGTGGATTCTACTAATTCAAAATCTAATGGCATTGCCAATAGTGGGGGTGCAAAGGGGAATAATGGTTCAGCACCAGCAAGAGCAACATATCAGAACTCATCTTTCAATGGATCGTATGGGAGGGTCCCATTGTCTGGCGGAGTCCCTGCTTCTGGTTATCAGGATCCCAGATATGGATTTGATGGATTGCAGTCTCCATTTCCATGGTTAGAGAGTCCTTACTTTTTTGATGGGCAGCCTAGGCCTGTGACGACTTCTTCAATGGCGTCATCTATTGCAAATGGAAACAATGTTCCTTCATCAAGGAGTCAGAACTTCCGACCTCACATGATGGTATGCCATAAATTCATACCTATTCCTCATTTTTATTAATATTATTGTGGACTGAGGTCTTCTGTTGATTTTGTTTTACTTGGGTCTCTGATGGATGTTCACAAGTTTTTTTTTTTCTTTCGGAAACTTGCATGCTCTTGTGCTGTATTGTGGACTGAGGTCTTCTATTGATTTTGTTCATTGGAATTTGATAATCTTGTGCTGCACATGCTATATCCACAATTTGGTGCTGTTTTAACCACTTGTGAACTCTATTTAAATATTATAGCTCTTGGTGAGAACTATGGTAAAAAATATATTGACCTGAGATGCCTAATTTTGGTGGTATTCTGTTTCTCTTCAGGGTGTTCACCATCCCCGGCCTATGTCTGGAATGAACACTGCTAATGGCTACGTAAACAGAATGTATCCGAACAAATTATATGGCCAATATGGAAATGCTTATAGATCTGGGCTTGGCTACGGATCTAGTGGCTATGATACACGGGCAAATGGACGTGGCTGGATGGCTGTGGATAGTAAGTACAAACCAAGGGGAAGAGGAAATGGCTTCTACAGTTGTGGGAATGAGAGCATGGATGGCCTGAATGAACTGAACAGGGGACCAAGATCCAAAAGTTCTAAGAATTTGAAGGGCTTCATGGCTCTGGCTGTCAAGGGGCAAAACATCCCCTTGACTGGTACAACTGATAATGAGGAGAAGGTGTCCAGTGCCACCCCTGATCGGGAACATTACAACCGACTTGACTTTCCAGAGACTTATTGTGACGCTAAATTTTTTATTATTAAGTCGTACAGTGAGGATGATGTCCATAAGAGTATCAAATATAATGTATGGGCTAGCACGCATAATGGTAACAAAAAGCTAGATGCTGCATATGTTGATGCTCAGCAGAAATCTGGAGGCTGCCCTGTATTCCTTTTCTTCTCTGTAAGTGCTTACTACCTAATTATGATGGCATACGTTGGTTGGTGGTATTACCTCATCTTTACTAACTAATTATTCTGTGTAGGTGAATACGAGTGGTCAGTTTGTTGGTATGGCAGAGATGAGTGGACCTGTTGACTTCAACAAGAGTGTCGAATACTGGCAGCAGGACAAGTGGATTGGTTGTTTCCCAGTGAAGTGGCACATTGTAAAAGATATTCCAAACAGTTTATTGAAGCATATTACCCTTGAAAACAACGAGAATAAACCTGTAACCAACAGCAGGGACACCCAAGAGGTAAACATTCTATTGCGTGGGCATTTAGTGATTATGAATTGTTATTGTGGTTATTTAGTTTCTTCTTGTCAAATTGGAGTAATGAAATGGAATGAGTCGCTCTTTTGTAGGTTAAACTGGAGCAGGGCCTTCAGTTGATCAAGATATTCAAAGAGCATACAAGTAAACAGTGTATAATTGATGATTTTGAATTCTATGAGGATCGCCAAAAGAGAATTCAGGAGAAGAAATCCAAGCAGCAGCAATTCCAAAAGCAGGTGATTTCGGATTTCTAATTCTAATTGTGCTAATCAACCAAAACGCTTTGCCATGCTCACCTTTTTTTAATGCACATTCTCTTTATAGGCTCAAGTATGGGAAGGAAAACCTGCAGAAGAGAAGACTAAGGAGAGCACAAATGGAGATCTCAAGCCTCAGATGTCATTGAATGAAGCATATGATTTAAAAAAGGAAGGTACCCCTGTTCTAGCTAATGGGGAGAGCAAGACCATCGAAAGTAGCCCCATTTCAAGATTGGGAGATGCTAAAAACTTGAGTCCTTCTGCTGCTCTTCCAGAGAATGAGCTTACGGTTAATGGAGTTTCAAATGGTTGCTAGCTTTCTGCAAATGCTGAAGAGCGGTCCTGAGGACAGATGCATCATAGATTTGGAATATCTCCATGCTCGATTGAGTTTATAAAGCTGCGTAGGCCGCCTCTTCAGTTGGTGCTGCCAGGAGAATATGGAAACCGTGGGAGGAGAGGAACGGATGCCCATTTTTCCTCATGATGGGTTGTTCAGTTTCTAACAGGTTTTTGTTGTCCTTCGGGGTTTTGGGTTTTAGGGGATGTACCTTTTCTTTTCCTTTTCAATCTTGAAAATCTTTTATTTTGGCTTTTCTTGGTTGTCAGTTTTAATTTTGCTTTCTTTTTCATTTTTTTTTTCAAATTTGTGGAGTTATATTCCATTCTTGTAAAAAACTAGCCTACTTTTATTTCTTGAAAAAGAGAGCTATCAGCAAGGTTGGAAGTATTAAATATAGTTGCTTTAGAGATCTATACAGCTTATTTGCACCTCTCGAATTATTCTTTATACAATTTCGAAATATATAGTTTACCATTGCTATTACAATTACAACTTTAATATCCAGTAAGCGCTACGATTTCAGGTACATAGTATTAAAATTACAATTACAACTTTTGATGTCAGTAAACACTAGTGGTTTCCATTGATTATGTCATACATATATCTTAATTAGTATTACAATATACAAGTCGCACTAAACCAAGACAAGAAATGTAGCCCCGTCAGAGATTCCGGGATCTTGCCGGAGAGATGTTTCCCTGACATATTCAGACTCCAAATTAGTGACACCAGAAAGTTGGGTGGGGATGTCTACGGTGAAGTGGTTGTTGCTGAGGTCCAACACCTGGAGATGCTTCAAGGCGCCTATTTCTTGTAGGATTTGGCCGCTGAGGCTGTTGCTGTCCACTGCCAATCGTCGGCATAAGTTGTAGAGACGGTTGTATTGGTGGCCATTTATTAGCGAAGGCAACTGCAAATAACTCAAGTCTAAAGTGGAGTTGCCGGAACCGGAATACAAAGCCGGCATGGAAGCGAGTTGTGGTGGGAGGTGTACAGACAGCAAGTTTTGGGTGAAGTTTAGGACAAACAAGCTGGGCATAACCGTGCCTGTGATTTGAGTTTTGGAAAGATCCAGTTCTTTGAGGTTCCTATGTTTTGCAATCCACAAAGGGATATGGCCTCTGAATTTGCATTCTCCGAGGGTAAGAATCTGCAGCTTCTGGAAGCCTCTGAGGTTGTCGTCGTCATTAGGCACAAGATTAGAATAACTAGATTGTCACAATGCCTCAGAATCTTGAAAGCTCCAACTACGGTAGACAGACAGTTGTTGGCAACCGCAAGGTGTTGGATAGATTTTAGAGAGGTCATGCAGGGTGGAATCTCACCAACTAGCTGGTTGTGTGAGAATCTAGGGGCAACGAGGGAGATCCAGGAGCAGAGAGTGTGTGGAATGTTTCCGGTGAAGCGGTTGCTACCGAGATTGATGGCTTGTAGAGTTTGAACAAGTTTAATGGAGAAATGTGTCCTTCAAAGTGGTTGTCGCTCAAGATAAGAGTTTTTGGTTTTGTGCAGTTCATCAAAGATGGAGGGAGAGAACCGTTGAGGGTGTTGGTGTGGAGCACTAGTTTTTCCAAATTGGAAAGCAACCCGATATTTTGAGGTATGTCACCGCTCAGTTGATTGAAATGGAGGTCCAAGATGGTGAGGTTAGAGAGCTTAACAATGGCGTTGGCCCTGCAAATTGGTTGTCACGCAGAGAGACCTTCAGCGTTGTCAAGTTGTAAAGATCATATGGCAGCGATCCACAGAGAGAGTTGGAGCCTGCCCAGAAAACTTGCAGGTTTGAACATTGGCCAAAGCCAGGAGATATAGGACCAGTGAATTGATTCGTGGAGAAATCCAAGATTTTCAGAAGTCTGAAGGCCCTGCTGCAAAATGATAAAGAAGGAATGGAGCCTGTAAAACTGTTGTTGCTTATGATCAAATTCGATGCCCATAGAAGCGATTGCTGGATAAGTGTTTGGATGGAAAGCGGCGGTGTGTGTGAGGCAGAGTAATTATTTTGTTTATTTTAGGTTGTTTTCATGTTACAAGCAGCATGCACTGCTCAGGTCTTGAACAGCAATGCAAATGCAATGGCCACTGGCGACTGCTATGACTCCAAAACAGCATATCATATATACCACGAAAATTAATGAAATCTCCCTACGCTACAAACTTAGTACAATTTAATGCATTATATGATGATGATATTGAAACATGAGAAGCGACAGCTAGCTCCAACTCATAATTAATTAAGATTATGTGAGCAACAAAAGATGGTGCCGGAGATATTCTTTTGCCCGCAACCACAAACGAGCAGTGCCTTCCATTGGCATGCAGCAAACAGTAGATGGCAGCTGGTCAATGATATATATTCTGGTCAGTTTTTAGTTTATGGCAGCTGGCTAGCTAGAATTATAACGTTAATTAGCTCTCACAAATACAACAATGAGAAGTTGTTGGAAATTAGCATGTGTATATATACAGAGTAAGGTTCAAATGAGAACAATTTTTAACATAAGAACTAAGGGTTGTAAACAAAACAAACCGTTCGTGAGCTACTCGGAGCTCGGTTCGAAAAAAGCTCGTTTGAAATTCGATTGTTTTGTAAACTAGCCGAACTCGAGTCTCGAATCGAGCTTGATAAGTTTATCGAGCCTAACTCGAGCTTAGAGATGTTTGGCTCGTAGGCTCGCGAACATGTTTGGCTCGAACTCAAACGACCCAGTTCGCGAACCCTATTTCGAATATGTTTGCAAACTCTTATTTGAACATGTTCGCGAACCTTGATTCGAACATGTTAACGAACTCTGATTCGAACATGTTCGCGAACCTTAATTCGAACATGTTCACGAACATGTTCGCGAAAGTATAAAACAATAGATCATTTATACATATTTAAATAATTAAAATGAATAATAAACTATAAAATATATGTTAATTATAATTATTTAGCAACAAATAAGCATATAGATGAAGTATTGATAATAAATTATTTATATATCTAAATAATTAAAATAAATAATAAATTACAAAATATATATTTTAGTATAAATTTCATCTAACTTATATAACTAATTATCATATTTATACTAGTATAATATTTTTGAAAAATAAATATAATTGAATGATATTGAATAGTATATTCAGTTTATTTAGTATATATATATATATATATATATATAGGAGTTGATCAATGAGAATCACATCTTTTTGTGAACTCTGCGAACTGATGTATAAGGCGTTGAAGATGATGCAGCGGCGGTATAAAGTTGTGATAACTAAAACTTTCTAAAATTATTTTGTTGTACAACAATTTTAGAAAGTTTCCGTTATGCACAACTTTATACCGCTTTTATGCATTATCTTCAACGTCTTATGCATGGTTCTCAAGTTCTCAAAAGATGAGTTCTCCGGATCCAACCCATATATATATATATATATATATATATATATATATATATATATATATATGGTTGGGTTCCGTAGACCCGGCCCCAGATAGTATATAAGACTCAATCTGACCACACATTTTGAACACGTGATACTCATTTTCTTTTCTTTTTTTTAATTTTAATTTTCACAAGGCAAAATGGAAAGAAACAAATCGCCTTTTCTCTTTTGACGACAAATGACGGCGATGGAGACGACGACGACGGCGCTAGAGCGGACGACGCCGGTGATGACGGCAGCAACATCGGCTAACAGCAACAACAAGATATACAAACAACTACAAACAACAGATTTTGAAAGAAAGAAAAAGAAGAAGAAAATTGATGGATTTTTAGAAAAAATAGAAGATGAATTTGATAGATGATTGAAGAATCGAGAAAGATGGTGGTTATGACGGTGGTTCACGGCCAATTCGCCGATAATCAGTGAAAGAGATGACGGAATTGTTAGAGAATGATGGATGCGAGATTTGGTGTCGAAAACCATAAAATGCATTGACAAAACATGAAACTGCATTGAACAAAACATAAAAATGCATGTTCCCACGAAACAGAAACATGCATTTAACTTAGCACGTTTATGCATTGATCAAAACATGTTCATGCATTTAACAAAATGTAAAATGCAGGTCAACGGATGCGCGAACGAGCGTCGGAGCAACGCGCGAGCACGAGCGCACGCTGGGCGCGCCCGCGCACTAGACGCGGGCTTCCATCACATGCATTATTCTCTTCAACTGCATGCATTTTTTGTTCATTTGAATGCATTATCTAGTTCAACTAAATGCATTATTTGTTTTTCGCAATCACATAACAAATCAAATTACTAATCTACCCTTAATGTAGCGAAAATCAACGAAATTAAGCTTAAAAAGTCCGAAAAAATCTTAACCATAGGATCTATGAGATGAGTGGATGAGATTAAGTACTACATACTATCTCAGGCCCGGGTACTATTTGATCCCTCCTATACATATATATATATATATATATATATATATATATATATATATATATAATCAAACCTTACTATATATTTTCATGTGTATTATAAAATAAAATGATTAAATGAATAATTAATTAATATAATGAGA
This sequence comes from Salvia rosmarinus, assembly GCA_036937905.1. Taxonomy (NCBI): domain Eukaryota; kingdom Viridiplantae; phylum Streptophyta; class Magnoliopsida; order Lamiales; family Lamiaceae; genus Salvia; species Salvia rosmarinus. Next base: position 80,650,726 of record CM072814.1, on the reverse strand, counting down.
TGTTGATTTGGAAAACTAAACAAATAATAACATGATTAATTAAGTTATTTTATGAATAAAAATATCGATTTAGATAATTATAATGTATAAATATATAAGTATACTTGAGTTATATAGTTATATTTATATCTTTATAATTATAATTCTAAAAATAAATTTCAAATAACTTACATAACTAATTGACTATGAGATAAATATAATAATAATTTATAATTCATAATTCTAATATAAAATTCATCTACCTTTATAACTAAGTAACCATGAGATAAAATAATTATAATTTATAACTCATAAGTAGATTTTGAAAAGTAAATGCAATAGGATGATATTGAATAGAATCAAATGAAATATTGAATTGAAAAACTAAAAAAAATAACATGATCTACTAAGTTATCTTGTGCACAAAAATATCAATATAGATCATAAATGTATAAATATACAAGTATGAGTTACGTAGTTATATTTATATCTCTATAATTATAATTCTAAAATAAGTAACATCTAACTTACATAATTAATTTCTATGAGATAAATATAATAATAATATCGTAAGTAGATGAATGAAGTAGATGTATTCTAATGATATTACATTATATATTAATTTTATATATTGTTTAGTCTATAGCCAAAAGTAGCTAGAATCAAACATCTTTTTCTGATATGAATCTTATCCAAAACTAGCTAGAATTAGACATCTTTTTCTTTTGCTAGTTGTGAAAATTTCATTTGGTATAATGAATCTTGTTAAACTTCTTATTGTAATTGTTGTTTGATTATGATTGATTAATAGACTATGCATTATTTGAATTAATGAAATCATGGAGTGAATTGTGCTAAATAATGTTTTAAGCTGAGCCGAGCTCGAATTCGAGTTCGATCTCGAGCTCGAGCTCGAATAACACTTTATCAAACCGAATTCGAGCTCGAGTTCGAGCTCGAAAATGAGCAAAGTCGAACACTAGCAGAGTTCGAGCTCGAGTTCGAATATGTCTCATAAACGAGTAGTTATCGAACCGAATTCGAGTTGTTCGCGAGCTCAAAAATTTTATAATGAACCGAGCTCGAGCTCAATTTAAAGCTCGAATTCGAACTCGAGACGAATAAAATTTAAATGAGCCGAGCTCGAGCTTGGTAGTGTTCAGCTCGGCTCGATTCATATACAGCCCTAGTGAGAACTATGAACCATGAAAATTTTTGTGAACAAAATGAATTCACTATGAAAGTTGATGAATATGCTGGAAAAATTACTGAATCCAAAAATTCAGAATTTCACCTAGAGTTTGAATCCTACGAGGGACGAAAATTTCATTTTTTTGGATTCAGTAACTTTCCAAACATATTCGTCAACTTTTACAAAGAATTCATCATTTTTTAATTCTCACGATAAAAATGATTCTCAAGTTAACTCTCCCATATATATATAATTATATATATGTGGTCAAGTTGTCTGGAAGCTACCTTGACTATGATTTTTGAGTGACGTAACGTTTAATTTTGTAAAATTAAACGTTATCGGATCGATCTACGTTTCGAGTATATGATAATGATATATTCACATTCTCAAATCCGATTTTCAGTGAGTGGAAAATAATGAATCAAAGTTGGTCACTTAAATATGAAGTTATGTGATTAAGTTGATAAGCATAGATTATTAAATGATTATCTCACATTGATTAATTATCTTCCTTAATTCTCTATATAAGTGATTCTTTGAACACTTAATATAATTATGTGTACATATAGATGAGCTTGGTTCGTGGTTCAATGCCCTTACTTTTGGATCATCGATTGATTGAGCCTAAGTCGGAGTTGGTCCTAGACCCAACTAGTGTAGCCCAATATGTTGGGCATGTTGTACACTTGAAGAGACATCTAGATACGTTTAGTGAACCTAGATATACACGTTGTCCAAATTCGTAGTAATTGTTGGTAATGTCCCGACATGATGGTTCTGTGGAAAATGTGGGTGGAACTCCCACCTTGTCTCCTGAAATTGTTGCGTAACACCGGATATTAATGCAGGTGTTGACTCTAGTAGGCTCACCGTGAGGGGACGATGCCTATAAATAGGACATGTTTCCCATTAGCCACATACTGCCAATCTACATTATAAAGCACTCTCTGTATACATAACTCGTATCTAAGCTCTATCCTCACCTCATTCCAGTTCGTCGGAGCTCATTGATCTGTGGTGCTACCATCTTCGAACGTTATCGTTTTATCTTTGTGGACGATACGTCAAAACCGAGAAAACTACTGAAGCATATCCCACCTTGTGGAAATAGGCCTCATCGACTCGACATTAGAATACGATTTCAGTTTCATTCTACATTTCATTTGTTTTAAGTTCTTTGTTAGTTTGATCTCCCTTCTACATTTCTTTTATATTGTAATACACCCAGCCAGTTGTACTGTTATGTATGCATCAATTCCAATAGTCATAAGACGAGATATACTTGCCAACAAAGAGATTGGACTGTTTAATTTGACTTAAATCTTTCAAAATTAAACACTTTTCCTGGAGATTTCGACTGTTTCTGCCATCGATTCCACCACCACTGCTGATGCTTCCTCTGCCGCCGTTGTTGTTGTTGTTGTTGTTGTTGTTACTGCTACTGTCTCATTTGGTACCATGGCTTCGACTACTGCTGGTTCAACACCTTCGGGATCAACCTTTGGTTCAACGCCTTCGGGGTTGAATGGTGGTTTCACTCTTAGTGGAACGGTTGGTTCTCAAACGAGTTCCATGTTCTAGCACACTTCAAGTGGTGTTGGAGGATCTAGTTTTGAATAGATCTCGACATCTGTTCATACCGTAAGGATGATGCCATTTTCTGAGAAGCCGTTGAAGTTTGAAGGATCCGACTTCAAGAGATGACAACAAAAGATGTTCTACCTCACGATGTTGGGCTTCGCTAACTTCTTGACGAAAAATGAGCCCATCGTGTCGGGGACTAAAGTGACATACTCTTACATCCGAGCAACATTAATTGACGCACTGACAACTATCTTTATAAAAACTTTCTACTTGATAGTTTAAAAGATAGATTATATAGTGTGTATGTTGTTGTTACAATCGACAAACTAATGTGGGAGACGCTAGAAAAGAAGTACTATAGTAATGATGTAGGTAAGAAGAAGTTTTTTGTAGCCAAATATTTGGACTACAAGATGATCGATTCTCAACCAATCATGGACTAAGTGTAATAGTTCCAACTCATTGTACACGAGGTTCAGGCTAAATGACTGACGAGCCCAAGTTTTGTGCTCTTTTTCTGTGTCTTGTCTAGGTCTAGATCGAGTCTTTTGTGTCTTTCTTGTTGTGTTTTGTGTCTGGGAGGACACATTGGTCTGCAGGGGGCAAGGTAGGGCAGAAATGGGCAAGAAGGAGTGGAACTTGCATGGCGGATGAATAGAGATACGATGCACCTCAAGCTTAGCTCACAGCATGGGCTTCAAACCCCAGTAGCTATTCCGTTTCACGGCGTGACCTCCTTACAGACCGCACAAGTTCAATCTCCAGAAGGGTAAGCTAATGGGCAAGCGGAAGTGAAGAAGTCAACCAGAGACCAAGACGAAGAAGGAGGGCAAGAGAAGGCAGAGGGAGAGCTAATGGGCAAGATACGTGAGATCTGGGCGAATCTCGCTAAATCCGGAAAGGATGCGCGCTGACACCGAATCTCATGAAATCCGGAGGAGATCACCTCGGATCCGTCTGGGCAAGGAAATAAAGCTGATCAACAAGGAAACCCTAAGGATTTCCAGCCCATGGGCCCTCACCATCGCGGATCCCTCTCTCGGCCTATATAAAGGGGATGAAGGCACGATTTGTGCGTCTCTCCTCGCCCGTTTTATCATCTTCGCATTATCAAATCATCAGCATCACCACATACATTAAGTCCTTTCGAGGCAAACACTTTTATATTTGCTTTGTCGTATGTTTTGCCGGTGGCACTTTGGGCTCGCCGTTTCTATTTCGTTCAAGTAATAGTAAGTTGGTTCCGTTTAATTATGGTTTCAATTAACTGTTAAATGTTTATTTATTTTATGTCTAGCTAAGTCTTTATTCTGGTTTGGGCATGACTAAGTGGAGCATGATTAATATAACTCGAGAGGTCTAAGTTGGGCATTACGATCTGCATGCGTGTGTTCCCGAAGCACTAGGTCCTGAGCATTATATAACTTAACCAAACTCGGTGTGTTAGTTGCAAATAACATAGTGGGTAAGGGAGGGTTGCAAGTAATAATTGGATTAAGGTGTCGGTGTCCCGCACCCCAAATAGTACGACCGGTGTGGGCGAGTTGGAGTAGTCCTAGCAACGCCTTTGCCAATACCGGTCTGCCTAGATCATACGCGCTGTGGGTTGCATGTACTGAGGTGTCCTCGTGCGTGGGCATTACGGGTTAGATAGTTTGCATAGGGTGTCCCTTACCTTCTTTACACAGAAAGGATGGATTTGGAGGGGTGCGTCGTGGGCGTGACACGTGACAACGGGGTCAAGACGTATGTCTCTTATAACCGGTTGACGCATGTCATGTAAAGAAAACCTTTGCACCTATGACCGAGTGTTAATCGTCTTCACGAAATTGTTGCCCAAGCCAGACTCGTCTTATTATTTGATATTCTCTTTTAGTTTGTTTCAGGTTATTTTAGTCTACCTATAGTGATCAAGATAATTACACCACTCTCATTCCTTTTAAGTGACATTGTGACATCAGAGATTGCTACACCAACTCCTCGTGGGATCGACCCTATACTTATCGCTGGCTACACCTGTGATGGGCAATAGGTTATAAATTTATTTTGAACGCTAAACGACAGCGTGTCAATGACACACTATTTTTGGATGACTTTATCGTTGCTACAGTGATTGAGAAGCTGTCCTTGGGTTAGAGAGACTTCAAGATTTTCCTTAAGTATAAGCGAAAGGAGATGCCACTTGAAGACTTGATCGTCAAACTGCATATTAAGTCTGACGTGAGGAAACAAGATCAAAAGACGAAAAGCCTAATCGACGCTAAAGCCAAACTATTAGAGATAAAGACAAAGACAAATGGAAGATGATTGCCTGTAAGTTTGGTGGGGACTGTTACAATTGTGGCAAGTATGACCACATAATGAAGGACTGTCATTGGCCAAAGAAGAAGAAGGCTAAACATGCCGCCAACGTTGTCAAGCAGGACTTCGACAAGTGGGATAAAGGTGATTTTGCTGCTGTTGTGATCGAAGAAGTCAACCACGTCGTGAATCAATGTGGATATTGGTGCAACTGCGTACGTCTACACCGATAAGAGGAGTTTCTTCATTTACACGTCTGTTGAGGGGAGAAAGCTCAACATGGGAAACCAAGCTTCATCCGAGGTTACCGAGTTGGTGATCTGGTGCTCAAGATGTTGTCCGACGTTGAGACCATGCTGAAGGATGTGATGTATGTCCCGGACATCCACAAGAATTTAGTGACGGGCTCGATTCTAGTTAGTAAGGGGTTTAGACTAGTTTTTGAGTCAGCCAAGTTTGTTTTGATCAAGTTATAAAGTTCCTTAGTAGGGGTTCTCACCGGGGGTCATTCCAAAATAAATATATGGTTGTGCACTGTGTATCCAAAGTTGTTATGAATGAAAATGCATCTACTTCTTCCTATTTGACTGAGTGCTCTGATTTATGACATTGTAGATTAAGACATGTTAATCTAAATACAATAAAGAGATTAGTAAATTTAGATTTACTAAAGTTAAATAAAGTAAATATACAAACGAAATTTGAGATTTGTGTGGAAGTCCAAAATGGCTAAGCTATAGTTTCATTTGGTAGAAGTAAACACTAAACCTATAGAAACCGATTCACACTAATGTGTACGATTTAAGTTGGCACAAACTAGAGGTGGTAAAAAGTGCTTCATCACGTTTACTGATGATTGTAATAGATACTGTTATTTTTAACTTCTAAGAAGTAAAGACGATGTTATTGAAAATTTTAAAAACTTCAAGAACAAAGTCGAGAATCAACTAAGCAATCGAATTAAGACTGTTCGAAGTTATGGATGAGGAGAATATGTAGCTCTGTTTGAGGCATTATGCAACGAAAATGGTATAATACATCAAACGACGGGTCTTTATTCACCGCAGTCTAATGACGTTGTTGAACATAAAAATCGAACATTTAAGAAGATGATGAATGCTTTGTTGATTAGTTCATGGTTCCCCAGAACATGTAGGGATGAAACTGTTTTGACAGTCAACTACATACTGAACAAGATTTCACTCAAGGGTAAGGATGTTACTCCTTACGATTTGTGGAAAGAAAGAAAGTCATCGTATAAATATCTTAAAGTGTGGGAGTGTGTGGCGAATGTTGAGGTGACTCTTCCTAAACAAGTTACAATTAGACCTAAAACAATCGATTGTATCTTCATTGGGTATGCACTGAACAACAGCGCCTATCGTGTTCTGATCCAAGCCAGTTCTGGCAATAGAGCTGATGGTGAAGCTTCGAGTTCCAAACATATGGAGGAAGATCCGACATCACATAAACGAATGAGGTTTAATCTGGATGGATCAAAATCGAGACGTGATAGTAAAGTCAGAACGTCAAAGGATTTTGTTCTTTACTATATTACGTTCATGTTGGACGAAGAATCAAAATCAATCAAAGTAGCCTATGCTCGGTCAGATGAGATGCTCTGACGAGAGGCTGTTCAAAGCGAGATTGATTCAATTATGTAAAACCACACTTGAGTGTTGGTTGATTTGCCGAAGGTTGTAAGCCCTTAATATGCAAAATGGATCCTTAAAAGAAAGTACACGGTATATGGATCAATTGAAAAGTATAAGGCCCGTTTGGTTGTCAAAGGGTTTAAACAAAGAGAATGGTGCAATTTCTTGTACTCCTATTCACATGTGACGAGGATTACGTTTATCGGGGTGCTTCTCACTATTATTGTTTTGCACAATTTTGAGATTCATCAAATAGACGTTAAGACTGTGTTTTTGAATGGTAGCCTCGATGATGGGGTTTATATAGAACAACTCGAATGATTTGTAGTACATGGTCAAGATGGTAAGATTGCAAACTGGTAAAGTCTCTATATGGTTTGAAACAAGCACCGTTACAATGACACTTGAAATTTGACAACGTTATGTTGGCAAATGATTTCAACATCAACGAGTGTGATAAATATATCTACATTAAGAACATTGATATTGACTATGTTATAGTGTGCCTATATTTAGATGATATGTTGATCATGGGTAGTAACTGTCAAGTCATGAATGATACAAGTGATAACTCTTGTAAAAAGAGTTATTTTATAATCTCCAAAGCTTTTTGAGTAATGTTTGATGCATGTTTTGTGTGTTCTTTTACCTTTCTTCCTTGTTTAGTGTTGTGTTTCGCGTGTTTTGCTCGTGTTTGTTCTAGAGTTGAGATAAATGATCTTTTCGAGTTAATTGAGCTGAATTTGAAAGAAAAAGGCTTGTGAAATCGCATTTTTATTTTTGATACAGATTACTCGCTGCTTTGCTGGAGCATCGATAATTCATTTGATGAGCGAGAATCTTGAAATAAAGTGGAGGAGACCACCTGACAAGCTTTTGATTGGGAGACACCTGGGCACAAAAGAGCTGAAATCCAACAAATTAGAGAAGAGCACCTGACTTCTACACACTAAGGAGGGCATCCTGGCCATTTAACAAATTAAAAGAGGAAACCTAGTTCCTAATCTAAGAGCTACAACCGCAATATAAATAGGAAGAAAGGAACAGAGGCCGGGTAGCGAGAAACACACAAAGAGAAATTCGGAGAACAAAAGGGAAGCTGGAGTTCGAAGATCAAGGAGGAGGAGTCTGACCTCGAAATCGTTCCCACTCTCCTCTTATTCTCTTTTGTTTTGTAATTCTCATTTGGCTGTAAACATGGAATTCCCAAACCTTTTATTTTCTGTTTTGAATTCTAGCATGAGCTAGAACCTTGAGACTTGGATTTATGAGAAACTCTATGTCTAGTTTATAATTTCTTGCACTTTATCTTGACAAATCTTTTACTGTCCATGCTTCTATTTTCATTGATAATTTCTTGTTGTGATTGACCATCTCTCCAAGAATACTTAGCTTTCCTGGATATTGGAAAATATAAGGAAATCATGATTAAGATGAATGGAATAAGGTTTTTAGCATAGGAATATGTTGTTCCCTTATATGACTATAGTGATATGTGTTAAATTTAAATATCAGAACCTTAGAAGCATAGGAATATGTGGAAATGAGTTGATGATATAATTCTTAGGCTTTGAAAAATCCTAAATACCTTGAGAAATTACGTCACCGTGTAATCGGTGCAAAGATATTGCTGCAGCATCGAAGCCATTTTTTAAGACATAGAGGGATTCAAAAATCCAAGTCCATCTTTCCTTTACCAAATCTGTTCGAACCTTTTAAATAGTTGTTTATTTATTTCATTCAAGTAATTTCCTCTGTAATTTCGTTCAGTTTGTCGTCCATAAAAGAAAACCAAAAATTATCTCTTAGTTTAATCGTTTTTATTCCTTAGTTTTAGCTAATTGAAGTCAACTTATTATTTTAATTTGCAATCCCTGTGGAGACGATCTTCAAGTACTTTCGATTTATTATTTGTTGACTACGCACTTGCGTATTTACATTTTACAACCAACAACGAAGCACATGTTAAATGAAAATTTTGACATGAATGGCATGTGGTTAGCTAATGTGACTCTTAGAATAAAGGTTCTAAAAAGATCAGAAATAATTATCTTGACACAATCTCACTATGTCGAGAAAGTGCTTAAGAAATTCAACGCGTTTGATAGTTGACATGTTAAAATCCAATTGGAGCTCAATATTTACTTGAGTAAGAACAAGAGTGAACATGTTAGATAAGAAGACTATGCTAAAGTCATTGGGTGTTTTTGATGACAAACTGCACTCGGCCCGACATAGCTCGCGTCGTGAACAAATTGAGTCGTTACACGAACAATCCAAGTATACTCAAAATCATGGATTGCATTTTATGAGATATCTCCGGTACATAAAAGGTATTGTGATGCCAATTGGATATCTGACAAGAAAGATTCACTTTCTATATATGTACGTGTTCACGATTGATAGAGGTTCTGTTTATTGGAGATCCACGAAATCGACGTATATAGTCGGATCCACCATGAAATCAGAATTCATAACTTTGGATAAAGTTGGTGAGGAAGTCGAGTGACTCGTAATTTTTTGGAAGATATTCCATATTGGTCAAGACTGTGAAACCGGTGATGATTCACTGCGATAGCCAGCGGCTATTGAAAATGCGAAAAGTGGCTTGTATAATGGTAAATCTTGACACATACATCGACGACATAATATCATGAGGTATTTATGTCAAGTATGATTATCTCAATTGACTATATCAAGTCAATAGATAATTTAGCTGATCCGTTGACCAAAGAGTTGAGCTGGGATCAAATGACCAAGTTGCTAGAGGGAATGTGGTTAAAATCCATGTATTCAGAACATTCATAATGGTAACCTAATCATGATGATTGAAGATCCCAAGAACTTGATTCAATGGAATAACTAAGATATGAGAGTTTGTGTGTAAACTCTCAAGTTAGTCTGTTCCCTAGAAAGCACATGAATGTTGAAAACTTGCCTAGTGGTGAAGTTAAGTCTTAAGAATCACCTATGTAAGTACGAAGTGAGACTGCTTCGAATGAAATAATATGAATCCAAAGTGTATGTCCATAGAAAAAAAGGAATCAAACGTGCGAAGAATGAGATTGAGATGTTAAAGTGTTAATATTATTGTCTTAGTACACGATGTGGAGGACTAGTTCAAGGTATCGTGTCCATTAATCTGCCTGTGTACTCGATGATACTGACTATGAAGGTTCAAAGCCACAAACCACATGTTCAAATGCTTTAATATCACTTGAGGACTGAGTTGTGTCTGTATCTATGAATATGACTATTTTCACTCATATGGGAGGTTGTTGAAAATCAGTGTATATATATATATATGTGTATGTGTGGGGGGGAAGGGGTCAAGTTTCTAATAACTACTTTGACCAAGATTTTGAGTGACGTAACGTTTAATTTTATGAAATTAAACAACATAAACCATCAATACTAGCTGTTTTACATTCTATGTTATAAATTGTTAGCAGCAGAAGCAGCTTTACCAAGTGTTGAACAACAATGCAAAATTGGTGTAATGCTAGCTGCTGGTCTCATCTGCAATCAAAGCTGACTTCTTCCTGGAAATTTACATATATATACATTGTAATTAATTTCAGAATGTGAGCATCGATGAGGCATCAAATTAATTTTTTATTATGAAACAGCATGCTTATAGCTAGCTACCAAGTCTTGAACAACATTGTAGCAGTAACTGCAACTACTCCTACAAAGTATCCCAACCCAAAAGGGGCATGATACCACAAACTGATCCCATCCTCCTCTTCTTCAACAGGTGGTACGACCGCCGGCCTAACAGCCCCGCAGCTCCTGTTTATTGCATTGCCGCACAATTTGGGGTTCCCTTCGAACGCAGCAGAGCCGAACGTCTCAAACTGAGCCCCCTTGGGAATCTCTCCTTGAAGACCATTGTTAGCCACGCTGAATGCAGACAAGAAATGGAGCTGTGTGAGCGACTCTGGGATCTCTCCGGATAGATGGTTCCACGACATGTTCAATCTCAACAAGTTGGTGAGATTAGACAGCTTCTGAGGGATGCCGCCGCTCAATTTGTTGGTGCTGAGGTCCAATATCTGGAGGAGCTTCAGCTGCCCGATTTCTACAGGAATGCTGCCGCTCAGGCTGTTGTTGCCGAGCTTGAGGCCTCGTGGCAAGTTGAAGAGGCGGTTGTATTGAAGTTTGTCGAACAAGAAAGGCAATGCTAGATGGCTCAAGTCTGTGCTGCTGTTGTCGGAGATCAATGCCGGCAGCCGCCCAATCTCACCAGGAATTTCTCCCCACAACAAGTTCTGAGTCAAGTTGAGTACGTACATGCTCGGCATTGATCCTAACCATGCCGGAATCGGTCCAGAGATCTTGTTGAAAGACAGGTTCAACACTTTGACTTTCCTCAGTTTCGAAATCCACATCGGGATTTGGCCTCTGAGTTTGCATCCTCCTAGAGTGAGAATCTGCAGATTCTTGAAGCTCTCGAGATTCAGCTGCAGGTCGTTGTCGTCGGGCATTCTCTCGTCGTCGAAGCACCTCGAGAGGAAGAGCACTGTCAGATTCTTGCAGTGCCTGAGAGTGGTCAAGGCTCCGACAATGTTGGAGAGAAGGTTGTCTGAAAGAGAGAGGTGTGAGAGAGAACTCAAATAGGCCATGCAAGGAGGGACTTCTCCGGTAAGCCGGTTAAAGGAGAGGCGGACTGCGGTGACAGACTTGCACAAGCAGAGGCTGTCGGGAATGTTTCCGACAAAGCTGTTGTTACCGAGATCAATGGCTTGTAAGAGCTGGAGTTTGGAGAAATCAAGAGTGGAGATTTTTCCACCCAAGAGGTTGTTCCGCAGGAGCAGAGTGGTGAGGTTGGAGCAGTCCATTAAAGAGGGAGGCAAGGTACCGTTGAGGTTGTTAGAATGGAGTTGCAGTTGCTCCAATTTGGAAAGCAGCCCTATATTTTGAGGTAGCTCACCCCAGAGCTGGTTGACATGGAGCTCTAAGATAACGAGGTTTGAAAGGTTAACAATGGCGGGGTCAATTGGCCCAGACAGTTGATTGTTAGGCAGAGAGATTTCCTGCAACGTTGTCAAGCTGTAAAGATCATGCGGCAGTAGTACTGATCCAGAGAGAGAGTTGGAGCCTGCCCGGAAAACTTGAAGATTAGGACATCCACCAAGGCCAGGAGATATAGGACCAGTGAATTGATTCATGGAGAAATCCAAGATCTTCAAAAGTTTGGAGCCCCTGCTGCAAAGAGATGAACAAGGAATGGAGCCTGTGAAAGTGTTGTTGCTGATGTTGAAGCTCATCAAACTCGATGCTTGATGAAGAAGAAAGGAAGGATGGAAGGAGCCGTTGAAGCGGTTGCTGGATAGATCTAGAGTTTGGATGGTGATGGGCAGAGTGTGAATTAGCAGTGGGCCGGAGAGAGAGTTGAAGCTCAAATCGAGTGTTCGGAGTCGACGAGGGAGAGAGGGGAGGAGGCCGGAGAGCTGGTTGTGGGAAAGGTTTATATGGGCCAGGAATGGAAGGTTTGGTAGAAAGAAAGTATTAATTATGAGATTATTGTCTGGCAGCCATAGATGGGTGATTCGAGTGGCGCCGCCGTGGGTTGTGCAAGCTATGCCTTGCCATCGGCAGCAATTGGTGGATGAGGACCAGTTGAGAGAATTAGGGGAAGAAATGTTGTGGTAGAATGATAGTAAGGACTCTTGTTCCAGTTTGCTGCAACTTAGTACGCCCACATTTTTTTGGAGTGAAGAGACAAGGAAGAAGGTGAGGGTAAGCAGTAGCATCTGTTGAGCCATTTAATTCTCACTTCTTTTCCTCCACTCTGCCTTATACACACATATATATATATATATAGATATATATTCGAGAGAGAGAGAGAGAGACTTGGATTTGGCTATATTCATTTTTTGTGAACTCTATTGTGTGTGACTTCAAATAGCATATATCATTATCAAGCGTAAATTCTAGACTTTCTAGCCTATCTCTTCTCCGATATCTTGAGGCTATTCACATAGACCAGATATCAAATTAACACGTAGATAAAAGAGTAGTGGACTACATGTTTGATCGTCGTATATAAGAAATTATTCCAAAAATATATGTAAGTTTTTGAGACGGTTGAGTATAGAAACAAAAGCATGAGATGAGAGACTTGGTCTATATGCATGTGAGTGGAAAAGAAAGTGCGGCCATTGTAGATTCAAACTGAGAGTATTAATTTGAAAATAAGTGGAAGCTCCACTTAATCAACCCTGACTTTGAAATTTTCCATCCTAGAAATTATGCGCATATTTGTAGACTAATTTGATGGGTACGTACCCTACAATCTTTTTCTTATTTTTTAAGATACTCCAAACTCTTATATATTCACAATTATCACAAAGTTATTCAATTAAAAAACATGGTTGCATGAGTGATTTTGGAACTCAAGACTATTCAGTTGAGAAATGATTCATCCACCAACTATAAGTATTCAAGAACTGAAATCTCGTTTTGAATGAGTCTTCCGGTCCTCTCTCTTCTAACAGCCAAGCAAAGACAAAAGTTGCAATGTAATTGAGACATGGGCCTCTCATATCATATCTTATCATAGTCATAGTCATAGTCATAGTCATGGACTCGTAGTATATTATTATGATAAGCTGTTGTTTTAATTTGTAGTACTAGTTTATAAATTATCCCTCTTACAAACTCCCATGTCGATCAAATTTGAATGTGACAACCATAATTAAATAGATATTAATGTGAAGATTCTGTGAATCTTCATAAATGTGATATTAATTAGCAGTTTTTTGTGTGTTCATCATCACATGTTTTTCATTTTCATTTTCATTTTCATTTTTAAAATACAAATTTAAAATTTAATTTTTTAGTATGTAGCAAAACTAATGTGAATAATGATTTTGAAGTTTCTTGGTCATTGGAGAGTCATAAACGTAACAATTTCCTTTTCTTATCTTTTAAGTTGGAGATTGGTATTACCCGGTCAGTAATTCTCTGAAATGTACAAAGCAAGATTTGAATTTGTTTAGCAAGTTCCGATGTAGTATGATGAGTAGTATTTTGTTAATTAAGATGGAGAGATTCCTTTTCAACTTATTGTTTGGCATAAATAGTGAGTCTAAAAATGATACATGACAATATATTTTGCAAGTAGTGTATACGCGACAAGTCAACTTGACTTGGAATTCAGACGCTAAAACGACTTGACTGCGTCATCTACTTATTTTGTGCATGCCCCTCACAAAATATTTGTTGGTTCTTTATTTTCAACTAAATATTACTATCTCCGTCCTATTTAAAATAATTTATATTTCTTTTTTGGTTGTCCTACCTAAAATGATCTATATTTTTTAAGAAATAATTATATCTTCAAAAGGTGTGAGTCCTATCTATACTTTTTATCCATTTATTTACTTCATATTATTCTTCTAAATAACTGTGTCGAAAAGAAACAAGTCATCTTGAATGAGACGAAGGAAATATGATTTAAATACTCATATATATATATATATATATGTGTGTGTGTGTGTGTGTGGAAGGGTTAACATAACAATAATTTTTATCGTGAGAATGTAAGAACTAGAAAATGATGAATTTGTAGTGAAAGTTGATGAATCCACTGAGAAAGTTACTGAATTAAAAAAAAAAAAATCACCCCTCATGGGTTCGAATGTGGCCAAATTTTGAATATTGTGGATTCAATAAATTTCTTGATAGATTTATCAACTGTTACAATAAATGTATTTGATTCTCACATTCTCACGTTAAAATGGTTCTTATTTGAACCACACTATATATACTAAATAGATGGATTTGATCACAATTTTGAAGAGCTTAAATTAATATAAAAGAATTTTTATATATATATAAAAAAATAAATAATATATATATATATATTGAAATACTAAATTATCGTAAAATATTAAAATAAACAAGGATATATAAATAGTTAATTTGTAAGAATACATGCTCTTATAAATAGATAGATTTACAAGATCTAGCACATGGGTCGTTTACTCTTTTAAATCTTGGTATATCTTGTCCAACTAGCACTGATAAATTAGTTTCTAGTAGTAGTACAATTAGTTGATCGAGAAACATAATTAAAACATTGTTTATGACACTAGTTGTTTTGCCTAATAAAGGAGGAACCGGAAGTCGTAGAACTTAGATGGATTATGGTGGGTTGTTAACCAAAAATCAAATTAAAATTAATTAATAATAAAATAAATAAAATAATAATTAAATAAATAAAATAATAATTTAAGATTAAATTAATAGACTTTAAAATTGATTTTCGAATTTTAATTAATTATTTATTAAAATAAAGAAAATTATTTAAATATGGAGGAACAAATTGATGCAACGTACAAATATCTTTTTCCTTTTTGACTGAGCCCATTAATGATCCATTTCTCCCTTTTCATCTCGGCCCAACACTAATTCTACAATTATCAGTTACGCAGTTGGGATTACCACAACCTAAAAGTTTATCATCATTCAAGCTGAATACAATTAGATAAAAATAATTCGGCCATAACCCTAGGGATGGCGGTGGATTCTGGATTCGATCCAAATTTATAGATTTAGATCCATTTTTTTTAGGATTTAGATCTTCAAAAAATAGGCCCCGACTAATTTGGATCGAATTCAGACTATTCCTTTAAAATCTAAATCTAGATCGATCCTAATTTATGAGATCCAGATTCTATCGATTGACCGATGGATATATATATATATATATATATATATATATATATATTATATATATATATATATGATTTTTATTTGTAAGTGTATTATATTATTTTTCTTTTTAGTCGTCGGAGTTGGATAAATTAGGTTATGAAATTTGATGATAAATCAATAACATTAAAAAATTATAGCTTGTATTTGAGAAAACTTTGAATATGGATTAGATATGAGTTATCTATTTGCTTAGATATTGTGCTACTTTTTCTATCTCTATTGCAATATTATTTGTTGTCATAAAAGTAAAAGTGAATTTGTAACTAATATCTTTTTGTATAGTGATGATTGTAGAAACTCTAAATAATTATTATAGTGTTACTGTGTATTTTTGTTATTATTATGATGTTACTATGAATTTTAATCGACTTATGATTTATTTTAGAAGAGAAAACATGTGGATTCAGGTATAAACTCTGAACCTTGCAGATTTTATGAATTTAGGTTTGAATCTAATTTTTCTGGACCTAATGAATCTAAACCGAATCCTAACTTAATCAAAAAAAATAAAAATAATTTAAATATGAACCTAACAAGATCCGATCCATTACTATCCCTACATAACCCAAATATAAAACATGAGAAAGATATCAAGAACAAAAGTTAATTTAGACATTTCTATAATTTAATTTTTCTTACGAGCTGTATTATTGTCCATTGAAAATTGGAACATTTAATAACTACAAATTTAATTTAATTCAGTCAAATACGAGTAAGTATTGTTTCAAAAGGAAGTTTCACCACGACCCGTTATTTGTCGCAAAATTAAATCTGCTTACAGATTTAAGACGTTACATTTTTTATTAATGATTATTTAGTCCATAACTATAGGATGATCTCCCACAGCGGGTAATATGTGATTCGATCTTTCGATCTGTGTTACAAATTCTAAATTCTTATAAACGTCAAATTACATCTAGGTATAATATTTTCCTTTCCTTCACCACGACCCGTTATTTGTCGCAAAAGTAAATCTGCTTACAGATTTAAGACGTTACATTTGTGCATTATGATTATTTAATCCATAACTATAATTATCTTTTGTAATTTGTCCTTTTAAAGACTAGTTCCGAGAAAAACTCAAAATGTCGGCATTTTTAGAAATGAAGAGAATTTGGAGGAGCAAAGTGTTAGATCCATATAGTTTGGGGGCAAAGTGCAAATCAACAAAATCGAATGCGTTTCTTTCTTCTGGTAAATGCTATTGATTGCATCATCATCATCAATTCAGACCATTCTCAACAAAGTCAATTAGTCATCATCAACTCTTGCTATCCGCTTGCAATAATCCAACATCACGATCTCTCATTTCCAATTCACAGCTCTATTTAATTCCTCCCCTCACAAGCAGAGAGGGGGGCCATCAAGATGAGGCTGCCGATGGTTGATTGCCGGAGTTTGATCCAGTTCTGTCGAGCTTTTCCCCCTCGCAACACGAATAATTTGACGAATCAAAGCCGTCGCAGGCGTTTGACACCTGATTCTCTGAACCCGTTTTCGAATGAATTCTGTCCGCGGTCCCCGCTGGCGGCCGTGGATCTGGTGATACTCATATCGGTGATAGTCTCGTCGGCGTTCCTGATCCTTCCTTACTTGAAATTGTTGTTGTGGGAGATTTTTCCGGCGGCTCATGGGGCGATGGTTGACCTGATCGTGGAGGAGCCGGTGCCGTACGTGGTGGGGTTGGTGACGGTTGTGGTGGGGGTGATTGTGGCGCTGTTGATCGACGTGAGGATGAGGAAATGCGGGAACCCTAATTGTAAGGGGCTTCGGAAGGCAGTGGAGTACGATATTCAGTTGGAGACAGAGGCGTGCGTGAAGCACTCTCCGCCGCCGCTCCATGTGGATGCCTATCGCGACCTTAATGGTTTGAGGGAGCTGGAATTGGGGGAGGATCGGAAGGAGTTGGAGGCAGAGTTGAAGAAGATGGCGCCGGTCAATGGAAGGACGGTGCTCATATTCCGAGCTCCGTGCGGATGTCCGCTTGGTAGGATGGAGGTTTGGGGCCATAGGAAAATTCGTAGAATCAAGAAATAAATAAATAGCGTGTCTTAAAGTCTTTCTTTTCGTTTCGTTTATATATAGATATATAAAGCAAATTAGTATACAAGTCCAGTCGTCTTGATACTTTAATAATAAGTGATGCACCGTATTCAGTAGTAATACATTACAACACTAGATCGAAACTGAGGATAAGTACTGATCTGATCAAATTTATAGTTTGATATATGAATCTATGAATACAACTAACACTTGTGTTGCCTTGAAAATGGATGCATTCTACTTTTGTAATTAGTGATTTCTGTAACTTGTTTTAAAGTCATTGTAGTGAAATCTGTTTTGTTGGGCCTGGGTGATGCTTTAGAGTATCTATTTTGGGGATAAATTTCTGTTGCTTTGGAATAATATGCTTGAGTTATAGAGTATTGCCACTGGTATTGCTCATGTTTGTCTCCATTTTTCATTTTTTTACCTTGGTATTAGTCATGCTTGAGAATCCAATAATACGGGCCATCATATTAATGAAGGTTTGTGTTTACAAAGATTACATAACTGTTATTTAGTTTTGATGAAGATAACTGCTGTACTTTGTGGTGTTTGATCTTTTGGAGTGAGAGCTGCACCATTTGAGCATTATTATGTTATGATCGACTAATGATGATTACTTTTGCTAGCATCTTGCTTGCTTACCTACTATCTGGCTACATGTTTGTGCTTGTGCAATCCAATTTTATCAAGAAAAGATCTCTGCTAGCTGTTGATGGAAGTAGCCAGTGAATTTAGTTGGATAATCATACTGACTATTGTTTATAGATAGCAGCAGATGTTAATGGTCCTTTATAATGGGCTGAAAGAATGAATGATATATTGATATGGATGCTGCTGTTCTGGCTTTGTCAATTTGATGCATCAGAAATGAAATGATCTGTTGGTACATATTTACATTGATGATCGAGAGTAGAGGCGTCTTGGAAGTTATATATGTGGTGGACGAAACTCTTTCAGTTCTCAGTTGAATGTAACATGAAATCATTTGACATCTGTTGTTGGATCTAATACTAATACAAACAAAAATATAATGCAGCAGCAGCAGCAGGGAGTTGATTTATAAAGGCGACTTCACTTGTTTGAGCCATCATTAATGGCTTCTTGTTTCTTGTTGGGAAATTTCCAATTCTTGTTATGTGAAATTACAAACGAATTCCTTGCTTCTCCAATTCCCATTTCTACATTTTTAAATCTTAATCGCAACACCTAATTTCGTTTCTAAAACTGAATCCAAATCCATTTTGTGATTTGCTTCGGTTCGGATCGACTGATTGTTACCAGCTGTGTGCTCAGCGCTCACCCTTAATTCTTCATGTGTACAAGTCCGCAATCCAAGTAGAAGCAAAAGTTCTGAAAAACAAAAACTCAACAAACTTAACTTGAATACGTCTTGAGAAAAAAAATAAAAAGTTGAGGCGAAAAAGCTAAAACTTTTAAGTATTTAACTTTTCGTAAAAAGTCTAGAAGTTCGGATAAAAAAAACTTAGTTTGACAATAAGTGACACAAAATCAAATGTCTCAGTAAGATCCTGGTCTTTTGCTCTTTTTCTGAGGAAGGTGAGAATTGGATTTGTATTCTAATTACTTGTGTTTTAAAATGGGATCTCTTTCTTGGGAGCTCCTATATCTCAATCTCATGGGAATATTAGTGAAAAAATTACAAAAGTTAGGAATGTTTATCCTTATAAAGGCAATACATAAGCAATTAAACTAATTTACACCTAGTTATTTATTTCACATTTTGTACATTAAGAAACAATTACGGCGTTTCTTCATGGTAGTTGATGTTGTAATTGCGTATCCCTATTATTTTATTGGTGCTAATTATATCATATGATCGCTAAAATAATTTCAAAAAAAAATCCAAGTCTATTTGTTTTTTACTATCATAAAAGATTTAATTGCTAGTCAATATATGAATTTTCACTTTTTTTGTAATTTTAACACAATTTTGAAACGTTGTAACAATATCACAACTTTTTCACGTTGTTATAAAATTAATACCCCAATTTTTTTTCAATCACTGGAAAATTGATGTGACATGTATCGTCGAAGTCGGCATTATTAAATTGCGATTTTAATATTTGTGATTCAATCATTATTATGCTTAGTGTGTCAACTTTTTAGTATTAATTTTTTTGGATGGTGTTAATTTGATTAATTATGCTTAGTTTTACTGGCATCAATAAAGGAGGTTTGATATAAAAAATAGCTATTTGATATCGCAAAGATAAAAAGTAAGCATCAAGATAAAAATTAACTATCTTACCCCTATTCATAAATATTTGGGTTGAAAATAAAAAGGCGACTAATTCACTAGCAATATGATGTAATTCGTGAATTATAGTCTAAAATGTATCATTTTATGAGTCAGGTCAACTCGTGAAATGTTCCAAAAATATGTCAACTCGTGAAATAAAATGATTTTATATCACGAGTTGTGATCTACCAACTCATGAAATGATTCAAAAATATCTTTATTTAACGAGTTGATGTTTGTCAACTCGTGAAATGACTAACAAATATCGTTATTTTACGAGTTACTTAACCTAATTCATGAAATAAACTTAAAACAATATTTCATTAGTTTTGAGACTTTAGTTCGCAGATTAGTTTTAATTGACAATTAAGTGTGAGATTTGGTTCGATTTCGTAAATTGACAAAAATTGCTAACCGAAATGTTAACTGATTCGATTAGCGGATAACCGAACCTTAATATTAAAATATTAAAAAATTAATTATTTAAAAAAAATACCTTAATTAATCGAAATTAATTGAAATAATTTCAAATATTACAGAAATTATAACATTAAACTAAATAATTTTAAATGTTTAATAATTATATATATATATATATATTAATTTTGATTAATCGAGTATACTGTCGGTTAATCAATTACATCCGATAACCGAAATTTATTTGAAGAAAATAATCGATATATCCGAACTAAATAAAAAAAGTCAATTATCGGTTAATCGATAACTGACTTTTTCGATTTCGATTATAAGTTAATCAATTATCGAAAATTGAACAATCATCCCTAATTATAATAGAGATGAAAATGTCTATTTTTAAAATCTTTTTATGTTAATAATTTTGTTTTTATTATATTAAAAATGATTATTTTATTAGTTCATTAAAAAAAATATGCACAGTTTTATTATCGAGGAAAACATCCTAAAACCTACCATTTATATTATGCCATAGACAAAAATATGTAAAAATGGGATTAGTTTCAAATTAGTTTCCGAAGTTTAAAATTTTCTCATTTATGCATCGATATGATAGCTGCTTGCCGAAGGCGGATTATTAATCGTGTTGCTTCAGTTCTTAAAATTATATTTATAATATTATCATGAAATTTAATTTTACTTTTGATGATTTATCGTAATGTCATATAATTATTTACTAAACAGAGACGAGTTAAAATCTATAATTACTTCAAGTTTAGATTATGTTGAAAAAAATTAAAAGAAAATAGGAAGACCGACTATTAAGGAATTCCACTCTCTCCGTCTCCGACTCCCCCTAGAGCTCACTAATCTCTTTACTGAACGAAGAAAGAGGGTTTGTAACGTTTCTCACTGATTCGGCGTCGTCTTATGCATTTGCAGCTTCAACTGCTACCAAAATCAAAACCCATAGCTCTGCACCTCTAATTGCAGGCTCATTCTTGATTATTTGCTGCGTCTAATCAAGTCGTAACAGAATATGGAACCCAGAATTGTGCCAAACCTAATGCTGTTTTGCTGCAGCATTATTCTTTTAGTACATGGCGTCACCAGATCGGCGGCAATGGATTCATTCTTCGGAGTTTCCCCTGAAGGTGCCTTCGCTTGATCGCCTTTGTGTGCGTGTTTGAAGTTCACTTGAAATGTTGCATCAGAAGAAAAATGAAAATAACAAAATCTGGATTTTGTTGCAGATGAGAGTTATTACAAGGGGTTATCATCCGGTGCGATTAAATGCAAAGATGGATCAAAGAAATTTACCAAATCCCAATTCAACGACGATTTTTGTGACTGCCCTGATGGCTCTGATGAGCCCGGTACTCTCTTACCTTCGCCTTTCGCTTTAAATGTATAGATGAATTATGATGATGAACTTTGATGCCTTGTGGTTGACTGAAAATTGGTTTCACTGATTGTTTTGTTTTAGAATTTACTTATGCTAAGACTCAATGCTAGGTTGTTCTGTTTGGTGAATTTGGTACTCGACTGAGTTTTGCAGGAACATCAGCTTGCCCCAATGGGAAATTCTACTGCAAGAATTCTGGACATGCTCCTATCGTCTTATATTCTTCAAGGGTCAATGATGGTATCTGCGGTAATATACTACTTTTCTCTTTCAACTTATGGGATAGTAACTAGACTAGGGCAGGTTTGATGGTAATTCAAGAATGACTCATTGCATGTTAATTTCTACAATACGACGAATCACGTGGAGATCGTACCATGACTCTTGGAAACAATTTATTGCTCTATTTTCCCTGAGGGCATTGAAGCTTCAGATCATGTTATGCGATTATTCAGGCAAACTAATCTTGCTAGTCTCCTATGCCAATTTTGACAGGATCATCAAAAACATTTATGCACAGTATGATATTGATTTTGTTTTTCATTAAATCATTGTTATCAAGTAAATTATATTGATAGGCCTTATGCAAAAAATTTAACTATTACAACTATTACAAGTGCGAGTGTATGGCTTTTTGAAGCATAAGGTTAACTTTGGTTCACTGATGATTTCGACAGGTTTTTGATACATGTTGTCCCCCTTCATACTACATTTTTCCCATGTATTAGATAGCTTGCTACTAACACCAATCCACCATCTGCAGTTGATTTCACCACCCACAGTTTAGTTGATTTCTACAATCCACCATCCTCAGTTGATTTGTAGTTAGTTACTTGTTAATCTGACTGCTCTTGGACAGCAATAGTGATGCATAATGCATTTATTTGATTTAATCAGTATACTAATTATATCAGCAAACACCAAAATTCCTATTCTCTTATATGATATCAAACTTCTAGAAATTTGAATATGTTAAATTGATTGCACTTTGGCAAACTTTACGTTCAACAATTAGGGAAGCACAATAGCACATACGTAACTTGTTTCGTGGTCGTCCATTTCATCACATTGTAGTTTTGTTTTTTCCATTTGCTAGTTTGTGAACTATCATCTATATGTCGAAAGAGATGCTGCTGCATCAATTATATTTCCAGCTAGGAGTCGCACACGCCTGCTTAATCTTTATTTGCTAACCACTTCTTGCTTAGATTTATCAAGCATTCTATTTTATTGTTGTACAAAATGCATGCTACTGTATTCTTTTCTCTTTCACGTGGTAACTCGTGTTTGATCGTGGTTCATAGCTTACCCTCTGTACATCTGTTAAGGTGTTATTTTAGCTTCTTTTTTTTGTAAATCATAGTTTGCCTCCTTTAGGACTTGAAAATTTGATTTATACAACATTACAACTTAGCAGATTGCTGTGATGGGAGTGATGAGTATGATGGGAAAGCTAAGTGCCCCAATACATGCTGGGAAGCTGGAAAAGTAGCAAGAGAAAAATTGAGGAAAAAGATTGCCACATACAAGGAAGGTGTCACTATACGCAGACAGGAAATCGAGAAAGCAAAATTGACCATATCCAAGGAGGAAGCAGAACTACAGAAGCTAAAAGATGAGGAAAAGATACTCAATGGCTTGGTTGAAAAGCTCAAAGGTACATTTTGCTTCATTTAGTGGTGGCATGAAAGGATGCCCCACTTTCCCCGCCCCACCCCCACCAAAAGAAACCTAATAAACTATTCCATGTAATTTGCTGCCTCTTAATTTAGGTCCTTCATTGATCTCTGTATTTGATGTTAGTCAATACAGTGATATAGACATACATAAAAATTCCTTGATACTTCTAGAGTTCTAGGCAATTATAGAAGGCTCTAATTTTTGCATTTAAAAAAATCTAAATCTATTTTCATTTCCTTTGTGTGTAACTGCATTTTCTTCGGGAAAGTAACTCATGCATTATTACAACCATAATTTTATTTGCAGTGCATTTTCTACTGTGATGATGAGCTTGTTTAAAGAACAATAATAGAGTAAGCTACTAAATTCTAACAATGGTTGTAGAAAAGTGCAAGAATTTGAGTTCACAATCTAAAATGGCAACAAGAGGAGTGTGAAGTTTTAGTTCATTACAATATCACTCTCCTTCACAATTTTGAACCCTTATTGAAGCTATTGGGGCCAATTTTTATCTTCTACTGCATATTCTGTTCTGAGAGATATATTCTATCAGTTGCTTATCATATTGCCTGCTTTATGCTCTATTTTGTCAAGAGCGCAAGGAACAGATAGAAAAAGCTGAAGAGCAAGAACGGCTTCAGAAAGAAAAAGAAGAGAAGGAAAGAAAGGAAGCTCAAGTCACTAAAGAGGAGAATATCAAAACTGAAGATACTGAGCCTACACTGAAGGATATCCATGATAATATTGATATCCATGATAATATTGGGCTAGGAGATCAACCTCCTCAGGTTTTACTTATTTGATTTTTCCCTGTTTATGTAGCAGTTTTAGTTTGATCTTCGCATTGAAACCTGAGAATTTAATTCATAGCATACATAATGAACATAAATGAATTATAAGTATAATATATAACACTATGTAGATCCCTAAGATTTCATATTCAGTGCTTTTCAATGAAAAGGGGAGTTTTTATGTATCAGTATCATTAACTTCCATCTGCCAAATAATTATTTAATTATGTGCTTTGTCTAGTGTCTACTTTCATGTATTAGTTTTACATGAATGCAATGAAGAACGTTGGGTATAAAGTTCATTTGAGTTTGTCCTTATATAGATCTTATCTAATTGTATAGGTAGAGATACTACAGGGATCATTTGCAGAATGAACTATGAAGATGATAACAAGAAACCATTGCCAAAAACTTCTTTACTAGGAAATGTACATACTATGTGACTGTATTGCATTGAAAGATCATTTCCTAGAAAGAGACAAAGGGTTGGGTTAACACGTATCCATAATAATGGATGAATCCTGTCCGTACATCCATTCTATTTACTCAATAGAAACAGATGCCCCGATACCTGATTGTTTTTTAGCATAAGTATCTTTGCTTCCATTTTTTGATAATTTCTCAAATAGTACAATTGACCTTTATTAGGATTCTGCGGAAGACAATCATGGATCTGCCACTGAACCTGAACTTGGTGACCATTCAATAGAAGACAGACTTTCAAATGATCGAGCAGCAGGGGAACAAGATGGCTCTATCCAGGTTTGGTCTTCTTTGGCTGAACATATAAGTTATACAAATAAATAGGACCTTTGTTTTAATTGTTGATAAATGAAATTTACTTTATTTTTTTTAGAATGCTGAACAGCTAGGTGAAGACTCCACTTTGGATGGCAAGACTGGTCTTGATAGTGTAAATCAGGTACGTTTTTGGTGAAGATGCCACCAATACCAGATTTGACGGTTTATCTTCAGCCCTGTATTAGTAAATAGCTAACTGATACTTCTTACAGTATTATCAGTAGATTTTTTTAATTTTTTTTAAATGTACTGGCTCTCATGTTTCAAAGATCCCAATGACTTGAATCCTTTTCCAACATTTTTTTGAGCAACTGGGTAACCCTGGTATGTTTTTCCAGGATGAATATGTAGCTGAAGATAGTGAATCGCTATCAAAGGAAGAATTAGGCCGTCTAGTTGCCTCCCGATGGACAGGGGAAAAGACCGATCAACACAAAGAGGAGATTGATACCTCTCAAAATAAGGATAACCAATATCCTAATGAGACGCCAAATGAAGCCAATTATGAGGAAGATGTTGGTTACGCCTCGGAGGAGGATGAGCATAGGTATGATGATGATGATGATGATGCTGCTGACAATGAAGACCAAGTTGATGACTTTGATGGAGTGGATCATTATGATTCCAGTTCTTCACAGAGACCCGAGTCTGATGATGAATTAGACTTTTCAGGTAAAATAGTTATCTTAAGAATCACTTTCACAGCCTGCTGAGAAATCTTACCTGTATATGATCTGAATTCTCAGATATAACTGGCACAAGTGGCTCATCATGGCTGGACAAGATACAGCAAAGAGTAAAGAGCATCTTTCAGGCTGTTAATATTTTCCAGAAACCTGTGAATGTATCTGGTAAAAAACAACTTTCCTAATTTCTGCATTACTGGATCCAAACATAGATATTCATCCTGTTCCTGATTGAGTTTGCAGAGGCTGCACAAGTGCGTAAAGAATATGATGCTTCCAGTTCCAAATTATCAAAAATACAGTCAAGGATATCGAATCTGAAGCAGAAACTTAAACAAGATTTTGGTATACCAATGACATGGAGAAAACCTTTATTGTTAACTTAGGTTACTTTGGCGGCACTTGTATAGGGTTTCAATGTCTTCAAAATATTACTGCAGGTTCAGAGAAGGAGTTTTATTCATTCTATGGTCAATGCTTTGAGAGCAAGCAGAACAAGTACGAGATTTTCTTAGTTTCTTTCAGACGTCCTTGATTGAGTTGTCAAGTACCACTTGAAAAAAATGTTTCTGAGGAATGGAATTACTGTTTCAGGTATGTTTACAAAGTTTGCCCATTCAAACAAGCTACCCAGGAGGAGGGCTACAGTACAACTCGTTTAGGGTAAGCATTTTCATGACAAGCACTTCATCTTCATAATATGCAGTTTAGGATTTGTGCTTGTCTATTGTTCCTTGCTTCATTCTAGAGCTTGTATTATTATTTTTCTTTTGAAATGTTGCTTAATATTTTATTAACTAATCGTGTAGGAGCTGGGAGAAATTTGAGGAATCTTACAGAGTTATGCAGTTTATGAATGGAGATAAGTGCTGGAATGGCCCAGATAGAAGCTTAAAGGTAGATCATATATCTTAAGTATGAACATCCTGCATTTCTAATAAGCATGCATTCCATAACCACCTGATGGAATGTAATACTCAATCTATCCAAAGAATGCGTTGGAACCTGTAGATATAGTTTTCATTTTATTATTATGAAGTCAAATTAAACTCTAAAAGTAAACGAGACAGTCCTCATCATTTGGTGGACTATTATTCCTGAAAATCAACTTGTTTTCACCAAAGTTGTCAAATATCCGCCATGGCGGTGCCATGGAGGATGGTGTGGCAGTTTTCAAGTATTTTGCCATGACCATCTCATGGCATGGCATCCCATTTTTCAGGCGCGCTATGGCGGCTGCCATGGCCATGGCGGTCATGGCAGGTATGGCGATTATGGCACAAATGGCGCTGACAATTAGTATAAAATTTAAAATAAAAATAAAATTTGGTCAAAACCTCGACCCAAACCCAGACCCGCTCACCCTAAAACTATGGTTTTAATCTTATAAAACAGTTATTCACGCTTTCCCTCTTCTCCTTAGCGTCAAACAGAAAACCATTCTTCTCTCTACACCCAATCTTCACCCAAGGCGAAGACTCATGCAGATAGCAGACTGTTCAGCATGTTTAGTTCGAATTTTTCACCTTTTCTTTTCTTTGCCTGTTTCTTCCAAATTTGTTCTCTTTATAATTTCATTTTAGTTATTTTTGCTTGGGACCTTGGCCAGTTTTGCTACCAACCACAACCTACAAATACCTTGAAATTGAGTCCAGTTTTTTGATTCTTTGAATTTGAATCAGTAGCTAGTGCTACAAAATACAATGTCTACTGATCAAGACCTTTATATTAGACACATTTATGTTGGGATTGATGAGGAGGATTAGACTTTTATATTAGACATATTTATGTTTATGAGAATGTTTGTGTTGAACTTAAAACTTATGTGTTATGGACCTATGATAGTATGGTTTGAGTGTGTGCTTTAATGATTATGTTAAAACTTATATTTTCTATTGTTTTATCAATTTCTACAATTTTAAGTTATTAATTCTAGTATATCTATTGTATTTTATCTAATCCGCCGTGCTTCCGCCATAACGCGCTGCGCCATCTGCCATAATCTTATGGCGGTTTTTTGGCCATCCGCCATCGATAACTTTGGTTTTTCACATCCATGGAACTTTCATTGTGTTGAAGAGGGAGGGAAAGCATTTGGATTGTCTTTTTCTCCCTTAATATTTTATGATCTGGTTTATCTCAACAACTATTTGTCCTTTCTTTTTGGGTGGGGGTTGATTGATCTATACAGGTCAGGTTGAGGTGCGGTTTGAAAAATGAACTCACGGATGTTGATGAACCAAGCCGATGCGAGTAAGAACCTCTGCCTGTGTGTGTGCGCGCGCGTGTTATGTAGTTTGTTACATATGGCAATCCATTGTTCTGGATTGGACCTTTTACATTGGCATCTAACTTGGAATGTATGTATTTTCAGATACCTAGCATTTTTAGCCACCCCTGCTCTTTGTGTTGAAGATAAACTCAAGGTTACATGTTTTCTCTTTCCTTTAATCTATAGTGCTATGAATGGTCTAGAGAAACAAATTCTTAAATGTGCTTATTCCTTTGATAGGAACTGCAAGAAAAATTGGAGTCACTCAACCAAGATCAACCCATGGGACAGCACGACGAGCTATGAGTAGGAAGAGCCTTTTGTTTGGTTTTAAACCGCACTAATCCATGAGGGGCACGAGATATTTCTGAGAGATTAGACATGGGAAGTTCCGTTGCATAATTTTATTACCCTGAAATTGTGGGATTGAGCTATAGCTATTTTTGTTTCTCTTTCATGAAAGAGCAGACGATAGAGGGTGTAAACAAAGTGGGAATGAAGCACAAAATTATCTTGATATTTTCACGCCCACGCACATTGAATAGAAGAGAAGGTGACGAGTGAAGCGAAATAATGTGGTGGAAACTTTCATAAGGGTCAGTTTGGAATGCGGCGGAATTATATTATTCAGACCAGACCCCATGTTACATGCCAAAAGTTTCGAAGATGACATTTTCTGTCTGTCTACATACATACATGTGAAAAAGAATATATGCTATCGACCTTAGTTTGACTTTGACCCATATATGTTTGTTTTCTTTCTTCATTACCCTCCTCCGGCGGATGGGTTGGTAAAGTTTCAGCTTTGAACATGCATGATTTAGGAGGTCAAATGTGGATGTAGTGTTCCCCCCTCTCTCTCTGTCTTATTTCAATGAGAAAAGAGAGAGAAGAAGGGCAACGCAATGCAGACCGTTGTTACACAGTTGACGTAGTTATGTATGTGTTTCTCTTGGAGAGATGCATGCAAATGGTTTCGCCAACGTCGTTTCCACTTTCTACTTTCTTTCATCAAACAGCGTGAAAATAAAGCAACACACTATGATTATTATCATTTTAAATAAATAAATGCTAATTATATCCCGTAGATGTGAAAAATGAAAAGAGAAGGGTAGTATAGGAATAAACACACATTCCTCTGCCCTGGCTTCCTGTGCAAGTCACCAGTTATATATATATATATATTTCGAGGCGGGAAAGTCACCAACTATTTACTAATTTATAGTCTAGCTACTTTTCTTAAATACACTAAACATGTTTTTCAAAATATATTAACTACGTGCGGAAAAAGAAGAAGAAGAATATTTATTGATTAATAATCATTTGTGTGTAATTCATAGTGGACACATCTCCGGTAGAGTGCGGCTGCCCTACTTGTTCAATTAGTGTTGGCCTTACTCCTCCCCCCTTTCTTTACATATAAATATTGCATTTGCATAACGGACTCCTCCGATTTCCATTCACACACATACTCTTCTCTCCCACCCACACAAAAAGAGACAGAGAGAGATGACCAACTACTTCGTTCGCGATGGAGGAGCAAATGAGGTCGGCGGCGTCAAGCGGCCCAAGACTAAGATCGTGTGCACTTTGGGCCCTGCTTCTCGCTCCGTCGCTATGGTCGAGAAGCTTTTGCAGGCCGGCATGAACGTCGCCCGCTTCAATTTCTCTCACGGATCCCACGACTACCACCAGGAGACCCTCGACAATCTCCACAAGGCCATGGAGAACACCGGCATCCTCTGCGCTGTTATGCTCGACACCAAGGTCATCTTTGTTTAATTCGATTTATAAATTGTTAGGTTGTCTTTCCTGATTTTTGTTAATTTTATTCAAATGCATTCTCGTTATTCCCCACCTTACTGGTGTAGATCTGAATCGATTTAATATTAACTCTGCGCTGCGCATCATTCACTTGTGCTGCGCCCTTGTTATGTTATGTTATGTTATGTTATGTTATGTCATGTCATGTCATGTCATGATATGTTATGTTATGTAGATGTAGACTCTTTTGTTGTATACATACCATATACATTCCATTTCATGCACAGGGTCCAGAAATCCGAACGGGGTTCTTGAAAGATGCGAAGCCCGTCCAACTCAACCAGGGCCAAGAGATCACAATCTCCAGCGACTACAATATCAAGGGCGATGCCAAGACCATCTGCATGAGTTACAAAAAGCTCGCTGAGGACGTGAAGCCGGGAAGTGTCATACTCTGTGCTGATGGCACTATCTCTTTCACTGTTTTAGATTGTGACAAGAAGCAAGGCTTGGTGCGTTGCCGTTGTGAGAATACTGCTCTTCTTGGTGAGAGAAAGAATGTCAATCTTCCCGGTGTTGTTGTGGACCTCCCTACTTTGACAGACAAGGACAAGGAAGATATCTTGAAGTGGGGGGTTCCTAATAAAATTGACATGATTGCTCTTTCTTTTGTTCGCAAAGGCTCCGACTTGGTCGAGGTTCGCAAGTTGTTGGGACACCACTCCAAGACCATCCTTCTCATGTCTAAGGTCACCTCTTGTTTCTTTCCTATAATACTCGATCTTATCCTATGTTTCGACTCGACTATTGTATTCATTAATCCAGTGAGATTCTTTGCCTGGGCTTTATAGCAGTTGATGAGTGAAAGTTTTTGAGAGTTGTTCGTATCGCAGTTGTTGTGGGTAATACTTCTCTTGTAGGAGGCTTGAAATATTTGAAGCGTTTGAGTGTTGGTCACGCAGTTAGCCTCAATTATGTTTAGGGAAATGTTTTGAGCAGTGCTCTTGTAGTCTTTAAGAATTAAATATGTATACTGATGTCGCGTCTGTGATTTCGTTTATTCTTTAACGTGTGACATGTCTTTTTAATTGAATCGTTCTAAATATCTTTTGGTTTCTGTTTTACATTTGAGTTAATGATTTTCTATTTTCTACTCTCCGTGCTTGCACATCAAAAGGTCTTGACGAGTACCTTGTGAGCGAGATGCAGATGATATTGGTCTTATTGTTCCTTTGCTTAATTATTATTAGGTAGAAAATCAAGAAGGGGTGGCGAATTTTGATGAAATTCTGGCCAACTCAGATGCTTTCATGGTGGCTCGTGGTGATCTTGGAATGGAAATTCCAATTGAGAAGATATTTTTAGCTCAGAAGGTGATGGTGTACAAGTGTAATATCCAAGGAAAGCCTGTTGTCACTGCAACACAGATGCTGGAGTCGATGATCAAGTCTCCAAGGCCAACTCGAGCAGAAGCCACAGATGTCGCCAATGCTGTTCTCGATGGAACAGACTGCGTCATGCTCAGTGGCGAAACAGCTGCAGGAGCTTACCCAGAGCTTGCAGTTCGTACCATGGCCAAGATTTGTATAGAGGCTGAAGGCACAATTGACTACGCTGATGCTTTTAAACGGATCATGGCGAATGCACCAGTCCCCATGAGTCCCTTGGAAAGCCTTGCATCGTGTGCTGTTCGAACTGCCAACTCGGCAAAAGCAGCTCTCATTCTGGTCCTAACTCGAGGAGGAAGCACTGCAAAGCTGGTGGCTAAATACAGACCAGGGATGCCTATACTGTCTGTTGTGGTTCCAGAAATCAAAACTGATTCATTTGATTGGTCGTGCAGTGACGAATCTCCAGCCAGGCACAGTCTCATATTCAGGGGGTTGGTTCCTGTTCTGTGCGCAGGATCTGCAAGGGCTTCTCATGAGGAGTCTACGGAGGAAGCCCTCGAGTTTGCCCTCCAGCATGCAAAAACCAAAGGACTCTGCAAGGTGGGAGACGCTATCGTCGCCCTTCACCGGATTGGATCCTCATCCATCATCAAGATCGTCAATGTCAAGTGAATCATTAATACAATCTGATCGCTCGGTTTTGCTTTTTGGGAGTGAGCGATAAGCAACGAAGCATGCCTGCCTTGCTTCATATTCGTGCTTCTTATAGTTTTTGCTGGAACGATTTGTATGCTGCATGCTCTAGTTTTTTCTGTTTTTATCTCTTGTTTTGTCGATTCATGGTTCGATCAACGCATTCAAGATTCAAGAACCCTTTGTACCATTTTTCAAGAACCCTTTGTGCCATTTTTTTAATGCTTCAGCAGCTATTGCAAACGCTTTTATTTTGGAGCCTGACCTAGAAGATTGATTATAGAGTTTGAAGCAATGATTCTCAGACACAAATTGCCAGAAGAAACAAGTATGGAAATTTGTACACTCAAACCGACTGTACAAATAATTATTACAGAACAGCAGGTCTGAACGAGAACACAGCTCACACTTCTAATTATTCTGAATTTGCTTGTTGTATGTACAAGATAATTTGCATAATAGGGAGATTAAGGTTTACCAGAAATCAATTCTCATCCCGGTGTGAAGAAGTGCTTGGATTGGCATTTGATGAAAACAAACTGCTGAAAGGCCATGGAAGAGGAACTGAGAAGTGTCTCCCTCCTCGTTCGTTTCTATCATCTCCAGCATCATTGTTGGTCTCTGCATTTGTGGAGTCGAGCTTGGAAGGTAATTGATGCCTGCAGATGGGACAAGAGCTGTGAAGCTCCAGCCATGGCAGAATACACTTGCTGTGGAACTTATGTTTGCAAGGCATCTCCTTAACTTCATCCCCAATCTCATACTCATCCAAGCAAACAGAGCACTGCAGCAAAGTGTCCTCAATTTTCACAGTGGGTAGAGCCTCAACTGCCTCCTTCTGAGCTGGAGGGGTCCCGAACCTGTTTGGGTCATTCTCAGACAAATGCTGCAGCAGCAAGTCAAGCCGCGGTCCAATGAAATAATCACCTAGTGAGCCAATTGGCGCACGGCTTATGGAGTCGTCATGAACAATGACAGTCTGGTTAAAGGGATTTATGAGAATCACACGCTCATTATCTCCATCTGTACCAGCAGCAGCAGTCCCTTGGCCTTGATCATCAGATAGTATCCTAGCCCGCATGCCTTGGAGGAGCTGGAGAATCGCAGCTGAGCTCCTCCTCCTCCTCAATATAGCCTCCAGTTCACGGTCAAGCTCATCATCATGATCATTGTCATTGTCATTGTCATTGTCATTTCACCCTCCTCAAACCCCATGCGCCTCATACGGTGCCTACGCTGTTGGTTGCCCATCATACCCAGTAGAATTGGCGCCCACATGGAGAGGGCACGATCCGAATCGGAATCTGCCCCTCCAAATTCAACAGCAGGAGGAGGAGGAGGGCTATCATTTTCTGGAGCTGCAGTAGCCATTTCTTCCACAAACCCGCTTTGGCAGATGGGGCATTTTATTGCATCAATCTCCAAACTTGGATTTACATTCTGTGAACACATATGGCACCAATATCTTGGTACCTCAGCTTCCCCCATTCTTATTGCACCAACACTTGGATTTTTTTATTTATTATTTAAATTTACCTGTTCGAAACAACACATGAAATGAATCAAGTTCAACTAACGACTCCAACTTTGCCAACCTCTAAATTAAGCTCCTTATTCATTTATCTCAACAAATGCAAAAAATCTTTTCTTTTCAACTCAGAAAAATCCCATTTTCCTGAGACTATCAACAAAACCTCTAAACAATTAGGATTTATTCTAATAAGCAGATCAAAGAGTCCATATTCTGGTCAACAAGGATAAACTCTATATCATCAGAAAACAAAGAAGATGCAAAGAATAGCATTATCTTACCCTTTTAGACCCACAAAACACAGCTGGATTAGAATTTTTGCAATTGCCCGAATTCGGCAGATTCAAACAGAAGGAAATGTTGTAGATCGTAAGAAATGAAGTTTCTTTTTCTTTTTTTTAAAAAATTTGGATATTTAATCTAGCCGGCTACGGCTGAATGAGTCAGAAAACTAGAAAAATATGCATTAAAACAAGAAGGATCGAGAAGGATCAAGAATTCTGCTCATTCTATCTTGTAATACGCAAAGTCAAACACGTAAAATAAGAATCCCCCCCGCCCCGCCCAAAAAAAAAGGTCGTTTTTAAACCATCAGCCAGCATGAAGCAATTCACCATAATAATAATAATAAAGGAAGTCGGAAGCTCAAGAAGAGTCCAAGAGAAAAGATTAATTGTGATAAATACCAGGGACAAAAAAGAATTAATTTTTCTTGTTTTTTGCTCTTCTTCTTCTTCTAATCTCCCATGATATGTTGATGTTGGTGTAATGTGAGCTTCTTGTGATAAGGAAAGCAGAATTCTTTCTGGGTTCAGAAATGATGTTGGGATTGAATTTTGTCCTCCATCCGCGTGTTTGTGTTTGTGCCGTGTGTTGGAATCTTATGGTACTGCTATTGCTATTTATTCAAACAATGGCCCATCTCCTTCCACAACCATTTCTTTTGTTATTGTATACATTATATTACCACATTTTAAATCGCCAACTAAATTAATTTAGGTTAATATGTGATATTTTGCTTTAATTTTTTCAAATACAGTTTGTTATAGATTTTTTATTTGTGGGTTGCTAATAATTATTGAGATAAATGGATAGACAAAGATGGGATGAGGGTAGAAGAGTTAGTAGCTGATAGAAATTAAAGTGGACGACTAATCCAAGAATCACTCACACTACCTTAAACCGCGTTCTCCTCCAATATATAATTCATTTATATTTTGTTTTTCTATTATTTACTTTTACAGTCTTTTTAAATAGAATTCATATTCCTTACACGCTTGTGACACGGTTGTTTCATTGTACCAAGACCTTGAATCAATAAATAAATCATGTTGTGAGCGTATCATGTGATGGTGATAAAATAAAAATCGAACCAGAAGAAAAAGGAAAAGAAAGTTTGTACATTACAGTATTTTCTGTTAGTTGCTGCATTGTTTTTTTGGTTTGGTGTTGATCAAGAAGAGAAAAAGTTAGTGATGAGAAGTGGTGCTTAGTTGGCCACATCCCGTTCATCCTCAATCCCTTCGTGACATCATCAAAATAAAAATAATATTAGTCTCTATATATATATTGGAAAAATGACTTGTATGCATAATATGTGGTGAGACGTGTGTCGTAGAGTGTGTTACTATGCGGCAAAAACATTTACATAAATATAAACAAAATAAAGCAATGAAGCAACATAAGTAACTCAATACGACGAACCATCTATATCTGGGAGACATCGTCTAAATGAAATACTTCACTATTTCAAGATTTATAAAATGACTTACACAATAAGACTCCCTCTTACTACACCTATGAAACTTTTCAAATCTCCACTCACAGTGAAATATTTGATATATATGCAATACATAATCTAGATATGAACATGGTACGCTCATTACATAACATTTCAATAAACAAGAACATTACAACTATTTTATAATGAAAGCTCAATAGTATTAACTTCACAAATACTTTTTTGTTAGAATAGATACCGAAATAAGTATCATGAAACATAGTTACATAACACTATCCGAAGAGACACCTAGTAAAAACAAAATCCATCTCACAAAAAACAAACACGAATCAGTGTCACCAAATGTATCCATGAATATAAGGTTATTTGTCATGCTTGTGGACGACGAGCTCGTGGAATAAGTGGAAGCCCGGGCTGACGAGCTCGTGGAATGAGTAGAGCCCGAGCTTTTGGACAACGAGCTCGTGGAATAAGTGGAGGTCATAATTGTGGACGAGCTCATGCGGAACGAAGTGGAGCTCGTACTTCCTATGCAGAAGACACGTGGCATCAGTAGTTAGGTAGTTAGCTCATATAACAAACTGTAACAAACTCTGTAACAAACTCCGTAATGCGGCAGCAAGGCGTGTGGTATATAAGAAGGAAGATAAACGTGTAATCGGCAGGATATAGCTCATTTGTAATATTGTGTAATACAAAATCATTTTCTCTTCTATAAGTGCGTCTCTTTCCTTGAAGTATCGAGGAGTAGATTTATGTGCTAAGGGGAACTATCTTAGATGTATCAATCTGGTATCAGAGCCTATCTCACGCTATCGTATGCCAAGGACAACTAGAATGGATAATCGAGTGGGGAGCATGGAAACACAACTGATTCAACTACAACAACAACAGACCGAATTTCACAGAGCTCTAGCAGCAGCGCAACAGCAACAAGTGGAAAACAACAAGTCTTTAATGGCATCAATGCAGTTGCAATTTGAGGAAATGAGAAAGGAACTCAAGTTCAAGGATAAAACGGAGGGGGAAACCGAGATCAATGGGGAAGAAAGAGGATCAGAGGAGGAAGATGAGTTCAGCTATACTAAGAACCGAAATTCATCGCGAAATCAAGGTAAATCGCAAAGCTCTCGTACTTTCAATCCTTCACGAATCACTAAGCTTGAATTTCCAAAATTCTATGGGGAGAATCCAATGCAATGGATTAGGAAGTGTGGAAAATATTTCGCTTTGAATCCGATGAGTGATGAAGAAAAGATCTTCACAGCAACCATGTACATGGAAGGAGGGGCGGATTTATGGTACCTAGAGTATGTAGAAGATAGAGAGGGGTTAACGTGGAGAAAATTTGGAGATATGGTAATCGAACGATTTGGAAGTTCAGATGGAAAGAGTGTGGTAACGCAGTTTAACCAACTCAAACAGACTATTGATGTGGCAAATTATACAGCTAAATTCGAAGAGTTGAAAGCATTCGTAGCTATGGGAAATCGAAGTTTAGGAGAGGAATATTTTGTTAAGTGCTATGTGAGAGGGCTGAAAGACGAGATTGGAAGTGTAGTCGAGATGTTCGACCCAAAGAAACTCAGCCACACCATATCATTAGCCAAGAAGCAAGAACTGCAACTCAATGCGTTGCAGAAAGGAGCAAGAAACAACAGTAGATTCATTGAAGCTAAGAGAGTAATGGAAGATACTGGAGCTAAACTGCCTGCTAACAACAACCCCAAAGCAACCGTTTTCAAGAAGTTGACACCGACTGAAATCGAAGAACGGTGAAGGAAGAAATTATGCTTCAATTTTGACGAACCATATCAGATTGGGCACCGATGTAAGAAACTCTTTACTATAATATGCGAAGGGAGATGGAAGAGACTGAGCTGATACTGCAAGAATTAAGTAATGAAGATGAAGAAGTTTTAGTGTCGCTCAACGCACTAGTTGGTTAGGTTGCAGCCGATACAATAAGACTCAAAGGAAATATAGGGAGACATCATATCACTGTACTCATCGACACCGGTAGTACACACAGTTTCTTAGATGCAATGATAGAACGAAGGTTGGGTTGTGAGATAGAATGCATAAATTCATTGACCGTAACCATTGCAGATGGAGGCAAAATGGAATGTAATACAAGCTGCTCAAACTTGGAGTGGGAAATGGGAGAGTGCAGGTTCACAACGGCCATGCGAATTTTATAACTCGGTGGTTGCGATATGGTGGTGGGGGTGGATATATTAAAACAGTTGGGCCCGGTGACATTCAATTTCATGGAGCAGACCATTAGTTTCTACAAGGAGAATAAGAAAATAACACTACAAGGGATGAAGCAAGAAGAGATCTCGTTGAAGATGATCATTGGGAAGTCTTTTAAAAGAACATTGAGAAAGGGAAAAGGAGCTGTATTCGGGTGTCTTTGCATGATCACGGTCGAGAAAGTGATAGAAGAGCAAGCCTCACCAAGATATTAAACCTTTACTCCACAAATACTTACACATATTCCAAACCCCTACTCAATTACCTCCAGACAGATCGTATAACCACAGAATTCCCCTCAAATCCGACGCTATCGAATTCAAACTCAGTCCCTATAAATACCCCTACCTACAGCGAATGGAGATAGAGAAGCTAGTGCAAGAAATGCTAAAGACGGGGGTGATTCAGGCCAACACAAGTTCATTCTCGTCACCGGTTCTATTGGTAAAGAAGAAAGACGGTACATGGAGATTTTGCATTGACTACAGGAAGTTAAACTCTCTCACGGTGAAGGATAACTTCCCAATCCCACTCATAGATGATTTGCTTGATGAATTGGGAGGCTCGACTGTATTTTCCAAAGTTGACTTGAGAGCAGGATATCATCAAATACGGATGCAAGAGAGTGATGTGTACAAAACAGCCTTCATCACGTCAAGTGGGCTCTATGAATTCAAG
This sequence comes from Salvia rosmarinus, assembly GCA_036937905.1. Classification (NCBI taxonomy): domain Eukaryota; kingdom Viridiplantae; phylum Streptophyta; class Magnoliopsida; order Lamiales; family Lamiaceae; genus Salvia; species Salvia rosmarinus. The sequence goes on along the minus strand of CM072814.1, from coordinate 80,612,876 downwards.
GTAATGCCCTTTGGCTTAACCAACGCTCCAGCCACGTTTCAAGCCTTGATGAATACTATTTTCCGACCATATTTGAGTAAATTCGTTCTGGTATTCTTTAACGATATACTGATATACAGCAAGACATTACAAGATCATTTACTCCATCTCGAAGAGGTATTTCGAACACTGACGGAACACAAGCTGTACGCAAAAGCCTCTAAGTGTGTTTTTGGGCAATATCAAGTGGAGTATTTGGGGCATTTGATCAGTGTTAGAGGAGTGGAGGCTGATCCTAGCAAGATCAATGCGATGGTGAGCTGGCCGAGGCCCAAGACACTAAAAGCATTGCGAGGGTTCCTTGGCCTAACCGGGCATTATAGAAAGTTTATCCAAAATTATGGAGCAATAGCGAGGCCCCTAAATGACTTAACCAAGAAAGGGAGTTTTCTGTGGTCGTCGACGGTGAGGATGCATTTGAGAAGTTAAAAAAGGCCATGACCTCGGCTCCCAGTGTTGAAGCTCCCTAACTTCTCATTGCCATTCACGTTGGAGACTGATGCAAGCTATCATGGGATTGGGGCTGTCCTTATGCAGCAAGGACATCCTATTGCCTTCATCAGTAGAGCGTTAGCTCCAAAACAGAGAGGACTCTCAACTTATGAGAAGGAGTTATTGGCTATCAACTTATGAGAAGGAGTACCGCTACATAATCAGTTTATCATTAAAACTGATCAGCAAAGTTTGAAGTTCTTGTTGGAGCAGAAGATTTCAACACCTGTATAGCATAAATATCTCACTAAACTACTCGATTTCGACTACAAAATCGAGTATAAGAGGGGCGTGGAGAATAAGGTAGCTGATGCTCTTTCAAGGAAATCGCATGAGGAAGGCAGTCTACTTATTGTCACTGAATGCACACCAACATGGATCTCCGAGTTAATTACGAGCTATGAAGGAGATGTCGCGGCACAGGAGGCCATCGCAGAATGCTGCACTACTCCTTATAATCTTTCTTACTTTTCGTATACTAATGGACTATTACGATTCAAAGGCAGATTATATGTGGGTACAGGTGGGGAGTTGCGAAATAAAATTCTGTATTTCATGCATGAATCTAGCTATGGTGGCCACTCCGGGATAAACGCTACGTTTTAAAGAATTCGGGCTACATTTTTATGGCCTGGATTGCGTATTGAAGCACAGAGGCTAGTCAAAGAATGCAACCAATGCCAGCTCAGTAAGCATGAGAATACCAGACAAGCGGGGCTGCTACAGCCTCTCCCTCTACCTTCTCAAGCGTGGCAGATGATCACTATGGATTTCGTCGAAGGTCTTCCTTTATCCCACAACTCGGATTCTATTTGGGTTATCGTTGATCGATTTACAAAATTTACCCATTTCATTCCATTGAAACACCCATATAATGCTTCCTTGTGTGCGAAGATATTCATTGAGCAGATATATAGGCTTCATGGGCTGCCTAAGAGTATTGTGTCGGACAGAGATCGTATATTTACAAGCCAATTCTGGAAGAGTTACTGCACACTTTGGGTATTCAACAACATTTAAGTACCGCCTACCATCCCCAAACCGACGGCCAAAGTGAACGGGTCAACCAATGTTTGGAAATGTATCTACGGTGTATGTGCAGCCATTCACCAAAGAAGTGGAGCTCGTGGCTAGCTTTGGCTGAATTTTGGTACAATACATCTTTTCACTCGGCCATCGCGACAACACCATTTCAAGCTTTATATGGGTACAAACCTTCCCCACTTGCTCTTGCCTCATATTCTGATCCTCAAGTGGTTGGTGTTGAAGCTACTTTACGGGAGAAACTGGATATCCAAGAGCAGTTAAAGCGTATCTTGCAACGACACAAGCCACGATGAAGAAGAATGCAGATAAGAAGCGGAAACATAAGGAGTTTGAGCTGCATGATTGGGTCTACCTCAAGCTCAAACCTTACAAACATCACTCTTTGCGCCTTCATAGGAACTGGAAGTTGAGTCCAAGGTATGCAGGACCTTTTGAAGTCATAAAAAAGGTTGGGGCTGTGGCCTACGAGCTCGCGTTGCCACCATCTACGAAAATACACCCGGTCTTTCATGTGGGGCTGTTAAAGCGGAGTGTCCACAATCAGCAAAGTGTCGCGCCCACACTCCCTGATTTTGATGATGATGGAAAAGTGATGTTACATCCTGTGAAGGTTCTCGCCCGTCGGATTGTTAAGAAGAATAACAGTGCAAGGACCGAAGTTCTAGTCCAGTGGGCTCACCTCCCGGAAGAAGAAGCTACATGGGAAGATTTCCTGGAGATGGAAGAAAGATTTCCGAGTCTTTTTACTTGTGGACAAGTCATAATAAGGAGGAGGGTAATTGTCATGCTTGTGGACGACGAGCTCGTGGAATAAGTGGAAGCCCGGGCTGACGAGCTCGTGGAATGAGTAGAGCCCGAGCTTGTGGACAACGAGCTCGTGGAATAAGTGGAGGTCGTAATTGTGGACGAGCTCATGCGGAACGAAGTGGAGTTTGTACTTCCCATGCAGAAGACACGTGGCAGCAGTAGTTAGGTAGTTAGCTCATATAACAAACTGTAACAAACTCCCTAATGCGGCAGCAAGACGTGTGGTATATAAGAAGGGAGATAAACGTGTAATCGGCAGGATATAACTCATTTGTAATATTGTGTAATACAAAATCATTTTCTCTTCTATAAGTGCGTCTCTTTCCTTGAAGTATCGAGGAGTAGATTTGATGTGTTAAGGGGAACTATCTTAGATGTATCATTATTCCTTGCCCTAGAAGGTGAATAAGAATTCATCCTTCTTTTTTGCAGTTAAGGTCATATAATTATAAGGTTATTATTGCTGCCGATGTTCTTGGTATAATATTGATAAAATTTCTTTTGTACACATTATTCTCCCGAAACTACGCAGAAGAGTAAATTCGTAGAAATAGATTCAACAAAAAAACAATGGTAGAGATTTAAATTCATAAATTTATTTTTATAATTTAATTCTTTATTATCTAGATTATAGCATCATCACTTTCTTCTGATTATTGGCATGTTTTGGGACTAAGAAAATTGCTTTCTATAAGATAACTAAGCTTTTAAAAATTATGTGACGACAAAAGGCATTGAAAAAAAATACGTAGGAGTTTATAATTAAGTAATTAAATTAGAGTAGATGATGATATAATTTAATTAGGATAATAATTTTAATAAATAAGGATTACATAAGCATAGTTAACTTATAATACAACTTTTATTTGGAAATTGATTTTGCATAATAAATTTAATATATTATATTATTGCCCTTAAAATAAATCTATGACAGAAATGTATTAGGCAATTCAAAATATGTAAGAATAGCCTCTTTTATAATAGTAGTATAAAAACTCTGGTCATGTCGATCTTAAGTACGAATTCCTCCATATGTACCATGCATATCCTCCATATATGAAGGGTCAGAAGCTTATATATATATATGCTTTTGTATGTTCTGTTCCCCTATATGTGGGATATATACAGTACATACATGGAAGCGTTCGTACGTAAAGTCGATCTAATCATAATATGTCTGTAATAGTAATAGATATATCATGAACTTCACAATTTTTTTATTAAGTCACCAATCGATTGAGATTGCGTGGTCTATATACAACTATCCATGGAGTCATAAATTTGAAAGTTTTGCATTTGAAAGATTTGAACATAACTATAAATAAGTTATGCTAAAATGAAATGACTATAAGCCGAACTTGCGGTTGTTAAGTTAATTCGTGACCTTAAGATGTAAAAGTCAAATAAGAACTTGCGGTTGTTTCATTATTTTTGTTAAATAAAATAAGCCGAGATCAACATTAGGATGACCATAACGGGAAGAGAAGCTGGGAAGTAATTAATTAGATAAACGGTAATATCAAAGCTTCATATAAAAAGTTATTTTTTGGGGGGGGTGGGGGAGGGGAGTGGTACAATCATTCTATTCGACGCGGATCTTCCATAGAGAGAGAGTGTGGTCCGTGGTCACATGGCAGCACCTGCATCGCCATTCTTTACAGAAAAAGAAACAATGCCATACAAAGAAACAAGAGGATCCTACGATACTCTAAAGAATATAATAATGGAAATCTGTATACATTCTTGCTAAAACTACCCATCTTTAATTGAATAAAAAAATAAAATAATATGGGGAATGGATGGAGAAAGTAATCACCACCATTAGTCCAAACTATCTCAAGCATTTCTCATCCTGAAACATTGATCACCACACCGTTAGTAAATAATATGATTCATCAAAGACAATCATAAACCAGCAATCAGAATGTTTGGAAGTATTGAGGTAACTCACATTATCTTTGACATGAAAAGATCAGAACTTGAATGAGTGGGACTGAGAAGTTCCAGTAGCAGAGGCAGAGTCTCCTACAGAAGCGCCACCATTTTGAACAGCCTGCCATCACAAAAATAAGCTTCATCATATTAAATTCTCTACCAGCACTACTTTGTTCGTAATGTTACTTTGTGGTCTAGTGAAGCAGCTAAAGATTACGGCAAAACTATATTGCTACGTTTCACATCTCACCTTCCAACCAAAATTACACTAGGTGGGTGCTCGGCAATTTAAGGGTAATGAGAATGAACATTGGTATGATGGTGGCAGGGAAATGAAGTGAATGTGGAAACCCCAATCACCCACTTATCTTTCATCCAAACCCCCACACCCAAGAACCCTCTTAGAGTTATTAGTACATTCAGACTGTGGACCTGTAAATGTGAATGATCAGAATGCGCAATCCACTTTTCATATAGTGGACTAAGGTTTATGTTCAGCATCTCATTCAAAAGAAAAATGACATCATACTTTTCAACGGCCCAAACAAATAAGAGAAAGAATCACATCATCTCTGCAAACTGAGCAGATCACGTATGGAAGGCACTTACTTCATAGTTGGTAACAAACTAACAAAATATTTACCAAAAACTCAATTTCAGTTATCTGGTTTGGCCCTCATCAAAATTTGTCTATTACTTATCAACAAATCCAGTCCCACTCATTAACTTTGGACCCTTTACTGATTTGTTAAATGAGTTGCACAATGTGCTAGGGTTATAAACATAAGAATTCGAACTTATAAAAATCAAACAATAAGTAGTGCATTGTAGGAGCCAACATCATAATATCTTCCATTTTCATGCGAATATCAAGGGATGATCTCCATTAGAACTTCAAATGTTTTGAATGGTTAGGATCATTTTACCCTTATAACGAAAAAGGAAACACCAAAGCAAATAACGTTTGAAGCACAAGCACAAACGTGAAACTGAATAAGTTATAAGAACAGAAAACAAAGAATAAAATCATAGCAAGACTTCATGTATATAAAAGAAGAAAGCATATGACACGAAACAATCATATTGATGAGTCAATAAGCAACATAAGGCAAAGAAAGGTCGACTGATAATCATACTTAATGTTAGATGCACGACTAAAGAAAATATGCACCTACATATTAGTACAAGTTTAGCTGACCAAGATAAGCTGCTAAGGCTGTTATTTTCTGAGAGTGGTTCAATTTTAGGAGCTTAGCAACTCAATATGTGAACAACTGATTCTCCATCTTCCGAAGCCACTTAGCAGTGCTCTGCTCTCCTCATCTCTACCAGGAAAACTCTTCATCCTAGGCCTATTTGCACCACGCAGTCTTAATTTTTCAAACGTATCAGCATTCTTATTATACTAAAATATCCATATATAGGTATGTGAAGTGAATTGTGGTTTGAAGCACTCTTATGAGTTCGAAATATAGTGGGAGGAGCATACCCCATATCGACAGCTGTCATCCCTGCTGAGGTCTCCAAAAAGAGGCAAGAAATTTGCGGGATCATACATTGAGGCATCATCAATCACATCATAAGGATGTCGAACAACAGGAGTTGCCGGATTGAGAAAACTAAATCTCAAATCAGCATCCGCATCTCTGGCAGCTGAGCTGTCCGCGCAAGAAACACCCAGTCTGTACATCTGAACCCATAAGAAGGATGATAACAACCTCACCGAAACTCCGGCAATCTGCACCACGAGAGTGAGCTTCACGGCGTAGGCAGCTAAGGTTCCGTAAACACCAGCAGGAAAATGCCTGCATCAAAAGGTCTATTTTATTAGCAGCAGTAGTAAATGCAGAGAGAGAGAGAGGAAAAGGGTGTTGGCGGGTACCAGATTTGGTGAGAGAAGAGGAAGAACCATGAGAGGTCGAGGAAAAAGGAGCAGAAGAGGAGGAAGACGTAAGTCCGGGCGAGGCTCTGATTGCTGCTCTCCACTGCGACGAGGCCGAAGAGGGAAACCCCCAAATGAAGGACGAGGACGCCATTGTAGAGAGGGGAGAGCGATCCCAGCAGCGAGCACCCAATCTGAGCGTAGATAAGGACTAGGGCCAGCCGCTGGAGCTTGTCGTAGTTGGCAATCCACCGCCGCGATCCCAATCCACAACAACGCATCGTCTAATGAAATACTATTCTATTGATCTATCAATTGATCGGAATCAATGGAGGAAGAAGAGAAAGGAATAAGCAGGCGCTGACGCCATAGCTGAAGTGCTTAGATTACATTCGCCATTGCCTATTTGGCACTGTTACCATCTCAACAACACCCACGTCACCCCAGTTTTTATCAAATTCAGTTGGTGTTATTTGGATCAATTTGATCCGGAAATTCATAGAATTCCAACCTAAAAAGCTAATCATACATAGGGGTGGGAAAAATACCGAAATATCGATATATCGAATTTATCGTGTCGAAAAAATATCGAAAATATTAAATTTTCGGTATACCGTGATTTTCGGTACGGTATTACTAGGGGTGCTTATTGGATCGGTTTCGGTTAACAGAGATCGATTAACCGAAACCGAAATTTCGCTTAACCGAAACCGATATCCGTCAAATCCAATAATCGATACCGAAACCGATTAACCGATCGATTAGTCGGTTCGGTTATTGAATACCCAAAATTATCCAATTCAAAAAAAAACCCACCTTAAGTTCTTAACTATCAACTTATGTATTTAATTTAATAATAATAAAATAATAAATTAATAATTATTTAATTTCGGTTATTCGGGTATACCCATTCGGTTATCGGTATACCCGATAATCGAAATTAACGTCAATTTATTATCCATACCGAACCAAATATCCAATTAATCGGTATTTGGATACCGATAACCGATGGATATCGGTTCGGTTCGGTAATACCCGTTATCTACTTACCCAATAAGCAGCCATAGGTATTACCGTACCGTTAATTTTCGGTATAGTAACGATATCAATATTTTGGATACCGCGGTATACCGATATATACCGTACGCGGTATATACCGAAAATTTTGGTATATACCGTTTATCGGTACATACCGGTACCTTGGTACATACCAAAAAATCGATATGAATTCGGTATTTTTTGATATTTTTGGTATTTTTCGATATTTTCGGTATAAAGTCGGTCATTTGTATGAAGTCGGTCATTTCGGTATATCGAACCAAAGTCCGGTATGATATACCGTAAAAGTCGGTACGATAACGGTATAAAATTTTATCATACCGTAATTTTCGGTATACCGACTTTCGGTATGCCGAACTGTTTCGACTGATATCGGTATGAATTTTTCTATACCTTAATTTTTGATGCAGATATCTGATGCGACTAAAAAATTTCGATATATCGTACCAACCCACCCCTAATCATACTATGCATTTTGTCTTCAAATTTCTCTCTTTTCTAATAGAATAAATATGAAGAAATGTTTATTTAAACTATCAATTACCGATATTAAATTAAAAATATACCGCGTATATTTTTTAGTTCAAAAATCTTGATGTGATACATTGGATGTCATGTAATTTTATATATTTATATTTCTTAATTAAATAATGAAAACGCCACGTAAATATATGTGTCATTCGACAAATCACGTTAAGATTTTAGGGACCAAAAAATGGACACAATAATTTTTATACATTATTGATAGTTGATGGCTTAAATACATGGAGAATTATAGTTTGTGTTCCCAACTTTTACAAGATTTTGAAAAATATTACTAACTTTAGTTAATATATCAAAACGTCTCAAACTTTGATGAATTTTTTGAAAAATATCCCCACCTTTTTGAGATATTTTAAAACATATCCGGGTTTCGAGTTTTCTACAACGGAATGTTACGTCAGTTCGTTGGATTATAGTGTGAGTTATAGCTCAAATAATTCAACATTCCGTCTCGTATGAATTATAGCTCAAATGACTCAGCACTCCGTCGTCGTAAGCTCTTGAATCGGGATACTTTTCAAAATATCGTCAAAGTTTGGGACATTTAATGTATTGACTAAAGTTGTGATATTTTTTAAAATACCGTCAAAGTTTGAGATATTTTAATGTATTAAGTAAAGTGGGGTCATTTTTCAAAATCTCGTCAAAATTGGGAACACAAACTGTAATGATCCCTTAAATAAATACTTGTGATAGTTCTGAACATTTGATTAAGCGGGTATAATTCGAATTTAAAGTAATATTTACGCTTTCTAATATAATAAAAGATGCATCTATGTTATTTTTTAATTATATCGTGATATTGCCACGTAATTTCATATGGTATCTAGCGAATTACGTCAAGATTCTGGAGGCTAAAAAATAGATAAAGAGTTTTTTTTTGTTATAATACTAATAGTTGGTGTTTTATGATAAATATTATGATATTTTGAATATAATTTGAAGTTCAAATTGATATTTATCTTATACTAACAAATGTATAAAGATTGAAAATAAGAAGATTTTACATTTTTCCCTTATTTCATTTTCCCATCAAATTGATTGGATCATTCGACTTACGTAAATACATCCTTTCATGAGCACAACAATGCAAGCTTTTAGTTAGCCATGAATAAACCTGAAATCTGAAATGAAAATGTTTGAACCGCGAAGCTTTGGCCGTTTCCCTATTTCTAGTGAAGTTCGAATTTCTCAACCCACTGGTGTGGGGCTGTTCTCCTATAACAATGTAATGGTGTGAGGACTCTAGTTATAGGATTAGACAAGAAATGGGTGAATCCTCATCTTGAAAGGCCTAGGCCATCGGTCTCTTTGTCGGGAAAGAGAGAGCGAGAGAGTGCAGAGAGAGCATGAGCATGTGAGATTTAGGGCTTGAAGCTCATGATGGCCATCAGTTACTTGGTCTTGGTCGTAGGAGATAACGACAAGAGAGATGAGGAGCCGAGAGAAATTGAGAGAATGTGAAGAGTGGAATGAGGTGTACCATCAGTTATGGCTTCACAATGATGGAGAAGAAGAAGAGAGTATTGGCTAAGGAATGAGTGAGAGATGAGATCAGGTGGCTGTAAGTTTGAAAATGACAAAATTATTGGTGACGTGTGTCACCATTGTGCCATGCATGAATATGCACACACAACCAGGGCGCAAAATAACAAAAATTGGTCTTCTATTGACTATAGAGACATAAGTTAATATCTTAAAAAAGACACAATATACCACCTATCTAAAAAAAAAAAAATATCCAATCCCTTTGGGACGGTCCAATGGTATATCGGTTCATGTGGTCAAAAGATCACATATTCGAACATCACTAACGCCTCTATGGGTCCGAGCTTGTCACGCCTGATTTTCCAAATATGATGTACCATTCATGTGTGGTTTGCAAACTATTGCATAAGAATATAAGATTTACCCAGTGTATATCAAATGTAACGACTGCGAGTTCCCTATGAATTATACATACATACATATATATATATATATATGTGTGTGTGTGTGTTTGTGTGTGTATCCAAATCTAAAAATCAAATAATATATATACAACATTAGAATTGAACAAGTTAGCAAACAAATCATTTTATATGTACCTTGTTAGATGATTCGAACTAATTGAACCTCAACCTTGTAAGAACGAAATTCGAAAGATTTGATGGTATACAAATTAATTTGATTCGATACAATATGATTATAGGAATAGACAAATTCATCTCACACTTTGACTTTGATAATCTATATTGAAGATGAAGAACAAGAAAAGTTTCATTTTTTCTATTTACATGTGAGAATCCTAATTGTAAATTATTTTTTGGAAATTGATTTTTGGATTGTAGGTTGGGCGACTACCTCAACTGTTTGAAGTTAAAGAAAGCACATAAGATGAAATCAAAACTCATAAGATAAAACGCTGAACTAATGCACAATTCTAATTCTAATTTTGTTTTATTATTTTATATATGTATAATAGATAAAACATTGGGCCTAGAATTTTGTAACAAAAAAAGATAGGTTGAGGTTAGTTGATGAATAATTTTCTTTTATTTGTTTTTATTATGGTTTTTTTCCCAAAATTTAGGACCTGAAATATTTGTAAAAGAAATTATCTTTGAGATGATGCATAACTCTATTATTTATTTATTTTTTCTTTTATGTATAATGGAACTTTTTTTCCTAGCATTTTGGGCCTCCAAAAGTTTGTATAAAGTGTACGGTGTCATCGAATAAATTCATTTTTTGAGGAGAAAATTTCATATTAATATATGGGGGTATACAAAATTTTGACCCCCCGGAAATGATAAGCCTTGGCTACCCATGCTTGCCCGTCCTCAGGGACGGCCCTACACACAACAATTGCGCCACACACACGACACGCCACATAACACGTACATATTCCACGCACCCACACATGCACATAAGCACAATCAATTACCCTCGTCACATGCACACAACACACTATCGTTTGCGAGTCGCCCTGAACTCATCAAATCAGTCCTACAGAGAGTCGAATGTTATTGGCTCCACTTGAACTCATCAAATCAGTTCTAACTTTCTGAGGAGTAGAATGTTATTGCTCCAAATCTTCCCGATATCGGCCGAAATCATCAACAAAGTGTCTGCCATTGCTAGACAGTTTTTATGGGATTCGAGCAAAGTCTTTGTTGCTTGGAAAAACTGTTGTCGACCAAACGAAGAAGGTAGGCTTGGACTTCACGATCTCAGTTCTTGGAACTCAGCCCTTCTATCCAAAAACCTTTGAAACATCCAAAGTAAGTCAGATTCGCTTTGGATAAGGTGGATTCATGTTAATTTTCTCCCGCTTGATAACATTTGGTCTTGGTAACCGAAAAATATGATCCCTGCTATTGAAAATTTTCAATAGAGACTTGAAGATTAGAGATAAGATCCTTGAGAATTCGAATAGTGACCGTACCAAGGCAACAAAACTACTACTGGGTACTGGCATGCCAATAAAGGTTGTGTAGAGGCGTATGAATGGTTTGGACCCAATTTTGACACAAGTTTATTAAGAAGAGCTTCATCCTCCCGAAATTCTCATTTATGACTTGGTTGGCTATAAAATGGAAGCTCTCTACACTTGACCGTCTTTCTTTCTTAAAACTAACAACGAGAGAATGGGCTTGGGCTAAGAATTGGGCCAACAACTATAACAATCTCCACCTTGGCCCAACCGTGTTGCTATGTGCATCGGAGAACAAACCGCACAATCATCTCACGAGCCCCTTGTAAAATCACGAAGATAGAACAAGGGACAAGTTTGCCGACGAAACCACAAAGGCTAAACAGGGGGGCGTTTAATTCTCATGATTAGCATTTTGAATGATTGTGCATTTGATGGATTAAATGTATGATAAGACAAGCAAGGAAAATCGATTCATTAAAGATCACATCCCTACTAACTACGGCTTTGAAGCCGTGCTCATTTCTATCACATACCCTATACCCTTTAACACCTTCGGTATCCTAAAAACATATTTTTAGATCTAGGTTCCAATTTATCACCCTTTTATGCATAAAACCAAAGACACCAAACACACGAAGATTACAAAATCAACAAAGCTTACCACGTAAAACACTTTCGTGACACTCGCCTTCCAAGGCACGAGGAGACCTATTTATTAAATAAGCAATTGTATGTATAGCTTCCTAAAAAATTTAGAAAGCCCGTAAGATGCCAACATGCTTTTACCCTTTCTAACAAAGTCCTATTCATACGCTCACTACCCCATTCTGTTGTGGCGCAAAGGCGGTTCTATGTCTCTTAATACCGATAAAGAGCACAAATCATCAAGTCGAGCATTACAAAACTCAAGACCATTATCGCTTCTCAAACCTTAATCTTCTTTCCAGCTTGGTTATAATTTTTATCTATAAATACTTTGTTTACTATAAATGATTAGTGTAGGATTTATATTGGGATAAGTAACTCTCCCTTTATTTGAAGGATTATTCAAATCACATCTATATTAGTTGGATTAAAATCAATAGATAACAATTAAAATGATTAAAATAATCTCAGACTTTGTGATATCCTCAAATGTTAATCCTTAAAAGTAAACACTCCCTAATGATACCTTCACACTTTGCAATTCATGTCCTGAAACAATGGAGCACCTATTTTTCCAATGCCAAACCACATGAGATGCTTGGAAGAAAATACAGGATTGGCTAAATATCCGAAGAAATATGTCGACAATTGTAAGCTCCATTGAATGGACGCACAGAGAAAAATAGGCATGCCAATCCTTCAAAAAGCTAAATGGATTGGTTTAATGACTACGGTAAGCCATATCTGGAAAGCAGGCAATAGCAATTTTTTTTGAACAACTCATGGCTAGCCCAATTACTGCAAGTATCATGAGGGATGTCTATATTTTGTTATACTCGTTGTTCTTTGTTGAGTATGTGATATCGATTTTGCCGAATATTTGATGAAAATAATGTTGATTGAACTAAATTCTTAATTTGCTGATCATATCTACTGTTTCATGTTGATTAGAACTCGACACGCTACTACTGATATGAATCTGTTTGACAAATTATGTGTAATTTGTATCATTTTCTGCATGTGATCTTGTCAAATTGCTTTGTTTTTACTTTCGTATTAGGGTGGACTTAGGGGGTGTTTGACTAAGCTTATTTTAGAGAGCTTATAAGCTTCAAGAGCTTATAAGATATTTCAAGAGCTTATAAGAGGTAATGTATCAAGTGCTTATAAGTTGTTAAAGTGTTTGGATAATTGATCTTATAAGCTAGAGAAAGAATCGTGAGTTAGAGAGAGAAAATCATAATTAGAGAGATAAAATTGATAAGATTTGAAGTTGATAGTGTATATGTAGGAAATAACAAACTATAATAAGGTTATTTTGATAAATTCATGGTTGTTTATAAGTTTATGAAAAAATAAGTTAGGGTTGACCAACTTATTTTAGGGGAGCTTATAAGTTGTTTGAGCTTATTTTCACGACTTATAAGTCGTTTAGGAGCTTATTTTGCCAAACACTTTGCAACGAAATTATAAGCTCCTAAGCGACTTATAAGTCGTTTTAAAGAGCTTATAAGCTCAGCCAAACACCCTCTTAGCCAATTATTGTGGCTAGGCTACTGCCGTGCTCTGTACCTAAATTGACTTAGTTTTGGGGGAGGCGGTATGACATCTATCAGGACCCAATCCTCGTAGAGTAATACTCCCTCTGTCCCATTTAAAATGTTTCACTTTCTTTTTTGGGTTGTCCCATTACAAATGTCCTATTCCATTTTAGGAAATAATTATCACTTCAAAAAGTGTGGGTCCTACCCACTTTTTAACACTTTAACTACTTCAGACCTTTCTCCTAAATACTTATATCCAAAAGAAATGAGACACTTTATGTGAGACGGATGGAGTAGGAGTTTGATTGCGTCCTGTTTGACCCTTCTAATTGTTGCCCTCTGCTAGAGTTGTGGTTCCCCCTCTCCTCCACTGCTTTGCAATTGGTCACTTTCGGATAGGGACGAGCACAACCGAATCGAATTGATAGGTTTCAGTTGATTACGATCGCTCATATAAATATTTTAGTTTCAGTTTGGTTAAAAAATCATAATTGAAACATTTTCGATCGATCGACGATTTTTGCTTTGTAGGATTTGGTAATGACCGCCGATATAGCCATATAGGTAAGCATTACTATATATTTTTATTTACTTAGAAATTAAAAGAGAAATTTTAAGATTTATTTTTTCTTTCATAGTTTCTCTCTCATCCTCCAACAGCTGATTAGCCAGCACTCTGACACCTATCATCGTCTGCGACGTTTCGACGCCATGACTTTTTCAATCTACTGTGCCTCTGTCTCTCTCTTGATTTCTCCTACAACCATTGGAGTTTCACGACTGCGATGCGCTGACACCGACGCCCATTGGAGTTCTCTGCTATATCTGAAAATTGAAAGGTAAGATGCGTATCAATTTTCCGTCAGATCTAAAAACTGAAGATGTAAACTAGCTTAGTTTGTCCACACTGAAAATGTGTTGTATAGAATGTAGATGCGTTAAGAAAAAAATCTTCTAAAGATGGAAAAAAAGATGAGTATATTATACGCGCTTCCATTAATTCAGCAAAGTCTCCAAAATTACTGACAAACACTCATATTTCCATGTTTATAAGGTCAATATGATATCAATTGTGTAGGAATTTGTGTGTTTGTTAGCTAATTTGAGCTTACTTGAGTTTATTTACTTGCTTTCACTGGGTGAATTTGTAGAAAAATTAGGACAAGTTTAAGGAGAATAAGTATGATATTAATGAAGCTCATCTCGATATGAGTAAGTGGATGTAAACGGATAAAAAACCAGACACCGGATGAAGGAGAACATGCTTGAACAAAATCAGTGCACATAAGCGCAGAGGCCACATGGTCACGGGCACACGACCACGTGCCATGGGCGAGCCATTTTCATCTAGAAGACCCCCCACGGTCGCGGACACCGACCGCGTGTGATGCTGACTCTCCCACTTATAAAATGCTAAATTTTGGGATTTTAATTTATTTTGAGCCCATTTATGAGATCCAAGGTTATATTTTACTGTTACACTTATAAATACCTCAGAAAAGCTCTACAAAAGAGGATCCCATCATATATTTACAGCTTTTATATTATTGTTGAGCTTTTAGAGACGAGAAGAGAGATTATAAGATTAAGGGCTTGAAGATAGCAAGATTCTTACGAATCTCTCTACGAATTTGTTATTTATGATTTTATTTCTTTTGATTTTAGTTTTCTAGTTAATATGTCTGTGTGTGACTAGTTTTCTATTATTTTAGGATTATGGAGTAAACAAATATTACTTGTTTGATATAATTTGGATTAATTAATCTAGTTCTTTTCTTCATTTTTATGTTATTGGATTTTTACTTGCTTAATTGTTTGATCACTAATTATGTATGATTTATTATATTGGTTTGATATCGATAGATGATAACTAATATTTGATTGAAAATATAAAACATACTTTAATTTCAATATTAGTCGAGAGGTCTTGAGATATGTGTAAGGACTTATAATCTTATTGTTTTGTTGGGATTTGCACTTTTAAGTAATGATCTGGACATAATAATCTTGCATGTAATCTATTATTTATTTGATGCGAGAGTATGTTTAAGCTATTTTGTGATTGTTTTAGGAAGAATTGAATCTATAATTGGTTAATTAATCTGAAGTGATTTGATTGTCTGAATCTGTTGAAATCGAAGCTCTAGGATATTATTTTATCTGTTTTAATATCCAATTTTTTCATCTTTGTTATTTTATTTAAATTGCATATTTTTAGGTATTTAACCACAACTCTGATTACAACGAGGGATAGTAGTAACTCATAATGGTATAGTCTCTATGTCTCTGTGGAATACAACATTATTTGTTAATGTACAAAATTGCACCCGTATACTTGCTGTGTGAAAATAATTAGCAAACAGATATATATTTCAAAAAAAATGACTTGTGTGAAAATAATTAGAAAACAGTTATAGATTTCTAAAATAAAAATAAAATTGAATTAATCCAAAGGATTGATTATTTTTGTGCTTTCTCTATTTTAACCTTTTGGAATTCTTTATTGCCTTGAACATGTTTATGTTATTTTATACCATTTGTTGCAGATGTTCATTTTGTGCTTTTATTTGATTTTACGATTGTTGTTGAAATTGTTACGCCCATCATAACAGTCATAAATGAAATGAAAATACGGCAATGTAACAAGTTTTGCCCACTGTCAGATATACCAAAATCGACTGAACCGAAATTATTCAATTTCGATCGGTAGTTCAAGTTTTTTTTATCGAAATCGATCGATGCATTGCCTTGCTAAAACCGAATCGAACCGATGCACTGCCACTACTCTTTCGGGTATACTCGAATATCTCTCATACAATTTACCTTTAATTTTTTTTTAAATTAATTTCATCCCAAAAGAAACACGGCACATGCGCACACACACACACGTATTTACATAGACAACTACAAATGCACACACCATATATTTATACAATTTCATATGCTTATAATATCGGATCATCGTCCTAATTAATTAAGAAATAGTGTTAATAGTTAAAACTACACAAATCCCATAAAGTGTATGAACAAATACCCATAAGTTATAAAAACATGCAAAATTAGGAAGAGATACCCAAATAGCCTTAAAAAAATATTGTCTGATCTCCGAATGACTAAAGCTGAGGAACGAGTTGACTTAAAGCTGAAAAAGCAACGCCAATGTTCGGATTCTTGACTGAGTGTGGAATCCGATCGGACGATCGGATTCGATCGGATTCTTCGCTACCCATCGGATTCGATCGGATTCCTAACTAAACTATATGGAATCCGATCGTTCCGATCGGAATCCGACCGTCTTATGAATCCGATCGTATCCGAGCTCAAATATTTCGAATTCCGGGCGTAGTTCGTTATTTTACACAGAAAACAAAGACAGCTTTTGTCCATATTTAAGGGTATATTTGTCCATACAATATAAATCTACCTGATTTCGCATGTTTTTATCTCATTGGGTATATATGCATATGTCTTATGAGATATGGGTATATGTGCATGCGCCCCTAAGAAATATGGGAGAGGAAGATACAGCTCCTCCGCCGCCGCTACCGTCGACGACGCAGCCGCAGGACTGGCGCACTTACATATCGGAAGACCTCCCTCGCACCGTCCAGGAGTCGGCAGACTCCGCCATTCGCTCCGCCCGCTCTCTCCACCAATCCTCCTCCACTCATCTCCGCTCTTTTCAGGTAATCAACATCAGATCCTCCTCCCCATCTCTCCCTGCAATTATTTATCCACAGGCGTTTTGCAGGATTTCGTTCCCCAAATCAGAACTGGGTAGAGATATTATGAAGAGGCTTTCTTCACCAAAGTTAAGGGTGCGTCTAACATCTAATTCCTATAAATTCATTTTTCGTTCGGATGATCATTCTTAATTTTCTTTCATTCCTTGGCTCAAAATTTTCAATTTATTTACATTCAAATAGTTAATCCTCTTTGGTTGATTCTGATATAATCTGAAGAATATTGTTTGTCAATTTTTTTGAGGAATTTATTTTACCTTTTCCTACATTTTATCTTACAGATGAGTTGGTGAGCTTAAGAGAATGCCCCGTACTGACCGCTGGAGTTGTTACTTCTTGCCTCCTCCTTATGCGAGGTGCGGATTGTTATTTCTATATTTGTGAGGCACTTGGTTTTCTGCATTATCTATTATTATGCATGATGAATGCAAATCTTGTGTAAGATCCAACAGCGCTAAGGCACTCTTTAACAGATTTATTTATTTCTCAAAATATTTCCACTTTACAGGAAAAGTAGCATAAAACATTATCCTCAGTGTCCAGTGTGCATGTCGTAGTGACATGATACAAATGTTCTTTAAATCTATCGCAAAGTTCTGTTTACTGTCTCGTGTGCTATGAGGCCTTTTACCTGAACTTTCTGTCTGGTGTCTTGTTTAAGTCGATATTTTTTTATAAAAACAATTGTTTCCAAACTTATTCACATATTAGTGTGAATGAGGAGAAAAGGTCAAGGAATGTAGCCTAAACATATACATTTTTCACCAAATAATTAAACTAACTAAGTCGATATTTTTTATAAAAACAATTGAGTGAACCATTAAGTTGTTATACTGTTGAAAAAGAATATCTTCAGTTCACTTGCAGATGAGAAAAGAAAAAAAGATGAAAGGAATGTAGGGTGAATGAGGGAGGTCAGATGAGAAAAGAAAAAAGATGAGAGGAAAGGAATGTAGGGTGAATGAGGGGAGGTCATGGAGTTTCTTGCATGGCTAGAATATCTTCAGTTCACTTGCAGATGAGAAAAGAAAAAAGATGAGAGGAAAGGAATGTAGGGTGAATGAGGGGAGGTCATGGAGTTTCTTGCATGAGAAAGCCACATCTGATCAATTGTTGAATGTTTGGGTTTTATATATGATATGGCTTAGGTTTGTTTCAAGGGTAAATGGTCTATTCGTTTCCGAGCTATCCTCTCTGGATATTTCTTTTGGTTGATTAGCCTTGATTCTCTTTTCAGAACTGGTGTTGATTTATTTTGCTTGTGGTCTGTAGGACCTAGAAGATTTTTGATTCGTCAAACATTGGGTCGACTTCAGAGTGAGGAGGTGAACCAATATCTCAATTATCTGTATCATATGAATGCGGATGAAATGGAACTAATATCACACCCTTTACTTTGTTCTGATTGCATGCCATGCTGGAAGCATTTTTGTTGCAGCACCTTGGGCAATGGGCTGAGCACACCTTATAATGTGATTGTATGCAGGGACAATTTGATAGAGCTGAAAAGAATGTGAAAGAGTTGAGTCTGTCTGTTTGCTTAATGAAGAAGGAGAGCAAAAAGCTACTTGAGCGCTCCGTGCTTGCTGAAAGAGATATGAAACATGGCCATTCTGACCTCAGGTAGTACATTAACTCAAATGCTTCTATGCACACATGGATGAACTTTTCTCATCCTGTGCGCCTGATGTTCAAATTGATTTGTAGGGATGCTGGAACTCAGATTCAAAGATTTGCTAGATCAGTTTACAAGGCAGAAACAGAAGCTGTGGGTAAAGCTTCTTCTTCTGTACTTTTCTCTAGAATATGCCAGCCTAGAAAGCGAGGACATTTCCTTTCCTATCATTAAATTTCTTATTTGTTGACACATTTGTAAAATGTGTTGGAAAAAATTAAAACTTACACAAAAACAATAATAAAACAAAGGTCACGCCTAGGCTGAGGAAAACCGAAAATTCCATCCCTTGAAAGCTATAGGTTTGGCTTAGGATGGAACTTTGTAACTATAGTAACTTATAGATGTCTGCAGCACATGAAAAAAAGTACTCTTAGAAAGAATTCATAATTGGAGGAAATGACCTGAAACAGGTAAATAATAGCTTCATATTTAATTGGCTTAGAAATGATTTGAACTAATGGCAAGCTATGGCAGCCCCTTACTGCAAGATTTCATCATCTTCCTTTTGCATGACTCAAACTTGCAAAATTGATGTGCTCCAACTGTGGAAGAGTCTCTTTATAGAACGTCCTATAATATATAGGCAAGTCTCCTCAATATGGTTCTAGAATTATATGGATTTGGTGGATCAACTGATTAAACTCATCAATAGGCAAGTCACCTAAAGGTGAGTTGTAGCTTAGTTTGATTATTTAACATATAATATAATGCCACACTATTTTGTTTAGATTGAATAAATGCATAAACATAAGCATAACTTGAACTTATGAATCGTTTAGGATTGTAAGGACTAAGGAATTTTATGAAACTACTTGGGCTAAGTAAGATGAATTTATAAAAATATATGGCTTTGGTTTCTTGCCCATAAAATAATTCGACATAAATATTGATTCTTTAAAACGCTAGTACTTAAATTGCCAATATGTAATAAGATACGTGTTGATAATAAAAAACCAAACCCCAAACTCGTTCTCTCCATTCAGTGCCTCCTGTTTTCCATCTTCTCTCTACCCTCTCCCTTCTTCGCCCCTCTTATCTCTTGCTGACCACCTCATCCCTTACTTCAATCCTGTATCAATCACACTCTCTTATAAGTTCATCATTGTCGCAAATGTCAACGCTGGACATTGCTGCTCTGCTCCCTTGTTGCAACACTGTATTTCTCCCCCCTTTAAGTTTATGCACCTTCTTCTTGATGCCCGTGCCCTCTAAATTTCTCAATCTAATGCTCCCAAGACCCATAACCTCTCTGTTTCTCGTCCTCAGAGCGACAATGGCTTGAGAATATTGTTGTTGCCACTTGCCGCACTGTTACAACTTACATCTATAATGGCACACCCAACCTAAATTTTTGTTTCTCCTGTATTTACTGCTCGGATTTGATGGATCTGTTGCGAGAAGTCCCTGGTAGGGAGGCTTTGAAGCTACGGGCAGATGTAAGTATATAAAATCTCAAAAACTTACTGAGACAATTGTGCCTTTGTTGATAAATGAGTCCATGTTTTGTATCTGAACCAGGTTGCTTCTTATGGTATCACATCTGCGGCAGCATAGATCAGCAATGGATAAAAAGATGTTAAAGATTTCTGAATTAGGTGTTCCTGTGTAGAAATTTGGATTGGAAGAGACGTTGAACTTTTGATTGGTGCTAACAGCATTAAGTGCGAAGTCCAGCTCGTAGAATACATGTTGTTTTCGAGATAACAGAGATTGAGGCTAAAATTTGAAGCTTGACTGTGCTTCATGATGAAATATTCTTTTTGGATTGCATTTGGCCATCAATGTCATACTGAAATAATATTTTTTGGGAGGATTTGGGTAATTTAAGAGGTTATAAGCAATGTCGATCTCTCATTTCTGCCTATGTTCTGCTTAATTAGTACGAGACAACACTTGTTGGAACTGAAAGCTCTCGTTGCCTTAGGGATAATATTACTGCTGAAGCATAGACAAATAAGGACGAGGTTGTGAGGTACTAACTGTATTCTGTATATGTAGGTTTATAAGACTAACGGTCAACTTAACCGCTCAAATGATATGTATAAATCGTATTTCAAGTAAGTCTACAAATACGAATTTAGTGTATGATTACTAAACTAATGCGATGGATGTTACATAATCCTTTGACATATACAGTTCCGAGGGAGGCTTTCCAGTTCCTGAAACGCCGCTGACGGCACCACTACCAGCCTCATTGCCGAAAGCTCCAAAGCCGCCACCTTTCAGTTTTGCACAACACTATATTCTGAAATAAGCCCTTAAATAGTAACTCATCCTAATAATATTTCCCTCGGATCTATTCCAAAGAGAGCAAATAATAATATAGCAAAAGAACTAGAAAACTTTGAACTACACGACCAATCACACGGCACTTTAAATGGTACCACCACCAAGCTGTTGCTGCAGCAGCGAATCCAACAGCAGTTGTCGCCAGACTCCCAAATCCACCACCTGAAGGAGCACTGCAGCAGTGATGAATCCATGCCAAAAAAAACGCCACCACCAGCATTTTTAAAGCCAGCATTGCTTCGAGGTAGACCAGTCCCAAGCTGCCTAGACTGTCCAAAAGAACCAAGCACCGAGCCCAGAGCTTGTTGGCCAGCTCCTGCGTTTGCAGGTTGCCCAAATCCAGCTGCACC
Organism: Salvia rosmarinus; assembly: GCA_036937905.1. Lineage (NCBI taxonomy): Eukaryota > Viridiplantae > Streptophyta > Magnoliopsida > Lamiales > Lamiaceae > Salvia > Salvia rosmarinus. Next base: position 80,591,405 of record CM072814.1, on the reverse strand, counting down.
TGAAACTTGACCAGCAACTCCAGAATTAAATCCTCCAGAGAAGTTCACCATTGTTGGCTACAAAGGTTGTGAACGTTGGAAGTTGAAAGATACAGGGCGAAACAGCTCACGACTGGATGCAGTCATCATATATGGGGAGGTAGTAAAATTTGAATCATTGTTAAGGTCTGCTACACCAAATGGATTTGCTTTTGCAGGGGTCGAGTTTTGAGTTGCAGCAATGCCAAACCCACCAAAGTTTGCAAATGTGATCTTACTTGTCTGATCTCTTGGGGGCCTCTTCCTCCATTTCCTCCTCGTGAGAAGAATTTGAAATAGCACTCTGCATGCTTCCATTAATCCCATCCCCCGATAGTGCAACTGCCGAAACAGCTACAGTTGTGGAAGGAATTTCTCTCTTAATAACTGATGAACTTGGTTTTGACACCGAGGAGGGTGATGGATAATTGTCACTAAAAGATGATGATGAACCCATTACCGATTGCAGTGGGCTAGAAGCTGACTGACCATCATTAGGACTTTTACTGAATAAATTCTTACTGATTGATTAGGGGCTGAACTAAAAGCAGAAGAGGAAGTTGCTGGAAATTTAGTATCCAATAATGTCTCAAACACCCAATTAGTGTTCTTCTGATACTTGGTTGTTGCCTTTAAGTGATCTAAATTCCCAGTCGAGCCAAAGGATGAAGTCAGAGACTGCTCAGACATTGATGTTAATGGACAGAAGCTTGTATCAGATTGCTGCAGAAATTTTGACTCGCTTGTAGCAAAAGAATATTTTGTCCCAGTAGAAGGTAAGCTACTCTTTGTTTTGTCATCTTCTAGAGCGAAAGCACCCAGTTCACGGTTCTGACTCATTCTTGTCTGTGAAGGGGACGGTAGTAGCTATGCAGAAGGATTCTTGGTGGATGATCCTTGAATTGCATGTTCTTGAGATCCAGGTGTCGTGTGGAGCAAAGATGATGGACTGTCAGTGAACTGTTCTGCTGAAGTTGCAAACTCTGCAAGTTCATGTAATAGACTCATTTGTGAGTTTATGTTTATCAAACCAAGAGACCTCATAATATATTCTAGTTAAAACCTTCATCATACCTTTGCTTTTGTAATGCTTCAGAAAAGCTCCAAAGGTATTTGAAGTTCTGAATGAGAAACCTCTGACTTCTTCTGAGGACAGAGATATTGTTATTGATGTTTAGCAATGACCAGTTCGGACTTCCCTTCTCATAATCTTCTTTCAGCAACCTCTTTACAGTTGATTTTGGAGGGTCAAAACTCACCAAACTCTGCATTTAGTCGTATATGAAATGCATCATGAACAAATTCTTGAATAACAAGTAACAACATTACCAAAGTGAAAAGAAAAAGGAAATTAAAATGGACGAAGGATGCAATTTCATAGAATACATTCCCAAGTAAATGTGTGTACTCTGATTTACCAATGCTTTTCACTCCTAAGGTAAAAGTAAAGGTCCTATATCTGTTTCCATTAGGATCACAAACATGACTGCTAAACAAATAGTCAGTGTGTAGTAATCAGTATTGAGCAAATAATACACATTTTTATAGTAAACTCAAAATGGTATATCAATTTAGCAAATAGCAAGAAGCATTACGTGGGCAAGAGAGTCATGGTGCTGTGCCTCCTCGCATTTTGTGGTTCACTGCCCTTGGGATAGCTAGATTGATTTCTTCCAGACTGTTCTTTAGCATCAATAGAGCCTGAACGATAGAGTATCTCTGTTCGCAGAAAAAATGGAGGTCTTCTTCCTAGCCGGGGATCTTTCACTATCACCAACATATGCGAGGCCAATAGATTCGAAAAGCTTCTTTTTGACATCATGTTTTACAGAGGAGTCAATGCATAAAGCAGCCATTTGTTTTGATACACCAGAGAGCTGCTCAACAGCCGACAGTTGTGCAGTTATTGTATTGTGTACACCGTGTAATGATGGAATTTGCCTGCAACGGAGACACTTTTGTTTCAATGTAGTGTAGATGCAAGATATATGTATTTATGTATCTATACATAACATTAGTCAGCAATACCTTGAACGCCTTGCCTATTCTGCAAAGTTATCCGGTCCCTTCAGTTTCCGTCATTTTCCCGAATCAACTTATTGGTCAACTCCTGGTTCGAGGGAAAAAAACAAAACTAGTCTAAGTGGGATAGAAAAATCAAAACTAATCTAAGTGGGATACAGAAAATTAATTAAAAGAGCTCACAGTTATGATCAACCATAATGTACCTGGTTCAGTTCTAATATAGCTCTCTGCTTCAGTTACAGTACCAAACTTATTTTTTTACGATTCCAAAATTCCCAATATTTTCTCACTTGTTTGTTTTAACAACCCTTCCATGCATATTTTCCTTGCCAAAACTGAAATAGCACTGTGAGCCCATTAACTTCAGAAAGACAAACAAACATTTCACACATTAGAGAAAATATAACACATCAAAACTTTAGGCAGCAACAAAGACCAATAACGTTCATGAAGACTATCACGACAGATTAAACAGCATTTAACATGAATCCTGTGGCAAAACCAGCATTACATATAATAAATTACTCCCTCCATCCCATTTGATATGTCCCATTTCTTCTGGGCATGAGTATTTAGGAGAAAGATATACAGTGGTTAAAAGGATAAAAAATAAGTATGACCCACACCTTTTGAAGGGTTAATTATTTCTTAAAATGGAAAGGGACATTTCGAATGGGACAACCCAAAAAAGAAAGTGAAACATTTCGAATGGGACGGAGGGAGTATTTAATAAGAATTGCAACACCAAGGACACACAAAAATGGTACGGCTTATTTCTGGAACAAGGCTGCAACATCAGGAGAAACCTTTTAAGTATTTTAGGAACCCTTCCCATTACATTTCAAGAGAAAGATATCTATCTTGATCCGGCTTAATTCATCAGTCAGCATGCCTGTAACCAACACCAGCACGATCAACCCCTTAAAAAATTATATATAAAAATAAAAATGAATGAGATGGAATTAGCTAAGTAATCAATGAAATAGATGATCACATGCGGGTCTGTATAAGAATCTTGGATTTTCAAGTAATAAGTACATAAGTACATTATGCAGAAGTATTTGCAATAACCAATACAAGCTTCATTATGTTGGTACTGTAAAAACCGACTATTGCAGTTCAACAATCGAGTGTAGGGCTTGCAATCACTAATGTAATCAGTTGCCAATTTGCCATTGTTGCTTTCTCTATTCTTTTTGCTTATGTTTTCATAACCAGTTATCATTTGAATCCTTCATTTCACACACATACTGAATAACAAAGGAAGAAGGCACGAGTCTTGATTGTAAGCCTCCGTGCCACTCTCCATTTTACGAAGAGGCACATGCATATACAACATTGACTTTGCATTAGAAAAGCTTTATCGATAAAAAGTAGGATCAAACCTTCTACTGTCTTCTCAAGCAAAACTTGAGTTTCCCCAAGTTTCTCATTCAATAAGCACTGCATAATAGTCCAGAGAGAGAGAGAGAGAGAGAGAAACAATCAGTAAAACTATGAAAGACTCAAACATATTAGAAGCTAAACAATTTTAAGCTCCACAAAGTTACAAGGCTGTATGGGGGCTTTTTTTTGAATAAAAATAGAAGTGAGGACTACCAATAAATTTTGAAGTTCTTTCTATCACCAGTAGAACCAAATAAATGAGTACTATGGTGACATGTGACCGTTCATCAATGCATTAATCTTATACCTGTTTAGTTTAGCAATGTCTGAGCAGTATCCAACACAATTTGATCATCATTGACAACATTTAGTTCTTTACTAATATAGCAAAAATGGCATCAATAGATAAAAATTAGTTTCTCTAGATCACATAATATATAAGAAATTAAATGTCATACAAGTACTAAGGAAAGGGTGCCTCAATATTTGAATAACTATAAATACAAAAAGAAGCAAATAAATCTTTATCAAGAAACAAAATGTGAAGGATTTATAAACCTACATCAGTAATTCTTCTTGCCCTGCTTGTGATTACTTGGACTGTGTAATTCTCCTTCTCACCGTCGTCATTTAATTGGAAACAACAACAGCTATACTATCTGGACGGATCCATCGGATGGAGTCCACTACACAAGAACAATAATAATGATAGATTAATGGTAGCAAGTTATTAAATAAGGAGACATAATCAATTCTAACCAAATTCTTTGAGGGACTTGCTACTTATGGTTTATGAGTGAGACAACTAGAGAACTACTTTTCATTGCTTAGATATGAAATGATTCCCTGTAAGAAAGGACAGAAAAGGGGCAAGCTTTTGCGGGGACTGGGGTGAAAGCATTCTTTTATCAACCTATTCTTATATGACGTGAACAAATAAATGAGACTACATTTGCTTAGATACTTGTCCAAGAACCACTTCAACTTATGCATTGAACAAGAACTATTCACAGATGGGCCACAAGTACGCTAGAGGTCACAAAATTCTCACCACTCTACCGACATGCATAGGTCAAGAAAAAATGATGCAATGCCCCTATTTTCTAAATATAAAATATTACTCCCTCCATCTCCCAATTTCCTTCTTTGTTTTTTTTTTAATGCGTTCCCAAATTTCTTTTTATTCCATTCAACCCCATTCTGACATTTTATGAGCCCTAGACAAAATAAAAAATATAAAGACCTTATATTATACTTATAAAATAAATTGAATTTGTAAATTTACGTAAAATTCAAATTATCACAAATAGTAACGGATAATAAAAAATTATAAAAAACATATACAACTCACTTGACATCTTCTTTATATTTCTACATCTCAACTCTCATTTATAAATAAAATACAAATACAATATCATAAGAAATAATTTCTTCGAACATTTACAAATGCAAAATCATTAATAATCAATATTAATAATTTCTAACATATTTTGAACTCATGTGAAGACATATATCTATAAGCAAAATATAAAAAGATTTAATACTTTATCTAAATCACAAAATATTTTGAATCCAAATAAAATCATATATTTGTTAAGCAAAAATAATTTTTTGAGGTCCAAATATACATAGATAGAGAGAGATATAATTATTTGGACACTCTAAAATGATGGGTCCTAGACGGTTGTCCACGATGACCTACTCTCAGGGGTAGAGCTGTAAATGAACCAAACTATTCGTGAACTATTCGGAACTCGATTCGATAAAAGTTCGTTCGAGTTTGTTTAGTGAAGCTCGTTAGCTAAACAAACCAAGCTTGAGCATGGTAGTATTCGGCTCGTTAGCTCGTGAACATGTTCGTTAATGGATTTAGCTTAAAAATATAAAATTATTAACTAGATACAATTATTTCTTTCTATAATTAGTAATTATTTGTTAAATCTCTTAACTACTTTTATTTGTTATAAGAAATTAATAAATATATTATGTTATTGTGGATAAAATAATTTATTTCTAAAATAAAATAATTAATATTCTAAACATATATCTAAATTTGGAAAGTTATTTTGGGTTCGACTAAAGCTCGAATAAGCTCGTGAGCTCGAAATATTCGATAAATAAAATTCAAGACTCGGCTCGATACTAAACAAACCAAGTTTGAGCACGATGGTGTTCGGTTCGGCTCGGTTCGATTACACCCCTACTCAGGGGTAGTCCGGATTTCATTTATAGAAACTAACTATAAAATATTTCTTACTTATTACCCTCAACAACACTTTTTATTTGCAATTTTTATTGTCCATGGCCATGATTATATCTTCTTCTTAGCTCCAACAATACCACTTAATTACATCTTTTACTATTCATGCCCACTACTAACTAATCTAACACTACACTAATGTGAAATACTTACTCCACTAAGAATACATTCAACAATATATATTAAAACACATATCGAAATTCCCAAGAAGAAAATTGGGGAAGAGTGAGAATACTATGTAGTTTAAACTTGAACAAAGCAAAAACTTGTAAACTCAATATATAAATATAAATTTTGGTTTTTTTACTAAAGGATTGGATCTTTAGTAAGATCAATCTTTTCTTTACAAGTAACCATATTAAGCAAAATGGTAGAAAAATAGTGACATGTTTAGACAGCACTATTGAGAGATGAACATTACCTTGGCCGTGGGATGAGCGAGAAAGAGGAGCCCAAAGCGCTCGGAGACGGCCAAAGGCTGGGAGGGAAGGGATTGAGGGTCGAAGTGGGAGGAAGCGCCGTCGGACTTGAGAATAGGGACGGATTCTCCAATCTTGGAGAAGCGGAAATTTCTGGTGCCGAATTCGTCTCCGTCGATTTCTTCATCCAATTCGATGAGAGCACCATCTTCACCTCAGCAGCCATTGGAGAGGGAGAGAGAAAGCACCGGTGGGGAATGGCAATGGGCGGGAAGGTTTTGAGTGAGGTTACTTAGGACTCTCACAGCTGTAACTAAATATGGAGCGTAGGCCAGTAAAGTTATTTCGCTTATAAAATTTAGTGGAGGGGAGAAGGGCAGAATTGGAAACTGAGAAATTGGGGATGACAAGTTGGCGGAGGTGGGAGGCCATGTGGTGGGCAGCCGCAACCGAGCCTTCCCCAAAATTAGATAACGCAACGCAATTAACACTGACCTAAATTAAGCTACGGCTTTCCTCCTCCGTCCGCTCCCCTCAAACACCATCGCACAACGCCGCCGCTGTCTTCGATTCCTATTACGCTCGCCAGTTTCCAATTCTTTTTGAATTGTGAAGGTCGTCGCCGAATGCGCTGGTGCCACAATTTGCACCTGTTTTTCTTTAGAGGTTAAAGTTGTTGGCTTTCGTTTCCATTCACACACTATTGTAGATGGAGGGAAATTCTTCCGGCGGCGGCGGAGGAGGAGGGGGGAATGATGTGGAACTGCTGTGCAAAACACTGCAGGTGGAGCACAAGCTATTCTACTTCGACCTCAAGGAGAATCCCCGCGGCCGTTATCTCAAGATCTCAGAGAAGACTTCGGCGACAAGGTCCACCATCATAGTACCTTCCAACGGCATCGCCTGGTTTCTCGATCTCTTCAATTACTATGTCAATTCCGATGACCAGGATGTCTTTAGCAAAGAACTCCAGCTCGATACCAAGGCACCCTTTGATATATCCCACGCACCATGCTCCCATTCCCTCCCCCTTTCATGCACCCTGCTTATGTGTCCTTTCTTTATTTTCTTCCGTCCTTAAAGTTTTCCTTGCCTCATATCTGTTTGCAGGTTTTTTATTTTGATGTTGGGGAGAACAGAAGGGGCCGCTTTCTCAAAGTTAGTTGCTTTCTCTATGATTTATCAGCAATGATTTGCTTCTGCTACTTCTGTTTCAAATTGAACGTTCAATCGATTAAGTAAACACCACACCCCAGTTGCATTGACAGACGTTATAAAGGAACAGTTTTTTTCAAGTTTGAGGTGTTGAACTCTATAATATTTCCAGTTAGTAAAATGATGTCTTAAAGAGATGTTATATGTCAGTTTTAGTTTTGTTTCCTGGACTCACAGTAGTGAAAAGATGTCTCGAACAGACGCTATAAAACCTTGCTATGCATTCTATGGTACATTTCCCTCCACTAAGGTCTTCTCTTAAAAAGTAACTAAAACATCCTAGTGATTCTTAAATTCATTTTCCCAAAATACAAGCAAGCATATTAAACATGTTTCAATAATTTCTCCTAAACACTTGGTTGAAACAAATCTTAACATGATTGATTATATTTTCATTTTTAAAATAAAATTGAGAAGCATGTTTAAACAATGATCATACTTGTAGCCATTAGATTTGATATCAAACTGTTTGTGTTTTGTGTTGTTTTGTTGGGTTATTAATTAAAACCATCACTGTTGGCTGATGTTTGTTGTCTATTTTTCAAGTTATACTTTTAAGACACAAATTTCAACTTCAGTCGCCCATATTCACAGCAAACACCTATATGCTTCCTGACTTGCTAGAAAACAATGTTGAGTGCTACTAAGTAGTTTCTAGGTTTTAATTCTGAACGCTTATAGCCTACAGTAGCACACTTTTTAACAATATAATATTGATACTTCCTGGCGTTGCTAATTTAGAATTCTATAAGGATGAGGTTTTTTACTGTTATGCTGTACTATAACCTTGTCGATGCTGTATTTTTGCAAATTTTTGACCATGATCTTTTTCCATTAGAATGATTGGGAATCAAAAAGTTAAGGGCATTTACCAGAAACATGTTCCTGAATTCGGAAATATAAACCAACCATGTGCATTCTTGTGGGAGATATTTAATTAGAAGGAGAAGATGCTCTTGTGTGTGTTAATGGAGACCTTCTCTATGTGATGCTGTCTTAAGTAAATAAGTTTCATCTTGAAAGCCTTCATTTTCACTAATTAGACTATGCCTGCAGATATCCGAAGCTTCTGTCAGCCGAAACCGCAGTACTATTATTGTTCCTGCTGGAAGTGCTCATGATGAAGGGTGGGTGGCCTTCCGAAATATTTTGGCCGAAATAAATGAAACTTCACGGCTAGTCATCCTTCCAAATCAGGTATGTGGAGTCATTATTTCATTATGTAGCTGAAAATATTATTGAATCCCTCAGAAAGCAAACCTTCATGTATGTACTTCTGGTTGTGTGTAAGCATCAGCAGAACTCTGAAGCCCCAGAACGTCTTGTCGGGCTTTCAGATGATGTGGGGGCTGGTTTTATATCAAGTCATAGTTCTCAATCTGCCCCAACAGCTGACTTGAATGTTGATCGCTCTTCTGATCTGCCACCACCTGATGACATAGGTAATTTGGGAGTCTCCAAAGTGATAAGAGCTGATCAAAAGAGGTTTTTCTTTGATCTGGGTAGCAACAACAGAGGTCATTTCTTGAGAATATCAGAGGTACATCAGGGAATTTTTATTGCTAAAGTTTGTCACATGCATTTTCTTTTAAACTTATGAAAACATAAAATGCAGGTTACTGGTTCAGATCGTTCATCCATAATTCTCCCGCTGTCTGGCCTAAAGCAGTTCCATGAAATGGTGGGTCACTTTGTGGAGATCACTAAAGATAGAATTGAGGGAATGACTGGTGCAAATATTAGGACCATGGATCCTCCTCAAAGGTGAACGTGGGTGAGAGTATGGTTAACCAGTCTGTTATCTCAAAGCCGCTTGTGATATGTGACATCATTTATTGTGGTTGATTGATTGGGTGTGCGCTTCTGAGTTGCTGCTTGTCTAATGCTCTTATTCATGTCTTGATTCCGTCTGAATAAGTCTACACTCTCCTTCAATCAAAGTACATTTGTGAAAGTTGATCAGCTTTTCTAGATAGAATGAATGATAAATAAATGAATAAGTGCATTTTCTGCCAAAAGATTGGCCTCCTTGTTTAATTAAACGTCTTTTTGAATAGATTGGAAGTGTGTTTTCTGCTACAAAATTGAAGTGAGTGACTAGGAAGGGATGCTCTGTCATGAATGTTTAGACATGGTTTGTTTGAGTGAGCATTTGTTGTTTATATATCTCAGCTTGTGTAACGGCTTACTGAGGGACTTTGTCGAATGGTTTATTTGAGTGAGCGGTTTCTGCTTGTACGAGAAGGAGAGAAACAGTGCAATTTGTTTTGCTTTTGCTGGGCAATAATATGTTTTTTTATCCTTAATATTTCCTTGTTACAATATGTTAGAGATTAACTACAACAGACATCAGCAGTCAGTAAGTTGGAAGCCCAACTGTTTCAGCTTCTGTACTAGATGCATGAATCAAATTCTTCTGATTGTTTCAGCTTCTGATTTGTTTTATTCACTTGTATATGGATACACGCGCATTTGCAGCTAATTTCTTATTTTCAAATCGCTATTTAAATTAAGATTTGCTTTTTGTGGTGTGGGAACTGAGCATGCATGCACAGTATTGATGCAAAGTTGCAAAAGCAATCACGTATAAGAAGCAGAAATGGCATTAAATATTAAAAATCCTGCCTAAGTAGTTGACATACATAATAAATGATACGAGACAAACTAATTAAGCTATGGTATTAATTAGTGGAAATCTAAGAAGAAATTGAAAACATAAAAATTGAATCGAGTGTATATGGTAGGGAATAAAGGTATGTAGGTCGGGTGGGGTGGGTACATCATCATCAGCTACGCTAGCTGTAGAGAGCGAGGTTGGGCTTCCCCTTGACGATACCGCAGAGTAGCTGCGTTGGAGGGAGATTGTATTCATCCCTCAAGGAGTGCTCCGGTGATACGACGCTCAAGTAGAGCTGCTGCCCCAAATACGCCCTCTCCCTCATATCCGATCTCAGGTTCCACATTCCGGCATTGTCCAGCGTGGTCATCACCGCCGCCCACGTGTTGGGGTATACCTGCACTGTGTGCCTGCTTATCGCATCTTGCAGATTGTAGTTCTTCCTCTTGACGGGGGTCCACCTCCCGGCTCGATGGCCACCACGAAGAATGAGTAGCCGTCCAAGTGCCATGTTTGGACCGTCTTCTCCTGGTTCTCGAAGATGATCTCCACGAAGTTCCTGAAGGTTGCGTTTTTCACGCTCGGGGCCACCACCACTTTTGCGTTGATCTCTTGTTGCGGCTCGTCCTTCACCAGATCATATTTGAACACTTTATCGGCCATCCCGTAGTACTCGGCCAGCTTCACTGGAGTTTCCGTGTCCACATGGGAGATGCTGTTGATGGCGAAGCGTAGCTTCCCATCCACTAGTTGGCGGGAGTTAGCCAACTTGATGGTGCGGGTGATGTTGATCTGGCCGTAGTGGTACGAGCCTTGCGGGTTGGGGCGGGCGGCACTGGCTGTGAGATTCCAACGGAAGGAGCGGAACTGGTTGATAGACCAGGCAATGCCGTTAGAGTTTTCCGGGGGAGGCGGTGGGAGGTCGGATGATGCTGGGCCTTTGCCGGTGGAGTAGCGGATGGTGGCGACGGATGTGAGGACTTGCTTGAAGAAGCGACTGGAAGCGACGAAGTAGTAGTCTTTAGGGGTCTGGTTGGCGGTGACCAAGACGGACATGCATTGGCCGACGTGAATATCCATGGAGTCGTACACATTCTGCACCGTATGGGATCCCTCCATCTCCACCAATTTCATGGTGTGCCCCTGGATTCTGAAATTAACCGACAACCTCATCCCCACGTTGCACACCCTCAGCCTGTAAGTCTTGTCGGCCTCCATAGTGACCAGTGGTTCCGCGGCATCCCCGCCTACCTTGCTGGACTTGCCGTTGATCTGAATGCCATCGGGCTTGCCAATGGATCGCCCGGAATCGAGAGTGCGCCTGAGGGTTTTGTGGCCCTTGTTGTACCAGTCCCCGAGGAGGATAGCATGCTCTCCAGCGGGGTTATCGAAGGGCACAGGGATGAGAGGGCGGCTGTGGACCTTAAGCATGCCCATGCCGCCGGAGGCACGGTGGATGGCAGTTGTGGGGAAGTAAATGTAGGTGCCTATCTGGTCCTTCACCTGGAACTTGTAGGTGTAGTTCTGGCCGGGGGGTATGGGGCACATGGTGCCGGGGGTGCCGTCCTGCCATGAATTCTTTCTTTGTTGAATGCCGGCCCAAGTGAGGAGGAGAGGCTCGTCGAGCTTGTTGAAGACATTGACCACGATGTTGTTGTTGGAGGTGCAGTTGATCTCGGGGCCCGGAAATTTGTCGTTGATGAGAATGCCTTGCTGGGGGACGCCCAGAGGTGAGATGGTGCCATAGCTAACGTGCCATTCGAAGAAGTGGTAGGGGTCCTCCGCCGTAGCAATCGCCGATAGCCACAGACACAACGCTACAAAGATGATGGGTCGTCTACTACAGGAGCTCATGGTTATAGTACGTACGTGGTTTCTTTCTAGCTTTTTTTTTAACTTTTATTTAAAAAATAATAATTTTCTTTTGGGGTATAGATCACCTGGTCTGCCAAGAAGAAGAAGAGGAAGCTGTAATAATGTCTTCTTCTGGCAAGTACATTAATTTAACTAGGATTGACTATTTTTATTTCCCAAATGAATTAAATCGATGGGTTTTGTAGAAGACAATTAAAATTTGGATGGTTAGTTGCCAACGGTAATCCTCTAATCACATAACATCTTTCCAAATCCTCCTTGCGCTCTCGTCCATTCTTTTACTTTGGACTATTATCATCGTTTCTTTTTTTAGGGATCTTCCTTCTCTTAAAATGATTACCATAAATTTATCATTCTATTAATTGCTATTAATCATATTCATGTTAAATGTTCGCACCAAAACATGAATGGTCAAATAAAGCCTTGCAACAAATTTTTAAAGTAAATAAAGTTGAAAGTCATTTTTTATGGCTCTAATTTCAGTTTACAGAATTTTGCGATTCACCAAACTGTACTGTTTTATTATAGTCTCAGTAAGATTGTGAAAGGAAAGGACAACTCTGAAGGACTTGTTTGGTTCACAATTTGTTTTTTTTATTTTTTTATTTCGTTTTTTGTTTGTCTAGTTATCATTTATCAACCTGGTCTAATAGTAGCTTGTTTCATTTCGAGGCTAGGTGGCATCACTAGCAGCATGTCAGATTTCGGACATTTTAGCCAGTGGTTTGTTGTGTATTGCCTGAAATAATTCTTTCTTTTCTTTTATGTTCTGCAAAACATTGTGAATCTTGTGTTTTCACAAAGAACAATTTCCCAAAATAATAATATAACACAAGGGTAGTCCAACCTCTATGCTATAATCCTTCGAATTCATTCACTCAAATTACATGAAATAGGCAATCTAATAGGCTACAAGCCACATATTGTTATTGTATGTTGCATGTTATATTTATTATTGTTGGATTTGTTTGAATTCATTCCATGCTATATGTAAATAGACTAATAGAGTTTTCTAGACATTGTTTTGAATTGTTCGATGCAACCATGCGTGTATCTTAGCATTTTTATTATTTTAACTAGAATTTGTACATCATGAAATGACGATTATGATTATTTTTACTAAAAATGTTTTGTACCAAGTACAAAAAATTTATACCCTTTACTCTAAACCTCTATACCAATATGATATTTTTTCTATTTTCTTTTTCTTAGCTTTTGCCGTCTTAGTCCTGCAAACTTTAGAATATAAAATAAAGCGCCTTTGATCAGTTCTTTCATAGACATGAATCCGATATTGCTTAGTTGAAAATTTGAAGTTTAAATAAATAATAGCCATTTATTACCATATTAATCATGACCATACTTTTGTAATGACTATATAGTCAAATTATAATTCTTAAAAAACAACAATAGTACTAGTCATTTTAAAAGCATGATAGTTATACAAATTTAAACAGTCATTATTATCATACATTTTCTTATGACTTCATTAAAGATATGGTCATAATATGCATTGTAATGATTCATGAAATTACAATAACATCACTTAAAATTTTATTGGGCTATGAAGCATGAAATCATGAAAAATTGAAAGAGAAAAGGATAACATAGAGCGAGGAAAGATGAACATTCACCACCTTGATTAGGAGAAATGAAAATGAAGAAAGAAAGGAGCGCAAAAGGAGGAGATTGAACGGGTGAGGGAAGACTCACCATTCATTTTCATAACTAACCTCCCTATAAATTCAATCTCACTTTCATCCCCAAACACCATTCTTCTCTTGACAGAAGAAGGCACTAGCACGCCTTCTTCTTTTTACTTCTTCTTCTTTTAAATAAAATAAAAGTATAAAAATATAAAATAAGATGGGTACCCTTAGGAAGACACCCCTTGTTGTGGCTCTGCCTCTCCTATGCCTCTTGGCGATTGCCAATGCAGGGGATCCCTATCTCTTCTTCGAGTGGCATGTCACCTACGGCACCATCTCCCCATTGGGCGTCCCTCAGCAGGGCATTCTCATTAACGGCCAGTTCCCCGGCCCCGAGATCAACTGCACCTCCAACAACAACATCGTGGTCAACGTCTTCAACGAGATCGACGAGCCTCTCCTCCTCACTTGGGCCGGCATCCAACAGAGGAAGAATTCCTGGCAGGACGGCACCCCCGGCACCATGTGCCCCATTCTCCCCGGCCACAACTACACCTATCAGTTCCAAGTCAAGGACCAGATCGGCAGTTACATTTACTTTCCCACCACCTCCCTCCACCGTGCCTCTGGCGGCATGGGCATGCTCAAGGTCCACAGCCGCCCTCTCATCCCCATCCCCTTTGATACCCCCGCTGAAGAGCATGCTATCCTCCTCGGAGACTGGTACAACAAGGGCCACAAGACCCTCAAGCGCATTCTTGATTCCGGCCGATCCATTGGCAAGCCCGATGGCATTCAGATCAACGGCAAGTCCAGCAAGGTCGGCAATGCTGCTGCGGAGCCACTTGTCACCATGGAGGCCGGCAAGACTTACAGGTTGAGGGTGTGCAACGTGGGAATGAGGCTGACCGTCAACTTTAGAATCCAGGGCCACGCCATGAAATTGGTTGAGATGGAGGGATCCCACACCGTGCAGAATGTGTACGACTCCATAGATGTCCACGTCGGCCAGTGCATGTCTGTCTTGGTAACCGCTGATCAAACCCCCAAGGACTACTACTTCGTCGCTTCCAGCCGCTTCTTCAAGCAAGTCCTCACATCCGTGGCCACCATCCGCTACGCCAACGGCAACGGGCCCGCATCCACAGAGCTTCCACCACCCCCTCCGGAGAACTCTGTCGGCATTGCATGGTCCATCAACCAGTTCCGCTCCTTCAGGTGGAACCTCACTGCCAGTGCTGCCCGCCCCAATCCACAGGGCTCCTACCACTACGGGCAGATCAACATCACCCGCACTATCAAGCTCTCAAACTCCCGCCAAGTCGTGGATGGCAAGCTCCGATTCGCTGTCAATGGTGTCTCGCATGTAGATGGTGAAACCCCATTGAAACTGGCTGAGTACTTTGGGAAGGCGGACCAAGTATTCAAATACGATCTTGTGAAGGACGAGGTAGAACAAGGAGACAAAGTTGTGGTGGCACCCAGCGTGAAGAATGCAACCTTCAGGAACTTCGTGGAGATCATCTTCGAGAACCAGGAGAAAACTATTCAGACATGGCACTTGGATGGCTACTCCTTCTTCGCGGTTGCAGTTGAGCCTGGGACTTGGACCCCTGAGAAGAGGAATAACTACAATCTGTTGGACGCATTGAGCAGGCACACCATTCAGGTGTACCCCAACTCATGGGCTGCAATCATGACCACTCTTGACAATGCTGGCATGTGGAACCTGAGGTCTGATATGAGGGAGAGGGCATATTTGGGACAGCAGTTCTACTTTAGCGTTGTCTCACCGGCACTCTCCTTGAGGGATGAGTACAACCTCCCCCCCACACAGGAACTCTGTGGCATTGTCAAGGATCTGCCCAGGCTCGCCCTATACAGTTGAAGAAGAAGAAAAAAAGAAGAAGATGCTAGCTAGTCTAAATAAATGTGCATATACATATCTGTATATTCCCTTTCATTCCCAAAATGAATACACAGATTTAACCTCTATAATTCCCATATCTTATTTTACTTTCACGTGTATTAACTAACTTAGTCAGCATTCCTCAAATATATAAACAAATATGCATGCATATGCCAATCAGGGAATAAGGTTGATGCATGTTCCTCACATGTAAGTTTCACATACCAATCCATACTTGCATGTACTTATTGATAAACTTATTCTAGTATAAAAGCATACGTCACTACTACATTATGGATGGTCAGGGAAGGAGAGATCTCTTACTCTCGCTGCCATAGTCTTGCTGGAGAAGCCTTACAAAGTTTTATCTATGCATCCCCCTAAATTTTATTAGATGTTTGTGAACTTTTGTCACTAGCCGACATGTAAGAGAAACTCTTGTAGTAGTCCGGTGAATCACCCTGTCACCTCCATCTTCAAGCCTGCCAGTGTTGCAGCGTCATGAGTCATGACTCAGACCATTGATAACATTCACATCCTGCACCAAATGGAGATCCATAAATATTCTATATTAATCAATTGCATGTTTTCGTATTTCATCAGAAATTGTTCATGTGTCTCATCTTGCCTCATCAAAACGGTGATCCTCAGAGTCTTTTATGCCATGCAAATAATCTGGAAGAAAACATAAGGTTTTTCTGTTAAACAACAGCCAGGGATGAACATACACAATAAAAACAGACGACATATAAATAGCAACCTGAGTACGCCATATCTTTAAATATCAGCAAGCTACGAGGCATTAGTACCACAGAAAAGGGAAGGTATTTGCTGGATTTGTTGCCCTCTGTAAGTGAAGGTTCACGTTTATGTCTTGACTATCGTTTTCTGATGTTTCTGCTGTGCTTTCCAAATTAGGATGAGGAACAAAGTCCATAACAATAGGAGATCCAAGTGATAGGATTGCCACCACAGGCATATATGCAGGTCCATCATGATGTGGCTGTTAATAAGAAAGAAATTGCAAAACGATGCAATCAAACTTCCAGAGTTGGAAAGACCATACAACTTCTTGGGAGTTGTGCTATTTTCTTCACCCTTCCTCTTTCCATATAACAGTACTGTATTAGCAAAGTCACCAGAAGAATGCGATGGAATACTACATGCAAATATAGATAACCAATAACTTTGCAGATCTACCTAATACATTCGAATTCAGCACCCACCATAATTCCTTGGTCAGACAAATATTCGTTGATAAGCACATGGTTGATTGCTGACGGAAACAACTTCTATTCTTCGTATATTCTATTTGTAACTCTTTTTAGACAAGATGGCACTGCAAAACACAAAGAACTTGGACATTGAACTTCTGTTGCTGTACCCAAACTTCACATATAAGTCATCATGGTCAATCCTGAAATAAATTATCAGCTAGTTCTGCAGGGGAAAATGTTGGAACAAGGACTTTCGAGTTATGCCACTCTTAGATATTCAAACATTCTCTAAGGCACTATTTTTTTTCTCATAAATCAAATAAGACAAACTTCAAGAATTATGTCTTTTTCCATCAGACAAAACTTGTTTGAGATGGTCTCACAGACTGAAGTCCATGAGACGGAAGATACTTTTGGACACATAAATATTACTCTCTCCGTCCACCAAAAGCTTGCATTTAAATTATAGTAGGTGTAAAGTGAGTTGAAAAGTGATCCCATATTGTAAATATGAATTGCGGTTTTTTTGTAAATAAGTGGATAAATTAAAGGTAAAAATTATGGGATTTATGTGACGACCATATCCAAAAAAGGAAAATGCAAGCTTTTGGTGGACGGATAAAAAATGAATTAAATGCAAGCTTGTGGTGGATAGAGAGAGTACTTCACACAAATAATAATTTTGTAAATGAAAATTGACACTTGACAAAGTTGTTATTTTTGTATTCAAAACTATAACTCTTTATTTTCAAAAAGTATTATTTCTTTCCATCTCAGGAGTTTTGGTCCATGAGACGGTCTCACAAGAGAACCAACCTCTTTTCCATTATGCTCGAACTAGTGCGAAAGCGGTGGATAATTATTACCATTTTCTATTTGCTTAAGCGAGAGGTGTTTAGTAATGACATATATCAGAAGCAAAGAGTGCCTAAACCTTTGCTCGGCTCGATGAATTTTCAAAGTTCCAGCTAGGGCACCTTTTATTCCTCAGACATACTTCAAGTTATGAAATTAAGAAGAATGGTATATAAATCTTCACTTTAGAAAGTCAATTTTCGATGCTTTGGGAGAATCAAATGTGAGCAAAAGCAACAGGCAACTAATCTTATAGCCACGCATCTCAGAGTATATCCATTACATCTGTATCGAGCAACCACAAACACAGTAATAGCAAATGTCAGCTTACAGATAATAATGCTATATGTTCCACTGACAGCAGCAAATGCATTATATTCACTAAAGATGACCGTGTCCAATTTTGCAATATTAGATAAACTTGCACGTTGTGAGGGAAGAAACTTACGTTCTTGGGCAAGAAGACCCTTTTCGTGGACAACTCCTCTTGTCATCGTCCGAAAATTACAATTTCCGAATCAGTATATTATATTAAAGTGAAGCAGTAAATAAGACAAGTGTTTATGTATGCGGATGGAGATGTACCCACCCAATTTTGAAGTCTCCGATTCTTCAAAGTCTTCCATTTGGAAAGCGGAGCTTGGGAAATCTGCAGCCTCAGAGGTAAGTATTATATCCAAAGTTTTAGGAGGTGCGGTTAGTGTAGATACATACGCTTTTGAGGAGGAGATCTTCTTCAGCAGGGGAGATGTATTCAGGAATGTACATGACAGTCGGCACAAAACCACAACGTACTTGTTCATCACCTCCTCCTTCCAATACCAATCTCAATCCATTCTACACAATTTACAACTCTAATCTTTCATTACCGTATTGACTCGATTATCATGAACTTGAAGCCACAAGGAGCACTAGCAGGAAGAGAATAATGAATGCTTCGACTTCGAGTTGTAGCAATAGATTTAAGGTGTTCGATTAGGTTTATTTTAGAGACTTTATGAGCTTCAAGATATTTCAAGAGATACCTTATAAGTTATTAAAATGTTTAGATATAATTTATAAGTTAAAAAAGAATCATAAATTAAAGAGAGAGAATCATAATTAGAGATAAAAAATTAATGATAGATGAAGTTGATTGTGTATATAATAAAATTATTTTGATAAATTCATTGTTGTTTATAAGATTATAAAAAAATAAATTATAGTTAAACAATTTATTTTTAAAGTAGTTTATAAGTTAATGTAACTTATAAACTATTTAAAAATTTATTTTATCATACAATCTATATATAAGAGCTTATAACTTCCTAACAGCTTAACTAAAAGTGTGTGATTTGTCCCTGGGATAGCCGATGGTTAAGGTGGGTTCTTTATGGTAGAGGTCATGTGTTCAAACCCCAAAGCCTCTATGGGTTTGAGCCGTCACACCTGGTTTTTCAAGTGTGGTTTACTGTCCTATGTGGTTTGCGTTATTGCATAGGACCAGTGGGGTTTCAGAGGTCTTGCTAAGGTAGCGGTGCGGGTTCATGATACAAAAAAAAAAAAGAAAAAGTGTTTGATTTACTCTTTTTCATTTTCCCTTTTTGCTCCAAAAAAAAAAGACTGCTCCCTTGGGGGTTGGCTTAAATAAATAAAATCAAATCAAATCTTGTATCACTTTCCATCTAAAAAATATTAGTTCGTTTTTCTTTTTAGTCATTCCATTATTATTAGTTTATTTTAAAAAATGAATTATTTGTATATATAAAAGTATTCGAATTTCATAAATCACACTACTTTATTCATAAAACGTATCTCTACTTAATTTATGTATCCAAAAGTTTTCAGTCAATATTATTAGGACGTTTGGATGGTTTTTAATTAAATATATCATTTAAAAAAAGATGTTATTTATTTTTTCTCAAAAAGTATCATTTGAGCTGTGAAATTGAGTGAAGCAAGAGAGTAGTTTCTTTTTGTGTTTGTGGTGTGTGTAGTATTAGAATGTCGAACGCCATAGTGAATGGGATTGCCGGAGCTAGCGGAGGTAATATTGTTGCCCAAATCATTACTTACCCTCTGCAGACGGTACGCTTCTCCTTTCTCTTTCTGCTTTAATTATGTGGTTACCATATATGAAACACCTAGCTACTTCACCTACTGCAGGTGAATACGAGAGAGTTGTTAAGGACTCCATTTCATCTGCATCACCTGCTCGGAGCACTCTCCTTCAGATTTCTCACCTGATTAGAACTTACAGCGGCCTCAGGCCATCTCTGCTCGGTTCTGCTGCTTCTCAGGTGCCAACTCCTGCCACCTTCTAATCTCTTCTCCTATTTATGTAGATTTCCATGATGTGTTTCCTAATCCCTTCTCTCTACTTGAAGCTTCCAGGGAATGTATTACTCTTTTTACCAGGCTTTCAAAAAAACAAGGCCGTGGCTGTTGCCGTTGCAAATAAAAGAAAGGGCGAGGGGATGACACTCCAGGAATGCTTTCTAGGCTTCTTGTGGCTGCACTTGCTGGGTATTTATTGTCTTCCTATGATTTGGTTCTAGCTCTTCAGTCTCTTATAATAAGTACAACTTCCTAGCTAGATTGCAGCTCTCTTAATGTACTGTACACCAACCCTATATGGGTTCTTGTAACTCGTATGCAGGAACTATCATTTATGCTCTAAAGTTTCTCATTTCTCAACTTAATACATTGAAAAAGTTCCAATGCATTTCCATCATAACTATAACTTATCTGGTTTTTGATTGTTTCCTTTTATGACGGTTTCATTTTGTAAGTATGTTTGCTCTTTGAATTAATGAAAAACAGGCCTCTTTTGCTGATTCTGGTAAGGTTCGATTATGCCTTGGGTTCCTATAAGAGCTTATGTATTTGCCACGTTCTGATTTCATCATAGACTGCTTATAAATGTACTGAGGATATCATCTGCTTGCATGGGCGGATTTAAGTGGAATTTACACCGGCTCCAATCCAGTACGAATCCCAAACCTTTTCTTATATTTATGTATCATATTAGGTCGAGCATAAAATTAGTCGAGCCCAAAATAATTAAAAAACTAAAATAAAGTTGTCATTTGTTGAATTATTTTCTCTTAGTGTCACACGAGATTCTACAATTTCTTTCGAATCATTTAATAATAATGATATTTGCAAGCTTGCAAATAAATTCAATCTTGAAGATTTCACTAATCAATATATTGTTGTATTAAAATATGATTCATACATTATAAACATAACGTGATAGTGAGAGTTTCAAGTTTCTATACTTGTTGAATTGAATCAACTAAGAGTGAAATATGGAAGGTTTATGTTATGTTGAATAGACTAATTAATTCATCTACTTTTGATACAGTTGAACAAACATTTTTCGCAATGAATTATATGAAGACGACACTTCGTAATATGATGGAGGATGATTTACTTGAAGTTTCTCTAGTGCTTTATATTAAAAGATATTTATAAAAGTTATTATTGATAAATTTTATTAATTGAAGTCTCGCAGGGCATAACTTATAGGAGCATAAAAATATTTTAGTATTTATAAAATTTAATGAGTCGAAGTATTTATTTTTCAACCCACCTCATTATCAAATTCTGGATCCGTCCTTGTTTGCTTGGATATTTTCTAAGTTGACACATAACGTGTTGAGTTCTGAGAATATGTTGTATTCTTCATTTCCAGACCTCTGTTAAAGGAAGCTTTATAAAATGTACTCTATCACATTCTTCTTTGACCACCCAATTGGCTCCACTTGATTGAATAAAGCCTCGCCCATATGGAACATTTCAAGTGGTCAATACTACTTGACTTAATCTTCTTTCCTCATCTTAATTCGCTTAAGCATTTTCTTTATCATTACTGTCCTTTTACTTAGAGGGTGTTTGATTGAGCTTATAAGCTCCCCAAAAACAGTTTATAAGCTGTTTTTTAAGCTTAAAAAATAGCTTATAAGCTGTTTTTGGGGAACTTATAAGCTCAGCCAAACACCCTCTAAGTAAAGTTTACGAACGGAAAGGTTTTATTCTATGCTCAAATGAGCAACAGTATAACCTATTGAATATACCAGATGACAGATGCTCAATGGTTCTATAATTTTTGCCAAACCCATATGGTTTCTCTTCAATGTGTCAACTACACTGTCTTCCAAGTTTGAATAATAGTTTTCAACGAATGGGACTGTATACATTGTTTCAAATGCACTTTTAGCTAGATTTTAAAGCATGTCAACTGCATGCTTTGCGTGTAAACCTGCTGAAACACTTCAAATAAGTAATTTGCTTGTAGGGTTGGATTTTGCAATCTTTTGTTTGTTTGTTCATGAAGGAATGCATCTTAATACTTCTCGACCTCCGTCATAAGTTTTACTTTTACACACAAAACACAACTTTTATTAATTTATATATCCAAAAATGATGAATTGCTTAGAGTGGGAAGATGGTAGTTAGGGGTGCTTATTGGATCGGTTTCGGTTAATCGAAACCGATATTTCGGTTAATTGAAACCGATATCTGTCAAATTCAATAACCGATACCGAAATCGATTGGTTAATCGGTTAGTTTGTTCGGTTATTGAATACCCAAAATTATCAAATTCAGAAAAAACTGGAGGTGGAGGCGGAGACGACCGGAGGTGGAGGCGGCTTGAGAAGGTGGAGGCAGCTTGAGACGGTGGAAGCGCACAGCGCGAGTTGCGGACGGTGGCTGGAACAGGTGTAGGCGATGGAAATGTGCAATGTGACACGGGATGGAGGCGCCGAAGGCGGCGTGAGGGAGCGACAATCGGCAGACGGGCAGATGTGACCGAATGGTGGGTCGTTGGCCACTGCTACTGGTGTCTCGTGTCGGTGTCTGGCAATGTGGGAGGGAGACGGCATGAGGGTGGTTGGCGTCTTGAATCTAGCAATGTGACAAGGTGGCTCGTTGGCTACTGTGAGGGAAGGAGACGCTGCGTGAAGAAAGGAAGAGCTAAGGATGCGCTACGTGAGGAAAGGAAGGAGGCTACTGGTCCAGAAGAACCCTAGTTTTTTTTTTTTTTTTCATGCTATAATAGACTAACACCACTTAACTATTAATTTGTGTATTTAATTTAATAATAATAAAATAATAAATTAATAATTATTTAATTTCGATTATTCGAGTATATCCATTCAGTTATCGGTATCCGATAACCGAAATTAGCGTCAATTCATTATCTAATACCGAACCAAATATCCAATTAATCGGTTATTGGATACCGATAACCGATGGATATCGGTTTGGTAATATCCGTTATCCACTTACCCAATAAACAACCCTAGTAATATATAAGGTATATTCAATAATTTATTTCAATAACATCAATTACATAATACATTTTCGTTTATTCAAATATTTTGTATAAAGATATATACATGTATTGCATAAAGAGATAGTTAATTATATTTCATTTTAAAAGTCAAACTGAAAATTAATGAAATTTGAGCCCAGAACCCCAAATTCTATCTCACCCCCCCCCCCCCATCTCTTTCGCATCTAACACATGGAAACTGAAATACCTCACCTCCCTCTCTCCCGTCTGCAGCATACATGCCGCCCCCGCCGTCCCATTGCGCCGCACATCTCCCCGTCGTGTCCGCCTCAAGTTCCCTCCCACAGCCGGGACACGACGGGACAAAGTGTATTAATGATACGAAATGTATATAAAATGTGGAGTAATATACAAATATAGTTTCCAGGTTGAGGGGTGATAAGAGCTCATAAGATTATATTCCCCTTATATTTTCATCGAAATAGTAAACTCGCATATCTTTGTTCCTGCCATCCCTCTTTCTCCAATTAAAATATGATTAAACGATAGCGTTATAAACTTATACCTGATTCATACAATTTAATTTTAAAATGATATGTTATTTACCTATATAGATATAAAAACATTTCCAGAAGATATAATTTAATAGGATATTTGAGGAAATCAGATAAAGGTGAAAAAATATATCTAATATAGCATGGTATTGGTATGAGTACTATTTTTTATTTTTGGTAATTTTAAAATGATTTTGTACTTAAAAATATATTGAGCCCAGTTCACCAGAATTATATTTCAATTATCATCATGCCAACATGCATCTCGATTATCTTTGATCAGATCCATGATTTGCGTTCATTATATTCATACATAATTGCAAGAACTAAGTAAAAACCATTAGTTTTTATTTAATTGTAATTCTCAATTAAATCCCATTTCTTCTAAAGTTGTTGGATTTTATTTTATTTTAATTATTTGATTTGGCACAATTAGTTAACTATCATTTCATTCGAGCCCCCAAAATGAGCCCAAAACTCCAAACCCTATCTCCTTTCACCCCCTACATCTCATCGGCCTCCCTCAAACACATACCCGCAGCCGCCACACGCTTAACACATACTGTTTACCTCCCTCTCTCCCGTCTACAACATACATGCCGCCCTAATCGCCGCCCCATCGCCCTAATCGCCGCCCCGCCGCCATACGCCGCGCGGCCCCGTCGCGACGCGCCTCCAAGTCCAGCCCCACGCCACTCCGTCGCGCCGCGCCTCCCAGCCGTGTCGCGCCCCAAGCCTCGTTGCGCCGTCGAGTCCCCTCGCGTGGTGCCACCCAGACCCGTCGGCCACTTTTCTTGTCACGTCGCGCGACCCATTGTTGCTGGTAAGTGTGTTTTAGTTAGATTTCTATTTTCTTAGTTTGTATTATATATTTGATTATTAGTTTACTACTAAAATTATATAGCAAATTGCTTGAATTGAATTTGTACACTGTTTAATTTTCTGTTTTGTTGTAAATTTGCAATGAAAAATATTATGACGTATGTTCGTAATATTCTTAATTTGGCAATGAATCTTGTTAAAATGAATCATTCGTAATTGTTGTTTGATTGATCAATATGCAATGAAATGCAATTCTGGAATGAATTATGCTAAAATGGTGGAGCAGAGTCGAACACAAGTTTGAACTCGAATAACATATTTCTTTTTATGTAACCGAATTTGACTCGTTGTAAATGAGTAACTTCTGAACCACTCTCGAGCTCAAAATTTTTGCAATGAGCCGAACTCCAACTCAATTTAAAGCTCAAATTCGAGCTCCAGCCGAACTCCAACTCAATTTAGAGCTCGAATTTGAACTCGAGTTGAACTCGAGCTCATTAAAATTTTCATGAGCTGAGCTCAAGATTGATAGTGTTCGGCTCGGCTTAGTTCATGTATAGGCCTGCTGATATATGGATCGTTCTCTTACAGCAATATAGAATTTTGGTTGGGAAATTACCTGTTATGTTTCAAACATTCTCCCTCGAGAACCTTACTGAAGCTTCAGACATCTCCATCAAAAAGAACTGCACTATCTCATTTTCCTTCATCTTCTATCTGTAGAGTTTTGTGCTTCATATACTATGTGTTTACCCTTGTTTTTTTCTTAATTTGCAGGGTTCTCATTTACAATGTTTGGGGGTAGAGCAATTCACCAGTTGCTGAGAGAGAGACTTCAATCGAAAGTCTTGGTAAGAATTAAGAACTCTAGAACTTACTATCTATCTCTAGTCTATAGGATCTATTACCACAAACCACTAAGGACTATTACTTCAAACTTATCCTCTCAGAGTTCTCCAGCTTTCTCATCTCTTATTTCAAAGAAAGGGCATGGGAGTGCTGAATCTGCTACCAAAAGCTCCTTGAGGACATTGGCCGTCTTTGGAGCAGGTGTATCAGCGCTTGTAAGTTTTGCGACAATTGCTTCCTGTGATGAGGCAGAACATGGTTTGGAATCCCCTAACTACCCTTGGCCACATGCTGGCATTCTAAGTTCCTATGATCATGCCTCGTGAGTTTTTCATTTCCTATCTAGTAATTATCATTTTATTCTTTACTTAATACTCCCTCCATAGTCCATCCTCCAAATATAGTCCTAGGAATCTTCGGCACGGGTTTTAATAAAAATGTTGAATGTGTATGAGTGGAATAAGAGTCCCATAATAATGTAATACTAAATTAGTTAGTGGTGGGCCATATATGATAAAATGTGTAAATAAATAGGTTGTTGGGGATAAAAAAGAGAAATAGTGGTGGGCCATAAATGGTAAAAGGTGTAAATAAAGAATATTATTGAGGGTAAAGTTGGGAAGATAGTTACCATAAATAGATAGGAAGGAAATTTGGGGACGTCCCAAAAAGGAAAACTAAGAAGGAAATTAGGGGACGGAGGGAGTATAAAACATCTTCAGCTTCAACTCAAATTTAGGATTTATCTATTTATGGTTTTGCTCGATAGAATTAGATTTCCTCAATGTTTTAGAAAGCTTAAGGAGGAATTGAGGCATTTTACCTCTACGAGACGAGGCGGTCCAAGGCGTAAGCTGTGCAATAAAGAACAAACAAAAAAAATATTTATATAGGAAGTATAAAATAATAGATTACAAATCAAACCTTAAATTAAAGGGTTTTTAACACTTAAAAACATCAAAATAAAGATATAAAATGTGCATAAACAAGCAATTTGTCAAAAAATTCAAATTTCTAAGGCACCCTATTCAAACTTTTTAAGTCTTAAAAACATCAAATAAGTTTTAGAAGGCATAGGGAATTTATTTACTGTTTTACATGCCTCATCTCACTCACTATCTCATCTCACAGTACATTTATCTATTTTTTATTTAATGATTAAGCAAAAATGAATGAGAACAAAAGAAAAAAACTGATATGGATGGTTGTTGGCGGCGGTGGTGAGGGAGGAGAGAGTTGGAGAGATATCGCAGCCCCAGTTTTTTCTTTTTTTAATTAAAAATGTTTAGAATTCAGATTTAGGGTTTTAATCATTGGGCTATCATTAATATAGTTCGGGCCCTAAAAAATTAGGCCCAAAACACGAAATTAAACCCCTAATTTGCATCAAAACACCAAATTGAACTTGACTACCTCTTTAGCACCTCCAGACAGCCTATAGGCGGACACCCAGAATTTGCATAGAGAGGCTGCCGCCCGGGGATGTTTTCCAGCCGCCTTGGCTTGAGGCGTGCCTCTGGCCCTTTTCACAACACTGGATTTCCTTGAGTATTAGTTTGACTCTATGAAGCACGAATATGCTTGGTGTCTGGGAGGCAAGCGTATGTACGAAAAACGTATTAAATACGATATTGAAAAAAAATATGCCAAAGATACGTTTTTAATATGTATTCTTCTATTAATTTTTTTATTCTTTTTGTAATTAAAATACATTTGAAATACGGTAAAAATATGTTTCTTTGAAATCAAAATACATTAACCCTAATCTCCTAATCTCTACATACATCAGGTGATTCAAAGTAAAAAAATTACAGAACTTACTCATCTCATTTTTTATACATATTAAATGGACTGCAGCCACCTGGCTCGTGCGACTGTCCTCGTCCACAGCCTGGGTCGCAGGCCTGAGTCGCCGCCACTGGATACACAGGGCACATGTGTTCCCAAATTTTTCTCATCTCATCTTTTAGGGTTTACTGGTTTAGTAAAATGCTATTAGTAAGTGACTTTTGGTATTGGGCTTTGGTTACTGACCTTTATTTAAGATTTTTAAGTCTTAATGAACTATTGTTGGTGTTGGGCCCTAGCTATTTTGGGCTGTACAAACTTTTAAGTCTTAATTAACTATTTTTTTTGTTTTGATATGAATGTGTTTATATAATTTTCAAAATATTATTATTAATAAAATATAATAAAAAATATAATGTATTTTGAACGTATTCTTATTTTGATTTTTGAAAGATGGACATATTTTCGTATTCGTATCATATCGTATTTCATATTTGTATTCGTATTTCTATTCGTGCTTCATAGGTTTGAATAAAATACTTCCTATGTCTCAATATGGAATTGACATTGTGGCCATCTCAAACAGGATTCGCCGTGGTCACCAGGTTTACCAACAAGTATGCGCATCCTGCCATTCCATGTCCTTGATTTCATATCGTGATTTGGTAGGTGTTGCATATACAGAGGAGGAAACTAAGGCTATGGCAGCCGAGATTGAGGTAGTTGACGGGCCTAATGACGAGGGGGAGATGTTTACTCGTCCTGGGAAACTGAGTGATCGGTTTCCTCAGCCATATTCAAATGAGTCAGCAGCTAGGTTTGCCAACGGAGGGGCCTATCCTCCAGATTTAAGTCTTGTCACCAAAGTATTTCCTGGCTTTTCATCAACTTAATTTCTTTGGATACTTTGTGTCTTTCATGGCTAATTGCAGACTTTTGCTTTCTTAGGCTCGTCATAATGGTCAAAACTATGTTTTTGCTCTTCTAACTGGATACCGTGATCCTCCTGCCGGTGTTTCAGTAAGTTTATTCAACTTTTCTTTGCCTGTTTAATTTCCAATCAACTGCTTATGTGGCAATTCACTTGCAACTTATCTAATAGTAAAATAATCTACCTGTCATTTAACTTAGTAAATCGGGAAAAGAAGCCTGTGTATGCACACACTGGCATGAGCTGTTGCTACGTAACATTTCGTACAAATCCATACGTCATAGACATGAAATAGACTGGTTGTAGCTTCAGATTATGTATGGGATGTTTAGCATTTTGCTCTTTTAACTAATATAGCCTGTGGTTTTAGCTTCAGATTGTATGTGTGGGATGTTTGGCATTTTCCTCTGCAAATTCATTTTATTGTTACTCAGGATGATGTCTTGCATACATTAAGTTCCCCCGAAATTGTGGCTTTAATTTATTTAACAATCTTAACCTCCGATCTCTGAGCCAAGTCGAGTTCTATTTCATAACTGATAAATTACTTGTAGTGATGTTGTCTTTTCTTCAAGTAAATTCCGATTATTTGTATTTTGCTCAACTTGATATTTCCTCTTTTAGATTCGTGAAGGGTTGCATTATAACCCTTACTTCCCTGGTGGTGCTATTGCCATGCCTAAAATGCTTAATGATGGTGCTGTTGAGTATGAAGATGGTACCCCTGCAACAGAAGCTCAGGTAAGCTCATCAGTTTTCTAGTTCACACCCTCTATAGGATGTGATGCGTGGAGTATCTTTTTATACTCATACTTATATGCAAAAAAATATGTCAAAGTATGATACTTGTGCTGCTTCCTCTTGTTATCTATCTCATCCGTTACATTCCCTGCTTGTTCTTCTAGATGGGGAAAGATGTGGTTTCATTTTTGACCTGGGCTGCAGAGCCTGAAATGGAAGAGAGAAAGCTGGTGAGTTTATCGCGCATATACTGTAAAAATGAAGATGGTGAGTTTTCTCCCGATACCTTTTGACTTGTTAGCATAAATCTTTTGCAGATGGGATTCAAGTGGATCCTTGTCCTATCACTAGCGCTTCTTCAAGCGGGTTATTACAGGCGTATGAGGTGGTCTGTTCTTAAGTCGCGCAAGCTGGTGCTCGACGTTGTCAACTAAATTCCATCTGTCGCCCTTTTGCTACGCATCTCGCGGACACTAAACGCTCAATAATTATGATTTCTCTGGTGTACTACTGTCCTTATGTGCTGCCTAAAACAGGCTGGCCATTTTTGGTAATGCACAATATTTTTTTCCAATTTGGTGAAGAATAAGGAATTCGTACCTGCACGGTGATAGTTACTGCTCAGTTCTCTGTATAATGCAGTTCAGCATTAATATTTATCGAGCTCTTTATGAAAATGAAGAGATTCTAATGTGATTTTTTCTTTGTGCCGTTTCTGCTGATTGATGACATTCCAAAAGTTGGTTATAATAGTGTTTTTTGTTTCAAATTTATTTGGCTATTTTTTTATTTGATTTTGCCTATGTTATTTCATTCATCTCTTCCTACAAGTAGGGTTTATGAATGGATGAGTTTGGTATTGCTCTGCTCATTGTCCATTAGCAGTAGTTTTGATTTCGGTTCGCGGTTTAGACCTAACCTAGTTGTTACGGATCCGATTGGACATGACATTAGCAGTAGTTTTGATTTCGGTTCGTGGTCTAGACCTAACCTAGTTGTTACGGATCCGATTGGCATGGCTTTTTTTGTGTACTATGAGTTTGTTTAATGTGTTTTAAATATTTTATTATTAATTAATTGTCATTTTAATTACATTATGAAAGAATTATACTCCCCCCGTCCCCCATATTCCTTCCTAGTATTCCATTTTGGGATGTCCCCCAAAATTCTTCCTATTCTATTTATGGAAATTATATTTCCAACTTTACCCTCAATAATATTCCTTAATTACACCTTTTACCACCTATGGCCCACCACTATTTCTCTTTTCTATCATCAACCTATTTATTTACACCTTTTATTACCTACTACTCCACTAACTAATTTAATATTATATTAATGTGGAACCCTATTCCACTCACAATAACTCAACAACTTTTATTAAAACCCGCACCCCATATTCCTAGGAAGGAATATGGGGGACGGAGGGAGTATGAATTAATAGTTATTTTAGCATTTGGATATTACCTGATTCGAATTCATAGTTTGATGATCTAAGTCTTAGTTAGATACAATATTTAATAGATCGATTCTAAAATCAGAAATATTTATTTATTGGTTTTGATTTTGGTGCAAGACGATCATATCTACAAATATGCCAAAGATGTATGTAGAGTGTGGGCAGATTACGAAAATAAATACAATATTAGCAAGGTAACTTGTGTTAAACTATGGAACAATATTTTGATTGATTAAATTTAAAAGTTTAATATGCTCTGATCTTCTTACTCTCCTCGTCCTGCCCATTTAAAAATTAGAAATGTTTCGCAGCGTTTTAGCAAGATCTTGTGTTTTTAATAACTTATTTCTAAATGATTCAAATTTAAGTTTACGCAACGTTTAAAAATTTATTTATTCAATTATTTTTTTGAAAAATATAATACTATAAAAGTTCTTAATTACGTCCCTTTCTTAGCACTAGTTTCAACCTATACATCTGAAAAAATATCCCACACGACACTAGAGTTATCATTGTACGTATACTTAGTATGTGTGTAATTTTCTTATCGTAATGTCTATCAAGTCGATAATCAAAGCCGCAAAATCAGCCACTCCGACAAACGCAATCTGAGCAACCACGCTTCTCCGATCCAACAACCCTGACAGCTTTGATGATCTGAGAGACTTAAGAATGCCGGAAGAAATCGGCCACTTATGTAGTTTGAGTTCAAGAAATCGTCCACTCTCTCACTCCTTTTCTCTCTCTCCTAAATAAATTCAAGAGTCCTACTCATGCATTTCTTGGCTTTGCACCAATAAATGCTACTATGAAATACTGGAGTAGTATCAATATATTCACGGCACATTCATCGCTTCTATATAGCTAATTCTTCTCGCTTCATCGAAAATAGTTGTTCTTGTGTGATAGTAATATTATCTAGTTTAGTTAATTTATTATTTGCAATTGGAGCGATTATGTTGGTATCGAGTGTTTACTCACTCGATACCAACATAATCGCTCCAATTGCAAATAATAAATTAACTAAACTAGATAATATTGTTTGTCAGCCATGTAGTTATGTTCAATCATATGTAGGGCAAAAAGCAGTCTAATGAAACGTGATTTGTGCAGTGAAGAATCTAGATAATTGGATTTTGTCTGGAGGTTTCGATTTTTATACATCGAAAACATGCTTTAAAAAAAGAAAGCAAACCATCTGCCTTCGTATTGGCTTTGAGATAGCAAATGAGGAAGACTAAAATACATGAGTCTTGATGTCAATTTTTAGTGTATATATATACATATTGCTGTGGTCTTTTTCACATATATATTTATGTGTATGTGTTTTTTTTATGGACGTATCATAGTCCTCAGCAAATCCTATGTCGCCAAACTCAGTAACTATACCCTAACTAGTAATAACATGTGTCATTGCGTGTGATGTTATACTTGAATCGTGATTGGTGCAACTAAGTTCAAATATTTGTGGGGGATTAAGAGCGTGTTTGTTGAGCTTATAAGCTCTCCAAAAACAGCTTATAAGCTGTTTTTTAAGCTTAAAAAACAACTTATAAACTGTTTTTGGGGAGCTTATAAGCTCAGCCAAACACCCTCTAAGTGACTAATAGTTCGGCGTATCCCCAATCAATCAAAGCTCACACCTCAATACCATAAATTACTACCTCCCCAAACCCTCCACGTATATTTATGTGTGTGTGTGCAAAAATCTCAAGTATCAGTAACACATTACTGCGGTTTTGATGAGTTGGAATCGTACATTTCTCAGTTTAGGGTAGTGACACATAGAAGTAGTACTGAATATATGAAACAATGAAAATGCATTAATATACATGTTGTTAGGAGTGCTTATTCGGTTTTCGGTTATCGATTAACCAAGAATCTGTAATTGAATATTGGTTACAATATCGTGCAAAATTAGAATGAAATGATTAATAATAACTATTACAAATGAGATGTCGAAGATAACAAGAACTTATCAATAAGTCGCCCGAAGTTGAACTTACGCCGCGCAAGACGAAACGCCGGTAGTGCTCACGATTGGCGGCTCGTCCCCAAAGGTAACGACTTTCGTCTCGACTGTAGTAGCACCACAAACAAGTCGAGCCCGTGAATCGACGGAAACGAGAACCGAACTCGAAAATTAAGAACTATGAGCTAAGAATGCAAGTAGAATGCTTTGCTTTTGCTAGAGAGAATATAATATTTTTGCTTATACTTCTAACTCTAGAATGATGCACTATATATAGCACTCCAAGAGGGATGTTCTAAGGTCACAATTGATGACAAACATCAATATTCCATTAACTCTTAACATCAAGAGTTGGAAATGAAAGGCCAAAGGCCATGAACCTCATTACTAGCAATTCCCACTCACAACCCATTAACTTCCAACAAGGCGGCTCGTCCCCAAAGGTAAACGACTTTTGTCTCGACTGTAGTAGCACCACAAACAAGTCGAGCCCCGACGAACTGGACGGAAACGAGAACTGAACTCGAAAACTAAGAACTATGAGCTAAGAATGCAAGTAGAATGCTTTGCTTTTGCTAGAGAGAATATAATGTTTTGCTTATACTTAACTCTAGAATGATGCACTATATATAGCACTCAAGAGGATGTTCTAAGGTCACAATTGATGACAAACATCAATATTCCATTAACTCTTAACATCAAGAGTTGGAAATGAAAGGCCAAAGGCCATGAACCTCATTACTAGCAATTCCCACTCACAACCCATTAACTTCCAACAGAATCAAAATCGAAAAAGATGGTTATCGATCGATAACCAATTTTTCGTTTCGGTCAGTATCGTTTCTCAAGAAATTTCGATTAACCGACGGTTATATCCGATTAACCAAAATTAATTAATATCACACACTCACACACACACACACACACATATATATATATATATATATATATATATATATATATATATAAGGGATGGTTCCCGTGAGAATGTAAATAAGTGTAGGAAATAAGAATAGATATGTAAGTCTAGCATATCATTCATATTTATGTAGTACAATCAAAATTACTATGTTGCACATGTTAGTTTAGCACATATTTCATCTCTTCGTAGCACATATGCTAAATATATTAGTTTAACACATCTTTCATTGCAGCGTAGCATAAGAAGGGTTCTAGTATTGCATAGTAATCTGCGTAACACACAAAACATAAAACTGTAGCATAACCGAAATTAAATCCCAACCATTGATCCAACGAATCAAAGGTCCAATTCATTATCATTTCCTACCCGATCCATCTCATATATATATATATATATTAATTTTAAATATTTGATCGTCTTTCTTGCTTTTCGTGAAAAAATACCAATTGAAGTAGAGGGTTTCTTCAAACAACAAAGGGCTGGGTCAACTATTCAATCAAATGATATTGAGCATGTTTTCCGTCTCCTCTCGAGAAAGAAGTGGGCTATTTATTTGCAAAATTATGCTCAATTTCATATGTGGCAATTTCGCCAAGATCTTTTCGTTAGTTGGGGGAAGAATCTGTTTATTTTTGGTTAATTTCATTTTTTTTAAAAATTATTTTAATTTTGAAATTCGGTTAACCGCTAACCGAATCAATTAATCGGTTATCGATATCTATTTCAGTTAGCAATTTTTATCAATCTCGATTTCGATTAATCGAAATTTCGATTTCGATTAACCGAAACCGAGCCGAAACTCACCCCTAGATGCTGTGAAACAATTATGAATAGCCATAACAAGTGGTATGGAGTAGATGAAGAACTTTAAAGCAAACAAAAGATTGAAATCTTGTATAAAAATCAAAATAAGTCTAAAATAAAAACCCCTAAATCGATAGCTAACGAGTATGTAAATCATGTAATAAATGCAAAGTTTGAGAACATTCATACGTGTCGAGCCTTCCGAGACTGGGTAGCTACTCTTGTAGCCAAAACTTAACATTATTCCTTTACCAGGTCCCTCATCTATGGCATATCGAGCTACGCCATTCCTCCATTCTCCAACACCTAACTGCCTCGGCTGTCTCCCTTTTCTTTTCAAACATCGCAAATGTGTTACCAACCTAATTACGTTCATTTGTCGCATATTATATCCCCTTTTATTAATGTGAATATTTTAAAAACAAAAAAGAATTTATTCAATGATCCAAAAAAATTACAAATTTTTGGGGACCTATAATTTTGAAAAAAGAAGTTCCATTATACATAAAAGAAAAAATTAAAAAGTATACAATTATGCATTAGCTCAAAGATACTTTTTTACAAACTTTTGGGGTCAAAAGTTTTGGAAAAAAATCCATTATAAAAAACAAATAAAATAAATTATGCATTAGCTAGCCTCCAATAGACTTTTTTTTGTTACAGACTTTTAGAGACCCAAACTTTTGATCCATCACATATATAAAAAAATTAAACAAAATTAGAACTGTGCATCAGTTTAACATTTCGTCTTCTCAGTCCTAATTTCATCTTCTGTGCTTCGTCTTTCACTTCAAACAGCTAAGTCAACCGCCCTATCCCGCAATCCAAAAATAATTCCAAAATTAATCTACCATTAGGAATCACAAATATAAATAAAAGAAATGAGAATTTTCTTGTTCTCATCTTCAATATCGATTATCAAAGTTAAAGTATGAGCAATTTGACTAATCCTATTGTATTGAATCAAATCAGTTCGAATGCCACTGAATCTTCCGAATTTCGTCCTTACAAAGTCGAGGTACAATCAGTTCGAATTATCTTACGAGGTATATATAAAGCGATTTGTTTGTTAACTTGTTAAATTCTAATATTATATATATATATATATATATATATAGGGATTGGATCCAGTGAGAACTCATCTTTTTTGAGAACTTGAGAACCGTGCATATGACATTGAAGATAATGCACAAAACAGTATAAAGTTGTGCATAACGAAAACTTTCTAAAATTGTTGCACAACAAAATAATTTTAGCAAGTTTTCGTTATGCACAACTTTATACCGCTTTTGTGCATCATCTTCAACATCTTATGCATGGTTCGCAGAGTTCGCAAAAAGATGTGATTCTCATTTGATCCACTCCCTATATATATATATATATATGGTTGATCCAAGAGAACTCATCTTTTTGAGAACTTGAGAACCGTGCATAAGACGTTGAAGATGATGCACAAAACAAGATAAAGTTGTGCATAACGAAAACTTTCTAAAATTGTTGAACAACAAAATAATTTTAGAAAGTTTTCGCTATGCACAACTTTATACCGCTTTATGCACAACGCCTTATGCATGGTTCGCAGAATCGCAAAAGATGTGGTTCTCATTGATCCACTCCTATATATATATATATATATATATATATATATATATATATATATATATATATAGGGTTGGGTTCCGTAGTATCCGGTCCCCGGATAGTATGTAGTACCCAATCTAGATCACACATTTGAACACGTGGCCATACCACAAGTCGACACGTGTCACCATTTTCTTTTATTTTTTTTAAATTTTCGTAAGGGGCAAATGGGAAGAAATAAATCAGCCTTCTTCTTCTCCTCCTCGACGGCAGATGGACAATACGGAGATGACGACGACGTCACGGAGGCAGACGACGCCGACGGACGGTGGCGAAGAACACCGCAAACAGCGGCAACAAGATACACAAACAACCACAAACAACAGATTTTGAAAAAAAGAAAAATAAGAAAAAAATTTGAGGAACAAAATTGATGGATTTTGAGAAAAAATAGAAGATGAATTTGATAGATGATTGAAGAATCTAGAAAGATGGTGGTTATGATGATAGTTCACGGTAATTCACCGATAATCGATGAAAAGACGACGGAATTGTTAGAGAATGATGGATGGAGATTTGGTGTCGAAAACCATAAAAATGCATTGAACAAAACATGAAACTGCATTGAACAAAACATAAAAATGCATGTTCCCACGAAACAGAAACATGCATTTAACTTAGCACGTTCATGCATTGATCAAAACATGTCCATGCATTTAACAAAACATGTTCATACATTGAACACAAAACGTAAAAATGCAGGCCAACGGGCGCGCAAACTAGCGTCGGAGCGACGCGCGAGCACGAGCGCACGTTGGGCGCACCCGCGCGCTAGGCACGAGCTTCCAATCACATGCATTATTCTATTCAATTACATGCATTTTTTGTTCATTTGAATGCATTATCCACTTCAACTAAATACATTGTTTGTTTTTCGTAATCACATAAAAAATCAAATTACTAATCTACCCTTAATGTAGCGAAAATCAGCGAAATTAAGCTTAAAAAGTTCAAAAAATCTGAACCATATGATCTATGAGATGAGTGGATGAGATTGAGTACTACATACTATCTCAAGCCTGGGTACTATTTGATCCTTCATATATATATATATATATATATATATATATAGAGAGAGAGAGAGAGAGAGAGAGAGAGAGTGAGTGAGGTTCAAATAAGAACCAATTTTAACGTGAGAACTAAGAACTACGAAAATTCTTTACGAAAAAAATGAATATGCTATGAAAGTTAATGAATACATGAAAGTTAATGAATCCAAAATTGAATTTTCACCAGGTTCGAATTCCATGAGAGGCGAAAATTCTATTTTTTATTCATTAACTTCGTCAGATTCATTAACTTTCATAGCATATTCATTCTCATGTTCTCACAATAAATATGGTTCTCACGTTAATCCTCCCCTATATATATATATATATGTATGTATCAATTGATTTTCAGGTTTGGAGCTATATCGAAATTTGGATATATTTATTTTACTTTATATATGTGGTATATTGTACTACATCCGTCCCGTTATTGTTGGCTCGTTTTCTTTTTTGGGCTGTCCCGCTATTGTTGATCCGTTCAAAAAAAAGAAATAATTTTACACTAAAAGTACCTCAAATTTTATGTCACACACTATTTTACACACAAAATATAATTTTTCTTAATCTACGTGCAAAAAAAAGGAACAAATAATATCGGGACGGAGAGAATATATTTTTTTAAGATATGTTAACTTATATCTTTATAGTTGGTAGATGACCCATTTTTATTGTTTAGTCTTGGATCCATTATTTGTTAGGATCAGCCCATCAGAACATCGATATCTTGGAAGGAGAAGGTGGCATTGGCACCGTCAAGTAGGGATGTCAATGGGTGGGTTTTACCTGAATCGATCCTAATGACTCAAACCCATTAAATTTTAAAGCGTGGTTCGGTTCGGTTCCATTCAGACCGCTTTAGACCCGGACCGTTTAGATCCATAGTTTGATGGTTCGATTCGGTCCGGATCGATTCTGTTCGGTTCGCAACCGTAACCAATACTTATTTATTGGTTCAGTCTCGAGTGAACTCGCCTATCGACAAGCCCAATTAGTTTAAATAGGTTTGTCAATGAACTAGTTTTATCCACATCGATTGAAATCACTCATAACCCCTTAAATTATAAAGCAACGATATCGGTTCCAGTTCTGGTTCTTGTCGGTTCGATCCGGTTCCGGTTCGGACCGCCCGATCCGGACCACTTAAGATCCAGATTTGATGATCCGGATCCAATGTCTAATGGGTCGGTTCCAGAACCAGAACCATTATTTATTTATTGATTCTAGTTCGAGTAAAACTCACCCATTGACATCCCTACCGTCAAGATTATCCATTTTGCGAAGGGAGTCATTATAAGAGCGCTCAGCATCGCGTTGAGGCCATCGACAAGGAGAACTTGACACACGCCAACAGCATCATCGTCATTGTTTTGGGAATGTTTATTGGAAAAGTCACCTCCTGTAAATTTGAAACGATGGAATTATTAACAACTTTAATAATATGAGTATTAATTTATAATTTTGCATATATTACGATACAATTTATGAAAAATAGTATTTTTCCTAATATTTATTCTGATGCATGCATCTCATGTGGTCGGAAGTCGGAACTGCACGTCTAGGATATATATAGGTCACCATTACAAGTTACGCACAGTCACTGCATATTTCTTTTCGATATATTGTAAATGAATATTGTTTCTATTTTACAAAGCGAAGCAAAAAATAATGCTTATTTAGTGGTACTATCTTATTTAGAAGGAGGAAAAAGCATAAAACCCATAAAGTTAGTTATAATTATATAGTTACACGAATCAGTCAATCAATTAAGGGATCAATTATATTTGAAATCTACTTAATTATTTTAGAAGCCTTAGCTGGACACAACCCAACTTATCTAATTATAAAATTAAAAAAATAAAGTTAGTCCAGAAAGAGGTGCTACTATTTATTCTATGAAATGTTCACATGGGAGAGCAACCACATGCATTATTGTTATAGCCGTTCGTAGTACAGTACTTGCTTTCATTCACAACAACAATAATAGAAATGTAGCAGAATGAGATTACAAATGAAGACAATTGAATTGAACAAATGTAAACAAACAAACTCAGAAAAAAAAAATGTACTTGTGTTGAGAAGTCTTTTTTCCGTAAGATGAGATATGTCCTAGGTAATGTTTAGTGTTTGGTGTGTCGTCTCCAATAATTCCACTTTAAAGTGACAATAACCATTATTTTATGCCACAAAAATCTATTAGAAATAGAGCTGACAATTTTTGATACGACACGAGAACATGACATGAACATGCACGAAATTAATGGGTTAATGTTTAGCCTTATCTTGTTTGTGTTCTTATCGTGTCGACACGATAAAGACACGATAATTTCATGCCATGTTCGTGTAATACGATAATTTTCGTGTTGCATTCGTGTTCGTGTCGGATCGTGTCGTTTTCGTATAATTCGATAATATTTAATAATAATTTAATTATATTATATATATTTGTTCTTTTATTAATTTATTTTCTAATTTTGATTTGAATTTGTTGTTTCGTGTCATGTTGTGTAGTTATGATGTCGTGTAAACACGAAAAAAATCATGTCATATTCGTGTTCATGTCGTGTCCGTCAGTATATTTCGTGTTATGTTCGTGTTTGACAGATCCTTAACGGGTCGTTTTCGTGTTTGGCCTTATCGTGTCGACACGATAACGACCCGACACGCACGAATTGTCACCCTAATTAGAAGTATAGATGGATAATATGCTATTAATTAATTCCACAAAATTAAATATTTATCCACAAAAAGAAATTAGTGAAAGCGAGACACATCTCACTATCTTAAAATTTATCTGCCAACAAACATTATGAAGTCAGTACATCACTACATTGAGATAACTGCCATAAGAAAATCCATGCAGTGAATTAATTATTTCTTTACACAAGCAAAGGATAAAGTGGCTGCGTTAACTCAATAATAAACATATTAGCTAAGTATTCTAATATAATACATTACCTTATGACATGCAGTTCATTTACATTCTTCATGTTAACGCCTACAACTACATATATAATTTCTTAACGTGATGCAGACAGCCATATGGACAGACAAAATCAGCATATTTTCATATGGTAAAAGTAGAGTCGACAAAGAGGTGCTAACTTTTCATTGACGCCCTCTTTTCTCATTCTAAAATAATCAACTTAATTTAATTAATTTACAATCGCTGAAAAGTCGAGGCAAAGAATCTTCTTTTTTACAGTATAAATAGCAGCTCTCCTTCCCACATTTCCCATCACAATTCAAACAAATACAAGCAAACAACCCTCCATTGCTTTTCAACATATATTTATTCCAATTTCAGGTTCAAAAATTATCATAGCAATGGGTGCCATCACTTATGATATTGAGATCCCTTCCTCAGTCCCAGCTGCCAAGATGTTCAAGGCCATGGTGCTCGACGCCGACACCCTCATTCCCAAGATCATGCCTCAGGCTATCAAGAACGTCGAGATCTTGGAAGGAGACGGTGGCGTTGGCACCGTCAAGGTTATCCATTTTGGCGAAGGGAGTCATTATAAGAGCGCTAAGCATCGTGTGGAGGCCATCGACAAGGAGAACTTGACACACACCTACAGCATAATTGAGGGTGATGCTCTTGCAGGAGTCCTTGAATCCATCACTTATCATATCAAGATTGTCCCAACTGAAGATGGAGGATGCATTTGCAAGAACAGAAGCATTTACAACACAAAGGGCGATGTTGAGATCAGTGAGGAGAAGATAAAGGAAGGGAAAGAGAAGGCCATGGCTATGTTCAAGGCCATTG
Source organism: Salvia rosmarinus (assembly GCA_036937905.1). Taxonomy (NCBI): domain Eukaryota; kingdom Viridiplantae; phylum Streptophyta; class Magnoliopsida; order Lamiales; family Lamiaceae; genus Salvia; species Salvia rosmarinus. Next base: position 80,551,378 of record CM072814.1, on the reverse strand, counting down.
AGGCATATGTTCAAGCCAATCCCGACTGCTAGAATCTGAAATACCTTCGTGATTCTCAGTTTCTGTTACATTTTCTTTTGATGTTTGCATTTGATGGTGTATTGTAATCGAATAAGAAGTGTTTCCTTGTGCAAGGATTCACAAGAAGCTTGTTTTGTACTTTTTTGTCGTTTCCAAAAACTATTTTCCATAATTTTCTGAAGCCATATGTGTATGTCGACGAACCGTAGATAAATCTTGATATCAAAACTCATCATATGAATTTTGTTTAACTTTTATGAATTAGTTTATAATATATATTGATATAAAAATAATCGAGTAAACCGGTCTCTCTCTCTTTGTGTGTCTGTAAGTTTTCTTTTTTCATTTGATTTAAAAGTCCAAGTAGCTTAAAATGAACCTCGCTACCAGTTAGATCTAATAAAGTTAATCCAGTTATAAATAATATAATCTTTCAAAAGTTACTATGAGAAAAACAAAATCGGAGCTGTTCAATTAGCTATATTAAGGTGTTGATGGTTGTAACATAATTTTTTTTTAAATTTTATAAATACAAAATTGGTATACAAAATCAATTTGATTTGAATTAGCTATATTAAGGTGTTGATGGTGCATACCTTGAGTTACTAGTAGTATGTGTCTTCATATACTTTGACTTGGGTTATTATATTTCAAATATGAAATAACGGAGTTTTCTTTTATTAACTTTTTTCACTTTCACGGTATTTTGCTTGTAAAACATGCAGTTTTAAGATATTTTTCATTGAAGCACGTATAAATTCTTCGAAGTATATATGTATATAATTTTTAGCACTGCAGCCTAGCTATCATGAAAAAATGATGCCTGTCAAAATAATATATAATACACCAAAATTAATCAATATTTTCTAGGCAGACTTTGAACAAACCCTATATAACGTATTGGAATATTAGATCTCGTGGATATAAATAATTAGTGCACATATATGGATACTAGCTGATAATTTCTTTGTGGAAGAGAAGAAAATAAAGACAAAAGATTAACCGCATTCAAAAAATTAAATTAATATTATCTATGAAAAATATATCTTATCTTGTAATTCTTTTTCAAAATTTTGGATTCATGTGAAATTTTTATAATGGACTTTTACAAAATAGGCGTATAAAAATATGTGTATAATTCTAAATGCAAATATATATCACCTAGTTAAACTAAAGTATATTTCCTTTTGTCATCTTCAAATGATTTATCAATGGCATTTCCGATATTGTGACAGTGCGAAGTCATGATAGACTTAATTAATAATACTCATTTCATCCACGATAAATGTATCACTCATAATCTAACACATGGTGAAACATTTTCTCTACTTAAACAACACTTACAAATAATTTTATTAACATCCATGTCATCCACAAGTGATACATTTATTATGGATGGAGGTAGTAGTAGGTAGCAAGCACCACTTGTTATTCTTTTGTTTTCTAACTACTCTAATTTTTTTAGCATGAAATCTGTAGTTACGCAGAATGTGTATACTCATAATGCAATATATTCTAACCAATTAAATATTAAATATTAACAAACCGACATATGGATAGACTAAATAATAGAGTCCACAAAGCGGTGCTAACTGTTTGTCGATAATGCTCCTGTTTTCTAATTGAAAAAGTGTCCTATCCTCATTCTTAAATAATAGACTTAATTAATTAAGCCACGCTAAAAATGTAGTAGAGCCTCTGAAAAAGTCGAGGCAAAGAACCTTCTTTTAACACTTTAAATACCAGCGGCCCTGCTTCCCACATTTCCCATCACATTTCAAACAAATACAAGCAAATTAGTACTCCTTCATTGTTTTTCCTAGATTTATTTCATATATAACTTCAAGCTCAAAATTCATAACAATGGGAGCCATCACTTATGATATTGAGATCCCTTCTTCAGTCCCAGCTGCAAAGATGTTCAAGGCCATGGTGCTCGACGCCGACACCCTTATTCCCAAGATCATGCCTCAGGCTATCAAGAACGTCGACATCTTGGAAGGAGATGGTGGCGTTGGTACCGTCAAGATTATCCATTTTGGCGAGGGGAGTCAGTATAAGAGCGCTAAGCATCGTGTCGACGCCATCGACAAAGAGAACTTGACGCACACCTACAGCATCATAGAGGGTGATGCTCTTGCAGGAGTTCTTGAATCCATCACTTATCATATCAAGATTGTCCCAACCGAAGATGGAGGAAGCATCTGTAAGAACAGAAGTATTTACAACACCAAAGGCGATGTCGAGATTAGTGAGGAGAAGATAAAGGAGGGAAAAGAGAAGGCCATGGCTATGTTCAAGGCCATTGAGGCATATGTTCAAGCAGGGGCGGATCCAGAAGTTGATGATGGGGTGGGCTGAAAAATAAGTACTTCGACGTATTAAATATCATAAATGCTAAAATATTTCTAGGTTTTTATAAGTCGTCTTGCGAGTTATCAATACACAAAATCCATCAATAATTAAGTTTATATCTATATTTTTAATAAAATTTCTTTCAATATAAACTCTTCTTTAGCGTAAACTTTAGAGAATCCATCAGCCAAACCACTGGCAAAACTTGGCTGCGATTGAACTTGAACTTTGACAGCTTCGAATGGGTAGAGAGCAACATCGGCAAACACTTGAGTAGATGCAGCGCTGAGGAAGAATATGACACATTTGTTTGGCTAATTTTCGCAACTCGTATGAACCTTTGAGGATGTAGATAAATATGGTATTATAAAAGCATCAATATACGTCTCTCAAAACAGTAGGCACGCAATAATAAGGAGACACAAAATTTTAACATGTAAAACCTCTCAAACGAAGAGAGGAAAAAACCACGGGACTACTAGAGCCGTTTAAATCAATTATAATCAATAATGGAGCAGTACACAATCTTCTCTGGATTATATTAGAAGCATACAAAACATCATGCACTCGAAAATAAGCACATCAAGATATATAGAATCAAAATCGAGTAAAGATCAAAAAAAATATCATCAGGAATTATCCTATGTTCAGATCGATGACCCGACCTACGTATCTCATAATCCGATCTCCACCGTCCATAACGTTAGCCCAGATGCTGTGAAGCTTCTATCCAAAATCATGCAAATCTAACGGTTCAATCTCCGAGAAACGGAATTTTTCTGAAGCTGCGCGCTGAAAATCCGAGAGGAAAAAAAAAGGCTACAAATTTTTTTATTTTGACGGCTCCAATTTCTCACTTCAAAAATGGTGGCTGATCTTTTTCATTTTTATAACCTTCTCATGGGTTTTTCTCATGGGTTTTTCTCATGGATCAAAAATATAAAAAAAAATCCAACAATAACAATTTTTTTTTTAATTTTTAAATTATTTTGGACTGGGCTAATTTTAAATTGGGTTTAATATAATACATAGATGTAAGAAAAAATTTGGGACTTGCACTGGGCTGGAGCCCGGTGTAGCTAGTACCTAGATCCGCCCATGTGTTCAAGCCAACCTCGACTGCTAGAATCTGAAAAACCTTCGTCAATCAGTTTCTGTTTCCTTTTGTGTTGAAGTTTGGATTTGATAATGTGTTGTAATTGAATAAGAAATGTTTCTGCAATATGTCTTTTTATTGTGGTGAATTTCTCAGTGAATGATTACCTGTGGAAGGATTAATAAATAATAACAAGTTTGTTATGTATTTTTTTATCGTTACGAAAACGTACTTGCTAGAAATTTTTTACAAAGTCAGTATGTCAGGTAGAAATAACTTGATCTCAAACTCATCATATGAAATTTGTATAACTTTTATGAATTAATTGATAATCTATATTGATATAGTAATATAATAATCTGTTACTATATCAAATAGCCATTTTCATTTTGTAATAACAAAAAATAGCCACAAAGAAAAAAAAGAAAAAAAAATAGATCATTTTTATTTTAAAGTATTTTTTTTGCCCTTAATTCACGTAAATTAACCAAAAAATGGCTAAATTCACGAGTTTGGAGTTGCAAACTCGTGACATGTCCCATTTTCACCATCAATTCACAAGTTGGAGTATTTTACTGAGTTTGTAGCTCCAAACTAGTGAATCCACATTGAAATTTGAGTATTTCATGAATTTGCAACTGCAAACTCGTGAAATACTCCAATTTCAACGAGAATTCATGACTTTGCAGCCGCAAACTCGTGATTAAGAGATAAAACACTTCAATTCGTGAATTGCTTACTATATACTACAATTCTTATTCGAGATTGAAATTATAATAAAGGCTATTTTTTATTTTGCTAACTAATTTTTATAATTGCTATTTTAAAATAACTATTTTATTTGTTCATTCAATATAATATTAACCAAGTAAACTGATGATCTCTCTCTCGGTAAAGTTTTATATTCCCATTTGAAGTTAAAGTCCAAGTAGCTTAAAATGACCCTACGTCCTCTACCAATTGACTTATGACTTAATAAAGTTAATCCTTGATTTAATCAAGATATTCTTTCAAAACTTACTATGATAAAAAAATAAAATCTAACTGTTAAAATAGCTATATTAAGGTGTTGATAATGGTCACGTTAATTGAATTGAGTCACAGGTAATATACGTAGCTTCATATATTTGACTTTGGTTAATATATTTACAAACGACCTGCATAATGGCGACTTAGCAGGGATAGCTTGTCGTAAAACACTTTTAACTCTCAACCTATTAAACATTTTTGAGTGAGGCTTTTTCTTAATTAAACTAGACTCAAATGTCTTTCCAAATTTATAGGTATCATAGTTTCTTTATAATAAACCCTCGGTAGATTTTAAAAATTAATTAATTCCAGTGAATCTTTTTGCCACAAACCGCCTTAGTCCAAATTTTATTTTAATAAACTATTCAAGTCCGACTTTTACGAGGGATGTTAGATCCATTTTTAATCAGATTTTGACTTTCATTTCTTCATCAAAAATAGGGGTGATCAAACGGGTATTGAATATCGGTTATTACCGATCGATCGGTTATCAGTATCCAATAACCGATTAATTCGGTTATTGGATCGATATCGGTTAGTGGTTTAAGATTAATTTCGGCTATCGGGTATACCGATAACCGAATGGATATACCTGAATAATCGAAATTATAATAATTATTAATTTATTATTATTAAATTAAAAATAAGTTTAATTAATTCAAATAATAATAATTATTTATTATTATTATTATTAAATTAAAAATTAGTTTAATTAGCCAAATAAGCAAATAAAGAAATTTAATTTGGATAATTTCGGTTATCCAATAACCAAACCGACTAACCTATCGGTTAATTGGATAACCGATCGGTTTCGATATCGATTCATCGAATTTGGAGAATTTCGGTTAACCGAAATTTCGGTTAAACGGAAACCGATCCAATAAGCACCCCTAATCAAAAATGATCTTTACCATGTCTAGTTGTAATCTGGAATATTTGATCTCAATTCAGGTTCTTTAGGTATGCATTTTGTCCACCCAAAGTCACCTCTCCAAAATTGTCCGTTTTCAACTAGTTAACTTTGAGCTCCCGTATCTCTTCATACGTCGGGTATCTTTCGAGTCTTTCTTAATGAAACGTGTAGCTCTTGTTACGGGTTTCCAAAATGGGGTCTTTCAACCATTTTGTCATAAGTTTGATGTTCTGACAAATATATGTTATATTAACTTAGTAGGGGATGGCTCACGTGCGAATACAAATATTGGTGAGAAATAAGAATGTAGCATTTAAAGTATAAATTTGTTGCATCAAATTTAAAATATAAAGTGTAACACTTAATATAAAGTTGTTGCACGTAATTTGGTGCAACAAATTTATACATTTAGTGCAACAACTTTATACGTTAAATGTCGCATTCTTATTTCTCACCAATATTCGCATTCTCACGTGAACCACCTCTACCTTAGTGTGTGTGTGTGTATATATATATATATATATATATATATATATATATATATATATATATGTGTGTGTGTGTGTGTGTGTGACTATCTTCCTTCATTTTATTTATCATTTTCTTATTTCACTCATAACCCCATGATATCCCTATGTCTCGACTTGATTGGTCGGTGGAATATTCCAAATCCAAAAATAATTTCCAAAATTAATTATCCACCTTTAGGAATCACAAATATGAATAGCATAAATGAGATTTTTCTTGTTCTCATCTTCAATACTGATTATCAAAGTTAAAATATGAGAGCAATTTGACTAATCCTATAATCCTATTGTTTTGAATCAAATCAGTTCGTATGCTACCCGATCTTCCGAATTTCATCCTTACAAGATCGAGGTATAGTCAGTTCGAATCATCTTGCGAGATACATATAAAGTGGTTGATCTCTAAATTTCCTACCAAATAATATGATAGTAAAACAACAAGTATATATATTGTATCCACAGGGACTACGACTCGAGAACACAACAAATAATCAATGCAGAATCTTGATTATTATCCAAGCAACCAAATATCAAGAGAAAGATAATTATAAAACTAGACTCAAAATATAAATAAGGAATAAAATCAGATATGAAAGACTGATCCTAGGGATGTACTTAACCTAACCAGATTCACACAATTAACCTATTAATTTGTTTACCAATTTAATCCACATTCATATGAATGATCACTAATGTAACTATAGTTTCCGCCAGGATAGTCTATAGTAGTAGGTTAGCCTAAACTCTATCTCCGTCGGATCTCAAGAGAAGTAAGCTAATTACCAAAAGCACACAAAGATTAACCTCCTACAGTTCACCTATCTTCGTCAGGTCTCAAGGTAAAAACTGTTTTATGAATTCAAGATATCGACTATGCAATTAATTCCGCCAGGACATCAATCACATAACTAGCATGCATCAGTATTGGCCAAATACAAACACATGAGAATTAAAGCCAAGAATCATAAATCATGAATGGGACGGCAAAACAGTATCAATAGATAAATTATAATAATCTAGTCAGACATACAAACCCTAGGATCAATACGGAATTTAGCTACGCATAATTAAATTACTAAAGCAATAAATAAATAAAGATAGCATAAATTTAGATAGATAAATAAAACCGTAGGATTCCACGATGAACAAAGTAGCACTTGAATCAGAAAGTAAATCTGAACTTGAATAAACAAAAGTACGAATATTATAATAGAATGAAAGCAGAACGGAAAGACTAGACTAAAAGAAATTTGTTCTATCAAAATAAATGTGCGAAAACAAAAATCATCAAAGCGTTCTGTTCTGAAAAAATGAGCAATGGTCTAATGCATGTGATGTCCCCTGCCTCTCTCTGATGTAAATGTCTTATACGTAACCCTAGGCGCCCTAGCGAGTTTTGCTCACGACCAAAGGTCGCTAGTGAAATTCGCGAAGACAATCTTTGCTTTCTCGTCCATGCCACCTCGCGAGTTTGTCTCGTGACCAAAGGTCGCGAGCAAGTCTCGCGAGGCGTGTTTTCCTGCGTGCGCGACTTCGCTGTTTCGCTCTGTTCTCTCTCGCCGAACTCCGAATTGCGATCCGTTTGCGCCTATGGACTCCTATCGAGATGCTCTTTAATATTATAAACTTTTCACATCCATACTTTTCATATCCATTTCATCACATTTAACGTCGTTTTCAAATAGTTCTTCTTCGCACGAGCTCGCGACCGGTCTAGCATTTCCTCTTTATCGTGATCCACCTTTTTGACATCAAAACCTGTGCTAAAATGACATGAAATACACACGGCATAATATCTTCCAAGGTAAAAATCAATATATCAAAAGACAGCTCAAAAGATTACTTATCAATTATGAACGAAACGAATATAGCCTTATAAATCAGGTAAAAATGAGGCTTATCAGTGGTTTGTTTATTAACTTATTAAATTCTAATGTTGTATATATATATCAATTGATTTTCAGATTTGGAGCTATATTGAAATTTGGATATATATTTTTTATTTTATATAGGTGGTATATTTTATCTTTTTTTAAGATATGTTAACTTATATCTTTATAGTTGATAGATGACCCATTTTTGTTGTTTAGTTCTGGCCCATTATTTGTCAGGATCAGTCTGTAATATCCCGCAGTTTTAATGCTCAATTACGATAATATAAATCGTAATTAGGGTTTTAAACTTGATAATTAAACTCTCAATGCTCGATTTTGACTAAGCCTAATTTGGTGAATTATGATATTCACTGACGCTTAGTGAATTAAGGAATGTAGTTTATGCTATTCCTTCTGACGTCGATAAAATTCGACAGTTAAGCTTTACGATATTTTTCAAAGCATTAAGACTTAGAATTCGAATTCCCTATCCTCAAAAAAGTGAATAAAGTGATTCTAATTCATTTATGAACATTTTAGAGGTAAATCAACTATTAACGTTTAGAGACGTTTCAAACGTCTACGTTTTGAGATAATGCAATAACTTAGCCAAATGATCGTGGAATTATAAAATTCAAATTCCTATGATTATTCTATGATATAAGAGCATTATTTATCATCAAAATAATGCTAGAAAATTTAGGAATAAAATGTACCTAATACTTAGGGTTTCGAAAACCCTAATTCCCAAAACTAGGGTTTTGTGGTCTAAAAGTGTTTTAAATATTTTTCCTATGATTAAATACATCATCTATAATTATAATATATCTCATAACTATGTGTTAGCTATTTGTTACAATAAAATAAAATGTTTAGCTTGTATAACCCTAATTCTCGAAAATTAGGATATATAAGTATTAATTAATTTTAATTACTACCCAATTGAGGTCATATGATAATTATTATATTAATATGATATTTTAGGGATAAATACGGTGTAATATCAACTTGCACAAGTGGTATGACAAGTGCATGAAAAGTGGCGACAATAGTGGTATTTCATGTGATAAAATTTACAATTATCCAACTATAATTAATGAGATAATATGATTAGGATCTTATCATGTTATTAGGTGTAAAGTAAGACATAGTTACCAATTAAAACAAGTAACTATGAAATTTGTTTGATAGTAGTTGAAAAGTTTGAAAATTAGTGTGAACAAGTGTGAAAATAAAATAAAAGTCTTAGTGTAAAAATTTGACCTTTTCAAATATGTCATTATCCTATAACAATATTATAGTATATGATAGCATAAAAATAAAATTTATTTCTCTATAGTATGAAGTAGCCGTGAGCCATTAAAGGGGAAAGGAAAAACTTGTTCAAAACTTATTAAATGTGCTAATTATGAAAATGACACATATTATATTATATTATATTTTTCTAAAGTATAATTAAGGAGTATTATCATGGGAACAATTAAATGTCATCCTTTAGCAATTAAAAGTGCCGTGCACTTTGTGAACAAGAAGAAAGAAAGATTTTCTTCTTTCTTTGAAAATGATAGATATGGAAAATGATATGATGTATTAAGATAAGATAAGGTATAAATTTTGTTTTTATGTAACCAAGTGGACCGAAAATTTCTTCATTAATGTGCATGTGTGCATAGTTGTCATTTTATGTAATTATTACATACAAGTGGATTAATTCTATAAATAGGACTTGAGATCAAACATTCTCTCATTTAGGCACCCTAACTACCGAAAATTAAGGGAGAATTTTTGAGAGAATTCACCTAGTTCAATCCCAAACCTTTAGCAAACAAACCTTGCCGATTAAAATCGACACCGATTAAAAGGTTAGATTTCTTCCGAGCTTCGTATACATGCTAGAATTTTCGATTTTCATCCGTTAGAATTTAAGTTATGAGCTTAGTTTGTATGTGACATTTTCGAAAATTATATATCATGTGCTAAGATGTTTAGATATTGTGTTTATATGATGTTATTGAGCATGTAGTATGATTATATCACAAAATTAAGCATGCTATTAAATTCTACATGTTGACCGAATACTTGAGGATACCATATGTTGATGATTATGATTTTTAATTGTTGATTTGAGCATGAAATCATAATCTATGGTATTAAATAGTTTATATGATTTTATGTAGGATTTTGGAAAACTATAGTATATAAGTCTATGATTACCGAAATTTTTAGAAAAATAATATGTTGTGATATAATTCATGATTTGATGATATTATAACATATTGATGATGTAGATTCATAATATAGTATTGTATGGATTTATTGGAATTGTTAAAAATTATTTTGACCTAAGTCACTTTTTCAAAAATGTGACTATAGTAAATTTTAATGAATAGTTCATAATTAATAAAAAATTATGTTATAGTAAGGATACTTAAGAATGAATAGATGTTATGTGAATTTATTGGAATTTTTGAAAAATGTTTACTTAGTTAATTAAAGTGTTCGAAAACTATATAGTATAATACTAAGGTGTAAAATTTTATTTGACCAAAGTAATTACATATTATTAATCCCATGATAAAATAATGTGATATGTGAATTTATGATAATTTTTGCACAAGTCTAGGATAATTAATCTATAGTGACCGAAAAGTATATAATATGGATATTAATGTTATAAATTTATTTCATCACGTATAATTGCATAATATGTTCTAAAATAATGTTTTAAGTATATTATGATTTTATGGGAATTTTTAGAACAATAATTGTGCATAAATTCGAAATATATATGTATGAGAGTAAACAGTCAAAATGTTGACTTTGAAGTCAAAATTGTTAACCATAGTCAAAATGTTGACTAAAGTCAAAATCGTTGACCAAAAACGTTGACCAAGGTCAAAATGCACGAAATTCAATAATACGTGTCAATGTGACGTGGTACGTTTAGTAACAATGTAACTTACGTTACGTAAGTACATTAAAACGTACATTATGTGCTAAAGAGGTAGAATATCTCTTATGTGATGAATGATTTCATAATCAACATCATTTGATTAGGAAACGCCAAAATAAGTTCGACGTTAGACTTATTTGATTCATAGGACGTTATAGACGATGTTCGTCTCTATCGAAACATGACCAATGTACTAAAGTAGTTCTTACGTCAAGGTGGGACGTGTTTTGAGCACTGACATAGAAAGGAAAGACTATAGAAAGACCTGCATATACCAGGTGGGCTTTATTCGAAAACTCTTTATTTACCTTGCTTTCTGCAAATTGAAAAGCATTTATTTACAGTGTTTCCGTTGAGAAATGATGATGAGATGATTACCTGCCCAAAGTGTTTATGTTTTTATGTATGGATCCTATCAAATTGTTGGGCAAGCCAACTATAAAAGTTATTCAGTTGTTGGGTCGCTCCCAACTTATCAGTTCAGTGAATTCGTATCCTTCTTAGAACTCGCAAGGATGATTGAGAATTCGAATCATGTGCCGGAGTGGCAAGGATCAGATGTGCACTATAGGTGACTGTGTGCTGAAAGAGTTCTCGGCCGATCACGGATCCTAGTCAGATGCAGAATTCCTGGCTATGTGATTGTGAGCCGTTAGTAACATCTTCGGCCGATCACGGCGTCTGTAGAAGGAGGCCTACTTCTACGGCGTGAGATCAGTTATGAAAAGTTATGAGAAAGTGATATGGATCATACACACAAAGAGAAAATGCTTGCGCAAGCGATGTTTTGTGAAAATGAGAAAATGTTTAGTAAGCTGAGGCCTTTAAATAAAACCTCAGGTCTTACTTAGAAGGGCGATGTAATTTAAAATTAATAAAATGTTTTGGCAACGAGCCCACTGAGTGCATTATTTGTACTCAGCCCTGCATGTTTGTTTTTAAATGTGCAGGTTGAGCTGTTCGATGGGATGGAGCAGTGTTGAGCAGTCAGGTCATTTGTTGCTGATAATAGAAACTTGAATACACATCGTCACATGTGTACTTCACATGTTTTCCGCTGCTAGATTATGAAGTCTTATGTATGTTATGTTTTGTCAGACCTCAAACACTTCAAGCTCTAGAAATATTCGCAATATATGTCACACCATTAAGTGTTCCATGTCATTATTCATTATTTAATTCAGAATCGCAATATCCTCGCTAATCCGCACTTGGGTTGGCGGGCTGTTACAAAGTCCTATCAAGAACATTGAGATCTTGGAAGGAGACGGTGGCGTTGGCACTGTCAAGGTTATCCATTTTGGCGAAGGGAGTCATTATAAGAGCGCTAAGCATCGTGGCTAGGCCATCGACAAGGAGAACTTAACCCACACCTACAACATTATTGGGGGTGATGCTCTTGTGTTCTTGAATCCATCACTTATCAAATAAAGATTGTCCCAACCGAAAATGGAGGAAGCATATGTAAGAGCAAGAGCACTTACAACACGAAGGGTGATGTTGAGATTAGTGAGGAGAAGATAAAGGAAGGGAAAGAGAAGGCCATGATTATGTTCAAGGCCATTGAGCATGGACGGGGCTACGTGTATGGATGGTGGGGCTATTATATAAGATGAGGGACAATGGTAAAAGTTATAATAAATGAAAAGATATTGATTTTATGTATCCCAATTTTATATGTGTGAGTGTGAGTATGAGAGTAATAAAAGAGAATATAGAATAGGACCAAATAGAATCAACTCAAAATCTAAAAATTGTCTTCTTCTTTATCTTTTATACACATAACAACTTTCACCATCTTTTCAATTTTCGGTCTCCTACAATTCTTTATCCTAAGGTAATTCACACTTACACTCTTTAGATTTTGTTGTCGTTATTTTACTAATTTAATGTTTATATTTCAAATTATTTTTTTGAAATTGTAACCCTCTCTCAATTGAAGAAATGAGTGTATAAACATTACTCTAGATAATGGCAGTATATAACCAACTTTGTAATGGGAGATTGTCAGATGAATTATTATTTTGTAATTTATATTGAGAAAAAAAAATTCGATACAATTGATAATGAGATGTTATGCCAGCTACAGAATATAAGTAATTGTATAAAATTATTGTAAGTTATAAATATATTTTCCCTGCCATTGAGGCTTATCTCCAAGCCAATCCCGGCGCTTAAAATCGCATGCCTTCCAAATCTGCGCGATTCTCTCTCTCTCTTGGAGTGTGCATTTTATGTATTGGAATTGAATAAGGAATTTCTTACTCTGTTTTTGTAATATTGTTTCTTGTAATTTGGTTATGTTGTAAGAAATATTGTATCTTATTTTTGTTGAACTTCTTACATTTACAAAAGCAATGTTTATTTTATGATTCTCTTAAAGTTAAGACGACAATGTCATAGCAGACTATGTATTCTTAGTTAACATTATTAAGGTGCTAACTAACATTCACATGAAGTATTGTTTTGTAACTAATGTACGGTTGAACTTCTTCACAATTATATCTCAACATACGCAAAATTTGTAACTAGTATTTATACTATCAACGTTGTAAATAATTTTACTATATCATTAGAGGGTATACACATCTATGGACATGTCAAATATAAAAATGGCTAATTGATAAATCTTGTGTGTGCGAGATTTATGAAAACAGTAGAGAACACAAGAGGCTTTTACGTGGTTCGATCAAGGAAAAGATCTACGTCCACGGAGGAGTGATTCCTCAATACTTTCACTATATGCGATTACAATGAATGTATCTAAGAGCTCTAGTATTCAAATAGTTGCTAACCCTTCTACCTTCAATCTAACCTCTATTTATACATGTTGTGGATCACTACAGATTACTATGGATCTCTTGCCTTGTGTGATCCGATCTCTGAAGATTAACTTGATCCTTGAATATCTCCTTCCATATCTGATAGGATATGGTTGATCTTGAATAGGGTTTAGGTGTTGGGTTTTGGGGCCGAACCGTGTAGGCCGAAGCAACTAGGCCAGGCCCAGTTCACGTGGGCCTGCTATTGGGCTTGAGCGGTTAGGCCATATCCCATCATAGCCCCCCTCCCAATTAGTCGAGTAACAACTACACCGAGGTGAGGTAAGGGATGTATTTTGCCGAGGTTGGTTGTTGCTCGGCTGATGTCATTGTCGAGGATTTTCCTACCTTTTTGATGTCAGGGCTGGATTTTGATGAGTTTCCGAGGTCCGAACTGAGGTGGACGATTCGCCGTTCCAGACTTAGTTTGACGATTTTCCGAGGTCCGAACTGAATTGTCCGGAGTTGGATGGCGATATCTTTTTCATAAGAGGACGCCGAGGTGATTGACCGACCTGGAAGTGGACCATCCTGAAGAGGATGCCGAGGTGATTGACCGACCTGGAAGTGTACCATCCTGAAGAGGATGCCCAGGTGATTGACCGACCTGGAAGTGTACCATCCTGAAGAGGATGCCGAGGTGGCTAACCGGGCTGAAGCCAGTGTGATGATTGCGCCGTCAGACTAGTACGTCCGAGCGTCGTAGGATATTACCTCACATTTGCCAGACTGTTAGTTGACGCTTGAATTACACGCGCGTGTCTACCTCACGTCAAGTCATGGGTAAACACGTGGGAAGTTGAATAGGTAGTTTTTGAGCGCCTAAGTTACTTTAAATAGATCGAGAAAAGAAAAACTGTTCATATCCTTCCATATCCATTTTGATCCATAGAGAAAAATTCAGAACTTATTTCAAAATTTCATCGAAGAAGCAAAATCCCTTATTGAAAAAGTAAGTATGTCTTCCTCCTCTTCTTCTACGTCTTCTCCCGGTAGAGATATCCGGTTACGCCCGATCATCTTCTTCTATTGGTAGTGAGATGGAATTTAGGATTATATCTGTTATACCGCCTGTAGGTCCAGAGGTATTAGCGCTAGGGTTCCAGTGATACCACCTGTATAGGATACTTATAAAATTAGGGATGCTAGTTCTTCTTTGACCGCCGCTGAGGTCTGTAAGATAGCATCGGAATTTCATATTCCGACGGAGGCATGGTGGTGCCTGCCGCAATCCGGGGATAGAGCGATGGCTCCTCCGGAGGGATTTGTAACTGTTTATAGCGAATCCTTGAAAGCCGGCCTTAGGTATCCCCTGGTTCCCATATTTTTGAGCATTCAAGAATATTTTCAGATTCCGATATGCCAGCTGTCCTCAAACTCTATTAGGTCGGTGGTGGGGCTAGGACTTGCCTGCTATGGCATCTGTGAGCAGCTTTCCTTTGAAGTTTTGATGCATTTCTTTAGCATGAAGGGTGTAGAAGGTGTGTATTACTTGTCACCTCGGCAAGCATTCAAGGTGAGTGCCCCCTCGAAAGTGTCCCATTGGCAAACGAAGTTCTTCTATTTACGGGATGAGGGGCAACCGAGGTAAGAGTGGGGCCTAGGTAAGATGAGGAATGTTAAGTGCAAAGCCCTGGGCGCCGTAGAGGATGAACTGAACTCGTTGGGTGAGATATCTTGTAGTTATACCGAGGACGACCTGGCTAAAGCCGGGCTGAGCACTTATAAATCGGAAGCTTAGGTCAGATCGGGGTGAGGGCACCCCTCTTTTCTTTATTTTCTCATATTTATGAGTCATTGTGCTAACTAACTCCTTTTTGTATTGTGCAGTGAAGCTCGATCCGCGCAAGAAGGTGAAGGTGGCGGCTTCGTCGCCCCCAACACAGTCGCCGAGCCAGGAGCCGCCGGCAAAGAAGGCGAGACGGACTGAGCCGAGCAAGGCACCCCTGGTGGTGGCCGATCTCAGAGAGCTGGTGACGGCACCTCAGTCGAGGTCAGGTCCGACCTCGACAGCAGATACCCGTACTAGGATTACGTATGAGGTGCCGGTTCCAAGCTCCCCTATATCCTTCCCAAAGGTATAGGTTCATATCGTCTCTTCCGATATTTCCTTATGTTATGTTTTTCTTACTGTGTGATTTTCAGGATGCGACAACAGCGGTGGAGGATCTGCACTGTACGACCGGGGATATGCACCGGATTGTCGGTCTTATTATCGAGGGCGTCTCTCGATACGACGCTCTGGAAGGGGAGAGGGTCGCTGCTGAGGCCGCAAGGGCCGATGCCGAGGTCGCAAGGGCCACCACGGAGGCTGCGAGGGCGGATGCCAAGGCCGTAAGGGCCGCTGCTGAGGCCACCCTGAAGAAGAAGACTCGGGCCTTGGAGGTGGCCCGGGCCGAGGTGGAGGGTGCGCGAGAGGAGACGACTGAGGCAGAGAAGAAGCTCGCCAAAGTGAAGAGTGCCCTGCTGGCAGAGCAAGGGCCGATGCTGAGGGCCTTCGCCAGCAAGCTCATCGAATCAGAGACCTTCTCCGCCTTCCTTTCCGACCTGGCCGCCGTACTCAGGATGCAGGTGGTGTCCGACCACCTGGAGAATTTGGCGGCCGAGATGCCTGACTTCGACAAGGTCAGACATGGTTGGGTCGAGGTCGCTCCCAGGACACTGGATAAGGACTACGCTTGCATGATTACCGAGGCGAGCTCCTTCCCCCTGCTGGAGACTCTGGCGGCTTCCACTTCTCTCCTGACGAGGCCGTTACTCAGTACAAGGAGGATGAAGATGTAGAGCTTCAGGAACTCCTCGCCGAGGTGCGAGCTGAAGCTGGGAAGGTGGGCCGAGCTCGAGTGTCCCCTCTGAAGGGGGCCAGCAGGAAGGCGTTAGTGAGCCCCGTCCAGAGGCTCAGGTCAGTGGAACATTGTAATAGGTTTGATCGCCGGGGTCATTAGGATCCCGAGCTTTGTAAAATTCCTATTTTGTGAATAATAAATACACCTTTTTGAAATGAATGTGTTCTCTTTTTTTAGCACTCGTCTTCTCAATACATCGGGCTAGATCACGATCTTTTGACCAAGTTGAAAGAGGTTCGAGGTGCTTTAGCTGAGAAGGATGAGGAGGTGGTGTTCGAGAAGCTTGTTGGTGACTCATCTCGCAAAACATGGAAAGTGAAGCTACGTGAGTCGGTGGCGCAGGTCGGTGGCCGAAAAGCGACTTCGGTGTCAAAGCGATGTGGTCTGTCTCCAGGCAGACAATGAAGCCTTGAAGCTCAAGATTATCAATCTCGAGGTCCAGAAGGCGCAGGGTCGAAAGCCGGGCTGAAAAAACAGCTTCAGGTGTCAAAGCGCGAGGTGGTCCGTCTCCAGGCAGACAATGAAGCCTTGAAGCTCAAGATTATCAATCTCGAGGTCCAGAAGGCGGATGTCTCTGCTGATGGCCTTCAAGCGCGTTTGATACAATGCGAAGAGCAGCGTGACCTGGCCCAAGAGGAGCTGGCACGGATCGCTGAGGAGCACGCAGAGTATGAGCCGGTGATCCACCGATCTGGTGGAATTACCATATCCGAGGCTGATGATCGAGCTCAACTGCTACTAGCCGAGGGTATGGTATTGAGGGAGGAGGAGGGGCCCAAAAGTAAGAATTTTAAAGCCTGCCTCGAAGAGATAGTAAAATGCCTTCAGCTTTATGAGGTCGTCCGCAAGCGACGGATGCCCGAGCCACGCAGTCACCCCTCAACCGATGTAAGGATTGAAGAAGTTGAAGAGGGTGGCGGCTACGTGGACCATGCCGAGGTGCTTCGACTAATGGGTGCGCCGAGGTCATCTCGTGGTCGGGCCCCATCTTCGGGAGTTCGGCGAGATAGGATGTCAGCTCGGGGACGAGGTCGTAGGATGGCGAGATCGAGAGGTAGGAGTTCGACCTCGACCCCCGGAGTATCCACTTTGGGTCGGGGTACCTCTGTGCCTATTCAAAGAGCCCCTGGAGTAGGCCATGGCGATGCCGACCTCATTGACTGGGTTGAAGGCACTGAGTTCATCCCGGGTATTCATCGCCGACCCGGAGATTTTGTTTCTGAATCGTGCAGTGATTCTCGGTGAGGTGCATCTCGGAAGCCCGAGTGACATGTATATAGCTTAGGACTTGGTTTTTTTTTTTTTTTTTGCATAAATGTATTTAGGCTGTAATCAAGTGTATAACTTGGTTTTTAGTCGTAAATGTATTTATACTTTGTACCGAAGTGTATATCTTCCCAATAAAGAGGCGTAAATTACACGAAATCCGATTTGGATGTTTGCATGTAGATGTTCAAATTAATGAGTAATCTGTATGCCTTGCACGAGATCCGATTTGGACATCGTTTTCATGTAGATGTTTCAAATTAATGAGTAATCTGTATGCCTGCTTGTTTGTCGAGAAATACCGAGACGGGTAGTCCCCTGGCGCGCGCTTAGTTGAGTACCCACTTTGTAGGTGTGTCATCTTCGCAAGGGCATCCCCTTTTGAAGGTAAGTTGTGTTTCACCCGAGGTGAGAACGAAATTTCACATAGGTATAAGATAGGATAAAGTAATCCACTCGTAATAAAAAAGGTTTTATTGATAAGTAGATGACAGTGTGCCTCGGTAAAAATAGGAAGAGGGCTAACATAGTGCCGACGTGAAATAAAACTATGTAAAATACCTCCTCATGTGAGTAATATGCCAGGTTCGGGGAATAAGTGCACCGGACAGGTGAGCAAGCTTATAGGCCCCTTTGCCGAGGTTCTTGTTGATGCGGTATGGGCCTTCCCATGTGGGGTCCAACTTGTTGAGGCGCTCGGCTTTACTAGCTTCATTATTCCGTAGGACGAGGTCGCCAACGTGGAATGCAGAGGCTTTCACCCTCTTGTTGTAGTACTTTGCTACTTTGCACTTATACCTGGCTTCATTGATGAAAGTGAGTTCGCGTTTTTCCTCTAGAGCATCGAGATTGGCTCGTAGGTTTTCATCGTTGTCGTGCTCGGCAAAGTTGAGGGTTCTTGGGCTCGGGGCACCGATCTCAGCAGGTATAACAGCCTCGGTGCCATAGACTAGGCTGAAGGGTGTTTCTCCATGAGAAGTCTGAGGTGTCGTTCTGTATGACCAGAGGACTTGAGGGAGATTTTCAACCCAATCTCCTTTAGCCCGATCTAGCCTCTTTTTCAATCCTTGTACGATTGTTCGGTTTGTCACTTCGGTCTGACCGTTCGCCTGTGGGTGTGCAACCGAGGTGAACTGCTGTTTGATCTGGAGCTCTTTACACCATTCTTTGAAATTTTTATCGACGAACTGGGTGCCGTTGTCCGAGATCAAGACATGTGGTATGCCGAAGTGGCAAACTATATTTTTCCAAACAAAGTTCTGAATCCTTTTGCTTGTGAGGCTTGAGAGAGACTCGGCTTCGACCCATTTTTTGAAATAGTCTATGGCTACCACTAAATACCGAAGTTATCCCGGTGCTCGGTCGAAAGGACCAAAGATGTCGATTCTCCACTGCATGAAAAGGCCATGGACTTTGTAGACTACTGAGGTCGGTTTGAGGAAGCTTTTTGACAGTGGCGTGAAGTTGGCACTTCGGACACTTTTTGACGAGCTCGGCTGAATCCAGGATGAGGGTGGGCCAATAATATCCCGACCTCAACGTTTTCTTTGAGAGAGCTCGTGATCCGATGTGGCTTCCACAAGACCCCATGTGGATTTCTTTAAGCACATAGTCCGCCTCTTCTGGCACAAGGCATCTCAGGAGGGGTTGGAGGTAGGACTTCCTGTAGAGAGTTCCTTCATAAATGAGGTATCTTTGGGACTTGACCATCATTTTTTTGGCTTCGAGCCGATCCTGTGGTAGCTCGCCTCCTTCCAGGTATGCCCGTATAGGAGTCATCCAGTTCGGTTCAGTCTCTGTGATGACGCCGATGTGGGGCTCTTCGATACTTCGGGATTGAACTTCCTCCACTGGTGGATTTGTTGATGACGAGGCTAATTTGCTGAGGAGGTCAGTTCGGCTATTCTCACCTCGCGGGATTCGGTGAATTGTGAAATACCTAAAACAGGTCAGCATTTCTTTTGCTTTCTGAAGGTATTGCTTCATCCTATCCTCTTTAGCCTCGTATTTCCCTAAGACCTGGTTTACCACCACCTGAGAATCTCCAAAGATCTGGATGTTTTCCACTTTCAGCTCTTTTGCGAGATGAAGTCCTGAGATTAGTGCTTCATATTCCACCTCGTTGTTTGTGGTCGGGAAGGAGAAGCGAAGTGCATAGTTTACTCCTTGTTTTTCCGGGCCGAGAAGCAGGATGCCTGCCCCGCTACCTATTTTGCATGAGGCTCCGTCCACGTACATTTGCCAACAGCCATTAGGTAAGTTGAGGGCAGGTTCCTCCGTTGTAAGGGTGGAGGTCGGAGTGACCTCGTTGGTAGGATTGACCTCGGTAAACTTGGCTTCTACCAGGAAATCAGCCAGAGCTTGCCCCTTTATTGCTGGTCGGGGAGACTATAAGATGTCATGCTCGTCGAGCTCCAGTGCCCTACGTCCTGACTACTCAGGTTTGACAAGACTTGTCTTAGAGGTAAGTCAGTTAGTACCTGGATTGAATGGGCTTAAAAATAAGGTCGGAGACGTCGCTTGGCGTTCACTAGTGCCAACGCTATTTTTTCGAAACTGGTGTACCTAGTCTCCGGTCCTTTGAGGGCTCGGCTGATGAAGTAAATAGGAAGTTGTCGTCCGAGCTCATCTCGCACCAAGACGCTTGATTGCCTCATCCGAGGCGGATCTGAGGAAAGGAGTTCGCCTTCTTTTGGGACGGACAGTGTGGGCAGGTCGGCGAGGTACTCCTTTAGTTGCGTAATGGCAGTGTGGTGCTCTTCCTCCCAGGCGAAGTCCGGGGCTTTCCTCAAGATTTTGAAGAAAGGGAGTTGTTTCTCGGCAGCTCGAGATAGGAACCTACTGAGGGCGGCTAAACATCCTGTGAGTTTGTGGATTTCACGAACTGTTTTTGGCACTTGCATGTCAAGTATCGTCTTCACCTTGGTGGGATTAGCCTTCAACCCTTCTTGAGAAACCCAGCATCCCAGGAATTTCCCCGTTTTTACCATGAATGTGCACTTTTGGGGGTTGAGCTTGAGGTGGAGGATAGTTCTGAGGTCCTCGGCACAACTTGTCATTTTTTGACTTTTGAACACGATGTCGTCGACGTAGACTTCGACGATCTTCCCTATGTGATCTTTGAATATCGCGTCCACCATTCTTTGGTAGGTAGCTCGGTGTTTTCAATCCAAAGGTATTTTTGATGCGAAGACACCAAGTCGAGAATGAATGCCGTTTTTGGAGCATCTTCCTTGCTCATCAAGACTTGGTGGTAACCCTTGTATAGATCCAAGAAACTAAAGATCTCGTGGCCCAGCAATGCCTCCACCTTCTTATCAATGTAGGGGAGGGGATAACAATCCTTTGGGCAGTGTTTATTCAGGTCGGTATAGTCGACACACATGCGCCACCCCTCTCCTGGATTTCGGACCACGACGGGATTAGCCATCCAAGTTGGGTACTTGACCTCGAACAGGATCCTGGCCTCCTGAAGTTGGGTCACTTCGTCCCTTATGACCTTACTGCGCTCTGCCGCAAACCCCCTTTTCTTCTGCTGAACTGGTTTGGTAGCCGGGTCGATGTTGAGTCGATGAGTGATGAGCTCGGGTGAAACTCCGGTCATGTCGAGTGACGACCACGCGAACATGTCCCTGTATTCCCTCAGAAGTTGCATAACATGTTGTCGAATGTCAGTGGGACCCTGGGTGCCGACTTTGACGACCTTGGAGGGTTCGTCGTCATATAATTGGAGGTCGTCAGTCAGATCATCCCGGGGTGACAACTTCTGAGGAGGGTTCTGTAATTGCTAGGCATGAGGCAAGGCCTCATCTTGGGCTGAGATCCTCAAGCATTCTTTCGCCGCTGCTTGATCGCCCGGGATACTCAATACTCTAGCCGGGGTGGGTATTTTGATGGTGAGGTGGTATACCGAGCAGACGGCCTTGGTGGCATAGAGCCAATCTCTTCCGAGGATGATGTTGTACGGAGAGGGAGCCTTGACCAGGAAGAATTGTATGGCTTTGGTAACCGACCTGGGAGCACGTCCTACGGTGACCGGAAGGGTGATGATGCCTTCTGGTTGTATCGCATCCTGAGTGAAGCTCTGTAGTTTAGATGGTGCTGGATGGATTTGAATCCCTCCGACCTCGAGTTTGTCCAGGCAACTCTGAAAGATGATGCTGACAGAGGCGCCGATGTCGATGTAGACCCTGTGGACGTTTTTATTGCCCACCACTACTTGTATGGTAATAGCATCTTGGTGGGGTATGATTTTGGGTACTGGGTCGTCGTTGGAAAACACGATGCTCTCACCGTCCCGAAGTCGCTTGTTTTTTGGCTCCTCGGGGATCGGTCTCCGGGCTTCGGTTTTCAATGACGACCTCGTCATACCTATAGGGAGTCCGGTGATGGCGTAGACTTGCTCCATTATGTTGGGAGCATCGTCCTCGTCATCGTCGGGGTACGTCGTCTTCGAGGTCGGCCCATAATTATTGCCATCTCCGTTCTTTCCTCTGCGCTTCTTGTTTCCCGATCCGCTCGTGGTGCGGTCGAGGTACTTCTTAAGCGCCTCTCTTTTTGACGAGCTCGTCTATTTCCGAGCTTAGACTTCTGTAGTCGTCAGTGTTGTGACCATACCCCTGATGGTAGTCGCAATACATGTCCTTCGACTTTTTCTTGGATCCTCCTTTCATAGGAGGTGGTTTTGGGAAGAGTTCCGCGTGGAGCTCGAATATCTCTGCCCTTGACTTGAGTAGATTATTGCCAGGATTTGGCCGAGGTCCCAATATGGACTCCATTGAGCCTTTTTTGATTCTATCGAAGGCACTTCGACGCTCGGTGCCCCTTCCTAGATCATTCGGTCTCTTCTTCTCGGCTTTATGCTCATCCCATATTTCCCTTTTTTTACGATCCGACTCGTCCCCTTTGACGTAGTTATCCACCAGGGTCCAAAGGCTACTCGTCGTCTTCGGATTCTCCTTGGTGATTTCTTTGTTCAATGCGCCAGGTCGGATCCCGTTTTTGAACGCATTGATGATGTAGAGATCGTTACTATCATCGATCTTGAAGGATTCCTTGATAAATCGTGAGACGAAATTTGACATCGTCTCGTCTCGTCCTTGGCGGATGGTGAGCAGGTCGGATGATGGTTGCTGGGGTGGCATCTTTTGGTAGAAACGCCACTTAAACTGATCCATGAGATCTACGAATCGTGTATGTTGTTACGGTGGAGTGAGGTGAACCATCGTCGTGCGTTGGAGACCAAGACTCGGGAAGATCTTGCATGTGAAAATCTTCCATTTCTTGATTTGCCGTGTTAGTAGTAGGCGAAAAGGAAATCGAGGATCTCCGGGCCATCGTGGCGGCAATGTTGGGTGCCGATATCGGCGGCGGTGTATCCGGGATTTTCCTTGAGAAAGGGGAGATGATCCGTCCGTACCGGTCGAATCCTGGGAGTTCGTTGCCATCTCTCTCAGGAGGAGTAGGAGATCGATAGCGACGTCTATCGTCTCTCTGATGAGGGGATCGACTCCGCCTTGCTTCTCTTTGGTCTCGTTCGGCCCCGCGGGCGTGTCGAGGTGAACGACTTCGGTAATTTTTCCGAGGTGATCGACTTCGTGGATGTTGCCGGGGTGAAGGTGACTGACCTCGCGGTTGACGCCGAGGTGAAGGTGACCGACCTCGGACATCATACCGAGGTGATCGTTCTCGGCTATCCCGCTGAGGTGAATGCCCTTGGTTATTCCGGAGAGGTGAGCGACCTCGGGCGCCCGTGACTGCGTGTCCGGGCATTCTTGAGGTGCCCGCTCCGTTCGCCCTCTGACTCAGGAATGTTTGAAATTGGCCCATATGGGCATTGAGGAATTCAGATACGGCTCGGCCGAGGACCTCGTGAGACTGGTGACCTGCTTGTTCACCGGTGTTGAGGTCGGCTTCTTCCTCTTCGGTAGGGAGACAGTCCTGAGGGTGTATAGGAAGGGTTTCTATGTTACCCTCAGGCGTCATGTTGTTGTTGGCGACGGCGATTTCTTTTCCTCGGCGCTGTGCCGCAGCCTGGTCGAGGTCTTCCGTCCGTCCGTTGCCTGCACCTCCGACGGCGTTAGGATTTGCACGAGTCCTTGCCATTGATTTTGTGTAGAAAACGAAGCTTTTGTTCAAGTTCCCACAGACGGCGCCAATGATAAATCTTGTGTGTGAGATTTGTGAAAGCGAGAAAGAACACAAGAGGCTTTTACGTGGTTCGATCAAGGAAAGATCTCGTCCGTGAAGGAGTGATTCTTCAATACTTTCACTATATGCGATTACAATGAATGTATCTAAGAGCTCTAGTAGTCAAATAGTTGCTAACCCTTCTACCTTCAATCTAACCTCTATTTATACATGTTGTGGATCACTCTGATTACTATGGATCTCTTGCCTTGTGTGATCCGATCTCTGAAGATTAACTTGATCCTTGAATATCTCCTTCCATATCTGATAGGATATGGTTGATCTTGAATAGAGTTTAGGTGTTGGGTTTTGGGGCCGAACCGCAGGTAAGAAACAAGTAGGCCAGGCCCAATTCACGTGGACCTGTTATTGGGCTTGAGCGGTTAGGCATATCCCATCACTAATAAAAAAAATGTGGTTGGAAATATCGTCATTGTTTTGGGAATGTTTATTGGAAAAGTCAACTCCTGTAAATTTACGCACAGTCACTACATATTTCTTTTCGATATATTGTAAATGAATATTGTTTCTATTTTATAAAGCGAAGCAAAAAATAATGCTTATTTAGTGGTACTATCTTATTTAGCAGGAGGAAAAAGCATAAAACCCGTAAAGTTAATTATAATTATATACTTACACGAATCAGTCAATCAATAAAGGGATCAATTATATTTGAAATCTACTTAAGTATTTTAGAAGCCTTAGCTGGACAAAACCCAACTTATCTAATTATAAAATTAAAATAAAAAAGTTAGTCCAGAAAGAGGTGCTACTATTTATTCTCATCACCTCATTCATCCACAATCCTTTGTGGCAATCCCACAAATTTACTGCTATTATATAATGGGATTTGTGGGATTGCCACATAAAAATTAAAATGAGTTTCGAGTATTTTATTTATTTATTTATCTTGGTTTTAAATGAATTTATATAAAAATTTCATATGTTTATATAATGTATCCAAAGTAATTATCTTATTAAATATTGCAGTAAATAAACTATTAGTTAATTTGACCAAATTCAATTAAAAAAATACATATTTATTTGGTCAAATTAAATTAAATTAAATTAAATTAAATAAACTATTGTTGTGGTAGTTTAATTGATATTAATATCAATCACTCCATCAATTAAAAGTGAAAATTTGGTTAAAACTTAGAGAATAGAAATATATCATTTTATATAGGTTCTCATTTGACTATGTTTCATAAAAAAATCAATGTGGGATGTATGTTATCATTGAAAATTTTGGAATTAAGAATGAAAAATGTGAAATTTAGAAAATTAAGAATGTAAATTTGTGGGATTGTCACATAGGATTTTGGATAATTGATGTATATTACTATGCAGGTTTGGAATAAGAATGGTCAGTAAAATAATTTTTTAAATCAGGTATGAGACATGTTTGAGTATATATATGAAATCTAAATAGGTCTGAACATTAATCCACATGTATAGATAAAATTTTCTATATTTTCTAATCTATTATTATTTGTTCTATTTATTATTAATGTTTACTTTGTGATGTTTTGATTGTTATTGCGATGGATAAATAATTATTGTAATAATTTATATTTATAAATTGAAACAAGAATTGATAATTGGCGAGTATTATTGTAAAATTTTGAGACGAGATCAAGTAGAAAATTTATTTTTTAATAGAATTTCAGACGAGCATAAGTATATATATTCTAGATAGATACGGTGGCTAAACACTAGCCTTAATGTTTCGGATCATCGTTGTGCTCTGCCACAATAAAGAATTTCAATCACGATCACCAACTTAATATTACTGTACCCTAGCCAAGTATGAAGTTGTTTCTTAAATTTCTATTTATAAATTACAATGTAAAGTGATTCTTCATCGAAATCAATGAAATATAATACCAATTGGATCAAATATAAGACAATCTTAACATTAAAATATAAATCATTTTTAGTTATTTGATCGTGAAGATCTACGGTAAATTCTTTACTTTAAAGATCTACGGTAAATTCATTACTTTAATGATCTATGGTCAAATACTGACGCATCGTCCTCCTACAGATACTGTTTCATTTACTATGATTAAAAATGCAACATAAAGTTATAAATCAACACATAAAGTGACTTCCCGTCGAAACTCGACGGGTTACAAACTAGTTATAATTATATACTTACACGAATCAGTCAATCAATTAAGGGATCAATTATATTTGAAATCTACTTTAAGTATTTTAGAAGCCTTAGATGGACAAAACCCAACTTTTCTAATCTATTAATATATAAATCTATTATATATTGAAGACACTATATTCATCTAGAATCCTATGTGGCATTTCCATGATTTTTCATTCTTTTTTTTTCTAAAATTCAACAAGTTTCTTTATTTGATCACTTAGCATTTAGTACATTGATTAATTGATTTATGTTAATATTAAATATGTTATTATAAATGTATATATATATATATATATATATATATTGATTGTTCATTATTATTAATGATCTCCAAAAATAATCTATTTGTATATTTGCATTTATATATCTATTACTTTTATTTAATTTTAATTTATAATCTTATAAGGAAATCTTTAATTTTAATTTGATTTAAAATAGTTGTATTGTTAATTATCATCTAATGTGTCCTATCAAATTATTTATTTATTTTCTACTTCCACAAAAATAGTTTTAAGTTTAATATTTATTTTTAAGATAAAGTTTGCAAGATTAATATTTAAACTTTGTAAGATTATTAAAAAACAATTATCATATTTCGATAGTCTGAATTCTATTTGCAAGATTAATATTTAAATTCTCTTTTGATTTAACTTAAATGATCTTTTATTGCATTTTTAATTCATACATTCTAATTTTATATATTTTAATATTCTAAAAATTCTTTAATTAAGAGTATCAAGTTTTCATATTTATTTTCGCTATTTTTTAAAAAAATTGCCAACATCATTTTTCCACTATATTTCATAGATTTAATATCTAAATAAAATAGTATTTACATGTTTGAGTGATCAGTGAGTATTATGAGTTCGGGGCGAGAACATATAATAAAATCACTTTCTAATTGGATTTGGGACATGTACTTATCAAATTATTTATTTATTTATCTAGTTCCACAAAAATAGTTTTAAGTTTAATATTTACTTTTTAAGATAAAATTTGCAAGATTAATATTTAAACTTTGTAAGATTATTAAAAAACCAACTATCATATTTCGATAGTCTGAATTCTATTTGCAAGATTAATATTTAAATTATATTTTGATTTAACTTAAATGATCGTGTTCGTGTCTGACAGATCCTTAATGGGTCGTTTTCGTGTTTGGTCTTATCGTGTCGTGCCGTTATCGTGTCGTGCCGATAACGACCCGACATGCACGAATTGTCAGCCCTAATTAGAAGTATAGATGGATAATATGCTATTAATTAATTCCACAAAATTAAATATTTATCCACAAAAAGAAATTAGTGAAAGCGAGACACATCTCACTATCTTAAAATTTATCTGCCAACAAACATTATGAAGTCAAGATACATCACTACATTGAGATAACGCCATAAGAAAATCCATGCAGTGAATTAATTATTTCTTTACACAAGCAAAGGATAAAGTGGCTGCGTTAACTCAATAATAAACATATTAGCTAAGTATTCTAATATAATACATTACCTTATGACATGCGGTTCATTTCTTGATAAATCTGGTGTGCGAGATTTATGAAAACGAAGAAAGAACACGAGAGACTTTACGTGGTTCGATCAAGAATAAGATCTACGTCCACGGAGAGATGATCCTCAAGATGTTTACTATAATCGATTCTGACAAGTATCTCTAAAAACTCTAGTATTGAGAATTTGCTAACCCTTTTACCTTCAATCTAACTCCTATTTATACATAAGCGTAAACCTTATCATGAATCCTCGATTGGCGGGACCATGATCTCCACCATAAGCGCCCATGATTTCCACCGTTATCGCCCATGATTTCTACCGTTACCTCACTATCGTGTCCTTGACTCCGCCTTTAATTAGGGTTTGGGATCGTTATTCGGTGTAACCGAGTAGGCGACATTAGGTTAGGCCCACTCGTTTGGGCTGCTATTGGGCTTGAGAGGTTGGGCCATATCCTATCATAGCCCCGAAAAGTCGAGGAATAGCCGTGCGAGGTGAAGCGGAGAATGGGCTTTGCCGAGGTGGGATGTTCTTGGTGAAGGTTTGTTGAAAGTGTCTCTTGCTTTTCTTTTCTTTTTCTTTTTTTTTGACGACGCCGAGGTCCGCCACGAAATACTGCTGGTCCGAGGTGGACATGGGGCGTAACCCGATGTCCGAGCTCAAGATAATCACGTGATCAGACTGGCGGACGTCGAGGTCCGATGTCAGGGGGACGTCGAGGTCGGACCTGAAATACTACATTGGTATGAGGACATGGGCGTGTCAGATGTCCGAGCTCGGCGTAATCATTATGTATTAGACCGGGCGGATGCATTTTCCATAGAGTACGTCATCGCATGCAGCGGTAGTTTGGCACTCAAAAAGCGTCGTGGCGTCGGTCACACGTCAATTGTAGATAGGCACGTGTGATAAGCGAAAGCGGCGATTTTAGGCGCCATTTATCCTATAAATAGGTCCAAAAGAGGCAGCTGTTCACTTTCTCCTTCGACGTTTTAATCCAGAGAGCATAACCTTAGAAATTCCCCATTCCTCTTTCACACTTTGTTGAAGAAATCGGAATTCTCGCTCCAGAAAAAGTAAGTATGTATTCTTCACCTTCTCATTCCTCTTCTCGCTCTGATAACTCTGGTTCGGCTTGGGTTACGGCCGTCCGATTCAACATAAGGGATTATATATGCCATAACCACCTAGGTAAATCTATAGGACTTAGTTCTAGGGTTTCACCAGTGTCTTCGGTATGGGATGGCATCAGGATTGGTGCGGCGAGATCAACCTTGACGACAGAGGAGCTCTTGGTGGTTGCGGAGAAATACCACATCCCAGAGGATGCATGGTAGTGCTTGCAGAAACCCGATGATAGGCGATGGCCCTCGGGAGGGTTTATCACCATTTTGTAGATAGTTTAATAGCTGGGCTTAGATTTCTTTTGCCCTATTTTCTTAGTTTACAAAGTACTTTCAATCCTATATGCCAAGTGACCTCCAATTCTATTAGGTCGGCGGTTGGGCTAAGGCTGGCTTTATTACGGCATAGGCGAGGAGTTTTTCAAGTCTTGATGCGTTTTTAGCATCAAGTCTATAGGAGGAGTGTATTACCTTTCACCTCGCTTGAAGTTTAAAATAGCTTCCCATCGAAGGTATCCCACCGCGTAATAGATACTTCTTTCTGGGTGAGGGTATCCGAGGTATGAGTGGGGCCTCGGAGCAATAAAGGGCGTGAAAATTAATCCCCGGGCCCTATGGAGAAGGCATTTGAGCGATATGGGTGAGATCTGTCGATCGATTATACCGAGGATGACTTGAACAATCTTTGGTGCGAGTGTGTATAGGTCGAAGCTCGAAGTCGTGGTGCGATTTGGGTGAGGGCAACCTTCTTATCTTTATTTCCCGTTGATTTCGTCGTGCTAACGAAATTCTCATTTGTATTGCGGTGAAGATTGACCCCAGAGAAGTCGATGTATCGAGCTCGCCGCCGCCCGCACCATCGGCGAAGGGAACTGCGAGGAAGAAGGCGAGGCGCGAGTCCACCCGACCCGTGGTGGTGGGCATACGAGGACTTAATGGCGGTCCTCGAGGCAACCTCGGGCCCGACGCTGGAAATCGAGGTCCATGGCGGCCTCTGCGAGGGTGCCGGCCCAACACTCCGTTATCCTTCCCAAGGTATAAGTTGCTACTTTTCTCCTTGTGAGTTTGTTGTTACGTGTTGCTAATTGTTCCATATTCAGGATGCGGCCTCAATGGCAGGTGAGATGCACCGCATGGCCGGGCTTGTTGTTGAGGGCGCCTCGCAATACGAGGCCATGGAGAGAAGACTGGCCGCTGCGGACAAGCTGAGGGCATTCTTGAATCCATGTTGGATCTTTGCCAGGCGGACGCCGAACTTGCAAAGGCGAAAGCGAAGGGCGAGTGGCAAAGATGGCGGTGAGCGCCCTCAGAAGGGACCGACCTGCGGTGGCCCGTGCAGTGGAGAACGCCAAGAGGAGGCTGCCGGTGAGAGGAAGCCGGCCTTGAGACAAGCGCCCTTTGGCGTGGCGAGGACTATCTTGAGGGCCTTCGCCGGCGAGCTTATCAGTCGGAGAGTTTTCCTCCTTCATCTCCGACCGGCGGCCGTGATGAGGCCGCGGTGATATTGCCCACCTCGAGAAGTTGGCGGCCGAGAGACTGATTTGACAAGGCCCAACACGGTTGGGTTGAGGTCGAACCCGGGAGGTATGCATGAATTATGCTCGCATAATCGGCTGGGCGACCTCTTTTCCGTGGTGGATGCCTTGGCATCTTACGCCTCACTCGGCGGCGGAGGCCGTAACTCGGTGCAAGGAAGATGAAGGCGTGGAGCTTGAGCCTTCCTTGCCGAGTTGAGGGCAGAAAGGCGGCAGTCGAGCTCGGACGTCCTTCCAGGAGATCGGCAACCAGCGGAGGAGCGACAGCAGCAAAGCGCCGGAAGGTCGGAGAGGCCGGCAATGAGCCTGAGGTCAGTGGACCCAATGTAATAGGATGATTTGCCAGGGTCGATAGGATCCTGTGTTTGTACAAACTTCCATTTTGAATAATAGACATATCTTGTTAAAATGCCTTGTGTGTTGTCTTATTTCTAGCATTCCTCATCTCAATACTTCGGACTCGATCATGAGTTATTAACAAAGCTGAAAGAAGTCCGAGGTGCTCTAGCCGAGAAGGATGAAGAAGTGACACACTGGAGGAGTCGGTCTGCCGAGTTGACTCAAGTTCTGGCCAGCATGGATGTCAGCTCGGCATCTTCAGCCGAACTGAAACAAAAGTTGCATGAGGCTGACTGCGAAGTGGTCCGCCTCCTTACTGAGAATGAGGCTTTAAAGTTAAGGATTACACAACTCGAAGTCCAGGGGGCTGATTTATCTGCAGATGTGATCCAAGGACGACTGATGCAATGCGAGGAGCAGTTGACTTGGAGAAGGCGGCTCGGATCTCGGAAGAGCATGCAGAGTATGAGAAGGTAATCCGCCGGACTGGTGGGACTACTATATCTGAAGCCGACGATCGAGTTCAGAGCTTGTTGGCGGAGGGCATGGTATTGAGGGATGAGGAGGGTCCAAATAGCAAGAAGTTTAAAGCGCCTCGATCAGATGCGAGATGTATGAGATCGTTCATAAGCGGCGATGCCCCAAGCCATTGCTGGCGTCTTGATGGGACGCCCGATCCCATAATTGAAGAGCCTGAAGAGGAGGGCGGCTACGCTGATCACGCCGAAGTGCTCCGTCTAATGGGTCCACCCGACAGAGGAGCTTTTAGAGGACAACGCCGGCGATTCGGAAGGAGGCGGCGTGCGGGCAGCGGTCGGCGTGGAAGGGCAAGAGTTCGGGGGCGAGGCATTGTCTTGGTCGGCGTCGGGGCTCGCGGGGTCGAGGTGTGGCCCCGGATACAGGATCGTATTCCATAGGTCGGAATCCGCCCACGTCGGGTCAGACTGCTCCTGGAGCAGGCCGAGTCTTTGTCCTCATAGATTGGGTGGAAGGCACTGAGTTCATTCCGGGTATTCATCGCCGACACGGAGATTTCGTTCAAAACTATCTCGACGGTGAATCTCGGCGGTGAGTCAGGAAGTCGAATGATTGTATATAGTGCGGGAGTTTGTATGTAGGTATAAATGTATTTAGACTCGTTGAAGTGTACGTTTTCCTCTTGAGAGGTATAAACATAGCTTAGGACTTAGTTTGGTCGTAAATGTATTTATCTTGTATCTGAGCATAATTTGGTGAGATCAACTGGATGTCTTTACATATAGACTTTTCAATTTAATGAGTAATCTGTATGTGTGCATGTAGACTTTCAAATTAATGAGTTATGCGTATCGTTGCCCGAGAGCGTTGATTTCATGAGTAATCTCTGAGTCTTGTTGTGCGCTTAGTGAGTACCCTACTTGGTGGGTTATTCATCTTCGTGAGGCGTCCCCCGTGAAGGTTTAAATCGGTATATCCAGATAGATGTTCGCATATCAATAAAATGGAATGCTCATATACAAAATAAACATTTTATTCAACAAGTGTATAACATCGCACTTGACAAAAGAAGTAAGGAGACTAACATAAAGGCGTCTGTAATCGAAGCTATGTAAAGTACCTCCTTAAATGAGAAATATGCGAGTTCGGGAATATGCGCACCGGATAGGTGAGATAGTTTGTAGGCCCCTTGCCGAGGTCTTCGTGAACAGCGGTATGGGCCTTCCATGTCGGATCAATTTGTTAAGGCGTTCGGCTCTGCTGCTTCATTATTTCGTAGGACGAGGTCGTCTACTTGCGGTCTGAGGCTTTGACCCTTTTGTTGTAATACCGTGCGACTGGCCCGTGTACTTAGCTTCATTTATGAAGGCGAGTTCGCTTCTCCTCGAGGGCATCAAGGTTTGCCCGGGTCTTCCTCGTTCGATGCAGTCGAAGTGAAGAGTGCGCGGGCTTGGGTGCCGATCTCGGCCGGTATGACGGCCTCGGTACCGTGACCGTGCTAAAGGGGTTTCCGCATGCGGCGTCCGAGGTGTGGTCTGTGGGACCGGAGGACTTGAGGAGATTTTCAGCCCGATCGCTTTAGCTCGGTCCGGCCTCTTCTTCAATCCTTATGCGATCGTGCGATTCGTCACCTCGGTGCGACCATTCGCTTGCGGGTGTGCGATCGAGGTGAAGCGTTGATCGATCTGAAGCTCTTCGCACCACTCCTTGAAGTTTTGTCAACGAATTGGGTGCCGTTATGCGAGACCGGGATGTGGTATGTCGAGCGGCGGACTATATTCTTCCACGAAGTGCGAATCCTTTTGCTCGTGAGGTTCGGCGGTGGCTCGGCTTGACCCATTTGTGAAGTAGTCTATGGCAGCGACTAAATATCGAAGGCGACACGGTGCTCGGTCGAGCGGACCAACGATGTCGATCCCCGTTGCATGAAAGGCCGTGGGCTCTGCAGACGCTCGAGATCGATGCAGGGTAGCTTCTTGGACAGTGGAATGGCCGGCACCGGACACTTTTAACGAGTTGGTGAATCTCGAAAAGGGTGGGCCAATAATATCCCGACCTCAGCGTCTTCTTTGAAAGAGCAGGGAGCCGATGTGGCTCCGCAAGATCCTCTGTGAATCTCATTACACGTGGTCGAACTTCTTACGGCGAGGCACCTCGGGAGGGTTGAAGGTAAGACTTCAGAGAGAGAGCCCTCATACACAAGATACTTTGGGATTTCACCATCATCTTTTGGCCTCTAGCCGATCCACGAGGTAGTGTGCCAACTTCGGTATGCTTTTAGGGGCGTCGTCGGTTTGGTTCGACCTCGAGATAACGCCGACGTGGGGCGCTTCAATGCTTACGGAATGAACTTCCTCATGGCGGCTTTGTCGATGTGAAGCTAATTGACTAAGGATGTCATTTCTACTGTTTTCCTCTCGTGGGATTTGATTAATCTTGAAGTATTTGAATGAGGCCGAGATCTCTTTTGCGCTTCTCAAGTCTTGCTTCATTCGATCCTCTTTAGCCTCGTATGTGCCTAAGACACGGTTTACCACGACAGGAATCTCAAATATCTGGACTTTGTCCACTTTCGGTTCTGTGCTAGGCGAGTCACGAGATCGGTGCTTCAGTATTCCACCGTTGTTGGTGGTCGGGAAGGTAAACCGGAGGCGTATGTCACTTCTTGCTTATCCGGGCGAGGAGGAGGATGCCGCTCCGCTACCGTCTTGCATGAGCTCAGTCCACATACATCCGCCAACATCCAACGGGTGATGCGGGCAGTGTTCCTCGCCGTGAGGGCGGGAGTGACCTCATTGGTAGAGGCGACCTCGGTGAACTTGACCTCCACCGGAAATCTGCAAGGGCTTGCCTTTATGGCCGGCACAGGGGAGTATGAGATGTCGTGCTCACGAGCTCCAGGTGCCCACTTAGCTATACGCCCAGATGACTCGGTTTGATAAGACTTGTCTTAGAGGTAAGTCAATTAGTACCAGACGGAATGAGCTTGGAAGTAAGGTCGGGCGTCGCTTGGCATTCACCAAGGCCAGAGCTACCTTCTCGAGGTTGGTGTACTCGCCTCCGGTCCTTTAAGAGCCCGGCTAATGAAGTAGATGTTGGATTTGTATACTGAAAGCAGTTTGGTTGAGCTTGTATACAATGTTTCATGTTACCACTATTACAATCTCCTATCGATTTGACTACTTGATTGCATATATCGTGTCCCTTATCTCATATATAAGTTCGATCATACGATTGTGTAGAAGATCACGAAGTCCGTATGATTGGTCAAGCTTAATGAGATATAAAAGTTTCACGGTGAGGCGACTTAAGGACGAGTTGTCGGTTTAGGTGCGGTATAGATAAGAAGTGACTTGACTTAGTTACTTGTCTATCCCGATGCGTCTACGGCGTATTGAAGGATCACAGTGAGATGAGTTCTTCTTTCTGACCGTCGTGAAGAACCAAGATCTCGGTGACTTACGATGATCTAAACCTCGATAAGGTATTAGGTGAGTATGAGTTGCTGACCATCACTTTGACTTGTTATGAGTGAGGGTTATATGTTCTAACCCAAGATTCTCCGCATCTTGGGTGGTGGCAGTGCTTGTATGTCACGCTAGTTATCTGTATCGAGTCACCGTATCCGTTTAGGATGATGACGTCCCCTTAAGGAGCTCAAAGGTTTATTGTACTAAACCCTGCAGGTTGAGTTAGCTCAAGTACAATAATAAGGTTGAGTGGTACTACTTAAGGAAATGAAGTTATTAATCGTTTTAAGCAGTCAGATTGCTAGAAATGATTAATGGACGTTCGATATCTTAAATACGGGGATTCGTAATGTCTAAGTGCAAGCCGACTCAACCGGTAATAAAGGGGTAAGTCGAATTTATTCTCTAGTGGCATGAATAAATGTTTATAAATTAATTTATGTTCTGGGCTGAACATAAGATAATTAATTTATTTGAGGCCCATCTTTATTCCTTGCATTTGATCCCTGGGCTGGCCCATCCAGGCCCATTGCTACTGGAAGAAATCGGCGCCCCCTACTGCTCTCAAAGGAAAGATTTTATTCTCTTTATCCCACAAGGATATAATTATATTTATGGTATATGCATAGATCCTTTCCATATAAGTTTATGGTAATAATCCTGAGAGTATGGAAATAATCCTGAGAGTATGGAAATAATCCTAAGATTATGGTAATATTCCATATAGGATTATGGTAATTTCCATATAGGATTATGGTAATTTCCATATGGGATTAAGGTAGTGCATTATAAATATAAGGTATGAGATAAAGTCACAGTTAATGCTCATTATTACACAAGCAATTTTCGCCATCTCATTCTCAAGAGTGTAGTTCTCTAAAATTGTGTAAGAGCAAGGGTGATTTTCCAAGTATTCTCCATAGATCGTCCTCACTCGACGTTGGAGATTGAGCAACCGGGATACAGTCCAGAAGGTCAAAGCACGAGTCCGATCCGTTCGATCCGTTCATCTCGTTCCATCGACCTCTTCAGATTCAAAGGTAAACACGTGAAACCCCAACGTGTTGCGATTTAATTATATAGACGCATGCTAGGTTTATAATCAATGTATGGTGAATTAAATATCCAAGATGGATCCTCGGGCAGGTTAACATATGTTTTCCTACAATTGGTATCGAGCACGGGATCGTAATCTTGGCTCTGTTGGATTAATTCGCGTTTGATTATTACGTGCGTTTAATAATTGTGGATCCGCTGTTCATCGTGGCTCGTTTATTCTTTTTGTTGGTTTTGTTTTACACCACGAGAAAATCCGTGGTTAGATTAGATTTTATTATGTAAATCTTATACGTAAAAGAAGAACGAGACGAAAGAACGAAGAACGCAACGACGGGAAAACAGTCTCTCATCATCATCGGGCGGTTTCGTGTGGCGAGCCTCGCGATCGCGAGGCGATCGCGAGGCCGTGGCGACGGGCGCGTTCTCGCGAGATCCTGGGCGCTAGCGAGCGAGCTCGCGGTCGCGAGATTACCCGCGAGGTGCGTGGCGTGCGGCGAGCTAGCGGGCGGCGGCGCGCGTTCGTGCGAGAAACCCGGCGCATGGCGAAAGCGGACTTCATGGTCGCGGTATGGCGGCGGGAGGCGGCGTCTCGGCAGACGTTCGGTGTTGGGCGTGGCGCGCGCGCGCGTGCTCGGCGGGTCGCGGTCGCATTAGCGACCGCGAGGTAGCCCGCGAGGAACACGCGCGCAGCGGCGCACGCAGGTGGGGGCGCTGGCACTTGCCTCGCCTGGCGGACCCGGCCAAAGACAGACCGACCGGGCCCGGACCTTTTTCCAGATTTTCCGGTCCGTGCGTTCGCACGCGAGGCCCATTTGTTGAATCCGGTCCGTGCTCGCACGCGAGGCCGTTTCAATTTTTATTCATCACTTTGTAAATCTATGTAATAGATTAGATTTAAATGTGCGGGTTTCACGATTGGACGCGATGAGCGTTTTATTTTATTTTTATCGTTCATATGCATGTCGTGGATGTTTAAATTATGCAAGTAGCATGCTATGTATGTTTATATTACGTTGACAAACCTTTAAGTGTTTTACGTAATTGGATGCGCATAGTAAGCATGCTAGGTTTATCGCGTTTTCAAGCATATTTTAGAATTACTGCGAGCATGTTTTACATGTTGAGTTCTATAGAAAAGCATGCTAGGATTACGTGATCTGCATGGACAAACCTTTTGAATAAAAAGTAAGCAAGCAACCCGACAAATTAATTTTTCAAATTAAAATGTCAAGACCTCCACTTTTGATCTCTAAACAAAGTGAGGCGATCGTGAGTAAACGCCCACACGCGTGGCTTGCTTGCTTTGTTTATCATAAGTTTGTTAGATGAGATTTCTAAATAAAACATTTTAAATCTATTGAGAAGTGGGAGTTTCATGTGTGGCGCCCACACGCGTGGCTTGCATGTGCGATTTTTATAAGTTCTCTAGAGATAGATATAAAATGAGATAACAAAAGAATTTGAATTGAAGCGGTATGGTCCGAGTGAGTATACCAATTCTAAGAATTCATTTTATTGTTAAAATTGTGGTCATTGTAGACATCACCTCAAGTACAACTTCATGAAGTCCTTCTTGCGATAGTGATGTGGTTCAGTAAGGTCCAATCGTTAATTTCATTTGTCGTAAGGATAAGTTGACATGGATTGAAATTAAGCGACTAAAGGTATATTTTAGTGCAGTCGGGGGTTCATGTGTAAACGTCCACACAGCGTGGCTTGCATGTGGGATTCCTTGGGCGATTGGAGGTTTCAATTAATATTGTTTTATCAAAAGGTTACAATATTATTATTCTTAATTATTTGCGATCGTATGCTTATGTGTTTTACATTATCGTTTCGAGATATGTCTCTTACGCCGATTATCAATATGCTCGCACAAAATCCGTTATCGGTCCAAATTTTATCGAGTGGAAGCGAAACATGGAATATGTTCTTATCATTGAAGAACACATGTTTTTCTCACTACTCCTAAACCCGATGCCCTTATCGACGATCGACTAATGAGCGGCGAGAGTCAAGCGGACTTTGGAATAAGTCGAACAATATGGCTAAATGCTATATGATGACTACTATGTCCAAAAGCTTGCAGCTGCAGCATCAGTCGATGGTAGACGCGACCGATATTTGGTCGAGTCTCGAGTAAGTTTGGGCGATCGGATCGGACGATCCGCTTCACACAATGAGAGAAATCTTGGCGTGTAAGATGGAAGAAGGAAGTTCGGTCCATGAACATGTCTCCCATGACTCATCTCATGGATAGTCTTGATCGGTTGGGAGGAGGTATTGACGGCGGCCAAGGTCGAAATCATCCTCAATACACCGCCCAAGTCTTTTGAGAACTTTCGGCGTGAATGCGATCATGAGCAAGACCGAGTTTACACTTAGTCGGTTGCTTAATGATCTCGTTCTTTGCGGAAGGAGTTATGGGAAAAGGAGCACATGCTCTTGCTAGCACATCTAAGGGCCCAAAATTTTCATCGCAAAATGGAAATAGAAAAGGGGTACCAAATGTGGTAGAGGCGAGGAAATAGTGGGAGTAATGGGAGCAAGAACATGGTTACCACCGGAGGCTTGAAGAAGCCAAAGGAGAAAGGCAAGTGCTTCAAGTGCGGTGGGCGGGCATTGGAAGGCCAAGTGCCCTATGCTCGAGGCTCAGTCGCCGTTTGCTTTAATGTGAAACATGTTTAGCGACTTATTCTACCCATTCTTGGGTAGTAGATCTGGCTAATCGATCATGTTTGTTACACCTTGTGGGTTCCTGCGGACAAGGGAGGCTGTTTGATGGCGAGATAACGATCTCCATGGGCACGCGGCGAAAGTCTGTTGCGGTTGGAGATGTTTCTTTATGTTTTGGGACAACAGTTTTAGTTTTGAAAGGCGTTTTATATGTGCGGATTTTGGTGGAACCTTATTTCGTTTCAAATTATTTACTCATGGATATTCATTATTTTTGATAGTGGTGTTTCTATCATAAGAAATGACGAAGTTATCGTGTTGGCACCTTATATAATTAAGCTTTATACTATTTACGCAAAACATAATACCTACAACTATGTTGCATCTTCATTAAACCCAAAAGAGAAAGTTTTCTTAGAAGATGACTCTACTTTTCTCTGGCATCTTAGATTAGGTCACATCAATCTAAATAGGATCCAAAGGCGGCTAAGAATGGGCGTTGGGTGATCTCACGGTTACTCAGTTCCCGATCTGCGAATCTCATATAGAAGGTAAGATGTCGACGGACCCTTCAAATCGAAGGGTTATAGAGCCAAAGAAATGTTGGAGTTAGTCCATTCGACTGTGTGGACCAATGTCCACAAGCTCGTGGAGAATACAGTATTTTGTCACTTTCATTGACGATTACTCGAGGTGCGGATACATATACCGCTTCACCGCAAGTCGAATGCTTTGAGAAATTCAAAGAGTTTAAGGCGGAAGTGGAGGCGAAGCTAGGTAAAGAGTATCACGTCATTGCGGTCTCGATCGCGGTGGCGAATACCTCGAGAACGAGTTTATGGACTATCTAGTGAAGTGTGGGATTACATCCCAATAAGCTTCACGGACACACCACACAAAATGGTGTGTCGAGCGAAGAAAATAGGACTCTTTTAGAAATGGTTAGATCTATGATGAGTTATGCTACATTGCTATTTCGTTACGGGGTATGCCTTGAGGGGGCGGCATACTTGCTAAATCTAGTACCGTCAAGTCGGTCGAAAAGACCCTTTCGAGTTGTGGTTTGGCGCAAGCCCGGTTTAAGCCACATAAGGATATGGGCGATCCGGCACATGTCTTTGAACAAAAGGCGACAAGTTGGAGGCTAGATCGGCGAAGGCTGTTTATTGGCTACCCTAGAGGAGCGAAGGTGGTTTATTCTATAGTCTAAGGATCGGAAGGTCATTATTAGCACTAATGCCGATTCTTAGAAGAGGATTATATGAAAATCATAAGTCCAAAGTTGAAATCATTCTTGAGAATTAGAAGATGATCGTATTCCACCACCGATTAGGCGAAGGTGCGAGATGTCGAGTCTAGTGGAAGGATGGGCACGGATACTTCAAGAAATTGAAGTGGGTCGAGTTCCACCTGAGATACCGACCGTCAAGTGGTACCTACACAACAAGTTGTGCAAGTTAGAGAACCACAAGTATCTGCACCCACCGTTGCCATAGTGCTGTAGAACCTCGTCAGTAGTGGGAGGGTTGTTCGTCAACCCGAGCGATTTATGTTCGTGGGTGAATCTTGGATTTAGTCGGTGAGCAGCGAACATGCAATAATCGACCCATGGACATCAAGGAGGCGATCTGAGATATTGATGCAAGATCATGGCACACCGCTATGGACTTAGAAATGGAGTCCATAACGGCTATGGATGTATATGAAAGACACCTCTACCGGATGGCGAGGA
This sequence comes from Salvia rosmarinus, assembly GCA_036937905.1. Classification (NCBI taxonomy): domain Eukaryota; kingdom Viridiplantae; phylum Streptophyta; class Magnoliopsida; order Lamiales; family Lamiaceae; genus Salvia; species Salvia rosmarinus. The sequence continues at coordinate 80,511,406 of CM072814.1, read as the reverse complement.
AGCTATAGGTAGTAAGTGGATATACTGAGAGGAAGAGATTCCGATGGAGGTTTCGACTTTCAAAGCCGGGCTTGTGGCGAAAGGGTACACTCAGATTGAGGGCATCGATTTCGATGAGACCTTTTACGCTGTAGCAATGCTCAAGTCCATCGAATTCTTCTAGCCATAGCAGCCCACTGAACCTAGAGGTTTGGCAAATGGATGTTAAAACCGCTTTCTAAGCGGTTACCTTGAGGAAGGTAGAGACATCTATATGCGACAACACGAAGGTTATGTGGTAAAGGGTGAAGAGCATCTAGTATGGAAGCTTAAGAAGTCCATTTATGGACTTAAGCGAACCTCCCGATCATGGAACTTACGCTTTGAAGAGGTGGTAAAGTCTATGGATTTACCCAGTTGCCTAGCGAGAGTTGTGTGTATCGGTTAGATGTCAACGGTGATGTGGTATTTCTTGCACTTTATGTAGATGACATCCTTCTAGTTGGCAACAACGTGAAGTCGTTATCGAGGGCGAAAGAGTTGGCTATCCGATCGGTTTCAAATGAAAGACTTAGGAGATGCAGCGTACATTCTTGGGATCAAGGTTTACCGAGATCGCAAGAAGAAAATGTTGAGCTTATCTCGGGCGTCTTACATTGATCTTGTGATTACTCGTTTTAGTATGCGGACCGCCAAGAAAGGATTGCTACCTTTCGGACATGGCGTTCCTTTATCTAAGACGCAGATCACCTATGACCAAAGGAGATAGAGGAAATGAGACAAGTTCCTTACGCTTCGCCGTAGGAAGTCTCATGTACGCAATGCTATGCACGAGACCCGATATACGCTATGCGGTAGGCATAGTAGCTGAGATATCGATCTAACCTGGACAAGCTCATTGAATGCATGAGTAAAGCATATACTCAAGTACACGAAAAGGACTCGAGATTATAGGCTAGTTTACCATGCGAGATAGTCTAATGCCTTTGGGTTATCTGACTCGGATTTCCAAGTGACCGTGATGAGAAAAAGTCGACCTCGGGCTATGTGTTTACCTTGGGAGGTGGAGCCAGTATCTGGCGGAGTGCAAAGCGGCGATGCATTGCGGACTCTACCATGGAAGCCGAATATGTAGCGGCCGGAGGCTTCTAAGGAGGCTGTATGGTTCAAGAACTACCTCATGGATCTAGGTGTGGTACTGGTTTGCCCAAGAGTATCATAGTTTCTTGTGATAACTTTCGGTGCGATGCAAACTCGAAGGAACCACGGACCCACAAGGCGACAAAACACATAGAGAGAAAGTACCATGTCATACGAGAAATCGTTAGGCGAGGTGACGTGCTTGATTGAAAAGATTGATACGACGGAAAATCTAGCAGATCCATTCACGAAGAGCCTGCCGCAAAAAGTCTACGATGGACACGTTAGAGGACTTGGATTGCGCTTGATGGCACCCACTTAGAAAGGAAACTTTTGTATAAGTGGGAGAAGCAAGTGATGGTTGTTTGTAATAGCTAGTAGAAAGACACATTGTATACTAAAAGTTTGCTTTAGTATAAGTGGGAGATTGTTGGATTTGTATACTGAAAGCAGTTTGGTTGAGCTTGTATACAATGTTTCATGTTACCACTATTACAATCTCTATCCGATTTGACTACTTGATTGCATATATCTGTGTCCCCTTATCTCATATATAAGTTCGATCATACGGTGTGTAGAAGATCACGAGTACGTATGATTGATCAAGCTTAATGAGATATAAAAGTTTCTGGTGAGGCGACTTAAGGGCGAGTTGTCGGTTTAGGCTGCGATATAGATAAGTGACTTGACTTAGTTACTTGTCTATCTTTGATGCGTCTCGACGTATTGAAGGATCACGGTGAGATGAGTTCTTCTTTCGACCGTCGTGAAGAACCAAGATCTCGGTGACTTACGATGATCTAAACCTCGATAAGGTATTAGGTGAGTATGAGTTCTTGACCATCACTTTGACTTGTTATGAGTGAGGGTTATATGTTCTAACCCAGATTCTCCGCATCTTGGGTGGTGGCGATCTTGTATGTCACGCTAGTTATCTCATGTCAGTCACCGTATCCGTTTAGGATGATGGCGCCCCTAAGGAGCTCAAAGGTTTATTGTACTAAACCTGCGAGGTTGAGTTAGCTCAAGTACAATAATAAGGTTGAGTGGTACTACTTAAGAAATGAAGTTATTAATCGTTTTAAGCGATGATTGCTAGAAATGATTAATGGACGTTCGATATCTTAAATACGGGATTCGTAATGTCTAAGTGCAAGCCCGACTCAACCCGGTAATAAAGGGTAAGTCGACATTTATTCTCTAGTGGCATGAATAAATGTTTATAAATTAATTTATGTTCGGGTGAACATAAGATAATTAATTTATTTGAGGCCCATCTTTATTCCTTGCATTTGATCCACTGGTCGCCCATCCAGGCCCATTACTCTTGGAAGAAATCGGCGCCCCTCTAACGCTCTCAAAGGAAAGATTTTATTCTCTTTATCCACAAGGATATAATTATATTTATGGTATATGCATAGATCCTTTCCATATAAGTTTATGGTAATAATCCCACGAGTATGGAAATAATCACGAGTATGGAAATAATCCTAAGATTATGGTAATATTCCATATAGGATTATGGTAATTTCCATATAGGATTATGGTAATTTCCATATGGGATTAAGGTAGTGCATTATAAATATAAGGTATGAGATAAAGTCAGGTTAATGCTCATTATTACACAAGCAATTTTCGCCATCTCATTCTCAAGAGTGTAGTTCTCGAAAATTGTGTAGAAACAAGGGTGATTTTCCAAGCATTCTCCATAGATCGTCCTCACTCGGCGTTGGAGATTGAGCAACGGGATACGATCCGGAAGGTCAAAGCACGAGTCCGATCCGTTCGATCCGTTCATCTCGTTCCATCGACCTCTTGTATTGAAAGGTAAACACGTGAAAACCCCAACGTGTTGCGATTTAATTATATAGGCGCATGCTAGGTTTATAATCAATGTATGGTGAATTAAATATCCAAGATGGATCCTCGGGCGAGGGTTAACATATGTTTTCCCTACGGTAGATGGGGAGTTGCCGTCCGTCTCATCTCGCACCAAGATAAAGACTAATTGCCTCGTCCGAGGTGGCGGATATAACGATAGAGTTTCACCTTGCCGGGCGGGATAAAGGTCGGCGGTCGGCGAGATATTCCTTCATTGGCAAAGCGACCTGGTGTTCTTCCGCCGGTGAAATCTGGAGCTCTCCTCGGGATCTTGAAGAAGGGCATTTCGGCGGCTCGAGACAAGAATCGGTGAGGCGGCCGGGCATCAGTGAGTTTGTGTATTTCACGGATGGTTTTGGGATCTGCATGTCGAGCACCGTTTTCACCTTGGTAGGATTGGCTTTGGGCCTTGAGAAACCCAAAGATCCCGTAAATTTACCCGTCCTCACCACGAATGTGCTTTCGGGATTGAGCTTGAGGTTGGCCGACTGAGGTGCGAAGAATAGTTTTGAGATCGTGGCGCGGTTCTCGACTTTTTGCTTTTGACTACTATATAATCGACATAGACCTCAACAATATCCCTATGTGATCCTTGAAGATCGCGTCCACCATTCTTTGGTAGGTAGCTCTCTGCGTTTTTGAATCGAAGGCATCTTTCGGTGGCAAAGACTACCAAGTCGATAATGAGCGCTGCTTTTGGGGCGTCTTAGGACTCATCAAGACTTGGTGATATCCTTGTATAAATCCGAAACCGAAGATCTCATGCCCCACCAATGCTTCCACCTTCTTGTCGATGTCGGGAGGGTGTGATCCTTTGGGCGGTGTTTATTGAGGTCGGTATAGTCGACACACATCGCCATCCTCCTCCGGCTTTCGAACTACAACGGATTAGCCATCCAAGTTGGGTATTTAACCTCGTCATGTGATTTTAGCCTCACGAGGTTGGGTTACCTCGTCTCTTATGACACAGCTCGCTCCGGCAAAACTTCTCTTCTTACGCGAGCTGGTTTAGTAGCCGGATCGATGTTGAGACGATGAGTTATGAGCTCGGCGAGACCCAAATCATATCCAATGGAGACCATGCAAATACATCTCTATATTCCCTTAGAAGTCGCATGACTGTTGGCGAATATTGGTCGAACCTTGGTACCAACTTGACAACTTTGGAAGGGTCGTTGTCGTATAGTGAAGATTCTCGATCGGATCATCCCTAGGTGGCAACCGGAGGTTCAGTAATTGCTAGGCACGAGGTAAGGCAAGCATCTTGGGTTGAGACTCGTAGGCATTCTTTAGCTGCCGTTTGGTCACCCCGAATGCTTGCTGCCCAGGGATGGGTATCTTAATGGTGAGGTGGTACACGGAGCGAGCGGCTCTGAGTTGCATCTGACCAATCTCTTCCCAGGATAATGTTGTATGGAGAGGGAGCTCGGACCAGGAAAAATTGAATGGCTTTGGTAACCGACCTGGGAGCACGCCCTACGGTGACCGGAAGGGTAATGACACCTTCGGGTTGAACTGCCTCTTGAGTAAAGCTCCGCAACTGGGAAGGTGCGGGGTGTACCTGAATTCCTCCGACATCAAGTTTATCCAGGCAGCTCTGGAATATGATGCTAACGGAGGCTCCGATGTCAATGTAGACCCGGTGTACATTCTTGTTACCCACCACGGCTTGTATAGTAATGGCGTCCTGGTGAGGCATGATCTTGGGTACTGGGTCGTCTTTGGAGAACACGATGTTCTCTCCATCCCGGAGTCGCTTGTTTTTCGGCTCTTCGGGGGTCGGCCTCCGAGCTTCATTTCTAAGTGACGACCTCGTCGTACCAACTGGCAGTCCGGTTATAGCGTAGACTTGCTCCATTGCATTGGGACCTTCGTCCTCGTCATCTTCGTGTCATTTTGCCGTTGAGGTCGGTCATGATTATTACCACCTCCATTTTTCCCTCTGCGCTTTTTATTTCCGACCCGGTCGGCGATGTATTTCTTGGCTCCTTCCTCGACGAGCTCGTCAATCTGCGAGCTCAAGGACTTGCAATCTTACGTATCGTGACCGCACCCACGGTGGTAGTCAATACTTTCCGTTGACTTTTTGGATCCTCGCTTTCATAGGAGGAGGTTTTGGAAAGAGCTCGATGTGAAGCTCAAATATTTCCATACGGATTTGAATAGAGCGCTCGTTATTACGAGGGTTTGCCGAGGTCCCACCTCGATTCCACTGGCCTTTTTATTCTTCGAGCGCACTTGACGTTCGGCTCCTCGACCCGATCCTCCGGCTTCCTTTCAGTCCATTGCTCATCCGGATCTCTCTCTTCCGGTCCGACTCATCCCTTTGACAAAGTTGTCAACCAAGGTCCAAAGGCGACTAAGCGTCTTCTACTGTCGCGGGTGATCTCTTTATTGAGCTCAGGTTGGATCCCGTTCTGAATCGTTAATGATGTAGAGATCGTTACTCTCATCTATTTTAAGGGATTCCATGATGAATCGGAGGCGAAGTTCGACATTGTTTCGTCCCCGCCCTTGGCGGTTGTGCGATCGGACGAAGGTTGTTGGCGGCATCTTTGGTAAAAGCGCCATTTGAACCGATCCATGAGGTCTTTGAAGCAATGGATCTTGTTACGGCGAGCGAGGTGAACCAAGCGTCGGCGTTGGAGATCGACACCTCGGAAAGACCTTACACATATGGAAATCTTCCATCCTTGATTCGCCATGTTGGTAGTGTAGGCAAATAGGAAGTCGGAGGGATCTCAAGGCCATCGTGACTGCAGCAATATTCGAGCCCGGTATCGCTGTGGCGAGGGTGTATCCGAATCTCCCTTGAAAAGGAGATATAATTAGGTCCGTGTCGGTCGAATCCGGAGCTCGTTACCATCCTCTCCGGGAGTGGGAGATCGATAACGGCGTCATCGTCTCTTCGAGGGAGTTCGACTTCGTCTTTCCTCCTTCTTTCCGCCCACTCACATGGGTATCACGTCGAGGTGGAGAGCGGCTCCGCGGAGGTGCGAGGCGAATGAACCTGGTATCGGGCGGTCATTATGTTGCGGTGGCGTCGATTATTTGGAGAGGTAGCGACCTCGATTGCTGTAATCACTACCGGGCACTCTTGAGGGGCCCGCTCCGCTTGTCCTTTGGTTGAGGAAACTCGGAATTGATTAAGGTTGGCGTTGAGGAATTGGACCTTTGCTCGACCGAGGACCTCGTGGGAGCGGTGAACCTCACATTCACCTGCGTCTTGGTCGGTGTCTTCCTCTTCGTTGGGCGGCGATCCGAGGGTGTATGGAAGCATTCTCCATGTAACCCTCGGTGTGTGATCACCGGTGGCGTCCGCAATCTCCTTTCCCGGCGTTGTGTGACCACCGATCGGTTCTCTGCACGGTTGTTACCGACATCGCCGACCGTACTAGCATTTGCGTGTCCTTGCCATTAGATTGGAGAAAACACAGACTTTTGTTCAAGATGTTCCCACAGACGGCGCCAATGATAAATCGGTGTGCGAGATTTATGAAAGCGATAAAGAACACGAGAGACTTTTACGTGGTTCGATCAAGAATAAGATCTCGTCCACGGAGGAGATGATCCTCAAGATGTTTACTATAATCGATTCTGACAAGTATCTCTAAAAACTCTAGTATTCGAGAATTTGCTAACCCTTTTACCTTCAATCTAACTCCTATTTATACATAAACGTAAACCTTATAATGAATCCCTTGATTGGCGGGACCATGATCTCCACCATAAGCGCCCATGATTTCCACCGTTGTGCCCATGATTTCACGTTACCTCACTATCGTGTCCTTGACTCCGCCTTTAATTAGGGTTTGGGGATGTTATTCGGGCGTAACCGAGTAGAGGCGACATTAGGTTAGGCCAGCTCGTTTGGGCTCGCTATTGGGCACGAGAGGTTGGGCCATATCCTATCGTTTACATTCTTCATGTTAACGCCTACAACTACATATATAATTTCTTAACGTGATGCGGACGACCATATGGATGAGACAAAATCAGCATATTTTCATATGGTAAAAGTAGAGTCGACAAAGAGGTGCTAACTTTTCATTGGCGCCTCTTTTCTCATTCTAAAATAATCAACTTAATTTAATTAATTTACAATCATTTGAAAAAGTCGAGGCAAAGAATCTTCTTTTACGGTATAAATAGCGCCTCCTTCCCACATTTCCCATCACAATTCAAACAAATACAAGCAAACAACCTCCATTGCTTTTCAACATATATTTATTCCATTTCGGGTTCAAAATTATCATAGCAATGGGTGCCATCACTTATGATATTGAGATCCCTTCCTCGGTCCGGTGCCAAGATGTTCAAGGCCATGGTGCTCGACACGACACCTCATTCCCAAGATCATGCCTCGGGCTATCAAGAACGTCGAGATCTTGGAAGGAGGCGGTGGCGTTAACCGTCAAGGTTATCCATTTGGCGAAGGAGTCATTATAAAGCTAAGCATCGTGTGGAGGCCATCGACAAGGAGAACTTGACACACACCTACAAACATAATTGAGGTGATGCTCTTGCAGGAGTCCTGAATCCATCACTTATCATATCAAGATTGTCCCCCGAAGATGGAGGATGCATTTGCTGTTGGAAGTTAATGGGTTGTGAGTGGAATTGCTAGTAATGAGGTTCATGGCCTTTGGCCTTTCATTTCCAACTCTTGATGTTAAGAGTTAATGGAATATTGATGTTTGTCATCAATTGTGACCTTAGAACATCCCTCTGGAGTGCTATATATAGTGCATCATTCTAGAGTTAGAAGAATAAGCAAAAACATTCTATTCTCTCTAGAAAAGCAAAGCATTCTACTTGCATTCTTAGCTCATAGTTCTTAGTCTTGAGTTCGGTTCTCGTTTCGTCCGATTCACGGGGCTCGACTTGTTTGTGGTGCTACTACGATCGAGACGAAAGTCGTTACCTTTGGGACGAGCCGCCAATCGTGAGCACTACCGGCGTCTCTCGTCTTGCGGCGAAGTTCAACTTGGGCGACTTATTGATAAGTTCTTGTTATCTTGACATCTCATTTGTAATAGTTATTATTAATCATTTCATTGTAATTTTGCACGATATTGTAACCATTATTCAACTACAATCGCAAGACGAGAGATTACGCCCAACTCTGTTCAAGTTACCGATCGTGCAAATTGAAGATGTCGACCAATCCGATGAGCGCCTCCGCCACCACTCAATCCGTTGGAGCCAGTAGTAGTTCCACCATGGCTCCAGTGCTGAACCCCCGCATTCCCGTGGCTCAACAACCGCCAATTTTCACCGGCGTCGACTTCAAACGCTGGGCGCATAAGATGATGTTTTACATCACCACAATGGGGCTTGCTAGCTTCCTGCGTGAAGACGGGCCGCCTATTCCTTCCGAGGAAGAAGCGGACGTAGAAGTGCGTATGAAATACGACACTTGGTATCATTCCGACTATCGTGCCGAATATGGTGTTAAATGGGCTTGATAATAGCCTATTTAATGTATTTGCGGTCAAGGATACTGCCAAAGAGTTATGGGAGGCACTTAACCAAAAGTATCTGGTTGAGGAGGCTAGCACGAAGAAGTTCGTGGTTACCAGGCTCACTGAGTTCAAGATTGTGGATTCAAAACCGATCATGCCTCAAGTACACGAGTTTCAAGCTCTGTTGCACGATGTTCACGCCGAAGGTATGCCTCTGCCTGAACAATATTCCATTGCAATTTTAATTGACAAATTGCCGAAGGATGGAAAGGGTTGAGATCTTACCTTAACACAAGCGAAAGGAGATGACCATGAAAGCATGGTTGCTCGACTCAAGTTGAAGCTCGAGTTAAGGAGGCGAGTTGAAGGCTAAAAGTCCGATGGAGGCTAAGGCAAATCGTGAGGAGGACCTTCAGGAAGCGCCCTCGTCCAGATGAATAAAGGCGAGGAAAAGAAGTAGGCGCAAAACCAGATTTTGGAACGTATACAACCGTGATAAGCTGGGCACATGGCTAAAGGCGCGAAAGTCAAGAGAAAAGACAAAGGCATAGGCGCGTCAACAATGTTGAGAAGGACTTGACACTTGGGACAAAGATGACTTTGTTGCCATGATAACCGAGGTAAACCAAGTCACAAATCCTACCCCTACTTGGTTTCTTGACACAGTGCTCTGTTCACATTTGTGTCCATCGAGACTTGTTCTACACCTACAAAGAGGTTGAAGACGTGTGTGACCGAGGCAAGTGATCATACTTCCAAGGTGCTTGGAGTTGGTACCGTTGTACTTCAACTTACCTCGGTGTGGAAATAACTCGAAGGATGTGTTGCATGCTCTTCGATCCGCAAGAATCTCATCTACGGCGTCAAGTTGACTAGAGCCAAATTTGATATAGATTTTCGTGGAGAATACGTAATAGTTAGAAAGTTTGGAAAGACTCTCGGCAAGGGTTATGTCTCAGAAGATCTTTTCAAACTCGATGTTAGAGCTTGTAAGCCTTCTAAGGCGATTGCAAAAATTAATGAGAATGCTTCTACCGCTTACTTGCTTGAGTGTTCGATTTATGGCATTGTAGACTTGGTCATGTTAATGTTAATGCTATAAAGAAACTCGCTAACATGAACTTGTTAAAATAGAAGTATCTAAAACACAAGATAAATGTGAAACGTGTTGAAGCAAAAATGACCAAGTTGCCTTTCAAATCCGTTGAAAGAAGCTCAAAACCTCTAGAATTAATTCACACTGATGTTTGTGATTTAAAGTTTGTACAAACTAGAGGTGGTAAAAAGTATTTTATTACTTTTATTGACGATTGCACAAGATATTGTTATCTTTATTTATTAAGAAGTAAAGATGAAGCAATTGATGCATTTCGAAACTTCAAGAATGAAGCTGAAAATCAACTTAATTGCAAAATTAAGGTTGTAAGAAGTGATCGAGGTGGAGAATATGTTGCTCCGTTTGCTGAATTATGCAACGAAAGTGGTATAATCCATCAAACGACTGCTCCTTATTCGCCTCAATCAAATGGTGTTGCTGAACGCAAGAATCGAACTCTTAAGGAGATGATGAATGCGTTATTAATAAGTTCTGGATTACCCCAGAATATGTGGGGGGAAGCTGTTCTTACAACCAACTATATCTTGAACAAGATTCCTATCAAAGGGAAGGATGTAACTCCTTATGAACTTTGGAAAGGAAGGAAACCTTCATATAAATACTTCAAAGTGTGGGGGTGTTTAGCTAAGGTTGAAGTACGTTACAAAACAAGTTACAATTGGACCTAAAACGGTGGATGTATCTTTATTGGTTATGCACTTAATAGTAGTGCTTATAGATTTGTTGTGCACAAATCGATATACCGATGTTCATGTGGGAACAACAATTGAATCAAGGAACGCTATATTCTTTGAGAATATCTATCCTAATAAGGATAAGAATAGTTCGATTCAAGTAAAAGAATTGAGGAAGATTCTATCAATTCTCATCTTTGTTGAAGGTGAACCCTCAAGTTCTAAGCAAGTTTTTATGGCCACGCTAATAGAAAGCGACCTAGGTCTACACCTGAATATGTGCAACCTAGACGTGGTAATCGTGTAAGAAAAGCTAAAATTTATGGACCGGATTATGTCGTTTTATTGTTAAATGATGAACCGGTTACCTTAAAAGAAGCTTTATCAGGCCCAGATGCAGATCTGTGGAGAGAAGCAATAGACATTGAGATAGAGTCTATTATGTTGAATCATACTTGGGTGTTAGTAGATCTTCCACTGGTTGTAAAGCTTTAGGATGCAAGTGGATCCTAAAGAAGAAATCAAGTCGATGGCACTATTGATAAATATAAGGCCGGACTTGTAGTTCAAGGGTTTAGACAAAAGGTGGGTATGACTTCTTCGATACCTACTCTTTGTGACTAAACATACTTCTATTAGAACGCCGCCGCTATTCTTTGCTTTGCAAAATCTTGAGATTCATCAAATGGATGTAAAACAGCGTTTCAGTATGGAGAGTTAGAAGATGAGATCTATATGAAACAGTAGGAAGGTTTTGTAGTACACGGCAAGAGCACAAGGTATGCAAACTTCAAAAGTCTTTGTATGGACTTAAGCAAGCGCCTAATTGCAATGGCATATGAAATTTGACAAAGTTATGTTGTCAAATGGTTTCAAAATCAACGAGAGTGACAAGTGTGTCTATGTAAAGAATTGAATAACGATTTTGTTATTGTTTGTCTTTATGTAGATGACATGTTGATAATGGAAGTAACTCTCGTGTGATTGGAGAAACAAAAGAATGCTAAGTAAGAACTTGACATGAAAGATATGGGTTTGGCGGATGTAATTCTTGGAATTAAAATTCTTAGAACGCCAAATGGAATTGCTGACACAATCCCACTATCTTGAGAAAGTGTTGAAGAAATTCAATGCAATGGATAAACTATTTCAAGACTCCTGGGACTCGAGTGTTCATTTGACTCCAAATAGGGTGAACCATAAGTCAAGATGAATATGCTAAGATTATTGGGAGTTTGATGTATCTCACAAACCGTACCCGACCTGATTTAGCTTGCTCGTGAACAAATTGAGTAGTTTCACGGCTAATCCAAGTAGAGAACATTGGAAAGCACTTGAACGCGTATTGGGTTACTTAAAGTTTACCCGAATTATGCGATTCATTATTCTAGTGAGCCCATTGTACTTGAAGGGTATAGTGATGCTAATTGGATATCTGCCTCAATCGACTCGTTTTCCACAAGTGGATACGTGTTCACTATTGGAGGTGGAGTGTATCTTGGAAGTCCAAGCAGTCTTGTATAGCAAGGTCTACTATGGAATCAATTCATAGCTTTAGATAAGGTGGTGAAGAAGCCGAATGGCTTAGAAATTTCCTCGAGGATATTCCATGTGGCGAGTCCGTGCCTTACGTGTTGATTCAACGTGATAGTCAATCTGCAATAGGAAGGGCACAAAATATATATTACAACGGTAAGTCTCGACATATTCGTCGACGACACAATACCGTGAGACATTTGATCACGAGTGGGGTTATCACTATTGATTATGTAAAATCAATAGATAATCTAGCGGATCCGACAAAAGCATTGTCGAGATCAAATGTTTAAAGCTGTTAGAGGAATGGGTGTTAAATCCACATCTTAAGGATGATTATAGCGAAACCCAACCATGATGATTGGATTGTCCGAGAACATGGTTCAAAAGGGACAACGAAGTTATAAAATCCGTGTGATAAACACTCAAACATGCCTATTCTCCGAGAGCGGTGAGTGTTTGTAAGTCGCAAGTGGTGAGGTTAAGTTTTAACTTTTAATGACTCTTGGATACCTCGAGGAGGTCAGTATAGCGAGAATACTTGGTTGTAATAGTCACCTATGCAAGTGTGAAGTGGGGCGCTTCAAGTGGTACACTTGTGAATCCAAAGGGTGTTCGAGGCCATAATGGACACAAACGTAAGAACGGATGGAAATTGAGATGATATTGTGTCAATATTATTGTCTCAAGATACACCATGGAGGACTAGTTCAAGGTGAAATAACCACTATGCCGCGGTATGCTCGATAATTTCGACTATGGAAGGTTCGAGGCCACAAGCTACCTTTCCAAATGCAATATCGTCTCTTGAGGACTGAACTGCGTTTTGCATTTATATGGCATTTCCACTCATGTGGGGATTGTTGGAAGTTAATGGGTTGTGAGTGGGAATTGCTAGTAATGAGGTTCATGGCCTTTGGCCTTTCATTTCCAACTCTTGATGTTAGAGTTAATGGAATATTGATGTTTGTCATCAATTGTGACCTTAGAACATCCCTCTTGAGTGCTATATATAGTGCATCATTCTAGAGTTAGAAGAATAAGCAAAACATTCTATTCTCTCTAGCAAAAGCAAAGCATTCTACTTGCATTCTTAGCTCATAGTTCTTAGTCTTGAGTTCGGTCTCGTTTCCGTCAGGTTCAAGGGGCTCGACTTGTTTGTGGTGCTACTACGATCGAGGCGAAAGTCGTTACCTTGGGGACGAGCCGCCAATCGTGAGCACTACCGAGGCGTCTCGCGTGCATGCGTAAGTTCAACTTGGCGACTTATTGATAAGTTCTTGTTATCTTGACATCTCATTTGTAATAGTTATTATTAATCATTTCATTGTAATTTTGCACGATATTGTAACCATTATTCAACTACATTTGCAAGAACGAAGCATTTACAAAGACAAAAGGCGATGTTGAGATCGATGAGGAGAAGATAAAGGAAGGTAAAGAAGGCCATGGCTATGTTCAAGGCCATTGAGGCATATGTTCAAGCCAATCCCGATCGCTAGAATCTGAAATACCTTCGTGATTCTCGGTTTCGTACATTTTCTTTTGATGTTTGCATTTGATGGTGTATTGTAATCGAATAAAGTGTTTCCTTGTGCAAGGATTCACAAGAAGCTTGTTTTGTACTTTTTGTCGTTTCCAAAACTATTTAATTTCCATAATTTTCTGAAGCCATATGTGTATGTCGACGAACCGTAGATAAATCTTGATATCAAAACTCATCATATGAATTTTGTTTAACTTTTATGAATTAGTTTATAATATATATTGATATAAAAAATAATCGAGTAAACCGGTCTATATATCTCTCTTTGTGTCTGTAAGTTTTCTTTTTTCATTTGATTTAAAAGTCCAAGTGATACATCCATGCCATCCACAAGTGATACATTTATTATGGACGGAGGTAACATAGGTAGCAAACATTGCTTTATAGATTACTCATGAACTTCACCCACTTGTTATTCTTTTGTTTGTAACCAAATATTAACAATGCAATATATTCTAACCAAATATAATTACGCAGTATGTGTATATTCATAATGCAATATATTCTAACCAAATATTAAATATTAACAAACCGACATATGGATAGACTAAATAATAGAGTCCACAAAGAGGTGCTAACTGTTCGTCGATAATGCTCCTGTTTTCTAATTGAAAAGTGTCCTATCCTCATTCTTAAATAATAGACTTAATTAATTAAGCACAAGTTGTGCACAGTCCCTACATATTTCTTTTTCTGTATATAATAAAAGAATATTGTTTGTATTTTATTAAGTAAAGAAAAAAATAAAAACAATGAAAAACCAGAAATTAATGAGAATTATAATCTACCGATAGAACTTAGAAGATCAACAAGGAAACCTAATGGTTCATTCCAGCAAAAAGGTACTTGACACAGTTTAAAATATTACCTACCAAAAATTTATACAGTAGTACTAATTAACTTATTTAGAAGTGGAAAAAAAAAGTTAATATAATTATATACTTACACGAATCGGTTAATCAATTGAAGGATCAACCTTATATTAAGAGGGTGTTTGGCTGAGCTTATAAGCTCCCAAAACAGCTTATAAACTGTTTTTAAGCTTAAAACAATTTATAAGCTGTTTTGGGAGCTTATAAGCTCAGCCAAACACCCTCTAAATCTACTTAAATATTTTAGAATGCTTAACTGGACAAAACCCAACTTATCTAATTATAAAATTATAAAAAAATAAAATTAGTCCAGAAAGAGGTGCTATTTATTCTACGACATGTTCACATGGGAGAGTAGCCACATTATTGTTAGAATAGTAGTTCGCTTGCTTTCATTTACAACTCAATAATAGAAATGTAGTCAATGGGATTACGAATAAAGAAAATTGAATCGAACAAACGTAAACAAACAAACTCGAAAACAGTGCAATTGAGTTGAGAAGTTCTCTATCAGCAAGAGATGAGATATGTCTCGAGTAGTGTTCACGGTCTCGTGTGTCGTTTGCAATAACTTTACTTTCAAGTGAACGACTATAAACCATTATTTCTCACTCACCAAAAAACAGTTTTGAGAAAATAAATATACTACAATAATCTACTTGAAACATAAATGGATCATACATTGTTCAATTCCACAAAGATAAATATTTAGCCACAAGAAATTAAAATAGTCAAAGCGCTTAAAACTTATTCTCTAACAAACATTATTAAATCAGCACAATCACTACATTGCGCTAGCCATGAAAATCCATGCAGAGAATTAATTATTTCTTACATTTTGCTTTCACACTCTTACACAGCAAAGGATAAAGTGGTTGCGTTAACACAACTATATACTTTTTAGCATTTAAAAATAAGAATTTTAAAACAATATATTGCCTAATTATGACACGCAGTTCATGATTTACATTCTAGTTTCATAATAAAGTATAGTCCACAAAGAGGTGCTAACTGTTCAAGAATGCCCTCTTTTCTCATTAATTCTAAAACAATCAACTTAAGCAACTAGTCTTCTCTTTTACACTATAAATAGCAGCTCTGCTTCCCATATTTCCCATCACAATTCAAACAAACACAAGCAAATACCCCTTCATTTGCTTTTCCACATATTTCTTTCAATTTCAAGCTCAAGAAATATTATAGCAATGGGTTCCATCACTTATGATATTGAGATCCCTTCCTCAGTCCCAGCAGCCAAGATGTTCAAGGCCATGGTGCTCGATGCCGACACCCTCATTCCCAAGATCATGCCTCAGGCTATCAAGAACGTCGAGATCTTGGAAGGAGATGGTGGCGTTGGCACTGTCAAGATTATCCATTTTGGCGAAGGGAGTCATTATAAGAGCGCTAAGCACCGCGTTGAGGCCATCGACAAGGAGAACTTGACACACACCTACAGCATCATCGATGGTGATGCTCTTGCAGGAGTTCTTGAATCCATCACTTATCATATCAAGATTGTCCCAACCGAAGATGGAGGAAGCATCTGCAAGAACAGAAGCATTTACAACACCAAAGGCGACGTCGAGATTAGTGAGGAGAAGATAAAGGAGGGGAAAGAGAAGGCCATGGCTATGTTCAAGGCCATTGAGGCATATGTTCAAGCCAATCCCGACTGCTAGAATCTGAAAAACCTTCGTCAATCAGTTTCTGTTTCCTTTTGTGTTGAAGTTTGGATTTGATAATGTGTTGTAATTGAATAAGAAGTGTTTCTGCGATTTGTCTTTTTATTGTGGTGAATTTCTGAGTGAATGATTACCTGTGGAAGGATTAATAACAAGTTTGTTCTGTACTTTTTTATCGTTTAAAACGTACTTGCTAGAAATTTTTTACAAAGTCATATTGTATGTCAATGAACAGTAGAAATAACTTGATCTCAAACTCATCATATGAAATTTGTATAACTTTTATGAATTAATTGATAATCTATATTGATATAATAATTGGTTAATATATCAAATAGCCATCTTCATTTTGTAATAGGAAAAAATAGCCCCAAAGATAAAAAAAAAAAAAAAAGAATAAGAATCGATCATTTTTATTCTAAAGTACCGTTTTGCCCTTAATTCACGTGAATTAACCTAAAAATGGCTAAAATTCACGAGTTTGGAGTTGCAAACTCGTGACATGTCCCATTTTCACCATCAATTCACAAGTTGAAACTGCAAGCTTGTGAATTTATGTTGAAATTGGAGTATTTTATTGAGTTTGTAGCTCCAAACTAATGAACTTACATTGAAATTTGAGTATTTCATGAACTGCAAACTCGTGAAATACTCCAATTTCAACGGAAATTCGTGAGTTTGCAGCTACAAACTCGTGATTAAGGTATAAAAACACTTCATTCATGAATTGCTTATTATATACTACAATTCTTATTCGATATTAAAATTATAATAATGGCTAATTTTTTTTATTTTGCTAACTAATTTTTATAATTGCTATTTTAAAATAACTATAATTCTTATTCGATATTAAAATTATAATAATGGCTATTTTTTGTTTTTTTTTACTTTTCTAACTAGTTTTTATATTGCTATTTTAAAATAACTATTTTATTTGTTCATTCAATATAATATTAACCGAGTAAACTGATGATCTCTCTCGGTAAAATTTTATATTCCCATTTGAAGTAATAGTCCAAGTAGCTTAAAATGACCCTACGTCCCCTACAAATTGACTTATGACCTAATAAAGTTAATCCAGATTTAATCAAGATATTCTTTCAAAAATTACTATGAAAAAAAATCTAACTGTTAAAATAGCTATATTAAGGTGTTGATAATGGTCACCTTAATTGAATTGAGTTACAGGTAATATACGCGTCTTCATATATTTGACTTTGGTTAATATATTTATTTCAAATCAAATAACAGAGTTGTTTTCTCACTTCCACGGTACTTTTGCATGTAAAACAGTTTTAATATATTTTTCTTTGAAACACGTATAAATTCTTCAATTTAACTATATATTTTTTAGCACTGCAACCTAGCTACCATGAAAATTGATGGCTGTCAAATAATATATAATACACCAAATCAATCATAACTTAATTTCTAGGCAGACTTTGGAGAAATAACATATTAGAATATTAATTATGATGGTTATAAACTTATAATGGTTATGAGAGTGTCCATATATAAATATTTAGTGCACATTTATGGATAGTGGTAGCTAATTTCTTTGTAGAAGAGAAGAAAATAAGTGACTGAAATAAAGCACTTGGATTCTCTATTCCCAATTTTGGTGTCCCACCCTATGTTTTATTATCAATTTTATTATTGTTTCATTTTTTCTTCAATTTTATTATGTTATAATTAGTTTTATTTTACAATTATTAACTATGGTTCTCTAATCCAATACTTAATTTGCATTTTTAGTTAAAATGTGATTATTTGAATTGATTATTCCAAAATTAGGGTATATATTTTTCTTAATTTTGATTTTTAAGATAAAAGTTAATTAGTGTTAATTATATCATAATAATTTTCTGTAATACATATTATTAAAATAATAAAATTAACGACATAGAGTTGGGATAGAGAATCTCATCCGAAAGTAAAGGCAAACATTAAATGCCGCATTAAAAGAAAATTAATGTATCTAATCTTGCATACAAAAAAAATTCTTATCTTGTACTCCCTTCGTCAAGACGGTCCATTTTTTTTCGACACGGTTATTTAGGAGAAGAGTATAAAGTGATTAAAATGATAAAAAGTAGGTAGGTGCCATAACTTTTGAAGAGATAATTATTTTCTAAAAAAGAAAACAAGTCATCTTGGGTGGAACATCCCAAAAAGAATACATATCATCTTGGGTGGGATGGATGGAATAATTCGTATTCAGCATTTGGATTCATCTACACGTAAATAATGGAGTTTTACAAAAAATGATAGAAGTATATGATGCAAATATATATCACGTTGTTGAACTAAAGTATATATTCTTCTTGCCTCCTTCATCAAATGATTTATAAAAGACATTTGTGACAATGTGAAATGGTAGACTTATATGAGCATCCCTTTATAGACTAGTCAACTTCATCCACTTGTTATTCTTTTTTTCTGTAACCATAATGCTACCATATGTATATTCACTACTAATGTTGATCATGAAACCGACATGTATATGTATAGACAAAATCATTATTTTCATATGGTAAAAGTAGAGTCCACAAAGAGGTGCTAAATGTTCGTCGATGCTCTTGTTTTCTTATTGAAAAAGTATACGCATTCTAAATTACTAGACTTCATTAGTTAAGTCACGCAAAAACAATTATGGTAGAGCCGCTCAAAAAGTCGATCGAGGCAAATAACCTTCTTTTTACACTATAGAATAGCAGCTATGCTTCCCACATTTCCCATCACACTTCACACTTCAAGCAAATAGATACAACTAAGCCCTCCACTCCAATATTTCAAGCTCTAAAATCATAGACATGGTTGCCATCACTTATGACATTGAGATCCCTTCTTCAGTCCCAGCTGCCAAGATGTTCAAGGCCATGGTGCTTGACGCCGACACTCTCATTCCCAAGATCATGCCTCAGGCTATCAAGCACGTCGAGATCTTGGAAGGAGATGGTGGCGTTGGCACCATCAAGATTATCCATTTTGGCGAAGGGAGTCGGTTTAAAAGCTCTAAGCACCGTGTGGAGGCCATCGACAGGGATAACTTGGCACACACTTACAGCATAATTGAGGGTGATGCTCTTGCAGGAGTTCTTGAATCCATCACATATCATATCAAGATCGTTCCAACTGAAGATGGAGGAAGCATCTGCAAGAACAGAAGCATTTACAACACCATCAATGGCAACATCGAGATTAGTAAAGAGAAGATAAAGGAGGGGAAAGAGAAGGCGTTGGTTATGTTCAAGGCCATTGAGGCCTACCTCCAAGCCAATCCTGATGCCTGAAAGCCTATACTGCATGGCTTTATTTCTGTTTCTCTCCATTAATTTTTCTTGTAATTTGGTTAATTAATCTGTATACGGCATTGGATGTGGAGTTCATCATATTGATTCAAATAATGTTGAATTGTTTTGTACTTTGGTTATGTCAAATAACTATTTGCCATAAAGATTATAATATAAATAATTAACATCCAAAACAATTATATGATATTCCAACCGTAGCATTACAGCTATATATAGAAGTTCACTTTTGCTAGTGATTTCGGTTGACAATTACTTCATTCGTCCATTAAGAATATGTCATAATTATCTTATTCGATGTTTACAAAGAATATGCATCGCTTTTCTTTCTGGGACATCCAAATCTTATAATCCAACCTCATAATTACTCATTATTTACCAAAAAACTATCTCCTGGCTTATACTTAATGCATATAATTCAATTTCAACCACTAATTTCTTACATGATTCTTTCTTCACTCAAATAACCTATCAAATATTTTATTAAAACTCATATTTCTGACACATTTTTGGTGGGCGGTGAGAGTATAAAATTTAAAATACTTGTGAGATCTCCTATTACTAAAATAAATAAAATTCATTAAATATGAGATAGAGTACCTCATCCGTTGATTAATTAAATTTGTATGTTATTGAATGCTCCAACCACCTTCTCTCACTCTCTACGATTGAATGTTTTTTTTAATCAATTAAATACATAAATTTTTTAAAGGCCGCGTCACGGTGGACTCGAACCCGAGACCTTTGGCCTCAGACATTAACCACTGGGCCAACACACGCACACACGATTGAATGTTTTTTGTAATTAACACTGTAAGTCAAGTAGCGTAAAATGACCTTATATGAAGACTTCTGTATTCGTGTTGGCTTAAGCTAAATCCAATTATACACCTAAAGAAAATGATGATCAAATTATTATTATTAGTGTTTTCTATATACCTGGCCATATCTTGTCTCGACTCCTATTAAGCATCTTTTGAGGCACCATAGAGTGAATTTGCCTATATGCCCTCTTCCCCAAATTCACTGAAGAAGCTTAGAAGTTAGATCCGTGCATTAATTTATTTACTTTTTTTCATTAGGACTAATCCCGCCTTCAGATCTGATTCATTATATGATCAAGGACTCCTCAAATAGCCAAATATGACATTTTTAATAGTTTCTGAATCTTGTCATTCTCAATTTCTCCATTCTTTATTATAATCTCGCGATCTAAACTGATTAGATATCAACTATTATCAGTAGGGTGATCCCATCCTAATGCACATTAAGCTCTGCTGGTCATCTAGCGCCCAATAATAAAACTTACAAATTTCAATATTGATGAAGTTAGATCAGAATATTTAGTAGCATTTATGGACCTATAGACTACTTTTAATTGTCTTGATGTACCCAATTATATAAATGAGATAGGTAGATTCATGTTTTAAACGACCACACACGTAAATCTACCTTGTGTTAACAAGTTTATGTAAAACTAAGTTTATTGATATAGTTTTGATGTGAAGAAACAAGAACCCTTTGATGAGAAGAACACAATGAAATACATATATTATTCGGAAATTCAAAGTAGAAAAACAAGAAATCACACAAAACAACAATTTTCAAACAAGGCTGTCTAATTGGAGCTTTTAGGCGTCTGGATTTGCTATGAGGTAAGCCTCAATAGCCTTGAACATAACAAGGGCCTTCTCTTTCCCTTCTTTGATCTTGTCTTCAGTAATCTCAGCATCTCCCTTTGTGTTATAAATGCTTCTATTCTTGCAGATGCTTCCTCCATCTTCAGTTGGGACAATCTTGACATGATAAGTAATGGATTCAATAACTCCACCAATAACATCACCCTCAATTATGCTATAGGTGTGGGTCAAGTTCTCCTTGTCTATAGCATCCACACGGTGCTTGACGCTTTTATACTGACTCCCTTCGCCAAAATGGATAAGCTTGACGGTGCCAACGCCACCATCCCCTTCCAAGATCTCGACGTTCTTGATGGCCTGAGGCATGATCTTAGGGATGAGGGTGTCGGCGTCGAGCACCACGGCCTTAAAAATCTTTGCAGCCGAGATGGAGGAAGGGATCTCGATATCATAAGTGATGGCACCCATGGTTAGTTGAAGTAAAATGAGAGAAAGGAGTGAGAAAGGAAGATTAATTTGTGTAATGGCTGTATATGTGGCTTGGTGAGATGGGAAAATGAGGGAAGCTCTCCTCCTTATTTATAGCTTAGAATCGAATGTTCTCCTACTTAATTCTGTGTAGCCTAAAATAGTTGAAAAGAGAAAGTCAACTATTTTTGGTTCAGAGTGTGAATCAAGTGTGGCGTTCTTATATTGACTAGTCTTCGCATGCTAGCTATAGAGTTTCACATATATATCGTTAGCTTCTTTTTTACTACCACCGACTGTATTTATTGTCTTCACGTCACAATATTATTATTGTTTGGTACGGATTCCGATAGATTAGTGGGGTGTTTGGTGAATGTTTTATTTTAAAGAGTTTATAAGGCGTAATGTTTGAGAACTTATAAGTTGTTAAAGTGTTTGGATAATTGATCTTATAATTTAGAAAGAATCGTGAGTTAGAGATAAAATTGATGAGAAATGAAGTTGGCGGTGTATATGTAGGAAATAACTAACTATAATAAGGTTATTTTGGTAAATTAACGATTCTTTCATGATTCATAAAAAAATAATGGGTTTGAAAAACTTATTTTTGGGTTTATAATTGTTGAACTTATTTTCACAATTTTATAGGTTGTTTATGATCTTATTTTGTCAAACACATTCTGACAGTTTATAAGTTAAAGCGAATTTATAAAATTGTTTTAAAAAATTATAAGCTCAACCAAACACCCTCTAAATTAATCATATATACAACTTGGCTACATGTGCTAGGAACTTTCTCCAATTTACATTGTAGTGTCAAAGTCGTGGTGTGGTCACTTAGCCTATTAAATAACAATATTACCTAGTAAGTGTTAAGGGCATGACTTAACATCATGAGTCCATTCCTTCATACAATAATAGTCAACCTCATCTAGAATTTCATCTACTTTTCTTTAAATAGCCTATCCACTTGTTTTATTTTTTTTTTCTTTTCTTATTTTGAGGCCCATCCACTTGTTTATTTATTATCATTGTTTTCAACCAATCCTTTTCATATTTGATCTCAACTCATATTAAGTATCTTTCACTTTGAATCATATATTCCACTGTATATATTAGGATTAGGATCGGGTGGGGATATCAATATATATATATATATATATATATAGGGGAGGGTAACCTTGAGAACCAAAACCGATGAATTCACGGTGAAAGTTGATGAATCCAGGAAAATTAGAATCCAAAAAATAGAATTTTCGCCTCTCATGGGATTCGAACCGGGTGAAAAAGTCTGAATTTTGAATTCATTAATCAACGGATTCATTAATATATATATAGTTTTAGGATATGGTTCTTATATGAACCAAATATATATATATATATATATATCAACCCCTAGTGCTTTGGTTTAATTTAACAATTATTAATTAAAATTCATTTATCCGATTAGAACTTATATTATGTTGTAACATTCAATTTTCAATATTTTAGTTGATTATCAATTATTAGGGTTAATATTTTTTAAGCTTCAGTGTTGTGTAATAAATGTTAATTTAGATTCATTATTTAATAATAATTTTAATTGTGATGGTAAATATTATTAAAATAATGAAATTACTAATGGGATAGAGAATCTGAACCGAACATCTTTTGGGGCACCATAGATTGAATTTACCTCTGTGCCCTCCTCCTCAGATCGAGTGAAATACTTGGATCCGTGCCCTTTCTAAAAAAAAGGATCTGATTCGTACGATTAACGACTCCTCAAATGTGACCTTTTTCAAGTTTCTGAATATTGACATTCTCTATTTTTATGATCTCCCGATCTGAACTGATTTTAGCCTAGGTATCCACGATTAATATCACTAGGGGCCTAATGCACATTAAGCTTTGTTGGTCATCTAGCCCGGCCCAATAACAAGACCTTACCTTTCAATCTTGATGAAGTTAGACCAGAATTATATATGTTTAGGAGGATTTATATGTGGACATATAGACTACTTTTACAACGTGTTTTGACATGATATATCCGATCGATTAGATAAACGAGACATGTTTGCTGATCGATAGACATTTTCCCAACTTATATCTGCATTTCATTTTATAATATATCGTATACATAGCTGGCCTTACAATACAACATTCTTTCCATTTCATTTTAATTCATCATATTAATTTTCCATATATCTAGATTTTCATTATGTTTCAGTAACAGCTAAGAGGTGCAATGGGAACAAGTAGAAATAAAATTAAGTTCATTGACATCGTTTTGATATAGAGAAACAAGAACCCTTTGATGAGAAGAATACAAGGAATTGAAATTACATGTTATTGGAAAATGTAAAGTCGAAAAAAAGAAAAGAAAAATCACACAAACAATAATTTTCAAACATGCATGGCCGTGTATAATTCGAGGTTTTCTATGCATCAGGATTGGCATGGAGGTAAGCCTCAATGGCCTTGAACATAGCCATGGCCTTCTCTTTCCCTTCCTTTATCTTCTCCTCACTAATCTCAACATCACCCTTTGTGTTGTAAATGCTTCTGTTCTTGCAGATGCTTCCTCCATCTTCAGTTGGGACGATCTTGATATGATAAGTGATTGATTCAAGAACTCCTGCAAGAGCATCACCCTCTATAATGCTGTAGGTGTGGGTCAAGTTTTGAGTGTCGACAGCATCGACACGGTGCTTGACGCTCTTATATTGACTCCCGTCTCCAAAATAGATAACTTTGATGGTGCCAACGCCACCATCTCCTTCCAAGATCTCGACGTTCTTGATAGCATGAGGCATGATCTTGGGAATAAGGGTGTCGGCGTCGAGCACCATGGCCTTGAACATCTTTGCAGCCGGAACTGAAGAAGTGATCTCAATATCGTAAGTGATGGCACCCATTGCTATGATTTTTGAGCTTGAAATTATATCAAAACTTGGAAAACAATGGAGGAGTTGGTTTGTGTTTGTTTAAAGAGTGATGGGAAATGAAGGAACTAGAGCTGCTATTTATAGTGTAAAGAGGAAGGTTCTTTACCATGACCTTTTCATGAGCTGCTGTACCACATTTTTAGCGTAACCTAATTAATTAATCAATCGATTTTTTAGAAAGGGATACTAATGAACATTATTTAACACCTCTTTGTGGACTCGACTTTTACAGTGTGAAATGATATTTTGTCTTCCCTCGTGTCGGTTTGGATTTTTTTTTTATCATAAAATGGTATGCTTTGATCAATTTTTTTATTTATATCATCTTTATATGTTATTTGTTTTATATTATCAATAGACATATAATAGTACATATCAATTGGGTTTTTTTTATCTAAAATATTTAGCTTTTATTTTCTTTTCTTTGAGAAGTGTATATCAGTTAGTTAAATTTATTTAATGAATGATCAAATTTTTGCACCATTAAACCAAGCTCGTTGCATGCGGTTTTATTTAATGCAATTTTATTGTCATGTATACGCCTTCTATAGGTTTTGCACCCAATACACACCTACATTGAATAATGGCATATTGAATGCTTAACCAATATATCATTGTTTCATAAATAAATAAATTTATGAATAAGACGAATAGATGAAGTTATATTAGTATAAAGGATTGCTATATGCCTAATACACATGACATTGACAACCATATTTTATAGTCCAACTTTGTAAGAATTACATTATTAGATAATACTAGTGGAAAAGTGGATAAAGTACATAGCAGCGATGTCTCTTTTAAATAGTTGGTATCTACAAAATGAGAATATCCTCGGATGACTGTACCAAATGATAAACTTTACTAGGTGCATGATTGTTGTAATAATATTGTGCTAAAGTGTCCGTAAACATATAATAGAATGTGAAAGAATTTATGAACAAAAATGATGAAGTGTCAGCAGGAACTACACGACATAGTCTTTCTTTTAATTCAAACTTATTTTATTGAATATAAAACGAATAGCAAGAGATGGAGTCACAAGTCAAAAGGAGACGGAATATAAGACAATATATAAAAATATAAAACGTGTAGACTAGTCAAAATAGGAATGCTCAATTCTTTCACACTCGTAAGTCTTTATATATATATATATATATATATATATATATATATATAGGAAATGGTTCGCGTAGGAAAGAGACAATTTGGTAGAAATGAGAATGAATCGGCTTTGATTTCTTATATCAAGTATTCATTATTTGAGTTGTTAAATTGTTAGTTAGTTTGTTAAGTCATCCTGTTAGTTAGTTAGCTGTTAAAGTCAAGATAGTTAATTAGTTAGAGATAGCTAATTAGTTAGACTTTACGGTTTCTGTATCTTGTGTATAAATACATGCATGCATGTATTTTCATCTTTAACTTAGCATATCAAAATTCCAGCTTTTATATTTCTCTCTCTCTCTCATTTATATCTTCTTCTTCTATCTCCTTGTTCTCAATATATTTCAACATGGTATCATTCGCCAATCAAGATCCATCGCCATGGATAATTCTTCCACTGCTTCTCTCGCACATTTCCCACAGATTCTCAAACTCGATCGATCAAACTATGCCTTTTGGCGTGCTCAAGCAATCTCTGCAATTAGAGCGCATGGCCTCTTTGATTTCATCTCAACCAGTGCAGATTCACCGCCTTCTCCTCTCCTTCCTACACCTTCCAATGGTGTTCCTTTGACAAATCCGGCGCATGTCATATGGAGTCGCCGCGATCGGTTCTTCTCGGTGGCTTCTCAAATGTCATCCTTCGAATCCATGCTAGGTCATGTGGTTCGTTGCAGCACTTCTCGTGAATTTTGGACTGTTCTTGAGAGGCTATTCATGTCTCAATCCAAGGCAAGGATTGTGCAATTGCGTCTCCTACTCCAAAACACGAAGAAAGGAACTCTATCAGTTGAAGAATTCTTCCTCAAAATGCGGGGTTTCTCGATCGACTTCTGCGGTTGGTCAAGTCATCAATGATGATGAACTTGTGATGTATATTTTTCGGTTTTGGTCCAGATTATGAGGCATTAGTTCTTAACATCATGAATCGAACTGATGCGCAAAACTTGCAGGAAATCCAGTACGCTTTTCAGGCTTATGAGCTGCGGCTTCAACAGCAAAATCCCCCAAATTTTGAGATGCAAGCGCACGTTGCTTATCGAGGTCAGAGCAAAGGTGTTGTTTCTCAACCACGTCGCTCAGCGCCTGTAAATCGTGGTGGTTCTAATCGGTTCAAGTCTGCTTCCAAGAGTATTATCTGTCAACTCTGTGGAAGAACCGGGCATGTAGCTATCAAGTGTTTTAAACGCTTTGATATCCACTTCACAGAGAACAATTCCCCTCAAGACTATCAGTCAAAAGTCACTCCTGCTGCCAATATTGCTTCTCAGGAGCCATCTCCGTAAACTCAGATTGGTTTATGGATAGTGGTGCAACAACTCATATCACAAACGACATGCAGAATTTGGCCATCAACAATAACTACTCAGGCACTGATACTCTCATGGTTGGAAATGGTAATACTCTATCCATATCTTCCATTGGTTCAAACTTTATTGCCATATCTCCTAATCATTCTTTGCTTCTAAATAACATTCTTTATGTGCCTCAAATCACCAAAAATCTGCTTAGCATTTCTCAGTTTACAAAAGATAACCATGTCTCCATAGAATTTACATCCACTTCTTGTTTTGTGAAGGACTCCAAGACTCACAAGATTCTGTTAAAGGGAGCTCTCACTAATGGTCTCTACCAGCTTGATCTATCTTCCATATGTTCCAAGAATTCCATCATTCAACTGTATCACATTTTTCCTCATATAGTTCTTGTAATTCAGATCTATTTCGTTTACGCTCCTAAGAATACTGATAGCTATTGAAAGATTTCTTTGGTATTTGTACTACTTTAGATACTCTTCATAGATCCTTGGGCATCCAAAGACCAAATGTATTAGCTAAAGTTTGTAATCTCCTTCACATTCCCTTTAAATCAAATGAGTTACATTTTTGTGAAGCTTGCAACCGGGAAAATGCACCAACTGACTCATGTCTCTCAACCCATTAAAACTTCTTCGGCCTTTGAACTCGTGCATTCAGACCTCTGGGGTCCTGCCCAATCTACTTCTAATGATGGATACAAATACTACATTATCTTTGTTGATGATTTCACTAGGTATACCTGGATTTATCCCCTCACTATAAAATCATAAAACACGGCTGCAGTCACCCAATTTCTCACCATGATACAATGTCAGTTTTCTTGTTCCATCAAGGCTTTCAATCCGATTGGGGGGGTGAGTTTAGACCTCTTACTGCATACCTACAAAACAAGGGATTCATTTCCAGCATCCATGTCCCTACATTCACTCGCAAAATGGCAAAGTAGAAAGAAAACATCAATACATAGTTGATGTTGGGCTAACTCTACTTGCTCAGTCTTCTCTCCCATTTTCTTATTGGTGGGATGCTTTCCAGTCTGTTGTCTACCTCATTAATCGGTTGCCAACTCTATCTCTTCATCATATTTCACCATTTCAAGCCCTCCTTCATATTCCTCCAAACTACAAATGGCTTAAGGTTTTTGGATGCGCATGTTTTCCATATCTAAGGCCATATAATCAACACAAACTTCAGTTTAGATCAGCAAAATGTGTCTTTCTTGGTTATAGTGAAGCTCACAAAGGGTACAAGTGTCTTAGCTCCACTAATCACATATATATAGTTGACACTGTCCACTTTAATGAACAAGAATTTCCTTATAGTTCCTTGTTTCCTACTGCCTGTAACCCCAAGCCATCTCAGTCTTCAAATTTTCAGGCCCTACCTTTACTACCGTTTCCAGTACAAGATCCTCCTCAACCATCATCCTCCTTATCACCTCTCTCATCATCATCATCATCACCATCCCTACCTCTTCCAGCATCAGCATCATCTCAATCATCATCACCACTACCTCTATTGTTACGGGTTTTTCGTCGTAGAAATTTTTCCCAGTAATGGCGCCGATTGTCACCCACAATCGACCAGCCCTTCCCTCACCGAACTCTCGTGTTTCCCACACTCTCCCAAGTTCGAGGTTCCGAGTTATGTTTACGTACAAGCAAGCTTTACTACGGCGGATAGATAACGTAAGCACACACACACATTTACTGCCAACTCACGCCCAACCCTTATATTATTCAACACTTAATACAAAGGAATGCCTTGGCTTGCACACATAAACTCGTGCAGCTCATGGCTCTAACTTCGCCTATATGTGGTGGACAAGGCCCCACCACTAGCTCAAACCGTCCATAACCGCCTATATCCGCCGATTATCGCTTCTTGGCTCCAACTTGGCTAAACCGCCAAGTAGTGGCGGTTTCGCATAAAACCGCTTTGCAACCGCGCATCGCTACAGCAGCCCGGCGCGGTGATCCCGCCCGCGCGCATAGCACCGCCCGTGTCGGCGCCCCGTCGCCCGTAATCCGCGCCCCGCGTCGCCCGCGTTCGCGTCCCACATCGCGCGTGGAGTAACCGTCGCGCCCGCGCAATACCGCGCGCCCGTCGCCAACATGCCTCGGCCCCCACTCGCGCGCGCCCAGCGTCGGCCTCGTCCGATCCGTGCGATCCGCGTGCCGGCCGTTTCACGTGCCCGCCGTCGCCGTCCAATGCCAACACTCATCGGCCAAGTCCCCCGTGTCTCGTGTCGCTCCGCTCGACACCCGGCGTGGTGCCATTCCTCGGCCCCAAGCACCGCTTACCCGAACCATGCCGCACGGTCCCGGCATGTCTCGGCCCAATGCCAACTCCCATCGGCAAAGTCCCCGTGTCTCGTGTCGCTCGCCGACCCGGCGTGGTGCCATTTCTACCCCAGCCCCAGCCGCCGAAACCATGCCGCACGGTCCGGCATGTCTCGGCGATGGCCTTCAAGGTGTAACATCTATCCACATCTATCTCCTCGATACGATCTGCATCGGCTCACCATCACCACAACTATCTCCACCTCCAAGACTGTTAATGCTCACACCATGATTACGGATCCAAACATGGTATCTTTAAGCCAAAGAGTTATATTGTAGAGCACGCTTCTCATGTCTTATGCGGGATCCGGATTTTCATTATTCAAAACCATGAAGCATATATCGTTCGGAAAAGCGATGCGGTGTCTCACCTTTGCCAAAACTTCCGAATTACGTGGAAGAAGCTTTGTAAAGCAGTTGGTGTTCACCATGGAGAAGGAAATTCAAGCTTTAAATATTAAGGGCACTTGGATTCTCATTCCTCCTTCTCCTTTGTACAAAGTTCTCAAGCAACAAATGGGTTTTTCGTGTTAAAACTCTATCAAATGGAGAACTTGATGTGAAAGCCGGGTTAGTAGCTCGTGGTTTGAGCGACTTCTTTGGGTGGATTTTCTTGAAATCTTTAGTCCGGTTGTAAAGGCTTCTACTATCCGGTTGGTGTTTGCTTTGGCTGCTTCGAGAAATTGGAAAATTCGACAACTTGATGTTAATAATGCCTTCTTAAATGGAGATCTTGAAGATAATATCTATATGGCTCAGCCTCAAGGTTTTGAAGATCAACACCATCCTGACTATGTTTGTAAATTGCAGAAGTCTCTTTATGGCCTTCGCCAAGCTCCTCGTGCCTGGTACAATAAGCTTCGCCACTGTCTATATGATCTTGGTTTCAAGAGATCAGATTCTGATTTCTCTCTCTTTCACAAACACGAGAATGGCAAGTTGCTTCTTCTTTTGATCTATGTTGATGACATTTTGGTTACTGGTGATAGTCAAACTGATGTACTCAGTATCATTGCTCTACTCAACAAGGAATTTGCTCTAACTTCGTCTAGAGAAGTTCAATATTTTCTGGGCATTGAGGTTGCCAAGAATAATTCCACCTACTCTCTTCGACAGACTAAGTACTTGAATGAGCTACTTCAGAAAACGAGTATGAGCAATTGTCACTCTTGTTCTACGCCAATGACACCTGCTACCAATTTATCTAAAGAAGGAGGCGCCTTTCGGATCCTTCACTCTATCGTAGTACCATTGGGCGCGCAATACCTCACACATACTAGACCCGACATTGCCTTTGCGGTCAACAAACCGAGTCAATTTTACATCATCCAACCACCTCTCACCGGTGCGCCTCGCAAAGAGTTCTGCGGTATCTTAAGGGTTACGCGCTTCCTCGCTTTGCACTTTCACCATCTTCTTCTACAAAATTGGTAGGCTTTGCTGATGCCGACTATGCTAGTTGCATCGATGATAGACGCTCAACTGGGGGCCATTGCGTGTATTATGGAGATAGCCTAATTACTTGGAGCTCAAAGAAACAGCAGGTGGTTTCTAGAAGCAGCACCGAGTCTGAATATAGATCACTTGCTAATGCTACCACGGAGGTGATCTGGCTTGACTCCTTGTGCCGAAGATTGGGATTTTCGTTGCTTCTCCTCATAAAATCTGGTGTGATAACTCCAGTGCTGTCGCCTTATCCTCCAATCCCGTCTTCCATGCAAGAACCAAGCACATTGAGGTGGACGTCCACTTTATTCGAGAGAAAGTTCAAGATAAAACTATTGAAATCGGTCATGTTCCGGTGAAGATCGAGTTCTTGATTTGTTCACTAAACCCCTCAATGAACCTCGGTTTTGCTATCTTGAAACAAGCTACTCGCAACAACGGCGCATGGTCTTGGCTAGCTGCGAAATTTCTTTGGTGTATATTGAAGTATTACATTATTTGAGTTGTTAAATTGTTAGTTAGTTTGTTAAGTCATCCTGTTAGTTAGTTAGTGTTAAAGTCAAGATAGTTAATTAGTTAGAGATAGCTAATTAGTTAGACTTTACGGTTTACGTATCTTGTGTATAAATACATGCATGCATGTATTTTCATCTTTAACTTAACATATCAAAATTCCAGCTTTTATATTTCTCTCTCTCTCCCTCATTTCTATCTTCTTCTTCTATCTCCTTGTTCTCAATATATTTCAACATGCTATATCAATGGTTGAGATTTAATTTACGGGTGTGCTACAGTTTTGTGTTTTGTGTGCTACAAGGATTATTGTGCAGCACTAGAACTCTTCTTGTGCTATCTTCATGATGAATGATGTGCTAAACTAATATATTTAGCATATGTGCTACGAATGGATGAAATATGTGCTAAACAAACATGTGCAATATAGTAATTGACGTGCTACACAAATATGAAAGATGTGCTACTTATTCCTATTTTAAATGCGTTAAGGAGTTTTCTCACCATAACCAACCCCTATATATATATATATATATATATATATAAAGAACTTTGTGCTATCCGAGAACACCACGTAAGCAATGGAATGTTCGATTTAATCTATAAATAGATATCTCCGTTTCCATTTCTCATCACATCAAGGCAAAATCTAAAAGCCACTTAACAAATATTTCCTTCTTTAATTCCTTTTCTACTATCATTTCATACATAAACATTTAATCATGGTTGCCATCACCTATGATATTGAGATCCCTTCCTCTATCCCGGCTGCAAAATGTTTAAGGCTGTCGTGCTCGCCGACACCCTCATCCCAAGATCATGCCTCAGGCCATCAAGAACGTCGAGATCTTGGAAGGAGATGGTGGCGTTGGCACCGTCAAGATTATCCATTTTGGCGATGGGAGTCAGTATAAGAGCGCCAAGCACCGCCGAGGTCATCGACAAGGAGAGCTTGACACACACCTACAGCATAATTGAGGGTGATGCTCTTGCAGGAGTTCTTGAATCCATCACTTATCATATCAAGATTGTCCCAACTGAAGATGGAGGAAGCATCTGCAAGAACAGAAGCATTTACAACACCAAAGGCGACGTCGAGATTAATGAGGAGAAGATAAAGGAGGCGAAAGAGAAGGCCATGACTATGTTCAAGGCCATTGAGGCTTACCTCCATGCCAATCCTGATGCATAAAGGCTACAATTATACGCCCATATCTATGTTTGGAAACTATGTTTCTTTGTGTGATTTCTTGTTTTATCAACTTTGAATTTTCCAATAACATGTGTTTTCATTTTTATTCTTATCATCAAAGGGTTGCTGTCAATGAACTTAATTTTATTGAAACTTGTTAAACATAAGGAAGATAAGCGTGTAAATATTAATCAACTTATCATCTAAGCAAAGCCCTTGTACGAGAGTGATGAAATTACTGCATCTGGTTCGTATACCATCATCAATTCTCGAAAACAAAAGAAACAAGCAAAATGTATGACTTTTACAGTGCTGAAATTTATTCTGAGCGTAGATGAGAAATGTCTCTTACCTCACCAGCCGCCATTACGAGAGTGAGAGTACCTAATTTAACTGCAATTCCTCTGCGGGTCAGAGCTACTGCCAAAGCCCTCATCTTCTTCAACAAGATTTTGATTCAGATAAATTTTATGCAGATTGAAAGAGATGTGATTAGCTTCATTAGGTCGATCTCGTGTTTGATGTCAAGATTAATAGAGATCGTGCATAGTCCAACTACAAACGGGTTTTTAGCGATTTGTTTACTACATTATAGTAGAAGTTCCTTTTATTTTTCCAATATTTCATGTGTTTTAACTATACCAAATCGTCGATCTCCAAAAAAAAATGTTAAATATTGGGACGTTTTCATATGTTCTTCGTTTTTGCAATTTTCTAATAGTTGCCATTTTTTTTTATCCAAATAAAAGATCCGACTTCTAGATTGATGGCTGATCCCACAGACTAACACTAGTCTTTTTAGTGTGTTTTGTCCTCACTCACACACTCCCTGAAAAAACTTCTCAGGGAGTCACCCATCTCACAATTTATCATTATTGTGAGATGGGTGAAACTTATAAAATGCCTTTGTTTTTATTGTTCATATCATATTTTTAAAGTCATGCGCAAAATTACAATTTGTCCAAAATTCGTATATTTTATGATAATCAAGCTTTATTTTAATATCTTTCCTTATTCTTCTACTACCACATTGTTAATATGATATATCAAAATTATTTCCAATTCCGTGTGTGAGTGCATGCGCCTAATATACTCTCAAATAATAACGCTTTTTAAATATTTCTTAACATCACTTGTGCATAATATTTATGAAATATGAATAATAAAGTGTCACCAACTCCGTACCCAAAAAAAAGGCGTGCCATTTATAATTTCATGTATATTGCATGAAGAAAACAAAAGATGGTTGATTAGAATTTCTCAACAGTTTCTAAAACACCCCAAATACATGATTTTGGAATCATAAACGTATCCCATTACAAATTGTTTTTTTTTTCTAAATAATTTAAATTATCAAACTTAGATTTTCTGCACAAGTATTATACATATCAGCAAACGGATAACAATAAATTGTATCAAATTTTGATAACGTAATTATAATCAATTAACTAGTATGTCAGTATGAGCATGTGAAATATTATTAAAATAAGAAATTTTTCTGAAGATGAAACAAACTAAACCTCACGTATAATACATGATATATCGAATGCAAGTTATACATTTTCAAATGATCACGTAATTAGAAATACAATCCATAACTATGGGTATATTTAAACTCTACGCATCACTTTGTATCGATGCTAAACATGGCGAATAGTTGTGTTGGAAAATTGATTTTTTTAGCTTTGTTTCTGGTGACTGCATCAGCTGGTAAGTCGTATATACATCTACATCGATCTCCTTTTTATTATGTTTTGTTCCTATCAAGATTGAGTAATATATGTTAACGAGCATGATTAATAAAAGCATATGCTTGGTGTATTTCTAGCGCAAAGTATAGACGTTTCTTTAAGAAATATCAAATGATTTCAATAGTGACATATTTTCATTGACCAATAAATTGATTATGTTTCAAATCTAAAACGAATCTATTTTAGTGCCAAAAGTCACGTTGGCAAAATACTATTTGAAGAAAGGCAATTTCATGTCGAATTTTCACGTAGATTTTCAATTGACAATTAATGTAATTTTTAATACCAAAAAGTAAACATATATATCCTAAATTTGAAAATGAAATCAATTTATATGATATTAGTATGTCACTATAAAAAATATGACATGTTTCAATTTCAGCTAGAAAATGATACCTACCTTGTACAGTTCTAGACGACTATATTGGACTTTCAACTAGAAAATAAATAAACTAAAATTTCAAGATTGACTAATAGAACCGCTATACATGTGTGACATTTGGAAATTGAGTTTCAGGAACAATGGAATATGAACCATGTGGGTTATGGTCATGCAGCGTGGATGCAGACTGCTGGGACCCACGTTGTGGGCTTAAGTGTCTTAACTTCACTACCTCTACATCGGGTATCCTTCTGCAGCTGTGTGCAAATCCTCCACATATTAATTTAATAGATTTATTATATTAAATTTTTTATGTTTTATATCTTATATCAAACATTTCTCATGGAAATTTTATATGTATAAGTGGCTGCTGATATAGCTGTGTCCATGTGTGCTACTAAGTCACGATTTCAAATTAATTAATTCATGTTAGCATGTTTAGCTTAGCTCAATAACGAAGAAGAAAACAAAAATGGAATTAATCAAGCTTTTAAATTGGTATAGTCAAATACGTATAGAAATGTTTACAATTTGGTTTAACTCATAAAATCGGATTTATGCGATTCAATTTTGTTCCGAGTCTGAAAAATACGATTTGATTTATATTTTTAACAAATTATGTTTTACAGTTTAGATCTAGTTTTTTTAAGAATATAAGATTATGTTTTACATTGTAAGTATAAAATATGTCTAAAGAAAAAATGAAAGTTTTTATAAAGGGATCGGAAAAACATTAAAAGCAAGCTTTTGGTGGACTGGGTAAGTGTTACAAAAGAGCGGGGGGATACAATTGGGCCTGGCCTCACTATTTTGCATCGATTTTACATGGAATTAGGATTTTACAATTTGGGCCTTGGGCTAGACCTTTGAGAGAAAGATTGGTTACTAATCCAAATGTAAAAGAAAAATTTATCAATTCATGTACTGAATAATTCAAAGATATAATCTAAAGTTTTAAGAAAAATATGTATTTTAATCCTATTTAAGTTTTAATTATTTTCTATCAAAGTTCATTGGTTAGTTACATATTAAATTTAATAAATAACTTTTTAAAGAAGCAAATTCAATATCATATCTACACATCTAACTCATATCAACGGTCCAAACTACGGGAATTTAATTAATGATTTCATATTTTATTTTATTAAATAATTCGAATAAGGGTAAATTTGCTATTAAAAGATATATTTTCTCGTATTTCTCAATAATCTCGCTACTTATCAAAAAAGTAAGGATTTTATAATTTGCTCAATATAATGTTGCACAAACTAAATGTTCTATAACACATATTTAATAAATATGTGGCACACATCACACAATACACTTTATTATTGCACTACCTACACTTTTGTAGCACATATATATATATATATATATATATATATATATATATATATATAATACAAACACTCGCAAATATTTAATAAAATGAGGTACATATTACATATCACGGAACATAATTTATTGTTGTGCGAGAAATACTATGAATGTATTCTACTAGTGCAACAAAAATATAATATATCTAAAATAAAAGTTACAAAATAGACGCAACAAATCCTAGAATCAAGGAAACAACCATTTTTAACATAAAACAAAATTACTAATATAACCTTTAAATAAATCATGTGAAATTGAAATATAACATATATAGTAATGCCTTGTAGCACAACGTAAATGAATATTGTCTATTGATTATTAAAATCAATGACTTATATTTATTATTATTTCTTACAAATAATTTCACAATATATAATGAGGTTCAAATAAGAACAATTTTTAACGTGATAACTAAGAACCATGAAAATTTGTTATGAACAAAATGAATTCGCTATGAAAGTTAATGAATCTGCTGGGAAAGTTACTGAATCCAAAAATTCAAAATTTTCACCCAGGGTTCGAATCTCATGAGAGGTGAAAATTTATATTTTTGGATCAAGTAACTTTCCCAGAGAATTCATCAACTTTCACACGAAATTCATCATTTTTTGGTTTTCACATTCTCACGATAAAATGATTCACACGTTAACCTCTCATATATATATATATATATATATATATATATATATATATATAGGGAGTGGATCAAATGAGAACCACATCTTTTTTGACTCTGCGAACCATGCATAAGGCGTTGAAGATGATGCAAAATGGTATAAAGTTGTGCATAACGAAAACTTTCTAAAATTATTTTGTTGTGCAATAATTTTAGAAAATTTTCGTTATGCACAACTTTATACCGTTTAGTGCATTATCTTCAACGTCTCTCATCATTCTCAAGTTCTCAAAGATGAGTTCTCTAGATCTAACCATATATATATATATATATATATATATATATGGGTTAGGTCAGATGAGAACTCATGTTTTTGAGAACTTCACTACTATGCACACACATAAAAAGTTGATTAACAAATCTATAAAGTTGCATAATGAAAATATTCTAAAATTGTTGCACAACAAAACAATTTTAGAAAGTTTTCGTTATACACAACTTTATATCCTTTTGTGCATCATCTATCTTTACATGTCTTATGCATTGTTCGCAGAGTTCGCAAAAAAGATGTACCTGATCCTCGGGTAGTATGTAGTATCTACTCTAGAATACACATTTTGAATATTTGACCGCACCACAAGCTGATATGTGGCAACCCCTTTTCTATTTTTTTTTTATTTTCTCAAGGGGTAAAATAGGGAAGAAAATAAATTAACCTTCTTCTACTTCTTGTCTACTCCTATCTTCTTCTTCTTCGAGTTTTTATTTTCAACGGCGATAGCGGAAGACTACTGACAGCAGAGGCGGCAATGACGACGGCACCGGTGGACAACAGCGATGATACACACGAACAACAAGAAACAACAAATTTTGAAAGAAAAAGAAAGAAGATGACAAAATTTGATAACAAATTGATGGATTTTAAGAAAATAAATAGAAGATGAATTCGATTGAAGATTGAGAAATCGAGAGAGATGGTGGTAATGACGGTGGTTTATGGCAAATTAAATCAATAATTGGGGAAAGAGACAACAAAATTGACGGATAAAGAGAGAGAGATTTGTTGTTTAAAAACATCCTCATACATATAACAAAACATATTCATGCATATAACAAAATATAAAACTACATGTTGTACGAAGCCCAAACATGCGTATAATAAAACACGTTCTTGCATATAACAAAACATAAACATGCATGTTGTCCACATAATACTTTCATGCATATAATTGAAAAAGAACGTTTTCGGACGAATATTTACTCTTGCAATCTCTATTTCGGTCCTAGCACTTGTTCGTTACTTTTCCAAATAGATGAATCGATTTAGGTTCATTTCGCCATCTAACTAGTGAATCATTAAGATTCGTTTATTTAATAAAATCTTTTGCATTCACGGTACCTTCGTTTCCACCACTTGTTTTACATATTCATTCATATAATAAAACATAAAAATTCATATTAACGAACTATAAGGGACAAACGAGCTCGCGTCGCCGCGCGCTTCCAACGGACATGCATGTTTGTATTCAACTACATGTATTTTGCGTTCATTTATATGCATAAGTCGGTTCAACTATATGCATGGTTTGTTTTCTCAATCACATAACAAATCAAATTACTAATTTACTCTTACTATAAAATAAATCGGTAAAATAAGCTTAAAATTTTCAAAAAATCTTCACCATATGATCTATGAGATGAGAATGGATGAGATTGAGTACTACATACTACCCAGCTCGGGTACTATAGGATCTACGCTATATATATAGTTGAATTATAATAAAACATATTTTTAGTAAAACCTAAAACCAATGCATTTACGTTATAAAGTTAATGCATTTTATGTATAAAACTAATGCACCCTTGAGTTCGGGTAAAGATAACACTATTCATCAATATTTCATAGTGCAATAACATTATAAATAAATTGCATTAACTTTATACTTAAAATGCATTGATTTTAGGTTTTACAAAAAATAGGTTTTATTTGAACTCAACTATATTTATATATATATATATATATATATATATATATATATATATATATATATATATATATATATAGGGGAGGATTAACGTGAGAACTATTTTTATCGTGAGAACGAAAATGATGAATTCACGGTGAAAGTTGATGAATCCGTGAGAAAATTACTAAATTCAAGAAAATAAATTTTAGCCTCATGGGATTCGAACCGGGTGAAAATTTGAATTTTTGAATTCATTAACTTTCTCAACGGATTCATCAACTTTCATACTTAATTCATTTGGTTCTTAGTTTTAGGATAAAAATGGTTCTCATTTGAACCAAACTATATATATATATATATGGATTGGTTATAGAGGACCTCTTAAACAAGAACTAAGAATCAATAAACACCGTTAGATTGAATAAGATCAGATAACTCATAATTATTTAATGATAAAAATAGTCAAATCCCTAAATTTTGGCTACTTGGATCTTTCACATTCTATTATTTGTTGTTCGTGTAAGTCATGTTAATGTTCATGTAATACTAGTTCTTGTGCATGCTATCACATTCCAATTCATTGTTATGTTCATGTAAATTCATGATGGTGTGCATGTAATCGTAGTGATTGTACATATAGATATAGTTACCGAAAATAAATATATAAATCCTTTGTTTATATAGTTAAACCATTAAAATCTAAGGATAATAAATGATTTATAATTAATCTTGATAGTTAAATTATAAAAAAATGGATAGGAGCATATTAGTTCTTATTTCTAAAAATGTTAGAGTGCTTATTTAATCAACTCTCTATATATACTGCCAATTAGTCGATGCTCCTCCGCGCTTCGTGCATGGCAGCTTCTTCACCACTGTTTCCATAGAATTAATCGAATATAGTCTAGGTCTCGCATCTAATTAAGAGGATTAATTTATGTAAATTCAATTTAGGGCCTTAAGATATTTTATTTAAAAGATCTTGAAAGTATTTGATGTGGCCCAAAGCATACGATAATCTTGAACTTGTTTAATTTTCTTCTAGTTTTGGGCTTTTCTAATTTGAATGGGCTGAGATGTCTTGATATTGTTGAGCCCAAATTTTATATCTTCTCTACAGGATTTTAAATTTGATGGGAACGGGCCAAGTAAAATTGGAGTAAGAGTAGGATTCGTAGTAGGGTTATATTTAAAAGATCGAACAAATACACCTAGGGATGTCGATGGGTGGGTTTTACCGACCGATCCGGAGCAGTTCAAAACCTATTAAATTTTAAAGCGGCGGTTACGGTTCGGTTGGGTTCCATACCCGCTTTAGACCGGACCGTTTAGATCCATAGTTTGATGGTGCAGTTCGGTCCGGATCTGTTCTTGTTCCGAATCGTAACCAATACTTATTTATTAGTTCGATCAAGGTAAAACCCGTCATTGACGAGCCTAAGTTTAAATATGCTAGTCAATGAGCTAGTTTATCCATATCGATCCAAAATCAGTCATAACACATTAAATTATAAAGTAACGATTTCGGTTCTATTTCTGGTTCTTGTCCGGTTCGGTTCTGGTTCCAGATCCTCTGAGATCCGGACCTTTTAAGAACCATAGTTGATGGTCATGGTCCGATCCGGATCCAATGTCTAATGGGTCGGATCCAGAACCAGAACCATTACTTATTTACTAGTTTTGGTCCGGGTAAAAACCACCCATTGACATCCCTAAATACACCTCGAGATATATGTATCCGATCTAATTAAATCATAACTGAATGAATCTGCACATATCCTAATTAAATCATAATGGTAATTAATGATTAATAAATTCTAATTGGAGTCAATGGAGTTTAATTAATTAGTGCTGATTCACCTTAGATTTAGATTTACGTGAATGTATGAGCGCGAAATGTTTGAGCCTCGAGGTTAGATGTGTCTTGGGTGGGAGTGAATTTTCTGAGGATTTGGAGGAACACATCCCTGCTGTTAAAACTCTTGAGAGAAAATAGTCCCAAATGCGAATAAAAAAATGAAAAACGATGATAAAACTTCCGTGCATTTGTGTAATTGTGTTACACTATTAATTTCACCATTTTTTGGCATTTTCCTCAACCATCCTACTGTCTCCTGTTTGAGTTTGAGTTTGAATTTTGGCAGCACCATTCTCAAAACTCCCAAAACTAGAAGCATCGAGTCCAAGCCTCATAAGGGATGGAGCTTTCTGATACTTGCGTTTTCAACGCGCAGCCTGTTGCGTGAAGAAGGACTAATATCTGTAAGTCGAGGAAATGCAGTCGTTGAAGCAATGCCCCAAGTTATTGTCGTTGTCAAGGAGATTGTAAAAGTGAATTATTTGATAAATCACACCAACAATCGCCTCTCTTAGAGGGTGTTTGGCTGAGCTTATAAGCTCTTTAAAACAGCTTATAAGCTGTTGCAAACTGTTTGGTAAAATAAGCTCAAAACGAACATAAGCTGTGAAAATAATTTCAACAGCTTATAAGCTCCCAAAAATAAGTTGTTCAAATCCAACTTATTTTTCATAAGTTTATAAGCAACCATGAATTTACCAAAAGAACATTATTATAGTTCTTTATTTCCTACATATACACTACCAACTTCATTTCTCGTCAATTTTATCTCTTTAACTAACGATTCTTTCTCTAACTTATAAGATCAATTATCCAAACACTTTAACAACTTATAAGTTCTTGAAACATTACCTCTTATAAGCTCTTAGAGTTTATAAGCTCTTTAAAATAAGCTTAGCCAAACACCCCCTTAGGCGCATCTACATGTTGTATAATCTATTATGTAGCTCTCAGAAGAATAGATAGCAGAGTTATTAAGCAATTGAATCTGCCCTATTATAACATTTCTCTACCTTTCA
The DNA here is from genome assembly GCA_036937905.1 of Salvia rosmarinus. Lineage (NCBI taxonomy): Eukaryota > Viridiplantae > Streptophyta > Magnoliopsida > Lamiales > Lamiaceae > Salvia > Salvia rosmarinus. The sequence continues at coordinate 80,470,219 of CM072814.1, read as the reverse complement.
CTTATTTCTAACTAAATGAACAATCATGCTAAAACAAACATCAGAACGGCGCAACATGATAATCTGAACACCAAGGATACTGGCAACATAAATTTTACCAATATAATTTTAAACATATCACGATAAAGGAATAACATCACTACAGCTAGGGAACTTATGTGTGATGTACGTCTACTAAATGCATTCTTGAATTGTCATAAACATGTAACAACCTTGAAGAACCAAAGTTATAACTGATTCTTGCTCACATTTTGATATATACCACCAGTCAGTTGCTGCTACTCTGTGCTTTGACGATGGCAGCTTCTTCATCATCTCTGTCCCATAGAAATTTAGCATATGCAGCCAGCACCTCACTGAAACCAAAAACAACACAACATATTCTTAACATATGTTGTAGTTATATATGAGGTTCTTGTCTGCTCTTGACTCACTTTCAAGTGAGGCGAATCCATGATCAACTAGGTCATAGGTACAAGGTTGTTAACCAGAATTTACAGTTGAAGCTAAAGTTGCAATAAACAGACAAATATGTATTGATTTTACCAATCCATTGGAGATGCTTCAACCGCCCGTTGGAAAAAGGGCTCAGCTCTATCTTTGTTGTGATGAAGCTGCCACATTAAATCGGCATACAGAGAAAGCATCTGTCCATCATGGGGTTCCTCTAGGATTCCTCGCAAATAGTATTCTTTGGCTCCCTCAAGATCTCCCTTTATCTGTCATTAGAGCAATAAATCAAACCACTTCCTCATGCATTGCTTGCAAGAATACGAAAGCTATCTTGCTCATATTCGTATCATAATGAACACATGAAATATGAAAGAAATATCATTTCACAGCAAATGATTCAAACAGCAACCATGAATTATGTACGAGAAACTCGATCAGATATAATACACTGCTACACCTAAACTTTTGAAGACTCAGAGAAAAGCTCTAGAGGGAGATCCATTTTACCTGATGCAAGAAAAGAGCATAATCTCTCAGAAAACTAACGTTATGAGGATTTTCCTCAACCATCTTCCGGTAGTATTCTTCAACAGTAGCAATTTCATCCGAGCTCGACTCTACATTGCCAAAAGTATTGTCGAAACTCCCAAAGCCAGAACCATCGAGTCCAATTCCGTGGCAAGATGTAAAGTAGGCTAGAAGGCCTCATTTCTTCTATATAATCTCCTCCAAATGAATCCACCGCAAAGGATTCTCATCAACCTGCCATTTCTGATCAAAACATCATGAGTTCAAACTCTCAAAAATTCTCTGAACCTCAACCAAAAACAAACTACAACAACCTGAGTGTCATGCTTTAGCCCTTCCATTTCATCTACATCCCACAAAAAACTTGCATATGCAGCATGGACATAACTGCAAAGATGAAACCGAACAATCAATTGTTAGACAACTAACCATTCTGTATGCCTGTTTGAATTCATTCATCATCTTAGTTGCAATATCAAATTTCTGTCAGAAATTCTATGATCACAACAATATGAGACAGCAAAAGAAATGAAAACTTACCCATTGGCAGGAGCAGCGGCAACTGCCTTTTCAAAATAACGTGTGGCTGTAGCTTGGTCTCCATGTAGCTTCCATACCAACTTGGCGTATCGACACTGCATCTCAACATCTTTAGGATATGCCTCCGTAGCTCGAAAATGGTATTCCTCAGCACCATAAAGATCTCCAGTAGACTATCATTAAATTTTATTCAACATTTCAGAATTCGGATTAAAGTTTCATCATTTCAGCATAATCTATGAGCAAAATATGATAGAGCTCTGCAACATAATGCTGTACAAAGTTTAAGGGCGGACCTGAGGCGTTTTGTCTCGGCGATGCGGCAGCCTCCAGGCGATCCGAGGAGTAGCCCCCGGAATAAAGACAAAAATATTCATAAAAAATATAAAATAAATATTAAATAAAAGATGGCTTGAGGGTTTGGGGTTTTGAGGCGCGGGGACAAGTGGCCTCCGACGGGCGGGGGATCGGCTGAGCTGGGTAGAAGAAGAGGCCAATGGAATGCGTCGTCTATTTCTTTTCTTTTTAAATATTTTGTTTTATGAAATATATAGTATTAGGGTTTAATATTTCTAGGCCAAAAATTGGGCCAGAAACCCTAAATATATTAATATGGCTTCGGACCGCGTCAAAACCTGCAGGCGACTGCTCTGAGTCAAGCCGCCTAGGCGGCGCTCGTTCGATTTTAACAACAGTGAATCAGCAAAACAACATTTTGTACCAGGTATTTTCCTCTTCATGACTGTTGATTTTTTTTACAAAAAAAAATTAATATTATTTTTATTTGATGTCTAAACATGATGAACCAATGAAGATGTTCGTGAATAACTATACCATAGTTAAATACATTATATAAACACAAATGTTTCTAATGTTTCTAAATTATATATTTTTATGACTAATCCATGACTTCAGTATTGAAGGGTTTTTCATCAGCAGACAAACTTGGGCCCTCCTCAAAATTCCATAGGACTACTCAATATATACACCAACAAATAAAAAGAAAAGGAAGTGTGGAAAATCAACCTCCAAATATTCAGCATGACTTCTCCACTTGTTATGAGACCCCTCATTGCCACCTTCCTCTTTCCTCCTCCTCAAACACTCTCATCCCATTTTCCCTAAAACTGAACTCAGCCTCCACGTTTTCCCCAATTGTAGCAGTTCTCTCTATCTTCTCTCTCACCGCCTCCACGTTTCGACATGTTCGCCGAACTAGTCATCGGTGTATATGCAGAAGGATGGCTCCATTCGCAGCAGCATCGATTCTTCATGGCTTGCTGCACGGCTTCACTCATACTTCTCTAGAATCGAAATTGATCGAGAAAGTGGTGGACAAATGTGCGAGGCGGTGAAATTGACGAATTGTTTATATGCAACAGTTGAGTATTGAAAGCTGTCAAGTATAAAAATTGATGGAAGTTGGCATGTGACTAAGATAAGATCTAATTAAGAGCGGTCAATGCGACTGCAGCTTCCTTTTTCCGGAAATCAATCCATCTCATTTGTGGCACTTTATTTTATAATAATTCCAAAAACATTGGAAATTTTAACGACCATAGTTATTCCATCAATTTTTAAAGGTCTGGTCTAAGTTCTCTACATCGCACGTGAAAATATTAATTGGCATGCAAGTGGTAAGAAGGGGAAATTCATTCGATACATTTTTTTTGTTCTGTTTTATTTTTATCGTATCCCTTCAGCTTCTGTATATAATGGAGATATATATAATGTATTTATAGAACATATATAATGTAAAATTAAATCATGATTGTTGCATGTAGGTATGTCAATGGGTGAATTTTACCCGGACCAATCTGGAACCGCTGAAAACCAATTAAATTTTAAAGCAGCGGTTCTAGTTTCGGTTCCGATTCCAAACCCGCTTTAGACTCAGACCGTTTAGATCCATAGTTTGATAGTCCGGTCCGGAGCTGGTTCTGGTTCGAGTAAAACCGTCTATTGACAAGCCTAAGTTTAAATAGGCTTGTCAATTAACTAATTTTATCCATATCGATTCGAAATCACTCATAACCTATTAAATTATAAAGCAACGGTTTCGATTCCAGTTCTTGTTCTGGTTCCAGATCCGCTCAGATCCGGACCGCTTAAGACTCATAGTTGATGGTCCGGTCCGGATCTAGTGTCGAATGGATCGTTTCCAGAACCAGAACCATTACTTATTTATTGGTTCTGGTCCGGGTAAAACTCACTCATTGACATCCCTAATTGCATGAGTACTAATACTAACTATTAATTAGTTTCTTCATTGCTTCACTTACTTGAGTAAAGCTGATTGGTAGTTCTAATGAAGATTGTATAAAGAAGTTAAAGCGGAAAAAAAGGCTTCAAAATGCATTATTTTATTATCTTGTTTTGTATAACAACTAAGTTTTCCTAATGGGCCTAGAGAAACTAAATGGATTCATATGATACAGAGAATGCTCACTTAATTACTAGTCTAAACGGTAACATTTTGATCTAAAATTAACGATGTTGATTGATAAAAAAATGTATACATTAGTTTGAATGAAAATCAGGCCAGATTATTTTTCTAACGTTGAAAAAAATTGAACATGTCTATTAAATTTGCAACATATGCAAAGTGGTGTTATTATTATTGTTGAAATTAATTAGTGTATAATATGACATTTACATATAATTTCTACCAACCCTATTATTCTTGAATCTATATCTGTCCAATCATACACTAACGATTTCAAATTCAATAACAAAAATATATAGGATTTACGTTTTCTATGACTGAACATATACTATAACACACGTGCATGTAAGAATATATATGTGCATGCACGAATACTAGCTAAAAGTGAGCCGTTCGATTCTATTATTATTTCAAAACACATACCAACAAGTCCCATAAAAATTTACGTTGAAACAGAAACGAATGCTCCCCAGTGAATACCATTCTACATCCACTCAATCAAGAATTACCAAAATTAGTAAAAATGAGAAAACCTAGTCCCCATTTCTCCCCTCCCCGCCCTCATTGCGTTCAAGTTCTAGCGAGGCCAATTCAATCTCTCCGCCGCGCTTGCTTCCTCCTCCTCTAAGCCCTGCAACCACCACTTCACAAACCCTTTTCTGGGCGACGGTGGGACCAGCACCACCACGTCCGTCCGGAAACACATCCTCATTTTTTTTCGCCAACCGTTGTATGTGATTCAAATAAAAGAAACTTCCTCCCAGAAAAAGGGGAAAGGGTAAAAGAAAAATGGCGCCGCCGTCGAAAACGCACCAGCTGCTGGAGATCAACATCATCTCCGCCCAGGATCTGGAGCTGGTTTCGAATTCGATGAAGACGTACGCGATGGCGTGGATGAACCCGCAGCGGAAGCTGACGTCGCGCGTGGACGACGAAGGGAAGAACAATCCCACGTGGAACGAGAAGTTTGTGTTCAGGGTGGAGGAGGAGTTTCTCCGGCAGGACACCTCCGCCGTCATGATCGAGATCTACTCCAACAATTGGTTCCGCGACGTGCTCGTCGGCACCGTGCGCTGCCTCGTCGGAAACCTCATTCCTGAGACCGGCCGATCGCACAACGGCCAGCCTTATATTGGCATGCGCTTCGTTGCTCTTCAGGTATACCCTTTTTTCTTTTCTTTTTTTTCATGAAAACTTAGGTAAAAAATAAAATGTTTGATGGGTCAAGATCCGACTCATTAGATAATGCATAGCATATCTGTAGTTTTACCTATGTGACTATCTGGAACAATCTGACAGGAGACTCGCATTTGTTTTTATTTGTGTAATTGTGGGTTTGTTTTAAACTGTGATTTTGGATGGTGAGATTGGAGACCGTGCAAGATGAGATGCATTTGGCGAAAACTTAAATAATTATTTACGGAGCTAAATTCGATTTTTGTTTAAAAGAAAATAAATTTACAAAGTTTAAAAAAAAAAAAGGGTGCTTGAGCTAACCCGAGCTCGATCCTCTTCCGGATGGGATGTGTACTGTGGAAGATTATTTGATTTTATTACAGACATGAGTTTTTTAATATATAAATATATAGGTAATATTAAAGAGATTATACAGTTATCAAATGAAAAATATTATTGGTATGTGACTCCATTTAATTATGCATAAATCATTTTAGAAATATTTTTCTTTTATATCTTCTATTGTTCCATCTCATATTTCATATTAATCTGATCAATGCCCAGATACGTAGGCCATCGGGGCGGCCACAAGGTATCTTGAACATCGGTGTGGCACCTGGCGTGAATAGCTGCGGCTCCCACGCTACGATATCAATATATATATATATATATATATATATATAGTAGGTTAACGCGGTAACCATTTTTATCATGGTAAGCGGTAACCAAAACCGATTAATTACAATGAAAGTTGATGAATCACGGAAATTATCAATCCAAAAATAGAATTTTCGCCTCATGATTCAACCGGTAAAAAGTCTCAATTTTGAATTCATTAACTTTCTCAACGGATTCATTAACTTTCATAACGAATTCATTTGGTTCTTAGTTTTTAGGATAATGGTTCTTATTTGAACCAAACTCTATATATATATATATATATCAACCCTAGTGCTTTGGTTTAATTTAACAATTATTAATTAAAATTCATTTATCCGATTAGAACTATATTATGTTGTAACATCAATTTTCAATATTTTAGTTGATTATCAATTATTAGGGTTAATATTTTTAAGCTTCAGTGTTGTGTAATAAATGTTAATTTAGATTCATTATTAATAATAATTTTAATTGTGATGGTAAATATTATTAAAATAATGAAATTACTAATGGGATAGAGAATCTGAACCGAACATCTTTTGGGCACCATAGATTGAATTTACCTCTGTGCCCTCCTCCTCAGATCGAGTGAAATACTTGGATCCGTGCCCTTTCTAAAAAAGGATCTGATTCGTACGATTAACGACTCCTCAAATGTGACCTTTTTCAAGTTTCTGAATATTGACATTCTCTATTTTATGATCTCCGATCTGAACTGATTTTACCCTAAGTATCCACGATTAATATCACTAGGGCCTTTAAGCTTTGTTGGTCATCTAGCCCGGCCCAATAACAAGACCTTACCTTTCAATCTTGATGATGTTAGACCAGAATTATATATGTTTAGAGGATTTATATGTGGACATATAGACTACTTTTACAACGTGTTTTGACATGATATATCCGATCGATTAGATAAACGAGACATGTTTGCTGATCGATAGACATTTTCCCAACTTATATCTGCATTTCATTTTATAATATATCGTATACATAGCTGGCCTTACAATACAACATTCTTTCCATTTCATTTTGATTCATCATATTAATTTTCCATATATCTAGATTTTCATTATGTTTCAGTAACAGCTAAGAGGTGCAATGGGAACAAGTAGAAATAAAATTAATTAGTTCATTGACATCGCTTTGATATAGAGAAACAAGAACCCTTTGATGAGAAGAATACAAGGAATTGAAATTACTTGTTATTGGAAAATGTAAAGTCGAAAAAGAAAAAGAAAAATCACACAAACAATAATTTTCAAACATGCATGGCCAGTACAATTCGAGGTTTTTATGCATCAGGATTGGCATGGAGGTAAGCCTCAATGGCCTTGAACATAGCCATGGCCTTCTTCCCTTCCTTTATCTTCTCCTCACTAATCTCAACATCACCCATTGTGTTGTAAATGCTTCGTTCTGCAGATGCTTCCTCCATCTTCAGTTGGGACGATCTTGATATGATAAGTGATTGATTCAAGAACTCTCGCAAGAGCATCACCCTCTATAATGCTGTAGGTGTGGGTCAAGTTTTGAGTGTCGACAAGATCGACACGGTGCTTGACGCCTTATATTGACCCCGCTCCAAAATAGATAACTTTGATGGTGCCAACGCCACCATCTCCTTCCAAGATCTCGACGCCTTGATAGCATGAGGCATGATCTTGGGAATAAGGGTGTCGGCGCCGAGCACCATGGCCTTGAACATCTTTGCAGCCGGAACTGAAGAAGTGATCTCAATATCGTAAGTGATGGCACCCATTGCTATGATTTTTGAGCTTGAAATTATATCAAAACTTGGAAAACAATGGAGGAGTTGGTTTGTGTTTGTTTAAAGAGTGATGGAAATGAAGGAACTAGAGCTGCTATTATAGTGTAAAGAGGAAGGTTCTTTACCATGACCTTTTCATGAGCTGCTGTACCACATTTTTAGCGTAACCTAATTAATTAATCAATCGATTTTTTAGAAAGGGATACTAATGAACATTATTTAACACCTCTTTGTGGACTCGACTTTACAGTGTGAAATGATATTTTGTCTTCCCTCGTGTCGGTTTGGATTTTTTTATCATAAAATGGTATGCTTTGATCAATTTTTTATTTATATCATCTTTATATGTTATTTGTTTTATATTATCAATAGACATATAATAGTACATATCAATTGGGTTTTTTATCTAAAATATTTAGCTTTATTTTCTTTTCTTTGAGAAGTGTATATCAGTTAGTTAAATTTATTTAATGAATGATCAAATTTTGCACCATTAAACCAAGCTCGTTGCATGCGGTTTTATTTAATGCAATTTTATTGTCATGTATACGCCTTCTATAGGTTTTGCACCCAATACACACCTACATTGAATAATGGCATATTGAATGCTTAACCATATATCATTGTTTCATAAATAAATAAATTTATGAATAAGACGAATAGATGAAGTTATATTAGTATAAAGGATTGCTATATGCCTAATACACATGACATTGACAACCATATTTTATAGTCCAACTTTGTAAGAATTACATTATTAGATAATACTAGGAAAAGTGGATAAAGTACATAGCAGCGATGTCTCTTTTAAATAGTTGGTATCTACAAAATGAGAATATCCTCGGATGACTGTACCAAATGATAAACTTTACTAGGTGCATGATTGTTGTAATAATATTGTGCTAAAGTGTCCGTAAACATATAATAGAATGTGAAAGAATTTATGAACAAAATGATGAAGTGTCAGCAGGAACTACACATGACATAGTCTTTTAATTCAAACTTATTTTATTGAATATAAAACGAATAGCAAGAGATGGAGTCACAAGTCAAAAGGAGACGGAATATAAGACAATATATAAAAATATAAAACGTAGACTAGTCAAAATAGGAATGCTCAATTCTTTCACACTCGTAAGTCTTTATATATATATATATATATATATATATATATATAAATTGAAATGCGTAGTGAGCGACAATTGGAGGAAATGAGAATGAATCGAATTTCGATTGCTATATCAAGATTCTGTTATTTGAGTTGTTAAATTGTTAGTTAGTTTGTTAAGTCATCCTGTTAGTTAGTTAATGTTAAAGTCAAGATAGTTAATTAGTTAGAGATAGCTAATTAGTTAGACTTTACTTTCAGTATCTTGTATAAATACATGCATGCATGTATTTTCATCTTTAACTTAGCATATCAAAATTCCAGCTTTTATATTTCTCTCTCTCATTTATATCTTCTTCTTCTATCTCCTTGTTCTCAATATATTTCAACATGGTATCATTCGCCAATCAAGATCCATCCGCCATGGATAATTCTTCCGCTTCTCTCGCACATTTCACAGATTCTCAAACTCGATCGATCAAACTATGCCTTTTGCGTGCTCAAGCAATCTCCGCAATTAGAGCGCATGGCCTTGATTTCATCTCAACTGCAGGCAGATTCACCGCCTCCTTCCTACACCTTCCAATGGTGTTCCTTCGACAACCACAGATGTCATATGGAGTCGCCATGACTTCTCACCGGCTTCTCGTCTCACATCGAATCCATGCTAGGTCACGTGCAGACTTCTAATTTTGTTCGAGGCTATTCATGTCTCAATCCAGGCGGATTGTGCATTGCGCTCCTACTCCAAAACACGAAGAAAGGAACTCTATCGTTGAAGAATTCTTCCTCAAAATGCGAGGGTTGCCGATCACTAGCTGGTCAAGTCATCAATGATGATGAACTTGTGATGTATATTTTTCTTGGTCCCATTATGAGGCATTAGTTCTTAACATCATGAATCGAACTGATGCGCAAAACTGCAGAAATCCAGACGCTTTTCGTGCTTACGAGCCGCTTCACAAAGAAAATCCCCAAATTTTCGGACGCAACACGCTTATCGAGGTCGAGCAAAGGTGTTGAGCCAACCACGCCGCCGCACCGAAATCGTGGTGGTTCTAATCGGTTCAAGTCTGCTTCCAAGAGTATTATTCAACTCTGGAAGAACGGGCATGTAGCACGTTGTTTTAAACGCTTGATATCCACTTCACAGAACAACCCCTCAAGACTATCACCAAAAGTCACCCCTACGCCAATATTGCTTCTCGTGAGCCATCTCCGAAACTCGATTGGTTTATGGATAGTACAACTCATATCACAAACGACATGCGCACTTGGCCATCAACAATAACTACTGTAATCGATACTCTCATGGTTGAAATGGTAATACTCATCCATATCTTCCATTGGTTCAAACTTTATTGCCATATCTCCTAATCATTCTTTGCTTCTAAATAACATTCTTTATGTGCCTCAAATCACAAAAATCTGCTTAGCATTTCTCGTTTACAAAAGATAACCATGTCTCCATAGAATTTACATCCACTTTGTTTTGTGAAGGACTCAAGACTCACAAGATTCTCATAGCGGAGCTCTCACTAATGGTCTCTACCACTGATCTCGTCTTCCATATGTTCCAAGAATTTCCATTCAACCTGTATCACATTTTTCCTCATATAGTTCTTGTAATTCAGATCCTATTTACGCCCTAAGAATACAAAGAGCTATGAAAGATTTCCGGTATTTGTACTACTTTAGATACTCTTCATAGATCCCTGGGCATCCAAAGACCAAATGTATTAGCTAAAGTTTGTAATCTCCTTCACATTCCCTTTAAATCAAATGAGTTACATTTTTGAAGCTTGCAAACGGGAAAATGCACCACAACTTCATGTCTCAACCCATTAAAACTTCTTCGCCTTTGAACTCGTGCATTCGCATCGGGTCCTCCCAATCTACTTCTAATGATGGATACAAATACTACATTATCTTTGTTGATGATTTCACTAGGTATACCGGATTTATCCCTCACTATAAAATCATAAAACATTGCAGCCACCCAATTTCTCACCATGATACAATGTCGCTTTGTTCCATCAGGCTATCCGATTGGGGTGAGTTTAGACCTCATCGATACACCTAAAAAACAAGGGATTCATTTCAAGATCCATGTCCCTACATTCACTGCAAAATGGCAAGTAGAGAAAACATCAATACATAGTTGATGTCATAACTCTACTTTGCCTTCCTCCATTTTCTTATTGGTGGATGTCACTGCCTACCTCATTAATCGGTTGCCAACTCTATCTCTTCATCATATTTCACCATTTCAAGCCCTCCTTCATTTCCTCCAAACTACAAATGGCTTGGTTTTGATGCGCATGTTTTCCATATCTAAGGCCATATAATCAACACAAACCCGCTAGATCGAACCAGCGATAGCCTAACCATATGAATATTGTCTATTTCAGGAACAGATAGCCACGTTATTAGTTTTTCCGTAGCTGAGCCTTGATTACACCAAGACACTCCCACCAATCACCATATCAGGTTCATCTCATCCATCAAGATATCTCACTTCATCATCAGTCATCATACCAGACCTTATTGATGCCGTCGATCGACGCATCCCGGTATATATTATTCACCTAATACAGCGAACTCCCGTCAGCATTAACACAACCGCAGCTCATAGGCTCTAACCGCCATATGTGGTGACAAGGCCCCACCACTAGCTCAAACCGTCTTATAACCGCTTATATCCGCCGACAGGCGCTTGGTTCCAACTTGCTAAACCATTAGTAGCCAGCGGAATTCGATAAAACCGTCATAAATCGTCATACGAGCAAGAGTTCGCGCTGGCTTCCATCTCGCAACGCGCGTAGCACCCGCCAGACGGGCCGCCCACTGCCGCTGTAACCGCGGCCCCACGTCCGCTCGTGACCAAGGCCCCACATCGCCCGCTGGAGTAATCGCCGCACCTCGTGATACCGCCGCCCCGCGCCAACATGCGCTGCCCCACCACAAGACCAACGCCGGCCTCGTCCCATCCCGCTAACCAAGCGCCATTTCACGCCCTGCACGCCCCGTCCAATGCCAACACTATCGCGCAAGTCTCGTGCCTGTCGCCCGCCGACACCCGGCGTGGTGCCATTCGCCCCACCGCCATTCAACCATGCCGCACGGTCCCGCAGTATGTCTCGCCCAATGCCAACTCCCATCGCAGTCCCCGTGTCTCGTGTCGCCGCCTGACACCCGTGGTGCCATTTCTACCCCAGCGTTGCTGCCGAGCCATGCCGCACGGTCCTGCATGTCTCGGCAAGGGCCTTCAAGGTGTAACATCTATCCACATCTATCTCCCCATACGCCCCTGCATCGCCTCACCATCACCACAACTATCTCCACCTCCAAAGACTGTTAATGCTCACACCATGATTACCGATCCAAACATGGTATCTTTAAGCCAAAGAGTTATATTGTAGAGCTCGCTTCTCATGCCTTATGCGGATCCGGATTTTCATTATTCAAACCATGAAGCATATATCGCTCGTAAAACTGATGCAGGTGTCTCACCTTGCCAAAACTTCCGATTCGAGAAGCTTTGTCTAAACCGTTGGTGTTCAGCCATGGAGAAGGAAATTAAGCTTTAAATATTAAGGGCACTTGATTCTCATTCCTCCTCCTTGTACAAAGTTCTCAAGAACAAATGGGTTTTTCGTTAAAACTCTATCAAATGGAGAACTCGATGTCGAAAGCCGTGTTAGTAGCTCGTGGATTGAGCACTTTGGGGTGGATTTTCTTGAAATCTTTAGTCCGTGTAAAGGCTTCTACTATCCGGTTGGTGTTTGCTTTGGCGCTTCAGAAATTGGAAAATTCAAGAACTTGATGTTAATAATGCCTTCTAAATGGAGATCTTGAAGATAATATCTATATGGCTCACCTCGTTTTGAAGATCAACACCATCCCGACTATGTTTGTAAATGCAAGTCTCTTTATGGCCTTCGCCAAGCTCCTCGCCGTACAATAAGCCACACTGCCTATATGATCTTGGTTTCAAGAGATCGATTCGATTTCTCTCTTTCACAAACACGAGAATGGCAAGTCGCTCTTCTTTGATCTATGTTGATGACATTTTGGTTACGGTGATAGTCAAACCGATGTACTCAAGATCATTGCTTTACTCAACAAGGAATTTGCTCTAACTTCGCCTAGAGAAGTTCAATATTTCGGGCATTGAGGTTGCCAAGAATAATTCCACCTACTCTCTCTGACGACTAAGTACTGAACGAGCTACTCGTAAAACCAGTATGAGCAATCACTCTTGTTTCACGCCAATGACACCGCCACCAATTTATCTAAAGAAGGAGGGCGCCTTTCTGATCCTTCACTCATCGTAGTACCATTGGGCGCGAATACCTCACACATACTAGACCCGACATTGCCTTTGCGGTCAACAAACCGAGTCAATTTTACATCATCCAACCACCTCTCACCGGTCCGCTCGCAAAAGAGTTCAGGTATTTAAGGGTTCGCCTCTGCACTTTCGACCATCTTCTTCACAAAATTGGTAGGCTTTATCGATGCCGACTATGCTAGTCAGATCGATGATAGCTCAACCGGGGCCATTGCAGTATTATGGAGATAGCCTAATTACTGAGCTCAAAGAAACAAAGCAGGTGGTTTAGAAGAAGACGAGTCCGAATATAGATCACTTGCTAATGCTACCACGGAGGTGATCGCTTGACTTGTGTCAAGATTGGGATTTTCGTTGCTTCTCCTCATAAAACTGTGTGATAACTCAAAGGTCGCCTTTATCCTCCAATCCCGCCTTCCATGCAAAGAACAACACATTGAGTGGACGTCCACTTTATTCGAGAGAAAGTTCAAGATAAAACTATTGAAATCGGTCATGTTCCATGAAGATCGTTGTCGATTTGTTCACTAAACCCCTCAACAACCTCGGTTTGCTATCTTCAAGCAAGCTACCGCATCCACAAGCATGGTCTTCGCTAGTCAGTAAATTTTGGTGTATATTGAAGTATTCGTTATTTGAGTTGTTAAATTGTTAGTTAGTTTGTTAAGTCATCCTGTTAGTTAGTTAGTGTTAAAGTCAAGATAGTTAATTAGTTAGAGATAGCTAATTAGTTAGACTTACTGGTTTCAGATTCAGTATAAATACATGCATGCATGTATTTTCATCTTTAACTTAGCATATCAAAATTCCAGCTTTTATATTTCTCTCTCTCCTCATTTCTATCTTCTTCTTCATCTCCTTGTTCTCAATATATTTCAACATGCTATATCAATGGTTGAGATTTAATTTACTAAAAGCACAGCTTTTGTGTTTGTGTGTACAAGGATTATTGCAAAGACTAGAACCTTCTTGTGCTATGTCAATGAATGATGTGCTAAACTAATATATTTAGCATATGTGCTACGAATGGATGAAATATGTGCTAAACAAACATGTGCAATATAATTACCACCGTATACACAAATATGAAAGATGTGCATTATTCCTATTTTCGTACGTTAGGAGTTTTCTCACCATAACAACCCCTATATATATATATATATATATATATATAAAGAACTTTGTGCTATCCGTAGAAGTACCACGTAAGCAATGGAATGTTCGATTTAATCTATAAAAGATATCTCCGTTTCCATTCTCATCACATCAAGGCAAAATCTAAAAGCCACTTAACAAATATTTCTTCTTAATTCCTTCTACTATCATTTCATACATAAACATTTAATCATGGTTGCCATCACCTATGATATTGAGATCCCTTCCTCTATCCCGGCTGCAAAGATGTTTAAGTGTCGTTCGTGACCTCTCCGACGCTCGGCTGAACGGAGATCTTGGAAGGAGATGGTGGCGCTTGGCACCGTCAAGATTATCCATTTTAGGGAGGGAGTCAGATAAGAGTGCCAAGCACCTGCCGAGCGCATCGACAAGGAGAAGCTTGACACACACCTACAGCATAATTGAGGGTGATGCTCGGGAGTTCTTGAATCCATCACTTATCATATCAAGATTGTCCCAGCCTGAAGATGGAGGAAGCATCTAAGAACAGAAGCATTTACAACACCAAAGGCGCGAGATTAATGAGGAGAAGATAAAGGAGGGAAAGAGAAGGCCATGCTGTTCAAGGCCATTGAGGCTCCCCATGCCAATCCCTGATGCATAAAGGCTACAATTATACGCCCATATCTATGTTTGGAAACTATGTTTCTTTGTGTGATTTCTTGTTTTATCAACTTGAATTTTCCAATAACATGTGTTTCATTTTTATTCTTATCATCAAAGGGTTGCTGTCAATGAACTTAATTTTATTGAAGCTTGTTAAACATAAGGAAGATAAGCGTAAATATTAATCAACTTATCATCTAATAGCAAAGCCCTTGTACGAGAGTGATGAAATTACTGCATCTGGTTCTATACCATCATCAATTCTCGAAACAAAAGAAACGAGCAAAATGTATGACTTTTACAGTGCTGAAATTTATTCTGAGCGTAGATGAGAAATGTCTCTTACCTCACCAGCCGCCATTACGATGAGGAGAGTACCTAATTTAACTGTAATCCTCTGCGGGTCAGAGCTACTGCCAAAGCCCTCATCTTCTTCAACAAGATTTTGATTCAGATAAATTTTATGCAGATTGAAAGAGATGTGATTAGCTTCATGAGGTCGATCTCGTGTTTGATGTCAAGATTAATAGAGATCGATAGTCCAACTACAAACGGGTTTTTAGCGATTTGTTTACTACATTATAGTAGAAGTTCCTTTTATTTTTCCAATATTTCATGTGTTTTAACTATACCAAATGTCATTCAATAAAAGAGCTCTTCGTTTTTGAATTCTAATAGTGCCTTTTTATCCAAAAAATAACAACCCCTCAGAGATGATCCATAAATTTAAGTTTTTCAGCTCCCGGAAACTCAATGGTACATCTCACTTTCATTACAAGTTAGGATATCAAAGAATTTTGTATGATCTATATCGCGTCTTAATATGTCCACGTTCTTCCTCGAACTATTGCTCATTCGGTCTTTCTTCAATACAAGTCACTGAACCTTAAGATCCTGATCCGCTTCCATCTCCGATACGTGATCTAGCTTTTCGCTTCTGTCCTACTCGTCACAACCAAAAAGCAGTTTCGTTGAGTCCACCCATCTCACAATTTGTATATTACTTGTGAATGGTGAAACTTATAAAATGCCTTGTTTTATTAGTTCATATCATATTTTAAAGTCATGAAATTACAATTTGTCCAAAATTCGATATTTTATGATAATCAAGCTTTATTTTAATATCTTTTCCTTATCTTCTAGTACCACATTGTTATAGATATATCAAAATTATTTCCAATTCCTGTGAGTGCATGCGCACTAATATACTCTCAAATAATAACGCTTTAATATTTAACATCACTTTGCATAATAGTTATATAATATGAATAGAGAAGTTACCAACTGTCCCAAAAAGGCGGCCATTTATAATTTCAGATATTGCATGAAGAACAAAAGATGGTTGATTAGAATTTCTCACAGTTCTAAATACATCCCAAATACATGATTTTGGAATCATAAACGTATCCCATTAAATTGTTTTCCTTTCAAATAATTTAAATTATCAAACTTAGATTTTCTGCACAAGTATTATACATATCAAGCAAACGGATAACAATAAATTGTATCAAATTTTGATAACGTAATTATAACATAACTATATAGTTGATGTGAAATATTATTAAATCAGAATTTTCTGGAAGATGAAACAAACTAAACCTCACGTATAATACATGATATATCGAATGCAAAGTTATACATTTTCAAATGATCACGTAATGAGAAATACAATCCATAACTATGGGTATATTTAAACTCTACGTCATCATCTTTTATCGATGCTAAACATGGAGAATAGTTGTAGTTGGAAAATTGATTTTTAGCTTTGTTTCTGGTGACTGCACTCAGCTGGTAAGTCGTATATACATCTACATCGATCTCCTTTTATTATGTTTTGTTCCTATCAAGATTGAGTAATATATGTTAACGAGCATGATTAATAAAAGCATATGCTTGGTGTATTTCTAGCGCAAAGTATAGACGTTTCTTTAAGAAATATCAAATGATTTCAATAGTGACATATTTTCATTGACCAATAAATTGATTATGTTTCAAATCTAAAACGAATCTATTTTAGTGCCAAAAGTCACGTTGGCAAAATACTATTTGAAGAAAGGCAATTTCATGTCGAATTTTCACGTAGATTTTCAATTGACAATTAATGTAATTTTTAATACCAAAAGTAAACATATATATCCTAAATTTGAAAATGAAATCAATTTATATGATATTAGTATGTCACTATAAAAATATGACATGTTTCAATTTCAGCTAGAAAATGATACCTACCTTGTACAGTTCTAGACGACTATATTGGACTTTCAACTAGAAAATAAATAAACTAAAATTTCAAGATTGACTAATAGAACCGCTATACATGTGTGACATTTGGAAATTGAGTTTCAGGAACAATGGAATATGAACCATGTGGGTTATGGTCATGCAGCGTGGATGCAGACTGCTGGGACCCACGTTGTGGGCTTAAGTGTCTTAACTTCACTACCTCTACATCGGGTATCCTTCTGCAGCTGTGTGCAAATCCTCCACATATTAATTTAATAGATTTATTATATTAAATTTTTATGTTTTATATCTTATATCAAACATTTCTCATGGAAATTTTATATGTATAAGTGGCTGCTGATATAGCTGTGTCCATGTGTGCTACTAAGTCACGATTTCAAATTAATTAATTCATGTTAGCATGTTTAGCTTAGCTCAATAACGAAGAAGAAAACAAAATGGAATTAATCAAGCTTTTAAATTGGTATAGTCAAATACGTATAGAAATGTTTACAATTTGGTTTAACTCATAAAATCGGATTTATGCGATTCAATTTTGTTCGAGTCTGAAAAATACGATTTGATTTATATTTTAACAAATTATGTTTTACAGTTTAGATCTAGTTTTTAAGAATATAAGATTATGTTTTACATTGTAAGTATAAAATATGTCTAAAGAAAAATGAAAGTTTTTATAAAGGATCTGAAAACATTAAAAGTTAAAGTTTTCATGACCTGTGTAAGGTTACAAAAGAGGGGGGATACAATTGGCCTGGCCTCACTATTTTGCATCGATTTTACATGGAATTAGGATTTTACAATTTGGGCCTTGGGCTAGACCTTTGAGAGAAAGATTGGTTACTAATCCAAATGTAAAAGAAAATTTATCAATTCATGTACTGAATAATTCAAAGATATAATCTAAAGTTTTAAGAAAAATATGTATTTTAATCCTATTTAAGTTTTAATTATTTTCTATCAAAGTTCATTGGTTAGTTACATATTAAATTTAATAAATAACTTTTAAAGAAGCAAATTCAATATCATATCTACACATCTAACTCATATCAACGGTCCAACTACGGAATTTAATTAATGATTTCATATTTTATTTTATTAAATAATTCGAATAAGTAAATTTGCTATTAAAGATATATTTTCTCGTATTTCTCAATAATCTCGCTACTTATCAAAAAAAGTGGATTTATAATTTGCTCAATATAATGTTGCACAAACTAAATGTTCTATAACACATATTTAATAAATATGTGGCACACATCACACAATACACTTTATTATTGCACTACCTACACTTTTGTAGCACATATATATATATATATATATATATATATATATATATATAATACAAACATCGCAAATATTTAATAAAATGAGGTACATATTACATATCACGGAACATAATTTATTGTTGTACGAGAAATACTATGAATGTATTCTACAGTGCAACAAAAATATAATATATCTAAAATAAAAGTTACAAAATAGATCGCAACAAATCCTAGAATCAAGGAAACAACCATTTTTAACATAAAACAAAATTACTAATATAACCTTTAAATAAATCATGTGAAATTGAAATATAACATATATAGTAATGCATCAGTAGCACAACGTAAATGAATATTGTCTATTGATTATTAAAATCAATGACTTATATTTATTATTATTTCTTACAAATAATTTCACAATATATAATGAGGTTCAAATAAGAACAATTTTAACGTGATAACTAAGAACCATGAAAATTTGTTATGAACAAAATGAATTGCTATGAAAGTTAATAATTTGAAAAGCATCAATCCAAAATTCAAAATTTTCACCCAGGGTTCGAATCTCGAGAGGTGAAAATTTATATTTTGGATCAAGTAACTGCAGAATTCATCAACTTTCACGAAATCATCATTTTTTGTTTTCACATTCTCACGATAAAATGATTCACGTTAACCTCTCATATATATATATATATATATATATATATATATATATGATCAAATGGAACCACATCTTTTTGCGAATCTGCGAACCATGATAAGACGTTGAAGATGATGACAAAATGGTATAAAGGTATATCTAAAACTTTCTAAAATTATTTTGTTGTGCAATAATTTTAGTTTTTTATGCACAACTTTATACCGCTTTAGTGCATTATCTTCAACGCTTATATGGTTCTCGTTCTCAAATGAGTTCTCATTAGATCTAACCCATATATATATATATATATATATATATATATGGGTCCGATGAGAACTCATGTTTTGAGAACTTCACTACTATGCACACACATAAAAGTTGATTAACAAATCTATAAAGTTGCAATGAAAATATTCTAAAATTGTTGCACAACAAAACAATTTTAGAAAGTTTTCGTTATACACAACTTATATCCTTTTGTGCATCATCTATCTTATATGTCTTACGCATCGTCGCAGAGCATGCAAAAGATGACGATCCTCGGTAGTATGTAGTATCTACTCTAGAATACACATTTGAATATTTGACCGCACCACGTTCGATATGTGTAAACCCCTTCTATTTTTTTTTTATTTCTCAAGGTAAAATAGGGAAGAAAATAAATTAACCTTCTTCTACTTGTCTACTCCTATCTTCTTCTTCTTAGTTTTTATTTTCAACGGCGATAGCGGAAGACTACGACGACAGAGACGGCAATGACGACGGCACCGTGGACAAAGTAAGGATACACACGAACAACAAGAAACAACAAATTTTGGAAAAAAAGAAGATGACAAAATTTGATAACAAATTGATGGATTTAAGAAAATAAATAGAAGATGAATTGATGAAGATTGAGAAATCGAGAGAGATGGTAATGACGGTGGTTTATGGCATCACAATAATTGGGGAAAAGAGACAACAAAATTGACGGATAAAGAGAGATGAGATTTGTTGTTTAAAACATCCTCATACATATAACAAAACATATTCATGATATAACAAAATATAAAACTACATGTTGCACGAACCCAAACATGCATATTATAAAACACGTTCTTGCATATAACAAAACATAAACATGCATGTTGTCCACATAATACTTTCATGCATATAATTCAAAAAGAACGTCATGACGAATATTTACTCTTGCAATCTCTATTTCAGTCCTAGCACTTGTTCGTTACTTTTCCAAATAGATGAATCGATTTCCTGTTCATTTCGCCATCCTAACTAGTGAATCATTAAGATTCGTTTATTTAATAAAATCTTTGCATTCTGTGTACCTTCGTTTCCACCACTTCGTTTTACATATTCATTCATATAATAAAACATAAAAATTCATATCACAACGAACTATAAGGGACAACGAGCTCGTCGCACGCTGCTCAACGGACATGCATGTTTGTATTCAACTACATGTATTTTATGTTCATTTATATGCATGTTTCTAACTATATGCATGGTTTGTTTTCTCAATCACATAACAAATCAAATTACTAATTTACTCTTACTATAGCTTAAATCAATAAAATAAGCAAATTTTAAAAAATCTTCACCATATGATCTATGAGATGAGAATGGATGAGATTGAGTACTACATACTACCTTAGGCTCGGGTACTAGGATCTCTTATATATATAGTTGAATTATAATAAAACATATTTTTTAAAACCTAAAACCAATGCATTTACGTATAAAGTTAATGCATTTTATGTATAAAACTAATGCACCCTTGAGTTCTAAAAGATAACACTATTCATCAATATTTATAGTGCAATAACATTATAAATAAATGCATTAACTTTATACTTAAAATGCATTGATTTTTAGGTTTTACAAAAATAGGTTTTATTTGAACTCAACTATATTTATATATATATATATATATATATATATATATATATATATATATATATATATATATATATATAGGGAGGATTAACGAGAACTATTTTTATCGTGAGAACCAAAAATGACACGGTGAAAGTTGATGAATCCACGAGAAAATTACTAAATTCAAGAAAATAGAATTTTCCTCATGGGATTCGAACCAGGTGAAAATTTCAATTTTGAATTCATTAACTTTCTCAACGGATTCATCAACTTTCATAACTAATTCATTTGGTTCTTAGTTTTAGGATAAAATGGTTCTCATTTGAACCAAACTATATATATATATATATATGGATTGGTTATAGAGGACCTCTTAAACAAGAACTAAGAATCAATAAACACCGTTAGATTGAATAAGATCGATAACTCATAATTATTTAATGATAAAATAGTCAAACCCTAAATTTTGGCTACTTGGATCTTTCACATTCTATTATTTGTTGTTCGTAAGTCATGTTAATGTTCATGTAATACTAGTTCTGTGCACGCTATCATTCCAATTCATTGTTATGTTCATGTAAATTCACGATGGTGCATGTAATCGTAATATGCGTATATGATATATACATCGAAAATAAATATATAAATCCTTTGTTTATATAGTTAAACCATTAAAATCTAAGGATAATAAATGATTTATAATTAATCTTGATAGTTAAATTAAAAAATGGATAGGAGCATATTAGTTCTTATTTCTAAAAATGTTAGAGTGCTTATTTAATCAACTCTCTATATATACTGCCAATTAGTCGATGCTCCTCCGCGCTTCGTGCATGGCAGCTTCTTCACCACTGTTTCCATAGAATTAATCGAATATAGTCTAGGTCTCGCATCTAATTAAGAGGATTAATTTATGTAAATTCAATTTAGGCCTTAAGATATTTTATTTAAAAGATCTTGAAAGTATTTGATGGCAGCATACGATAATCTTGAACTTGTTTAATTTTCTTCTAGTTTTGGGCTTTTCTAATTTGAATGGGCTGAGATGTCTTGATATTGTTGAGCCCAAATTTTATATCTTCTCTACAGGATTTTAAATTTGATGGGAACGGGCCAAGTAAAATTGGAGTAAGAGTAGGATTCGTAGTAGGGTAAAAAGATCGAACAAATACACCAGGTGACGTTAACGGCCACCCAACCGATCCAAACCGCTCAAAACCTATTATTTAAAGCAATTACGGTCCGTCCTGCCCATACCGCTTTAGACCGGAACCGCTTAGATCCATAGTTTGATGGTCCTGTTCGTCCGATCCGTTCTTGTTCCAATCGTAACCAATACTTATTTATTAGTTCGATCCGTAAAACCCGTCTATTGACGCCTAAGTTTAAATATGCTAGTCAATGAGCTAGTTTTATCCATATCGATCCAAAATCACCATAACACATTAAATTAAAGAACGATTTTGCCTATTTCCTGTTCTTGTCCGTTCGGTTCGTCCAGCATCCCGAGATCCGGACCTTTAAGAACCATAGTTGATGGTCATGGTCCATCCGGATCCAATGTCTAATGGGTCGGATCCGAACCGTAACCATTACTTATTTACTAGTTTTATTCTAAAACCACCCATGACATCCCTAAATACACCGAGATATATGTATCCGATCTAATTAAATCATAACTGAATGAATCTGCACATATCCTAATTAAATCATAATGGTAATTAATGATTAATAAATTCTAATTGGAGTCAATGGAGTTTAATTAATTAGTGCTGATTCACCTTAGATTTAGATTTACGTGAATGTATGAGCGCGAAATGTTTGAGCCTCGAGGTTAGATGTGTCTTGGGTGGGAGTGAATTTTCTGAGGATTTGGAGGAACACATCCTGCTGTTAAAACTCTTTGAGAAAATAGTCCCAAATGCGAATAAAAATGAAAACGATGATAAAACTTCCGTGCATTTGTGTAATTGTGTTACACTATTAATTTCACCATTTTTGGCATTTTCCTCAACCATCCTACTGTCTCCTGTTTGAGTTTGAGTTTGAATTTTGGCAGCACCATTCTCAAAACTCCCAAAACTAGAAGCATCGAGTCCAAGCCTCATAAGGGATGGAGCTTTCTGATACTTGCGTTTTCAACGCGCAGCCTGTTGCGTGAAGAAGGACTAATATCTGTAAGTCGAGGAAATGCAGTCGTTGAAGCAATGCCCCAAGTTATTGTCGTTGTCAAGGAGATTGTAAAAGTGAATTATTTGATAAATCACACCAACAATCGCCTCTCTTAGAGTGTTGGCTGCTTATAAGCTCTTTAAAAAGCTTATGTTCTGTTGCAAACTGTTTGGTAAAATAAGCCCCAAACAATTTTATGTGAAAATAGCCCAACAGCTTATAGCCCCTAAAAATAAGTTGTTCAAATCCAACTTATTTTTCATAAGTTTATAAGCAACCATGAATTTACCAAAAGAACATTATTATAGTTCTTTATTTCCTACATATACACCTACCAACTTCATTTCGTCAATTTTATCTCTTTAACTAACGATTCTTTCTCTAACTTATAAGATCAATTATCCAAACACTTTAACAACTTATAAGTTCTTGAAACATTACCTCTTATAAGCTCTTAGAGTTTATAAGCTCTTTAAAATAAGCTTAGCCAAACACCCCTTAGGCGCATCTACATGTTGTATAATCTATTATGTAGCTCTCAGAAGAATAGATAGCAGAGTTATTAAGCAATTGAATCTGCCCTATTATAACATTTCTCTACCTTTCACTTATTTCTAACTAAATGAACAATCATGCTAAAACAAACATCAGAACGGCGCAACATGATAATCTGAACACCAAGGATACTGGCAACATAAATTTTACCAATATAATTTTTAAACATATCACGATAAAGGAATAACATCACTACAGCTAGGAACTTATGTGTGATGTACGTCTACTAAATGCATTCTTGAATTGTCATAAACATGTAACAACCTTGAAGAACCAAAGTTATAACTGATTCTTGCTCACATTTTGATATATACCACCAGTCAGTTGCTGCTACTCTGTGCTTTGACGATGGCAGCTTCTTCATCATCTCTGTCCCATAGAAATTTAGCATATGCAGCCAGCACCTCACTGAAACCAAAAACAACACAACATATTCTTAACATATGTTGTAGTTATATATGAGGTTCTTGTCTGCTCTTGACTCACTTTCAAGTGAGGCGAATCCATGATCAACTAGGTCATAGGTACAAGGTTGTTAACCAGAATTTACAGTTGAAGCTAAAGTTGCAATAAACAGACAAATATGTATTGATTTTACCAATCCATTGGAGATGCTTCAACCGCCCGTTGGAAAAAGGGCTCAGCTCTATCTTTGTTGTGATGAAGCTGCCACATTAAATCGGCATACAGAGAAAGCATCTGTCCATCATGGGGTTCCTCTAGATTCCTCGCAAATAGTATTCTTTGGCTCCTCAAGATCTCCCTTTATCTGTCATTAGAGCAATAAATCAAACCACTTCCTCATGCATTGCTTGCAAGAATACGAAAGCTATCTTGCTCATATTCGTATCATAATGAACACATGAAATATGAAAGAAATATCATTTCACAGCAAATGATTCAAACAGCAACCATGAATTATGTACGAGAAACTCGATCAGATATAATACACTGCTACACCTAAACTTTTGAAGACTCAGAGAAAAGCTCTAGAGGGAGATCCATTTTACCTGATGCAAGAAAAGAGCATAATCTCTCAGAAAACTAACGTTATGAGGATTTTCCTCAACCATCTTCCGGTAGTATTCTTCAACAGTAGCAATTTCATCCGAGCTCGACTCTACATTGCCAAAAGTATTGTCGAAACTCCCAAAGCCAGAACCATCGAGTCCAATTCCGTGGCAAGATGTAAAGTAGGCTAGAAGGCCTCATTTCTTCTATATAATCTCCTCCAAATGAATCCACCGCAAAGGATTCTCATCAACCTGCCATTCTGATCAAAACATCATGAGTTCAAACTCTCAAAATTCTCTGAACCTCAACCAAAACAAACTACAACAACCTGAGTGTCATGCTTTAGCCCTTCCATTTCATCTACATCCCACAAAAACTTGCATATGCAGCATGGACATAACTGCAAAGATGAAACCGAACAATCAATTGTTAGACAACTAACCATTCTGTATGCCTGTTTGAATTATTCATCATCTTAGTTGCAATATCAAATTTCTGTCAGAAATTCTATGATCACAACAATATGAGACAGCAAAAGAAATGAAAACTTACCCATTGGCAGAGCAGCAACTGCCTTTTCAAAATAACGTGGCTGTAGCTTGGTCTCCATGTAGCTTCCATACCAACTTGGCGTATCGACACTGCATCTCAACATCTTTAGGATATGCCTCCGTAGCTCGAAAATGGTATTCCTCAGCACCATAAAGATCTCCAGTAGACTATCATTAAATTTTATTCAACATTTCAGAATTCGGATTAAAGTTTCATCATTTCAGCATAATCTATGAGCAAAATATGATAGAGCTCTGCAACATAATGCTGTACAAAGTTTAAGGCGGACCTGAGGCGTTTTGTCTCGGCGATGCGGCAGCCTCCAGGCGATCCGGAGTAGCCCCGAATAAAGACAAAATATTCATAAAAATATAAAATAAATATTAAATAAAAGATGGCTTGAGGGTTTGGGGTTTTGAGGCGCGGGACAAGTGGCCTCCGACGGGCGGGGATCGGCTGAGCTGGGTAGAAGAAGAGGCCAATGGAATGCGTCGTCTATTTCTTTTCTTTTAAATATTTTGTTTTATGAAATATATAGTATTAGGGTTTAATATTTCTAGGCCAAAATTGGGCCAGAAACCCTAAATATATTAATATGGCTTGGACGTAAAACCTGCAGGCGACTGTTTGAGTCAAGCCGCCAGGCGGCGCTCGTTCGATTTTAACAACAGTGAATCAGCAAAACAACATTTTGTACCAGGTATTTTCCTCTTCATGACTGTTGATTTTTTACAAAAAAAATTAATATTATTTTATTTGATGTCTAAACATGATGAACCAATGAAGATGTTCGTGAATAACTATACCATAGTTAAATACATTATATAAACACAAATGTTTCTAATGTTTCTAAATTATATTTTTATGACTAATCCATGACTTCAGTATTGAAGGGTTTTTCATCAGCAGACAAACTTGGGCCCTCCTCAAAATTCCATAGGACTACTCAATATATACACCAACAAATAAAAGAAAAGGAAGTGTGGAAAATCAACCTCCAAATATTCAGCATGACTTCTCCACTTGTTATGAGACCCCTCATTGCCACCTTCCTTTCCTCCTCCTCAAACACTCTCATCCCATTTTCCTAAAACTGAACTCAGCCTCCACGTTTTCCCCAATTGTAGCAGTTCTCTCTATCTTCTCTCACCGCCTCCACGTTTCGACATGTTCGCCGAACTAGTCATCGTGTATATGCAGAAGGATGGCTCCATTCGCAGCAGCATCGATTCTTCATGGCTTGCTGCACGGCTTCACTCATACTTTCTAGAATCGAAATTGATCGAGAAAGTGGTGGACAAATGCGAGGCGGTGAAATTGACGAATTGTTTATATGCAACAGTTGAGTATTGAAAGCTGTCAAGTATAAAAATTGATGGAAGTTGGCATGTGACTAAGATAAGATCTAATTAAGAGCGGTCAATGCGACTGCAGCCTTTTTCCGGAAATCAATCCATCTCATTTGTGGCACTTTATTTTATAATAATTCCAAAACATTGGAAATTTTAACGACCATAGTTATTCCATCAATTTTTAAAGGTCTGGTCTAAGTTCTCTACATCGCACGTGAAAATATTAATTGGCATGCAAGTGGTAAGAAGGGGAATTCATTCGATACATTTTTTTTGTTCTGTTTTATTTTTATCGTATCCTTCAGCTTCTGTATATAATGGAGATATATAATGTATTCACGACAATGTTTTTGTAATTAACACTGTAAGTCAAGTAGCGTAAAATGACCTAATATGAATACTTCTGTATTCGTGTTGGCTTTAGATAAATCCAATTATACACCTAAAGAAAATGATGATCAAATTATTATTATTAGTGTTTTCTATATACCTGGCCATATCTTGTCTCGAGTCCTATTAAGCATCTTTTGAGGCACCATAGAGTGAATTTGCCTATATGCCCTCTTCCCCAAATTCACTGAAGAAGCTTAGAAGTTAGATCCGTGCATTAATTTATTTACTTTTTTTTTCATTAGGACTAATCCCGCCTTCAGATCTGATTCATTATATGATCAAGGACTCCTCAAATAGCCAAATATGACATTTTTAATAGTTTCTGAATCTTGTCATTCTCAATTTCTCCATTCTTTATTATAATCTCGCGATCTAAACTGATTAGATATCAACTATTATCAGTAGGGTGATCCCATCCTAATGCACATTAAGCTCTGCTGGTCATCTAGCGCCCAATAATAAAAACTTACAAATTTCAATATTGATGAAGTTAGATCAGAATATTTAGTAGCATTTATGGACCTATAGACTACTTTTAATTGTCTTGATGTACCCAATTATATAAATGAGATAGGTAGATTCATGTTTTAAACGACCACACACGTAAATCTACCTTGTGTTAACAAGTTTATGTAAAACTAAGTTTATTGATATAGTTTTGATGTGAAGAAACAAGAACCCTTTGATGAGAAGAACACAATGAAATACATATATTATTCGGAAATTCAAAGTAGAAAAACAAGAAATCACACAAAACAACAATTTTCAAACAAGGCTGTCTAATTGGAGCTTTTAGGCGTCTGGATTTGCTATGAGGTGCCTCAATAGCCTTGAACATAACAAAGGGCCTTCTCTTTCCTTCTTTGATCTTGTCTTCAGTAATCTCAGCATCTCCCTTTGTGTTATAAATGCTTCTATTCTTGCAGATGCTTCCTCCATCTTCAGTTGGGACAATCTTGACATGATAAGTAATGGATTCAATAACTCCACCAATAACATCACCCTCAATTATGCTATAGGTGTGGGTCAAGTTCTCCTTGTCTATAGCATCCACACGGTGCTTGACGCTTTATACTGACTCCTTCGCCAAAATGGATAAGCTTGACGGTGCCAACGCCACCATCCCTTCCAAGATCTCGACGTTCTTGATGGCCTGAGGCATGATCTTAGGGATGAGGGTGTCGGCGTCGAGCACCACGGCCTTAAAAATCTTTGCAGCCGAGATGGAGGAAGGGATCTCGATATCATAAGTGATGGCACCCATGGTTAGTTGAAGTAAAATGAGAGAGGAGGAGAAAGGAAGATTAATTTGTGTAATGGCTGTATATGTGGCTTGGTGAGATGGGAAAATGAGGAAGCTCTCCTCCTTATTTATAGCTTAGAATCGAATGTTCTCCTACTTAATTCTGTAGCCTAAAATAGTTGAAAAGAGAAAGTCAACTATTTTTGGTTCAGAGTGTGAATCAAGTGTGGCGTTCTTATATTGACTAGTCTTCGCATGCTAGCTATAGAGTTTCACATATATATCGTTAGCTTCTTTTTTACTACCACCGACTCTATTTATTGTCTTCACGTCACAATATTATTATTGTTTGGTACGGATTCCGATAGATTAGTGGGGTGTTTGGCTAAGCTTATTTTAAAGAGCTTATAAGACGTAATGTTTCAAGAACTTATAAGTTGTTAAAGTGTTTGGATAATTGATCTTATAAATTTTAGAAAGAATCGTGAGTTAGAGAGATAAAATTGATGTTAAATGTTTCGGTGTATATGTAGGAAATAACTAACTATAATAGGTTATTTTAGTGAATTAAGCTGATCATTATAATTTATAAAAAAATAAGTTGGGTTTGAACAACTTATTTTTAGTGAAATTATGTTTGTCGTGAATTATTTTCACAAATTTATAGGTTGTTTATGATCTTATTTTGTCAACACATCTGTGACAGTTTATAAGTTAAATGAATTATAAAATGTTTTAAATTATAAGCTCAACCAAACACCCTCTAAATTAATCATATATACAACTTGGCTACATGTGCTAGGAACTTTCTCAATTTACATTGTAGTGTCAAAGTCGTGGTGTGGTCACTTAGCCTATTAAATAACAATATTACCTAGTAAGTGTTAAGGGCATGACTTAACATCATGAGTCCATTCCTTCATACAATAATAGTCAACCTCATCTAGAATTTCATCTACTTTTCTTTAAATAGCCTATCCACTTGTTTTATTTTTTTTTTTTTCTTATTTTGAGGCCCATCCACTTGTTTATTTATTATCATTGTTTTCAACCAATCCTTTTCATATTTGATCTCAACTCATATTAAGTATCTTTCACTTTGAATCATATATTCCTGTATATATTAGGACCGCGGCGTTTCTATACAAGTACCATGTGGCAGAATACACAAGCCCCCACGTGCCACGATATCAATATATATATATATATATATATATATGGAGGTTAACGCAGTAACCATTTTTATCATGGGTAACGTGTAACCAAAACCGATGAATTCACGGTGAAAGTTGATGAACCATTGAAAATTATCGAATCCAAAAATAGAATTTTCGCCTCATGGATTCAACCAGGGTGAAAAGTCTCAATTTTGAATTCATTAACTTTCAACGGATTCATTAACTTTCATAACGAATTCATTTGGTTCTTAGTTTTAGGATAAGAATGGTTCTTATTTGAACCAAACTCTATATATATATATATATCAACCCTAGTGCTTTGGTTTAATTTAACAATTATTAATTAAAATTCATTTATCCGATTAGAACTTATATTATGTTGTAACATTCAATTTTCAATATTTTAGTTGATTATCAATTATTAGGGTTAATATTTTTAAGCTTCAGTGTTGTGTAATAAATGTTAATTTAGATTCATTATTTAATAATAATTTTAATTGTGATGGTAAATATTATTAAAATAATGAAATTACTAATGGGATAGAGAATCTGAACCGAACATCTTTTGGGGCACCATAGATTGAATTTACCTCTGTGCCTCCTCCTCAGATCGAGTGAAATACTTGGATCCGTGCCTTTCTAAAAAAGGATCTGATTCGTACGATTAACGACTCCTCAAATGTGACCTTTTTCAAGTTTCTGAATATTGACATTCTCTATTTTTATGATCTCCCGATCTGAACTGATTTTACCCTAAGTATCCACGATTAATATCACTAGGGGCCTTTAAGCTTTGTTGGTCATCTAGCCCGGCCCAATAACAAGACCTTACCTTTCAATCTTGATGATGTTAGACCAGAATTATATATGTTTAGGAGGATTTATATGTGGACATATAGACTACTTTTACAACGTGTTTTGACATGATATATCCGATCGATTAGATAAACGAGACATGTTTGCTGATCGATAGACATTTTCCCAACTTATATCTGCATTTCATTTTATAATATATCGTATACATAGCTGGCCTTACAATACAACATTCTTTCCATTTCATTTTGATTCATCATATTAATTTTCCATATATCTAGATTTTCATTATGTTTCAGTAACAGCTAAGAGGTGCAATGGGAACAAGTAGAAATAAAATTAATTAGTTCATTGACATCGTTTTGATATAGAGAAACAAGAACCCTTTGATGAGAAGAATACAAGGAATTGAAATTACTTGTTATTGGAAAATGTAAAGTCGAAAAAAGAAAAAGAAAAATCACACAAACAATAATTTTCAAACATGCATGGCCGTGTACAATTCGAGGTTTTTTATGCATCAGGATTGGCATGGAGGTAAGCCTCAATGGCCTTGAACATAGCCATGGCCTCTCTTTCCTTCCTTTATCTTCTCCTCACTAATCTCAACATCACCCATTGTGTTGTAAATGCTTCGTTCTTGCAGATGCTTCCTCCATCTTCAGTTGGGACGATCTTGATATGATAAGTGATTGATTCAAGAACTCCCGCAAGAGCATCACCCTCTATAATGCTGTAGGTGTGGGTCAAGTTTTGAGTGTCGACAAGATCGACACGGTGCTTGACGCCTTATATTGACTCCGCTCCAAAATAGATAACTTTGATGGTGCCAACGCCACCATCTCCTTCCAAGATCTCGACGCTCTTGATAGCATGAGGCATGATCTTGGGAATAAGGGTGTCGGCGTCGAGCACCATGGCCTTGAACATCTTTGCAGCCGGAACTGAAGAAGGGATCTCAATATCGTAAGTGATGGCACCCATTGCTATGATTTTTGAGCTTGAAATTATATCAAAACTTGGAAAACAATGGAGGAGTTGGTTTGTGTTTGTTTAAAGAGTGATGGGAAATGAAGGAACTAGAGCTGCTATTTATAGTGTAAAGAGGAAGGTTCTTTACCATGACCTTTTCATGAGCTGCTGTACCACATTTTTAGCGTAACCTAATTAATTAATCAATCGATTTTTTTAGAAAGGGGATACTAATGAACATTATTTAACACCTCTTTGTGGACTCGACTTTTACAGTGTGAAATGATATTTTGTCTTCCCTCGTGTCGGTTTGGATTTTTTTTTATCATAAAATGGTATGCTTTGATCAATTTTTTTATTTATATCATCTTTATATGTTATTTGTTTTATATTATCAATAGACATATAATAGTACATATCAATTGGGTTTTTTTTATCTAAAATATTTAGCTTTTATTTTCTTTTCTTTGAGAAGTGTATATCAGTTAGTTAAATTTATTTAATGAATGATCAAATTTTTGCACCATTAAACCAAGCTCGTTGCATGCGGTTTTATTTAATGCAATTTTATTGTCATGTATACGCCTTCTATAGGTTTTGCACCCAATACACACCTACATTGAATAATGGCATATTGAATGCTTAACCAATATATCATTGTTTCATAAATAAATAAATTTATGAATAAGACGAATAGATGAAGTTATATTAGTATAAAGGATTGCTATATGCCTAATACATGACATTGACAACCATATTTTATAGTCCAACTTTGTAAGAATTACATTATTAGATAATACTAGTGGAAAAGTGGATAAAGTACATAGCAGCGATGTCTCTTTTAAATAGTTGGTATCTACAAAATGAGAATATCCTCGGATGACTGTACCAAATGATAAACTTTACTAGGTGCATGATTGTTGTAATAATATTGTGCTAAAGTGTCCGTAAACATATAATAGAATGTGAAAGAATTTATGAACAAAATGATGAAGTGTCAGCAGGAACTACACGACATAGTCTTTCTTTTAATTCAAACTTATTTTATTGAATATAAAACGAATAGCAAGAGATGGAGTCACAAGTCAAAAGGAGACGGAATATAAGACAATATATAAAATATAAAACGTGTAGACTAGTCAAAATAGGAATGCTCAATTCTTTCACACTGTAAGTCTTTATATATATATATATATATATATATATATATATATATATAGAAATGGTTCGTGAGAGAAAGAGACATTTGGTAGGAAACGGAGAATTAATCAGGACTTTCGATTTCGCTATATCAAGTATTCTGTTATTTGAGTTGTTAAATTGTTAGTTAGTTTGTTAAGTCATCCTGTTAGTTAGTTAGCTGTTAAAGTCAAGATAGTTAATTAGTTAGAGATAGCTAATTAGTTAGACTTTACGGTTTCTGTATCTTGTGTATAAATACATGCATGCATGTATTTTCATCTTTAACTTAGCATATCAAAATTCCAGCTTTTATATTTCTCTCTCTCTCATTTATATCTTCTTCTTCTATCTCCTTGTTCTCAATATATTTCAACATGGTATCATTCGCCAATCAAGATCCATCTGCCATGGATAATTCTTCCGCCGCTTCTCTCGCACATTTCCCACGATTCTCAAACTCGATCGATCAAACTATGCCTTTTGGCGTGCTCAAGCAATCTACGCAATTAGAGCGCATGGCCTCTTTGATTTCATCTCAACCAGGCAGATTCACCGCCTTCTCCTCTCCTTCCTACACCTTCCAATGGTGTTCCTTTGACAAATCCAGCGCATGTCATATGGAGTCGCCGCGATCAGTTTCTTCTCAGCTGGCTTCTCTCGTCTGTCACTGAATCCATGCTAGGTCATGTGGTTCGTTCAAAGACTTTCGTGAATTTTGACCGCTTTGAGAGGCTATTCATGTCTCAATCCAAGGCAAGGATTGTGCAATTGCGCCTCCTACTCCAAAACACGAAGAAAGGAACTCTATCGGTTGAAGAATTCTTCCTCAAAATGCGAGGTTTGTCGATCGACTTCTAGCTGGTCAAGTCATCAATGATGATGAACTTGTGATGTATATTTTTCCGGTTTTGGTCCGTTATGAGGCATTAGTTCTTAACATCATGAATCGAACTCGATGCGCAAAACTTGCAGGAAATCCAAGACGCTTTTCAGCTTACGAGTCTTTATTGCAGGCTTCAACAAAGAAAATCCCCAAATTTTGAGATGCAAGCGCACGTTGCTTATCGAGGTCGAGCAAAGTGTTGTTGCCAACCACGCCGCCACACCAGAAATCGTGGTGGTTCTAATCGGTTCAAGTCTGCTTCCAAGAGTATTATCTCGTCAACTCGTGGAAGAACGGCATGTAGCTATCGTTGTTTTAAACGCTTGATATCCACTTCACGAGAACAATTCCCTCAAGACTATCAACAAAAGTCACCCCGCCGCCAATATTGCTTCAGAGCCATCTCCGTAAACTCGATGGTTTATGGATAGTGGTGCAACAACTCATATCACAAACGACATGCGAATTTGGCCATCAACAATAACTACTCGCAATCGATACTCTCATGGTTGAAATGGTAATACTCATCCATATCTTCCATTGGTTCAAACTTTATTGCCATATCTCCTAATCATTCTTTGCTTCTAAATAACATTCTTTATGTGCCTCAAATCACCAAAATCTGCTTAGCATTTCTCGGTTTACAAAGATAACCATGTCTCCATAGAATTTACATCCACTTCTTGTTTTGTGAAGGACTCCAAGACTCACAAGATTCTGTTAAAGGGAGCTCTCACTAATGGTCTCTACCAGCTTGATCTGTCTTCCATATGTTCCAAGAATTCCATCATTCAACCTGTATCACATTTTTCCTCATATAGTTCTTGTAATTCAGATCCTATTTCAGTTTCTGCTCCTAAGAATACAGTAGCTATTGAAAGATTTGCTGGTATTTGTACTACTTTAGATACTCTTCATAGATCCCTTGGGCATCCAGCACCAAATGTATTAGCTAAAGTTTGTAATCTCCTTCACATTCCCTTTAAATCAAATGAGTTACATTTTTGTGAAGCTTGCAAACTGGGAAAAATGCACCAAACAGCTCATGTCTCTCAACCCATTAAAACTTCTTCGGCCTTTGAACTCGTGCATTCAGACCTCTCGGGTCCTGCCCAATCTACTTCTAATGATGGATACAAATACTACATTATCTTTGTTGATGATTTCACTAGGTATACCCGGATTTATCCCTCACTATAAAATCATAAACACTACCACCCAATTTCTCACCATGATACAATGTCGGTTTTCTTGTTCCATCAAGGCTTTCAATCCGATTGGGGGTAGTTTAGACCTCATCGTGATACCTACAAAACAAGGGATTCATTTCCGCATCCATGTCCCTACATTCACTGCAAAATGGCAAAGTAGAAAGAAAACATCAATACATAGTTGATGTTGGGCTAACTCTACTTGCTCGTCTTCCTCCCATTTTCTTATTGGTGGATGCTTTCCATCTGCCTACCTCATTAATCGGTTGCCAACTCTATCTCTTCATCATATTTCACCATTTCAAGCCCTCCTTCATATTCCTCCAAACTACAAATGGCTTGGTTTTGATGCGCATGTTTTCCATATCTAAGGCCATATAATCAACACAAACTCCAGCTTAGATCAACAAAATGTGTCTTTCTTGGTTATAGTGAAGCTCACAAAGGTACAAGTGTCTTAGCTCCACTAATCACATATATATAGTTGACATCGTCCACTTTAATGAACAAGAATTTCCTTATAGTTCCTTGTTTCCTCGCCTGAACCCAAGCCATCTCGGTCTTCAAATTTTCAGCCCTACCTTTACTACTGCTTCAAAGACAAGATCCTCCTCAACCATCATCCTCCTTATCACCTCTCTCATCATCATCATCATCACCATCCCTACCTCTTCCAAAGATCAGCATCATCTCAATCATCATCACCACTACCTCTATTGTTACGGGTTTTCGTCACGTAGAAATTTTCCTCAGAATGGCGCCCGATTGTCACCCACAATCGACCAGCCCTTTCCCCTCACCGAACTCTCGTGTTTCCCACACTCTCCCAAGTTCGAGGTTCCCGAGTTATGTTTACGTACAAGCAAGCTTTACTACGCAGCGGATAGATAACGTAAAGCACACACACATTTACGGGCTAACTCACGCCCAACCTTAGTATTATTCAACACTTAATACAAAGGAATGCCTTGGCTTGCACACATAAACCGCGTGCAGCTCATAGGCTCTAATCCGCTATATGTGGTGGACAAGGCCCCACCACTAGCTCAAACCGTCCATAACCGCCTATATCCGCCGATTATGCGCTTGGCTCCAACTGGCTAAACCGCCAAGTAGTGGGCGGTTTCGATAAAACCGCCGCAACCGCATCGCATGACAGCAGCCCGCTGTGGGTCGATCCTCGCCCAACGCTGTAGCACCGCCAGATCGACGCCCACGCCGCCGTAATCCGCGTCCCACGCCGCCCGCATTTCGCGGCCCCACATCGCCGTGGAGTAACTGTCGCACCGCGACAATACCGCGCTGCCCGTGCGCCAACATGCTCGGCCTCACCGCGACGCCCAACGTCGGCCTCGTCCGATCCGTGCCAATCCCGCTGCGCTTCATTTCACGTGCCCTGCACGCCCTCGTCCAATGCCAACACTCGTGGCCAAGTCCCCGTGTCTCGTGGTCGCCCGCCGACACCGGCGTGGTGCCATTCCTCGCCCCAGCAGCGCTACCGAACCATGCCGACGGTCCCGCGATGTCTCGCCCAATGCCAACTCCCATCGGCAAAGTCCCCTGTCTCGTGTCGCCCGCCCGACACCCGCGTGGTGCCATTTCGCCCCAGCGCCGCTCGAGCCATGCCGCACGGTCCCGGCATGTCTCGGCGATGGCCTTTCAAGGGTGTAACATCTATCCACATCTATCTCCTCGACACGACTGCGACGCCTCACCATCACCACAACTATCTCCACCTCCAAAGACTGTTAATGCTCACACCATGATTACCGATCCAAACATGGTATCTTTAAGCCAAGAGTTATATTGTAGAGCCCGCTTCTCATGTCTTATGTGCGGATCCGGATTTTCATTATTCAAAACCATGAAGCATATATCGCTCGTAAAAGCGATGCGGTGTCTCACCTTTGCCAAAACTTCCGAATTCGTGGAAGAAGCTTTGTCTAAACCAGTTGGTGTTCACCATGGAGAAGGAAATTGCTTTAAATATTAGGGCACTGATTCTCATTCCTCCTTCCTTTGTACAAAGTTCTCAAGAACAAATGGGTTTTCGTGTTAAAACTCTATCAAATGGAGAACTTGATGTCGAAAGCCGTTAGTAGCTCGTGGATTGAGCGAAACTTGGGGTGGATTTTCTTGAAATCTTTAGTCCATTGTAAAGGCTTCTACTATCCGGTTGGTGTTTGCTTTGGTCGCTTCTGAAATTGGAAAATTCAAAGAACTTGATGTTAATAATGCCTTCTTAAATGGAGATCTTGAAGATAATATCTATATGGCTCGACCTCAAGGTTTTGAAGATCAACACCATCCCGACTATGTTTGTAAATTGCGAAGTCTCTTTATGGCCTTCGCCAAGCTCCTCGTGCTCGGTACAATAAGCTTCGCCACCGCCTATATGATCTTGGTTTCAAGAGATCGATTCGATTTCTCTCTTTCACAAACACGAGAATGGCAGTCAGTTTCTTCTTTTGATCTATGTTGATGACATTTTGGTTATCGGTGATAGTCAAACCGATGTACTCGGTATCATTGCTCTACTCAACAAGGAATTTGCTCTAACTCGCTCAGAGAAGTTCAATATTTTCGGGCATTGAGGTTGCCAAGAATAATTCCACCTACTCTTCGACGAGACTAAGTACTTGAACGAGCTACTTAAAACGAGTATGAGCAATTGTCACTCTTGTTCACGCCAATGACACCGCCACCAATTTATCTAAAGAAGGAGGGCGCCTTTCTGATCCTTCACTCTATCGTAGTACCATTGGGCGCTGCAATACTCACACATACTAGACCGACATTGCTTTGCGGTCAACAAACCGAGTCAATTTTACATCATCCAACCACTCTCACACGGTCTCGCCCGCAAAAGAGTTCTGCGGTATCTTAAGGGTTCGCGCCTCGCTTTGCACTTTCATCTTCTTCTACAAAATTGGTAGGCTTTGTCGATGCCGACTATGCTAGTTGCATCGATGATAGACGTCAACCGGGGCCATTGCGTGTATTATGGAGATAGCCTAATTACTGGAGCTCAAAGAAAAAGCGGTGGTTTCTAGAAGCGACACCAGTGCGAATATAGATCACTTGCTAATGCTACCACGGAGGTGATCCGCTTGACTCCTTGTGTCAAGATTGGGATTTTCGTTGCTTCTCCTCATAAAATCTGGTGTGATAACTCCGGTCGTCGCCTTATCCTCCAATCCCGCCTTCCATGCAAGAACCAAGCACATTGAGGTGGACGCCCACTTTATTCGAGAGAAAGTTCAAGATAAAACTATTGAAATCGGTCATGTTCCGGTGAAGATCAGTTGCTGATTTGTTCACTAAACCCCATTTGAACCTCGGTTTTGCTATCTTCAAGCAAGCTACTCGCAAAACAACGCATGGTCTTCGCTAGCTGTAAATTTCTTTGGTGTATATTGAAGTATTCATTATTTGAGTTGTTAAATTGTTAGTTAGTTTGTTAAGTCATCCTGTTAGTTAGTTAGTTGTTAAAGTCAAGATAGTTAATTAGTTAGAGATAGCTAATTAGTTAGACTTTACGGTTTCTCAGATTCAGTATAAATACATGCATGCATGTATTTTCATCTTTAACTTAGCATATCAAAATTCCGCTTTTATATTTCTCTCTCTCCTCATTTCTATCTTCTTCTATCTCCTTGTTCTCAATATATTTCAACATGCTATATCAATGGTTGAGATTTAATTTGGTGTGCTACGGCTTTGTGTTTTGTGTGCTACAAGGATTATTGTGCAGCACTAGAACTCTTCTTGTGCTATGCTGCAATGAATGATGTGCTAAACTAATATATTTAGCATATGTGCTACGAATGGATGAAATATGTGCTAAACAAACATGTGCAATATAGTAATTCTGACTGTGCTACACAAATATGAAAGATGTGCTACTATTCCTATTTTCGTACGTTAAGGAGTTTTCTCACCATAACCAACCCCTATATATATATATATATATATATATATAAAGAACTTTGTGCTATCCGTAGACAGCCACGTAAGCAATGGAATGTTCGATTTAATCTATAAATAGATATCTCCGTTTCCATTTCTCATCACATCAAGGCAAAATCTAAAAGCCACTTAACAAATATTTCCTTCTTTAATTCCTTTTCTACTATCATTTCATACATAAACATTTAATCATGGTTGCCATCACCTATGATATTGAGATCCCTTCCTCTATCCCGGCTGCAAAGATGTTTAAGGCTGTCGTGCTCGACGCCGACACCCTCATCCCCAAGATCATGCCTCAGGCCATCAAGAACGTCGAGATCTTGGAAGGAGATGGTGGCGTTGGCACCGTCAAGATTATCCATTTTGGCGATGGGAGTCAGTATAAGAGCGCCAAGCACCGCGTCGAGGTCATCGACAAGGAGAGCTTGACACACACCTACAGCATAATTGAGGGTGATGCTCTTGCAGGAGTTCTTGAATCCATCACTTATCATATCAAGATAAAATTTTATGCAGATTGAAAGAGATGTGATTAGCTTCATTAGGTCGATCTCGTGTTTGATGTCAAGATTAATAGAGATCGTGCATAGTCCAACTACAAACAGGTTTTTAGCGATTTGTTTACTACATTATAGTAGAAGTTCCTTTTATTTTTCCA
Source organism: Salvia rosmarinus (assembly GCA_036937905.1). Taxonomy (NCBI): domain Eukaryota; kingdom Viridiplantae; phylum Streptophyta; class Magnoliopsida; order Lamiales; family Lamiaceae; genus Salvia; species Salvia rosmarinus. The sequence continues at coordinate 80,431,221 of CM072814.1, read as the reverse complement.
ATATTTCATGTGTTTTAACTATACCAAATCGTCGATCTCCAAAAAAAAATGTTAAATATTGGGACGTTTTCATATGTTCTTCGTTTTTGCAATTTTCTAATAGTTGCCATTTTTTTTATCCAAATAAAAGATCCGGCTTCCAGATTGATGGCTGATCCCACAGACTAACACTAGTCTTTTTAGTGTGTTTTGTCCTCACTCACACACTCCCTGAAAAAACTTCTCAGGTAATCACCCATCTCACAATTTATCATTATTGTGAGATGGGTGAAACTTATAAAATGCCTTTGTTTTTATTGTTCATATCATATTTTTAAAGTCATGCGCAAAATTACAATTTGTCCAAAATTCGTATATTTTATGATAATCAAGCTTTATTTTAATATCTTTCCTTATTCTTCTACTACCACATTGTTAATATGATATATCAAAATTATTTCCAATTCCGTGTGTGAGTGCATGCGCCTAATATACTCTCAAATAATAACGCTTTTTAAATATTTCTTAACATCACTTGTGCATAATAGTTATGAAATATGAATAATAAAGTGTCACCAACTCCGTACCCAAAAAAAAGGCGTGCCAGTTATAATTTCATGTATATTGCATGAAGAAAACAAAAGATGGTTGATTAGAATTTCTCAACAGTTTCTAAAACACCCCAAATACATGATTTTGGAATCATAAACGTATCCCATTACAAATTGTTTTTTTTCTAAATAATTTAAATTATCAAACTTAGATTTTCTGCACAAGTATTATACATATCAGCAAACGGAAAACAATAAATTGTATCAAATTTTGATAACGTAATTATAATCAATTAACTAGTATGTCAGTATGAGCATGTGAAATATTATTAAAATCAGAAATTTTCTGAAGATGAAACAAACTAAACCTCACGTATAATACATGATATATCGAATGCAAGTTATACATTTTCAAATGATCACGTAATGAGAAATACAATCCATAACTATGGGTATATTTAAACTCTACGCATCACTTTGTATCGATGCTAAACATGGCGAATAGTTGTGTTGGAAAATTGATTTTTTTAGCTTTGTTTCTGGTGACTGCATCAGCTGGTAAGTCGTATATACATCTACGTCGATCTCCTTTTTATTATGTTTTGTTCCTATCGAGATTGAGTAATATATGTTAACGAGCATGATTAATAAAAGCATATGCTTGGTGTATTTCTAGCGCAAAGTATAGACGTTTCTTTAAGAAATATCAAATGATTTCAGTAGTGACATATTTTCATTGACCAATAAATTGATTATGTTTTCAAATCTAAAACGAATCTATTTTAGTGCCAAAAGTCATGTTGGCAAAATACTATTTGAAGAAAGGCAATTTCAAGTCGAATTTTCACATAGATTTTCAATTGACAATGTAATTTTTAATACCAAAAAGTGAACATATCCTAAATTTTAAAATAAAATCAATTTATATGATATTAGTATTTCACTATAAAAAATATGACATGTTTCAATTTCAGCTAGAAAAATGATACCTACCTTGTACAGTTCTAGACGACTATGGGGGTGTTTGGGTAGCTTATTTTAGAGAGAACATATGTTCCAAGAGCTTATAAGATGTTTCAAGAGTTTTTATAAGAGGTAATGTCTCAAGTACTTATAAGTTATTAAAGTGTGTGGATAATTGATCTTATAAGATAGAGAAAAAATCGTGAGTTGGAGAGAGAAAATCATAATTAGAGAGATAAAATTGACGAGATGTGAAGTTGATAATGTATGTATAGAAATAACGAACTATAATAAGGTTATTTTGGTAAATTCATGGTTGCTTATAAGTTTATAAAAAAATAAGTTAGGGTTGACCAACTTATTTTCACAGCTTATAAGCTCATAAACAACTTATAAACTGTTTTAAAGAGCTTATAAACTTAGCAAAACACCCTCTATATTGGAACTTTCAACTAGAAAGTAAATAAACTAAAATTTCAAGATTGATTAATAGAACCGCTATACATGTGTGATATTTGGAAATTGAGATTCAGGAACAATGGAATATGAACCATGTGGGTTATGGTCATGCAGCGTGGATGCAGACTGCTGGGACCCACGTTGTGGGCTTAAGTGTCTTAACTTCACTACCTCTACATCGGGGATCCTTCTGCAGCTGTGTGCAAATCCTCCACATATTAATTTAATAGATTTATTATATTAAATTTTTTATGTTTTATATCTTATATCAAACATTTCTCATGGAATTTTTATATGTATAAGTGGCTGCTGATATAGCTGTGTCCATGTGTGCTACTAAGTCACGATTTCAAATTAATTAATTCATGTTAGCATGTTTAGCTCAATAACGAAGAAGAAAACAAAAATGGAATTAATCAAGCTTTTAAATTGGTATAGTCAAATACGTATAGAAATGTTTACAATTTGGTTTAACTCATAAAATCGGATTTATGCGATTCAATTTTGTTCCGAGTCTGAAAAATACGATTTGATTTATATTTTTAACAAATTATGTTTTACAGTTTAGATCTAGTTTTTTTAAGAATATAAGATTATGTTTTACATTGTAAGTATAAAATATGTCTAAAGAGAAAATGAAAGTTTTATAAAGGATCGGAAAACATTAAAAAAGTTTTGGTGACTGATGACGTATTACAAAAGAGCGGGGGATACAATTGGGCCTGGCCTCACTATTTTGCATCGATTTTACATGGAATTAGGATTTTACAATTTGGGCCTTGGGCTAGACCTTTGAGAGAAAGATTGGTTACTAATCCAAATGTAAAAGAAAAATTTATCAATTCATGTACTGAATAATTCAAAGATATAATCTAAAGTTTTAAGAAAAATATGTATTTTAATCCTATTTAAGTTTTAATTATTTTCTATCAAAGTTCATTGGTTAGTTACATATTAAATTTAATAAATAATTTTTTAAAGAAGCAATTTCAATATCATATCTACACATTTAACTCATATCAACGGTCCAAACTACGGGAATTTAATTAATGATTTCATATTTTATTTTATTAAATAATTCGAATAAGGGTAAATTTGCTATTAAAAGATATATTTTCTCGTATTTCTCAATAATCTCGCTACTTATCAAAAAAGTAAGGATTTTATAATTTGCTCAATATAATGTTGCACAAACTAAATGTTCTATAACACACATTTAATAAATATGTGGCACACATCACACAATACACTTTATTATTGCACTACCTAGAATTTTGTAGCACATATATATATATATAATACAAACACTACAAATATTTAATAAAATGAGGTACATATTACATATCACGGAACATAATTTATTGTTGTACGAGAAATACTATAATGTATTCTACTCGTGCAACAAAAAATATAATATATCTAAAATAAAAAGTTACAAAATAGACTGCAACAAATCCCTAGAATCAAGGAAACAACCATTTTTAACATAAAACAAAATTACTAATATAACCTTTAAATAAATCATGTGAAATTGAAATATAACATATATAGTAATGCACTGTAGCACAACGTAAATGAATATTGTCTATTGATTATTAAAATCAATGACTTATATTTATTATTATTTCTTACAAATAATTTCACAATATATAATGAGGTTCAAATAAGAACAATTTTTAACGTGATAACTAAGAATCATGAAAATTTGTTATGAACAAAATGAATTATTATGAAAGTTAATGAATCTGCTAGAAAGATCGAATCCAAAATTCAAAATTTTCACCTGTGGTTCGAATCTCATGAGAGGTGAAAATTTTATATTTTGGATCAAGTAACTTTCCCGTAGAATTCATCAACTTTCACACGAAATTCATCATTTTTGGTTTTCACATTCTCACGATAAAATGATTCACACGTTAACCCTCTCATATATATATATATATATATATATAGGGAGTGGATCATGAGAATCACATCTTTGCGATCTCATGAACCATGATAAGACGTTGAAGATGATGCACAAAATGGTATAAAGTTGCGAAAACTTTCTAAAATTATTTTGTTGTGCAACAATTTAAGAAATGTTATGCACAACTTTATACCGCTTTGTGCATTATCTTCAACGCCTTATACATGGTTCTCAAGTTCTCAAAAAGATGAGTTCTCAACAAAATAATTTTAGAAAGTTTTCGTTATGCATAACTTTATACGCTTTGTGCATCATCTTCAACGCCTTATGCATGGTTCGCAGAGTTCTCAAAAGATGTGGTTCTCATTTGATCTCTATATATATATATATATATATATATATATATATATATATATATATATGGGTTGGGTCCGATGAGAACTCATGTTTTGAGAACTTGACTAATATGCACACACATAAAAGTTGATTAACAAATCTATAAAGTTGCATAATGAAAATATTCTAAAATTGTTGCACAAAAAACAATTTTAGAAAGTTTTAGTTATACACAACTTTATATCCTTTTGTGCATCATCTATCTTTACATGTCTTATGCATTGTTCGCAGAGTTCATAAAAAGATGTACCGATCCTCGGGTAGTATGTAGTATCTACTCTAGAATACACATTTTAAATATTTGACCACACCACGTCGATATGTGGCAACCCTTTTCTATTTTTTTTATTTTCTCAAGGGTAAAATAGGAAGAAAATAAATTAACCTTCTTCTACTTCTTGTCTACTCCTATCTTCTTCTTCTTCGAGTTTTTATTTTACAACGGCGATAGCGGAAGACTACGACGACAGAGACGGCAATGACGACGACACCGGTGGACAACAGCAGTGATACACACGAACAACAAGAAATAACAAATTTTGAAAGAAAAAGAAAGAAGATGAAAAAATTTGATACCAAAATTGATGGATTTTAAGAAAATAAATAGAAGATGAATTCGATTGAAGATTGAGAAATCGAGAGAGATGGTGGTAATGACGGTGGTTTATGGCAAATTCGTCAATAATTGGGGAAAGAGACAACAAAATTGACGGATAAAGAGAGATGAGAGATTTGTTGTTTAAAAACATCCTCATACATATAACAAAACATATTCATGCATATAACAAAATATAAAACTACATGTTGGCACGAAACCCAAACATGCATATGACAAAACACGTTCTTGCATATAACAAAACATAAACATGCATGTTGTCCACATAATACTTTCATGCATATAATTCAAAAAAAGAACGTTTTCGCGGACGAATATTTACTCTTGCAATCTCTATTTCAATCCTAGCACTTGTTCGTTACTTTTCCAAATAGATGAATCGATTTCCGGTTCATTTCGCCATCCTAACTAGTGAATCATTAAGATTCGTTTATTTAATAAAATCTTTTGCATTCACAGGTTCCTTCGTTTCCACCACTTCGTTTTACATATTCATTCATATAATAAAACATAAAAATTCATATTGCCCAACCAACTATAAGGGACAAACGAGCTCGCGTCGCACGCGCTTCCAACGGACATGCATGTTTGTATTCAACTATATGTATTTTTGCGTTCATTTATATGCATAAGTCAGTTCAACTATATGCATGATTTGTTTTTCTCAATCACATAACAAATCAAATTACTAATTTACTCTTACTATAGCGAAATCAGCGAAAATAAGCTTAAAATTTTCAAAAAAAATCTTCACCATGTGATCTATGAGATGAGAATGGATGAGATTGAGTACTACATACTACCTTAGGCTCGGGTACTATAGGATCTCTGCTATATATATAGTTGAATTATAATAAAAACATATTTTTTCGTAAAAACCTAAAAACCAATGCATTTACGTATAAAGTTAATGCATTTTATGTATAAAAACTAATGCACCCTTGAGTTCGGGTAAAAGATAACACTATTCATCAATATTTCATAGTGCAATAACATTATAAATAAATTGCATTAACTTTATACTTAAAATGCATTGATTTTTAGGTTTTTACAAAAAAATAGGTTTTTATTTGAACTCAACTATATATATATATATAGGGAGGGTTATATAGAGAACTATTTTTATCGTGAGCACGTGAGAACCAAAAAATGATGAATTCACAGTGAAAGTTGATGAATCCGCTGAGAAAATTACTAAATTCAAGAAAATAGAATTTTCGCCCCTCATGGGATTCGAACCAGGGTGAAAATTTCTGAATTTTTGAATTCATTAACTTTCTCAACGGATTCATCAACTTTCATAACGAATTCATTTGGTTCTTAGTTTTTAGGATAAAAATGGTTCTCATTTGAACCAAACTATATATATATATATATATGGGTTGGTTATAGAGGGACCTCTTAAACAAGAACTAAGAATCAATAAACACCGTTAGATTGAATAAGATCAGACAACTCATAATTATTTAATGATAAAAATAATCAAATCCCTAAATTTTGGCTACTTGGATCTTTCACATTCTATTATTTGTTGTTCGTGTAAGTCATGTTAATGTTCATGTAATACTAGTTCTTGTGCATGCTATCACATTCCAATTCATTGTTATGTTCATGTAAATTCATGATGGTGTGCATGTAATCGTAGTGATTGTACATATAGATATAGTTACCGAAAATAAATATATAAATCCTTTGTTTATATAGTTAAACCATTAAAATCTAAGGATAATAAATGATTTATAATTAATCTTGACAGTTAAATTATAAAAAAATGGATGGAGCATATTAGTTCTTATTTCTAAAAATGTTAGAGTGCTTATTTAATCAACTCTCTATATATACTGCCAATTAGTCGATGCTCCTCCGCGCTTCGTGCATGGCAGCTTCTTCACCCACTGTTTCCATAGAATTAATCGAATATAGTCTAGGTCTCGCATCTAATTAAGAGGATTAATTTATGTAAATTCAATTTAGGGCCTTAAGATATTTTATTTAAAAGATCTTGAAAGTATTTGATGTGGCCCAAAGCATACGATAATCTTGAACTTGTTTAATTTTCTTCTAGTTTTGGGCTTTTCTAATTTGAATGGTCTGAGATGTCTTGATATTGTTGAGCCCAAATTTTATATCTTCTCTACAGGATTTTAAATTTGATGGGAACGGGCCAAGTAAAATTGGAGAAAGAGTAGGATTCGTAGTAGGGTTATATTTAAAAGATCGAACAAATACACCTAGGGATGTCAATGGATGGGTTTTACCCGAACCGATCCGAAACCGTTCAAAACCTATTAAATTTTAAAGCAGCGGTTCTGGTTCCGATTCCGATTCCAGACCCGCTTTAGACCCGGACCGTTTAGATCCATAGTTTGATGGTCTGGTTCGGTCCGGATCTGGTTCTGGTTCCAGAATCAGAACCAATACTTATTTATTAGTTCTGATCCGAGTAAAACCCGTCTATTGACTAGCCTAAGTTTAAATAGGCTTGTCAATGAGCTAGTTTTATCCATATCGATCCAAAATCAGTCATAACATATTAAATTATAAAGTAACGATTTCGGTTCTATTTCTGGTTCTTGTCCGGTTCGGTTCTGGTTCTAGATCCTCTGAGATCCGGACCTTTTAAGAACCATAGTTGATGGTCATGGTCCGATCCGGATCCAATGTCTAATGGGTCGGATCCAGAACCAGAACCATTACTTATTTACTAGTTTTGGTCCGGGTAAAAACCACTCATTGACATCCCTAAATACACCTCGAGATATATGTATCCGATCTAATTAAATCATAATTGAATGAATCTGCACATATCCTAATTAAATCATAATGGTAATTAATGATTAATAAATTCTAATTGGAGTCAATGGAGTTTAATTAATTAGTGCTGATTCACCTTAGATTTAGATTTACGTGAATGTATGAGCGCGAAATGTTTGAGCCTCGAGGTTAGATGTGTCTTGGGTGGGAGTGAATTTTCTGAGGATTTGGAGGAACACATCCCTGCTGTTAAAACTCTTGAGAGAAAATATTCCCAAATGCGAATAAAAAAATGAAAAACGATGATAAAACTTCCGTGCGTTTGTGTTACACTATTAATTTCACCATTTTTTTGGATTTTCCTCAACCATCCTACTGTCTCCTGTTTGAGTTTGAGTTTGAATTTTGGCAGCACCATTCTCAAAACTCCCAAAACTAGAAGCATCGAGTCCAAGCCTCATAAGGGATGGAGCTTTCTGATACTTGCGTTTTCAACGCGCAGCCTGTTGCGTGAAGAAGGACTAATATCTGTAAGTCGAGGAAATGCAGTCGTTGAAGCAATGCCCCAAGTTATTGTCGTTGTCAAGGAGATTGTAAAAGTGAATTGTTTGATAAATCACACCAACAATCGCCTGCTGAGCTTATAAGCTCTTTAAAACAGCTTATAAGCTGTTGCAAACTGTTTGGTAAAATAAGCTCCTAAACAGCTTATAAGCTGTGAAAATAAGCTCCAACAGCTTATAAGCTTCCATAAAAATAAGTTGCTCAAACCCAACTTATTTTTTTCATAAGCTTATAAACAACCATGAATTTACCAAAATAACATTATTATAGTTCGTTATTTCCTACATATACACCATCAACTTTATTTCTCGTCAATTTTATTTATTTAACTAACGATTCTTTCTCTAACTTATAAGATCAATTATCCAAACACTTTAACAACTTATAAGTTCTTGAAACATTACCTCTTATAAGCTCTTGAAACATCTTATAAGCTCTTAGAGTTTATAAGCTCTTTAAAATAAGCTTAGCCAAACACCCCCTTAGGCGCATCTACATGTTGTATAATCTACTCCCTCCGTCCCATTTAAAATGCGCATTACAAATGTCCCATTCCATTTTAGGAAATAATTAACCCTTCAAAAGTGTGGACCCTACCACTTTTAACACTTTAACTACTTTATACCTTTCTCTAAATAATGTAGTTTAAGTGGGACGGAGGAGTATTATGTAGCTCTCAGAAGAATAGATAGCAGAGTTATTAAGCAATTGAATCTGCCCTATTATAACATTTCTCTACCTTTCACTTATTTCTAACTAAATGAACAATCATGCTAAAACAAACATCAGAACGGCGCAACATGATAATCTGAACACCAAGGATACTGGCAACATAAATTTTACCAATATAATTTTTAAACATATCACAATAAAGGAATAACATCACTACAGCTAGGGAACTTATGTGTGATGTACGTCTACTAAATGCATTCTTGAATTGTCATAAACATGTAACAACCTTGAAGAACCAAAGTTATAACTGATTCTTGCTCACATTTTGATATATACCACCAGTCAGTTGCTGCTACTCTGTGCTTTGACGATGGCAGCTTCTTCATCATCTCTGTCCCATAGAAATTTAGCATATGCAGCCAGCACCTCACTGAAACCAAAAACAACACAACATATTCTTAACATATATTGTAGTTATATATGAGGTTCTTGTCTGCTCTTGACTCACTTTCAAGTGAGGCGAATCCATGATCAACAAGGTCATAGGTACAAGGTTGTTAACCAGAATTTACAGTTGAAGCTAAAGTTGCAATAAACAGACAAATATGTATTGATTTTACCAATCCATTGGAGATGCTTCAACCGCCCGTTGGAAAAAGGGCTCAGCTCTATCTTTGTTGTGATGAAGCTGCCACATTAAATCGGCATACAGAGAAAGCATCTGTCCATCATGGGGTTCCTCTAGTATTCCTCGCAAATAGTATTCTTCGGCTCCCTCAAGATCTCCCTTTATCTGTCATTAGAGCAATAAATCAAACCACTTCCTCATGCATTGCTTGCAAGAATACGAAAGCTATCTTGCTCATATTCGTATAATAATGAACACATGAAATATGAAAGAAATATCATTTCACAGCAAATGATTCAAACAGCAACCATGAATTATGTACGAGAAACTCGATCAGATATAATACACTGCTACACCTAAACTTTTGAAGACTCAGAGAAAAGCTCTAGAGGGAGATCCATTTTACCTCATGCAAGAAAAGAGCATAATCTCTCAGAAAACTAACGTTATGAGGATTTTCCTCAACCATCTTCCGGTAGTATTCTTCAACAGTAGCAATTTCATCCGAGCTCGACTCTACATTGCCAAAAGTATTGTCGAAACTCCCAAAGCCAGAACCATCGAGTCCAATTCCCGTGGCAAGATGTAAAGTAGGGCTAGAAGGCCTCATTTCTTCTATATAATCTCCTCCAAATGAATCCACCGCAAAAGGATTCTCATCAACCTGCCATTTCTGATAAAAACATCATGAGTTCGAACTCTCAAAAATTCTCTGAACCTCAACCAAAAACAAACTACAACAACCTGAGTGTCATGCTCTAGCCCTTCCATTTCATCTACATCCCACAAAAAACTTGCATATGCAGCATGGACATAACTGCAAAGATGAAACCGAACATTCAATTGTTAGACAACTAACCATTTTGTATAACTGTTTGAATTCATTCATCATCTTAGTTGCAATATCAAACTTCTATCAGAAATTCTATGATCACAACAATATGTGACAGCAAAAGAAATGAAAACCCACCCATTGGCAGGAGCAGCCGCAACTGCCTTTTCAAAATAACGTGTGGCTGTAACTTGGTCTCCATGTAGCTTCCATACCAACTTGGCGTATCGACACTGCATCTCAACATTTTTAGGATCTGCCTCCGTAGCTCGAAAATGGTATTCCTCAGGACCATAAAGATCTCCAGTAGACTATCATTAAATTTTATTCAACATTTCAGAATTCGGATTAAAGTTTCATCATTTCAGCATAATCTATGAGCAAAATATGATAGAGCTCTGCAACATAATGCTGTACAAAGTTTAAGGGCGGACCTGAGGCGTTTTGTCTCGGCGATGCGGCAGCCTCCAGGCGATCCGAGGAGTAGCCCCCGGAATAAAGACAAAAATATTCATAAAAAATATTAAATAAATATTAAATAAAAGATAGCAAGCCAGATATTAAATTTAAGGGTTTGGGGTTTTGAGGCGCGGGGACAAGTGGCCTCCGACGGGCGGGGGATCGGCTGAGCTGGGTAGAAGAAGAGGCCAATGGAATGCGTCGTCTATTTCTTTTCTTTTTAAATATTTTGTTTTATGAAATATATAGTATTAGGGTTTAATATTTATAGGCCAAAAATTGGGCCAGAAACCCTAAATATATTAATATGGCTTCGGACCGCCTCAAAACCTGCAGGCGACTGCTCTGAGTCAAGCCGCCTAGGCGGCGCTCGTTCGATTTTAACAACAGTGAATCAGCAAAACAACATTTTGTACCAGGTATTTTCCTCTTCATGACTGTTGATTTTTTTTAAAAAAATAAAATTAATATTATATTTATTTGATGAACCAATGAAGATGTTCGTGAATAACTATACCATAGTTAAATACATTATATAAACACAAATGTTTCTAATGTTTCTAAATTATATATTTTTATGAGTAATCCTTGACTTCAGTATTGAAGGCTTTTTCATCAGCAGACAAACTTGGGCCCTCCTCAAAATTCCTTAGGACTACTCTATATATACACCAACAAATAAAAAGAAAGGAAGTGTGGAAAATCAACCTCCAAATATTCAGCATGACTTCTCCACTTGTTATGAGACCCCTCATTGCCACCTTCCTCTTTCCTCCTCCTCCTCCTCAAACACTCTCATCCCATTTTCCCTAAAACTGAACTCAGCCTCCACGTTTTCCCCAATTGTAGCAGTTCTCTCTATCTTCTCTCTCACCGCCTCCACGTTTCGACATGTTCGCCGAACTAGTCATCGGTGTATATGCAGAAGGATGGCTCCATTCGCAGCAGCATCGATTCTTCATGGCTTGCTGCACGGCTTCACTCGTACTTCTCTAGAATCGAAATTGATCGAGAAAGTGGTGGACAAATGTGTGAGGCGGTGAAATTGACGAATTGTTTATATGCAACAGTTGAGTCTTGAAAGCTGTCAAGTATAAAAATTGATGGAAGTTGGCATGTGACTAAGATAAGATCTAATTAAGAGCGGTCAATGCGACTGCAGCTTTCTTTTTCCGGAAATCAATCCATCTCATTTGTGGCAATTTATTTTATAATAATTCCAAAAACGTTGGAAATTTTAACGACCATAGATATACCATCAATTTTTAAAGGACTGGTCTAAGTTCTCTACTTCGCACGTGAAAATATTAATTGGCATGCAAGTGGTTAAGAAGGGGGAATTCATTTGATACACTTTTTTTTGTTCTGTATTATTTTTATCGTATCCCTTCAGCTTATGTATATAATGGAGATATATATAATGCGTTTATAGAACATATATAATGTTAAATTAAATCATGATTGTTGCATGGGTACTAATACTAATTATTAATTAGTTTCGTCATTGCTTCACTTACTTGAGTAAAGCTGATTGGTAGTTCTAATGAAGAAAGAAGTTAAAGCGGAAAAAAGGCTTCAAAATGCTTTATTTTATTATCTTGTTTTGTATAACAACTAGATTCAATCGGGTTCGATTCCAAACCCGCTTTAGCTATTCGGTTGACACCGTTTAGAAAATTCAATAATTAACCCTAAACTCCGGTAACCCATCGGGCCGTAAAGCTTAAATATATATATATATATATGGTTCGGTTATAGTAAAACCGTCTTAGATAAGAACAAGAACCAATAACTACCGTTAGATTAAGTAAGATAGGACGACACATAATTAACTAAAATAGTCAAATTCCTAAATTTCGTTATTTGGATATTTCACATTCATTTTTCGTTGTTCATATAATTCATGTTGTTATTCATATAATCATAGTTCTTGTGCATGCTATTCATTCCAATTCATTGTTATGTTCATGTAATTCATGGTGTTATGCATATAATCGTAGTAATTATGCATACGAGAATAATTAAGACTCATATGTTGATTTTAGGGCTCCGTTATCATTAAATTATGAGGATAATGGACTATTTATAATTAATCTTGACCATTAGATTATAAAATGAATGGACCACATTAGTTCTTAGTTCTCCGTAAAAGTTAGAGTTCTCATTTGATCCACTCCTATATATATATATATATATATATATATATCAAATATTTTATATTAAGCGTTGGAGTAAAACAAATAATTGAAAATAAATATAATAATTGCATGAGTTTTTTTTATCTTAATACTAACTTTGAATAGCAAACAATAAAAATTAAAAATAGTGCTCATAATTAAATTCTTTTTTCTAATATTTCATTCCATGTAACTAAATGATCTCTAATAATATAATACAATTATGAATTAAAACTAATATCTAAAAAATTTAATAAGTTAATTCAATATAATACTATTTAAAATATATTACAATATCAAAAATGAAAATAATGGAATATTCATATTCATAATGTTAAAGATTTTTTGTACTTTTAACACTATGAATAGTTAAATTTCTTGTATAGTTGTAGGGGTTAATCGGGCCAAAAAGGCTTCGGGTTGACGTTTTTGGGTTATAAAATGCATCTAATTTTATTATCTTGTTGACATCCCTAATAACAACTAAGTTTTCCTAATGGGCCTAGAGAAACTAAATGGATTAATATGATACAGAGAATGCTCACTTACTAGTCTACACGGTAACATTTTGATCTAAAATTAACGATGTTGATTGATAAAAAAATGTATACATTACTTTGAATGAAAATCAGGCCAGATTATTTTTCTAACCGTTGAAAAAAATTGAACATTACTATTATATTTGCAACATATGCAAAGTGATGTTATTCTTATTGTTGAAATTAATTAGTGTATAATATGACATTTACATATAATTTCTACCAACCCTATTATTCTTGAATCTATATCTGTCCAATCTCACACTTACGATTTCAAACTCAATAACAAAAATATATAGGATTTTTACGTTTTCTATGACTGAACATATACTATAACACACGTGCGTGTAAGAATATATATATGTGCATGCACGAATACTAGCTAAAAGTGAGCCGTTCGATTCTATTAATATTTCAAAACACATACCAACAAGTCCCATAAAAATTTACGTTGAAATAGAAACGAATGCTCCCCAGTGAATACCATTCTACATCCACTCAATCAAGAATTACCAAAATTAGTAAAAATGAGAAAACCTAGTCCCCATTTCTCCCCTCCCCGCCCTCATTGCGTTCAAGTTCTAGCGAGGCCAATTCAATCTCCTCCGCCGCGCTTACTTCCTCCTCCTCTAAGCCCTGCAACCACCACTTCACAAACCCTTTTCTGGGCGACGGTGGGAACAGCGCCACCGCGTCCGTCCTGAAACACATCCTCATTTTTTTCGCCCACCGTTATATGTGATTCAAATAAAAGAAACTTCCTCCCAGAAAAGAGGGGGAAAGTGGTAAAAAAGAAAAAATGGCGCCGCCGTCGAAAACGCACCAGCTGCTGGAGATCAACATCATCTCCGCCCAGGATCTGGAGCTGGTTTCGAATTCGATGAAGACGTACGCGATGGCGTGGATGAACCCGCAGCGGAAGCTGACGTCGCGCGTGGACGACGAAGGGAAGAACAACCCCACGTGGAACGAGAAGTTTGTGTTCAGGGTGGAGGAGGAGTTTCTCCGGCAGGACACCTCCGCCGTCATGATCGAGATCTACTCCAACAATTGGTTCCGCGACGTGCTCGTCGGCACCGTGCGCTGCCTCGTCGGAAACCTCATTCCTGAGACCGGCCGATCGCACAACGGCCAGCCTTATATTGGCATGCGCTTTGTTGCTCTTCAGGTATACCCTTTTTTTCTTTTCTTTTTTTTCATGAAAACTTAGGTAAAAAATAAAATGTTTGATGAGTCAAGATCCGACTCATTAGATAATGCATAGCATATTTTTAGTTTTACCTATGTCTATCTGGAACAATCTGACAGGAGACTCGCATTTGTTTTTATTTGTGTAATTGTGGGTTTGTTTTAAATTGTGATTTTGGATGGTGAGATTGGAGAACGTGCAAGATGAGATGCACTGGCGAAAACATAAATAATTATTTACGGAGCTAAATTCGATTTTTGGTTTAAAAATAAAATAAATTTACAAAGTTAAAAAAAATGGGGTGCTTGAGCTAACCCGAGCTCCTACTCCGGATGGGATGTGTACTGTGGGAAGATTATTTGATTTTATTACAGACATGAGTTTTTTAATATATAAATATATAGGTAATATTAAAGAGATTATATAGTTATCAAATGAAAAATATTATTGGTATGTGACTCCATTTAATTATGCATAAATCATTTTAGAAATAATTTTCTTTTATATCTTCTATTGTTCCATCTCATATTTCATATTAATCTGATCAATGCCCAGATACGTAGGCCATCGGGGCGGCCACAAGGTATCTTGAACATCGGTGTGGCCTTACTCGATAGCTCAATGAGAAGCATGCCCTTATACACGCAACCCGCAATGTCGGCTGTCGGATACCATGACCTAATGGAGGATCCGGATGCGCTTCCAGAATATTCCGGTAACGGGCCGATGCTGCGCAGAATAAGAAGCGAACGTAGTGAGGCGACGGGGTTCGGTAATTTCTCGCCCAGCAGCTCAATGATCATAGTTAAGGGCAAGATTGAAGCTAAAGAGAGTTCGATTTTGAGCATCACGGAATGCATGGTTCCAGTTGAAAGTATAAAGAAGGTAGGGAAGGCGAGTTCAGTCATTTGTGGTGCAGAGCTCAGAGATGAACGACATAGACCAATAGCCAAGAAAGGTAACGCCTCTTTTCTTTTTTTTTTTCTTTTTGACATTTTTCTATACTTTAATATACTCACAACCAAAACCCTAGAAATCGAAAAAAAAATCAAAATTGGACCTAACTGAACATATATCAGTAAATATGGTTCGATTATTCGATTTTTATGTGTAGTAATCATATGTGCGAAATTATGAAGACATTCTGTACATGTGTTATGTATCGATAATACATGAATAAAGGATATAACACGTTTGTTGGTCCAGGATTTCATGTTCAGTTCACCAACCAAACAGAAAGATTTTAAGACAGATATTTAGAATGATTCCACTTCACGTTTAGATCCAAATTTCTAAAACTTCAAAAAAATGGAAAAAAGTTCATACACTAGGGCTTGATTTTTTGTTCATGAATACCAAATTACTTATTATTATAAAATATTTACATAAATTGATTTATTATGTTTTTAGGCAAGGCAAGTTCAGTAGTGAACGATTCGATGATGAGCGGCAAAGACGCCGGAGATATGAAGAAACCGGAATCTCCTTCAGCAAAACTCGTTGACGTAAAGCAACTAGCGAAAATCTACGACGCTAACGACGCCGCCGCCGATCAATGCAAGGATAAAATACCGGCGGCAACCACTGGAAAACCTCAAAAAACGAGCGGCGACCACAACAACGGAGCAGCCAAGGATTCCGTGCCGCAGCAGAAGTACGTGATCGGCGCCCCCGCGATGAAGAAGGGAAATCCGGCGTGGTCCGACTCCGAGGTGGGGCCCTCACCGTCGGAGGTGGCGGCGGTGATGGCGGAGAGGCGGTATCCGCTCGACGACAAGGAGAGCTCCGTTTTGGACGGATGGAGCATGGACGAGAGCGTCGAGGGGCTGAGATCCAAGCTGGAGAGGTGGCGGATGGAGCTGCCACCGTTGTACGATAACGGCGGCGGCGGCGACTTCTCCTCAAGTAGCTATAAGTCGTCTACCCGGTCTAAGACTAATAAGGATAAGGATGGGTTGTTTTCGTGCTTTGGGAATATATTTGGTTATGAGTGCCAATGCACCTGCGGCAAGCCTCCCGGCGGCCAGAAGAGGCGGTTGACATCGCCGGCGACTTCGCCGGACAATTCGTCCATCTTTTGAGAGTTGGTTATATGTTTTAGAGGGAACGATGATCGTTAATTCTAGTGTTCAATTGCAAATAATGGTGGTGTTTTTTTATGTTATTTTGTTTTTTTTGGTGTTGATGATTTGGAGTTTTGAAACTCGAATCAAAGATTGAAGTGCATAACAGTGAATGATTGGGAGATTTTTGGAGAGAGATTGGTTTTATGCATGCCCCAGATTCGATATATGTAACTCTTCGTCCAATTACTTATGCTTTCATGTTTTGTAAAATTTTAATGTCTTTGTTCCTTTTTGAGTGTAAAGGTAAATTTCTTCAATACATCTTCTACTTCGTATAATTCACATGTCATCTATTGTTGGTGGTGCTTCTTTTTTTTTTTGTTTCAAGAAATAAATAAGATATATAACAAATTATATTATAAACGTTGTTTTATATTAATAAATTTCAATCTAATCTATAAATATTGGATATTAATCTTATAATCAAGTACAAAATATCAGTACTATTTTCCCTTTTTCTTTTGTTTTTATTTCATATGATTTCATTTTCAAAATAAATTATTTTATTACTGATTTCTTGATCTAACATTACTTGTGAAATCGGTATAAATTAGTATCATTTGAGTACTTCTCATCGTTTATTATTATTAACGGATGTTGATTCCCAAAAAATAAAAAATAAAAATGGAGGATGTTCTAGTTGTAACGAATTAAAATTAACTATTCATTACAACACTTTAAAAGTAGTGTTGTATTTGCAGTTTGAAGTTAAGTCTAGGTTGCGATTTTATTTTATTTTTTAAGGAAATAGGTTCTGACTTTTATCAAAGAAAAATAGGAAATGGTGAATGTTGGTCTAAACCAGGTCACCGTGATGATTCAACGTGATAGCCAAGCCGCTATATTAATAAATTTCAATCTAACTATAAATATTGGATATTAATCTTATAATCAAGTACAAAATATCAGTACTATTTTCCTATAGGAGTTTTTCTTTTGTTTTTATTTCATATGATTTCATTTTCAAAATAAATTATTTTATTACTGATTTCTTGATCTAACATTACTTGTGAAATCGGTATAAATTAGTATCATTTGAGTACTTCTCATCGTTTATTATTATTAACGGATGTTGATTCCCAAAAACATAAAATAAAAATGGAGGATGTTCTAGTTGTAACAATTAAAATTAACTATTCATTACAACACTTTAAAAGTAGTGTTGTATTTGCAGTTTGAAGTTAAGTCTAGGTTGCGATTTTATTTTTATTTTTTTAAGGGAAATAGGTTCTGACTTTTATCAAAGAAAAATAGGAAATGGTGAAAGTTAACTTTAAATATTTATCATCTAAAGTTTAGGATTTGATTAAATCCGGATAAGAACTTGTGAGCTTTTTCTTTAATCAAAGATCTTGTGAGTGCTTTGAGTCAATGTTTCGATAAACCGATGAACTCTACTAGATAATATTTCAAAGAAACTTTAATTAGACACTTAATTAGTGTACGAGAAAACAAATGTTGCACAATATTATGTGAGCGGATCTAATTATAGAATAGTTAATGTTATGGTAAGAGGCTTGAATCTAATATCACACCGTTTCTAAAAATTAATTTATTCAAAGAAATAATGTTGCACGATATGACACGAGGCACATAATCCGTACTATGTATAATTCAAATTGGGCCGGCCCGAAACATATTTATTATCTATGTTATCAACTTAAAAAAAGTGGTACCTTATAATGAGTAAGTTCAAATAAAAACCTTATTTAAAGTGAGAATATGAGAATCATTTTCAGCTATTAGATCGCGAAGATCTACGGTGATGCATCACTTTACTGGATGAGTGTATTGTACACACTCGGTTCGAATCACATGAGAAGCGAAAATTCAAATATTTTTGTTTAGTACAATAATTTTTATTGAGAATGCATTATTCTCATATGTGTAGGATAACAAATATTTTATAATAACTCACCTCTATCTTATAATGTTGAACATGGTAGTGTTAATTAGGAGTCTAGACCCAATTTATATGGCCTTTTTGGGCCATTAATATATAGTTTCTAATATATACGAGATTATTTTGATTGTCTTCGGATAAAAAAAAATATTTCCTCAATTATTCTTGTAATTAACAAGTGAAATAAAATGAGAGGACGAAATCCTCAAGTTCACGGGATCGATCACTCAAAGTGCCGAACCGTAAAGAAATATTTGTGGACAAAAATTTATGTAGCTGAGAATCATCGTAGCTAGCTCAGCTTCCTAGGCAAAGGTATTAACATATATACCAATAACTTCTTTGTAAGAAATGAATTGCAAATCCTCTACATAATTACGAAAAACACCCATTCATATTGAATCACATAGTTAAAAATATTTGATAAACGGCGTAGTATTATTACTAGGGTATTCCAACCAGATTAATTGAACTTATAATCTAAGAGAGTATAATACCATTGGTCCACTAGTAATAGCAATCCTTATATATACATAATGTATGACGATAAAAATATGGTGGAAAGTAATTCACCTTGTCTTGGGAAAGGAAAATACACTATTTTAATAAATTAATTTTATGATAATTTTAATTTAATAAATTAATAATACTTCAATCAAATCTAAAAATTAAATTTAATGACAATTTTAGCTGGTAAGTAACTTTTGGCATCGAAAATTATAATCGACTGGAAAATAGTATATGGGCCTTGACAAGTTAGAAACGACGTCACAAAAAGCTTATGAACTACATGTCATTTCTGGTAATAATTATGCTTTTCGATATCAAAATTCATTTACAGATTAAAATTATCTTAAAATTCAATTTATTAGATTTAACTGAAGTATTATTAAGTTATTAAATTAATATTATCATAAGTTAATTGATTAGATTAAAATTACATATTTTAACACTGGAGAATATAAATTTTTCATGTACTAAGTTGAGTGCTGTTGAGCTGTGGACATGGTCACCGACGTGGCAATTAGAGGGTTTGATTCAGTGGCCCATGTATCGGCTTGTCTATACATATAACTAAAACTAGTTTGTAACCCATCGAAATTCAAAAAAATTATTACTTTGTATCTATGGTTATAAGAAATAACATATTTACGTATAAAATACATGCTAATTATCAGAACTCGTATAATAATATCCAAATATTTTAAATAAACATTAATAGTACATAGTATTAAAAAAATCGAGCACCACTAATTGTGAAATTATTAAAAATGGTGAAAATAACTAAAAATTTAAAATATGATGAAAGTTAAACGTAGGCTTGAAGATTAATGGTCGCAATCACTTTAAACATTCGTAAGCATGTTGATAAATGTTTGTACCGTAAAATATATATACACACACTTGTCTTAAATCTGATTAATTGCCCAAACTCGTTTAAATTTATAAATATAAGTTGTTATAGTGATTGGAACTTATATGTTCGTACATATCCAAAATCTAATTGAAAAATGATTCTATTACTCGTTCTTGTCCCAAAAATACTTGCTAACTATCGAAATATATTTAAATCTATAAATATAAATTGTTACAGTAATTGTTTATATGTCTCAGTAATGACTCCAACATTACAGAATAAACATTAATAATAAATAATATAAATAACAAAAGATTTAAAAATAAAGAACATATCTATCATATACATAATCGTACACATCCCACATTTGATTAATTACCCGAACCTATTTAATTTTATTAAAATAAATTGTTACAATAATTAGTTATTCGTCTAAATAAAAGTTGAACACTACATGGTTAATTATTAATAACAAATCATATAAATAGATTAAAACTAAAAAAAATTACGTAGACACGTCGATTAATGTATTTACATGTCTATAATGTATATTTTTGTATCAAAATAATATAAATAACAAAAGACCTACAAATAGAGAAAATCATGTTCTTGTCTCATTCTCGTATAGTAATTCCGCTAATTATCCGAATTCATTTAGATTTATGAAATATATAACTAATAAAACGTATATTGCTCCAATAAATTAAAATTGAGAAATATCTAGGTAAATATATAAATCAATGTCTGGACATGTTTAGAACTTATATACATACAATTGTCATAAATTAAATTGGTAGTGTAAAATAATTTTGAATTGCGGGATAGAAAAATATATCCAACTATTTATATAGGTTTGAGTATGATTAGAAAGGGCAATTTGTTAATTCATTGCTCTAACATATATGAACTCACATTATTTGAAAAACTTAAATATTATTGACTAAAGTAACCTTAAGCAAATTAAACTTTCAAAACTAATTTTTCAATAAAAAATATAAGTATTTTTTGGCCAATTAATTAATTAATTGGTCAAATTAAATTAGGGTGTAAAATATTTGTGGGATGAGAAAATATATATTAATTTTAAATTTTTATATAGATTAATATCCAATGTGGAGTACGATTAGTAAGCGATTTGTGATGAATAATTTTATTATTAAAATTGAAATTTAAAAAGTATAAAATGTCATGTGTTATATAACTAATATCAAATATTAGTTATCCCCTAACAACATGTTCAATCATTCATATCGCAATTCCATTCTTATCGTCTATTTCCTTAATTTTCAAATAAAATATATATGTACTTTATGTATCCACTTTGCTATTCCACAATAAAAAAAATGTCTTCTCCACATAAAAAATTGTATTCTCTCAAATCTATAATTATAAAATTAAATAGAGAAAAAAAAAAAACTCTTAAAATATTCTTATAACTTATAATATTAGAAAAAATGAACAAATTCAATTTCGTGCTAGTTTTGCTCCGTGGACCAATGAAAAATATTCTAAACTCATTATAGCATCATGCTCGCATAGATATGTTATTTTTTCTTATTTTTATCTTTCAAACTAATAATTTGGGTACTGACAAATTGGACTTTTTGAATAAAGCGTATTGGGTTCAACTCTAAAGGATGATTATACAATTAATTAAAAAAATATAATATACAGAAAGATATTATTAGTGAAAAATTAACGACCAACCAATATTATAATTGGACGACAATTGTATTTTTATATATCTAAGGCTATTAATATTATATATAGTTGTACATGGGATTATATCACATGTATGATCCTTGAATCGATCATGATATATAATCAAATTGAACCATGTAAATTAAATCCATTATTCATCCATAAGGTGTCATTAAATGGATAGTTTAAAATTTTAAAAATATAACTATTTATTTGGTCACCTAATTAATTAATTAGGTAAATTAAATTAGTGGTGTAAAATAATTGTAGGATGAAAAATTACACATTGATTCTAAGTATATATATAAGTTGTTCAATTGGTGGAGTATGATTAGAAATCAATGTGGAAAAAGATAATTTTAGTATGATTAGAATTAGAATTTAAAAGACATTAAATAAAGAATTTAGATAAATAAAATAGAGGAATTTAATGGTGCCACTTAAGATATGTGGATGAGGTGACAGTAAGTTTCGTTAATCCTATTATATCTTGATTTATGTATTTGCAACATATATAATTAAATATATTTGGTCGCGCTGTGCAGGATGTCAGCAATGAAATAACAATTAAATAATATGTTGCTCAGCCTATATGAAACGAAAAATGGCTTCTTATTTTTTTAAATAAAATAAAATTAAATTGGTGATTATCTTTCTGTAGCAACAATACACTAAATATAAACAGATTATTCAAATATGGCAGAGGTTTGCGGGAGCTTCTTTCACTAGTTTAATTAATAATATGTATTTCGTGAAATAAGTTTTCTAACTTTTGTTATTGTTAAGCTCGTGTATTCTTGGTAATGCGTTTTTGTTAATTAGGAGACATTAATCATGAATAAAACGAGTTCGTTGCAGTGTGTGTTGGTAGTGGTAGAGTGGTTAATGCTCAAGGCCAAAGGTCTCGGGTTCGAGTTCACCATGACACGGCTTTTAAATTTCTATATTAAATTGACAAAAAAAAAACGAGTTCGTTGCATGTATCTATTTTTCTAAGTATTACTTTACTTTTCATTCAATAACTAGAGATCAGGAACACTAATAAAAAGTAAAAATAAAATAAAATTATAGACGTGGAAAAATAATAGGCTTGACTTCATAGTTCGATACAGCTCGATTTCATTGATTTTCATACTATTTTAAAAACTTCGCTCGATAAAATTGAAAATTAAAGCTAAATATTTCAGTTTACTGACTATATGCTATTAATAAATAGTAGTTTCAAGAGACAACTGTTCAAATTATTTTATGCAACACAATGTGCTAGTACGTAAAATTAAGGAAAAAGACGATTTTAGATTCAAATAAAACAAGGAATTACCCTTTCTTAAATATTTTTAAGCTGCCAAAATAAAAAATTAAGGAAAAAGGCGACATCGTCAAAAGAAAAGTTTGCTTTTCCTCGAGTTTATATAATTTCTTAAATTTAGTGTATTTACTTTAGAGTGTAGGTTACTAAAGTTACTTTATTCCCCACAATAAAAGAGAAAAAGTTAAATGTTGATAAGGTTAAGGCTTTGTTCCCTCATTCTTTAAGCTATTTATAATTTTATTTACTGATATAAAGTAATTTGACATGATCAGTTATTTATGGGGCCCAAATTAGAAAATACTTGGGAGTTGAGAATCGTAATGAAGAATTCTCTCTTGGATCCAATAAAGGACATAAATATTAGTTGACATGGATTAAGTGTGAATTATATATGAATGATTTATTTTCAGAAGTTATAGACCAGCAAAAGAAAAAAAATCGAGAAAATATTACTCCATTCGTCCACCAAAATCGTTCATTGATTTTGGTGGTACAGGTTTTAATAAATTGTAATGAGAGTAAAGTAAGTGAGTATAAAAGGTGTGTCATTGGGATAATAAATGAATATATTAATAGATTGTGAGTGTAAAAATGTGAGCCATATGTGTTTTTTTGTAAATAAGTAGATAGGTTTAAGGTAAAAATGTAAAGTCGATGTTTCTAAAAAAGAAAATGAACTTTTTTTGTGGACGAACCAAAATGGAATTAAATGCACGAATTTAATGGACGGAGGAAGTACAATTTTATTATAAGTACGACCGAATTGATTTTAAATGTCCCGAACTTAAATTTAATTATTCTCTTTTCGAGGGAAAAAGTTATATTTGGAGCTAATTTTAGTGGGAATTGAAACTCCCATAATGTTTAGGTTGAAGATACCATCCAATCTTTATTTCTTTCTTTCTAACCAACACATATATTAAATCCTAAGTTAATAAACAATAATAGTTACAGTAATTCCAAGAAAAAAATTACAGTAAGATGATAAGGAAATGTATAACATTGAATAATACGAATATGTATATTTGAATGGTCAAATATTGTTTTTCTATTGATTAGCTAGAATTTTAGTTAATCAATCTAGTTCAAGAATTTAAAGCATAAACTAATAACGATAAAAGACCTATTTATTTCATTTTATCTAATAACATGAAATCTGTTCATTTAGTCAATCATTAAGTACAAAGAATAGATGATTAATTAGTAGCATGTCTGACATTAAATTATCAGAATAGAACTCAAACTTCAAAGTAATAATCAAAACGAAAATTGAAGGAGCATTTCTTTAGTATAGTACTTATTTATAAAAGACAAAATATATTGAGTACATATATAAATATGCATGCTTATATAGTTGGAATTATATATATAGAAGTAGTTTGAGGTTTTTACTTTTTTTTTAAAAAAGCATATTTCAGAGAAAAAATAATAATATAAAATTTTGACTCTATTTCGGGAAAATAAATATCCAGACAAGCCATAGCGTTTTTCTTCAGTTAGAAACTAATATATACTTATAAAACTCAATTTAATACATATCTTGGCATTTTCTTTTTTTATTATAATATCTCTTTTTGTGGTGGTAGGCATATGTTATAGGTCCCTACTTTCCAAAACAAGATTTCTGACTATACTCATTGTCTTGTGTGTAGTAGACAGTGTTACAAAAAAAAATAAAGCTTGGAGCAGCACAGCATTTACATTTCACGATACATGTTTGTAAAAGACTCAAAATTCCCCATACTTTAATCTTGCCATTTCAACAATTCTAGCTAAAGTTGAGACACCCTAATCTTAATTAGATCTGGTTATTGAGTAAAATCAAATTAATAAAGTTGATTATTTTGACCTTATTTTTAATTTTAATTTTAATTTTAATAGGAATGATTAATTTTACTTTTCTATACTATGGGCTCTCTAACAGTGGTAAGAAGTGAGCTTCAAAGTAAAGGTATCTTGTGGTGATTGATTTTACTTTTCTATACTATTCATATGAGTGTAAATTCCAACCAAAAATGTTTCCTAAGACCACTTCCCATATCAAGCCTAACATGATTCTAATTAGCTAAAAGAATATAATGAGAGGGTTTTTATTTTACTATAAAATAACTATAATTAATTGTAGGTGAGTAGGTAATCTTCGCTCTTGTAAAATTATTAGCAGACCACAACAAATATAAATATGTAAATTTACAGCCTTAGAACTCGATTTGAATTTAGAAGTTCAAACTCGATTTTAGGCATATCTATCACAAAAAGATTAAGGAAAAAATCACAATATAATTAAAATAATAATAACAAATCAATGTATAAATGCTTATAAACAACAACAAAAACTATGAAAAGGGAATTAAATTTTTGGACTAAGTGATTCTTAGGAGGTGGTTCTGAATGTAACTTTAATTAAGTGATTGGAAGCACAGATATGAAAAAGGAATTATATTTTTGGACTAGGTGATTCTTGGGAGGTGGTTTTTAATGTAACTTAAGTGATTGGAAACACTATTTCCATAACTTAATTTTATGCATGCACCTTGTGGTGGTACAATTCTATTTTTTTTATATTACATGTTTATATAGGTGGTATGGACAAGCATATAAATGTTCACAAGAATTTCTCGTTAAAAACTTAATCAGAAAAAATTTATTTTTCATCAGAAATTGAGTAATTAATAATGAATTTATTTCTCATATA
This sequence comes from Salvia rosmarinus, assembly GCA_036937905.1. NCBI lineage: Eukaryota > Viridiplantae > Streptophyta > Magnoliopsida > Lamiales > Lamiaceae > Salvia > Salvia rosmarinus. The sequence goes on along the minus strand of CM072814.1, from coordinate 80,405,440 downwards.
TTCAGTGCATGTTAGACTTGTAAGTCATAACATATAGCATCACCATAGGCCATAGCATTGAAAAATGAATACAAAATAAGATATTATATGTATGGATTAATTAATTGAAGGAAATAATTAATGCAACTTTTACCGGAATTTGTAATTTTTGCACAACAATAATTAAAACGTTGCAATCACAAAATCATCTTTGTAATTTTTCGTAATTACAAAATCCTTGAATTTTCATCAAAATTTGTAGGATATGTTTTTAGTGACGTTGTTTTACCATTAATGAAACGACGTAATTTTACTACTGAAAATTTAAGAATATTGTTATATACATTTGCACAGATTTAAATGTGGTGTTGTAATTACAACATTTAAAAGTCACATGAAAAATATAATTTAATAAAGTAAATCTTGTATAATTATTTCCAAGGATTCCAACTTCCATAATCAAGGCTTAATTTTCGTATTTCTATCTCACCAAAAACAATTAAATACACTCGTTTAAAGGGGGCATATAAACATGATGAAATGACTTCCTTTATCATCATAGTTATTACTTTTCTGAGTTGTAATACAAGAATTCTGAATTCAAAAAGTAGTCAGTGGAGGGTCTTGACTGTCGTCTGTGTTTCCAACAATTTGATTCATGTATGAAAAAAAACAAAACAAAAAACTAAAATACAGACTTATATAATGTGTGCATATATCTGTAGGCCTCGAGAAAGATTCATTCTTGTCCCTGTCATGAGTGCATGAATAGAAAGTTGAATACAACATTTTCAAGCATGAAAAACTAAAGACGTTGTTGTCGGGAAAGTTAAACTAAAGTCGTGGTTAAATAGTTAATACCACTTTTATCTCAAGGAATTGTTTATGATTTTTTTTTTTTCTTACTCTGCTGAATGTCATATGAATATACAGGGCTGGATTAATTATATAAATAATCGCGTGACTCAATGATGTATTTTTCGTCTGCATTAGTTTCACTATTGTATTTTATGTTATAACTATAGATCATATAATTTGTATTGCATTGCATTTTATGAATGTTCAGATTTTGTAGAGTTCCCCGAGGAAAGGTTTATAGTTTATAAATTTAAATTAAAAGGATAAGGGTTTGTGGTTACAATATTATTTTTAAAGCGTTATTGCTTATTAGTAAAAAATATTTTATTTTTTGAGAAATAACTTTTTGTTACATACTAAAACAACTCATAGAAAATTAACGAAATTCCCTTCAATTATTTATAATAAGATAATTAATGAATTCTTCTTCATCAAAGACTTTTGATTTTAATTATATAAAATCTATATAACTAGACTATCTTTGAAAGTCAAAATAAGTAAGGATATTACATGTTCATATTTGTAAAAATACATACTTCTACATTATATAGTATAATAGATAAATATAGTATTTCTTTCATTCTTTCGAACATGACTCATTTCTTTTAAGTCGGTTATTTAGGAGAAGTGTATAAAGTCGTTATAGGGATAAAAAGTATGTATGGTATACATCTTTTGAAGAGATTATTATTTCTTGAAAAGCAAATGAATCAAGTTGGGTGGGACAATCCGAAAAGAAATATAAGTCAAGTTCTATGGGACGAAGGGAGTATATTATATTACAGTATTGTCTTTAAATTAACTAGATACATAATAGGTACATTAGATTTTGTAAAATACGGTTCTTCTATATTTAAGCATATAAATAATTTAATTAATAAATGTTTAACAAGTTCAGCTATTTAGCAAGTTCGGGTGATGATGATTTCATCTATGTATTTCTTAGAAATTATTAAATACGATCGACACAAGCACAGGTACTGATGAAATCAACACTTTTTATCATCTAAAGACGAATTAAATTTCTTTTGATAAATAAATGAAATTTAACGACAAACTTAATCTTTATTAGCACCATATCCGAAACCCTAGATTGATGAGAAACAACAAATATATAATATTCAACATCTTTAATAAATCCAATAAAAAAAACGAGAAATTGTGGGATCAAAAAGTGCAGAACAAAAAGAAGAGTTAGAGAGAAATTGCTGGGCGCATTAGCAGCAGACATATGGGTCCCAACATCATGACTATCTCCACCATCTCTCCATTGCCACCCGCCATTACATTATCCCCCCCAACCCTTTTCCTCTCTCTCTCTCTCTCTCTCAAGAACCTATTCTGCTCCCTTCTTATTCTCTCTATCCCCTTGCTTTAGATTTACTCTTCCATATCTTTTTGTCTTTTGTTTTATGTCATGGAACCATCTCTCGGCTTACTCGGCAGCGGCAGTGATGGTGGGACGGGGTTGATGTGTGAGAAGAATGCGAAAGTCGAGAAGGACTACATGGGCGTGGCGAAGGAAGCTGAACTTGAGCTGGGCTTAGGGTTGAGTCTTGGTAATGGCGGGGCGGTGGAGAAGGGCAGGAGTTGTGCATGGGGTGAATATGGTAGGATATTGACGGCTAAGGATTTTCCAAATGGATTTGCATGTGGTAGAGCGGCTGGTGCAGCCGGCGGCACTAAGAGGGAAAGAGGTGCTGTTGATGAAGGATCTGCTTCTGCTGCTGTCAGGTAACCAGAGACTAGATAAACTTGCATGCCTAGTTCATCTTTTTGTACCCACGTTTTTCTTTTTCTTTTTTGTTTTTAGCTCGGGCTATTTCTTGTTGGATTTATTTAATTATGCTATTTGGTTGTGTTTCTTGTTATGATTTTAGTTCTTGAATTAATTAGCTAGGTTTCTGATCTTCCTAATGGAATTTGACAATAGATCACATAAAGTAATCTGATTTCTACAAAATTTCCTTATAGGTTTATTTTTCTCCTTTTTTTTTTGCTTTTGTTTGAATTGAGTTCTAAAACAGTGTGAGGGAATAAGGGAGAACTATAATTTGTTTTAATAAGTCCGACCTCGGTGAGGGTTGGCAATTAGTTCTTTATAGTTGGTTTTTGGAAAGTTATTATTCTTTGCAAATTTGCAATACAAAATACTATAAAAATGTACACACGAGTAACCCAATTTTATAATAAATCTTTTTTTTTTATTATTTAAGCATTTTATTGTAAATGAATCCTTCCACATATGAATTGGTATTATATATATATATATATATATATATATATATATATATATATATATATATATATATATATATTGTTCTGTGTCAATACTCACGTGTAAATGTAAAGAGAAATATATGTATTTCCTTCCTCTCTTTATATATATCCCAACGTCTTGTAACTCAAGCTCATCGCTCACCACACAGGTCTTGCCTAATTTTTTGTTCTCTTGCAACCTAATTTTTGTTCTCTTATATAATGCGCAAACTATTATGCAAATTACAGTGCACGCGTGATAGTGGCCGTGTGTTTTTATTGGCTGGTCACCTAGAATTGAAAATGGAAAAAAATATAAACACATATTTATTATAATGATATCATTAATGTTTCCAACGAACGACAACATAAAACACCATCCACTTCCTTTTTCCTTCATTCTAAAAGCCCATGATAGCTCTTAGTTGTCTTAATCCATCTAATAATAATTTGGCATTATGATTAGATTTACTTTTTTTTTTCTTTTTCCCTTTTTCAAATTTGCTTTTTGCATCATTTCACCCAACCATTGTGTTAAAAAAATGTTGTGGAGCACTTCTTTTAATATCCTTTTTAACACTTTACTTGAATCATGTTCTGTCTTTACTTCTTTTCAAATAAACTCTGATTTTACAAAGTTATATTGATGTTGTTAATCTTGAATTAATACTAAATCATTCATTAGAAAGACTGATAGAGATTCAATTTTTTGTTGAAGCAGCCAGGTTGTTGGATGGCCTCCCATAAGGTCTTACAGGATGAATACATTGTTCAACCATGGTAAGGCTTCAAATGTCGTGGAGCAGAAGGGAGTTGGGGGAGACGAGAACAACGAGAGCTCGAAGAAGAAGATCAACCACGGAGGCGACAAACACGACTCCACCATTAAAGAGAGAGGCCACCTTGGATTTGTAAAGGTGAATATGGATGGCTTGCCAATTGGGAGGAAGGTTGATTTGAATGCTCACAAGAGCTATCAAACTTTGGCCAAGGCGTTGGAGGAGATGTTCTTCAATCCGTCTCTATCGACCCGTAGGTTTTCTCTTTATATGATCGAGAATTTGAAGGATTGCATGATTAAACAAACTTAAAGTTATTCAGTCTATCAAAGTATGTGACGGATTAACCTACACATTTTTTTTTCTCTTTCTAAGCTACCGACCAAAGTAAACATGATTATTTGATAATTATATCCGTAGTTGTGGAAAGATTATGTTAAGATTAAGTTCATCGTTGTAGATCATATTTTTCTGAGACCTCTGCACTTGAATCAATTAGGTGGAGGGAAAGAACAAGCTGTGCAGTCTCTGAAGCTTTTGGATGGATCATCGGAGTTTGTGCTAACGTACGAGGATAAAGAAGGCGACTGGATGCTCGTGGGTGACGTTCCATGGGGGTATGTAACACTATCCTAGATTTTTGAACTCAACATATAATTTGAACGATAGATTAGATTTACGATACACAGATTAAGTATTTGAAGGATTATACGTATGTTTGGTCAAGTTGAATGTTATATGCAAAATTTTATTATTCCCCCAAACTAAATTTAAACTAAAAACATAGGTGTATCTAATTAACTCGAGTTTTGAGAAGGACAGCTGAGGCTAACATATCACTCTTTCTTCATCGAGCAGGATGTTTCTCAACACTGTTAAACGACTCAGAATCATGCGAACGTCTGAAGCCAACGGACTCGGTACGTACAGATATCGCCGTATATAAACATATGAATTTACCCACGTTTTTAATATTCACACATTGGAATTACACCAGCATTTTTTCTTTTTTTTTTTTTTTTTTTGTAATTACACATCCCCACTTTTTTCGACGATGTGAGCATTACCTCTGATAAAATTGGGGCATTGTATAATTGCAAAAAAAAAAAAGATGTTGTAAATGCAATACTTAATGTCGTGTAAGAACTACAAAATCGAGTAAATGTTATTGATTTGATGAAATTAATCCTCAACATTATTATGATTCCATATATATTGATTTTAAATTATGAAATATATGATTTGTTAACAGCTCCGAAGTCCCAGGAAAGGAATGAGAAGCAAAAGAACAAAATATAGAACTGCTGCTGCTTCATCTGTCAAAGTTGTAACTGCTTGAAATGGAGAAGAAAAAATAGAGCTACATATCATGTTTGAGTCTTTTTTATTTATTTATTTTATTTTCCCATAATTTTTCTTGATTTTCTTTTGATTTGAGGGTGCATTTATACCCCGCGCCCTCACGTTTTTAATTTTTTTTACGTACTTTATATGTGTTGTAGAATTTGTGAAGGTCTTGCTGTCACTTGTCACACACCTTTTACTTGATACATTATTCTCATAATTTATGTATATATGAGAATGCCTAAGAGTCTTAAGTCATTTCATTCTTCAATTCTTTCAGTTGATTTCGTTCGGAAAGAAAGAAAATATAAATTGTGTGCTCGTCATAGATATTGTCATGTTTTTGCGTATTGAACAGAGATTTGAACAAGGATTATTGTTATCTATCATTACAGAGAAGAGCTATTAATTTTGTGTAAACTATTGCAAAAGGCACGTGAAAATAACGCTTTATAGTAAAAATTTGAATGCGTGTAATTCCATTTAATGTCATTTATAATAATATCGATATATTAAATATTTTGTTGATCAGTTGCTGGACAATTTTTTAATATATATTTATACATGATTAGAATCAAATAAAGAATAACTAAGTTTTTTTAAGGGGAAGAATAAGTAAGATTTTAGTGTAAGGTCATACTCTTGTTACTTTATGTTTATCTCTAGAATACAGTAAAAAATAATATCACTATATGATTGCTAAAAGCTTTTTCAACAAAATAAATAATTTTGCATGAGACACAAAACACGCTTGAGTTATAGAGATGGGAAACATTCATCATCTTGTTAGGCCAGTTGTCTATATTGGAAATCATCAACCTAGCTTCTTTTTCTTTTCTTTTTTCATTTCTTCCCCCCTCATAATGGTGCCAAAAATCAGCTCAAACATAATCTACTACTTGTATTTCAAAACTTATATTTCATTTTTATTTATATTTATATACATAAACTCAACTTGATTATTGTCTATCAACTCTCCAAATGAAGCCTGACAAACGAATAGTACATTCAATAAATTAAAAGCATTCAGAAAGTTAAAAACTAGAGTTGCATCTCAAATTCCTCAAGAAATCATCCAAAAAAATTCAAAAAAAGAAAAGAAAATTCACAACGAGCTCAAAATTATTTGCAACCTAACACCTGTATTACCTACTGTTTCCAGCACATGAAAAAAAAAACAATTTGCTAAACAGCAGCAGCTGCATAAAATAACTATGATCTAACAAAGGACTGTCCGAAGGCACATCAAGACTAATTTTATCGAGATTCTTCGTTTATTACAAAAACAAAAGTAGATCTCGAGAAAGTTCGTTTCTCTCGTTACATCAACACTACAAGTTACTAGCGCATCACAACATGTGAATCAGCAACGGCAAGAATTCAAGGCGGATCAACTCAGCAGCAGCATTCAGAAAAGTAGAGCACAAAGTTACTCATTCCCGAACTTACTGAAGAAATTCTCGTGGATCAGTGACGAAACCAGTCAATGCAGATGCGGCAGCGGTGTATGGAGAAGCTAGATAAATCTGCCCTTCTTTATGGCCCATACGACCGGGGAAATTCCTGTTTGTGGTGGAAACACAGACCTGCATTTTACCAATATCACGCTATTTAGGAATTATAATACAAGCTAAAAGTTCTCTTACACACTGCAATAAAATAAATAAATAATGATAATATATGCTAGAAGTATATAAATTTCTATAACGTGAAGGTTAAAAATCCATAGAACTGTGATTGTATCATTCTAACTGATTAAAGTAATACGAGATCTAGCCATATGCACATGAGAAAGTAAGCCCAAGAAAAAACATTTACTTATTCAGTCTTTTCTTTCTGAAAAATTCAATACCTACATAAACTTTTACATGGTATAAATATAATACTTATTAAAATTATTCAAGAAAACACTAAGTTAGAAAATCTCTAGTAATCACACTTGCAAAAGCATTTCCGATCGCCTCCTTCCTTTGAGACCGATCAAATATTCTGTGGGCCAAGCTAGCATATATTATTAAAAAGCAAAACGGTACTTACCTGAGCTTCATTCATGCGTGCATACGTGTCTCTTGGTCCTCCCAAACAAGCACCGCAGCTGGGGCTTGCAGGTGTATCGCATCCAGCTTCCTCAAATATCTGTGAGCAAGTTTTCCCGCCCGATCCTGGGACCGGAAGGCTATATACATCCATCCACACCTGAGAAAACATATGTAATAGATATGGAACTATTGAATGTTTGGACTTTGACCTTTTTACCTTTGACCTGTTCAGAAACATGTGTAAATTTGAAAACATACCTTCTGCGTAGCTGGAACTAGGAAGGTTGGGACTTTGACCTTTTTACCCTGTGAAGCAGCAAATATGTGTAATTGTAGTTTTGCATAACTACAATTTTCTACTGATCAATGTAACACTCGCACACACAGAGAATTAGAAAAAATTAGAAACATTTCTAATTCTGTGAATAAATAGAGCATCTTAGTTTAAGCATACACAGAATTAGAAAGGTTTTAGGCAACAGTGAGCTAAATCAGGTTTTGAGTTTCCATAGAAGTTATACAACAAGATTTCATAATTTGAGATCACAAAACTGCATGGTACTAAAACAATATTTATGCATAGTTCTTACCGAAGCAAGAAATACTTTGGCAGCGGCCATGAAATCTTCTGTTTTCCCACCAGTACAAGATCCAATATATACCCTGTCAATTTTCACATCTTTGCATTCTCGGGCTAAAGCACGGTTGTCGGGAGAATGAGGCTGACATCCAAAAATTTAAGTCGGTGCATAAAAGATGTCAAATATTTTAGCTTAAAAAACAAGGATCCCCCCTATACTTATCCAGAAATGCAAAAAACAAAAAAATCATTAATAAAGTAGCCTAAAACCCTGTGTTAATTGATCCTCTCCAAAAAAACAGAAACTACACATCAAAATTTCAGCAAGTATTATTGATGAGTGGATGTTCTGAAAATTTACATTTTTCATGATTTTCTTGACTCAAATTAACCTAATGAATAGTCAAAAATACCTTGACATAGATGATAATTATTAGAGTATTAAAGTAAAACCTAATTTTGATGAATGTTATTAATTTTACTAAATTTATCATACTTTACAAAAAATAGATTGACTCATTTCGACAGATTTTGCTTTTTGTTAACAATATTCAAGTATAAGGGATATAATGGACAAATAAAATCAAATATTTAACATTGTTAACCTGGGAAGGGGGTAGTGGCAAGCATTTTTTCTTAACAAATAGGTCCTTAGTTGCACTTTTTGAAGGTATGTTTTTAATTTTTTGAGAAACAGAGGGCATATATTTTCTTTTTACCCATTATTTATCAGTATACTAGAACCAAAACAGAAAGTACATTCACCATAACCCGAATAACCACACTCAAAGAGTAAAAGAGTTACTGTTCCTCACAAGCATCTTCCATTTGAGAAGGACAAAAACGTGATTTTCAGAGAAACATTTTCGTCTCTGATGATAATTTCCTGAGAAGATATGAAGACAAAATAGGGTTTATATTACTCACCTTAGCCACCAAAGGCTCGAGCTTTGAAATATCAAATCGGTACTCCTGAAGAAACCTAATCAAATGAATTTTTTAAAAATATTGCCCAGTAAGAAACGACATGATGCTGAAGGGATTATATTCAGAACAATCACTCCTACACGCAGCTAAGCTTAGTATTAATGAGGTTTTGGTATATTACAATCAACTGGAAATATATTAATCAATAGGTCAAGGGGAATTGCAAATGACTTCATGGGAGAAGATTCCATATGTTACAACAGACGTGAAATAAATCGATTAATATGTCAGAGGGAATCCTAAAACAATCTTTCTCCTTCCTATTATATGATTCAAGAAAAGCTTAGAAGCGTCACACAAATAATACTGATTCTAAACTTTGCCAAAGTACGTAATAGGAGGTTACCTGGCTCCTCCATCACTAAATACAGGTTCAAATGGCAAAGATGTCTTATCCTGATAAGCAAAAAAAGTAATACCACTATTAGAAAGAGGGAAACAAAACTATAATCTTGAAGTTTTCAGAAGGTTTCAACTCAGAGAAACTTGAACCAGCATGTATATATATTATTACACAAGGATTGATTAGCTGGGTGCAATTTGTGAGCTCTGTGTGTTTTTGAACGGACACACACACACTATGATCACAGTATGTATCTATTCTAAGACTAACCTCGAGGTACTTGTACGTGGTACTATCAGCAGGGACAACACCATTCTTCCCTCCGGCTTCAACTACCATGTTGCACAGCGTCATTCGTTCTTCCATCTTCAGCAAGACATAAATTAAAGTTGAAGATACTATCCGCAAGAACCTATATATTTACTGAATGGGGAAATGAATTTACCGTCAAACTTTCAACAGTAGAACCAACAAATTCCATTGCTTTGTATGTTGCGCCAGCAACTGAAATTTCACCAATAATCTACATAAATGTGCAACACATACATCGATACGTTGTCTTCAATATTGGAGTTACCAAATGAGTTTAAGCTCGTGTATACTTACTTGCAAAATTAAATCTTTTGCGAGCAGATAGTCAGGCATTTCACCATCCATTACAAATCTCAAAGTTGGAGGCACCTGCAATTCATTTACAAGAAATATTCACCACTTCATACGTGCATCAAGAAGTATCTAAGGCACATACAGCTCATCTCACAAGATATAACAGTCATATGTCCATTAAGAAAAATGATGAAAAATCTCAGCTATGAAGCTGGTTGGCAAATGCACTATAATAAAGCAATGGTTTATGATACGAAACAAGGTTGCTTCAAAGTTTATTTTAGATAGTCAAATTTGAGTATTCCAATCCAAATATAGCTGTTAGTGGTAACTAATTGAATACTACCCAAGCATATCTACATAACAGTGTGGAAACGAAGAAATGGAAATAGAAGAGAACATGAACAATTAAATTCTACAACTCATGAAGAAATGACATGCTGGAGTGGGAGACTCAGAGACAAGAAAACAAAATGAAACAATAAGAATGTAGAACATCATATGTACCTTAAGCAAAAGCTTTCCAGTACCCAATACGAAACCTGCATCGGTGTTTCCAATTCCTGTAGCAAACTGACCAAATGCTCCAGCAGTACACGTGTGAGAGTCGGTACCCAGCAGGACCTAGGAGCATGGTACAATTTATAAGTTATTTGGGTGAGCAATAGTAAAAATATAGGAAGAAGAGCAAAAAATCCTATTTGATTGACCACATCTTACAAAAGTTCAAAGTGTAAAGATTGAGAGAAAATATACATTTACAGCTTGTTTTTAAATCATTCCATATATAACAAATATACCTCCCCAGGTCGGCAATGACCTTCTTGGGCAAGAGCCACATGGCACACACCTTTGTAATCAGGATTAGCCTGAAATTTCAGTCGGTCAGATTCAATTGCTTTCAACAAGAAGTATTTCACAAGATAGTGAGTTCCAGCAACTAACAAAGTAGCCATACCTTGAAATTTCCAAGATCTTTAATGTCGTAGAAGTACTTAATATTTTGCTCATTACAGAAATCCCTCAAGATGTCTACATTGCGATTTGCTCGTTCATCAGTTGTGAAGATATAATGATCAGGAATGATAACAACTTTTTCACGGTCCCAGACCTACAATAGTAAATAGCAAGAAACAAATAAAGTTAGGCACACTAAAAATGTCCAACAATGCTTTAGAAATGTGTGAACAGCAGGCATGCCAGACAATAAAAATTAACTACTCATTCAGACAATATTCGCTAATTTTTCCCTTTTATCTTGAGAACAGCATACACAATGACATCAGAGAATCATCTGAAAACAACTGTAGGAGAATAGAATACTAAGTTTTTCAAAATCATGGAATATCACCAAGACAGGAGGCACTTATCACATTCACTCAAGAAGCAGCCCACCTAAATTCAAATATGAGAAAGAGGATTCAAGACAAAAATATGCCATGGGATCACACACCTGGCAGTCCTTCAACAAATAAACATGAAGGAACAGGAACTCTATAATAGAAAGAACCTCAATTTATGGAGTGATGTTTATTGATCACACAGTTGTGAAAAACCGCCTCGAGGCTCGCCTGGAGGCGAGGCGCTGTCAAAGAGTTCAAGGCTTAAGCCTTTTCCGCTGTCCGTGAGGCTTGAGCCTCAAAGGGCCGAGGCGCACGCCTCAGTGCTAAGTGCCTCGAGGCTTAAGCCTCGCAAGTCTTAGTCTTTTTACAGAATTTCAAGTGTTTTGGGCTAATTTTTAGAACCCAAACAAAATTAAGAATTTCAAGTGTTTTCGGCTAATTTTTAGAACCCAAATAAAATTAAGAATTTCAAGTGTTTTAGGCTAATTTTTAGAACCCAAATGAAATTAAATAAAAATTCCATACTTTTTAAGTCTAAAATTTAAAGCCCTATACTCAATTAAACATTCAACCCTAGCAGTAATTATATTTAAAAGAGAAAACAGAGAATCCTACAGCAGCTCCTCAAAAAACAGAACGTTCTCTCATCTCGCCGGCCTCCTATTCACACCACAATCAAGATTGGAAGATGAGGACCTTGATGAGGATGACTTTATTGCTTGAATAGTTGAATTTTCTATGATTTGATGTTTATGAACATTTTATGCCTTTAGTTTTATATTCTTAAAAGTTATAAATTATTAAATTTGATATTTGGCTTGCTATTTAATGTTTTTTATGAATCTTTTTTTTAGTCGGAGGCTTGCGCCTCGGACCGCCTCGAGGCTTACGCCTCGCCTCACCTCGCCAAGACAAAACGCCTCATTTACGCCTTAAGTTTTTTACAACATTGATTAATCACTTATACTTTATTCAAGCTTCATTATAAGGCTACAAAATTCATTTTTTTTATTCCAATATAATCATATTGATATGGCATAAGAAAGCAGTTGTTTAACCTAGAAAGTTCCAACTCAAGAAAACGCAAGGAAACAAGCTCAAATATCTGTTTCAGGCCTCAAGTCAATAATCTCACCATGTTCCGACAATTCTAAAATTACCAAAGAAGCTTTGTACATCAATAACTCAGAAACACAGCACACGAAGATAATTTTAACTGAGAAAGACTGTTCTTTATCAAATACCTTTGCATTTTGGCCGAATTCCCTCTTGAAAATCCCAATGGAACCAGGGCCACAAACGTCATGTGTCATCAAAATATCCACATTGACCCACGCATTCTCACCGGGAACCAATTGGGATTTCTCTGAAGCTCTTGCCAATATCTTCTCAGTCATCGTCATCCCAGTCTTAACCTACAAAAAAAAATCAATTCCCCAAACACCCACCATTTAAAATCCAAAACCATCTTCATACAATCTGAACTCTACCATAAATAAATTCATTTACCGCCCCCGTCGTCGATGGTTTGCGCTCAGATTGCCGGGGCGCCATTACAGAAACTATTTTGTTGGAAGCCCTTTTCTTGGAAAGCTGTGCGCAACATGGAAATGAAGGCTGGGTGCAGAAGGCTGAAAAGCCCACATCTTTCTGCAAATACAAAACACAAAAATGAGGGATATTACTAATTAATTAGATGTCCCCATGAAATTGGATGAAAATAAATGAAACGCTGCTACTTTTTCAAGCTCACAAACCTTGTCGGCGAGGAATGAGGAGGTCGGAGCTGAAGCAGATGAAGCCATCTGATGTTGTCTGACTAGCAGAAGTCGGCCTCAGAGTGTGGAAGAAGAGGAATCACACAGCTTGTGGATTTCTCTTCCTATTAATTTGCCAGATTTTGTGTCCTTTCTTTTTTTTTCGTCCTTTTACAGTTTTTTCTATGGCGGCGGCTGCTTGTGCTTGGCCGCAATACAAATAATATTAATTGATATACGCGAAATAATTAATTCACCATTGTTGGATTGTTCGATTTCGTTTTCGCTTCTCATTTTCACCGGCGATATTTCGTTGGTTCTTGTTGAAAAAATAGAATTAAATAAGGGTTATTGGCGCCCAAATATATGAACTTTTGGCATATTTTGATTTTTTTCACGAACTTTAAAAATTGTCAATAAATACACGAACTTAACATCATTGTGATTTTTCCCACAAATTGAAAAACGGTCAAAATTGAAATTGACGTGGCAGTCGACGTGGCGTCACTTCATCAAAACGATGTCGTTTTATTTATACCAATATATATTAATTTACGGTTAAATACATGAACTTTGGGCCTATTTTGGTTTTTCCCACGAACTTTAAAAATTTGTCAATAAATACACAATTAACATTATTGTAATTTTTTTCATAAATTGAATGACGGTCAAAATTAAAGTTGGTATAATAATCGACGTGATATCACATTATTAAAATGACGTCGTTTTACTTATACAATATGTATTTAAAAGATTTAATACACTTATAACCCTCTCCAACCTAAACCTTATCGTAAGTTGAGGTTGGAGAAAGAGGGATGGGGTGGGGTGTGATGCGGTGTGCGTGTAAGTTAAGGTGGATTTAAGATTTTTTCAATACAAATTGTATAAGAAAACGTTTAACCCAAACCTTATCGTAAGTTAAGGTTAGAGAAAGAGATGGGGTGGGGTGAGATGCGGTATGAGTGTAAGTTAATGTGATTTAAGATCTTTTTTAAATACATATTGTACAAGTAAAACGACGTCGTTTTAATAATGTGATATTACGTCGATTATTATATCGCCTTTAATTTTGACCGTCATTCAATTTGTGAAAAAATTTACAATAATGTTAAGTGTGTATTATTTGACAAATTTTTAAAGTTAGTGGAAAACCAAAATAACCCAAAGTTCATGTATTTAACCGTCAATTAATATATATTGTATAAATAAAACGACGTCGTTTTGATGAAGTAGCGTCACGTCGACTGTCACGTCAGTTTCAATTTTGACCCTTTTTCAATTTGTGGGAAAAATCACATTGATGTTAAGTTCGTGTATTTATTGACAATTTTTAAAATTCGTGAGAAAAACCAAAATATACCCAAATTTCATGTAGTTAGACGCCAATAACCCATTAAATAACTATAGTGGGAAATGAATGTCGGGATATAATATATATCTTTAATTGGATAAGTATCATTTTAATTGGATAAATATTATTTTAAAATTTAAAATTATAACCGTTTTAAATAAAAAATATTTATTTAAATCATTAATTATCAATATTATATAAAAAATATTATGTATCTATCGAAATTTAAACGTGGCTCGTCAAATGCTACATAATTTCATGCATTTATTTTATTTTTTAATTAAATAGTAAAATATCATGTAATTCCATATGGTATCCTCCGAATCATATCAAGATTCCAGAGGTTGGAAATTATATGCATGAAAATTTTTATACCATATCGATAGTTTGTACTTTAAATAATTTTTTATGATAGTTCGAAATATTTTTATAAATTCGATATAATTTAAGATTTAAAGTAATGTTTATCCTTTTAATTTGTAATTTGTTAACTATATATTTTGTGCGAATAGAATTCCAGATTTATCGTATAAAACTTTTCCATTATACATTTCTTGTTACTTAACGAATTATAGTATTTTTCGATCATTATTCATAAGTCACATCATGTATATAGTTATATATAATGTTATTCAATATAACAGTATCACAAAAGCTCATGTATATCCATCTACACGGTGCGGACAAATAAAAGTATCATTTGTTATTAAGAAAAATATCATTTGTTTTTTTATCCTATAATTTAGAAAGTATCATTTACATTAAAGAAAAATATCATTTACACTGAAGAAAAGTATCAAAATCCGTATATACGGACGGATGTACATAAGATCACCTCTAATAGTATATATAGTTCAATAAATACTATATGTTCGGTGATAATGAAAACCAAAAGGGTAACAAATGATCTCATGTTATAACCATTAATGCACAAAATTGAATGTCATTATCTGAATTTTATGTCTTCCAATTGTATGTCATCATCTGAATTTTACATAATGGCTTCCTGTTACTTGATGTATTCGAGTGTGACTATCTCCCTTTATACTACTTATTAAAAATATTGTCTTTATTTGAATTAAGCGTGCATAATAACGATACGAGCGATTCATAGAATAACTTTTCTGGGTCTACTGACATTTCTGCTTAGCCAAACATAGCATATTAAGATAGAGGAAGGCCAACCCGGGAATAAGCTCCGTTTTAAACCTTTTAAGGGGCGTGAGGTCAGGTGAATTATTTTTAGACAAAAACTTGGGTGAGCTCACCACCGCGAATTTCTCACCTTGTTTTTGTTAAAATAATTATGTATTAGTTATATATGGTGAGTAAGGATATTTAGATTTTGTTAATTTATAATTAAATTTATTAATTTTAATTCGAAATTAGAATTTATTAATTCATAATTATGGTTTATTAATTCAAAGTTAGGGTTTATTAATTCACAATTAGGGTTTATTATTCAAAATTAGGGATTATTATTTTCAATTAGGGTTTATTAATTTTAAATAGGGTTTAATATTTCAAAATTAGGGTTTATTAATTCACAATTAGGGTTTATTAATTCAAAATTATGATTTATTAATTCAAAGATATTATTTATTAATTTATAATTAAAATTTATTAAACTAATTAATTCTAATTAATTTATTTAATTAATTTTAATTAGAATAATTTAATAATAATAATAATAAATAAATTCATTAATTAGGGGTGGGTGCGCGCGCGCACAGGAGATCTCCCCACACAGGAGACCTCCCCTTATTTTTAATTTGTTTTCTTTGTCACTAGTTGAATTAAATATATAAAATACAAGCCACCAATTTCGAGATGACTAAAACTAGAAAGTTATAATTATTTCAATTTCCATATTAATTAGCGTTTTCCTTTTTCTAGAAAACATATTACAAACACTTAAAAAATACATATATTCATAAATTGTAGTTAAATAAGAATGAAGACAATCACGCTCGAGGTATAGTTTTAGTCTGTGTATTAATTTATAATTTTATATAGATTATAATTGTATTTGTCATAGTATTAAATAGTGTGGATTGAACGCTATGCGATCTACACCATGTCCAATTATCTTTTCCTCTTTCACTAATCTTTGATTATTTCGATCAGAATTTATACCCTCAAACATTGATATAAAATGTTAAAATCATGATATGAAAATGAGTTACATGTCTTAAAAGGTAATAGTTCGAGTGATTACATGCAAAGTTCGGTTCATTTAAAAAATAAATTAAAGTTGAGACCATAAACTATCATTAATTAAAGTTATAACTCTATATATAATACATACTGTATTGTATCGATATACCATTAATAAAATTTTATGTAGTAGGTGTATTATAGCATATACTTTATATACATATATTTATTTAGTTATTTATATAACAATACAGCTTTCAATAAAACCATGTCATTTTATAGGGTGTACGACGTTACAAGAGATTGTAGATAGTAGCAATATTGAAGTTTCTAATTTGTTTTGTTTATGTTGCTACATACATCATTTAGACTATGACATTATGAATAATGGATGGTGCCGGAAATACATTATGTTTTCGTGATTGTTAGACTTAAGACGATTATATAATGTATTTTAAATGCCGTGTGATGTAGTGACGTTTGTTTCCATCGTCAAAGTTTAATTTTTATTGGTTTTTGTAGCTATAATTCAAAGTTATGTTTGTAGGTTTGTAGCTATAATTCAGTAACATATCTTCGAATTTTTATTAGTCGAACTCTTGGCCAAACCGTCTTATTAGTTTGTAAGGAGCTGAACTCAAACTAGACTCAAGTTCCATAATTATGTATGGAGTTGATATAAACACGAAGGTAAAAGCTTGAGTACTCCAACTCGAGTCCACGAATATCTTATCAAGTCGAGCTCAAATCTACCAATATTCTTCTTAACTCAGCTCATTAGTTTCATCTAATAGCTCTAGACTTCAATAGATACTTGAATGAAATAATTAAATAAATTCTGGGAAATCACAAATTAAAATAATTCTCAGATTTTGCTTATTTAAAAACTAGTTCTCTTTATTGGATGCTCGTACAAACTTGCTAACATGAAGCCAACCAACTAATAAAGGGCCACTTTGTTTTCCCTAATCTCGATCAATCAAACACTATAGCACGTAATAAGACGATTTCAATGATTAATAATTTCATAAATGAGGGTATATAGGGAGCTTAATGAATTATTAGTTGACATGACTTTTTTTAGGTGTAGCTGACATGCATAAATTGTTAATTTTATTATATGTCAATTCCGTACGTAGCTGTCATCAGTTAATTATCTTTTACACCGAAGGCTTTGTATACTTTTTTAGTTCTGTGCTTATAGAAAGATAGTATCTAAAATTCCTCAATTATGATATGGAGTATCTCTTTTTTTTTTTTGTCAATTAATACAGAAATTTTAAAGGTGCGTCACGGTGGACTCGACAGGACCTTTGGCGCCAAGCGTTAACCACTCTACCACTAGCCAACACACACACACAATCGAGTATCTCTTTATGTACCATCAAGGTATTAAGTTATTTTGTGAATTATGAACTCTTGAGTTCCTTTTGATGAATAATCACGAAAATGCTGCTGGAAATTAAATTATTTACCTCAAAGTCTCTAATTTTGTGTCTTACGATGGAAAATGTAAAATTATAGACAAATGGATGAATCACACAATCTTATAGACTTTAGGGGGGTTACTGCAAATTGAGGGACTAAAACTGCCACCTCCAAATGGGTCCGGACCTTATGTCATACAGTTTTTTATGTTTTACTGTTCTATTAATTTCACTATTTTAATAAGTTTTTGTATATAGAATTATGAATTATTATTATATATGATTCTTAATTAATAGCTATTACTAAAAAGTAAAAGTAAAAAATTATATGTCTTAAATTAGGATTTTTAATTCCTCATAATCAATTAATAATTACAAAATGTATATTAAATATAAATCCTACTTGAATTAGTAAGCCCTAATGAATATTTTAAATAAACCAAAACACAAAAGATTCAAATTGATGAAGAAAAAAATGATTAATTTTAAAAAATAATATCGATAAATTAGACACGAATGTAAGACACCCAAAGTGAACTAGATGATCCAAGTATATGAATTTTTCTTTTTAAATCCGAAGATTCTTTCTACTAGTCCTTTTAATTAACTAAACATATATATAACATGTAAATGTAAATATCAACTTTGTAATAAACGTATAACATCTACCTTTTTGTTTTTAACAAGGACAACAATGTTTCTTTTTTGCTTTGCTTTTACTCTTTGTTATATATATCCATCAATTTTATACAGTTGACCAAAACAAATATCTCAATTAAGTTTTGTTTCAAACCTTTGTACATTATACACTTGACCAAGTCGTGAGAGCTACCACACGTTACAATATTAATGTGCAGGCTAGGCGTTGAAAATCAAATTAACTAACCCAAAGTCGTACGTTCACTTGTCTTTTCAATTTTTTTTCAAGCAAGTGGACAAAGTTTGTAAGTAGAGTAGAAAATGATATAGATATGTTCTTCATCACACATCGATCTCAAGAGAGAGAGAAGTTTAGAGAGAGAAAGAGAGAGATGGAAGGGATGAGAGAGATCGCGAGATCCTACTACGAGAGAGCAAGCGAGGCCGAGAAGAACTCGATTGAACAATCCTTCGCAATACTCGACGTCGACGGCGACGGGAAAATAAGCCTCGTGGAGTTCAAGAAATCGGTGAGCTCGTGGCTGTGCGCGGAAGCCGTGTTCGAGAAACTCGACGAGAACGGCGACGGCTGCCTAGATTTCGACGAGTTTCTGTGCCTTCACTACATGGAAAAGAAGGTGGACATAGCCAGATGCGGCGGCTGCTGGGAGTTGCTGGTGGGCCCCTATTTCTCTTGCTTGCTTTGCATGGGAGGGGACCGATACCTACGATCTCTGCTGCTCTTGCTACCGCCACGCCGACTTGTCGCATGAGCACTCCTCACAGTACATGATGGATCATCATTCTCTGCTCAAGGTGTTCAGGAATCGCACCGCTGCTGCTGAAAAATCGCAAAATAAGGTAACCTTGTTTTATACATGGGACTCATCTATTTATGAGCACTTGTCAACTTGTGGGTTGAGCATATAGTATTTTTCTTTTTTCTTTTTCATCTAGTTTATTCTTTTATACTTCAAAATTATGATTGAAATCATCAAGTTTATAAATTACAATAAAATCAAAGATTGGTTATTTTATTTTATTTTTTAATTCCCCATTTTGAAGGGGAAAAGAATAACTGATCGGATTTTAATATATTATAATTTGTAACTTTGATTATCATGTTTTTAATTTCGGAGGTATAATAGAATAAACAAGATGAAAAAAGAAAAATGATGACGTAAACTACGTATTAGTCATGCTCATTGTTGGGGTTGGGCAAACCCAATGTCCCACATCGAAGAAGTGAAGGAAAATTACCTTCTATATATTAAGAAACCCACCAAATTAGTATGAGGTCTTTTGGGAGTTGTTGAACCCAAAAATAAATCCGTGCGGATTTTTGGCCCAAAGCGGACAATATCATACTAATTGGACGGAGTGGTGGCGGTAGCAGTCCCTAACACTCATGCTAATATGTACGACGTATCGATTCTCATACGCTAGAATCATATGTCAGATTTTCTATTGTTATATGTATTGGATTCTCTTTTATTAAGTAATAAGAATTCCGACCTGAGAGTATATTTTTTATGATGTTTATATTATCCATATATAATGTAAAAATCTTTTTTATCGTGAGAATAAAAAAATAATGAATTTGTTGTGAAAGTTTTCGAATCTATAGAGAACGTTACTGAATCCAGAAAAAATAGAATTTTTGCCCCTTATGGGATTCGAACACGGGTCAAAAATTCTGAATTTTCAGATTCAGTAACATTCACATAAGATTTATCAACTTTCATACCGAATTCACTTAGTTCTTAGTTTTTAGGATAAAAATGGTTCTCATTTGAACCTAGCTTTGTATATATAATAAATTCTTTTTTGATGAAATTTATTTATCCACCCAAAAAAGTATATTTCGAAAATAATACTTCCTCCGCTTCTTCGAACATGGTTCATTTATTTTTGATACAATTATTTAGAAAAATGGTATAAAGTGGTTAACGAGATTAGAGTAGGTAGGACACACACTGTAACAGCCCGCCAACCCAAAGTACGGATTAGCCGGGACTGTTACTAATAACGGGATTAAGTAAAGAATATTGACAAGGAACACTGAACGGTATGACATATATTGAGAATATTTCTAGAGTTTCAAGTGTTTGAGGTTTGATAAAACATAACATACATATGACTTCATAATTTAACAATGGAAGCATGTGGAATACATATGACGATGTGTATCCAAGGTTTAACTATCGACAACAAAAGACCATCGCTCAACACCGCTCCATCTCATCCATCGACTCAACTCGCACATTTAAAACAAATATGCAGGTGAGTACAAATAATGCACCCATGGACTCATTGCAAAACATTTTCTTTAAATTACACCGCCCATAAGTAAGACATGAGGGTTTTAGTTGAAAATGCCTTGTCTTCCTAAAACATTTTCTCATTTCTCAAAACATCGCTCGGCCGAGCATTTTCTCTTTGTATAATCCATATCATTCACATATCTCATATCACATCATCATCTCATAAACTCATCTCGCACCGTAGAGGTGGCCACCTCCTACGGCGCAGTGACCGGCCGAGAATGCCGCTTTCGGCACAAATACCTTACTAGTGCACGTAACCTGGCGTGAATTCGCATCGACATAGGGTCCGATATCGATTTTCTCATCAGTCGGGGAGCTACCCAACGACTGAAGTCAGTTGGCGAACCAACAGCTCATATACTTTCATAGTTGGCTTGCCCAACAACATGATAGGATCCATACATAAAACATAAACACTTTGGGCAGGTAATCATATCATTTCTCAACTGAAGTACTGTAAATAAATACTTTTCATTTGCAGAAAGCAAGTAAATAAAAGGGTTTTCGAATAAAGCCCACCTGGTATGGTCTTCCTTTCAAAACTGATTTCCTTTCTATAATCCCCTTTCTACGTCAACGTTCAATCCACGTCTCACCTTAACGTAAGAACTACTTTAGTACATTGGTCACGTTCGATAACGACGAACATCGTCTATAACGTTCTATGCATTAAATAAGGTTAACGTTGGACTTATTTTGACGTTTCCTAATCAATTGATGTCGATTATAAATTTTCTTAACATATAAGAGATATTCTATCTTTTTAGCACATAATGTACGTTTTAATGTACTTACGTAACGTAAGTTACATTGTTAATAAACGTACTACGTCACATAGATCACTTATTATCGAATTACGTGCCATTTGACCTTGGTCAACGTTTTTGGTCAACAATCTTGACCAAGTCAACCTTTAGTCAACAATTTTGACTTTAGTCAACTCAAAGTCAACATTTTGACTTTTTCAATTTCTTATGTAATTTTTTATTTTAATGTACAATTCTTGTTCCAAAAATTCCTTTAAAATCATACTATGTCTAAAACATTATTTTAGAACATATTATGTAATTATACTTGATAAAATAAATTTATAACATTAATACACATAAGGTATAGTTTTCGGTCATCTTAATTAATCAACTAAACATTTTTCAAAAATTCTAATAAATTCACATAGCACATAATCATCCATAAATATCCTTATTATAACATAATTGTTATCAATTATGAACTACTCATTTAATTTTACTGTAGTCATCTTTTCGAAAAAGTGACTTAGGTCCAATTAATTTTTAAAGACTCCAATAAATTCATATAATACTATATTATGAATCTACATCATCAATATGCTATAATATCATTAAATCATTAATTATATCACAACTTATTATTTTTCTAAATATTTTCGGTAATCATAGACTTATATACTATAGTTTTCCAAAAATTCTACCTAAATTCATATAAGTCTATTTAATACCATAGATCATTATTTCATGTTCAAATCAACAATTTAAAATCATGTTCATCAACATTTTACACCTACACATTTTCGGTCCTTTCCTAAAATTTAACAACATGCTTAACTTTGTAATATAACCATAATACATGCTTAATAATAGCATATAAATGTAATTTCTAAACATTTAGTACATGAGCATGATCTTCGAAAATCATCATAAACAAACTAAGCTTATAACATGAAATTTAAAAGATGAAAATTGAAAATTCTAACATGTATACGAAGCTTATAACGTTTCTAACCTTTTAATCGGAGTCGATTATCGGCGGCAACGTTTTTCTATCTAAGATTTGGGAAAGAATTTGATGAATACTCTCCTATTTTCTCTCAAAACTTTCGGTCTTAATGAGAGCAAAATGGAACAAAGTTTGTTCCTATGTAGTATTTATAGAATTTATCCACTTGCAATATGTTAAAATATCTTATAACTTTAATTATTACACTTGCACCAATCTTTCCAACTTTTCGTCCAACTTGTTATTAACTAAGAACAAGTTTTTAATCATTATCATGTCATTTATTAATGTAGATCCTTATCACATTATTTTAGTCCACTTGGTGATTTGCTAAAGACAATTTCATTTTTCTTTCTCTTTGTTAAAGTTCACGGCAATCCTAGATTGCATGGATTGAATTTTTAATTGTTTTCATAATGATACATATTAATACACTTGCAATTTTGGTCAAATATTTCGGTCCACTTGTAGGCTTAAGAACAAAGTTTTAATTTTTATCTTGTCCTATTTTAATATGTCATCATATTCTATATTTAACATACATTATCATTATCATTACGTTGCACAAGAATTACTCACGTTATAATATATATATAGATAGGTGTCGGCCTATTATAATTTAAAGGGATTAATTTTATTTATTTACACTATTATATGCTTTAATAACACTTTAAGATAAAATCATATTTGAAAAGTCAAAGTTTTACACTTTGACTTAATTTGATTTCACATTTGTTCACACTAATTTTCAACAATTTCAACCACTACCAAACAAATTCCATAGTTACTTCTTTAAATTGGTAACTACTACTACATTATCTCTTAATAATATCTTCCCAACATAATAATAACATATCATTAATAATAGCATGATATTTATCTTTGTTTCACACAAATAATTCAACATTTTCGGCTCCTATATTTACAAGTGGCCTCCCACTTGTATAAATCATAATATACCTTATCTTATACATTAATAATGTCTCACTATAATAATTAATGCATAGCATCATCTAAAGATAAGGATTTTATTTATTTGTACATAAACAATTGAAATTTTCGTCCATGATCTAGACAAACAATTCAACTTGCATAACTTTGATTAAACACCCCATATTATATCTTAATAATGTTTCCTTATCCCAGTTATCACGTAACATTATTAATATGACAAGGATTTCATCCATTAATACATATAAGTGGTGCACTTTCGGTACTTATAGGTAGTAATTGCTACACATTTCATTTTCTTGCAATTAATAGCTACATGACATAATATATGTCCTAGATGATAAATTAAATCATAGGAAAAATTATTAAATTAATCCCATGTCACAATTTAATATTTTCGAATCATATTTTCGAAAATAGGAACAATTTATCCAATAATTGTTCCTAAATTTTCTAGCATTATTTTACATGCTACATTATATATAAATAGCGTTCTTATAACATAGAATAATCATAGGAATTAGTAAAACATAATTCCTTAATTGTTAGACTAAGTTTTCGACTCATCTCTAAACGTTGACGTTCTAATCGTCTCAATTCGTTTGATAACCGAATCATCTCTAAATGTTCATAAGAACATTGTAGTCACTTCTCTTCATTCCTTTAAAAATAAGGAATTTAAAATCTAAGCTTCATTGCTTAGACATGTCGTAAGACTAAACTGTCAAATTTTATCGACGTTAGAAATATACGTTCGAAGGAACATTAGAAACCATATTCCTTAATTCACTAAGCGTTAGTGAATACAATATAATAATCCTCGTATAAAGGATAGTCAAAATCCAGTTTCGATAAATCACTATTTTGATTATCGGAACAAAAACCCTAATTAGCGATTTTTATTATCGCATTTTGGCGTTTAAAAACTCGGGGTATTACACACACCTTTGAAGAGATGATTATTTCTTAAAAATAAAATGAGCCAAATTAAGTGAGATCACATTGAAGTCTAATTAACACTTTTTTTTTTCCTTTTGAAGGAATAATATTCCAGTCGTCTATATACACCCCCTTTGCAATGGAAATAAAATTTAAAAGAAGTTATAGTTACTTTAAAATTTTAATTATCTTATGGAACTTATTTATTACAGCATAACGCTTAAAGAATTTGTACTGATATTTAAAATTCCACTTACCAATACAATAATGTGGGGCTGTTAAGATGGTTAAAGCAAACTGCTTGAAATCTAGATGCATCATGGTACCCTTTCTACCACTGTGTTAATATGGAAATGGGTTTACAATGAATATTTTATCGATATAGAGCACTTATCTCAAGAAAATGATTTGAACCACTTATTCTAAATTAAAGGGTATTTTCTCTCTTTTATCCAATGTGGAATCGACGACCTATGCCTTATGTATAAGTAAGAAGAATTTTTGGATTTGAACTGAAGAAAAAAAGAAACAACTTTGCTGACAATTACATATTTTTGATTTTATCAAAAGAGTCCTCTAAGTATTTTGGTTTTGCCTTATATTCGTTTTTTATTTTATTTTTTGGACTATGAAGAGGATAGGCTCATTACATTCCTAAAAAAGCTATGAGAATTTACCCTAAGTAATTGAGCGTGAGAGCCAAATGAATTGAAAGATTCAATTTTGGTTCGGGAATGGATTATAGAAGTTTTAAAATGAACGGAAAGATAATCTACTTTCCTTAAGTGATTTATTAGATAATAAAAAACAGAGGATTTTGAATACTATTCGAAATTCATAAGAACCGTGTGGGAGGGGGGGCATTGACAGCTGGAAAAAGCCCGGACCCGTTTACGGAAAGTAGAAATGGAAGCATATTAGTTTCATATCTTCTCTACACAATATTATTTATTTGACACAATTGTCAATTTCGAATTATATATATGGGATGGTTAACGTAAAATCATTTTTTATGGTGAGAACCAAAAATGATTAATTCGCTATGAGAGTTGATGAATTTGCAGGAAAACTTACTAAATCCAAAAAATGGAATTTTTATCCCTCATGGGATTCGAACCCGGATGAAAAACTCTGAATTATTGGATTCAAAAACTTTCTCAACGAATTCATTAACTTTCATAACGAATTCATTTGATTCTTAGTTTTTAGAATAAAAATGATTCTCATTTAACTCTATCTCTCTATATATATACACATAATATATATTCATGAAAATATTTTATAATGTTGATAATTTTTTAATTTTCGTTTATATTGATTTATATGCTCCAATTTTATTCTTATCGGACTAATTAATTTAGAATCAGTTGTCGTATTTACCCCGAATGCATATTCTAGTGTTATTTGTTGTGTGAATGTGACAAATACAATATAAATCTATATAAAATTCGATTTCACGTAATTAACATTTTTTACTGTAGATTTACTTAACACTTTTTACTGTAGATTTACTTTGTTACCATTAATTCAAGAATAAAAAACAGCGAGACCTGATTGTTATGTCCGTCCTATATAATTCACTATGACCTGCTATATGCATTTTAGGTTTTAGAGTAATGGACTTCTCGTAAACTCGAATAAATCATATAAAAAGTACTGCAACAAATATTGACCATAGATCATTAAAAATGAACCCCCAATTAAGATTGATTTTCAATTATGAAACACAAGACGTAACACAAAATGAATCATATATCCTATGCCCCAATAACGTACCCTTAATTAGTTATTACTTTTCTAATTCCTCTTTGTTAATCATGCAATCCAAGCAGAAAGAAATGGAGGAACTGCGCGATATCGCAAAAGCTCATTACCGAGCTGGATCTCCAGAAATCCAAGCGTTAGCGTACGGGTTCTACCAATCCATGGACTCAGATGGAGATGGCCGAGTCGATCTGTCCGAGTTCCTAGCCTTCATGAGGCAGGAGGGTTATTCCTACATGCAAAACCCTTATTTCTTCGACGAACTTGACCTAGACGGCAATGGCACCCTCGATTTCTCCGAGGTGATGACGTTGTACTATATCATCAAGAGCGGCCGCCCCTTCTGCAACTGCTGTGGAAAATTCATACCGGGAATATTCTTCTCGTGCATCGAGTGCTTTAAGAATCCAAAAACCTCGTTTGATCTGTGTCGTGATTGCTATCGTACGGCGAGGTGCGATCATAATCACGATGGTCGGACTCAGTTTTTGGATAATCATACGTTGTTGCAAGCTATGAGAGATCCGCCTCTTGCACAGGCGTCGGGGGTAAATTTGAATCATGAGGTAATATGGGTCTTATGTAGTGATGAAATTACAGCATTATATAATATAGTATCGTGATGAATTTTTTAGGTTAATTGACAAATAAATCCATGTTTTGACCTATTTTCTAATTTTGACACCAACTTTAAAATGTTTCGATATGATTTCCTTTTTTTATGTGTAGAAATTTTCACATTTCCAAATTTTGGCATTAAAAGAAGCCAAGGTGAGACGATTTTCTTTTTCAGGACAAATTTGGCTGAAAGATATTGAGGGTGTCGAAATTGCTATAAATTAAAAAGTGCAGTTATCATTGAGATATTTTAAAGGTAAAAACTTGGGTGAGTGCAACTTCACCATACGTTCATCCTTGTTTTTGTTAAACATAATATATTAATTATGGTGAGTAAGAATAATCAGATTTTATTAAATTTGCAATTTTATTATTAATTTTAATTATAATTTATTAATTCATAATTATGGTTTTAATTAATAATTAATAATTATTAATTCATAATTAGTTTTATTAATTCAAAACTAGGCTTTATTATTCAAAATTAGGATTTATTAATTCACAATTAGAGTTTATTAATTCAAATTTAGGATTTTAATTCACAATTCTGATTTATTAATTCAAAATTAGGTTTTAATAATTCCAATTAGATTTTATTAATTCAAAATTAGAGTTATTAATTTTCAATTAAAGTTTATTAAATCATAATTAGGATTCATTTACTCTAATTAGGGTTTATTGAATCTAATTAGAGATTACTAATTTTGAAATATGATTTATTATTTTTAATTATAATTTATTATTTTTAATAAAATATATTAAATATTATTTAAAATTAATTAACTTAATAATAATAGTTAATTAACTAACTAAATAAATAAATAAATATTTTTTATATTAATTAATTAATTCACCCCTATTTTAAAAGCGCTGTCGACATTGTAAATTTTTGTGATTTATTTGGCAACCAATTAACCCAATTTTATGAAAGGATATCAAGTTGTGAATAAATAAATTTATATTAAATTAAAGGACGTCTACTGTAATTGGAAAATGAAATATCTACTACTGCCGCACCTCAACTGTAAAAATGAGAATTCAACATAATTAACATAAGTGGGTTTTTAGTTTCGAATTTGATGTTAGATTCTACGCATGCTTGAAATATTCATGGAAATAAAGTTCGAAAATATAAAAAATAAAAATACAGAAGATGTAGCATTCAATTGCAATTAGTAAATTATGTACTAGTATAATTTGAAATGTGCTTATAATTGGTAGCTCTCTCGTTTGTGGCTGCAGGCATTGAATATACCCACAAATGCCATAGTTCCACAACTGTATATGCATAACTGGCAGCCGACGTACAATACAAACATGGTACATCCTCATAATGCAATGGTTCCAGCATCATCAAATCTAAATTGGGTAAGTATATATAGTGCTTCAAATTCGACTTTTTGGATATAGGGATTATCCCTACAATACAAAGCATATTAAGATTAAAATGATGTTCCAAGTTGTGTGGTTTGGTTTTAGCTAGTAACTTCACCCTTAAATATGATATGGGTGAGTTTCAAATTTGTTCTCGAAATCTAAAAAGAAATAATGGTCAAAAATACCCCTTCATTGGTTCGAACCTTCAAAGTCAATAAATATATGGATAAAATTTTAAATATGGAGGAGCAGTTAATGTAAATGAGTTTAATAGTTAAAATACACATTTCGATATAGTAAAGATAAATTATACCGACAAGCAGAAAAATTATCAACCTTTTGGATTAATGTCCAAATTTACCTCTAATGAAAACTAAAACCCATCAATTTACCCTTCCACACAACTCGGAGTTTCAGTGCACGAATGCACAATTACACGAACATATCTATTCATGCATTTGAACTAATGCACATATGCATTGCATAGATATGTGTATTCTTTATATATTTTATAAGTGTGGATATAATGTGTCTTTACTATAGCAAATATTAATTGGTATATCCTATTTTGGCTCAAATGTGAATTATATATATATATATATATATGTATATAGATGAAACTTCATATGATTAGTATATATCAAGGGCGTAGCATGGGGATTCTGCAGGCTGAAGCCCTCCAAATATTTAAATAATTTTTTTCCTTTGCTCGTATATAAGAATTTGAATAGTAGTTCCCTCAATAAAATGTTTGACTCCGTGATATCATTCTCTTTCGTATCTCAGAGCAAATGGAAGGATGCACTTAATGCATTTGAATTAGCACTCAGCATTGGGAGCGTTTCCAGCACCCTCTGCACTATTTTGTGACAATGTGAGAGGCAAATTAATACAAAAGGAAAATGGAAAAAATGTTTATTTCCTTTATATTTGCGATTGTGTGGCGGTGGCCTATCGGTAACAAGTCCTATGCTCTACCCTATATATATTCAGATTCACGACCATTACAAATTGCCTAAAATTCTGATTTATTTGGCAATTATATAAATCCAGTACTATCTCCGCTCTTCACGGCTTCATATATACTTTGGTTAAGTTTGATACATACATTATAATACCCACGTGCTACCCAAGCAGTCGACAATGTTCATAGACAATGTTTCTCATAAAAGGAAGTCTTATGTTACGAGATCTATCACATTGTATTCGTATAAATCTGTACCCAAGCAATTAAAGTTTTGGCTACGATTTTGTTCATTTTGAAGGAGACACAAAGAACTGGGATTGAGGAAACTAACTTTTGAGTCTACCACGAATTGTTACTTTTACAAACCAAAGACAAATAGAAATGATGATAATAATTGGCACTAAATTGAATCGTAGGATGGATTTGAAAAAGATAAATATATGTTGTTAGTACGTTTTATAATTTTTCACACGTTAGAGTTTAATGTGGTAAACGTGTAAAGTTGACATAATAAAATCATACTTATTTTTATAATTGTTTTAGAGGGTATTAATTTTCCCTTGTAATTAGTTTAACTGAATTTGTATTAATCAAAAGAGAAAGCCCATGAATGCTGTACATTTTCATCAAATTGGGCCCATATCCAAATTCCACAAACCAGTTTTATTCCATTTTGGATCATCATAACTTAACACCTCCACTTTCCCCAGTAATTTCCGATCCGCCGCCGTCTATTTCTAGTCAATTGAATTTCTTTGACTTTCTATCTTTGTAATTTATTGCCATTCCGTATCAATTTCGCCTCAAGCCATGTCGGAATCGGGCACCACATCTCCGACGCAGGGTCCGATAGCTTCTCCAATTCCGCTTCGAGGTTTCTTGTGGCTGAATTCGATTTGTTCCTTTTCTGATTTCATGCATTTTGTAGTATACCGCGGATGCTCTGCAGCTCGATTCAGCTGGTAGGTTTTCTGTAGCTCATGACCTTTGGGGCTGCCTGCTGGTTGTGATATCCATTCTTCTGACCGGTTTATATATATACAGGTAGCACTAATTTTCTATTCTCGAAAGTTCGTCGGGTAGTTGAGGAGTGGTCACCCAGTTTTTCAGCTTTTCAGGAGGAAGATCGTCGGTGTCAGCTTATCGTCTGAGCCTAACCTCAGACAAAGTTTTCTTTGACATCAAGCTAGTTTCATGAGCGTTTACTTTCATGATTGTTATTTTGAAGGACCGATTATTTGATGGATTAAATATGTGATAAGATAATTTTTATCTATCAATCATTTGTTTATTACAAATAATTAGTGAATGATTAAAATTTGGATAAATAATTTTCTTTTTATTTGGAGGATTATTCTAATCCTACCTATATTGGTTGGATTAAAATTAATAAAAAATAATTCAAATAATTAAACTAATACCGGGCTTTGGATATCCTCAAATATTAATCCTTAAAAGTAAACACTTGATTATGTTGGATTAATTTTATCTATCCAACCTAATCATGCAAAATAAATACCACCTAAAGATATAGTTCCTCCGACGACTCGTATTCAATCCCGTTTAGTGCTTATTACTAGATCCCTGAAAACTTGGGTCGCGGCTGAAAGTTTGTGGAGGGTCTTCTTCATATTCTATGTATTTGTTCTATCGTGATTAATGGATTGGTTTTAGCTAAAAAAAACAAGTTTTATTTTTGAATAATGGTTCGTAATAAGCATCTGCATTATCAAGTCAAACCTTTCCAAATAATTGATAATAATAACACAGTCAAATAAATAATGCAAGGTTCACGAAAAACTCTTTTAATCAATATACATCTATTTTGGTCAAGGATTTGAATACAATTCGAAATCATATTTATATTGATCTTTGTTCAACAAGATCAAAAACCTACGATACTTTAAAAATCAAGTTCCCTTTTTTCTTTCTTTAACGCGAAAGACACACTATAAATCCTCATTTCCCAATCTCCCAAGTCCCCCCAACTAGCTAGTTATCTCACCGACCCTTTCCAAGTCGAAATATAAACCAAATGGAGGGAATAAAAGAGGTAGCCAGGGCTTACTACAACGGACGAAGGGAGAAAACTGACGCGAAAGCTCTTCCAAACCCTCCATCAAGACGGCGATGGGAAAGTTACCCTAGAGCCAGTACAAGAAGAGGGTGAATCCCCTCTCCTCGAACGATCACATTTTCAGGCAGCTCGACGACAATGGCAATGGAACCCTAGATTTTGACGAAGTGATGACCCTTTATCACATTTTTGAGATACCAATGTATTTAAGCACTACTCCCGAGGAATCAAGTTCTTCCCTGGCCCAGAGTGTTGCCGTAGGCTATATCTATACTCAATTAAATGGCTTTACATAATTTTAGAGTTCTATTATTAAATTATTATTCTCTAACTTGACATGTCATTATTTGTTTAATAGGGAAACATCACGACAACTATTGTGGAGGCATTTGAGGACATTGACATTGGTTGTAGGATCATGGAGTTAAGAGAAACCATGTCCTTTTAAAATTCAAGGTTTTAAGGAGGGATTACATTTTTTTCTGCGTTGGGGATGGGGATTTGTACATTTCAACTTATAAACAGATGATCGTGTGTACTTGGGTTTTGTAATATTATGTCTTGGTCTATATATAAGAATCTTTTCGTTCCATATGATTAACATTCTACACGGATGTGGAATGCATATAACAACTTTTTTTTTGGGTAGTTTGTAGTCTTAACTTTTGCAATCTTGTGCAGTAATTTTTCAATTATCAGACTTTCCAACTAGTACTGATAGAGCGCACAACATTGAATTTGAAATAACAAAACAGATTTCGTTGAAGTTCGAAATCGTCTTATAGTATTGCTACGTAACTAGGCCTAGTGACGGTCTTCTTTACCAATTGTTGAAGAAAGTTATGCCCAAGAAATTTGTAGAAAAGAAAATGAGTGATCTCTACAACTTCTTTTCTTTTCTAAATATTATCCAACTCTGCTCTTTAGATGCATCTTTTGTTCTAACTAACTATGTTTAAGAGATTTCATATATTGACAGCTTTAGCTTAATAAAATCAATAATAAAGTATATTAATGATTTATTGGACTAAAATTGTCATTTTGTTATCAGAATAAACATGTAACAACCACAAATATAAAACAATGTCATAGTCGATGTTGGCATCTATGCGTCACCTTTAGTTGTCGACTATGTTTTTTGACATCGAAAATCACGTTCAAATTTAAATTGATACAAATCTAATATGTTGGGCTCTAATAATGTATTAATTTTTTATTAAGCTAAAACTGTCATAAACTAGGCCAAAACA
Source organism: Salvia rosmarinus (assembly GCA_036937905.1). Taxonomy (NCBI): domain Eukaryota; kingdom Viridiplantae; phylum Streptophyta; class Magnoliopsida; order Lamiales; family Lamiaceae; genus Salvia; species Salvia rosmarinus. The sequence goes on along the minus strand of CM072814.1, from coordinate 80,372,964 downwards.
ATAGAATAATCTGACCTTTAGTTTTGCTTTTACCATTTTAAATATTAAATTGATAAGATTTATAAAAAAAAACTATAAACTCTAATTAGAAACACAGTCAGCTCTATTAACAAAAAATGAACCGTGGATAGATAAGACAAAAAAGGGGAAAACTCTATTTAACAAATAATTAAATACAAATTTATGAAATGCTTTTAGGTTTTTTATGAAAAACTCTAAAAAGTTTACACTGAGGCATCTTCTATGGTTGTTTGGCTTCATTTTTTTGGTAAGTTGATTACAAGATTTAGCAGCCTTTTATAATTTATTGAAATTGACATACAATATTTTAGATACAATTTTCTATCATTCTCATCAAGTCTTTGGGCATTCTTAATTTGTTCAACTAAAATTTGAAATATCTTAAGTACTCTCAGATTGAGAAATACTCTGGCATTCGTGAGAACAGGTATAATATGTTGATATCATTCAGAAATTTAAAGCGTAAAAAAAAGAGTGGATTTGAACAATTTCACAAGGTGAGTGTGTATATACAGGCTAAAATATGGTAAAACTTTATTTCTGAACTTTCTGTTGAAATATTTATTCACTTTTTAATGTCCAGAAAAATCTCACCAAGATCAATAATTGTATGTCATATATTTGGAGATGTAATTTCTCAAAGATGTCCTAGCTTACACGAATAGGAGTTCTCCAGGGGCCAACGATGGTCATATTTTTAGGGTTTGTTTTATTTTTATTTTATTAGAATTTAAAATTAGACGTTTAAGAATATAATAGTACATATATTATTTTTTTCAATAAAAAACTATAGTGAGAATATTGAGAGCAATATTTAGAATCATCCTTAACATAAACATCCTTAAAACAAATTAATCAAACTTTAATTTTTATATAATTTGTAAGTGATGTCAATAACAATTTTAGAGATATTAGAATCAAAATAAATATACAAAACAAAAGCATAATGATATGATGAACTGATCATATGTGGTGATGAAAAATGCTCACGGAAAGTGACTAGCATAATATTCTATATATTGAAAGACTAATTGCTCATCCGATCATCCTCCATTGATAAAGTTATCTCGAAAACGAATTTGATTGATATATATACTAGATGTTGTTGTATTTTTTAATATCACAAAAATTCAAATAAATTACAAATTATAAATTACAAGTATATCGTGCACATGACATCTAATCTCATTCCAACTGTTTTGGAAATACAAAACACATATGTGAAAAATACTTAAGCATCCAATCAGGAGCCCAAAATTATAATTTCTAGAAATAAACATTACATACTAATTCATAAGTAAAATAAAGTCGAAAAGGGCAATTTTTTAAAACAGAAAATTTTATCAAACTACATGATACAACAGCTTGCAGTAGCAACTGCTATGGCTCCAACGCTTACTACAGCACTTCCAACAGAAACTGCCGTATTCATTGCTTCAAGAGTTTTGCAATTTTTTCCTGAATTTATTCATACGCCAAAATTAATTTTAGTTGAGAGTATAAGATGAAATGTACAACAGTACTACTATTGATCTAGAGATGAGCTTCATCAATTATAATAACAAATTGTTAAAGCAAATTAATAAATTATAAGACTATATATACGAACTTATATGTAACGAAGTTTACCCTTTTACGTCGATGGTTTGATTGCTTTCCTGCAGCTTTACCGTTGCTTTTAGTTTTCTGCATCGCAAGAAGATGGTGACGAGAGTACTTTAGGTTTATATTGATAAGGTAGATTAATGAAGTAAGTCTCTATGTTGCTAGGAGTGATACATCATGAATTTGCTTCCTATATATACTAAAGAACAGTCCAATTACAAAAACATACAAATTGAATATATGGATACATCATTGATTGCCCAATTCCACAAACTCGAATTTTGCATGTATCGAAGTTGAACATTAATTAAATTCTGAAAATCATGTTCATGAATAGAATATACAGTTTGATCTTACTATACTTGTTACAAAATCTTGCTAGTCATCCTTTTTCTTTTTTTGATTTTATATTATAAACGGTTACATATCTAATTATGAAGGCACTTTCATTTAGATATCACAACCTGATCGAGAAACAATTTGAGAGTTCACCTTTTGAGATCGATTTGACCTTTTAGATTGGGGTTGACTCTTTTTCTTGACCACCTGCAATATTACCATGGATCGTAAAATTTAACATCTATAGCGTCGCCTCAAAATTACAATTTTGATATATATTGTATGAAAATATGTTACTAAACTATATATATAATAATCTAATCACTTGAATTAGTTTAAAAGTCCAGAGTGCACCATAATAAAACATACTAAAATATTTATTTATAGTGCTTATAAATAATATATAACTTTACTCTCTTCAAAAATAACTAATAACTTTAGTTTTCATATCTACAGGTACCATGCACATTCATTTCTTTTTTTCAATATGTAAATAGTCAATTGTATGCTTTGATTACAGATTAGAACAAATAAATAAGTGGGAACGCATAAGACTAGTCAAACTGGATAACAAAAACGGTGAGACGTCTTATGTTAATAAATTTAAGATAGTAGCTGTATATCCAAGTTCAAACTTATAAATATTTTGGTGACTCGTTCATGATTCTATTGGTGTTTTAAATCTCTGAACATAAAATATAGTATGATATATCTTCACCGTTAAAATGATTCACACAACGCCCCCTTCTTCTTAAGTATAGATGTGTACCTTCCTATCCATAAGATTGACATCGAGATTAGGATTGTCACATTTGTCCACTTCATCTCCTTCATCATCATCATCTCCATCTATCTCTCCCTCGTTTTCATCATTTCCATCTTCCTCCTCCTCCTCCTCCTCCTCCTCTACACAGGCTCCCTCATCCGCCTCATCTTCTTCGGCTCCCTCCCCCTCCCCTTCCTCATCATCATTATCATCTTCTTCATATTCGTCATCGTCCTCCTTATCATCTTCTCTATCTTCGTCATCCTCCTCTTCTTCTTTAAACTCCACATCTTGAGTCACAACCTTCGCCCGCTTCTCAATATCTTCAGTGCCCTACTCAAATCACGTAAGAAAAAAAAACCCATCACTAAACTGAGGGAGTGGTTATTGTAGAAACTCTCTTTAATGTATAAACAAAAAACTCATGAAACATCTGAATTCTAGTGAAAACGTCTGAATTCGTTGTCTGAATTCAGAAAAATAAAAATTCGCTCCTCATGGAATTCGAATATAGGTGTTTGAATCCATTAAGTAAGGTAATGAATTAACCGTAGATCTTCACTAATCGATAGCTGAAAATAGTTCTTATCTTATACTTAAGATACTAATCGATGGCTGAAAATAGTTCTTATCTTATACTTAAGATTTGCTTGTATTTGATCATATATATATATATATATATATATATGGTTAACGTAAGAACAAAAAAAAATGATATATTCGGTGTGAAAGTTGATGAATCTATTGGAAAAGTTAATGAATCTAAAAAATATTAAATTTTCACCGAAATCGAATCCTGGGTGAAAATTCTGAATTTTTTGATCCATTAACTTTCACAGCGAATTCATTTTGTTCGTAATGAATTTATGTGGTTCTTAGTTCTAATGTTAAAAATTGTTCTTATTTGAACCTCACTATATATATATATATATATATATAGAGAGAGAGAGAGAGAGAGAGAGTTATATTCAAATGAGAAACATTTTTATCCTAAAAACTAAAAATCAAAAGAATTCGCTATGAAAGTTGATGAATCCGTTGGGAAAGTTGAATCCGAAAATTTGAAAATTTTCACTCAGGTTCGAATGAAGGATGAAAAATTCTATTTTTTTTATTCAATAACTTTTATAATGAATTTATCAACTTTCATAGCGAATTCATTTTTAGTTCTTATATTCTCATGATAAAAATGATTTTGATGCAACTTTTATGATGGATATATATATTTCCCGGGGCAGACATACACACAGGGAGCCTCCGCTCTCCCTACATTTGTTTTTTTGTTCTTTTACATTTGAAAATTCCATTATTTGTTCTAAATTTTCTCTGTTGACCTCACCGTAGCTAGAAAATGAATAAGTATTTTATAGGAAAATAATGTTATTTTTATGAAAACTATTATTCTTTTCGTTCTTCATTTAATTCTATTTTAGTCCGTCTATAAAAAATATTCATTTTCTTTTTGAAAACATCAACTTCAAGTTTAATTTAAATTCTAAACCTACCCATTTATTTATAAAAAAACACTAATGACTCATCTTTTTATACCTACTATCTATTAATATATTCATTTATTATCTTTAATGCCTACCTTTTAATTTCACTATCCATTAATTTATTCATTTATTATCTCAACCCACTTTATACTCATTACAATTTATTAAAACTCGTACTATCAAAATCAATGAACAAATATGGTAGACCGAGGGAGTAAAAAATTATATTATAATATGACTTAACATGTCTATAATAAAGAGAAATTGAATATAAAAATATGTTATCGTTATGTATCCCTCCATCACACAAGAGTTAGGCCCCTCAAAGTAAATTCCTGCATCTAACGTACATACATATGTGTATCTTCCTCACCCACGTTCCCCAAGAATATTCAAAGCTAACCACAAATCTACTACAATGCAAGAATTCATACAAAAATAAAAATAAATATGAGATTTACCTGCAGGAGATCAAATTCATCAGTTTGGTGCTGATTAGTAATCTGTGACTGCTTCAAGATTTGATCGAGCAGCTTAAGCATGGCCCTCGTATCGACGAACTTGTTGGATGAATGATGGTGTTTGAAGTTCCCTCGTCCGTAGCAGTCGCAGCAGAGGTAGTAAGAGACGTCGGCCTGACATGGCAAGCACGAGAAATACGAATCTAAGAGCAGAGATTTGCAAGCTCTGCACCTCGGCACGGAGACTTTGTCCATGTAATAGAGAGCTAAGACTTCGTCGAAATCTAGGGTTCCGTCGCAGTTGGCGTCGAGCTCCCTGAAGAAGTCGTTGTTTGAGAAGGAGGCATGTGCCACCGCCTTCTTGTACTCACGCAGGCTTACTTTACCATCGCCGTTATTATCGAGTGATCGGAAAAGTTTCCGAGCTAGCTCTTTCTCGGCTCCTGCTGCTCCATTGTAGTATGCCTTTGCAACTTTTCTTACTTCATCCATCTCTCTCTAAATCTCTCTCTGAAAAGTAAGTATGTTAATGTGGGAATTGGTGTGGGAATTAAGCTTGCGATAAGCTCATCAATTTATAACCTCTCTGCAAGATCAGCTGCGCCACTTGGCGAAGACTTGACAATGACAAAAGTCTTTCAATAAATAAATACTGATAGATTAATGAAAAGTGGTATTTGTTTAATTATTTATTTTATACTATTACTAGTTGCCATTTGACCGAAAACCGATGAATTTTGAATTTGGTTGACAGAATCAGTTTCAAACAACTTGTCGCCCAATTGGGATCCTCAATTGCCTTTACATATTCTATTCTATTCGTGGATAATTAATATGTAACAATTCTAAAAGTTTAGATTATCAAATATTATAGTGTATATTCCTTATATAACTTAAAATCCCAAAAAAAACCCTACTATTTAAGCTTGGTTTTAACAGTAATGACTTGTTAACTAATTATGAACAAACTCATTGATATACTCGTAAATATACATTGATATATTTTATGTTGTTCTATTTTAGTAACGGTGATAGTTTTATCTATCTAGTATACATTGTTTGTTGTATAAAAAAATAGTGACTGTTAGTAAATATAGTACTTTTTAGAATATTTAATATGTAATATTCTCTTTAAAAATAATTATATCTATGTAAAATATCATTTAAATTCGGAAAAGATTTCGAGCTCGAACATATTCAGTAAATTAATTGTGACGTCAACTCGATAATAAAGAGTCAGACTCAACTTCCAAAGACTCATTTGAACTCGACACAATGATTTATTCAAACCCGATCATACTTCATAACATAGCTAAAACTCAATTCCGTAGACAGTTATATATGCTGTTTTACCACAAGCAGTAGAACACTTAGAATAATTACAAATTAATTTAGATATTTCAAAAGACTATATATTTTGTTTAATACATTCATACGTACAATACTTAGCTCAATCAATAATAATAGTTGATAAAAAAAGGAGACGAGTTAACCGAGAAAGAAATAAATGAATGTTATTTTACCTCATAATATTAATTTATAACTATATTATTATACATTTATAATATCATTTTATTGTATTTTTCTCCACTAACTATAAAACACATAATTATAATTTAATAAGTCCAATATTCACATATTCATCTAATTCGTACTATAAATATATTTATAATATTATATGTACTTGGTATAAAGAAGATATAATTAAAATCAAATTATTTTGAAATACATCCGAAAAATTAGGTTTCAATAATTTGGAAGAATTGATCTCTGGGAAAGTTCCTTACCATCTCCCCGCCCACCAATATAAGCCCCACCAACCTTTCCTACTTCGTTCCTTTTCTGTCTCTATTCAATCGACAAATAGTATCTATATCAATAAAATTTGCGTTGCACCAATTCTTTTAATAGAAAAAGCAAATTGTGAACCAGTCTTTAGGAAATGTATTAATTATTCATAAATTTAACTAGCTATGAAATAGATAAAGTTCAAGCACGAGGCCAACTTGACACGATCCATTTTAAAATACAAACATTTTCTCGATTGTTGGAATATTTTATTATACACTAGCTAGTAGCTAGGTATACGAAATAAAACATGACGATACATATGTGATGTGATAAAATAAATTACCAAAAATTAATATAAAATGGGAAGTGTGTGGGAGTTGGTTAGAAAATCCACTACAACAAAATGTTCCAATAGTGACATGATTTTTGAAGAATTGTGACACCTATGGATGTCACTAAATAAATTTGTGACATCTTGTGGATGAGTGACTATTATGCATGTCACAAAATTTAGTGAAATTTATAAGTGTAGCTATTTTTGTTACATATGAACATGTAACTATTTTTTGTGACATGTGAATTAAAGTGTAACTATTTTTTGTAGTTCCTAGTTTTTCATATTTGAATTTTTTCTCTCTCTTTTTTCTTTACCTTTCAACATTTTTTGTTTGGCCTTGATGTTTGTTATATTTAATAAATTAATTGTCTATTATATTGGAATAAATTATCTCTGTTATTTTGGAAATGTTAAGTCTAAAAAAAGGTCTTCATTTGGAACACCAAAATCGAACAACTAATTGAATATATATATATATATATATATATATATATATATAGTAAATTGAAACTCTTGAGTTATAGTAAAATTTAGTTATATTCCTATATGTAACAAAAAAATTATTGTGAAATATTTAAATGTAGTAAGGTTTAATTACATGGATAGATGTGATAAATTTTACTACATTTTCAAGTGTAACAAAATTTACTTACATTTTTATGTATAACAAAAATATATTGACGTATGTATTGGTGTAATTAAAGTTTGGCCCATTTAAAGATGTCATAAATTTTGTAACACTTCTCTTGGTGTCACTAAAAATATGTCTTCTAGACATTTTTTTGTAGTGCAAGTAGAAGGAATCTTCCACTTAAAAAATCCACTAATCGCTAATTACAAGTAGAAGGAATCTTCCACAATTATATATGAAAATGACTCACTGAGACGGCACCTTGGACTTGGAGAAGCTAATTACGAATTGCTTTCTGCATATTTAGCAGTTATCTCAATTAAAATCTTATTTTATCTTTATTTTTTTTGTTTATTTTTGCTCTCGAAGAAAATCCATCTTTGTTATTTGAGACGCGCATGAGGTAAATTTATTTCATATATAATAATTTATATTTGAAAAACTAGGTATGATGGACTTTTTTATTTGAGATGTGTATAGGATAAATTTTGTTCACGTGTAATAATTCGTATATAATTCTTGGTATAATGAGTTCGACTTAAAAATCATAAGTAAAATTTAAACTTAGAAACTTTTGTTTTTAATTCATAAACCAACAACAACTATTTTCAGTATTCATTAAGTAAATTCATGTTGTGGTCTCAAGAATACTCATCCCATCACTTAAATTTCCACGAAATGCCTTTTGTTTTACATAAACCTCTCTTCAAGACCAGTTGCCCTACTTGGCGAAGACTCATAAGAAGTAGTCTTTGACTATTTATACAGCTAATTAAAGTATAATGAAAAATGGTATTTATTTTATATCCTTCTTTAAAAAGGTTTACAACTTGTTTGCATATATATATACGACCTAAAACCAAAATATTTAACTATTGATTCATAGAACAAGGCCATAAAAGATTTTTCAAACAAATCTTCTACTTTCGTTACACTTTCCATTAGTCCTACAACAAATTATAAATATTCTTTTGCTTTACCATATCTATTTATCTATCTATTACCGATCAATATATAATACGATTAGTGAAACTTAGTGACACATCATCCTCATATCTTATGTGGCGTCATTATATTCATCCATTCTTATTTATCTAAATTCTCTATTTAATGTCTTTTAAATTCCAATACTAAAATATCTTATCCCACATTGATTTCTAATCATACTCCACCAATTGAACAACTTATATATATACTTAGAATCAATGTATATTTTTTCATCCTATAATTATTTTACACCACTAATTTGATTTGGCTAATTAATCAATTAGATGACCAAATAAATAGTTATATTTTTAAATTTTAAACTATCCATTTAATGCCACATTATCAATATATAATAGGATTAATGAAACTTAGTGCAACCTCATCCTCATATCTTATGTGGCACCATTAAATTCCTCCATTCTTATTTATCTAAATTCTCTATTTAATGTCTTTAAATTCTAATTCTAATCATACTAAAATATCTTATCCCATATTGATCTATAATCATACTCCACAAATTGAACAACTTATATATATATATATATATATAGAGTTTGGTTCAAATAAGAACCAATTTTAACATGAGAACTAAGAACTACGAAAACAAAATGAATATCTATGAAAGTTAATGAATACTCTGAAAGTTAATGAATCCAAAATTGAATTTTCAAGGGTTCGAATCCCATGAGGCGAAAATTCTATTTTTTATTCATTAACTTCATGATGTATTCATTTACTTTCATAACATATTCAGCTTCTCACGTTCGCACAATAAAAATTGTTTTCGTTAACCCTCCCTATATATATATATATATATATATATATATATATATATATATATATATATATATATATTTAGAATCAATGTATATTTTTCATCCTACAATTATTTTACACTACTAATTTAATTATTATAAACACGACGTAAAAATTTTATATGATCTATTATTAACAATTGACCATATAGTGTTCAACTTTTATTGAGACGAATAATTAATTATTGTAACAACTTATATTAATAAAATTAAATACGTCCAGGTAATTAATCAAATGTAGGACGAGTGTTGTTATGTATATGTTTTATACATGTTCTTTATTTTTATTTTTTTTTGTTATTTATATTAATTAATGTTTATTCTGTAATGTTCAAGTCATTACAGAGACAGATAAACAATTAATGTAACAACTTATATTTATAAATGTAAATATATTTTAGTAGTTAGCACGTATTTTTGGGACAAGAACGAGTAATAAAATAATTTTTCAATCAGATTTTGAATATGCACGTGCATATAAATTCCAACCACTGTAACAACTTATATTATATATTTACGAGTTTGGGTAACTAATTGGATTTAAGACGAGTGTGTGTATATATATTGTAGATGGATACAAACATTTATTTGCATGTCTATGAATGTTTAAAGTGATTGTGACCATTAATCTTCAAGCCTACTTTTAATTTTTATTATATTTTAAATTAATAGTTATTTTCTTCATTTTCAATATTTTCACAATTAGCGGTGCTCGATTTTTAATACTATGTACTATTAATGTTTACTTTATAACATTTGGATATTATTATACGGGTTTTCATAATTAATTAATTAGAGGCCGTTACTATTCTATCAATGTAGATATAACTGTAACCTTAGCGTTGATTATATAAATTAGAGGCCGTTACTACTATCATGATTATAAAAAAATTTGGGCTGAAACGAAGCAATTCACAATCTTAAATCCAAAACCAACCAGTATTGCTCTATTATATTGCTACATTCTCTCTGCAAATGTGTTTATCCTCCCTGCAATTTATTCTATCAATGTATGCCTCCTTCGTTTGCTATAGTTTCCTCACCTCTGCTACTTGAGACGCCATCTTTAACGCCACGCTTTCGATCACTACCACTGACTCCTCTAAGGGGGTGTTTGGCTGAGCTTATAAGCTCTTTAAAACAGCTTATAAATTGTTTAAGAGCTTATAAGCTCAATCAATGTGTTTGGTAAATTAAGTTGTTAGAGAGCTTATAAATTTTCAAAATAAGCTCTAAGAGCTTATAAGTTCTATTAAAAAAAAGCTCCAAAACCCAACTTATTTTTAATGATCTTATAAGTTACAATAAAACAACAAAAATAACCCTGATATATTTTCTTATTTCCATATTTACCCTTATTATCCAAATACTTTAGCATCTTATATGCTCTTAATACACTATATCTTATAAGTTCTTAAAACAACTTATAAGTTGTTGGAGCTTATAAGCTTTCTAAAATAAGCTTAGCCAAACGGCCTCTAAGTCGACTCTGACCCTCTCTTTTTTGCTTTCTTTCTTTTTGCTCCGAAAAGAAGAACTATTGATATAATTTTGCAGCGTGCAATTTTGTTTGGAGCCGAGACTTTTTCTGAAAGTGTAAGTATTAGAATTAATTACATGTAATATAGTTCGTGAATTTGACTGCTTTTGTGTATTCTTTTCTAGGCACCAACATGACCACGAAAAGAGAAGAGTGTCATTGTGTTTGTATGGTGTGGTAATTGAAGCTCGGGTGTATCATATATAGTTGGCTCTTGCTCTTCACATTACCATCAGACTACTTTTTCATTCATTATTTTTTACCTTCCCTTTCGGGTTCATCATTGCCCGTATTTGTTTATTGGGTGAAAGTAAAGAAACATTTAAGTGTTTAATTTCAAAAATATAATGTGTTATATAATATTTTATTTTCTTAAATTATCGTTCCTTATTTTTGTTTTTGATAGCATTAGGTTAATATAAATAAAAGGATAACAAGAAGCACGACATTATTTTTTTTTTGTCAATTTAATACAAAAATTTTAAGGTCGCGTCAACTAAATACATAAATTTAAAGCAAGCACATGCAAATTATATTTATTTGTTTTTGGTCAATTAAATACATAAATTTAAAGATTGTGTCATGGTGAACTCGAACCGAGACTTAATTTAGCTTCAGACATTAACCATTCTACCACTAGACAACACATCCATACACAAATGACATTATTATTGTGTGTGAAGAACAATCAAGAATACATCGAATATTACATTTAGAAGATTGCAGACTATGTGTAGTGCAAATTAGAAAATATCGGTAAATTAGCAAATATTTTATAAGGTGAACGAGGATCGTCTATATATGGGTGAACATTCGGATTTCGGTTCGGATTTTTGTTTAATCCGAACCGATCCAAAAATCCAAATTTTGAGAGAAAAACAATCTGATCCGAACAGAATATCCGAAAATCCGAAATCCAAAATCCGAAAATTTTATAAAAATATCCGAACCGAACAGAAAAATCCAAAATTTTGAAAAATCCGAAACCAATTTTTGTTAATTCTTATTTATATTTATATTAGATTTAAAAATATTTAAATAAAATATTATTATTTTATATAAATTATATATAATTCGAATTTTTGGAAATTTTCGGATTAAAAAAATCCAATCCGATCTGATCCGAAAATTCAATTGAAAAATGTCGATCCGATCTGAACCGAAAATCCGAAAAATCCGAACTGAATTTTAAATTTCGGTTTGATTCGAAATCAAATATTCGAATTTCGGATATTTTGTTCACCATATAAGTTGGATACAGTTGGATATGCCCATGGCTTTTCTATAATTTGTGCATATCCAACTGTGGGACTTGGTAATTCCGCACGAGGCCAACTTGATACAGTCCATTTTAAGGTGCAAACATTCTATTAGCTGCATTTCTATTATGTAATGTAGGTAAGGTACAACATGAATATTTTCGAATAGACAAAAAAATTATTTTATTTTTATAAGAAATTTAAAAGTGTGGGACTACATGTATAGGCAAAAAAATAGCAAAATAAAATAATTTTTATATTCTATTAATTTTTATTCAGAGGGAAAAAGAGATTTTATCACGTTCACGAGTGTGAGAAATGGAGAAAGACCTCCACACAAATAGGAAGTTCATTCCAAGCATGCGGAGAAATAAAATTAAAGGGTTTTTGGCTAAACTTATAAGCTTTTCAAAACAATTTATTAAGCTGTTTAGGAGTTTATAAGTTTCATACAAAATATTTGGTAAAATAAGCTCCTAAACAGTTTATAAACTGTGAAAATAAGCTTTAATAGTTTATAAGCTTCATTAAAAACAAGTAGTTCAACCCCAACTTATTTTTTTATAAGATTATAAGTAACAGTGAATTTATCAAAATAATCTTACTATGGTTCGTTATTTTTACATATATTATTGATTTCATCTCTCATCAATTTTCTTTCTCCAACTATGATTTTTTTCTCTAACTCACTATTCTTTCTCTAACTTATAAGCTCAATTATCTAAACACTTTGACAACTTATAAATTATTCAAACATTATATCTTATAAGCTCTTGAAGCTTATAAATTCTTTAAAATAAGCTTAGCCAAACACCCTCTTAGTCATGCTAGCTAAAATGAGGCTGTGAATAAAATTACATTAGTCTTCAATTAATCAGACCAAAGAAAGCCCAAACTCGACCGGTTTGGCCCGTCTGTCCGAACCGAACCGGATTACAATCTCATCACTTTCTCTCGCTCTCTTTCAAACAACTTTTTTCCTGCAAATCTTGCATCACAATGCCTCCGATATTGTTCAGACATTCAAATTCAGTTCAAATTCAGTTCAGATGGATAAAGTAGCTGAAGAAGTTGAGAAAGTGAAGACAGATTTTCAAGATATACTTGATCAAACCCTAAAACACATCGATTCCATCCAAGAATACGGGACAACATCGAGACTTTCGAATCAAAGTGAAATTGAAGAAGCGGTGAAGAAAGATTCGCTGCTTAGATTAAACGGGGTAGCTCAAGATGGGCTGAATATGCTGCAATCTCTTCAGTTCAATCTTGATCTTCTCGCCACACAATTGCCCTCTGCTGATGATGTCGAAAAGGCGCAATCATTGGCTCAATCCTGGAAAAATCAAATCCAGAGGTGCCGTTTGGAATTCCCTATTTGAATATTTTTGGTTTAGGGTTCTTTAAATTTTTTATTTTTCCCACTGATCTTGAATGCGTGCGGCTGTTTTGAAATTCGTTTCTGTTGATTAAACTGTGTTATCTTGGTGGAATTCTTGATTGGACATGTTGGTTTTGATTGATTTTTTTTATGATTGCATAAGTTTTGTCTTAGTCTTTTTGTGTTTAGTTTATGGAGTTGGGACTTGGGATGTTAAAGGAGCTGGTGCTTTCATGGCGTTTGGATCAGTTGATTGAAACATTTTTTCTTCTTGGCCTGTACATTCAGTCGTGTTCATTTTTTTATCTCCTATAAATTATGGTTTTTATTCTGTAACTGTTTCACTTACCAATGTGAATCAAATTTCAGTCTGCGGCTGAGTTTAAGGAATGCAAATTTGCAAGCAAAGGCAAACATGAAGAAAGCTGCTCAACAAGAGGTAATGATTCTTGATTAACATAAATTTGCTTGCTTTTTTATCATGTATAAAATGCTGAGAGCATCACAGAGAGCCTTCGAATTGTACTATAAATGCAAAATGTTTTTCTGCTTGATTTGTGTACAGTTTCTTTGACAAATTTTTTCCGGTGCCAGGAGTTGTCGTGTAGTTTTTCATAATCTGTTGGTTGAGTAAATCCGCTATCAAGATACTGTTCTAACTTGATGTAATGATTTCAGAGAGAGCTCCTTTTAGGAGGTGGCAAAGAGTCTACAGCTCGAAGGCGCAATCTACAGTAAGTACAATTGCTAATGTATGTGTTATATGCTTTTAACCTGTTGCATGGGATGTAATTCAATATTTTTTTAAGGAATATGATGGTATTTTATAAATGTTGGCCAGGACCAAAGCAGGAATGACTTCTGCTGCTGAGAGCATCACAGAGAGCCTTCGACGCACTCGCCAGCTTATGGTTCAGGTCGTACACATTTTATATATCTAATACTCATGTTCTTGAGCAACATGGTAATTTTCTCTCTTCTTTGTTTTAATAGGAGGTTGAACGGAGTGCAAGCACTATCATGACTTTCGGTATGTTTGTTTCTGTGTTTCAAGTTGTCAGATTTTTTTTTCACTATTATCAATCTTCATGTTAATAGAAAACAGTAATACGTTGAAATGGCTTCAAGTTACTAGTACTTTTTGCCAAATGAATATTATTTATGTTGATTATCACGTGTTTACCTTATATATATTTAATGAAGATGTTTTTGGCGTCATTGCTCTCTCATATTCTGCAAATTTGTAAAAGAGAGACCACTAGATATAGATGTTAAGATTGCCAGTTGCAATAATTTGCCCTCCCACCCCGCAGCGCCACCAGCCTAAACCAATTCAGATAAGTAGTCATGATAATTTATTAATATTTTATGATAGGGCAAGGGCTTACATGATCGACAAGCTCAGAATTGTTCAATCAATCCAAATACGTAATGGATTAGCCTATATTATTTTTGTATGCAAAACTACTTTAGACGTAAATTCTCGTGGTTGGGGCTATTAAACACGTTCTTTGCCTTTACAGTTTCAATCTTTGCAGTCTGTTCTTATTTTGTGCATTTTAATTGATTTTCTACTGGTTAGCCTTCAACAAGAGGGAGTTTAAATAGACGATGAATTTACAACATTTACAATACTGTTACAGAGGAATCAACCAGGGTTCTAAAGAAAGCTGAAAGTGAATACAAGGGCCACCGGTCACTGTTCTCACGTACCCGAGGCCTTCTGTCCACAATGCAGCGTCAAGACGTTCTCGACAGGCATGATTTTTTTGTATATCTTGAAATCATCGTCATTACCTCCTCATAGCTAACGTTAAACTTTTTGACAGAGTGATCCTTATCACCGGATTCCTCATTTTCTCGTTGGCCGTACTGTTCGTCGTGTCGAAACGCATACACTGAAGCTGCAGAGGCAAGTGATTGCTGCCGTGAAAGCTGGGATGGCAGGGCAAGAAGATATTGCGCCTGTTATAGGTGGAAGGGATGGTATGAATGTTGTTCCAGTTCTTCAAAATATGGTTCCCGACTTGAATGTTCCATTAGAACAACCTATGATGCATGATGAACTTTGAACTTTTCATTTATATTAATACTCTCTTCGTCTCACCCAAGATGACTCATTTTTTTTCGACACGGTTATTTAGGAAAAGTGTATAAAGTCATTAAAGTGATAAAAAAAAGATAGATCCCACAACTTTTGAAGAGATAATTATTTCCTAAAAATGAAACAGGTCATCTTGGGTGGAACAACCAAAAAAGAATACAGATCATCTTGGATGGGACAGAGAGGTTATTTGTTTTTGTGAAATATTGGTTCGATCTTCCTTCTTTTTGTCTATGTGGATTGACATGAAATTGACAGCTGATGGTTGTTGTGTTAATGAAGTTTGTAAAATTGGATTTATGCAAGTAAATCTGCTAGAAATTTGTTGCTTTATGTACAACTTGGACTACCAAACCATTTCTGTTGTAACCAATTTGGATCTTAAACTTAAATTTTGATATCTAACAATTAATTTGTAGAGTAAAAACAGTTCTTTAGTGAGTGGTTCCTATGGTTGATTCTTACATTACGCCAAAATCGACTGTCGATATACAAATTCTTTTTTTTTTCAGTTGTTACATCAAAATACCCAGAATATTGAGAAAAAGTAAATAAGTGGATAAATCAGAATGTTTGTTGGCAGAGGGAAAATCCCCGATGTGTCATTTGTACATAGTTGATATAGAATCGGTTTTTGCAAACACCATGTTAGTACACATACTGATATGCGTACATTTATGGTTCAAATGGAACGAAATATTATTTTGGCCATGGAAGATTCAAAACTCAAATTTTCTTTTCAGTACAATATCAAATTTATGGGCTGTTATTCTAATTCCTCTCGAATTATATATTTTTGGTTAATTATAGTTTATGACCTAAAGTTTATCACTTGTTTAATTTAATTTCTTTATGGTTAATTGTAATGCCCAAATAGGATATTTCAAATTTGCCTATAATGTAAAGCATACAAAGTTCATCACAAATATGACTAAAAACATAAAATGGAGAATTTGCGTTGCCAGAAAACACCAGATTCTCCAACTATAGTAGTCTTCACAACTAAATAGCTAAAAAAAGCGGCGAACTTCAAAACATTAACTATTAAACATCTTTCGGCATCCCATGCTACCAATGACACATCCTCGAAAAAACTGGTCTAGATATTTTTCTTAGTAGTCTGTTCATATCTACAGTGCAAAAACAAAACGAGTATAGGGGGGATCGAGCCACATTATGTTGTTCAAGCATATGGTAGGAAATTTGAATCATGAAATTACCTGGTGGAAGCATCAGGGCTTCGAGTCCAGCTTTTCAAGAAGTATCTTGTTCAAAAGCGCAGGATTCGCCTTGCCCTTTGTTTCTTTCATTATCTAGATTTCATCAATATAATTTTGGAAACTCTTAGTGCTCATAACCAAAATCGAGACTGAATACAATGAGAAACTTTAGATCAGGTTAGAATCGTACCTGGCCAGCAAAATAGCCTTGCAGCTTAGTTTTACCCCCTCGGTATTGCTCCAACTGTTTCGGGTTATTTGCAAGGACTTTGTCCACTATTTTCTCGATCTCAGAGGGGTCAGCAATCTAAATTAAAGGTAAAAAAAGAAGAATTATGGCTGAGCTTTCCTCTGAATTAACAACTCCAGCTAGTCTTTCATATAAAAATAAATCTACTTAGCATCCAATATTACGATTTCATCTGAAACAGCACTCTCACATGAAGGAAGATATTGTGTATAATGACGTAACGTGGACTAATTTGGTTTCTAGGTAAACATTACTGTTTAAAATGTAGGAAGCTTTCAAGACAATTTCACAAGAAATAATTAGCAGTCCAGAAACAATGTGAAACAACTTGCCTGAACCAAATCCTTTTCTTGAATAAGTCCTTTAACGGTTCCACCCTTGGCTACTAGCTCAAACAATATCTGCACATGTCATGAATAAGAACCAGATATTATATAGAAAACCTCAACAAAAATACAAGAAATGCAAGGTAGTAAACAGATTCTTCCATTTCTTTTTGCCGTGTTCTTTATGCCTTCCTGCATATGTTAATTCTGCCTTTCCGCATATGTTAATTCTGCTTACAAATTTATTCTGAGTTTTATTCTTTTATTTTTCTTTACCACTTATTTTCTGCACCATTCCACAATTTTTTGGGTGTAAAGTTGACAGCATAATTGCTATTTATGCCTTTCAGCAGCTACAACAGCTTATTGTGTATGACACGTTCATTTGTGTTGGAGGAAACAAATTGTTTTGCTCACTGTCTTAATATAAGCAACAGCTAATATTTTGATAACAAGTTAGATCGTTATGAAAAAAGAGTTGGATGTTGCTGAATTCTGTACCTCTTTGCCAATCTTTCCACTAATGGTGCCAACTTTAATCGAGGCTATGAGCTCCCCCAATTCTTGAGGGGTAAGATTGATGTCATTGATAGACAACTTCTCATTTTTCATATACGCAGCGATATCACCCATTATCCAATTAGCAGCTAGTTTAACATCAGCACCTGTCGTGATTGTGGCATCAAAAAACGCTGCTACCTGAGAGACATTTGCACAAGCTTGTCAGCATTCATTAATCACTTAACAAAATCATATCATACAGCACCAACAGTTTTGAGGCACAATCACTGAGCTTAATACAACTCATATATAACTAATAGTTGGTGAATTGACTACTCATTAATCTAATAAAACTCACTACTCAGAGATGCCAGCCATAAGTCTTGCTCAAAAAATTTAAGGCTAAAATTATCCAAACAATCAACTTACCCCCAAAAATATCATTTACTATCAATAATATCTCAATAATACCTATACTTTCAAATTTCTATCCTAATCTAACCTCCCTCTATTTCTCACTAACGGAACCATTAATTTCTGCTAGCTGTGCAAAGACCGCTGATGTGGCATCTACGTGGATAATGGTTCCATTAACGGTTAATCGTCATCTCTCTGTGCAAGGTCAGCAGCAATTAACGGTTCTGTTAGTGAAAAATAGACGAGATCATCATGAAAATTTGGAAATAAGGGTATTATTAAGATATTATTGATAGTATACGATGTTTTTTATAGTAAGTCGATAGTTTGGATTATTCTAGATAGTTTAGCCAAAAATTAATGTATATTCCAACGATAAACACGACTTACATTTATATCATTCGTAAGGAAAAGAACATCCTGCATGGTCAGTCCCATGTTCTCATATCTCCGACGCTTTGTTTCAGGTAGTTCAGGTAGGGAATCACGAATAGTACTTATGTACTCCTCACTGAGATTAACTCCTGGAAGATCGGGCTCTGGGAAATACCGGTAATCTGCAAGCCCTTCCTTCTTTCTCATCGTAACTGTTTTCTAATTAGCAAATTACACAGATGGATTAGTAAGAAAGAAACCAGGCTACCTGATATGCTAGTTTATATTCTTGTAAGAGAGAATGAACTAAGACCTGAGCTCCTTCCTCCCAGAGACGAGTTTCCTGCACAATTTGATCAGCCTGACCTTGACTGTGAAGCTGCGCCTGCCTTAATATCTCATAATCGATGGCCCTACTTACCGATGAGAATGAGTTCAAATTCTTTATTTCAACCTGTTCGTGCCAATTCTATTTCGTTAATTTACAATTAAAGCAGCTTAAATTGAGTAAAAAGCATAACTTACCTTCGTGCCAAACTCCAGCTGGCCGTGTGGACGAACTGAGATATTGACATCACAACGAAGAGATCCTTCCTGCATATTCCCATTACTCACTCCGAGATATCTAACTAATCTCTGTAGCTCTGCAGCGTATTCTGCTGCTTCAATACCTGTTCTCATATCTGGTTCAGAGACGATCTCAAGCAACGGGACTCCTGCTCTATTCAAGTCAACCTGTCAAACGAAAGAATCAGTCGATCTGATTTGATAACACCGATAAAACAAGATGCAATAGAGGTTTAAACTTCAGGTAAACTTTAAGCAATTATGTCTGAAGCAATTTACACCTTCTATAGGTCTCTACTATAAAATTATTGAATAACAAAATACTTATGTCTGCAGTGAAGATAACGTTGAGAAAAATATACATTTTTAAATGCGATGAATAAATCAATAGTTTGAAATCAAGAAACAGAAAACATAACAGGAAAATAGTGATCTACGTGATTAAAAAACTATGAAAATCTGATAGGATAAACTTGTGCAGGGAAAAGTTCAAATTTCCTGAGAAAAGCTCCCATTTCCAGTGTGAAGCAGCTTTCCAGCATCTTCCTCCATATGAACTCTAGTGATGCCAAACTGTCTATGCCCACCACCAAGCTCAACCGGGAGGTCAACATCGAGATAACCACCGGCTGCAATTGGGATATCAAACTGCGATATCTGATAACCTTTTGGAAGATCCGGATAAAAGTATTGCTTCCTATCAAACTTTGAGCTAAGAGAGAGTTTGCAGTTGAGTGCGAGACCAACTTTTACTGCAGACTCTATAACCTTTGAGTTGAGAACCGGCAAGGCCCCAGGCAATCCCATGCAAACGGGACAAACAGTCGTGTTTGGTTGAACCCCGTAGCTATAAGGACAGCTGCAGAAGGCTTTTGTAAGAGTCGAAAGCTGCACATGGGTTTCGATTCCAATGACTGCCTCGTAGTTTCTCAAAACTTCTTCGTATTGAGTCTGTTGCTTTTCTAGCATTGCAGTTTGTCCTTGTGAGCTCCTCACCCTAAGATATCTCACATGTTTTCTAGCAACGTAAACTGATGGGTACAACCGAAAGCAATTTGATTGCAAGCCCCTGAATAGTGTCAATGCCATTTCAATACTCCACCAAAACAGGTATCTCAGATCCCAAATGAAGAACACACCTATAACAATACATCACAAACATTCATAAGTACAAGACTGAATTTTGATTGATATGAGAAACCAATCGAGTAAGCAATAACGCATAAAGATGCTGACTTTAAAACAAATGAACTGAGGCCAGAACAACTGAATTCAAGGGTAATGGTGCTAAAAACATTTTAATATCATTGCAACTACATAGAATCCAATATTTGGGGACTAGGGAAGAAAGAGTTCTCACAAATACCATGAAGCAAACCATAATTCACTTATACCATTCTATTAAGTACATTTTCGGTTAAAAAAAGAAAAGAAAAAAAGAAACATTACTTCAAGAAATGAAAAATGAAGCAAGAAAGGCATATTGTTTGTCCAGATAGAGTACTTCACTAAAGCATTTCCTCAAACGCTTGGTCTGCGACCGCGATTCGAGAAACCGAGAGCCCCCAACAAAAACAAAACGTTAAGAATAAAAATACTCGATTAAATAAGACGAAGGTTCCCGCAAACGAAGTATACAAAGTTAAAAGACGAAAAATGTGCAGACTGTTATACTCAACAAGCTAGTTCTGTAGCCAAACTGGTCACCAATCGATCAGTGCCGTCAAGAATTCAACTTATGAATGAGAGAGAGAGAGAGACAGAGACTGATGATGCAGGATGAAATGAGTGCAACAAATATTTTAGCAATCCTTAAAAACGGATTGGCGAGAAGCACACTGCATGTCTGCACACCTCACTGCAACTAAAATTGAAGATAAAGAAGTGTCATCAATTACGGTATATAATTTATTTACTTGGCTTTGGTAACATAGATGTGGTCGTGCCGGAGTGGTTATCGGGCATGACTAGAAATCATGTGGGCTTTGCCCGCGCAGGTTCGAATCCTGCCGACCACGCTTTTTTTTTTGTTACGTCAAAACGAAGAATATATTGTTTATGATTTCTTCTACAATTATGTTTGTCTATTGTTTGGACTGATAAAAAGATAAATGCCCCACAATAACATCAATAATAATAATAAATAAATAATAATTAAATTGATGTTATAAAGTGGAGAAAAATAGAGAATAGTATGAAGAGATAAAAATGAGTGTCTCTTTATGATGAAAGGCCCTATTTATAGAGAGATACAAATTAGTGGTCATCATTAATATATGGGATAAATATATTTTATATTTATAGCACTACCCCTTGAATGACCAAACATAAAAGAAAAAAATGTTGTCTCGTTAAAACCTTGTCAGGAAAACCCAATGGAACAAAAACCTTGATCGAAGGAAAAAGAGTACAGTTGTTCCCCCTAAAAAAGATAATCATTGTAGATCTTTGAGTCGTTGCATGCCTATCTTGTGTACCAACTTTCTGAATATTGATGTTGGAAATGTATTTGCGAATAAGTCCGACAGATCATCACTTAAACGAATGTGCAGCCTATCTTCATTTGAGTTGCATGACACAAGTAGCATAGTCTTCATACAATACTCTCTCTTGGACATTATTGTTTTGATGTTTATGTGTTGCATTAGTTGTCACGTTGAAAACCTTAGCAAAGAAACTTCATGGCTAAAAAACTTAGTAAGAAAAAATAGTATAACTATTTGACCTTTAAGTCTAATCTTCGGGATTATTTCGAAGTTGTTGCTCCCCCTCAAGATAACAATCTTTAAAATAACATACCCACACTAATATGTACAATACAAGTTGTAGTATCATCATCGGAGATAGTGATGGATATATGTTATAGCATAATATATATAACCAGTCTATAATTTAGCATAATTAAGGATCAAAATAGAGTAGCCACTAATATTGAATCTCAATTTCTTTCATAAAATATACCAATATCATATTTTCCTTGAAGATAACAAAGGATATGGTTAATGCCATTCCAAATTCTTGCTAGCATGTTAACTTGAAATTCTATATCAGACCTGACAAAGTAGTGCTCCAATGACACATAAGTAAGGAACTTCTGATCCTAAAATAACTTTGTTATCTTCTTTTTGTCTAAATAAGTCCTTATTACTAGTTCCTGATCCTAAAATAACTTTGTTATCTTCTTTTTGTCTACATAAGTCCTTATTACTCCAAGTGACGGGACAACCATTAGATAACTAAATAGATAAAATTTATCTAAATATTTTCCAATTAGGTCGACTGATATAAGAATACGCCACTAAAAAGATGCTCAATCTGCAAGTTGAGACAATACTTAGTTTTATCTAAGTCTTTAGACATGAATTATTATTCACATATCCTCTTCTGGAGGAATTCACTTAGTCGGTTGTATCAACAAACTAATTCTAAATTCATATAGTACATGTTGCGATTTTAAATTTTCCTTTGTGTTAGGAATCTTGAGTCATTCAGGATCTTTCATACATAGATATCCACATCCAATGACTTATACAAAAATGCAACTATCAATTGGATATCTATATTCATGATTAACTCTCATAGATATTAAATAACAAAACATAATATCAATCGATAAGGGGAGAATATATTTAATGAAATTTTATTTTGGGTTTCTACTTAAACCATTAAGCTACTAATCATCGTTTGATTTCTCACCACCTTATTGTTCACATTTAGCAAGTTAAGCTCTACCTCAATTGCTTTTTATATTGTTCGGTACTTCTGGCACTCAACTATCGTTTGTTCTAGATCTAGAATATCAATTCAAATTACACAAGCAATTTATTGAGGCAAAAAGTGTTGTCGACAATTGTGACTATATGTTTTCTCCTGTATTCACAAAGTTCATAAAACCATATTCTTATCGTTTCCCTTTATATTTTGATCTGGTCGTTCCGTAATCCTAATATTATAATTATCTGGTGTACGTGCAAAAATATTGGGATTCTCGTCTTCAGGATGATCATCTTTGGAGGTATTTGGAGTGATATAGTTTCTTTATTTGATTTTGTATACCGCAAGATTTTTATCTTAACACCAACGGATAATAAGTTTCTCATGCTTCTGGCGTCGAGTAGTATCAATAAATTTATTTAGTCCACACTGGACTTCAAATCTTTGTTGTGCATATATAACAAGTATATGAGATTTTGTCACTTATTTGACAGTCAATAATTTATTGAACTTCGAATTCATAGTGTGTAAATTTAAATGGTTAATCCAACAAGAGTATTTCAAAATTCGCTTATCTATATCTCATATCTTCCCCTAATGCCAGAGATAATTAGAGTTGGATTATAAAATCAAAGTACCAATTTATAAATTGATCCCCAATTATTAGCATATATATATATATATATATATATGTTCGACGGGTATACATATAATATTTCATAGAGCACATATAGATACGATAGAGTGGTGATAACATAATTAGCCAAATGAAAAATCATCTTATGGAAGTATTATAATCACGCACTAATTATAAAATGAATAAAACTAAATATTCATGCCTCGATAACAATTTGGATTCTTGAATTTGAAATTCAATGCAATATGAAATATTCATGTATGATTGATTTGATACTCATGGGGGAATTAATTAAAGTTCATCTAGAGCGGACAAATAAGAACATGTCATTTAAAATTATAGCAATCCCCTAGGGATTGTTTTAATAAGATATTGCAACTCAATTTCAATATCATCCCATAAATAGTAATTGAGCAAATCAATGTCAATATGATATAAAATTATGTTTTTCCATCATGGATAAACATATATATCTAAAATATAGATTTTTCTTCAAGAATATTGATTGTGCTATTTCAGGAGCAATAATTTAATCATTATAATGATAATAGATAAAACAATTCAATAACAACAGGAATAATAATAAAAATGCTATAAATAAAGCTAAAAAAAATCAATCTCAATGATTTAATATTCTTTAGGAATATTAACTTTATCTCATGTGTTCATCAAAAACACATCATATTTAATAAAAATATGAAGAGATATCGTTGTGTTTCATCAGGAATTTCAACAATTATTAAAATATATTGATACAATTATTACAAATCAAATATGACAATCGATGAAATTCATGTCAAAATCTACATAGTATATTGAATCATGCTTGACAAATGTCTGAAACCACAAAATATCACACCATAGTCATTGAATTGAATAAGAATAGCAGAACATGTGGGCACCCAAAATAATTCCGTAGAAATAAACTAAATTCTTAAGGTATGAAAATAAGCAACTTCACACCCCAAAAACACATTATGAAGCAATATAAATCGACTAACTTATAAGCAATCATGGAATTATATCATTCAAAACATAACATATGGATCACACTCAATTTAATTGTTTATATAAACAATCAGACTTCATACTAAAGAAAACATAATAAGGAATTCCTAAAACTTCACAATAAATGAAATAAAGAGAATCAAAACTTATGAACCATCATCTGAGTATGATAATCTCCGAATTGCATTATAATAAAAACACAACAACAATATTTTCAATTTTACGACAAACGATTTCTTGGTTAAATATGAATACTGAACATATATTTCGAAGCCATAACTAATATGTCAATGTCAAGAAATTACCTTGTACAAAAGATACAATTCTTTTCATAGGTATTCTTCCAATACCGCTCAATTGATTAGAGACTCTATTTAATTGATTAGAGATTCGTGTTGATGACGTGATATAAAGTGAAGAGAAAATAGAGAGAATCGTATGAAGAGATAAAAATATGTCTCTTTATTATGAGGTTAAAGGCCTCTATTTATAGAGAGATACAAATTAAGATTAAGGTTTTGATCATCATTAATATAGGGGATAAATATATTCTATATTTATAACAATTGAAACATTCTCATGTCATATAATTCAAAATCCAAATATTATAAGTTGGTACACGATTTTACAAAACGCTACTCAATTTACCATCAATCGCCCTTCTTCCCCAATTGGAAGGTAGATTGAATGCAGCAGAAAATGGAGAAATTGCAGCAACATCAATGGTCGAGAGCTGTGAAATCACGGTTATCTTACAAGAACGCGACAATAGCTGTCTGCTTAATCAACATTACCACTGTTCTTCTCTTGCTCAATGGCTTCTTCTATTCTGCCTCTTCCAAATTGCCTACCTCTAATAAAGGTCCCAACTTTGTTAATTTTCTTGTACTGTTATCCAAATTTACCGAAATATGTTTTCTTCCTGTTTAGAAATAGGGTTTTCGCTTATGTGGGTCCTTGCGGTTTATTTGAAAATGGGGGTTTGTTTTCCGATTGTATCAAACCTTGAAGCAATGAACGATTTTTTTTGCAGATTTAGTGACCCATTGACTGTTATTTAGAAGGGTTTGGTTTAGAATTTTAGTTTCTGAAGTAATTGTATGCTGTGTGAATTTCTTATTGCTGGGGGAGATTTGTTGAAATAAATTAAGGAGCACAAACTTGTTTGTAGTGCAGTGATTTGATTTTTCTCCATGCCGTGGAAGGCGGATTAAAGATAAGCTTTTTATGTGGATTTTTTTCTTAAATTCTGGAAGATTATGATTAATTATTCACTTAAAAATGCGTTTTGCTAGTTGTCTTTTCTGAATTATTTGTGAAGTGTCTGTGTGGCAGCAAGGACTAATGTTTCTTCTAGTAGTGATTTTGAGATTTTTAGTTAGTTGTTCACAATTTGTGCCAAAAAAGTGTGAACGATGGTTATTGTTTCAAATGTGTTAGTTTTGGTGTTAGTTGTAAATGACTTGTTTTTTTATCAACATCCATGAAGCTAAAGCTTGATCGTTGCCGTTCAGTTATCCGAATTTAGGAAATTATTACTTGGTTGTTTGTGGATTCTTCCCTGCAGCCACTTTTTATTGTTGTATACCCTTTTGCAACTGAATTCATTTATGTGGTATTGATCTGAAAAAAAAGTTTGTTTGCTTTTTGAACTTGGATATGCTACTGATTCTTTGAAGCACAGCTTTATACAGGCATATAAAGGAATCTGAAGACATAAGACGCACTTTGATTCCTCGTGATCTCATCAAAAGAGTGAGTATTCTCGTGGTTTTGTGCCTTCTGAACTATATTTTAATAATGTGTTTCGATTAAGCCAAAAAAGCAGCCAGTTTTCCAAGCTCGTACTCATAATTTCATGTCCTTGATCAAATCCTATTGTTAATATGAATTATCGACTTTATAGATCCAAGCTAAGGTATGGTTTGGTGCAATTTTATAGTATCAGAAAAACTAATTCCATTTTCTGGTTAGGTTAGAGAAATTGAAGAAGATGTATATGTGGAAACAGAACAGATCCTACAGAAAGATGTGAAGCAGACGGCTGCTGTGGACCTTATATCCAGATTGAATAATTTTCGTTCATATTCAGATGCAGGCAGCAACAAAGGTGATTACCTTTCCATTTCCTTTTCTAGTCCCCCGTCACTACTCTTTGGCTCTTTGCTTTATTTGTTGGCTTCTGTAACCTGTTTAAATACTAGTCGGAGATGTGATTAGCTTCCCAGAGTAAGCGGTTCATAATAGTTTTATATTGAGAGAACTAAGGTGCTGGGATTAGATATCGGCTTCTTATATATTGAACAATTCTATGGAAGTTCAAGTTTCGTCTATTTTAACTGTGAAAACATCTGCAGCCCTCGAGGAATGGCGCAAGCGGAAGATGGAGAGAGCGAGACAACGTTCTTTGGGGAAGGATGGAACAGCTAGCTTCCAGCCCTTTTGAACTCCTATGGAATCCTGATCTTTGGACCTGTGATGTTTGTCGCTCGATAATGGCCATTCCACCAGCTAGATCATCATATTGTGTGTATCATTCTTGAATATTTGATACGTTCATGCTGTGTAGTTTAATATCTATGATTGTTGCATATTGGGCTTTTTCTGTTGCTTCATTTTCTAGTGATCATCTGCAATTAGATCCTTTTACAAATCGGATCTTTTATTATTTCATTTTGCATTTCTCTTATTACATCTAACTAGTTGTTCACCCGGGCGACGCACGGGATAAGTGATAAGTTGTATTTGTTCTTCGATTTTTTTAATACACTATTATCAATAATATTATAATTTGTGAATTTATACAATATATGAAAATTTATTTGAAATTCAGTTAGATGTATGATGATATTTTTATTTAAAAATTGGGTTACAAAGATTTTTTATTGTACAACATTTTGTTAGCAAAATGTGACAATTGTATGTATAAATAAGTTTTAATTCAATTTATCATAGCTTGTGATACATTGATAATAAATAAATAATATGAACTGAGCAATAATAACAAATCAAATTATTAATCCAAAAAAAATTTAAACTTGAATACAAATTTCTAAAATTATAAATTTGAAACACTTCATTATATAAAGCGTTGGTAATACATGCTTAAACTCGTGTGATGTGGGAGTAAGTTGTATTTGTCCTTCAATTGTTTTATATACATTATTGACAATAATTTCATAATTTATAAATTTATGATATTACATGAATATTTATTTGAAATCCATTTAGATGTAGGATGATATTTTTGTTTAAGAAGTGATTTATAATTTTTTTTATTGTACTACATATTTTGTTAGTAATTTGATAGTTGTATGTATAAATAAGTTTTAGTTCAATTTACCATAACTTATAATATATTGATAATAAGTAAATAATATAACTAAGCAATAATAACAAATCAAATTATTAAACAAATTAAACTAAAATTTGAGTACAAAGTCCTAAACTATAAGTTTTGAAACACTTCCTTATACATAACGTTCGTAATACATGCGTTATTTGTTATCATCTTTGTCATTGTCACATGTCAAGATTTTGATACAACTTTGTACTCTTGAAATAGCAAAGTAAAGTTGACATGATGGAAAATCGGTTTCTTAATAAAAAGTCCAACGTATGATATTGATTGTTCTTGATTTTTGAAATCATGAAGTGGTAGAACTCTTTTGATGTTTGATCATATATTTTTATACAATAAGTGACTTTATTTTTGTCATTACAATAATTAGTTTCGTAATTTTAGGAAACTTTTTTTATATATATTGTAACTAATCATATACTTGATTTTATTTAACAAAAACTAATGAAAAAAATGTGTATTCCATGCATATCATCTAATTTTAAACAAACAATATGGTAAACTTTTATGTTAACGTTAAGGTACATCGATATTTTTTCTTTTTTATTTTATTGCAATGTAAGAGTATAACGTCCCTCATGTATTATATTAGAGTTTAGGTTTTTTCTTCCAAACTTGACTAATATTTGTTTAAGTAGTTTGAATATAAAATTTTAATTTTGAATCAATACATTATATTTTATATAACATTATGAAACTATTGATTTTTAGGCTTTTTAATGAACAAAAGAATATTTCCTCATAAAAATTAACAAAAGAATGTACTTTATTTTTAGTGAAATAATTGTCATTTAAATCACAAACTTTGATTCAATTTAAATTTCAACCTAATTTTTAAGACGTAGCAAATAAATATCCAATCTTTTATTTTTACAATCAAAACAGTCCTAAACTTTTTGGCAACTCAAAATTTGAAATTCTCATCAATCATGATCTTGATTCGAGAAATCAAAATCTGGATTTTCATAGGTTGAGAGATATAAACATTTTGGCATAAATCAGCATCCAGTACTTGCTTAAAACAATGGATTTTGATATCCAATCTAACGACAATTGTTGAAAACTATTCCGGCAAAATTCATCGCCCTTACCAAGTATTGGGCGTCACCAAATGTCAATGCTCATTTTCTCGAGCTCTCAAAAGCACAAACTTTGACTTTTCGAATCAACATCTCACCAAAAAAATTAGGGGAATTTTAATTTCAAAAAATTAAAAAATTGATATGTTCCAAAAATATTTGGATCAAAACTTGTAATTTAAATGAAAATTATTTATTTTTAATCAAGTCATATTGATCATAAATTTGAACACATAAAAGCCATATTGATCTTATACTTGATTCTACAGTGCACAATATTTCATTTAACAGATTTAAGTTAACAATAAGTAACCAAATTGATTCGCTTTTGTGGAAATATATGTTTTATACGTAAACTTTTACAAATAAATTAAAGAATGAATCAAATGAGCATGTATTTCATATAGATTAATTTTAAACAAAATATACTACACATAATTATACTCTACCAGTTTGGAATAATTATTATACTTATACTCACAATCAAAATATCATATTACAAATATTATGTAAGAATAGTGTAATACCGAGAAAATTTTTCTTAAAAAGTATGATATATATATATATATATATATATATATATATATATATATATATATATATATATTAAATGAATTATTTTTCTTTAAATTATGAACTAATAAAATTGAGTTTGAATGTTTTTACAGGTTGTTCGGCTAGGCGAGGATGCACCTAGCAAAAAAATGTAAAGTTTGATATTATAAGTTTTAAAATTTTAGTAATTTATAATTATGATGTTAGAATGAAAGTTTAATTTTTATGAGTTGATTATTTAATTAATGATATTAGTGATTTGGATATAAGAATTTATTAGAGAATTTATTTGTTATACATTAGAGTAATAATTTGTGTAGAAAATAATAAATGATAAAATATATAATTATGCCTAAGTGTGTAGAGATTTGAGGAATTCTCTAGAAATTGGACATAAGCATGTATGTATATATGTAAATATATGTTGGAATAAAATAAAATCAAAATCAATATATATATATATATATATATATATATATATATATATATATATATATATATATATTATTTAAATTTGGGGATTTGTTGTGTGATGTTTAATTTATGTTATAATTGTGTATTTAAGTGTAATTGAGCATGTATTAAACAAGAAAAATGGATTAAAAATCAAGTTATTACTATGCCCTAATTTTCAAAAATTTGCTTAAGTTAGGGTTTTATAATTTTAATTTTATTTGTTTCAAATGACTTGATTTATGAGCTTTAGAAAATAAATTTAGCATAATGTCATTTAATTGGAATTTTCTAAATATGCATGTGAAAGTTAGAAAAGTTAAGTTTATGCTTTAGTTAGTATATTCAAGTTTAGCTATAAAGTAATTAAAATTGATTATGAATTAGCAATAATGATTGTTAGTTAAGCATGAAATAAATAAGAAATTAGATAAAAATCAAATTTTATTATGCATAAATTTCGAAAACTTAGAAAGAAGAATTATGAAGATTTTGAGTTTATTTGTTTCATGTAAGATGTTATATGAACTTTATGTGGTGAAATGAGTTCAATATAATTTATTTATATTATTCTAAGATTATATGTGAAAATTTGGAAAAGTTAGTTTGTATATATATTGACATTTTTATGTTTAACCTTAGATTTATAAAAGTTGGTTATAGATTGATGATAATGGTTTATAAATGATATGAATAAGTATATTGAAGATTAGTTTGAGTTTAAGTGAAGGATTATGTTTAAACTTTGTTTTAGGTTGAAGGGTACTTAATGAAAGTAAGCTTAGGTGATTAATATAAGTATGTTTATGATGTATAATGGTATATTTAAGTATATGAAATTTAAATAAAAACTAAGAATTAAAGTTGGTGGTGATTTCTTATTTTTACATAAATATTAACTATTAAGAAGTTATGTAAAAAGATTATGTTTGAATTAATGCTTAAGAATATAGCTTTAGTAATTAAAAAGACTAAGTTGTAAGTAATTTTAAAGTGCTAGGTGGCGTGACAGCTAAAGAATATTTTTGAAACGTCTACATGAGGTGGGATTTACGCCATCTGTAAGTACGTTGTATGGTTATAATCATTGTTGTGTTTTGTGCATGCATGTGAACTGATTATGTGACCCACAAGGGGTCGAGGCTGTGTGTCGTAAAGAAGTACCCTCGAGGAGGCCTGCAAGGGGCTCAACGTTAATGAAGTACCCTCGAGGAGGCCCACAAGGGGCTCAATGTTTAATGAATTACCCTCGAGGAGGCAAGACAAGTCTCGCTACCCAATAAGTTAAATAATGAGTACCCGCAAGGGTAACTGCTAAAGAATATGTTCATTATGTTATGTGCATTACGCAATTGGTTATAACTGCTTGCAGTGTATTCCCCACTGAGTATGTCCGTATACTCACATCCCCTATATTGATGTATGTTTTGCAGGCTAAGGAGGGTCGAAGGTTGATGCTGACGGGAATGAGCCTCACATACACATTCTCCCAGGATGACTTTTTGTGTGAATATGTACATCTATGTTAGAACTTAAATGGTTGTTGGTTAAAAACTAAGCTTGAATTACGATGATGTTTAATGAGTATGCATATATTTGATGAGGGATGTGTCCCTAGTTGCTGTTGCTATGTTGTTGTGGTTGTTGTTGTTTCAGGTTGGCATATATGTATTTATAGGGCATATGCCATCCGTTCGTCGAATTTTTATAACCTCCGATGTTTATTTATAATTATTAATATCATTATTATTATTCTATAATTGTTAAAGATATAAAGATTTTAGTAATGTCTCTGTTACAAGAATGGGGGCATTACAGTTTGGTATCAGAGCAAGGTTTACATTTCTGTAGATTTGCTAATAGTATGAACGTATTATATGTGTTTGAAAGATTTTGAACCTTTGATTGAGACGAGAGAATGTGTGGGTCATTACCGTTGCTCAACGTCGACTCTCATGTAATTTATGTTTATGAAAAATGTTTAATTGTTTCCAAAGTTATGATGTGACTATGAAATGAAGTGAAATGAAAATAAAGATTGTGTGGGGATAATGTTTGAAAGTTTTCGTATCAAAAGCAATGAAAAGATTAAGAATTTGTCCACAAGAGAAAATTTTTAAATTAATTTGTCCACAAAGGACAAAGTATATTGATTTGTCGTGCTTGATACGAATCAAGATTTATACAGTTTCCCGATACATTCTTTATAAAGTTAAAGATGAAAGTTCTATGAAGTGTTTCTTAACTTCTGAAATTCAGTGTTCAAGTTAAGAAATATGTGTTATGTTATGAGAAAAAAGTCCTCGAAATATAACCTGTAGGTTTGAATGCAAATGACTTGTATTTCTTGATTTAGAAATTGAAGTATGCCGCCAAGACTCAATCCTGGTCAAGAAAATGGGCCACAAACCCCATATGCAAATAATAATGTTGTAGATTTTGCTCAATTCCTACAAACGTTGCAAGGGTTTATGCAGCAGCAAGCAACTCGAGGTGTTGGCATGAACACCCAACCGAGAACTTATGAAATTATTGATCAATTTAGAAGAATGGATCCACCAAAGTTTAAAGGATATGAAAGACCAGAAAATGTTGAGGAGTGGATCCGAGTTCTAGAGCGGATTTTTGAGTTGATGGGTTGTTCTGAAGAACAAAAAGTTTCATGTCCTATATACCAGCTGGTTGAGGAAGCAAGTTATTGGTGGGAGTCACATGCCCGAACAATGACAGCTGAACAACGTCATGCTTTGACGTGGAATGATTTCAAAGATTTGATTAGGGATCGCTATTTCCCTCAATCATACCGACTGCAGAAAGTAACTGAATTTCTTAATTTAAAGCAGGGCAACATGACTGTGGTTGAATATGAAAGGAATTTTAACAGATTGTCTCGATTTGCACCGTATTTGGTTAATACAGATGAGAAGAAAGCATGCCATTTTGAACAAGGGTTGCGACCAGGAATTCGAGGAATATTAGCTGGCCTAAAATTGGCAACTTATAGGGAAGTAATTGAAAGAGCACAAGCAATTTCTAGTGGTCTGCAACTAGAAATCAAAGACCAGAAACGTGATTCTTATGGAAAAAGAAAATGAGAGAATTCAGGAAAATATGGAAGTGAGCAGTCAAGCAAGAAATGGCAACAAACATCACGTTCTTCGATAGGTTCGGCAAACACTACAACAAGCACTAACAAGCCTCAGTTCCCAAAATGTAAGAAACATTATAAATGTGAGTGTTGGCTAGGAAAGAATGTGTGCTACTCTTGCGGAAAACCAGGGCATGCGTCATATAATTGCCCAAGTAAAATGAGGGAGCCTGAAAAGAAAATGCAAGTACACGAAAAGAAAGTGAAGCCCAGTCTTTGCCATGACACAAGGGAAGATAACTCAAGGATGAAGCAGAACACGATGTCATGTATTCTTCAGTGTCCAATACTCCGACTTTGGTTTTATTTGATTACGAGCTACATTCATTTATCTCTACAAAATTTTATTCCAATCTTGAAATGTCTTGTTATGTTGATTGTGATGCACTAGGAGTTAGTATTCCTTCAGGAAAAAAACTATTATAACTTTTAGGATGATAAAAGGCATAGTAATAGATTTAGAGGGGAATGAACTAGAAGCTGACCTTCATGTTATAGACATGCGAGATTTTGATATAATCATAGGAATGTACTGGATGTGTAAAAATTATGTAACACTCAGATGTCGTGAGCGGGAAGTAGAGATTCAATGTCCTGGAGAGCCAAAAATTTGCTTTCATGGTGCAAGAACAAAGGCTCCATCAAAGATTATAAGTACAATGAAAGCAATGAAAATACTAACAAAAAATAATTGCCAAGGGTACTTAGTCACCATGACCAAAACACAATCTGACAAAAGTAAGATCACGGAAGTGCCGGTAGTAAGGGAATATGTAGATGTATTTCCTGGGAAATTATCAGGGATTCCACCAGACCGTCAAGTTGAATTTGCAATAGATCTGGTACCTGTGACAGTATTGATCTTAAAAGCACCATACCGAATGGCACCGAGAGAATTGCAAGAACTCAAAGTTCAGTTGCAAGACCTGCTTAGCAAAGAATTTATTCGACCAAGTGTATCTCCTTGGGGTGCTCCGGTATTATTTGTGAAAGCGAAGATGGGACCCTAAGAATGCGTTGATTACGAGGCTGAATAGATTGACGATTACGAATAATTATCCATTACCGGGATCGAAAATTTATTTGATCGACTTAAAGGTGCTAGTGTATTTTTGAAGATTGACTTGAGATCGGGTTATCACCAACTCAAAATCAAAGAGAGTGACATTCCGAAAACAACTTTTAGAACAAGATATGGTCATTTTGAATTCACTGTCGTACCTTTTGGTCTCTCGAATGCACCAGGCGTCTTCATGGACTTAATGAACCGAGTTTTTTACTCATATCTTGATCGATTTGTTATTGTGTTCATTGATGATATTTTAGTGTATTCAAGGAATAAAAAGCAACATGCTGAACATCTCAGGACAGTATTGGAAACATTAAGAAAAGAAAAGTTGTATGCAAAATATCAGAAATGTGAGTTTTGGCTGGCACAAGTTGTTTTTCTTGGACATGTGATTACTTCGAGAGGAATAGAAGTGGACTCGTCAAAAGTTGAAGCGATAAGCAATTGAAAAATTTGTTAAAATAGATATACATAAGTATAGTTTTAGTAAAATGTGATTACACAGACACATATATAAGATATATTGAAAAATTAATGTCTAAAATAGATATACATAAGTATAGTTTTAGTAAAATAAACGCACTATATATATAGAATAGATACAGAATCTCAAAAAAGATAATAGATACATAGATATATTATTAACCAATATAACAGATACATTCTAAAAAAAACCTAACAAGCTTCTTTTCTTGGGCGAGTCTCTTGGCTCTTGCTGCTGCCGCTAGGGATGGCAACGGATCCAGGGCTGGTCCAGATCCAGTGGATCGGATCCATTTTAAGGATCTGGATCCTCAAAATCTGGACCGACGGATGCGGATCGGATCTGGAACATATATCGATATTTGGGATCCGGATGCGGGTTTGGGTTTTAAAATCCGGATCTGGTCAGGATCCGACCCGTGGACCCGTCAATTATATATATATATATATATATATATATATATATATATATATTATTTTATTATAATTAAATTAGTTAACCTAAATAATTTCTATTCTGCGTCTAGCCATCATTCCCAATTTCCATTCCAAAATCCATTTAGTTTATATATATATATATATATATATATATATATATATATATATATATATATATTATTTTTATTATAATTAAATATATAACCCAACTTAAAACTCTTCAATTTTCTTTTCAAATTATTCCAAAACAAATATGTTCCAAATTTCATTTCAAATACTCTCAATTATGTATCTATCGGCATTCACGGTGGTCGGCGTCACTACACCACTTGACGATCGGGTTGTTTGTTACTTCCTCTTTATAGTAAATTTGTAACTAACGTCTTCCAAAATAGTGATAATTGTAGAAATTCTATATAATTATTATAGTATTATTATGCATTTAGATTATTATGGTGTTCTTGTGAATTATAGTTGATTAGAATTTATTTTATGAAAATATATGGATCCGGTCAGGCGCGGACCGTGGATCTTATGGATGCGGATGCGGATCTAATTTTTAGATCCAATGAGTGCAAACAGGATCCGGACCAAAGCGAAAAAAATCGGATGCGGATGCGGACCGAACCAGATCCGATCCAGATCCGGTCCATTGACATCCCTAGCTGCCGCCACCGAAACTTCCCAACCTTCTTGACAAGTGACAACCACACAACCGCCCTAACAAGTAGACAATTAACAACTACTATTTTGCAACACCTACATAGACAGCATTCATTGCACATGATTAATTCAAGGATATTATATTATATTTCGACTGCAGAAGTCCCTCACCAGCAAAAAAACACAGTCGTGAATTATTGAAATCATGATTGAATTGATCCTCCCAAAATATTTTAAAACAATATAATTTTAACCTCTTAATTTAAGGAAATAATCAGTTTTAAATCAATTATTGAAATCATGATTGAATTGATCCTATCTGCACGGCTATAACAATGAAAATAAAAATGAATTTGTCCTAAGTGTATATATTAAAGATTAATAGTTCAAAATACTTTTACATGCGGGGGAGATAGATATCCAGTAAAATAAAGCATCATTGAAGATATTCGCGATTTAATGGTTGAAAATGGTTCTCACGTTCTCACTTTAAATAAGGTTTTTGTTTGAACATTTATATATATATATATATATATATATATATATGAGTGATGTATTATATAAAAACTTTGTTATCCTATAAATGTGAGAACAATGCACTAAACAAACTTGAGAACAGTGTATTTTTCATGAAAATTACCGCACTGAACAAAAATATTTGAATTTTTGCTCTTCATGAGATTCGAACTCGTGCACAATACACTCATCTAGCAAAATGATGCATCATTGTAGATCTTCGTGATCTAATGGTTGAAAATGGTTCTCACGTTCTCACTTTAAATAAGGTTTTATTTGAACATATATATATATATATATATATATATATATATATATATATATATATGAGATGATTAACGTGAAACTATTTTTATCGTGAGAATATATATGAGAGCCAAAAAATGATGAATTTAGTATGAAAGTTATGAATCTGTTGAAAAAGTTATTGAATCCAAAAAAATAGAATTTTCGCATCTCATGGGATTTGAACCCGGGTGAAAATTCTGAATTATGGATTCAATAACTTTCCCAGCAGATTCTTTAACTTTCATAACGAATTCATTTTGTTCGTAATGATTTTTTGGTTCTTAATTCTCACGTTAAAAATAGTTCTTATTTGAACCTCTATATATGAGAGGGTTAACGTGAGAACCATTTTTATCGTGAGAACTATTTTTATCGTAAGAACATGAGAACCAAAAATGATGAATTCGGTGTGAAAGTTGATGAATCCTCTGGAAAGTCACCGAATCCAAAAAAATAGATTTTTTCGCCCCACATGGGATTCGAATACTAGGTGAAAATTCTGAACTTTTAGATTCAGTAATTTTCTCAATTGATGCATTGACTTTCATAACGAATTCATTTTACTCGTAATAAATTTTCGTGGTTCTTAGTTCTCATATTAAAAATAATTCTTATTTGAACCTCACTATATATATATATATATATATATATATATATATATATAGAGAGAGAGAGAGAGAGAGAGAGAGAGAGAGAGGGAGTTAAGTTTAAATGAAAATAATTTTTCCTAAAATTAAGAACCAAATGAATTTCTATGAAAGTTGATGAATCAGTTGAGAAAGTTCTTGAATTCTACAATTTGAAAATTTTCATCCAAGGTTCGAATCCCATGAGGCGAAAATTCTATTTTTGATTCAATAACTTTCTCATCGGATTCATCAATTTTCAATGAATTCATCATTTTTGGTTCTCACGATAAAAATAGTTCTCATGTTAACCCTCTCATATATATATATATATATATATATATATATATATATATATATATATATATATATATATATATAGGAGATGGATCGATGAAAAGATAATTTGGTAGGAAATATGAATAAATCGAGCCTTTGATTGGTGGATCAATGGTTGAGATTTAATTCCGGTTGTGCTATAGTTTTGTGTTTTGTGTGCTACGGGATTACTGTGCAGCACTGTAACCCTTCTTGTGCTACGTTGCAATGAAAGATGTGATAAACTAATATATTTAGCATATGTGCTACGAAGAGATGAAATATGTGCTAAACTAACATGTGTAACATAATAATTTTGATTGTGCTATACAAATATGAAAGATATGCTAGACTTACATATCTATTCATATTTCCTACATTATTTTCATTCTTACAGAGCCATCCCATATATATATATATATATATAGAGTTTGGTTCAAATAAGAACCATTCTTATCCTAAAAACTAAGAACCAAATGAATTCGTTATGAAAGTTGATGAATCCGTTGAGAAAGTTAATGAATTCAAAATTGAAATTTTCACCCGGTTCGAATCCATGAGGCGAAAATTCTATTTTTGGATTCGATAATTTCCCAATGGATTCATCAACTTTCACCGTGAATCGTCGGTTTTGTTCTCACGTTCTCATAATAAAATGGTTCTCCGTTAACCCTCCCTATATATATATATATATGGGTGGATTATGGTGAAAACTCTTAATGTATGAAATAGGAATATTAGCACATCTTTCATATTTGTGTTGCACAATCAGAATTACTATGTTACACATGTTAGTTTAGCACATATTTCATCTCTTCGTAACACATATGTTAAATATATTAGTTTAACACATCTTTTTTTGCACCGTAGCGCAAGAAGGATTCTAGTGCTGCACAGTAATCCGCGTAGTACACAAAACATAAAATTGTAGCACAACCGAATTAAAATCTCAACCATTGATCCAACAAATTAAAGGCCCAAATTCATTCTCATTTCCTACCAATGATCTTTTCCTACCTGAACCATCTCCTATATATATATATATATATATATATATATATATGATATACGTTAAATAACATAATCTCGATCATTAATCATCAATCAAGATCTATGAACTAGATTGATTTCTAGTTAACAAGTACAAAGTTTTATTTGATCCTTCCCATATATGCATACAAACATATAAATATAATTAATCATATGAAAACATTTTCTAGTATATGATTAGGCGTATTTTATACGCATATTTTGGATGTTTTTGATAAGTTTAAATGTTTTATATCTACTTAATCATATTTTATGAAGCTAATTACATATTTTGTGGATTTTGTAGGTGTTGATTTTATTTTGGAAGAAAAAATATGATTTTGGAAGGAATTTGAAGACAAGGAAGTGAAGGAAGATTTATTATGAGATAGTATTATTTTTATTATGGAGGCTTTTAAGTTTAAATGGGTTTTATATCATATTTTAAGTTTTCCTTTTTGGCCTTGTTCGGCCCTTTTAGTTTTTAGGTTAGTATATATATATTATATTAATTGTTTGGAGTTTACAACTTACAATCCACGCCTCCAAACTCTTACTTCAATCTCACGCCTCCACTTTGGAATACAGAGGCATTATTCACGTTGTGAACATTGGAGGCAGAGTCAACCATTTTATCTTTCTTTCTTCTTTATTCCAGCGGTTTTCTCACTTTCTTCTTTTTATTTAA
Organism: Salvia rosmarinus; assembly: GCA_036937905.1. Classification (NCBI taxonomy): domain Eukaryota; kingdom Viridiplantae; phylum Streptophyta; class Magnoliopsida; order Lamiales; family Lamiaceae; genus Salvia; species Salvia rosmarinus. Next base: position 80,333,702 of record CM072814.1, on the reverse strand, counting down.
TCTTTGTGTTATTTTATTATGAGTTCTAGCTAATCTCTTTTATTCTGCAACGATTAAGGAAGTCCTAACATAATTTATATGTGAGATCTAATTTTGTCATTTATCCTTTAATTCATATGCAAGTATTCGTTGTTCTTTGTTTTCTCTGTGATTTAATTATTTCAATCCGCTGAATCTTGTCTGATATTTAGTGAGTTGGAATTAATTAATAACCAATTAAATCGACCAGACGTAATCGTGGTTTAGGTTTGATTAGTGGTAAATTGACCTTCAGGTCAAGGGAATAACAATCTTAATTCGGTAATCATGCGTCAGAGTTTATCAGCTTTGAATCGGGTTTCTCTAGTTCTTAATGCTGTCGGCTCATTAAACCTATAGAGCGTCTCTTACATTTGTCAGTCGATTAGAGAAGTAGTTAGTGAAACATCTTCCTAATTATCGAGAAGCTAAGAAGAGATAAGATCGCGTCAGAAGCGTCTTCGGTAGTCATAACTGGTTTATTTGCATGAGTTAAAGTTATTTTTGCATCAATGATCAAAAGATCAAGTTAGGGTGGAATTAATTTGTTGCTGGAATATTTTCACACATTTGTTACCTTTCTCAAATTTATTCTCTTTAATCAAAATTCAATTCATTTTTTTTTATTTATCGTTTATTTAATTATTCCTAGTTTTAGTTATCCCAATTTATTCGTGGTTATGTTGCGGTCGAAAGTTTAGGAGAATTCTCGCGGTCCTTGGGAGCGATTTTGCTTCTACACTGTCTGTATGATTTGGACATCTTGTTGTCGTCACGGTCAATTATTTTGCTTATTATTGTCTGCAGCGTTTGGGCATATCTGCTGGTTTGAGCATAACGATCGTCTGTCGATCGATTATTTTTGGTGAAAAACTACGCACCAATATATTAGTTTAGGAACTCATCTAAGTAATTGATCTTTGTATGATTTACGGTTATCATAAAAAGAAACATGATTGTAATACATAAAAAGACATCATCATATTGAAATATTATTTTATTTATATAAATATATTCTCGGAAAAAAATCATCATATATAAAGAAACATTTTCCTACATTTAGACAACATAATTCATAGTTTCTATGGGAGGATAGGTTTCTACCAGAATCCATCAATCAAGTATTAGATAGTATATAATACTTAATCTTATTTATTCATCTAATAGATTTAGTAGTGAATATTTTTTAAGCTTATTTTTAATTATTTGGCTAGAGTGAAGATATATTACTAATTTAATTTGTTATGTCATACAGAAAAATAAATCATGCACATTGTTGAACATACTTATACATATAAATAAATACAAACATGCATTTAATTGACAAACATGCATGTGAGTTTCTATTTTAAAATATGCCGGAACGCACGTCCAGTGCACATCTGTGCACTCCCGCACTCGTTGGCCAACATGCATAATTTTGTTATTCTATGTTATTTTACATGCATGATTGTGTTTCATGGTGTGTTCGTGCAAAACAAAAGCTCGCGCATAATCCCAACGCTCGCGTATCATGTGATGTTGGCCAACATGCAGTGTTATGTTATTTTAGATGCATGATTCAGTTATTTTAGATGCATGTTTTGTGTTTCTATGGCGCTCCGCGCCCGTGGACACCCTTATCCTGCGCCCGTGATTGTGAACACCATTCTCATTTTTCTCTACGTCAAAAATTGGCTACCCGTGTCAAATTTGGGTATGTCCATATGTTTATAATGTATGATACAGATTGGGTACTACATATTACATAAAGATGAGTTACTACTAGAATCCAACCCTATTATATACTCATTTCTTCCAATCGAACTTGGCTTATTTCTTTTTTAAGAAACAATTATCACTTCAAAAGTCATACCTACTTTTTATCACTTTAATTAGTTATACCATTTCCTACTTGTTTTTTATTCATTAAACCATTTTATACAATTATCCTAAATAACCGTGTCGAAAAGAAACGAGTCATGCTCAACGGGACGGGGAATATATAGAAATAAGTTCATGTACCTACAAACATTAATGTACAAACGTGAGAGCAATTGTTGACCATTAAATTTGTGTTTTATACGGTTGAGATGTAATTGAGTTATTCACATTTTCTTTATCAAATATATGTATATTTTAAGGTTGTTTAAATAATTTGTTATTTTAGCATGAATCTAATCTCATTTTTGTAGGAATTTATTTATTAGCAGTTATTTTCATTGTTCATCGTTCTAGAGTTTTTCGTTCAACATCGTTCAATATATATTAGAAGTAAGTTGTTTTTTCATTTTGTTAAATAATCGTTCAACATCTTATGCATGCAGTTTGTAAAAATATATCAAAAGTATACATTATAATATGAGCATTTGTTCATCAGATGCCTCATACAAAGATGTACATTTTGCATGAACTAATTATAATATGAGCATTTGTTCAAATGTGCAATTATAAACACTAATTACATTTCTCCATGCCTCATACAAAGATGCATAATTATAAAATTTAATTATAATATGAGCATTTTTCACATCAGATGCCGGCTTATACAAAGATGCACATTTGTAAACACTAATTATAAGATGCGCATTTGTTTTCGAAGCAGAATTTTTTCTTGCCATAACTTTGATCGATTATCAGAGACGAATTTTGAAGATTGTGCTTTTGCTTTTGTAAAACTAATGATCCTGAGGAAATTTTTATTTGAATTTTAGATGCTTCGTCTTCTCAAAACCATAGAACTCAAGATTAAGTAAATAAAGGGTGCACAACGTGTAAATGTAGGTAACTTTTTTACTTTTACCTTTTTAACCCTCAGTCCTTGTTTTCATAAAATATGGCTGCAATTAATTCTGGCGTATTATTTTGCATCGGATCGGATCTACGTCGTTCATTTTATTTAATCAATGACCCATAATTATTCTCACAACCACATCATATATATTTTTTTTATAATTTAGTCATGTGAAATAATATCGTTTTTAGTGGTGAGGTGGAAAGAAAAACACCTCATTTATTTTAGCTATAATTCACCTAAGAACCCGGAGAGATGACTCAACATTATGTCACTAAAATCGCTATATCGTGATCTTTGTTGAAATCTCATTAAAAGTTGAAATCTTTGAATATATAAATAAAAAATTTGGACATTTCGAAAAATATTGCAAAAGTTAGGGACATTTAAATATATTAATTAACTTAAGTTGAAGATTAATTTTAGAAAATATTATGAAAATGGGGAATCAAGACCATGCTTATCCCGATTATATATCCCAATGTCATTAAACCATTTAAATAGACGATACATCGTTTTCTGTAGATCGAAAAATCTGCCAAAATATTTCCCACCGAGAATGGACTACAAATACATCATGTGAGCTTGTTTTCAATAGCAATGGGAAGTAATCTAAAAGAGTAATCTGATTCGTTATTTTTAAATTAATCTATGTAACAAAAAAGGTATTCCCCTTCGTCCACCTTCATCCATCATATGCGTTCCTTAATTTAATGGCACGTTTATAATGAATATAAAATGAATGGAGATAATATACTGGCGTACATAATTGTATTTGAAGAAATAATAGTTGCAAGATGCATGTATTTCCTCATCCTAGAAAGAGAGTGTATTTGATCATTTTTCTTTTCCACTAAATATTATACTGCCAACACTCAACTCTAAAATTTCCACAATGGGGTGCATTAAAAACTGAATGTTGTAAGAAATAAACAACCAAAAGCAGCAAACACTTATTTAATAATTTTACTGTATCTTTTTACACCCGCTCCCCACCTATAAATATACATTTTCTAGCTTATTCTTCAGTAACTATACACAGCTGCTCTTCTCTTCTTATTTTCCTCCACCCACATAAATGGCTCTAAACTCGAACAGTTTCTTTCATCGTCCCGACGCCAAGTTCTCCCCCAGCTTGTGGGGTGGTCAGTTCATCAATCACATTTCTGACGCTCAGGTACTTTCTCCTTTTAGTAATCCCAAAATATCTTGTGTCATAATGTCCGTAATATATCATTTATATTAAAGAAAAATATCATTATACTGAAGAAAAGTTTTAATGGTTGCACTTGTGGAAGTCTCACATGAGTTCACCTCATTAGTAATTTGAAAATTTTGATTTGTAGGAATATAAAATATATTATTTGTATCTTAACATTTATAAGGAAGATTAGACATTATTGTATTTGAGCAGTTACCACTATTAAGGATTTGTGTACAGAACTTCATAATCCTAAAAAGAAACATTAAGGATGACTTGTGATTATACTTAAATATTTGGGCACATTTGTAGGTCCAAAAAATATTCAAAGACGGCTGAAGTGTTGAAAATGATGTTAGAAGTATGCTAACAGCTCCAGAAAGCAATATGATAGACACCATGAATCTGATCGACACTCTTGAGAGGCTGGGCGTGTCTTATCATTTTCAAAACGAGATCGAAGAAAAGCTGCAACAATTTTTCGATCTCAGCACAGAATATGAAGCCTATGACTTGTACACTGCTGCTCTCCATTTTCGATTATTCAGGCAGCACGGCCACCCTATATCTACTGGTATACATATATTACACCTTTCTTGTCTTACTTTGGCTACAATTAAATCGACCATTAATTGAATAGTTTGCAACTTTTTCAAGAAATATTTGGTAAATGGATTGATGTGAACGGAAAGCTTCAAGAGGGTCTCAAGAGTGATGCAAAGGGTCTGCTGAGTTTGTATGAAGCTTCGCATGTGAGAACGCGTGGAGAAACCATACTAGACGACGCGCTTGCTTTTACTACAGCCAGTCTCAAATCCATGGCGCCAAACCTCGGATCACCCCTTCAGAAACAAGTTGTGCATGCCCTCGTGCAGCCCTTGCATTTGGGCCTTCCGAGAGTTGAAGCCCGCAGTTTCATCTCCATGTATGAAGAAGAAGCCAACAAAAACGAAACCCTAATCAGGTTCGCCAAATTAGACTATAACCTATTGCAGATGATGCACAAAGAAGAGCTCCAGCAAGTCTCAAGGTAACAATGACATATTTTGAACCAAAAAATAGGCCAATACTCTATGCAGATGTGTAGTTTTACTAAGTAATTAATCTTGATTTTGTAGGTGGTGGAAAGAATTAGACCTTATCTCAAAACTTCCTTATGCAAGAGATAGAATCGTGGAGTGTTTCTTTTGGACCGTGGGAGTGTACCATGAACCACAATATTCTCGTGCTCGTATCATGTTCGTAAAGACCATTGCTATGATATCTCTAATAGACGACACATATGATGCTTATGGTACAATCGAGGAACTCGATGTTTTCACAGAAGCAATACAGAGGTAAACAAAATCAAAGAATTTGACACTACAACAAAATTGTCTAGTAGTGACACCAAGAAAAGTGTCATAAATTTTGTTACATCTACATCTACACATGCATCTATATATATATATTTGTAACATAAATAAATATAAGTAAAATTTGTTACTTACAGAAATTAATACACCCCCAACCTCAAATATCACTAAATTCTGTGACATGATTTTTTTAGTTTTATGACACGTATAATAGCTACCCATGAAAAGATGTCATAATATTATTTAATGACACTTGTGAGTCTCACAATTCTTCAATTGTTATGTCACTACTTGATCAGTTGTTACAACTTCGTTTACAAACATAATTATTTGGTAGCTTAGGTGGGATGGTGGAGAAATTGCTCGACTCCCTGAGTACATGAGACCTCTGTATAGAGCAATTTTGGAACTCTACGAGCAATTCGAGGAAGAATTAGCCAAGGAAGGACGACGCTACGCTGCATACTATTCCATAGCAGCAGTATGATTCGACTTCCTTTAACTCTTTAAAGAAAAATTTATTACTATTATAAAATTTGGTATTCTTACCAAAAATTTAAATATCTATAGCTAAAGGAAATTGTGAGGTGCTACCATGTGGAGGCGAAGTGGTTCATAGAGGGATATCTGCCACCATTTGAGGAATACCTAAGCAATGCTCTCATTACCAGCACCTATTGCTATCTCACCACCTCGTCTTGTCTAGGAATAGCATCTGTCCTAAACGAAGACTTCGAATGGCTTAGTAAGAAGCCTAAAATGCTCGTTGCCGCACTCACAATATGTCGATTGGTTGATGATGTATCTAGTTATGAGGTACGCATATAGAAATGGAGATCACTAATTTCGTGATCATGTGTGACATTTGATTGAGCAAAGGTAATTTTAACTCCGACTTTCTAAATTTATTGGTGTGCTTAGATTGAGAAGGAAAGAGGTCAAGTTGCTACTGGCATAGACTGCTACATGAGAGAAAATGGTGTAACAAAAGAAGAGGCGATCGCCAAATTTTTGGAAATGTCTACGAATGCGTGGAAGGATAGCAACGAGGAGTGTCTAAGGCCTTGTTATAAATCTAGGGATATTCTTACGAAAATATTAAATTTGGAACGCACAGTGGATGTTACTTACAAGAACAATGAAGATGGATATACTCATCCCCAAAAGGTTTTGAAGCCTCATATTGTTGCGTTGCTTGTCGACCCTATAGAGGTTAACTTACCATAAGCCTCATATTGTCGCGTTGCGTTGATATATAGTCGTGTTGGTGTGATAAAAAAAATAAAAGTTTCAAGTTTCTATTCGAATAAGAATGAGGACTAGTTTGTAATCCATCGAGTTTCGACGGGAAGTCACTTCATGTGTTGATTTGTAATCACTTTATGTCGTGTTTCTAGTCATAGTAAATGAAACAGTATTTATATGAGGACAATGTGTCAGGATCTGACCATAGATCTTCAAATTAATGAATTACCGTAGATCTTCAAGATCAAATAACTTATAATGATTTATATTTTATATGTTAAACTTGACTTGTATTTGATCCAATTCCTATTGTATTTCATCGATTTCGATGGAGAATCAATTTACGTTGTAATTTATAAATATAAATTTAAGAAACAACTTCATACTTGGCTAGTGTATAGTAACATTGAGTTATTGATCGTGGTTGAAATTTTTTATTGTGGCGGAGCACAACAATTATTCTAAATAATAAGGCTAGAGTTTAGTCGCCGTACCTATCTAGAATGTATAGACTTATGCTCGTCTGAAATTCTATCAAAAATGATTTGACTATTCAATCTCGTCTCAAAATTTTATAATGATACTCGCTAATTAATTACCAAAACTTGTTTGAGTTTATAAATATAAATTGTTTCAATAATTAGTTATCAACCGCAATAACAACCAAAACATCACAAAGTAAACATTAATAAGAAATAGAATAAATTACAAAAGATTAGACAATCGAAAAAATTCCATGTAACATGTCGATTAATGTTCGGACCCCTTTAGATTTTATATATATACTTGAACTTGTCCCAATTCTGATTTAAAAAATTATTTGACTGTTCGTTCTCATTCCACCCCTGTATAGTAATATCCAACAATTACCCAAAATGGTTAAATTTTATAAAATTATAAATAATTAAATATAAATTGTTACATTAATCAGTGAAATATCTTAATAAAATCAGAATATTACAGAGAAACTTTAATAAAATTTCACTTCGACGAAGAACTGGCTAAGGAAGGAAGATACTACGCATATGTTGCATAGAAGCAGTATAACTCGTGTGCCTTGATTTAACAACTCGTGTGCTTTGATTTAACTCAAAGTTTCTCGACTCGTTGATGACGTAGCTAGTCATGAGGCACGCATATATGAGATGATTTCGTGATCTGTCATATGCAATTAATGTTGAACAACATTTTGATTCTCACTTCTTTTTGGGGCGAGTTTTGTAATACCCCGGATTTTTCTCGATTTAATTCTACGAAGAATTTTTTTTTAAATTTAGAATTTTACTAAATCGATTCTCGCTCGGAGAAAATTTTTGAGAACGTGTTTTAATTCTAACAAAATCTTTAATAAAAATTTATAAGAAATTCGATTTATTTAATTCGAATTGATTGCTTACGAAACAAAATATCATTATGCGACGATGTGAAAATATTAATTTAATTTTGAACTTGAATTAGAATTTTTATATTGTTGGACCAAGTTAAATAACATAAACCTTTAATTCAAGGATTTTCGTTTGAGCTTTTTGAAATTATATATATATATATATATATATATAGGGGTTGGTTATGGTGAGAAAGCTCCTTAATGTACGAAAGTAGGAATAGTAGCATATCTTTCATATTGTGTGACAATCGAATTAATGTATTGCATACGAAAGCTGAAGCACATATTTCATCCATTCGTAGACATATCTAAATATATTAGTTTAGCACATCTTTCATTCTGATATGACAAGAAGAAGAGTTATAGTGTTCTTGTGATAATCCGTGTAGACACAAACACAAAAGCTGAAGACACACGAAAATTAAATCTCAACCATTGATATAGCAAATCAGTAGGATTCATTCTTATTTCCTACCAAATTATCTATTCTCACCGATCCATCTCCTATATATATATATATATATATATATATATATATAAATATATATATAATCTAGATCAGATTGTATATTTTTAAAGGAGCCAAATTGTTAAATATTTGATATCCAAATACTTCCTTAATAGCATATTAATTAAGCAAAATCAAATTAAAAGTTTCATGGTTTCAACTTCTTCCACGTCTTCTCCAATTTCTTTTCAAGACTTCATTTTTCTATATAAAGGTTCATTTGCTAACAACAGCCCTTACAACAGAACCTATTCTCCTCCTGATTACCAAACTCCTCCTTTTATTTAACAATGTAATTCCCTCAATTGAACCTCAGTTACTACAATAAATTTTAGGTTCTTTTGCAAATACTCCCAAAGTTTCTCCAGAGCTCTACTCAATGCTCAAACAAAACCCGTTTCTTCACTCCAGATTGTCCCCAGGATCAATCAACACCATAATCCATTAATTTCTCAAGGTTTTGCTTAGACCCTGCAAATCTTTCACTATGTTCCTTTCACACAGCAGCAAATAATAACTCATCTATGTTTATGTTTATTTTCTGCCGTTTACAAACATCAACAGAAATGCACACCAGAATTCTCAAAGGTGAAACCTTTAAACTCTCATCATAACCGTGAATTCTTTTAACTGAAAGAACACAAAGCATACCATAAACAATTTCTGGACTGCAAATTGAAATAAGAACATTGATTGGAACATAAATCATATATGGATTCAAACTGGAAGCCATAAAATTTTATTATACACATACACATATGCTTGCCTTTTTATGTGCATGTACCGTGCGCGTGTGCGTGTGTGAGATGAAAGAAAGGGGGGCTGGCCGATGGGGAGGGTCGGCGACGGCTGTGAAGAGGCGGCGTCGGGGCGACAACAGCAGCGGGGCTACTGTCCACTCGCGACGAGAGGCGAGAAGGAATTGTGTGGTGTGTGTGTGTTGTCTGTAAAGTGTGTGTGCGTGTATTTTGGAGAAAGAGAGAGAAATTTTCCAGTGGGTGAGAAGATGTTGAGAGATGAGAACGAGTGCCTATTTCCGGCGATTCGTCATCGGAATCGGAGAGGGAAGGCGGCGACGGTGAGAGGAAGAAGGAAAGAATAAGGAGAAAAGAGGGGAGGGATTCTGTTTTGGGGTCCTCTGGGGAAGGGGGTTACGAAGATAGAGAGAGAAGATGAGAGAGGCAGGAGACGAGGAGGGTGGCTGCCGCCTCGAGGTCGCCGGAATTGGCACAGGGGCGGCGGCGACGTGAAGAAGAAGGGAGAAAGGAGAGGGGAGAAGGGTTCTGAACCAAGGGGAGGATGAGAGTGAGAGACGAGAAAAGAGAGAGACGAGAGTTGAGAAAGAAGCGAGGGAGATGGGAGCGCCGTCGTCGTCACTGTTATCGCCGGCGGCGACAGTGACGGTAGGCAGAGGGAGGCGGTGTTGTTGGGCTGAAAGAGATGAGAGATCTGTATTGAGAGAAAATAGAAGGTGGAGCGAGCCGGCGGCCGCTGCTGTTACTGGCGCAGACGATGGCTCGCCGGAAGAAGAGATGTAACACGACGGCGGCGTAGAGAGAGAAGGGTGGGGGGTAGATTCCTGATTTGGGGCTTCTGTGAGGGTACGAGAGAGGGGTAGAGATGAGAGAGAGTGCACATGAGAGATTTATTTTAATTATTTAATTTGGGCCAAGCTTTAAAATTTAATCTTACTTGATTAAATTGGGCCTAAAATAAGAATTTCTTTGGGCTTAAGTTGGCTGTTATTATTTTAATGGGCCATAGATTAAATTCACAAGTTTGGTTCCGTTCTTCATTAGTTTGGGCCCATTTTCGTTTCAATTTGATAATGTGCTATATTTCAAGCCTTTAATAAATTAGTAATGGATTTTGTTAATTGGAATTGGTACATGGAAATAATATTATTTGTTGTAAAAGTGTTATAAGCGTTATTATATGGTATAAGTTTAACTGTGTTAAGTAAATAATTACGATTGGAAGAATTTTATTAACTGATGGTTCTTGTTTAATTAATTTTTTTTATTGTGAGATAATTAGCATAATATTTAATTATGTTATATTTTAGAGTATCAAATTATTTGAATTATGAAATGCCTATAAGTGATTTTAGACTTGTTTGAATTTATTATTTCGGAATGACATTTGCTCGACGTAAACTTTTTATCGACTTATGGTATAAATTACTTATTTATATAGTTAAAGTACAAAAATAGTTTATTTGAAATAAACTGAAAGTTTATATACTTGTGTCATAAAAGTATCTTAATAATCTGATTTTCAAAATCAAATTAAGTTTTCAAATAAAAGACGAGCAAGGGCATTGTTGGTGCCCTTAGTCGATAAATTGGTTTTCCAGATTTAATTTGGGATTTTGAAAACCCGTACTAGTGATCGAGAAATAATAGCCTTACATTACTTTAGAATTAAGGTTAGACTCATGAGACCTATTAAGATTAGTTTGTCTTGTAGGCACTTTTGACCAATGGGATTAGCGTTGATTTTTCCAAGAAGAATTTAACAGTTGATTCTTCAGGCTTTGGCCTATCGGGGTAGGCTTTATGTTCAGAAATGTATTTCGAGTTATATAAACTCTTAAATGCTTTATGAACTGCGTATTATCCATAAAAATATTTTTATGCACGTCTCTATCTGTTTAATGCTCTTTGAAGATCGATCGAGATTCTCAAACTGACCTAAAACGTCGTTTGAGGATTGTGTACACGTTGTTGGTAGCGCGGTGGGTTGATCACCATCGTGTGCTAACTAAAGAAAGAGGAGTTATAAGGATGCTTGGTGGATGTGTTCAAGCACGGTTTCATGGTTTCAATTATGTGACTGTTGGATAGCGTGCCCGGTCGACGGCGGGCTTAAGTGCCGGGTCAAATAATGGGAGAAAATGGATCAAACGGTGGCTAGAGGTCGGGATCATAAAATGTGATGAGAACGTGTAAAGCGTGCGCATCTGAAATAAAGAATGTTTTGGTATGCTTAGAAGTGGCTTTTGGTTTTAAAACCTTCTAAGTCATACTGTTGAGCATGGATAATATATTTCGAAAATTTTGCAAACTGTTTATAAAATGCAATGCCCACTGAGTACATTAGTACTCAGCCCAAATGTTTTCAAATGTTTTCGGGTTAAGGTTTGGTCTTGACAGCAGAGGAGGCGAGGCTGGGTTCTACTCCAAAATCTTGACTTCCGCTGAATGACTAGCCACTATCTCGTTTTCTAAATATTCCAAAACATAAGACTATGTTATACTATCTAATGTCATTTTATGTGGAGCTTGAACTCCTAATTCTTCTTTCTATTTAGCTTGATGCCTTTTTGTTTGGTTGTTATCAGTCTGAAACTAAACTTTTGATCTTGGGGATTAGCTTTATGTTATTATCTGAAATGACATTATCTATTATTTCTCTTTCTCAAAAATAGGGTTTTGTCAAATTTTGGGATTTATTTTCCCTATTTTCTCCTGAATGAGTAAGGCTTCTCGTCATTTCCCCATTTTCTATTTATTTAAGTTTTGGGGTGTGACAAGTTTAGATTGAAAAGAAGAGAGGTCAAGTTGCTAGTGGAATTGATGGCTACATGAGCGAAAGTGGTGTGACAAAAGAAGTGGCGATGGCCAAATTTTTGGAGATGTCTACGGATGCGTGGAAGGATAGCAACGAGGAGTACCTAATCCCATCTTGCTATAAATATAGAAATATTCTTGAGAAAATATTAAATTCGGAACGTGTCGTAGAGGTTACCTGAAAGAACAATCAAGATGGGCTTACATTATATATTATGTAATTAATCTAGCTATCATAAATTAATAGGTTAAATTACCATAATTTTATCCTCCTACATACTTTATTTCTATAGCACATAATTTAGTACATGTAATCAAACATAATATTAATATCTTACACAATATAAGACATCCCATCATATATATATATGTCAAACCTTATCTCTTACTATTAGACAAACTAGCCTAACAATATTAAAAATTTCAAACATTGTTATTGCATTATCAGTAACAGACTAACAATGAATAAAAGCACGTAGGTAGAGACTTTAATATGTATATTCGGGATTCCTTTCAACCTATTAGCAACGAATTTAGGGATTATTCCATCATGAGGATGTATAAGTTTTAAGTAGTAAGAATTTAATTAGGATTCCTTCTATTATATTTTTTGTTTTGTTTTGCATATAATAAATTTCAATAATGAGACACGGGAAATGGTATGACAGAGATCCGAATGGAAAACAATTGTAAGTAATCTTACTAAACCAACTCAATCTTTCTACCCCAACCATATGAAAATCTATCTGTGATGCTTAGGGGTGGGAAACGGTTCGGGTTCGGTTAACCGTACCAATTTTTTCGGTTAACCGAACAGAAATTTTCATAAATTTAATAATCGAAACCGAACCGTTTATTAAGTTCGGTTAACCAAAAACCGCATCGTTTAACGGTTCGATTTTCGGTTAACCAAAAACCAAAAATTGCTTGGAGATTACATAAACTTATAAACGACGTGTCATAAGATCACTTTGCAATCAAATGTGTAAACTTTTCAAATTTTAATGTCCATAAAAATTCATCCAATATCCATCAATAATTCAAAATAAATCAAAGCAATCAACATCAATCCATCAACAAACTATCATGTTCATACAATGATAATTTGATACATTAGAGTAATTTGATAATTTGCTACATTAGAGTAATAGGGTTTAAATTTAATTAATATTAGTAATTAGTTTTTATAGATTTATAAAAATTAAAATAATTAATAAAATAGAAAAGATTTTACTGTTTTTGGTTAATAACTGATTCGGTTATCGGTTAGCAAAAAAAAAAAAATTAAAATATTATATCATGAATCGAAGCCATAAACCGAATATACGATATACGGTTAAGCAAAACATGTGGCGGTTTCGATTCGGTTCCTCAGATAACCGATAACCGAAAACCGTTTCTGACCCTAGTGATGCTGCCCCCATCCCACATGCCTCAACTCTCTGCACCAAGACAGCGACATTTCCTATTTCCTACGCCTCTATTTCTCTCCATCTCTCTTCCTGCGCCTCTATTCCCCTCTAAATTTTTGGCTAGAACTCCGTCAATCGTCCACGCCTCACGCCGTTGCTCGTCCCCAACAACACCGTCGTCATTGTCCGCGTTGCTGTTCGCCTACAGCAACTACCGCACCCCACGCCTTCGCGGTCTTCCACCTAAAGCAGCTGCCGCACCCACATCTTCAATTCCAATTCTTTCTGCCGGACTACTTTGACGACGTCGTTTTCCATGGATGCGGCGATTTCTTCCAGAGTCAAAGCTTCATCCACCATCGGTACCCTCTCTCTGCCTGACTTGGGTGAAATTATCTGTTGAACATTTCGTGCGACTTAGTTCGGATTGTGTTTTTTGCGGAATCGGTTGTGATTTTGGTGGAGGTAGTGGTTGGATGATTGAGTTTTGTAGAAATGTGTGAGTGATTGCTGAAGTGTGTTGCTCTTGAGCGTTTGCCTGATTTTTTACAAGATAATAAGGTGAATGATTACGTCAGGATAATTCTACGAGCTCATGTAAATCGTATATGACTTTTTGATAATTGAGGGGTATGGCTGTTTAAGTACAATATTTGTGGATAAGGCTGAATTGTATAAGATTATTTTGCTTGATATTTAATTTCTATTTATTTTATTTTTATAGCTCGGCTTGGCTGTAGCCTTATGCTCCCACGCAGCTTGGGCTCTGACAAAAAAATCATGAAGACTAATAGATAATGGTGTTTTTTTGAGTGTTGTTTACATTCTTATTGGCCGGTTTTTATGCAAATTATGTGTGTATGAATTATAATAAGTGCACTCATACCCTGTGCAGCTGTGCTTATGATGTAAAGGTATTTGTGTGTGCAAAGGTGTTTTGGATGAAGATGTTAATCTATCCTTATGTTTTCTGTTTGCTGTCTGAAGGTGCGCCTAACAACGAACTGAAAGCTTCATCCGCTGGAGCAGTTGGAGCTAATGATGCTGGTTTTTCTGCTTGTTCAAGGAAAAGGAATAGGTAATTTGGATACTAAAACTTTTTCATGTGCCTTTGAATTATTACTCTTCAAATAGTGCTTCCCCATGGTTTTATTTCTGATTCCCTTCCTTTAACTTTGCAAATAATAGGGACTAATTTGGAAGTTTGAATTGCATCGTGGGGGGCAAAAGTTGGTGATTCCTGTAAGTGCATTCTCTTCACCTTCCCATATTAATTAAATCGTCAAATCGTCTTGTCCAGTTGCGAGCCTGTCGATGATATGGGTGTCATGCAACCAATCTTGGTCAGGAACCCAACTCTTCCGGTGGCCAACTATTTCTGTTACTGCCTCTTTATGTTGTCGTAGATATGCCAATCACTTCCGGAAATGACTGATAGAGAAGCATAATAGAGGAGTTCTTGGTATTAGCAATTAGAAATATATTTAAGAAACTAGTTATTTTAAATGCACAACTTGCATACACCTTTAAGAAGGAATGAATCATATGATCTTATGTATTCAACAGAAAAGTGAATTGCATATATAATTTATTACAAAGGAAATTCTTATTATGCTTCCTATTTCATGAATCAATAAATAGGCATTTTTGTTAACTTATATTCTTAATTAGAGTGTAAACAGCCTTGGTATTGTAATTCCTTATGAAGCGGGCGGAAAATGCGATCCGACAGTGTTTTCTATTGATTGAACCATTTGTATTGTTTAACTGATCGACTTGTATAACTGCTATCATGTGCAAATTGTTGTCCAATCATCTGAATCCAGTCTTTGCAACTGGAGCATTCACTATTCTGCTATCATTGTTTTAGATTTTGGTTATTTTTTTGAATTGGAAAGAATATTAAATAAATAAAATTCGATATCGATACGATATGGATATCGCAAAGTTTGGGAGAAACAAACAATCCCAAACAATCTATATCATCTGATTGAGGAGAAACAAACCCTATTACATCTGAAGAAAAAAACAACCAACAATTCTGGGCGCTAAATCTTTTGAAGTTTTGTTTTAGGGATCATCTCCCTATTGCAAAAGGGGAGAAACAATCAATCTGGTAAATATGCGAACAAGGGTGAGACGGGCATTTGTTTTGTGGGACGTGATGAGTTGCCCGTTGCCAACGGAAGAGGAGCAGTGCCCCGCCATCTTAGCTAACATACGCACCGCCGTCTTCACCCATTCCCCCTGCACCGGAATCGGCTGCATTATGGCCATTGGAGCCAACTACACCCCTGGCCCCATTCCACATATCCTCCACATAGGGACGAGCCTTGTAGTTTGCCTTCCCGGTATATATCTCTCTCCCTCTCACTTTTCATTATTACTATGAATTTACTCATTTTATTTAGCCTAGTGGAGTGTTTATTATGTGGATATAAAATGAGAGATATCACCAAGTCTTGATCTTGGGTGAATATATGATTAGAGAGGGGAGGTTATATGATTTGACTAATTTTATGCATTAGAGTTCATTATTCATGATTATTCTAGCTTAGTTGAGTGTTTGCTATTTTCCCTTGTTCTATTCTGTGGATTTGAATCTTGTTGATTATTCCACTCTACCTTTTATCTAGAAAATAATCAATCCCTAGATCAGTAAATACTGAATGCTCTTTGAAGATTGTCGAGGAGATTTGTTATGCAAAATTGTTTATGCTATTGCTCGTATTGTATATATTTTGACTGGTGAGTATTATATATCGGCCAACCCATCTGTGACCAACCTCCACCATGCCAACCCCTCCCGCCGCCAACCCTGCCGAGTAAAATTATAAAAAAAGAATTATAAAAAATTAAAAATTGAAATTAAAAATTGATATTTCAGTAAAATTAATTGATAATTGAAATGATTGTATGATAATTGAAATGATTGTATGATTTTCGAAATGATTATTTTAAAATCTGTGCAAAATTCTGACAAAAATATATTTAAAAAATGTTTTGGGTATGGGCTGCACTCTTTTTTTCATATTGGATGTACATTGCTTTCAATTTTTAAAAACTGGGTATTGACGTACATTTCCACATTTTGAAATACCCTCTTCGTGATGGTCGTAATTTGTACACATAATCAATGACATGTAAAATGTATTTGCCTCCTCGATTCCTTAACAATATGGTATGGTTTCACAATCACATATCCTCCCAATCAATTGTCCCACTCATCGTCATCTGCGTCTGGGAAATCTTGTTTAGCTCACCACTGCAGGAATCCAACGGTTGAATTTGTGGTTTTTGGGTTGGATTTATCGACTTCAGAGCTCAACTCTAATTTGTCCAACTCAGAAACATAAATCTAACCTATCTGCTACACAGAGTTAAAATTGCTGGCGAAAACAGGTATTCAGATAAAGATTTTGCTATCCTTGTCAATTATGCTTAAAAAACAAACTCATCTATCCGACCGCAAACTACAGACAGGTGTGCATGCTTGTTGTTTCGGTCCCTCCATTTTACTTGTACACCATCAACTGCAACCGACAAATATTAGGAGAACCACTGTCAAATCAGATATGGAGGTGAATGAGAGTCAGTAGGAAGCAAGAGAAAGAAGGTAAGCGGCCAATTATAGGATAAACATCTTTCAAACATCAACAATTTCAGACTTCCAACACCTGGTCTGCTAAAAGACCCGACCAACTATTGAAAGGTTTATATCCAGACATCATCATTGTTCATAGTGTTTCAGGTTCTTTATTTAGCAAGGGGTTAGTTACAGATTTCCCTAGGTTTCTATAATCTCTCTTCCACAGCTACATTTTGTTAAGAGATCTTAACGGGAAGGGAAGTCCTACACGAATTTGTAATACTAGCAAAGAAATCAATTCAGTTCATTTTTGTTAAGTTACTGAGCCCGTCAAATATGTATGAACGAGTAACAGAACAACCAAAGAAAGCCAAAACCCCAACAAAGACGGCACTTACTTACAATCAAACATAAAAAGTTGTATTCTATTCTCACTGATGGTTATGAGAGGAATTTGAGAAATTAGAAATGGTCAAGTCATGATTGAACTACAAAATGGGGCAAAACTCATGTGTCTTAGTTTTGTAGAATACCTGCTATTTTTCCCTGGTTGTCCATGGCTGTTTCGTTTCAGATCCTAAGTGATCAGTATGACAATCTCTGAACTGCTGATGAGAAAGTAACAACTATTTCAACTTGGGTGGACTAAACGTCCTTGCAGATTCAGCATGTGGAAGCAAGCGTAGGTCGACCCCTACACAGTGAGACAGTTATGAACTTGAAAACTTTCTAAAATTCAAGAGGACTAATAAAGCATTCAAATTACTATCGAAAATTACCTGATTGAGTTTCTGGCATAGCTCAAAGATTCTGTTCAGCGGAACTTGATCTTTAGCTTTCTCAATGCACTGTTTTCAATAGTAAAACCAGTATTACCTATACACTTGGTTCTTAGGGTGAAAAGAGAGAGAGTATTTGTTCAGGGTCCAGAATTTTGTTGTTTTTGTCTCTAGAACTTCATCACAAAAATCATGTTCCTTTTTTTTTTACATATATATACACTTCAAGTTACAAAAACATATTTTGAGAGGTCAACACTGAATCTATAACAACACCATGATTCCCACAACCTGAATTAGTGTAGGTTATATGAAAAACACACGTTCCAGATCCCATTGCTAAGAATATATGATCCACAAAGCAAACTTAAATCAGACAAAACACAAAAATGATTTGATATATCCAGAAATTGATGCACTGCATTTTTCATCACTTTAATATTATGCATCGATTCTGTTAAACAGAAACCTACTGGTCATATACTACACGCCAGAGTGCTGACAGAAAATTACTAGCCTAATAGCACATACCCTAGATATCCAATAATTTGACAACTAGCACAGTCAATGTAGAGGCAGACGTTAGATTCCTGATAGAAAAACTAAAGCAGCAAATAATTGGTTACGAGATAATAATACCTTAACCTATAAAAATTAGTGCTCACAATTTGTGATAATCCTAACTAACGACCCTTACATGAAGGATGTAGCATGAGTTCTAGACAAGTAGGATAATAACCATAATCAGTAGAAATAAGTATGTCAAAATAATACAATTGAGATAATAACACCTCAAGCTACCAAAGTAATGCTCACAACTTATGATAATCCTCAAAACTGACCATGAAATGAAAGACATAGCAAGAGTTCTAGTCACGAAGGAAATCAACCATAATCAGAAGAAATAGCTATTAGCGCAAGGAACGGCCCTGTATGTTTTGGGAAAGACTATTGCCGAGAGAGGCAAACCTTGCTGCAAAAAAAGAAATGCTCGGAAGACTGTGATGAAAACATATCAGAATGATGGCTGTCAAAAAAATGGAAACATCCACCACCGCCTTTAACAAATGTGATAACATTTGCAGATTTATCCATTGCAGCAAGTTTAAGAAGTCAATCCAGTCAACTGAACTGCATCTTCAGAAAAGCAGATCGACTTGGAATTGAATTCTGTACATCTCCAGCCAGGGAAATGAATTTACAGGAAGCTGTTATTTATTTATCTTCCAAAGATTAAATAAGACAATAACCCAATTACTTTTGGAAGAAATATTTTCACTCTGAGTCAGTGTTATTATCACCCGAGGATTTTTGTCTAGCCTCTGACAAGGAGAGCAGCCTATTGTTTGTGGAGCCTGCGTTGACGAGTCCATCTGGAGAGAAATTTAATGGAACTGTTCCAGGTGAAGATGCCAAAAAGCGGCAAACAACTGTGGAATCAGTTGATGATGAGGCAGGGGTATTGTAGGCAAAAACTCTCATGGGGTGGTTAAACTTGCAGCTTGGACCAAACTTGCAGATACCATATCGTGAGTAGAATACACATAGAGGCTCCCCCTATAACCAACAACGAAGAAATACATGTGAAAATAAAATGCTGACTAATTCAACAAATACTCTAACAGTGGGTAATATGGTTTGACTGGCAGATAATCAAAAGATATAAGATATAGAATATACCAACATCAAATAAGAACTCAGCTTTAAATGTTTCAGATGAAATAACTTTTAACAGTGTGTATCGTTGTTTCTCATATCTATATTAGATTGTCGTTGCAAGCTAACATCAGTGCGTTTCACCCTTCTTTCTACAATCGTTAGGTTTTAGAAGAGATAAACTGACTGAGAATTTCCAACCATAGGCGCTGCACTTCTCCGGTTAGACAAACAAAATTTTGAATCATGCTGTTGTTTGTTCTATCACAATCTTGTGATTATCAGTATATCGATTGGTTGGAAACTCCCTATTTCTTCTGCCCTATGAGACATAGGCCTTCCAAGATCAAGTCATGAGAAAAATTTACTAAGAGATTCTGAAGCTCATTCATACAACTGAGATGACAGAACAGATAAACAGAAAGGACTATGAGAAGTAAAACACTAAAACTGCAAATGAATAGCATTTGCAGAAAATCAAAATTGGAATCTCAACAAATTTAGTACTGTAGGATAACTGAGTCACCTTGATTCTTCTGTCTGATTTCTTCCATTATTTTTATCACATATCTATTACACATATACAGGGGATATTGTAATTGTGATGATTAGAGAGCAATGATTGCCTCTTCTAGCCCTTCCATGCACTTTCTAGTGGATATAGGCCAGTCAAACAGCTCTTTGTTCCTTTTTATTTTTCTGATCATAATTCAACAGTAATCTTCAAAGACACCTACAGCCTGACTCCTAAAATAATGAATAACTGAAAATGAAGGCAGAGACCCATTCTTGGTTTATTTGTCCCAGGAGTGTGCTAGAAACATCTATAAATGTTGGTGCAAAAACCTAGAGATTGACTTACCGGCCGTAAGGGAAGTCCAATTGGACTCAAGTGACAGTCAGGAACAGGAATCAGTCTTTCCTTAGGATGGTGAAACTTACACGCTGCACCAAATTTGCAGTCCCCCGTCTTCATATAAAACTGGCATTCAGGCTGACCTGGTCTCTCAGGAAATACATTCTCTTTTTTGGAATGCATAATATCCCATTGGTACAGAACCAAACTCAGATGCAACAATTCCAGAGTCGCCCTGATGTGATGCTCCATCATTCTGGATGTTTACTGAAGAAGGTGGTTGGTTTTCAGAAGATAGAACTGAACCCATTTGACCCTGAAAAAGCCATGCATGAACAAATTCAGATTTTATCGTGAACCTCGATACTACTTGGAAGGATCTAGCATCTAAGCAATGGAACTTCTCTGTTTACAACTTTCTCTGTGAGAAACAGGTTTGGGAAGGAGCACCTCATATACATGCTTTGTTTTTTCATAAACAAGGCTGAAGTGTGATTTAAGCTTTCCTTGTGTGATTTAAGCTTTCCATGCTTTGTTTTTTCATAACACAAGGCTGAAGTGTGATTTAAGCTTTCCATGTCAATTTAAAACTTCCATGTTATGGAATAATTACGGCGATTGGGGCACTGAACATGCTCCAGTCTGCCTCGCTAAGACAAAGCAAAGCCATAGTGGACAATCAAGCATAAAGAAAACAAACTCATTATATAACATTACACTGTATGTGTTCTATCCAGGGACATATACCATTCCCTGTTGCATGACAAGTGGTGCATAACTTGAAGGGCTTTACCACCGTGGACTGGCTATAAAAGAAGCTCTTGACAATGGATATGACAGCTGGCTGGTTGTAGGAGAATGAATTGGAGGATTTACGGCAGAACCACGTAAAGAGACCATCATATTTGATGGCTGAGAATCTCTATTCTTTACCTTTGAGTTGCTTGTAAAGAGATTTCTCATAGTTGGAAGAGTTTTTACACCAAACCAAAATCCAAAAACGTTTAGTCCGAGTTGAGGAGAGGTTGTAATCTGTGAAGTTGAGTGATTGTTCACTTCAACGGAAGACGTTTTGTGAGTTGTGAATTGAGAGTTTAAGAGTTGAGAGTTAGGCTCTTAAGGTGCCCGTAAAACCTTAAGGATTCAAGCACCCAATATGTGAGTTGCTGCACTCTCAGTGGAAGTATATATATATATATAGGGGATGGTTCGCGTGAGAATGCAAATATTAGTGAGAAATGAGAATGCGGCATTTAACGTATAAAGTTGTTGCACTAAATGTATAAATTTGTTGCACCAAATTCGTGCAACAACTTTATATTAAGTGCTACACTTTATATGTTAAATTTGATGCAACAAATTTATACATTTAGTGCAACAACTTTATCGTTAAATGTTGCATTCTCATTTCCCACCAATATTTGCATTCTCACGTGTTCCATCCATATATATATATATATATATATATATATATATATATATATATATAAAATAAGCAATATCTGTAAGGTATTTATCACAACACGGATAAGAGTGAGCGAGAATGTTGTGTCGTCCGAACCATTAAAAATTGTGTGCCTTTATTTTCGTGGTTTAAGTTTCACTTAGTTGTTTTAATTGTTTGGTAAATCTGACATCAAGTCAATGAGCCTTTGCTTAAATCGACACACAAGCATCTCACAAGTTAAGAGAGGCAAAATATTTTCCGAGTATACTAATCAAACGAGTATAAAGGAGCCTATACAATTCGGCACAAGACCAGACATTACATTTATTAATTGTGCATAGGTTTGAGTCAAGTTTTGACAGACCTTGTACTCATCATATAGATGATGCACACAAGGTGCTTAGATATGTCGAGGGAACCATTTGAATGGACTGTTCTATTCATCGTGCACTTCACTAAAATCTATTGTATTTGTTGATGCAAATCGCACAAGATGTCTAGACACAAGGAGATATGTTTCTGGCTTTTGTTTGTTTTTGGGAACATTTATAATTTAATTTCATTCCAAGAAACTACAAGTTGTTTCTCATTTTTTAGCAAAAGGAGAATATAGATCAATGGCTTAGGCTACATGTGAGGTTGTGTGGATTGATAACTTGCTTAAGGATTTTGGAGTTATTCGAACCAAGATAGTGACACTCTTATGTGATAATAAGGCCGCTGTGTACATAATTTTGAATCTAGTGTTTCATAAGAGAATGAAACATATAGAATTTGACTGTCACACAATAAGAGAAAAGTATTCACTAGGTCTAGTGAAGCCTATGCATGTTCAATATGAGTTTCAGTTGACAATCATTTTTACTAAATAATCCGTGGATCTTCTATGTTCAGTCGCATCGTTTCGCAAGATGGGGTTGATAAATATACACTCCCATCTTAAGGGGGGGTATAAAGAGTTGCACCAGGAAGAGTTAAAAGGATGAAAGGAGGAGTTCGAATAGACTAATATTTCGCACGTTTTTGTTAGTTAATAGAATAACTATTAAAACGTAGGATTTCTTCCATTTTATTGTATACATATCCGTTATGTAGTGTTCCAACTGTAATGTGAATGCAACGGTTTTTCCTCGGTCCATTTTTGGGTACATTGACTTATTTTTTTAATTAATTCTAACACTTCCCCTAATAAATTACTATAAAATTATATTGTATTTTTTTTTTTTCTAAACATTAGAACATAAAATATTAGCCGCTGAATTTCAACGGACACATAACTAGTTGTATTAAAATATTATATTTGTTGACTTTAGATGAAATTTGGTTTGTTGCATATTAGGGATTTATTGTATATTTTTAGGTTTGGATAAAAAAAATATTTTTCTATTTCTTTTTCAAAATACGGTAACAATCGAGACACATAACTCTTCCTCTTGCCTGTAGGGACTTTTCCTCTTCTGTGCGCCACGTGCAGGGTTCATCTTGGGGGTTGGGGGCGGCGCCTGATTAGGGTTTGGAGGATGGGGCGCCCGATTTGGGTTTAGAGGATGGGGCCTGGCTTAACCGCCTGGGTCGTCCATGATGTCGAGGCCAGGTTCGTGCGCGGTCGGTGGGCCGGCGGTTGGGCCATATCCCATCATAGCCCTCCCCGAATAGTCGAGGAACAAACTTGCCGAGGTGAAGTGAAGAATGAGCTTTACCGAGGTGGGATGTTGCTCGGCTGAAGTTGTTGTGAAGGTGTTTCGATCCCTTTGATGTCAGGGTTTGATCTGTTGAGGGCCGAACTGGAGTCGCCTGTCGTTGGACAAGGATGTTCGGTCGAGGGATGTCGAAGTCCGACCTGGATAGCGACACCTGCATAGGTAATACCGAGGTTCGATCCGAATAGAGATCCTTCTGAATGATACCGAGGTCCGACTTAAGACGTCTGATTGTTTTCCCAATGTTCGAGCCGCAAAGCGACCGCCTTTTTCCCGGGTGTGAGGGGTCCGACTGGTGGCGGTGCGCTCGAAGATCGAATCGAATTAGATGCTTTAGTAATATCCTAACTCAGTTGGGCGATTTGCCACATTCGAATCGAGACGGATATCTTCGGCCTGGCGGTTCTCCGAGCCCGAGCAGATCGTGTGTGCGGATGGGTAGAAGGCCGAGGTTGGCGGAGGTGACTGGGTGGCACGGGAGACCAGGCGATGCTGGCGGCGGCGGCGAGTGGCACAGAGACCGGGACGGTGCAGGAGGCGAGGGCGATCTGTTGGCGGCGGTCGAGGTGTCGCAGAGACCGAGGACGGCTGTTGAAAACCGAGGATCGGTTGAGGACACCGAGGTCCGAGCCGAGCACTGTCAAGCTTCGGGGTGAGGTCGCGGCTCAGCAGCCGTCAGATCTCGGCAGAGTTCGGCCTCTCCCAAGAGTGCGGATCGTCGAGGAAGGGCACCGGCTCGGCGGTGGTGGTGGTAGGGCGGACCGAACGATGAACCCAGGCGGGGTTCGACCTCGCCCCGAGAGTGCCACTTTCGGTCGGAACATCCCCGCACGTTGAAGGAGCCCGGAGTAGGTTGTGGCAACGCCGACCTCGTAGATTGGGTCGAAGGTGCCGAGTTCGTTCCAGGTATTTGTCACCGACCTGGAGATTTTGTGTAGGGTGGTGTAGCTTCAGTGAGACCTGGCGAGACGGAGCTCGGAAGCCCGAATGAGTTTGTATATAGCTTAGGACTTTGTATGTAGTCGTAAATGTATTTAGACTCATTTCGAAGTGTATATTTCCTCCTTGAGAGGTACAAACATAGCTTAGGACTTCGTTTTGGTCGTAAATGTATTTAGACTGTACACATAAATGTATATCTTCCCAAATAAAGGGGCATAATTTGACGAGATCCGATCCGGATGTCGCTGGCATGTAGATGTTCACATCAATGAGTAATCTGTATGCCTTGCACGTAGATGTTCAAATTAATGATTAATCTGGGTGCTTGCATGTAGATGTTTCAAATCAGTGAGTAATCTATATGCCCTGCATGTAGACGTTCAAGTTTATTGAGTAATCTGTATGCTTCACATGTAGACGTTCAAGTTTATTGAGTAGTCTGTATGTGCTGCGCGCGCTTAGTTGAGTACCCTACTTAGTGGGTTTGTCATCTCGTAGTAGGCGTCCTTGTGAAGGTTAAATGTGGTGTATCGAATGGATGTTCACATAGATATAAGGCGAGACGCAGTGATGTACTTGTTAGTAAAATAAATGTTTTATTGATAAAGTAAATGACATCGTACTTCGGAAAAATAAAAGAGGGTTAACATGATGCCGATCCGAAATCAAAGCGATGTAAAATACCTCCTCGATGAGTTACATGTCGTTCGGGGATAAGTGCACGGACGGTGAGCAACTTATAGGCCCTTCGCCGAGGTCCTCGTGGGCGCGGTACGGATCTTCCCATGTCGGGTCCGATTTATTGGGACACTCGGCTTCTACGGCCTCATTGTTCGTGGTTGCTAGGCACGGGTAAGGCCGCGTCCCGGTTGAGACTCGTAGGCATTCTTTGGTCGTCGTTTGGTCACTTTGGATGCTTAGCAGACCATGGGGTGGGTATCTTGATGGTAAGGTGGTAGACCGAGCAGACGGCCTTGGTGGCGTAGAGCCAGTCTCTTCCGATGATGATGTTGTACGGAGAGGGAGCTCGGACCAGGAAGAATTGAATGGCCTTGATGACCGACTTGGGAGCACGTCCCACGGTGACCGGGAGGATGATAACTCCTTCCGGTTGAACCGTCTCCTGGGTGAAGCTCCGTAGTCTGGATGGTGCGGGATGTATTTGGATCCCTCCGATCTCGAGTTTGTCCAAGCAACTCTGAAAGATGATGCTAACGGAGGCACCGATGTCGATGTAGATCCTGTGGACGTTCTTGTTGCCCACCACGGCTTGTATAGTAATAGCGTCTTGGTGGGGCATGATCTTGAGTACTGGGTCATCATTGGAGAACACGATGCTCTCACCGTCCCGAGTCGCTTATTTTTCGGCCCCGGGGTCGACCTCAGAAGCAGATTTCAACGACGACCTCGTCGTACTGTGGGCGATCCGATGATGGCGTAGACTTGCTCCATCGCGTTGGGAGCGTCGTCCTTGTCATCGTCGAGATCGTCGTCCTTGAGGTCGGCCACAATTGTTGCCACCTCCGTTCTCCTCTCGCTTCTTGTTTCCCGACGTGCTCGTGGGCGGTCGAGGTACTTCTCAAGTGCTCCTTCCTTAACGAGCTCGTCTATTTCGAGCTCGGATCCTGCGATCGTCGGTATCGTGACCGCCCACGGTGATAGTTGCAATCGGTGCGTCGACCTCTTCGGGTCCTCCTTTCATGGGAGGTGGCCTCGGGAAGAGCTCGGTGTGAGCTCGAATATTTCCGCATACGGACTTGAGCAGATGATGCCCTTTGTTGCGGGGTTTGGCGAGGTCCGATCTGGATTCGATCGGGCCCTTCGATCCTATCGAAGGCACCGGCGATCGATGCCTCGCCTCGGTCATCCGCCTCTTCCTCTCGACCTTCCGCTCATCCCGGATCTCTCTTTTGCGGTCGACTCGTCTCCTTTGACAAAGTTGTCTACCGGTTCCAGGCGACTAGCCGTCTCAAACTCTCACGGGTGATCTCCTTGTTCGGTCGTCGGGTCGGATCCCATTCTTGAACGCGTGGATGATATAGAGATCGTTGCTCTTATCGATTTTGAGACTCCTTGATGAACCTCGAAATGAAGTTCGACATCGTCTCGTCCCGCCCTTGGCGGATTGTGAGCAGGTCCGACGAAGGCTGCTGGGGTGGCATTTTCGATAGAAACGCCACTTAAAGCGATCCATGAGATCACAGGCGGTGTATCCTATTTTGGCGGGCGGGTGAACCGGCGCAGGGCGTTGGAGATCGGCACTCGGGAAGATCTGCACATATGGAAATCTTCCATTCATTGATTCGCCATGTTAGTGGTGTGGCGAAAAGGAAGTCGGAGGGTCCCGAGGCCATCTGGGAGGCGATGTTGGGTGCCCTATACCGCTTGGGCAGGCGTGTCGTAATCTCTCTAGAGAAAGAAGAGATGATTCTTCGCTCCGGTCGAACCGGAGATCATTGCCATCTCTCGCTGGAGGGTGGGAGACCGATAACCGGCGTCTATCGTCTCCGATGAGGAGTTCCGCTCGCCTTTCTTTCTCTTACGCTCGCCACCGGGCGGCATGCCGAGATGGAGAGCGACTTCGCGGGTGACGAGGTGGCGAATGGTTGCGACCCCCTTGGTGAGGTGATTGACTCCCGGCGGCGGGTTGGTGTACGCATTCTCGGCTATTGTGCCGAGGTGAGCATTGACCGCCTCGGTGGGGTGAGCGACCTCGTGCGCTCGTATTCGTCAGTTTGGGAACTCGGGAGGTGCCCGCTTCATTTGTCCTCTGGTGGAGGAAGCTTTGGAATTGGCCAAGGTTGGCATTGAGGAATTCGGTCACGGCTCGGCCAAGGGCCTCGTGGGACGAACGAACTGTCTGTTCGTCCTCGTTGAGGTCGGCATTTCCCCCTACGTTGGGGAGGCGGTCCTGAGGGTGTATGAGAACATTTTCCATGTAGCCCTCAGGTGTGTGACCGCTTGTGGCGTCTGCGATCTCTTTCCCGTGGCGCTGAGTGACCACCTGGTTGTCCTCAGGGGGGTTGTTGCCAGCATCGACGACGGTTGTACGTGTTCTTGTCATTAAGTTTTGTAGAGAATCGAAGCTTTTTTTGTTCGTAGGTTCCCACAGACGGCGCCAATGATAAATCTAGTATATGTTAATATGTGAGATTTATGTGAGGCATTAAAGAACACCAAGGTTTTTACGTGGTTCGATCGTTAATGAGATCTACGTCCACAGAGGAGTGATTCCTCAATACTTTCACTATGATTCGAGTACAGTGAGTGTAGTTACAAGCTCTTAGCATTCAATAAGTTGCCAACCTTTCTACCTTTGATCTAACTCCTATTTATATACGTCTGAGGGCTCCTAAAGGCGTGCCCATTCCCTCCATTGGCCGGGACTCTTCCCCTGGCGTGTAGGGACTCTTCCTCTTGCCTGTAGGGACTTTTCCTCTTCTGTGCGCCACGTGCAGGGTTCATCTTGGGGGTTGGGGGGCGGCGCCTGATTAGGGTTTGGAGGATGGGGCCTTGGCTTAACCGCCTGGGTCGTCCATGATGTCAGGCCCAAATCGTTTGGGCCTGTCAGTGGGCCTGAACGGTTGGGCCATATCCCATCAAAACCCTATTACATCTGAAGAAAAAACAACCAACAATTCTAGGCGCTAAATCTTTTGAAGCTTTGTTTGGGATCATCTCCCTATTACAAAGGGAGAAACAATCGATCTGGTAAATATGCGAACAAGGGTGAGGCGGGCATTTGTTTTGTGGGACGTAATGAGTTGCCGTTGCCAGCGGAGAGGCGATGCCCGCCGTCTTAGCTAACATACGCCGTCTTCACCCATTCCCCTGCAGGAATCGGGTGCATTATGGCCATTGAGCCAACTACACTGGCCCCATTCCACATATCCTCCACATAGGGACGAGCATGGTTTGCCTTCCCGTATATATATCTCTCCTCTCACTTTTCATTATTACTATGAATTTACTCATTTTATTTAGCCTAGTGGAGTGTTTATTATGTGGATATAAAATGAGAGATATCACCAAGTCTTGATCTTGGGTGAATATATGATTAGAGAGGGAGGTTATATGATTTGACTAATTTTATGCATTAGAGTTCATTATTCATGATTATTCTAGCTTAGTTGAGTGTTTGCTATTTTTCCTTGTTCTATTACGTGGTTTGAATCTTGTTGATTATTTCACTCTACCTTTTATCTAGAAAATAATCAATCCCTAGATCGATAAATCTTGAATGCTCTTTGAAGATTGTCGAGGAGATTTGTTATCAAAATTGTTTATCTTTGGTATTGTATATATTTTGGTGGTGAGTTTTGTTAATTTGTTTCAAGATTTGTTACTAACAAATAGGGGTATCCAGTATACAGTATACATGAAGAAAATTACCTATATCGAATGCAATTTGAAAATTGAGTAGATTTTAGAACAAATTCAGTATATTTTTTATTTTGCATTTTTCTTATTAAATTGAATAGATTTTCATGTTTTATCCACATAATTCAAAAAATTTGAAAATCATGAAAATCCATGTTGGATTCAGCATTCCATGTCGAATTATGAACTCACGCCATATCGATACTTGCGATAAGTTGGCATTTTACTATTTTAAAGGGAGGTCATCTTGCCATACATAAATTAGACCAAATTACCCCGAATTCGTGTATCTTTATAATAAAGACATGTACATATCTAAGCGGTTCATTTGTTTTGTTCATTGTTCTAGAGTTTCAAATGGGAAAAATGATACATGAGATGAGATATTGGGCAAAAGGTAATCCCGCCTTGCTACTTACTTGGTTATTTTGGGTAACAAGGCTCTATCATCTACTCTTGAGAAGTTACATAATCGAAACTACAACATCCTTGTGGCCCACCCGATGGAGATTCGGTGATGTTGCTGCAACCGCAAGTTGCGTGTGGAATTTTACAAGTCTTCTTCATGGAGGATCTCCTATCTTGTTCGCAAGAATATGGTGCCGCCCATGTTAGTAGTACGATACATGATAGAATATACTTTATTTCTTCAAATGTGAAATGATTGATGTGTTTTGTTGTCATGGAGCGACTTTGCCTTCGAAGTGGACGTCGTACCTTTGTTTTGTGGGACGTAAGAGTTGCCCGCGCCAACGGATGAGTGAGTGCCGTGATATCGTGAGCGGCATATATTTTGCCGTCTTTGCCAATTGTTCTGCACCGACATCGGCATGATGGTGTGGGCACCAATGGCATGTTGGAGAAATTTTGATTTTGTGTGTGTGCGCGTGTGTGTATTTGTGATTTGGAGAGAAGCTTTATAAAATTTCTTAACTCTCTTATTTCTCAAACTTTACTCTTTTCTCTCTTACAACTCTCTTACACTTCTTTTCACTCTTACACCCTCTTCCACCTTCTACACTCTTCTTCTCTCTTCTCTAATTTTCTTCATCCTTCCACTCTCTTCTATAATGTTCTACACCATTCTACTTACTTCTCACATACTCTAGATAATTCTACACCATTCTACTCATTTCTCACACACTACATAATTCTTCTTACTTCTCAATTCTTCTAGAACATTGAATCAAGTTTAATTATTTCAACACTCTTAAACTTGATTTGTCATTCAGAACAAAATTCGAACTTGTTGAAGTCTTCAATTTGAGTGGCTTAGTGAAAATATCGGCAACTTGATCTTGTGTCTTCGTGTACCCACTTGAACTTCATTTTTGTGATGCATTCTCGATGTAATGGGCGAGTGTCGATATGCTTGCTTCGATTATGGAATCTTGGATTCTTTGCTAGCGCGATCGCCGATTTATTATCCACGCAGATTGTCGTTGGCTCCTTTTGAGGCCATCCAAGCTCTTCCAACAAGCTTCTTAGCAGATTGCATGGCAAACACCGGATGTTGTAGCCACATATTCACTTCACATGTTGATAGAGTCACTATAAAATTTCTTGACATCCAAGTAAACGCGGTATCTCCCATGAAAATATGAAACCACTTGCTTTTCCGATCATCATTATCTCAGCCCAATCAACGCCTTTGTGCGGAGCAAGCTTATATTGATTAGTACTTGAATAGAACAAGCCATAGTTGATCGTACCTTTGAGATACCGAAGAATTCTTTTGGGCGATTTCGGATGTATAGTGGTTGGATTCTCCATATAGCGACTAACAAGCCCGTGGCATAAAGTATGTCGGCCTTGTGCAAGTTAAGTCAAGACTTCCAACCGACTCTTGAATAATGTCGGATCCACCTTTCTCCTCCATCGTCCTTGGATAATTTGATTCCTGACTCCAGGTGTGTTGATTGCTTTGCAATCCTCCATCTTGAACTTCTTGAGGATTTCCTTTGTATAATTTTCTTGCGTGATGAAGATTCCTTCTTGTCGCTTTACTTCCACACCGAGGTAATATGCCATCAATCGATATCGGTCATCTCGAACTCTTTGGTGTGGCCTTCTTAAATTCCTCGAACATCTTTTGATTATTTCTGTAAAAATCATGCCATCTACATACAAACACACAATTAGAATATCACCTTCTTTGTGTTTGACATAGAGTGCATGCTCGTGTGGGCATTTGGTAAAACCGTTCTCCTCGGATACTTATCAATCCTGCTGTTCCATGCCTTGGTGCTTGGTTCGATCCGTATAGGGCTTTCTTTAACTTTAAGACTTTGTCTTCTCGCCTTTCACCTCATAACCCATTGGTTGCTTGATGTAGACTTCTTTGTTAATAATACCTGTTCAAGAAGGCCGACTTGACATCCATCGATAAATCTTCCAACTATGTTGGGTGCAAGAGAAATGATTAGTCTAATAGTTTCAAGCGAGGATCGGAGCAAATACCTCATCATAGTTGATTCGACTCTTTGGCTATATCCTTTTTGACAAGCGCTCGCTTTATATCTTTCAATATCGCCTTTGGAATTCTTCGCCTTGTACACCCATTTGACTCAATTGCCTTATGTCCTTTTGGCGGTGTTGTGAGCTCCCATGTGTCATTTTCTCTATGGCTCTTATTTCTTCATTCATTGCGTCTCGCCATACTTTATCTTTGTTCAACTTCTTCAAAACTAACAGCTCACGGTCGTGAATAGATGCAGAATAAGGTGAGATATTCTAACCTTTCGGTGTTGTCGTAGATCTCTTGTAAGCTTCTTTCTCGCGGTCTTTGCTCTTTCATCGGAGGCGATGGTGGTGAATTTGCGGCATTTGGCGCGGCGAAGTAGGTGGAATCACTGCGTTTTGCTCGGCTTCTTGACTTGCTCGACCATCTTGCGGTCTTGATTTGTGGGCGGAGATAAATTCTCTGTTGGAGTCGAAACCCATATTCTTCTTCATCGAACTCCACATCTCGACTTATTCTTGTTTTCTTGGTGTTTGGGTTATATAATTTATAACCTTTAGAGTTAGAGTCGTGCAGATAAAGATGAGCGTTTCACTTTTATCATCGAGCTTCTTTCTCCTCTCTGCATGCGTGCACATAAGCTTTCTTTGCCAAACACCTTGAGGTGGGAGATTCCGAGCTTTTAGGCTCCAAGCTTTTATGAGTCTTTCCCATACTTCCTTGTTGGGCTCCTATTTGATAAGTATACCCATGCACGCACCGCTTACGCCTGAATTCATTAGCGATTCTTCGTCTTTAGCATGCTTCTTGCCATCTCCATGATTGTTTGCTTTTTCTTTACGCCACTCCATTTCTTTGGGAGATCTTGCATCTGTAAGAGGCCTCCGAATTCCGTTTGCTTGCGAAATTCTAAGAACTCCTTAGATGTGAACTCTCGCCCGGTCGGTCCTCAACGCCTTGATTTTTCGTCCATCCCCTTTCGACGATAGCTTTGAACTTCTTGAAAGCTTCAAATACTTCGATTTACGCTTCAAGAAATATACCCACGTCTTTCTAGAAAATCATCAATGAAAAGTAGAAAATAATTATTTTTACCGAGAGCTTGGCTTGATTGGCCGCGCACGTCTGCGTGAATTAATTCCAACGGCTTCGAGCTCTTGGTGGACTCTTTGGGAGCGGCTTTACGAATTGCTTCCCAGTAAACAACCTTCACGAGTTGGTGCGGATGTCGATGGATGGCGGTCCTCACCATCTCTTTCTTTGATAGCAACTCTGGCCACCAAAGTTTAAGTGCCCATATCGAAGATGCCATAGCCAAGATGAATCTTTATAACAAGTCTTGAGACATTTTGCCATGTCATTCGAATATTTAATAGAAACATTCTATTCTTCGACATCGGCACCTTGGCTATAAGATTATTTTTGCCATCTCTTATTGAAAGGTTATAATCCTTCATGTGAATATCATAACCTTTCTCTAAGAGTTGTCCCAAACTTAATATATTATTTTTCATATTGGGCACATAATACACATTTGAGATGTATTCATGATCTCCATTCTTTAGACGGATTAAAATTTTTCCTTTTCCTTTTACGGGGACTTTTGATTCATCACCAAATGAAACATTTCCATTTACCGATTCATCCACTCTCACGAACATGTGTCTTTTCCGACATGTGATTGCTCGCACTTCCGTGTCGAGGTACCAAGTGTTATCTTGTCTTCCATCCTCTCCTTTATATGCCGAAGCATCTTGGCATTTCCTTGACCAATATTTTCGGCAAAATTGGCCTTTTCTTCAAAACTTATTTTGCTTCTTCGCTCTCGGAAGCATAATGCCCAAACTTATTACAATTATAACACTTGATTGAAGATTTATCGTTACCTCGATTGTGGGTTGCTCCTCCCCGACCACTAGGCATATTTCTTCCATTATTGTTGACGAAACCTCCTCGTCCACGTCCATGTCCTGACCTACCGCCTCGATCATGACTTTGGCCACGTCCTCTTCCGAATTGTCTCACGGTGTTGCTCGATCCTTCGTCATTATCTTTAGGGCTTACTTGCATTTTTAGAAGCTGCTCTGCAATATCTTGCTTTTCTTTTGCTTTTCCTCATATGCTTGCAACGACCCCGACAAATGATCAATACTCATTTCCTCCAAATTTTTGTTTCTTCGATAGTTACCACTATATGCTCAAACTTTGAAGTTAACGAGCGAAAGTTTTCTCCATAATTCTTACATCTTCTAATTTTCACCATTTCTTTTCATTTGATTTGACACCGCCAAGACTCTTGTAAAATAATCCAAATCGACTCGACTCTTTCATATGCAAGGATTCAAATTCACTCTTAAGGTTTGGGCGTACCTTTTTACTTGTTCGCTCCTTTGCGGAAATTTGAAGTTTCTCCCATGCTTGTTTGGCGGTGCTTGCACTTGAAATTCTTTCAAAATCGTCGTCCCCAGTGACGATAAATGAGATGAGAGCTTTCTTATCCTCTTCTCGCATCTCGTAACCTATCCCTTTGTTGTTGGGATAACGTCGCCTCATCTTCCATGCTCCTCATAACCGCTTTCCACGATCTCCCATACGTCGTGGGCTCCCAAAGTGCCTTCATCTTGATACTCCAATTGTCGAAGTTGCTCTTGTTGAGCATGGGGACTTGGAGCGATTGTAGGCTCGCCATAACCATAGGTAGAATCTTGTTGCTCTGATACCACTTTGTTGGAGGAAATTTTTTATTTTGTGTGTGTGGACGTGTGTGTGTATTTGTGATTTGGAGAGAGAAGCTTTATAAAATTTCTTAACTCTCTTATTTCTCAAACTTTACTATTTTTCTCTCTTACAACTCTCTTACACTTCTTTTTCACTCTTACACTCCTCTTCCACCTTCTACACTCTTCTTCTCTCTTCTCTAATTTTCTTCATCCTTCCACTCTCTTCTATAATGTTCTACACCATTCTACTTACTTCTCACATACTCTAGATAATTCTACACCATTCTACTCATTTCTCACACACTCTACATAATTCTTCTTACTTCTCAATTCTTCTAGAACATTCAAATCAAGTTTAATTATTTCAACATGGCACCCCCCGCCCCATTTTAAATCTCCTCAATTCTGATATGTGGTTCGTGGACACTTGTCCTGGTATATCTCTCTCAACAAATGAATGAATGTTGGAATTCTATTGAAGATTATGAAAGAGATTTTTTTATATATTCAAAACCATCTTTGGTATTGGATATTGTGAAGTATGGCTTTATTTTTCACAATATATATATATATATAATACGGTATCTTAGATTTCGGTTTATTATGTTAATTATACCATAGTTGGGTCTATATCAAATGGTTCTTCTTGTTCATTCAGTTAGTAGAGTCGAGAATCATGTAACAAACATGATATACGAGATGAACAGTTGGGCGATGTCTAATCTGTCTCACCAATATCTTGGTCATATCTCGGTGATGCGGCTCATCATACGCTCTAGAGAAATTACAAAGTCGAAACTACAACATTCTTGTGGCCCGTCCGGTGTACATTCGGTGATCTCGTTAAGTCGCAAGTCGTGCGTGGCATTTTAAGAGTCTTATTTCGGAGAATCTCAGTATTTTGTTCGCAGAGATGGTCTTTGCATGTGTATTAATATTATGACACATGATAAGTTACTATTATATTTTTATATCGAGATGTAAGAGACTCTCGTATTTGTCGATTTTATGGTGTAGGTGAGGAACCTTCTAAACAAACCCCGCCGCCATTGTTAGACCAAAGAAGAAGACAAAATATCAACGTCGGAAGAAGGTGCCCAAAACTAGGGATGTCAATCGGCCAACCCGCTCGGGTTCGGGCTAACCCACTCGGATTGTCGGGCTATTCGGGTTGACATTTTTTTCGGGTTAGAAAAATTCAACCCTAACCTTAAACTCTCGGGTTTCGGGCTAACCCATCGGGCCAGAAAGCTTAATATATATATATCAAATATTTTATATTAAGCGTTGGAGTAAAAACAAATAATTGAAAAATAAATATAATACATTTCACAAGTTCTTTTTTTTAATCTTATTATACTAACTTTGAATAGCAAACAATAAAAATTAAAAATAGTGCTCATAATTAAATTCTTTTTTTCTAATATGCTTTAATGTCCGCATTCCATGTAACTAAATGATCTCTAATAATATAATACAATTATAGCGAATTAAAACTAATATCTAGAAAAATTTTAATAAGTTAATTCAATATAATAATATTTAAAATATATTACAATATCAAAATTAGAAAATAATGCTCACAACTAAATTATTTTTAATATATCGAATATTCATATTCCATAATAGCTAATTCACTATTTTTTGTAACTTTTACAACACTATGAATATCTTCTATAATTTCTTGTATAGTTGTAGGATGACCGGCCAACCCAACCTCGAGTTCGGGCTAACCCACTCGGGTTGTCGGGCTATTCGGTTCGGCTATTCGGTTGGCGTTTTTGGGTTATAAAATCCAACCCTAACCTCTAATTTTATCGGGCTATTCGGCCACCCATGGCTTCGACCCATATTGACATCCCTACCCAAAGCGCCAGAGGCCTTCTAGAACTTGAAATGAATCATGAGTTGCGTCAACGTGAGATTCATTGTCGCATTTACACTACACTTTGAACAATTTCATAACGCTTTACATCTCAGTATAAATTTACTCGTACTTGCAGCCTATGTTGCGGCAAGAAACAACCTTATCTATTTCTATATGTTTATTTGTAGCTAAATAATTATAATTAACATGTATTTTATAATTTATTATTTATTTTAATTATTAAAATATATATAAATAATTTATTATTTTATATGTTAGTGAAATGTTCGAATTAAAGTTCGCGAACATGTTCGAATCGTGGTTCATGAACAACTTGTTTGAGTTCGAGCCAAACATGTTCGTGAGCCACTGGAACGAACATCTCTAAGCTCGAGTTCACCGATAAAGTTTATCGAACTCGATTCAAAGCTCGAGTTCATTTCGTTTATAAAATGATCGAATTGAATGAGCTTTTTGGAGCCAAGCTCGAGTAGCCGAATTTATTAGTTTGGTTTGTTTACGTTTCTAGTTTAGACTAGAGTTATTATTTCAATTCTTCTCTTTCCTCTTTTGGGCTAAATAAAATATGGGCTGAAAAAAAACTTTAAAATAGTATCGGGCCGAAATTTTATATATAGGCCCAGTTTCATTTTAAGAAAACGGGCTGCCCTTTCTACTATTATTGTGCCAGATTTGAATTTTCATTTTGGGTTTAGTTAGATTAATTTAAGTTGGACTATATTAAAATGGTAACGGCCCGAAATCATATTATTTCCTGGATTCCAATTGTTTCTAGACGAGGATAGGGTCGCTCTTTACTTTATTTTGGGCCTGATTATTTAATCCCTTTAAACTTTGGCCTTGTTTGATAGATATGTTAAGATCGATAAGAAATAAGATATATATTGTAGATTATGTGAGATTGATATCATATCTTATTATTTGGTAAATAAGATAAAAAATGTAGATAGCATGAATTACTTGTTCGATACATTAGTTTAAAATCTAGATTATACAACAAATTACAATTTTAACCTTTTGACAAATTGAAAATTATAAATACATCCCAAATTATTGGAACTGGTTGTTAATTAATCAACAATGATGAGGGAAAAAAGTAAACTCATATCCAGTTGTAATTTCGCAATCGCATAATTTTCTTCTTCTTTTTCAACAGTTAAAACTTAAAAGTGATTGAGAATTCATCTGTTGCTTAACAAAAAATTGCTAAACTTGATTCGATTTCAAAATCCAAATCCAAAACCAATGGCATTAACATAGATATACTTACAAGTTTTACTCAGGTTTAATCACTATAGTATTCAACATAAATTGAACTATTTCCTAAGAAACAAATGTTATGATAGCTGTATTCACCTCATAAATCAAACAAACCAGCAAGGGGTGTAAAAGCAATCATAAATGTTGATGATAATGATTGCATAAGACAAGAATGGCACACAGAATTTACACATT
The DNA here is from genome assembly GCA_036937905.1 of Salvia rosmarinus. Lineage (NCBI taxonomy): Eukaryota > Viridiplantae > Streptophyta > Magnoliopsida > Lamiales > Lamiaceae > Salvia > Salvia rosmarinus. The sequence continues at coordinate 80,296,358 of CM072814.1, read as the reverse complement.
TCAACATATGAGATGAGCAGACTAATCTGCATAGTTTCTTCCCATATTACTTGAATCGCCAACAAAACTCGGCCACCTCGATCGAAGCACGACACTAAGCTCCTCTCCGTGAAGGAGCCAAGCCTCACCTTAAACGACATTGACCTCCCAGTCTCGCTCGAAGCCACATCAACCGTAGCTTGATTGTTATCACCACCACCTTCTTGCTCAACTACATTCGAAAACTCAGCCCTAATGGCATCCAAATCACGCAAGCAAGCCTCGCCGCCCTCGAGGTCACCCCCGACACTTCCTCACCTTCGATGAATTGGAAAGACCTCGATGACGCACTGGTTCAGAAAGCCCTCAGTGACGCGCTGGTTCGAGTAAGGATGGCCAAAGTTGTGTTTGAGTAAGGGTAGTATTGTCTTTCCATCCTCATATCGTATCACTATTCGAACTTTGATTAGGTAACTCTCAAGCAAAGATTGCTTTTAGATAAGAGGAATAGTGAAATTAAAACAGGCCTTAAAATTAAAGCGGGCCATAACAATCTAATGTACCAAACAATCACATAATGCAATATATGTTATAACAATCTAATGTACCAAACAATCACATAAGGCAATATATGTTATCTATCTATGGCTTATCTTACTTACCAAACATGGCCTTAGTTAAATTAAATTGCTTAGACACTACAATAAAAACTAGATATTGGGGCACCTATTTTGAGGCACTTGTTACTAATTGCCTCCAAAATATATTGTTGGGGCAATTAATTAAATATATAAAATTTTAGAGACACAAATATGTTTTCTCCAATATTTAATTTTTAATGAAAACTAAATAGAGTTATTTTGGAACAAAAAAACCCTAGATTGATTTTAGGCCCTATTCCTAATTCCCACGACGACATTTTTTCTGCCACAGAATGGAAGGCCGATGGATCTTACATTATTCAGATTACTCAAAACAAGAAACTTAGATTTGGAAAATGCCCCAACATTGGGACTTCTTTACATTCTTCACAATCTGAAAGTACTATTTGCACAGATTATTGAGTCCTACCCAACGGCCTCCAATGTTGCCTACTACAGCCATTTCCAACATCCATGACAGAAAGCTTCTGCCTTTGAATCCGTGAATCTCTGTGAAAGTGTTGGTTCATCTGGATCTATATGATGTGCACAGTATTACCGTAATGTACACAAGCACACCGAGTAAAATGCAGCGGAAATTAGAATGGAAGACACCAAGAGAAACTCTTCTACATAGGGGAGAGCAAAAGCCGAACCGAATCGAAAAACCGAACTGAAATTAACGGTTTGGTTCGGTTTGTACACTAAAACGGTTCGGTTCGGTTTCAAAATTTTGAAACCGAAATTAATTCGGTTTGGTTTCGATTTGGGGAAAAAAAATCGGTTTTCAAACATAACCTCCCAAATTTTTATTTTTATATTTTAAATATATATGTTATTTATGTTATAATATTTAAATTAGTTAATATTATATATATATATATATATATATTATAAATATTATAAATACTATAATATTTATATTAATTATAATTTAAATTCGGTTAAAACGACGAGAATCAAACCGAATATTTCGGTTCGGTTTGGATATATAAAGCGGTTCGGTTCGATTTGAGTTTTAAAAAAAATTCGGTTTTCGGGTTCGGTTCGGTTTTGAAGCACCGTCCGAATGTTCACCCTTACTTTACAAAGTTGTTAAAACAACCTATAGATGCCGTATGGCGAAAATCACTAAATGAGATTATTCTACAAAAACAATATATCACCTCGATACACCAACATGATAATAAAAGAAACTCTCAAACTAAAAACTATCTCTCACTAAAACAGCGCTCAAGAACAAACTCTAGAGCTTTACAAAAATAGAAAGTATTATAGGTAATGTTATCGCAACACAGAAAACAACACACTACAAAATACAACCGAACAGCGACGGATTAGCGACGGCAAAAATTCGGGTCGTGAATCAGCGACGGATTAGTGACGGAATAGAAAGGAATTTTATTAACGCCGATGGATCTCACATTTTTCAGATTACTCAAAACAAGAAACTTAGATTTGGAAAATGCCCCAACATTGGGACTTTTTTACATTCTTCACAATCTGAAAGCACTATCTGCACAGATATTGAGTCCTACCCAACGGCCTCCAATGTTGCCTACTACTGCCATTTCCAACATCCATGACAGAAAGCTTCTGCCTTTGAATCCGTGAATCTCTGGATGCGGTTGGAGGCCTTCCAGCACGTTGTCATCATTTTTTTCGCCTTCTCTGTGTCCATTCCATTTGAGCTTTAGCTCGGATAGGTTTGGCTTTTAAGATAGATTTGCTTTCTTGGCCTCTTCTCTGTCTTGCATCTTTTCAAGATTATGAATCTCCAGTTTCCTTTGAGGTTCTGTAGGTTTGCTAGCTCTGAAATTCTCTGGGCATTCTCATCGCCTAATTTGAAGTGTCGTAGAAGAGAGGTTAGTTTTCCAATCTTGAGAGGCCAATCTACATTAAACGGAGTGTAGAGATACCTCAAGCTAATCAAGTACTTCATCGTCCTTGGCAGCTTCCTCAAACATTTTTCAGCTCTTAGCGTCTGTAGATGATAGAGTTTTCCAGTGGAATCCAGTAACTATCTAATATTTGTGAATGAAATGTTGAGATATCTCAAATGTCTCAGCTTTCTAATTGAACTAGGCAACGCTGTAACATGATCAGCTTTGAGAGTCGAAACATGCAAGCATTTGAAGTTTGTGAACACAATATCAGAGATTTCACATTTGACAAATAATGTACGCAAACAACTTGATTCCCTTGGAATAAGACTCGATTCATCTCCCAAATGTCGAAGGCCAGTGTATCTAACCGCCCAAAATAGAGCATGCTAGGTCATGCATTAGATAATGCATATTACATTTTGTTTATCTGATCACAATAATCCATTCCCACAACTTGCAATAAAGCATTCTGCACTAGGAGTTCGAAAAATTTGTTACCACAGTCTCCATGACCATGTCGTTCCTTTGATGAGGTTGGAGAAATCCTCTGCCATCCAGAGCTCAATCAACTCTTCCTTGTCGATCGAAGCACCTTTTGAAAACTGCTGTAGCCGAACATATTAGGCTTAAGACCTATCCCACGTATAGAATCAAGCAACTCCTTCGCCTTATCCATTTCCCCCTGAGAACAGTATCCATCTATCAGCGCAGTGTAAATGTAAAAACTGGGGCTAACATTTTGCTGGACCATGATCTCCAAAAGATCCTCCGCCTCTTTCACCTTTCCTTTCCTGCAATATCCAGCGATCAAACTGCCATAGCTATACACATCGGGCTTAAGCCCCTTGCCCTCTAAGGAATCAAACAACTCTTTCGCTACATCAATTTGCCCGTCCAAACAATACATCTCCATCAACGCATTGTAAGTGTATATATCAGGACTAACATTTTGTTGCATCATAATTCCCAAAAGATCCGCCGCCTCTTTCACCTTACCGTTCTTGCAAAGCATGTTCACCAATACATTAAAAGTGGCCACATTCAAAGACATCTGCTTCTCAAACATTTTGTGTAGCAAGTCTCGCATGTCTTCCCATCTACCAGCAGAACACATCCCATGAACCATCGAAGTATAAGTGATAAAATTCGGCAAAACACCCCGGTCAATCATTGTGCGTAATAGCTGCAGCGCGTCTTCAACCATCCCGCCCTTGCATAAACCATCAATAACAGTGCTATAAGAATAAGAGTTAACGTTGCAGCCCCTTTTAGCCAGTAGCTCAAGATAATTACAAGCTGTCAAAGTGTACCCTGCTTTGCAGAGCCCATTAATTAGAAAACCAATCATAACTTCACAAGGTTCATAGAGCTCATCATCTAACAGCTTGCTAAATAGCTTTTCTGCCTCAATAGCCTTATCATCTAAAAAAAGCCCCTTCATGAGAGTGGTGAAAATCGCAACATCCGGTTCGTATCCGAGCTTGAAGAAGCTGCCCAATACAGCAAACCCAAAGTCTACCCGATTCAGAAGGCAATAGCAATGCATAATGATGCTGAACGTGTACTCGTTTACAGGGAGACCTGACTGACGCATTTCGTCGAACATTGAGAGGGCAACAGAGTAATACTCCATATTGACAACATTAGTCAACAATTTATTAAATACAGCAGCAGAAGGTTGTGGCCTAATCCGTGACATTTCACGAAACAAGAAATTGGCAAATTGTATATCGTTTATAGAACTGAAATCTATTCTGAGCATAGATGAAAAATGCCTCGTACCTCCGTTACCGGCATAGCAGAAATTTGAACAGCGGAGAGAGAATGAGTGAGTTAAAACACCAAATTTACCAGCAATTCTTCTGAGAATCAGAGCCATAGCAGAAGCCCTGATCTTGCTCAACAAGATTTTAGTTGATTTATGAGTAAATATGTTTACAGGTGACAGAATGAAGTGAGAAATGTAATCTTTTTTCTTTTTCTTTTTTGAAAAGAATGGAATATCTTTTTTCATTCCAACAGAAATGAAGAGTGGGACTTGCAAAACGGATCTGGGAAATAGGATAGCTACTCATAAAATAGCTTAAATTGACCTTTCCAAAAGCTTAGTTTTTTTTGCTACTTGATTAAGGTATTGGACTTATAATTTTTAGCTACTTAACTAAGGCTTTGGGCTTTATTTTACAAAATTAGTTTAAATTGATCCAAAAACTTAGTTTTTTTAGCTACTTAATTAAGTTCTTGGACTTATAATTTTCCAAAAAAAGTTTAAATTGACCTTTGTCCTTTCCAAAATGCAAAAGCTTAGTTTTTTTTAGCTACTTAATTAAGGTCTTGGACTTATAATTTTTAGCTACTTAACTAAGGCTTTGGGCTTACAGTTTCACAAAAATAGTTTAAATTGATCCAAAAGCTTAGTTTTTTTTAGCTGCTTAATTAATTAAGGTCTTGGACTTATAATTTTCCAAAAAAAAGTTTAAATTGACCTTTGTCCTTCCAAAATGCAAAAGCTTAGTTTTTTTTAAGGGTTTCCAAAAGCTTAGTTAGTTAAGCTTAAGTAGCTATTTCCCAAGAGCTCGTAAAATATAGGTCAAGTTAATGTATTCTTGTAAAATTTGCTTCCCAGATCCGTTTTTTAAGTCTCTCACTCACTTCATTTCTGTTGGAATGAAAAAAGATGTTCCATTTCTCAATTCCTCTGTAACATATTACTCATAAATCAACTAAAATCTCTGTGAGCAAGATCAAGGCTTCTGCAATGTCGCTGATTATCAGAAAAATCACTGGTACTTTTACTCACTCATTCTCTCTCTGCTCTTCAAATTTCCGCTACCAAAGTTGGAGGCGTTTTTCATCTATTCTCAGGATAGATTTCAGCTCAATTAACGACATACGATTTGCCAATTTCTTGTTTCGCGAAATGCTACGGGTTAGACCACAGCCTTCCGCTGCTGTATTTAACAAATTGTTGAGCACAGTTGTTAATATGGAGCGCTACTCTGTTGCCCTCTCAATGTTCGACGAAATGCGTCAATCAGGTTTCCCTGTAAACGAGTACACTTTCGGCATCATTATGCATTGCTATTGCCTTCTGAATCGGGTAGACTTTGGGTTTGCTGTATTGGGCAGCTTCTTCAAGCTCGGATACGAACCGGATGTTGCGATTTTCACCACTCTCATGAAGGGGCTTTTTTTAGATGATAAGGCTATTGAGGCAGAAAAGCTGTTTAGCAAGCTGTTAGATGATGAGCTCTATGAACCTTGTGAAGTTATGATTGGTTTTCTAATTAATGGGCTCTGCAAAGCAGGGTACACTTTGACAGCTTGTAATTATCTTGAGCTACTGGCTAAAAGGGGCTGCAACGTTAACTCTTATTCTTATAGCACTGTTATTGATGGTTTATGCAAGGGCGGGATGGTTGAAGACGCGCTGCAGCTATTGCACAAGATGACCGAGAGGGGCATCTTGCCGGGTGCCATCACTTACACTTCGATCATACATGGGTTGTGCCGTGCTGGTAGATGGGAGGAAATGTGGGAAATGCTACAAGAAATGATTTGCAGGAAGATGATGTCTTTGGATGTGGTCACTTTTAATGTATTGGTCAACATGCTCTGCAAGCAAGGTAAGGTGAAAGAGGCAGAGGATCTCGTGGAAATTATGATGCAACAAAATGTGAGTCCTGATATTTATACTTATACTGCGTTGATTAATGGATACTGCTCTCAAGGGCAAATGGATATAGCAAAAGAGTTGTTTGATTCCTTAGCGGACAAGGGCCTTAAGGTCGATGAAAAGTATAGCTACGGTGCTTTGATCAAAGGATATTGCAAGATCGGAGACGTGGATGAGGCTTTGCAGATCTTTCTGGAAGTTCCTGGTAAAGGTCTACAGTATACGACTTGTAGCTATAACATCATGATAAAGGGGTTGTTGCGTGCAGGCAGATTTGGCGATGGGTGGAAGCTATTCGGTGATATGGAAGCTCAGGGAGTTCGTCCTGATTTGATTACGTATAGTATCTTGTTGGATGGGTTGTGCAAGGCTCGTCGAATTGATGATGCGGTTTATTTCGTGCGCACAATGGAAGAGCGGGGAGTTAATCCTAATATGATCACGTATGATATCCTTATTCGCTGCTTGTGTAAAGAAGGAAGGCCGGACCTTGCAAGTGATATTTTTAGTAAACTTCCTTCCAAAGGTTTGCAGCCTAGTGCTCAGCTGTATAGGATGATTATTGGCTCGCTTTATGAGAAAGGATTGACAGAGGTGGAAATAATATAGCTTCAAGAAATGTGTAGAAATCCCTATGTTCTACAAAATGGGTGCGATTATTGGCTCGTTTTGCTAAAAGAACATGAGCTTTACAAGAAAAAATTCCAATCTTGAAGGAAATGAGGCGAAGTGGTCTTTCAGCAAATTCATGTACAGCTTCCAGGCTACTTGATCAAGCGCAAAAACATGAGAAACATGATGCTTTTGAGGAGATGGCTGAGAAAGTTGTGCCAGAGAGAATGCAAGCTTCACTGCTCTGTTTGAAGGAGATTGACCCTGAAGCAGTGTCGGGAATATGCACACAAAAATATATGAGATTCCAATTTAATTATGTGAGGTTTGCATTCATCCACCGGGACCCATCTACGATGTTTATATTCACACTCGTCCCTAACCTGTTAAAAGATTATATACTACTCGTTCTCGTTTCAAACCCGTATAAGAATGCTTGTTGATTTATAAATATAAAATATTACAAAAATGATCATCTGTTGCAATAATAATTCAAATATTACAAAGTAATCATTAATAATAAATTGAACAACTAGCAAAAGACTAAGCAATGAACAAAGTTATAATCTTTTGTTGCTACTAGTGTATTTGGTTATGTTATAATCTATTGTTGCTACTAGTGTATTTGGTTATGTTTTACTTATTCAGCCGATGAGTTTTGTTTATTTCTTTGTTTTTTCTCTTGATTTCCTTCGATACATTTCAAAAATAATAACAATAAAATGACTTCCCTCAGTTTTAGTAAAACTTCTGGAACTATCTACTGTAATTTTACCATAGTGTATAAACAGTCTTCTTTTTTCGAAAAAAATACTAATATATTTTCAAATTCAATATTTCATTCTTTCAAATTTTACTATACAACTTTTATTAAAAATCAAAAATATAATTTCTTACTTTCTATATATACACACACGTATGTGTACGTATGATTTTATTAATTTATTATATTTCATTCTTTCAAATTTTACTATACAACTTTTATTCAAAATCAAAAATATAATTTCTTACTTTCTATATATACACACACGTATGTGTACGTATGATTTTATTAATTTATTATATATTTGTATGTTTGTGTAAGAATATTTTATTCTTTAGTTTGCAAGGTATATATAAACTTATATAGTTCAAAAAGTTATGAGAGTTGTAACTAAGAAGATTCAGTATATCTATTTCCGAACTAATTCATTAGTTATGTGTATTATTTTATTAATTTATTATATTTCATTCTTTAATATAATTCACTATCTTTAATAATATTATTATTTTATTAATTTATTATATTTATTCTTTCAAATTTTACTATACAACTTTTATTCAAAATCAAAAATATAATTTCTTATTTTATATATACACACACACGTATGTGTACGTATGATTTTATTAATTTATTATATATTTGTATGTTTGTGTAAGAATATTTTATTCTTTAGTTTGTAAGGTATATATAAACTTATATAGTTCAAAAAGTTATGAGAATTGTAACTAAGAAGATTTAGTATATCTATTTCGAACTAATTCATTAGTTATGTGTATTATTTTATTTTTAATATAATTCACTATCTTTAATAATATTATTATTTCTTCGGTCTATAAATTGCACAAGGTCAAACATAAAAAGAACTTAATTGATTTGATGGTTTGCCATTTTGTATTTAATAAATTTTAAGAATATTTATCAATACTTGGTTTGGTTTTTGTTTTTAAAATTTGTGTAATTTGTAATTTATATATGCATAGCAAAACTTTCTTATGTATATTTTTAATCATCCTTTTCTCTTAGTAACTCCAGTCCAATTTTGTGCAATTGAAAATGAGATAACTCTGATTTCCTTACCTTCATGTCTTCTTGTTTGTTCTTTCTTATATCTCGTACTCGAAAAAATCATGGAAGAAGACTAAGAGATCCATCTAAGTAAAAGGTCTATCATCTTATTATGAGGGTTCCTTTTTATTTTCATAAAATCTTCTATACATATGTTCGCATTGTGTGGACAGTCAAAATTATCATTTCTTCATAAGAAAATTATAATTTATATTGAATTATTGCCAAATTATACATTGAATATATCTCTTGGAAACTTTTCTCTTTGAGAAAACATATTTATCTATGGAACTATTGCCAAATATATATTGAATTATGTTGCAAACTAACACTGCAATGAGCAGAAGTTCATAAAGCATCAATTCCATTCCTATTTAGGATTTTGCTAGCAACATAAGATTCGTTCTCTATTTTTTGTTTTCCTCAATTTTACATTTTATGTTTTAGAATTTCTAGTTTAGCTTGTCTAGAAGAACAAAATGTTCCCTCCACCTGCAAATTATAAGCATAAGCATTAGGCATTAAGTTCAAACATGCATAAGGCAAATTTGAAGTAAAGCATGATATCAATTCAATATAGCATGAAATAAAGCAAACCTGCTTAAGAAATAGGAAATGTAAATGGCTCAATTTGCCTTATACAATTATTTAAATTATAACTATGTTTCACAGATTTATGAAAAGTTAAAAAGAAAGGCTTACAACATGTATAATAATTCAATTCAAAAATGCAGAATATATTAATGTTCATCAAAATATCAATTAAACCATGCTATATCTAGATCTATGATGTATAAAACATATAGTTGTATAAGGTTGTTTTATTGTTGCGAGCATCTATTATGAAGATAACAAAATATATATGTGAAACATCAAAAAGGATTTTAAGGGACGATCATCTAAAACATGTGATAATTTTTCTCTATTTTTATCCAAGAATAAGAATATATTAAATGTATCACACCAATTAGCATCGTCACCATTTGTTATAGAATAGGAAAGAATGTCAAACAAGAGAAATGGAATAGAAAACAAAATTCCCACAAAAGATAAACAGTTTATATAGTACTTATTTTCCAAAAATAAAACATCCTATAAAGTTCATCAATTAAGTCAAAAGGTAGACTATTGCAAGACTTTTAATTGGAGCATAAACCAAAAACTCATGCGGATATATTTCAAAAATAAACATAAAAAAATTAAAATGAGCAGGAAAAAAATAAAAAGAAAGATTAAATAATGAACACATATAAAAGAACTCTCATCCCAAAACCGAGGCAATAATAAATTAACAAAATCAGTATTTTATATATCTATATCAATATAAACATTATATGGAGAGAAAAAAAAACCACTCATCCAAATGAGAAAATGAAAAGAAAAAATAACTTTGCAGCCAAGGAGAAAACCATCGATGGATGAAATTTTTAGGGAGGATCCAGAGTTAGGGAGATAGACCCATAAAATAAATTGATAGTAGACAATTGAACGTGTGTTTTAAAATTAAGAAACAATATTGCCTTCATTTACAAATCTAATCTTGAAATTGGTTTTTGATATACATAATCTCCATATTTTTGGCCCAAAATTGCGATAATCAATGGAATTAATTGCTGATTAAATGACTTCATATTTATATAATTAATGTATGCTTCTAATATCTATCCAATGAATCAACAATTATAAAAATGAATTAAGGAGACATAAACTAAAGATTTAAAAATTAAGAATAAAAAATCAGAGAAATGCCACATAGGATTCGGGATTATTATGGACTCTTCGATACTTATCGGATTATATAATTAATATATGTGAAATCTTTAAATGTCCATCTTACTTGGAGAAGACATTGTTTCGCTTAAAATTTCTAGATAAATAAATAAAATAAACATCCAACTTTCTTCTCATCCTCAAATACCGTAAAGCCAACCCATAATCTGGCGAAGCATCTCCAGAATTTGGCATCAAAACTTCATTTTTAATTTCCAGCAAATTTATCACTACTGAAAATGTACCTGATCCAGATTTATAAGGAAAAACTATTTATTGGATACTAATTATATGTTTGAATCGAAAATTAGAAACATTCTCAAAGTACACAAACATATATATGTTCAATGTACGTAATTCTGTAATTTGCCCTTAATTATAGGCATACCCATAATGAAAAACTTTAGTTTATTAACCACTTTTAGGAGAAAAAGTAAATAATACCCTCTACACTTGAGTCCAAATCGACTTACATTAGCATTGATCTAAAACTAATTTATGGCCAATATTTATAGGGATTTCAACTGATGACTTGGTAGAATCTTTTAACTACTAGATACTTAACTTCTTAAAAAATTGATAATTAGTTGATTATGTAATAATATATTCAACTTTACAACGAAAGTAGCGATAAAATTCCTATTTTTATAAATGTGACTTTAAAATTCACGTATGAAAGTGGTTATATATACAGTTCTCCTTATTTGTTATGTATTTTTCCTTAATAGTACATGGCCACCAACCAAAAGTATGCATTTTAGTTATGTGTTATTTCTTGAACTTAGGGGTGAGTATTCGGTTATTCGGTCGATTTCGGACGAAAAAATAATCGAACCGAATTAACCGAAATTTTCAAAAAAATAACCGAACCGAACCGAAATAACCGAAATATATTTCGGTTAAACCGAACTTTTAGCAAAAAAAAAATATTTTTTTCAAATGAATATATAAATAATATTATATATTGATATTATATATAAAAATACATTTTTATATGTTATATATATGCAAAATATTTTGCAAAATAATAATAATTGATAGTATTATATAATAAATAAATAAATAGTATTATATTTTACAAATATTATATATTGATATAATAGAGAGAGAGAGAGAAATTAATAGGATTAAGGATATTGATATATTAAAATTATAATTCTAAATAAATAATTAAATAATATTATATATATATAATTAGGTTTTCGGTTATTCGGTTAAAAATTCGACCGATCGAAAACCGAACTATCAATTTAATTCGGTTTTAACTCGATTAACGAAATAATCAATTAACCAACCAAATTTGATTTTTCGATTTGGTTCGGTTCGGTTATTCGATTTTCGGATATTTTGCTCACCCCTACTTGAACTACACAGCCGCCCTAATTAACAAGTAGACAATGCCACACCTAATTAACAGTTATTGTGCAACACACAGCCTTTGACGTAAATGATTAATTTAAGGATATTATACTATATGAAAGTGTTTACTTTTCATGATTAGCATTTTGAAGGATTGATTATTTGATGGATTAAATATGTGATAAGATAATTTTTATCTATCAATCATTTGTTTACTACAAAGGATTAGTGAAGGATTAAAATTGGGATAAATAATTCTCCCTTTATTTGGAGGATTATTTCAATCCTACATATATTGGTTGGATTAAATTTAATAGAGAAAAATTCAAAGGATTAAAATAATCCCGGGCTTTGGGATATCCTCAAGTATTAATCCTTAAAAGTAAACACTTGATTAGGTTGGATTAATTTTATCTATCCAACCTAATCATGCAAAGTAAACACTCCCTATTTGGATTGTTGACCGGACAATACTACTGAATTTGATTGTAAAAACGCAGTGGTGAATTAGGGATTGTAAACCAAAAAATCCAACAAATCAGAAATACATAATTATTATTACTATTATTATTATTATTATTATCATCCCCACAAATGTTGTTGGGTTGGACGAGGAAGGTTGTTCGAAGAATCTCACGATGGGATATAGCCCAACCGAATGGGCCCACTAATGAGCCCAAGCGAGCCGGGCCTAACATTGATAGCGGGCCCACGCGGTCGAGCCCAAGTAGAGCCCTAATCATTGCTGAAGCCACAGCCTCCGTAACCGCCGCTCTCGGCCAATGGAGGCGCCCAGAAACAAGGTCGAGCCGCGCCACCTCCACACGGCGCACGTAATTTAAGCGGTCCGGCTCCGGCCAATGGAGAGCATGCGGAGGAAGAGTCACACCACGACCAATGGAGAGGTGGCGCGCGCCGGGGAAAGGTGAAGTCGTATAAATAGAAGGAAAAGCGATGTTAGAAGGGTTAGCAATTTCATGAATACAAAGGGCAGTAAACAATACTCTGCATTTAAAAGCTCTAGTAAAAGTATTGAGGAATCATTCCTCCGTGGACGTAGATCTCATTAACGATCGAACCACGTAAAAAGCCTGGGTGTTCTTTATTGCTTCATATAAATCTCGCACACTCACGTAGCTAGATTCATCATTGGCGCCGTCTGTGGGAAACATTTCGAACAAGAAAGCTTCATTCCCCTCTACGACTAAATGGCAAGAACACGCACAACCGCCGTCAACGCTGGCAACAACCGCGCGGAGGACGACCAGGTGGTCGCTCGGCGTCGCGGAAAGGAGATCGCAGACGCCACGAGCGGTCACACCCCTGAGGGCCACATGGAAAATGTCTCCATACACCCAGGATCGCCTCCCCAATGTAGGGGAAGATGTCGACCTCAACGAGGACGAGCAAACAACTCATTCGTCCCACGAGGTCCTCGCCGAGCGGTGGCGAGTTCCTCCACGCTAATCTTGGCCAATTCAAAGCTTCCTCAACCAGAGGACCAACGAGGCGGGTCCTCTAGGCCCCGGATCGAATACCACGGCCTCCCGAGGCCGCATCCATGCGACCGGCGCCACGCCTCGGCGTGATAGCCGAGAAGCGCGATCGCGCCTCGACACGCCGGCCGCCACCGCGCCGAGCCGCCGACGCCATTCTGCGAGCCCGCTCACCGCGGGCGAGCCGCCTGTGATCGCGCCTCGCCATTCGCAGGCAGCCGCCTCCACCTCGTCATGCCGACCGGAGAGTCGAAGCAAATGAAGGGAAGAAAGGCGGTCGAACTCCCTCGCAGGACGATAGGCGTCGCTATCGATCCCCACCCTCCCGAAAGAGACGGCAATGATCTCGGGGTTCGACCGATGCGGAGAATCATCTCCCTTTCTCCGTGGAGATTCTAGACACGCCCGCCCCCGTGATACCGGCACCCAACATAGCGGCCTCACGATGGCCTCGGAGACCCCTCCGACTTCCTTTTCGCCCACACCACCAACATGGCGAATCAAGGAATGGAAGATTTTCACATGTGCAAAATCTTCCCGAGTCTTGATCTCCAACGCACGGCGTTGGTTCACCTCGCCCGCCGAAAGATACACCTTGTTTCGAGGACCTCATGGATCGATTCAGTGGCGCTTCTATCGAAGATGCCGCCCAGCAGACCTTCCTCCGACACGCTCACAATCCGCCAGGGGCGGACGAAGCGATGTCAAACTTCGTCTCGAGGTTCATCAAAGAGTCGCTCAAAATCGGCGACAAGAACGATCTCACATCATCAACGCGTTCAAAACGGATCCGACCCGGCGTTGAACAAAGAAATCACAGGGAGAAACCAAAGGCGGCGAGTAAGCTTTGGAACACGGTGGACAACTTCGTCGAGGAGGCGAGTCGGATCGGAAGAAGCGGGAGATGCGGGACGAGCGGTCCAGGAGAAAAAGCGGACGGCCAAGTCGAGGCGCAGATCGCAGGCGCCTTGCTGTAATCAAGAGGGCACGGAGTCTGGGCTCGGACCTCGGCCCAACCTCGCCGCAGCGCCTCCCCGCCAAATCGAGGCGGAGATATTCGAGCTCCACGCGAGCTCTTCCTCAAGCCCGCCCCTATGAAGGGGATCGAAGAGGTCCACGAGGCAGTATTGCGACTATCACCAAGGGTATGGTCATGATACCGAGGGGCTGCGAAACACAGGCTCACGGATCGACGAGCTCGTTAAAGGTGGAGCCTCAAAAATACCTCGGACGAGCTGGTCCAAGGCGAAGCGAGAAGGAATGGGAGGCAACAGCTGCGGGCCGACCCCGCAAGCGACCCAACCCAAGACAGCGAGGGCGAAGGTCCCAACGCCATGGAGCAGGTCTATGTTGTTACCGATGCTTGCACGGACGGACGAGGTCGTCCGAAGAACGATGCCGGAGGCCGGCCTCAAGAGAAGAACAAGCGACTCGGGATGGCGAGAACATAACGTTCTCGAGGAGGACCTCGTGCCCAAGATCATGCCGCACCGGGACGCCATCACCATACAGTGCGGTGGGCAACAAAACGCCCACCGGTCTATATTGACATTGGAGCCTCGTCAACATTATCTTCCAGAGCTGTGCGGATAAGCTTGAGGTCGGAGGCATTCGGGTGCTTCCGCGCCTCCCGCCCACTGAGCTTCACTCAAGCGGTCCGGCCCGAGGGGTCATTACCCTTCCGGCCACCGTAGGGCGGGCTCCTGTGTCGGTAACGGGGCCATCCGATTCTTCCTTGTCAGGGCTCCTCCGCATAACATTATCTCGGGAGAGATTGGTACAGACGCCACCAAGGCCGTCTGTTCGGTCTACCTACCTCACCGTCAAGATTCCCACCGGTGGGAGTGCTCAGCATCGAGGGACCAAGCGGTCGAAAAGAATGCCTACGGCTCTCAACTCAAGATGCGGCCTCGCCCTGGGCATAGCATTACCGAGCCCCGAGGCCGACACCCCGGGATGACGACCGGGGACCTCCGACTATACGACGGCGATCCCCGAGGTCGTCCAGTCGGCACCTGTGGCCCGGCGGACGTCCGGCGACACGTCATGCGACTTCGAAAGAATATAGGGCGTGTTTGCTTGGTCCCGCTCGATATGACCGGTGTCGCCGAGCTCATAACTCACCGCCTCAACATCGACCCGCCACCAAGCCGGTCCGCGCGAAGAAAAGGACATTCGCGCGGAGCGCAGCCGGTCGTTAGGGACGAGGTGACTCAACTTCAAGGCCAAGATCTTGTTCGAGGTCAACATCCGACACGGATGGCTAATCGATCGTGGTCCGAAGCTCCGGCGGAGGGTGGCGATGTGCGTCGATTATACCGACCTCAACAAACCGCCCAAAGATTGCTACCCTCCCTCGACATCGACAAGAAGGTGGAGGCTTTGGTGGGCCACGAGATGTTCACTTCACGGATCTATCTGAGGGTACCACCAAACTCGATGAGTCAGGAGGATGCACCAAAGACTGCATTCATCACCGACTTGGCGTCTTTGCGTATCGAAAGATGCCTTCGGCCTCAAGAACGCCGGGCTACTTACCGAGGATGGTGGATGCAACATTCAAAGACCACATCGGGAGATCGTCGAGGTCTCACGTCGGCGACATAGTAGTCAAAAGTCGAGGAACGGAGAGTCAAGGCCGACGACCCCGAGACCATCCTCCAACTCCTCAGTCGGCCAACCTCAAACTTAACCCCAAAATGCACGCTCATGGTAAAACGGGAAATTCTTGGGTGTTGGGTTTCGAAGCTTGAAGGCGAGCCCACCAAGGTAAAGACGTTGCTTTCGAAATGCAAGTGCCAAAACCATTCGCGAGGTCCACAAACTTACGGGTGCTGGCCGCCTCGATGAGGTTCCTCTCCGGCCGAGAAAAGCGGCCCCTTCTTTAAAATCTTGAGGAGGCCGGACTTCAGCGTGGCGGGAAGAGCACCACCTCGCCTTCACGGTGAAGGAGTACTCGCCGACCTACCCACCTCGACCGCCCCAAAAGAGGCGAACTCCTCTCGCTGTATTTGGCAAACCTCGGACGAGGCAATCGGTCTTGATCTTGGTGCGGGACGAGGTCGGACGGCAGCTTCCCATCTACTTCATCACCGAGCACTCAAAGGACCGGAGACAAGGTACGCCGCTGAAAAGGTAGATCAGCATCGGTGAACGCTAAGCGGCGGCCCGACCCTACTTTCGGGCTCACTCCATCCAGTACTAACCGACCTACCCACGAGGCAAGTCTTGTCAAAACCGAGTCATCCGGACGAATAGCAGTGGGCCTCGAGCTTGGCGAGCCACGACATCTCGTACTCACTGCACCGCCATAAAAAGGCAAGCTCGCCGATTTCTGGTAGAAGCAAGTTTATTGAGCTCGGTCTCGACCGCTAAGATTAACTCCTCCAACGCCTGCCTCGGTCATCCCAACCCCGCACGGAGGAATCGGACCATCATCCACCGATGGTTCTTTGGCGGATGACGTGGGCGGAGCTCCGTGCAAAGCGGCAATGGCGGGCATTCTTCTCCTCGCCCAGATATGCGAAGTCACCCACGCACTCCGGTTTACCTTCCCGACCACCAACAACGAGGTGGAGTACGAGGCCCTTATCTCCGGACTCGCCCGCTAAGGAGCTGGGGTGGATGAGATCCAAATCTTGGCGATTCCGGATCGTCGTGAACTGTGTGTTAAGCAAATACGAGGCAAGGAGGACCGAATGAAACAATACCTCGAGAGCGAAAGGAGATGTTGACCTCGTTCGGTACTTCAAAGATCCACCAGAATCCCCGAGGGAAATAAATGGCCGACGTCCTCGACAAGCTAGGCTGCGTCATCAACAAGTCCACGGTGGAGGAGATCCGTTCGAAGCATAGCGAGTCCCACGTCGGCATCATCACCGAGATAGGCCGAATTGGATGTCTCCCAAGGCCTACACCGAACACGGCGACTACCGGATCGCTCGAAGCCAAAAGATGATGGCAAAATCCGAAATATCTCATGCATGAGTGGCGCCTCACCGAAGTCTTACCTTCAACCCTCCCGAGATGCCGGGCCGAAGAAGTCGACTATGTGCTCAACGAAATTCACCGAGGGTCTTGTGGAAGCCACATCGGTCGCGAGCACTTTCAAGAAGACACCGAGGTCGGGATACCACCGCCCACCGCAAGATCGGCCGAGCTCGTCAAGAAGTGCCCAAAGTGCCAGATCCACTCCACAGTCAAAAAGCTGCCTCAGACTGATTTGAGCAGCCTGCAGAGTCCGTGGCCTTTCATGCAGTGGGGGATCGACATCGTTGGCCCATTCGACCGAGCACCAGGTCAGCTTCGATATTTAGTCGTGGCCATAGACTACTTCACAAAATGGGTCGAGGCCGAGCCACTTTCGAGCCTCACGAGCAGAAGGATTCAAACCTTTGTGTGGAGAAATATAGTCCGCCGCGGCATACCGCACATCTCGGTCTCGGACAACGGCACCCAATTCGTTGACAAAAACTTCAGGTGGTGCGAAGAGCTTCACATCAATCATTGCTTCACCTCGGCCGCACACCCGCAAAGCGAATGGTCGGACCGAGGTGACGAACCTGCACGATCGCACAAGGATTGAAGAAGAGGTGGATCGAACTAAAGGCGCGGGCTGAAAATCTCCTCAAGTCCTCACGGTCTGAGGACCACACCTCGGACGGCGCGGGAGACCCTTTACCGGGTTCACGGCGACCGAGGCCGTCATACAGGCCGAGATTGGCGCGCCAAGCCCTCGCTCTCCACTTCAACCAGTAGGGAGCGAGGAAGACTCGGGCCAACCTTGGCGCCTCGAGGAGAAGCGCGACCGCGCTTCATAAATGAAGCCAAGTACAAGAGCCTGTGTCACGGCTACAACAAGAGAGTAAAGGCCTCCACACCGAGTAGGCGACCTCGTCCTACGGAATAATGAAGCGAGCCGAGCCGGCGTCTTAACAACTTGATCCGACATGGGAAGGACCTACCGCGTTCACGAGGACCTCGGCAAAGGGGCTATAAGCTCGCCCACCGTCAGGGACACTTATTCCCCGAACCTGGCCCATAACTCATCTAAGGAGGTACTTTACATAGCTTTGATTTTAGATCGGCGACATGTTAGCCCTCCTATTGTTGGTCGATGTGCGATCTTTGTTTACTTGTTTAATGAAACGTTCGTTTTCTAATGAGTATTTCACTTACGTTCGTCTTACATCTATGTGAACATCCATCCGGATATACCACATCTAAACCTTCACAAGGGGCGCCTCACGAAGATGAAAATCCCACTAAGTAGGGTGCGCACAGATTACCCATTAAGTTGGGCGTCTACATGCAGCGCATCAGATTATCCATTAAGTTGGGCGTCTACATGCAAAGCATCTGACTACCCATTAAGTTGGGCGTCTATACGCTGGCGACATCGAGACCGATCTCGCCACCTCATACCCCTTTATTTGGGAAGATATGCACTCGGTACAAAGTCTAAATGCATTAAAGGCGCAAATAAAGTACCAAGCCATATCTGAGACAACAGGGCTCAGAGCTCGTTTATACCCCTTTATTTGGGAAAATACACACCTATGTATACAGTATAAATGCATTTACGACCAAAAGCGAAGTCTAAGTTATGTTTGTACCTCTCGAGGGAAAATGTACACTTCAAACGAGTGCGAATACATTTATATCTACATGAGGTCTATACTACATAGCCTCGCTCGAGGCTGCCCACTCCCTCGCCGCCACCGACCGAGGCTGCACCAATTCTCTACAAAATCTCCGGGCCGACGATGTATGCCTGAGCGAACTCAGTGCCTTCGACCCGGTCGATAAGGCGGAATCACCACGGCTGCTCCCGAAGTGCTCGCCGTGGGCTCGGGAGGCGGCCGGACAGGCTTGCATCGACTCGGTCACCTTCACCCGGGGATACTTGAGTGGCGCAGCGCCGAAGACAGGCGTTCGGCCGTGGGGATTCACCCGAGGCCACACCACGACGGACATCGGGTCGGGAGTACTACCGACCCCACCCGCTTCTTCCCCGCCAACACGAGGTCCCTGGCCGTAAATGCGCTCCCGGAGGATCGCCCCGGATGATCCGCCCTGCGGACCCGTCAACCTCGGCACCTCGGCATGATCGAAGTAGCCGCCCGCCTCGGTGGGTTCTTCTATGATCGGTCGGTGAGCCCCCGTTGCCTCGCCGCCTCGCCCGGGCGTGCGACGTTTTCGGACGATGTCGTACATCTCCATCAACTTCCCACGGAGTTCACGCGAGCTTTGAACTTCTGCTTTGTTGGGCCCCTCGCCGTCCTCAAAGACCATGCCCTCCGCCAAGACTCTCGGACTCGATCGTCGGCCAGATATGGTAGTCCCGCCGGCTCGTGGACGGCCTCGTACTGCTGCATGCTCCTCGACAACCGGCGAGCCTCCGTGGTCGATTGAGTTGTTCCTCGACCGCATCAAACGTCCTTGGATAGCGTCGGCGGATATGTCCGCCACGGACTCCGCCTGCGCAACTTTCAACTTCGCCTCGTTCTCGGCCAGAGGCGGGCCACTTTCGGTCGGCTTCGTCCAACTTCCTTCGGATCGTGAAGGCCGAGCTAACCTCCATAGTGGCAAAACTTGGGTCATTTCGGCACCGAGCTCTCCGGGGACGGCACCTCTTCTTCCTTCTCACCCAGGAACCTCGGACCTCTTTTAACTTTGTCGACAAGTCATGGTCAAGTCCGACCCATTCGGTGTGGAGTCTTGAAGATAAACAAGACAACACAAATCTTCAAAATCTGCGTTTATTACTCGACAAAGGAGAAATTATTACAAAGGCTCGTGGTCCTATCGACCCGGCGATTCACGCTTATTACATCGGGTCCATCGACCTCCGGGCTATGGCGGTCTCGGCGACCTCTGATGCTCCTGCGGCTGCCCACCTCCGGTAGGGACCTCAGGCCCGCCTCCTCCCGCCTCCGCCTCCTCCTCCTCGCCGGCCGGGACCTCCGCAAGAGCTCCAAGCTTCGCGATCCTCGTCCACCTTACACTGGGCGACGGCCTCAGCAGTCAGTAGGGTAGAGTTGGATGCCAGAGCCTCCAGCACCGGGAAGGAGTCAGCCCCGTCGATCACCCGGGCGTAAGATTTGTCCACTTCTCTTAGGTCGACCTCGGTCCACCCATGCTTCACCTTATCAAAATCAGGCATGGTGGCCGCCAGCTTCCCCAGGTGATCCGACACCACCTTCGGCTTCAGCACGGCGGCAAGATCGGCAATGAAAGCCGAGAAGCTCTCCGACTCGATGAGCCGGCTGGCAAAGCCCTCAACAAGGGTCACGGTCGGCCACCTGCACTTCTCTCGTCGGCGAGTTCGCTTCTTCGCCCGGCCAGCTCCTCGCCCGGCTCCTCCGCTCCCGGCGGCCTCCAGGCCCAGTGCCTCTTCTTGAGGCGGCTTGGCGGCAGCCCTCCGGCCTCGAAGCCTGGCGGCCTCGGCCTCCGCCCCTCGCAGCGGGCCAGCCTCGGCTTCCGCCAGCGGCCCCAAGCTCACGTTCAGCGCCTCGGGCGGTGAGCTCTCGGCGGCAAACTGGCGGCGACTGCAACTCCCAGCAGCTTGTATGCTGAGCTCCCCATCATCGGGCTCCCACCCGAAAAGGAGGAGATGCAAGTCGATGACCGATCGTGAGGCAAACAAGCCTAAACATAAAAAACTACGTACCTCGGGGAGGGATGCGACAGAGCTTGAGGCGGTACCCGTACTCAAGGCGGCCCTCGGGCAGCGACTCGAGCCGGCTGGACCCGGCTCGAGCCCGCTCATCGGTGGCCCATCTTTGTCAACCTTCGGGCCCCTACAGGCCCGGCCCGCCGCTTTCTCTTTGCGGCTCCCGCCCGTGATGGTGGCCGCCTCGTCCCTCGGCTTCAACTGCGTCGAAGAAAAAGACACATTAGAACGACAAAATAAAGCGAATAAGCACTAAGAAAAGGGATGCCTCACCCGTCGGACCGGTCCCGATGCTTCCGGCAAAACACTCGGCCGCGCCCGGATCGTCCTCGGTGTAACTTATGGATAAGATCTCACCAAAGTTGCTCAACAACTCCTCCATATGGCCCGAGGCTTGATTTTGGTCGCCGCGCGTCGATACCCCACTCATACTCCGCCTCCCCTCGACCCAGAGAAAGAAATACTTGTTACGCGATGGGACACCTTGGAGGGCGGCTACCTTAATTCGAGACGGGGTGACGGATAGTACACCCTCCTATCGTCTTCACGCTAAAAGCGCATCAATACCTCGAAGGAAAACTCGGCGGCAATGCCATAACAAGAGAGCCCCAACCCGCCAGCGACCTAATGGAATTCGGGGTCAAGCGACAAAGGGGATGCGAAATACTCTTGGAGGCTAAGGTAGATGGGGGACGGAGGGTACCTAAGGCGGCCTCAAGCTGCCTACATAGGCGGTAACAAACCCTCCAGGAGGGCCATCGCCCTATCGTCCGGATCGGCGAGACACCACCACGCCTCACGAATCGGCCTCCTCACAACCTCAAAAAGTTCCTCCAACGTCAAACCCGACCTCATGAGCCCAGCCCCATACCATCCCACACGGGACACCGGCGGGATACTGGGAGCTTAGCCTACGGACCTACCCGGACCATTGTAGCACATATAGTCTCTAGCAGCCGGGCAACTCACGCCCGAACCCGGCGGAAGGGAACTCTCGGGCGAGAAGATGATGAAGAAAACATACTTACTTTTTAGGCGAGTGTCGGCTCTTGGTAATCGGGATCAACTCGAAAATCAACTCAATCCTCTCTCGGAATTTTAAGCGTCGAAGAAGAAGAAAGTGAGCAGTTGCCTCTTTGCGTCTATTTATAAGACTAGGCGCCTGCAAATTGCGTTTCAAATTCACCACGTGCCTGCGTGATTGGATGTGCGTTACTTGCCTTGATTCGAGTGCACAACTACCGCTGGCGCTTATGGCGTACGCCACGATAGGGCGAGCCGCGATCGACCTAGCAATCATCATGCGGACCCGGCGTCCTCCGGATGGCGGCGCCTCAGTCGCGCCCGTCCTTCCCAAAATGCGAAATCCACATCGGACCTCGGCGATCCGGCTTCAGCCCTACGGAAAGCCTACAACAGATTGGACCTCGGCTAACCGAGCGCATGATGCATGCGGCCCGAGACACCACGTAATTGCTGAAAAGGGTCGATCGGTCGGACACCGGCGACCACCGCGAGTAATACCAATTCGAGACCGCACCTCGGCATAACCAAGCGACGCGTTATCGGTCGGACTTGACTTCGCCGGTGCCACATCTTTCTCAAGCGACGGACAATAAACAACCCAACTCGGATCGGCAGGAAGACCCTCACGTCAAAACAACCGGCCAAGCCACGCCTCACCTTTCGGCCTTGTCTCGCTCCTCGGCCTCATTGTTCCTCGGCTATTCGGGGGCTATGATGGGATATAGCCCAAGCGAATGGGCCCACTAACGAGCCCCAGCGGTGGGCCTAACATTGATAAGCGGGCCCAGCGGTCGAGCCCAAGTAGAGCCTAATCATTGCACGAAGCCCAGCCTCCGAGCCCGGCGCTCTCGGCCAATGGAGGCGCCCCAGAACAGGTCGGGCGCCACCTCCACATGGCGCGCGTGGGACGAGCGGTCCGGCTCCGCCAATGGAGAGCATGCCGGAGGAAGAGTCACCCACGACCAATGGAGAAGTCGGGGCGCGCGGGAAAGGTCGGGTGTATAAATAGAAGGAAAAGCGATGTTAGAAGGGTTAGCAATTCTTTGAATCAAAGGCTTGTAAACAATACTCTGCATGCAGCTCTAGTAAAAGTATTGAGGAATCATTCCTCCATGGGCGTAGATCTCATTAACGATCGAACCACGTAAAAGGCACAGGTGTTCTTTATTGCTACATATAAATCTCGCACACTCACGTAGCTAGATTCATCACTCGCCAAATTTCCGAGAAAAGAAAATTAAGGAGATCGGTAGTCAAAAAAGTCACCGGCCGATCTTGATATCAAGAAGGCTAGGGAAAAATAATAAGAATGGGACATCTAGCTATCATCATAGTCATAGATATCAAATTCAGATCGGTCGGAGACTAGCAGGCCAATGGGAGCAATTGGATTAGGACAACCGTTTTTATTAGAAATGTATGTCTGTCCAAAATGTGGGCCTTTTGGGGGATGCCGGCGGGCTTTCGCTTTTCAATATAATGCGCAAGGTTTGATGCAACTACATAATTTGCCTTACTTTGACAACTAGAGCGGCACTACAAGTATATTTTTAGTTATTGATAAATTTGTGTACGTTAGTATGCAAGATTTAGAAAAAGCAGTAAAGAATACATGAGTTTTTCGTGGTTCGATCAAGAATCGGATCTCGTCCACGGAGGTGATGATCCTCAAGATGTTCACTATAATTTTATTACTGATGAGTATCTCGAAGAGCTTTAGTGTTCGATATTTTGCTAACCCTTTTACCTTCAATCTAACTCCTATTTATACATAAGCAGACATGTATGAATCCCTTGATTGGCGGGCTCACGATCATACATGGCCGACCATGATCTTCACTATAATTGCCCATGATTTCCACCGTTACCCCATAATCTTCGCTTTTACTCCGTCTTTAATTAGGGTTTTGAGTAGGGTTTAGAGGCGTGTTTCGGGTTTAGAGGCGTGTTTGGGCGAACCGAGTAGGGCGACATTAGGTCGGGCCCGCTCGTTTGCTCTGCTAGTGGGCACGAGAGGTTGGGCCATATCCTATCATAGCCCCTCCCCCCAGAAAAGTCGGGAATAGCCATGCCGGGTGAAGTGGAGAATGTGCTTTGCTTGAGGTGGGATGTTGCTCATTTGAAATTGTTTGAAGGTTAGATCTCTTCTTTGCAAAGGAAGCCGAATTATGACACGGATAGCGGTCCTTGTATAGGTTACACCAAGGTTCGATCAGGCGACTTCGCTCTTACGGAGGGCGTCGAGGTCCGAGTGAAGGAGATTCTCTTGTAAGAGGCGGCGTCCGGTTGGCGGGACACCGAGGTGCGATTTGAATGATCGCTTCTTGAAGAAAAGCCGAGGCACGACACGAGCAGCGCGCTACGGAGGGCGTCGAGGTCAGGCACAGAATGGCTCTGCCGGTGCAAGCGGACATGGGCGTGGTCAGGGTCCGAGCCTCACGAGATCAATGTAATCATCACGTGATCGGGGCGGTGCAATCTTCCCATAAGTCGTCATCAGCGCCGGCGGTAGTTGGGCACTCGAGCAGCGTCTTGTGGCGTCGACTACACATCAATCGCGAGATGAGCACATGTGATAATTGAAGCGGCAGCTTTTAGGCGCCATTTGTCCCATAAATAGGTCCAAATGAGGCAAGCTGTTCATTTTCCTTTGACGCTTTATTCGGAGAACATACTTGTAGAAATTTCCCAATTCTTCCTTCAAACTTGTTGAAGAAGTCGGATATCTCGCTCAAGAAAAAGTAAGTATGTATTCTTCATCTTCTCATTCCTCTCCTCGCTCTGATAATTCTGGTTCGGTTTCGGGTTCTGGCCGCCCATTTTCCGATGTGAAGGACTATATGTGCCATAACCGCTTAGGTAAATCCATAGGACTTAGTTCTAGGGTTCGCCGGTGTCATCGATATGGGGCGACCTCGGGATTGGCGTGGCGAGGTCGGCGTTAACGACGGAGGAGCTTTTGGAGATGCAGAGAAATACCATATTCGGGAGGATGCGTGGTGGTGCTGCCGAAACCGGATGATAGGCGATGGCCCTCCAGGAGATTTATTACTATATATGTAGATAGCTTGATAGGCGGCCTTAGGTTTCCTTTTGCCCGATTTTCCTTAACTTTCGAGAATATTTTCGGATCCCGTATGTCGGTGACCTCGAATTCCATTAGGTCGGTAGTGGGGCTAGGGCATCTGTTATGGCATAGGCGAGGAGTTCTCCTTTGAAATCTTGATCTTGTTTTTTAGTGTCGAGACCATAGGAGGGTGTATTATCTGTCTCCTCGGCGGAAGCTTAAGATAGCGACCCCGCCGAAGGTGTCACATTGGCGGAATAGATATTTCTTTCTGCGGTGAGGGGCATCAGAAGTGCAGTGGGGCCTCGGTGCAATAAAAGGCGTGAAAATCAAGCCTCATGCCGTATGGAGAAAATGTTGAATGATCTTGGTGAGATATTATCGATTAATTATACCGAGGATGACACGAACAATCTTGGTTTGAGTGTTTATAGGTCGAGGCGCAGGGATCGAGTGTCGATTTGGGTGAGGCAACATTCTTCTTTTATTCTTCCCGTCGATTTCGTTGTGCTAACGAAATTCTTATTACTGATGCGGTGAAGATTGACCCAGAGAGAAGTTAAGATGACGGCTCGACGCGCCCGCACCGTCTCGAGCGAAAGGAGCAGAAGAAGAAGCGCGGCGGGCGAGTCCACCCAGCAGCCGTGGTGGTGGTGGGCGCCTGAGCCACTTCTTGGCGGGACCTCGGGCGACCTCGAGCCCGGCCAGCTGGAGATAGAGGTTCATGGCGCTCGCTTACGAGGTGCCGGCTTCCAAGGCCTCCTTTATCCTTCCCAAAGGTATAAGTCATTGCTCTTCTCCTTTGTAATTTTGTCGTTCTGCGTCACTAACTATTTTATATTCGGGATGCGGCCTCGGTGGCGGTGAGATGCACCGCATGGCGGATCGTTCTTGAGCGCCTCCCGTCGAGCGGTGGAGAGAAAGCGGCGGCCGAGGCTCGAGGCTTCTTCTTGAATCCATGTTACCGAGCGCAGCTGCGGACGGCGAAGCGCAAAGGCGGCCGAGAGCGCCACGAAAAGAAGGATCGGGCCTGCGGGTGGCCGTGCGAAGTGGAAGCGCCAGGAGGAGGCGGCGAGGCGGAGAAGAGGCGGATGCCTGAGACAGAGTGCACTTGGCTGGCGGAGACGAGGACCTATCTTTGAGGGCCTTGCCAGTGAGCTTATTAGTCGAGAGCTTTTCCTCCTTTATCTCGACTGGCGGTGTAATGAGGCGCGGTGATATCGCCCACACGAAAAGCTGGCGGCGAGAGGCTGATTTGACAAGGCCAAGCACGGTTGGGTTGAGTCGATCCTCGGGTGATGTGTATGAATTATGCCGCATAATCGCCGGGCGACCTCCTTCCCCGTGGTGGATACCTTGGCATCCTACGCCTCGCTCGGCGGCGGAGGTTGTAACTCGGTGCAAGGAAGATGAAGGCGTGAGAGCAAGCATTCCTGGCTTGAGGTGAGCCAAACCGGGGAGGCGGGGTCGAGCTCGGACGTCCTTCCAGGAGATCGGCGGCCGTTGGAGGAGCCGCGGCGGTGATGCTGCGAGGAGGTTGGTGGGTCAGGCAATGAGCACGAGGTCGATGGACCTAATGTAATGGGCGATTTGCTTGGGTCGATAGGATCTGAGCCCCTGTAATAATTTCCACCTTTTGAATAATAAACCTGACATTTTGAAATGTGTATTGTCTTGTTTATTTTAGCACTTCTTACGAATACATCGGACTTGATCACGACCACCGACAAAGTGAAAGAAGTTCGAGGTGCTACGGCGAGAAGGATGAAGAGGTGGCCTTTGGAGAGTCGGTGCGCGCGAGCCCGACCCGAGTTACGGCGGCATGGATGTCGACTCGGCATCGTCGGCCCGAGGCGAAAGGAAGTTGCATGAGACCATTGCTGAAGTGGTTCGTCTCTGGTAGCAGGCTCTTAAGCTAAGGATCGCTCGGCTTGGGCCGGGGCGGATTATCTGCCGGCGTGATTGAGGCGCGATACAATGTGAAGAGCAGGCTCGGTGACGGCGGAGAAGCTAGCTCGGATCTCGGAGGAGCATACTAAATATGAAGGTGATCCGCCAATCGGTGGGGTCACCATATCGAGCCGATGACCGAGTCTGCGAGCTTGCTTTCGCCGAGGGCATGGTCTTGAGGGACGAGGAGGGCCTAATAGCAAGAGCTTTAAAGACTACCTCGACTCCATCGTGGAGTATGCCCGATGCACGAACTTGTGCTCAAGCAGCGCTTGCCCCGCCCGCAACGAGCATGTAGTGGTCAGCGTTAGGCGCTTGAGGTGGAAGGCGGCTATCTTGATCATGCCGAGGTGCTCAGATTGTTTGGCCCGCCCACTTTCAAAGAGCGAGGACCTCGGCCCGTGCTCCAGTGCGAGGAAGGAGGCGGTCGGGGTCGGTGGTCGACTTGGTCAGGTCGGCAAGCCTTGGGGTGGGAGATCATTCTTTCCGGTCGGGGTGACAGAGGCATGTGAGTGTTCCGGAGTAGGCCATGGGGGTCGGGTCCCCCCGGTCGGGTGTCCCGGGCTGTGCCCGTGCTGGAGGTAGGCAGCGGGGCCGGCCTCGTTGTTGGGTCGAAGGCACCGAGTTCATTCGAGGAGTTCATCGCCGACACGGAGATTTTGTGCGGGGCGGGTGTAGCTTGGTGAGACACAGCGGTGGGGCTAGGAAGCCGAATAAGTTTGTATATAGCTTAGGACTTTGTATGTAGTCGTAAATGTATTTGGACTCGTTCAAAGTGTACATTTTCCCCCTTGAGAGGTACAAACATAGCTTAGGACTTCGTTTTGGTCGTAAATATTTTTAGACTGTATACAGAAGTGTATATCTTCCCAAATAAAGGGGCATAATTTGATGAGATCCGATCTGGATGTCTTTTGCATGTAGATATTTCAACTTAATGAGTAATCTGTATGCGTGCATGTAGACGTTCAATTTAATGAGTAGTCTGTATGCGTTGCCTTTGAGGCGTTCAATTCAATGAGTAATCTACGAGTGCGGTAGCGCTTAGTGAGTACCCTACTTAGTGGGTTTTTCATCTTCGTGAGGGCGTCCCCTCGTGAAGGTTTAAATGTGGTATATCCAAATAGATGTTCGCATATGAATAAAATGAGGCGAAGTGAAATACTCATTAGAAAAATAAATATTTTATTCAACAAGTATATAACATCGCACTTCGGCAAAGCAATAAGGAGTCTAACATGACGATCGAAATCGAAGCTATGTAAGTACCTCCTTAAATGAGTGATATGCCGGGTTAGGGGATAAGCGCACGGATATGTGAGATAGCTTGTAGGCCCCTTGCCGAGGTCCTCGTGAGCAGCGGTATGGGCCTTCCATGTCGGATCAACTTGTTAAGGCGCTCGGCTCTGCTGGCTTCATTATTTCAGTGGGGCGAGGTCGCCTACTTGCGGTCGGAGGCTTTGACCCTTTTGTTGTAATACCGTGCGACTGGCCCTTGTGCCTTAGCCGTTTATGAAGGCGAGTTCGCGTTTCTCTTCAAGAGCATCAAGGTTGGCCCTTGGTCGTCCTCGTTCCCATCACGGTCAAAGTGAAGAGTGCGTGGGCTTGGTGTGCCGATTTCGGCCGGTATGACGGCCTCGGTTCCATAGACCCAGTGAAAGGGGTTTCTCGATGCGAAGTCCGAGGTGTGGCTGGGACCCGGAGGATTTGTGGGAGATTTTCGGCCGAGTCGCCTTTAGCGAGTCTAGCCTCTTCTTTAATCCTTATGCGATCGTCTTTGTTCGTCACTTCGTCCGACCATTTGCTGCGGTGTGCGACCGAGGTGAAGCGTTATTCGATCGGAACTCTTCACACCATTTCTTGAAAATTTTGTCCACGGACTAGGTGCCGTTGTCCGAGATCAGAATGTGCGGTATGCGGCGGCGGACTATGTTTTCCACACGAATGCGAATCCTTTTGCTCGTGAGGCTCGAAAGTGGCTCGGCTTCAACCCGTTTGTGAAGTAGTCTATGGCTATGACTAAATATCGAGGCGACACGGTGCTCGGTCGGCAGCCAGCGATGTCGATCCCCTGCATGAAGGCCACGGACTCTGCAGGTGCTCGGATCGGTCAGGGGTAGCTTTTGGCCGTGGGTGAAGGCGGCGCCGGACACTTTTGACGAGCTCGGCGAATCTTGAATAAGGGTGGGCCGATAATATCCCGACCTCAGCGTCTTCTTTTGAAAGAGCCGTGACCCGATGTGGCTTCCAAGATCCTCTGTGAATCTCATTAAGCACGTAGTCGAACCTTACGGCCCAGGCACCTCGAGAGGTTGAAGGTAAAACTTTCGGTGAGGCGCCCTCGTAAATGAGATATACAGGATTTCACCATCGTCTTTTGGCCTCAAGCGGTCCCGAGGTAGTGTGCCAACTTCCGGGTAGGCTTTCGGGGTGTCATCCGGTTTGGCTCAACACGTGATAGCGCCGGCGTGGGGCGCCTCGATCTTCGGAATGAACTTCCTCCCTTGGCGGATTTGCCGATAATGAAGCCAACTTACTAAGGACGTCGGCTCATTGTTTTCCCTCGTGCGATTTGGTGAATCTTGAAGTACTGAATGAGGTCGACATCTCCTTTGCCTTCTCAAGGTATTGCTTCATTCGATCCTCCTTGGCCTCGTATGTGCTGGGACACGGTTTACCACGACACAGGAATCTCAGAATATCTGGACTTTGTCCACTTTCAATTCCTTTGCGGGCGGAGTCACGAGATCGGTGCCGTACTCCACCGTTGTTGGTGGTCGGGAAGGTAAGCCGGAGGCGTCGTCACTTCTTGCTTATCGGGCGAGGAGGAGGATGCCGCTCATTGCCGTCTTGCATGAAGCTCGTCACGACACATCGCCGGCAACCATCGGGCGATGCAGAGGGCAGTTCCTCCATTGTGAGGCGGGAGTGACCTCGCTGGTAGAGGCGACCTCGGTGAATTTGGCCTCCTTGAAGTCGTGAGCTTGCCTTTTTATGGCCGGCACAGGAGAGTGCGAGATGTCGTGCTCGCGAGATCGATGCCCACTTGGCTATACGTCCGGATGACTACGGCTTTGACAAGACTTGTCTTAAAGGTAAGTCTGTTAGTACACAGACGGAATGGGCTTGAAAGTAGGGTCGGGCGTCGCTTGGCGTTCACCAGGGCCAAAGCTACCTTCTCGAGGTTGGTATACCTTGTCTCCGGTCCTTTGAGAGCCCGATTGATGAAGTAGATGGGGAGTTTCCATCCCATCTCATCTCGCACCGATGCCGCTGATTGCCTCGTCCGAGGCGGCGGATCTAACGATAGGGTTTCACCTTACCGGGCGGATAGGGTCGGCGGTCGGCGAGATATTCCTTCACCGGTGTCGGGCGACTGATGTTCTTCTGCCGGTAATCTGGAGCTCTCCTCGGGATCTTGAAGAAGGGAAGGCGCTTCTCGGCTCGAGATAGGAATCTACCGAGGCGGCTAGGCATCAGATGAGTTTGTGAATCTCACGGATGGTTCTTGGCACTGCATGTCGAAACCTTGTCTTCACCTTGGTAGGATTGGCCTTGGGCCTTCTTGAAAACCAGCATCCCGTGAATTTACCGTCTTCACCACGAATGTGCACGGGGATTAAGCTTGGGTTGGCCGACCGAGGAGGCTGGAGGATAGTTTCGAGGTCGGACGCAGTTCTCGGCTTTTGCTTTTGACTACTATATCGTCGGCGTGAGACTTCAGCGATTTCCCTATGTGATCTTTGAAGATCGCGTCCACCATCCTTTGGTAGGTAGCTCAGCGTTTTGAGACCGAAGGCATCTTCCGGTGGCAAAGACACGAAGTCGATGATGAGCATTTTTTTGGGCGTCCTCAGGACTCATCGGGACTTGGTGGTATCCCTTGTATAAATCGAGCGAAGATCTCATGTCCCACCAATGCCTCCACCTTCTTGTCGATGTCGGGAGGGTATGATCCTTTAGGCGGTGTTTATTGAGGTCGGTATAGTCGACACACATCGCCATCCCCTCACGGCTTCGAACCTGGCTGGATTAGCCATCGGGTTGGGTGTTGACCTCGTACAAGATTTTAGCCTCCTAGAGTTGGGTCACCTCGTCCCTTATGACTGACTGCGCTCATGACAAAACTTCTCTTCTTCTGTGAGCTGGTTTAGTGGCGGGTCGATGTTGAGGCGATGAGTTATGAGCTCGGCGAGACCCGGTCATGTCAGTGGGGACCATGCAAATACATCCATGTATTCCTTAGAAACCGCATGACTGTTGGCGAATATTAGGCGAACCACAGGTGCCGACCTTGACAACTTTGGAAGGGTAGGTCGTCGTATATAGTGAAGATTCTCGGTCAGTCGTCTCGAGTTGGCAACCGGGGTTACGTAATTGCTAGGCACGAGGTGAGGCCGCATCTGGTTGAGACTCGTAGGCATTCTTTAGGCTGCCGTTTGGTCACCCTGAATGCTTAACACTCCCACGGGTGGGTATCTTAATGGTGAGGTGGTACACGGGCGAGGCGGCCTGATTGCGTCAGCCCGATCTCTTCCGGGATAATGTTGTATGGAGGGAGCTCGGACCAAGAAAAATTGAATGGCCTTGGTGACCGGCACAGGAGCACGTCTCTGATGTAGGAAGGGTAATGACACCCTCGGGTTGAACCGCCTCTGAGTAAAGCTCATGGCCCAGGAAGGTTCGGGATGTGCTGAATTCCTCAACATCAAGTTTATCCGAGCAGCTACGGAATATGATGCTAACGGAGGCTCCGATGTCAATGTAGACCCGATGTACGTTCTTGTTGCCCACCACGGCTTGTATAGTAATGGCGTCACGGTGGGGCATAATCTTGAGTCTTGGGTCATTTTAGAGAACACGATGTTCTCTCCATCCGAGTCGCTTGTTTTCGGCTCCTCGGGGTCGACCTCCGAGCCTCATTTCTAAGTGGCGACCTCGTCGTACCAGCGGCGATCCGGTTATAGCATAGACACTGCTCCATTGCATTGGGACCTTCGTCTCGTCATCTTCGGTCGGGCTGCCGTTGAGGTCGGTCTGCGGTTGTTACCACTCCATTTTCCCTCTGCGCTTTTTATTACCCGACCCAGTCGGCCGATGTACTTCTTCGGTCCTTCTTTGACGAGCTCGTCAATCTGTGAGCTCAAGATCACGCAATCTTACGTATCGTGACCGTACCCACGGTGGTAGTCACAATACTTTCTGTTGACTTTTTGGATCCTCGCTTTCATAGGAGGGTTTTGGAAAGAGCTCGGTGTGAAGCTCAAATATTTCGCCTGGATTTGAGCGGAGGCGCCGCTATTGCCGGTGTTTGGCGAGGTCCTAGCCTTGATTCTCTTGGGCCCTTTTGATTCTCTCGAGCGCGCTGGCGTTCGGTACCTCGGCCTCGATCCTCGGCTTCCTTCTTTCGATCCATTGCTCGTCCCGGATCTCTCTCTTCCGGTCCGACTCGTCCCCTTTGGCGAAGTTTTCAACCAAGGTCCAGGCGACTAGCCGTCTTCGGTACATTCACGGTGATCTCTTTATTGAGCAGGGTGGGATCCGTTCTTGAATGCGTTGATGATGTAGAGATCGTTACTCTCGTCTATTTTAAGGGACTCCTTGATGAATCTTAAGATGAAATTCGACATCGTCTCGTCCGTCCTTGGCGGATTGTAGCGGATCGGATGAAGGTTGTTGGCGGCATCTTTTGGTAAACGCCATTTGAGGCGATCCATGAGGTCTTTGAAGCAATGGATCTTTGTTACGGCGAGCGAGTGAACCAGCGTCGGGCGTTGGAGATCGGCACCTCGGGAAGACTTACACATGTGGAAATCTTCCAACCCTTGGTTTGCCATGTTAGTGGTATAGGCAAATAGGAAGTCGGAAGGATCTCGAGGCCATCGTATGCGGCGATATTTGGAGCACGGTATCATGTGGTGGGGGTGTATCCGAATCTCCCTTGAGAAAGGAGATAATCCGGCCGTGCGGTCGAATCCGGGAGCTCGTTGCCATCTCTCTCCGGAGTGGGAGATCGATAGCGGCGTCGTCGTCCTCAGGGGAGTTCGACCGCCTTTCTCTCTCTCTCCCGCCCGGTCGCATGGGCATTTCACCGAGGTGGAGAACGGCTCGCGGATGGTATGAGGCGAATGGTCGCGATAGTTTGGCGAGGCGAATGAACTCGGGTATTGGGCGATCATCGTACCGCGGTGAGCGTTGATTGATTCAAGAGGTGAGCGACCTCGGTTGCTTGTAATCACCAATTCGGGCACTCTTGATGGGCCGCTCCGTTTGTTCTACGGTTGAGAAACTACGGAATTGATTGAGGTTGGCGTTGAGGAATTCGGACCTTTGCTCGACCGAGGACCTCGTGGGGGCGGTGAACCTCGCATTCACCGCATCGAGGTCGGCATCTTCCTCCTCGTTGGGCGGCCATCCGAGGGTGTATGGAAGCATTCTCCATGTAGTCCTCGGGTTTGTGACCGCTGGTGGCGTCGCGATCCCTTTTCCCGGTCTTTGTGTGACCACACGATCGTCCTCTGCCACGGTTGTTACCGACATCACCGGCAAGACTAGCGTTTGCACGTGTCCTTGCCATTAAATTGTAGAAAACACGACTTTTGTTCAAAAAGAGCTTCCCGAGACGGCGCCAATGATAAATCGTATGCGTTAGTATGCAAGATTTAGAAAAAGCGATAAGAACACATGAGTTTTCGTGGTTCGATCGAGAATCGGATCTCGTCCGGAGGTGATGATCCTCAAGATGTTCACTATAATTTTATTACAATGAGTATCTCAAAGAGCTTTAGTGTTGATATTTTGCTAACCCTTTTACCTTCAATCTAACTCCTATTTATACATAAACGAGACCTTATAACGAATCCCTTGATTGGCGGGCTCACGATCATACATGTGACCATGATCTTCACCATAATTGTCCATGATTTCCACCGTTACCCCATAATCTTCGCTTTTGACTCCGTCTTTAATTAGGGTTTTGATTAGGGTTTAGAGGCGTGTTTGGGTTTAGAGGCGTGTTTGGCGTAACAGAGTAGGCGACGATTAGGTCGGGCCCACTCGTTTGGGCTGCTGAGTGGGCTGAGAGGTTGGGCCGTATCCTATCAGTTATCTCTTACTCCTCGATGGCTCCACAGCCGCTCTAAAAGCTACACCACTGCAATGCAGCCGCCGGCCCCAACAAATTCATGTCTTCATCAGAAACCACACATCCGCACCCCCCAACAAGCTTCTTTTCTTCGGCGAGGCTCTTGCTGCTGCCGCCACCGTGACTTCCCAACCTTCTTGACAACTACACCCTAACAAGTAGACAATTAACAACTATTTTGCAACACCTATATAGACAACATTCAATGCACATGATTAATTCAAGGATATTATATTATATTTGGATTGCAGAAGTCCCTCACCAGCAAAAAAACACATTCATGAATTACGGATTGCAAAACCTCACAAAATGAAAAATACATAATCTACAACATCAATAAACATTATATTGTTTGTTTTGGATGGTCTAATGATTGAGTGGATTTTCATGTAGCTAAATATCATATGTTCGAATCTCACCACAATCCTCTATAGGGTATGTCTGTCACATCAGGTTTTTCAATTGTAGTTTATCCATTCCATGTAGTTCGTAGTATTGCATAAAACCGTGGGTCGAAGATAGCAGTTACGGATCTCATGAACTTCCAAAAAAACATTATATTACAATATATGAAACAATAACAAATTACAGCACTTATAACACCCGCAAAAAGTACTTGTAATAATTTTTATTTTTCGAATATGATTGTGCGTTTTGAACATGTATAATTATGCATGTCGTGTTTGAATAATGAATTACTTCCTCCGTCCCCTAAATCTATTCCTGGAATCTTCGATACGAGTTTTAATAAAAATTATGGACTATATTATGATTGAAGTAAGGGTCCCACAATAATGTAATATTAAATTAGTTAATGATGTGTCATATGTGATAAAAAGATATAAATAAATGGATTGTTGAGGGTAAAAAATAGATTTAGTGGTG
This sequence comes from Salvia rosmarinus, assembly GCA_036937905.1. Lineage (NCBI taxonomy): Eukaryota > Viridiplantae > Streptophyta > Magnoliopsida > Lamiales > Lamiaceae > Salvia > Salvia rosmarinus. The sequence continues at coordinate 80,261,364 of CM072814.1, read as the reverse complement.
GGGAATGGATGATAAATGTGTAAATAAAAGATATAATTGATGGTAAAGTTGGGAAGATAGTTATCATAAATGGATAGGAAGGAAATTGGATGACGGGGGAGTATAATTCATTATAAGAAGCATTAAAATGAATTTGGATAGAACACAATGCATGGAGATCATAAAAAAAAGAACAAAAATAAGAGAAAGACAAAAACTAATTAAAAAAAACTGCAACAAAGAAGGCGTTAAATTAATTAATATATAATTAAAATCTCAAAAGTATATTAATCCAAGAAAAGAATAAATTATAAATAATTATGCTTCTTTAATGTTGAACAAGATTTTGATTCTCACTTCTTTTGGGGGCGTGTTTAGACTGAGAAGAAGAGATGTCAAGTTGCTAGCGGAATTGACTGCATGGTGTGACAAAAGAAGTGGGTATGGCCAAATTTTTAGATATGTCTACGACTACGGATGCGTGGAAGGATAGCAACGAGGAGTACCTTACCTAAGCCCATCTTGTTATAAATATAGAAATATTCTTAAGAAAATATTAAATTTGGAAGGCGTAGTAGATGTTACTTACAAGAACAATGAAGATGGACATACTCATCCCCAAAAGGTTTGAAGCCTCATATTGCTGCGTTGCTAGTCGACCATAGAGGTTTATTCACTTCTAGATCACAGTAGCTAGTCACGGAAAATGGTATGACAAAGATCCGAATGGAAAACAATTGTAAGTAATCTTACTAAACCAACTCAATCTTTCTACCCCAACCATATGAAAATCTATCTGTGATGCTGCCCCCCATCCCACATGCCTCAACTCTCTGCACCAAGACAGCACATTTCCCACGACGACATTACTTCTGCCACACAATGGAAGGCCGATGGATCTCACATTATTCAGATTACTCAAAACAAGAAACTTATATTTGGAAAATGCCCCAACATTGGGACTTCTTTACATTCTTCACAATCTGAAAGTACTATATGCACAGATTATTGAGTCCTATCCAACGGCCTCCAATGTTGCCTACTACTGCCATTTCCAACATCCATGACAGAAAGCTTGTGCCTTTGATCTGTGAATCTCTGGATGCGGTGGAGGCCTTCCAGCACGTTGTCATCATTTTTTTCGCCTTTTCTGTGTCCATTCCATTTGAGCTTTAGCTCGGACAGGTTTGGCTTTTGAGATAGATTTGCTTTCTTGGCCTCTTCTCTGTCCTGCCTTTTCAAGATTATGAATCTCCAGTTTCCCTTCGAGGTTCTGTAGGTTTGCTAGCTCTGAAATTCTCTGGCCATTCTCATCGCCTAATTTGAAGTGTCGTAGAAGAGAGGTTAGTTTTCCAATCTTGAGAGGCCAATCTACATTAAACGGAGTGTAGAGATACCTCAAGCTAATCAAGTACTTCATCGTCCTTGGCAGCTTCCTCAAACATTTTTCAGCTCTTAGCGTCTGTAGATGATAGAGTTTTCCAGTAGAATCCGGTAAGTATCTAATATTTGTGAATGAAATGTTGAGATATCCCAAATGTCTCAGCTTTCTAACTGAACTAGGCAACGCTGTAACATGATCAGCTTTGAGTTCTTGGACTTATAATTTTCCAAAAAAAGTTTAAATTGACCTTTGTCCTTTCCAAAGTGCAAAAGCTTAGTTTTTTTTAGATACTTAATTAAGGTCTTGGACTTAAAATTTTTAGCTACTTAACTAAGGCTTTGGGCTTACAGTTTTAAAAAATAGTTTAAATTGATCCAAAAGCTTAGTTTTTTTAGCTGCTTAATTAATTAAGGTCTTGGACTTATAATTTTCCAAAAAAAAGTTTAAATTGACCTTTGTCCTTCCAAAATGCAAAAGCTTAGTTTTTTTAAGGGTTTCCAAAAGCTTAGTTAAGTAGCTATTTCCCAGGAGCTCGAAAAATACAGGTCAAGTTAATCTATTCTTGTAAAACTAGTTTGTAACCCGTCGAAATTCGACGGGAATTATTTAACTCCATGATGTATAAGTACTCTTATTTAATAAATTAATTAATAATGATTTTTGAAGTGGTATCGAAATTTACATTACGTCAAATTGTTATTTAAAAAAAATAAGTGAATGTTACATGACAAATTATAAGGAATATCTTATCAAATAAAGTACGCCCTCTCACTATCGAATTTTGACGGGTAATATAATCCTCAAATAGTACGCCCTCTCACTATCATCCTCCACAAGCACCTTTAGCAAATATCTAATAATAATACCAAGGGAAAAAGATAATTAGTATAACTCAATTATTATCAATATAATATTTTTTTGAAAATGCACTAAATATTTATATAATTTTAAGGTTAAAAAAAGAATAACAAAACCTTATAACGATAGATCCAATTGGTTGTTTGCACTTTTTGCAATTATCCCCCACTTTGCTACCTTTTGAAATTTGTAGCATCTTTCGTTCCACATGATTCATAATATCATGGTTACTGAGAATGAAAGTCCTTTATCGTCCCCTTGCATGTATAGGTGCGACCTATTTTCAAAAAGAATGAATAAATTATATATTTGTAATACTATATTGAAAATATAATTGAATGGGTAAAAGTAAAACTATTTTACCTCATCGAATTCTTTATCTCGTCAATGGTTTTCGCCATAGAAGCATTCAACCACTCTTCACTTTTCAATTACGGTTGCGAGTTGGAAATATCAGCGATGGAGAAGCGCTTTGGACTTCACTAACACCGCGCCTATTATAATGTCAACATAATTCAATCACCAAAATACCCAATATCAACAGTGAAAATATATTATTAATATTATGTTAAAAACCAAAATATAAAGGTAAACCTTAGAATGAAATCTTTGACTTCTTGGATATCGAGGTGGATAAAAATTTGGTTGCATGCTTCATAGTAGAAACTTTTGCCACTCTTGAAATGAAATGAAAATTGTGAATGATAAAAATTAGGAGGGAGGGGACAATGGTTGACTGTAAATTGTATAGTTCTTGGAAAAAAATTAAGCGTTAATATTCAAAGACGTCCAAATCCATACACGCGAGATAAAGAATTTAAAGAAATACAATATCGAAATTTAAAGGAGATACATTATATTTTAATATTTTCATACACGCCTTTAAAGTCATACATTATCGAAATCCATACACGCGAGATTAAGAATTTAAATAATTTAAAGGCGTTTATTCACTAATCATTCACTAATCATTCACGCATTTTCTATATATTTAATCGATTTAAATAATTTAAAGAACTTCAAAAACAATACAACACCATTATTCACTAATCATTCACGCATTTTCTATATATTTAATTGATTTAAAGAATTTAATTAAATACAAAATACAGCATATTTGAATATTTCCATAGTATTTTTTGGTGGAATAAATTAATTAAAGAAATGAAATAAAAATTGTGAGGCGATGATAAAATTCAAACTTAATAAAGAAATGTATACCTTTAAATTTTGATATCATTGCAAGCTATGAGCCACTATTAATAGCTCTTTATCTTCACTGATTTGTTCTCCATAAATGATTTAAGTTGATTAGCAAACGACTCCCACAATACACAAGTTACTTTTGTCCCTTTGTTGTAAAGATAGCATGAAAATCAAAAATAACACCAAAATTATTATTTATGAATGAAAAATACATGAAAATCATACTCTACATCGTGATATTACATCACACTTGGAGGTTTTGCCATTTCTCATTTCCACCCAATCTATGTGAATAGATTTGGTCTTCACTTCACCAAGAATATCTGCAACATGAATTAAAATTAAATTTCAATATATGATATGGTATAAGCAATTTACATGAGAAAATAGTAATATTTTATGTCATAACATATACTTACCCAAGACTAACGTGGTATCGTGTGTATGTATATCCCTAACAGAAATAAAATCAAAACCATACAACTCAATGTTTACACGCTCCTTCGGTTCAGACACCTTTGAGGCAAGGCCAAAGCCAATCCTCCACTCGTGGTTGATTTTTGCACTTTGGAGATTTGGATTATTTTCAATACTTGAAAATTTTAAATAACAATTATATATCCTCTTTCGATAGAGGCATAAACCGCCTCTTAAACCCTATAGAGACGGATGCTTGGATTTTGTCAACTGTATAAAAATAAAAATCTATTAATTTTAACAAAATGACACTACTTTTAAAATTATCTGACCCAAAAAGTATATTGTTAGTATTCAAATTATATTAAACAATTACCCGTTGATCGACTACAATCATTTCCAATCCTTCCCATCGGTTATCCTTTTGAATCCACAAGCATAGGATTCTCACAATCACAATTTCGTTCCTCGTTTTTCGTTGATGGCACTCAAGCGTATGATTCCATTGGTCGTGACATTTTCTTTCAAATATATTGTGTCTGACTACTCATTAGAGAGCGGGAAAAATAAAATAAAAAGTAGTTAGATTTTGAGAAAAAGAAATTGAGGAAGCGAAGAACAGGCCCAAAACCTCGAAGTTTATAACCAACAAATTATTCAACATACTCAAATACAAACTTATAGAATGACGAGAAAGCGAAGTCATAAAATTACATCTTCTTTTCCTTGTCCCGTCTTGTCATTTCGATCACTATATTATGTCATTTCGATCATTATTCAACATAAAATTCAAAGCGATGCACATCTTGTCCCAAAAAGATAGTTATTGCTTTCCATTTCATTAATTTAGCTAATTATTAATTAATCTAGGAACAAATTAACGTGATCGAACTCCTAGCGTGTAGAACTATACCACTATTTTAAATAACATTAAAAGAAATATTATAGGCTAGTAGGGTACTTAATATTTTAGTTAATCGACTCAAAAATAAATATATAATTATAACTTTAAATTTCGATATCCACTTTATCAAAAAAATATCCCGAATTATCTAGTACAATTTCGCACAAATTGTGAATTGTTGGCATAAAAACATAAAAGCTGGGCTTTTCTACTCAAATAAGATCTCGCTTCTAACAACACTTCCGAGCTTCATAACATTTATTAAACAAATTCTAATTAAATTTCAGAAAGAAAATTGAAATTGATAAACAATATATCAAGTATATATGCGTACTCTGTCGGAAGCAGATGGAGAAGACTCTTCACCTATATTCCATTAGAAGTAACCTTCACCAAATCCAACTCTTTCAGTACCTTTATCTCGTGAGAAAACTAAATGTGCAAGAGAAAACATTATTATAATTCATGAATTTCTAGATGGACATCTAGGTTATAAGGTTTCCTTTTAAGTTACTCCTTAAAAATGAAAGTTTTTGATTGATCCATTATAAAATTATAATTGTATGACTATATAACTTTCCTAACCAAAAATATTTAGTCTATTTTGATTAAAATATAATGAACTTTTCAAAATAAATTGATTTGGTTGTATTCATTCTTGGAATATATAATACGTTTACTTTTCAAAAAAATTGATTTGATTGCATATAATGTCTTTAATTCTATGAGAGTCATGTGTAATGCTTGTATGATCAAAATCGAATCCAATACTATAATATCGAACTATATTATAGTATTGATTCATAATACAACAATTAGGCGTTTCCTTAATTGTTACACGGACTTAAATAGACTTAAATACCTTAATTACTTCCTTACTTAAATCCTATTTAAGTATAAATACAACTTAATTAGTTTCATTAAATCCGGACTTAAATCCTACTTAAATCTGACCTTAATTCGTTTCATTAATTTAATTGGATAGAAATATAAAATGTAGAATAAAGATAATTGAGAATGAAGCAAATCGAAATGACACGTGGCGGTGAATCGATGTGGCGGTAGATTCTCTTAATAGTATTATGAATTGACTAGTTTGTAACCCGTCGAAATTCGGCGGAATTATTAACTCCATGATGTATAAGTACTCTTATTTAATAAATTAATTAATAATGATTTTTGAAGTGGTATCGAAATTTACATTACGTCAATTGTTATTTAAAAAATAAATGAATGTTACATGACAAATTATAAGGAATATCTTATCAAATAAAGTACGCCCTCTCACTATCGAATTTTGACGGTAATATAATCCTCAAATAATACGCCCTCTCACTATCATCCTCCACAAGCACCTTTAGCAAATATCTAATAATAATACCAAGGAAAAAGATAATTAGTATAACTCAATTATTATCAATATAATATTTTTTGAAAATGCACTAAATATTTATATAATTTTAAGGTTAAAAAGAATAACAAAACCTTATAACGATAGATCCAATTGGTTGTTTGCACTTTTGCAATTATCCCCCACTTTGCTACCTTTTGAAATTTGTAGCATCTTTCGTTCCCATGATTCATAATATCATGGTTACTGAGAATGAAAGTCCTTTATCGTCCCCTTGCATGTATAGGTGCGACCTATTTTCAAAAGAATGAATAAATTATATATTTGTAATACTATATTGAAAATATAATTGAATGGGTAAAAGTAAAACTATTTTTACCTCATCAGAATTCTTTATCTCGTCAATGGTTTTCGCCATAGAAGCATTCAACCACTCTTCACTTTTCAATTACCGGTTGCAGTTGGAAATATCACTGATGGAGTAACTGCTTTGGACTTCACTAACACCGCGCCTATTATAATGTCAACATAATTCAATCACCAAAATACCCAATATCAACCGTGAAAAATATATTATTAATATTATGTTAAAAAACCAAAATATAAAAGGTAAACCTTAGAATGAAATCTTTGACTTCTTGGATATCAGGGCGGATAAAAAATTTGGTTGCATGCTTCATAGTAGAAACTTTTGCCACTCTTGAAATGAAATGAAAATTGTGAATGATAAAAATTAGGAGGGAGGGGACAATGGTTGACTGTAAATTGTATAGTTCTTGGAAAAAAATTAAGCGTTAATATTCAAAGACGTCCAAATCCATACACGCGAGATAAAGAATTTAAAGAAATACAATATCGAAATTTAAAGGAGATACATTATATTTTAATATTTTCATACACGCCTTTAAAGTCATACATTATCGAAATCCATACACGAGATTAAGAATTTAAATAATTTAAAGCGTTTATTCACTAATCATTCACTAATCATTCACGCATTTTCTATATATTTAATCGATTTAAATAATTTAAAGAACTTCAAAACAATACAACACCATTATTCACTAATCATTCACGCATTTTCTATATATTTAATTGATTTAAAGAATTTAATTAAATACAAAATACTGACATATTTGAATATTTCCATAGTATTTTTTGGTGGAATAAATTAATTAAAGAAATGAAATAAAAATTGTGAGGCGATGATAAAATTCAAACTTAATAAAGAAATGTATACCTTTAAATTTTGATATCATTGCAAACTGCAGAGCCACTATTAATGGCTCTTTATCTTCACTTGATTTGTTCTCCATAAATGATTTAAGTTGATTAGCAAACGACTCCCACAATACACAAGTTACTTTTGTCCCACTGTTGTAAAGATAGCATGAAAAATCAAAAATAACACCAAAAATTATTATTCATGAATGAAAAATACATGAAAATCATACTCTACATCAGCCAATATTACATCACACTTGGAGGTTTTGCCATTTCTCATTTCCACCCAATCTATGTGAATAGATTTGGTCTTCACTTCACCAAGAATATCTGCAACATGAATTAAAATTAAATTTCAATATATGATATGGTATAAGCAATTTACATGAGAAAATAGTAATATTTTATGTCATAACATATACTTACCCAAGACTAACGTGGTATCGTGTGTATGTATATCCCTAACAGAAATAAAATCAAAACCATACAACTCAATGTTTACACGCTCCTTCGGTTCAGACACCTTTGAGGCAAGGCCAAAGCCAATCCTCCACTCGTGGTTGATTTTTGCACTTTGGAGATTTGGATTATTTTCCAATACTTGAAAATTTTAAATAACAATTATATATCCCTCTTTCAATAGAGGCATAAACCGCCTCTTAAACCCTATAGAGACGGATGCTTGGATTTTGTCAACCTGTATAAAAATAAAAATCTATTAATTTTTAACAAAATGACACTACTTTTAAAATTATACAGCCCAAAAAAGTATATTGTTAGTATTCAAATTATATTAAACAATTACCCATTGATCGACTACAATCATTTCCAATCCTTCCTTGTCAGATTTATCCTTTTGAATCCACAAGCATAGGATTCTCACAATCACAATTTCGTTCCTCGTTTTTTCGTTGATGGCACTCAAACGTATGATTCCATTGGTCGGCGACATTTTCTTTCAAATATATTGTGTACAGCTACTCATTAGAGAACGGGAAAAATAAAATAAAAAGTAGTTAGATTTTCAGAAAAAGAAATTGAGGAGAGCGAAGAACAGGCCCAAAACCTCGAAGTTTATAACCAACAAATTATTCAACATACTCAAATACAAACTTATAGAATGACAGAGAAACGAAGTCATAAAATTACATCTTCTTTTTCCTTGTCCCATCTTGTCATTTCGATCACTATATTATGTCATTTCGATCATTATTCAACATAAAATTCAAAATGATGCACATCTTGTCCCAAAAAAGATAGTTATTGCTTTCCATTTCATTAATTTAGCTAATTATTAATTAATCTAGGAACAAATTAACGTGATCGAACTCCTAAACGTGTAGAACTATACCCCCCCCCCTATTTTAAATAACATTAAAAGAAATATTATAGGCTAGTAGGGTACTTAATATTTTAGTTAATCTGACTCAAAAAATAAATATATAATTATAACTTTAAATTTCGATATCCACTTTATCAAAAAAATATCCCGAATTATCTAGTACAATTTCGCACAAATTGTGAATTGTTGGCATAAAAACATAAAAGCTGGGCTTTTCTACTCAAATAAGATCTCGCTTCTAACAACACTTCCGAGCTTCATAACATTTATTAAACAAATTCTAATTAAATTTCAGAAAGAAAATTGAAATTGATAAACAATATATCAAGTATATATCGTACTACGTCGGAGCGGATGGAAGACTCTTCACCTATATTCCATTAGAAGTAACCTTCACCAAATCCAACTCTTTCAGTACCTTTATCTCGTGAGAAAACTAAATGTGCAAGAGAAAACATTATTATAATTCATGAATTTCTAGATGGACATCTAGGTTATAAGGTTTCCTTTTTAAGTTACTCCTTAAAAAATGAAAGTTTTTTGATTGATCCATTATAAGAATTATAATTGTATGACTATATAACTTTCCTAACCAAAAATATTTAGTCTATTTTGATTAAAATATAACTGAACTTTTCCAAAATAAATTGATTTGGTTGTATTCATTACTGGAATATATAATACACGTTTACTTTTCAAAAAAAATTGATTTGATTGCATATAATGTCTTTAATTCTATGAGAGTCATGTGTAATGCTTGTATGATCAAAATCCAAATCCAATACTATAATATCGGAACTATATTATAGTATTGATTCATAATACAACAATTAGGCGTTTCCTTAATTGTTACACCGGACTTAAATAGACTTAAATACAGCCTTAATTACTTCCTTACTTAAATCCTATTTAAGTATAAATACAGCCTTAATTAGTTTCATTAAATCCGGACTTAAATCCTACTTAAATACAGCCTTAATTCGTTTCATTAATTTAATTGGATAGAAATATAAAATGTAGAATAAAGATAATTCAGAATGAAGCAAATCTGAAATGACACGTAGGTGGTGAATCTGATGTGGCGGTAGATTCTCTTAATAGTATTATGAATTGATTTGCTTCCCAGATCCGTTTTTTAAGTCTCTCACTCACTTCATTTCTGTTGGAATGAAAAAAGGTGTTCCATTTCTCAATTCCTCTGTAACATATTACTCATAAATCAACTAAAATCTCGGTGAGCAAGATCAGGGCTTCTGCAATGTCGCTGATTATCAGAAAAATCGCTGGTACTTTTACTCACTCATTCTCTCTCTGCTCTTCAAATTTCCGCTACCAAAGATGGAGGCGTTTTTCATCTATGCTCAGGATAGATTTCAGCTCAATTAACGACATACGATTTGCCAATTTCTTGTTTCGCGAAATGCTACGGATTAGACCACAGCCTTCCGCTGCTGTATTTAACAAATTGTTGAGCACAGTTGTTAATATGGAGCGCTACTCTGTTGCCCTCTCAATGTTCGACGAAATGCGTCAATCAGGTTTCCCTGTAAACGAGTACACTTTCGGCATCATTATGCATTGCTATTGCCTTCTGAATCGGGTAGACTTTGGGTTTGCTATATTGGGCAGCTACTTCAAGCTCGGATACGAACCCAATGTTGCCATTTTCACGACTCTCATCAAAGGGCTTTTTTTAGATGACAAGGCTATTGAGGTAGAAAAGCTATGCAACAAGCTGTTAGATGATGAACTCTATGAACCTGGTGAAGTTATGATTGGTTTTCTAATTAATGGGCTCTGCAGAGCAGGGTACCCTTTGACAGCATGTAGTTATATTGATCTATTGGCTAAAAGGGGCTGCATTGCTAACACTCATGCTTATAGCTCCGTTATTGATAGTTTCTGCAAGGGTGGTATGGTTGAAGATGCGCTGCAGCTATTGCACAAGATGACCGAGAGGGCATCTTGCCGGATGCCATCACTTACACTTCGATCATACATGGGTTGTGCCGTGCTGGTAGATGGGAGGAAATGTGGGAAATGCTACAAGAAATGATTTGCAGGAAGATGATGTCTTTGAATGTGGTCACTTTTAATGTATTGGTCAACATGCTCTGCAAGCAAGGTAAGGTGAAAGAGGCAGAGGATCTCGTGGAAATTATGATGCAACAAAATGTGAGTCCTGATATTTATACTTATACTGCGTTGATTAATGGATACTGCTCTCAAGGGCAAATGGATGTAGCAAAAGAGTTGTTTGATTCCTTAGCGGACAAGGGCCTTAAGGTCGATGATAAGTATAGCTACGGTGCTTTGATCAAAGGATATTGCAAGATCGGAGGCGTGGATGAGGCTTTGCAGATCTTTCTGGAAGTTCCTGGTAAGGTCTACAGTATACGACTTGTAGCTATAACATCATGATAAAGGGGTTGTTGCGTGCAGGCAGATTTGGCGATGGGTGGAAGCTATTCGGTGATATGGAAGCTCAGGAGTTCGTCCTGATTTGATTACGTATAGTTTCTTGTTGGATGGGTTGTGCAAGGCTCGTCGAATTGATGATGCGGTTTATTTAGTGCGCACAATGGAAGGCGGGAGTTAATCCTAATATGATCACGTATGATATCCTTATTCGCTGCTTGTGTAAAGAAGGAAGGCCGGACCTTGCAAGTGATATTTTTAGTAAACTTCCTTCCAGAAATCCCTATGTTCTACAAAATGGGTGCAATTATTGGCTCGTTTTGCTAAAAGAACATGAGCTTTACAAGAAAAAATTCCAATCTTGAAGGAAATGAGGCGAAGTGGTTTTTCAGCAAATTCATGTACAGCTTCCAGGCTACTTGATCAAGCGCAAAAACATGAGAAACATGATGCTTTTGAGGAGATGGCTGAGAAAGTTGTGCCAGAGAGAATGCAAGCTTCGCTGCTGTGTTTGAAATAAGTTTTCCTTTTTGAAAGATATCTATTCCATATCACGTTAGCTACAAGGTACAAGACATTTATAAAATAATTAATACAAATAAATAAATAGATTATCCACGTCCTTGTCTTGTTTCAAGAGCTTTGTGAAAGAGAAATTAAGAAATACCGTTAAGTGGGCAAGAGTCCAAAACTTGCATTGGTAGATACATCTTTTAAAATGTCCAAAATAAATTTCAGTTCTACTTGATAATAAATTGTGCATGTATTGACTTTATGGTATAATTATTAATATCTAAGGCTAAATGTTTCTTTCAAGTTCATTGTAAGCAGTCTTTAAAAATTTATTTATCCAAAAAATTTACACCTTGTACTGCATGACACAGTGAGTAAAATACGAGCATAAACAAAAATCAAATACCATTACCATAATCAATATAATCAGATATGATGTAGAAGGCAATGAAAATCCATTTCCAAACTCGTGGATGAGACTGGAAGAAGGCCATAAATAATATCAGTGATACCATATAACTGCAACCAAATAAAAGAACTCTGTTTATGAAAACAAAAAATGCTAACTATGGATGAAGCATCATCTACCTATTCTCCTCAAAAATAACAATAAAGAAAAGAAAAAGTAAAACACACACAAAAACATCTATAACAACTTACAGAAGTGTATTAGCAACTTAATATGCAAACAAATGACAATTACATATCAGAAAATTTGGGTCTATAAAGTTGTACAAAGCAAAATTGGGGAACCTCGGCTTTGTTACAGAACAAAAATGGCTCTCATGGCTTGTTAGAAGATTAGACATTAGATGAAGAAATTATCCAGGATTATACACCTATATCCTGTACAAGAACATGCAGGTCAGAATTTCATAGAAACAGGTTGATGATACCAGGATAATCTCACCGAAGATTTTCTATTATCTAGAGTAAGTGCAGCATTTGCTTCTTGGATATGTATACGATTCTATCAAAGCACAAGTCAGCTGCATAATCATTTTTGTTCTACTATTTGCACAACTGTGTGCTGCAAGAAGGTCAAAATGTCTAGGCACAAAACCAGCAGCAATCTCCAAGGCCCGGAAACAGCAGCAACCTCCACATCCATCATAAAACGAGCACAAAAATCATGTGAAGGAACCTTCTATTCACACGCCAATTAAAAACAGTGACCTTCGTATCTACACAAGAAAAATAGACTAAGCAATAATCAGCTAAAGACAAGTCGCATAAAATAAAAATATAACTATCAAAAAGAGAAAAGACATTTCTTCCAAAACACACTTCTATAAGCATGATGAGAATTAAACTCAATCTAGGAATTACATTTGTATTATCACTATAAAGTACCATCTTTATAACAGTAAGACCCACCACTTAACTATTCATCTCTTCATACTAACCACAAAAATACTCATCTTTTCATATCAACCGCACATTTGAAGTGGAATATAAGAAAAACATATTTTCATATTCCAAACCAAAAACTCTGATTATCAATCATTCATCACACAAATCATTACATTTTTATATACACTTTGTAAACCACATTAAAAATACTAAAATCCATAAATATTGCAGGAATGTAATTATCGGAGGTCATAACCATCAATTCAATCCTAAGTCCCAATGTTAAGTATACTCTTGCACTTTGATATAATTTGTTGACTTTGATTTTGCATGTCAGAACTGTTCATTATTGACTTGGAAATGCTAATATGAAAAAATAATTAGTTAAGCCAGATAAAAAGGCAACACTACATTGATACTAAATCCAAAGATTAAGACCAATAATAAAAGCAAGAGGCTGAAAAATATGTAACTTCCTGATTTTGTTACTGATATAACTGTCTGGATTTGCTATAACGCTTCTTATGGTGAAACTTGGATCTTAGTAGATGGGCAACTAGAACCTAACCAAAAGAGATATTTAGGTATAGTATTTTTTTGTAATTTAGTCCAAATAGGTTTGAGATGTTCCCTAAAACATTCCTCGAGGCTCGATCATTTACTAAAATCTTCTTTTCAAAATTACAATTTGTTAGGGATACAAGCAAGGAGCCCTAACTCTCCCCAAAACCATGGTTCTCCCCAAAACCATGGTTATAGGGAAAGGATTGACACTCACTTATATACCACTCCACACTTGCATGTGTAGTCGATGTGGGATATCCCACATCATAACAATACCTTCCCCTTCGAAAACCGTACGTCCACGGACGGCCAACTCCGGAAGTCCTCCCCACCCACGGCTGGGTCCGCGGTGGGGCCCACCCAGGTTGCTGGCCACCCAAGACTCCATTCGTTGTGATACCAGTCCTGGGCCCACCCGGGAACTATTCCCCGGGCCCACCCGGTTTCCGGCCGATCAACGGGTCGCCCTTTCCGCACGTATGATCCGCAATTCGGACCATTGTTAGGGATACAAGCAAGGGCCTAACTCTCCCAAAACCATGGTTATAGGAAAGGATTGACACTCACTTATATACCACTCCACACTTGCATGTGTAGTCGATGTGGGATATCCCACATCATAACACAATTAACCTAAAAATATAATTGTATATCAATAATCTAATGAAGTATGAATAAGTACACAGGCCCTTATATGCATAGCCTAGTATGGATGGTAAAAAAAAGAACCCCCATCAGGAAAGGAAATTCGAGAGATATTTCCGAATAATAACTCTTGCTTTAGAATATGATTAAAGTCATTGAACATGCGGAAGATTTTGCTATACAAGAGAAAGGTAAAAAAACAAATTTAAGGGCTACTTGATGTGTTTTGAGCACGAGGGTCAGAAATGCATATTTGAAAAGGTAATTCCCAGAACAGAACCAGAAAGGATCAAGCATATAGAACTAACTCATGTGTATGATGAAGTTTCTAAATTAGTCACCGAAGAGAGTTAATGTTATTTACAGCTACTAAATTCTCCTAAATTTGTTTCGGGATAGTATTTTGGATATAGGAACTAATTTTGATAATCTTATCTTGGCTGTGCACTAGAAGCATAATTTGGCTGGGCCTTTTCTCTTCTATTGTAGAGCTGAGCTACCAAAATGTGTTTCAAGTATATTAAAGGCTGCAACAATGAAACTATTAACAGCTAATATAATATATATGCTTCTATAACGACATGGTTTCGAAACTTATGCTTGGCGTAGTAGTAAGATATGATGAATTCTTTATGAAGCATAAGATCGAATTCCACCTCACTTTTTTTATAAACCAAATTAACAACCCCCCCCCCCCCACACACACACACACATCTATAATTTAGTTGAGTTGTCAGTATTCATTAAGAAAGAGAAGATCAGCAAAATAATTAATTGAACTTGCAAATCAACCTTGTATCACTAACACCTAAACCCTTTTAGATTGTTAAAAAAGGTCAACAAGAATCATCGAAATATAATATACTTCAATCATGCAAAAGTTAATCAGCTTAGACTAACTTCCATGAAAAGTAATATTCTGAATGAACAAACTGTTTCGCAAACATTCTTTTGGCTTTTATCGAGATCTCTTTAATTCTAAAGGACGTTGACGACTTGACGGCGGAGATAATTCGACACAAACAAATCAAAAGCAAATCTCTATTCTTTCCCTAAAAATGAGGCATGGAAGGGATCAAGTATGAAGAAGTTGTGGAAGCTACAAAATAGGGTTTGAGTATGTTCCATCCAGCAACCTAGCACATTTTGAGCTTTAAAATCCTCTTTTAATTAGATATGTAGAAAAGCATCATGTCTAGATGGACTGACTCCACCTATTTGGCAGATTCTTCAATGTAGCTCAAATCCCATAAGTTGCCTCCAATTAAAAAAAGAGAAGGTGTTGGCTTAGTTCTCCCCGGTCAATTTTAAAAGAGAAGGTGTTTGCTGAGGTCCACCTACTTCATAAATTTCATTGGACAGCAGTTGTGTCATTGAACTTTTAGGATAGTTCATTCCATGTGGATAAACTATATCGATCTAGTTGTAAGAAGGAAATACTACGAGGGAAATCATAGTAATCTGCCAAAATGACGATGAAGTTCCCTCTTTCTAGACAAACCTAATGTTAGAGCACTTTATGATGGATGAATTCTAAAAACCCTCAAGAACATGTCCATATTTAGAAGAAATCCGGGGAACGACTTTATGAGCCTCAAAAGGAAAGAGACACTAGTGGTAAAATGGGTTTTTACAGCCAAAAGGTCACAATATCTAACCCCACTAACGCCTTTATAGGCCTGAGTTTGTCATACTTGGTTTTCTAAGTGTGGTTTACCCGGCATGTGTGGTTTACCCAGCATGTGTGGTTTGCAGGCTATTGCAGAGGAACGTGGGGTTTACCTAGTGCGCACAAAAGGTAGCTATTGCGGGTTCTCCATGAATTTAAAAACAAAACAAAGAGACAACTTTATTCTGTCATCTTCCTCCAAGAAACTCAATAACAAGAACACGCAATTAGTAAAGGAAACCACAATTTTCTCTCACATGTGCCAATTTATTACATTGGTCTTGACAAGATCAATCAATAAAATCTCTTCTTTTTATTCTATCCACTGCAAGGATGTCTTGTCGTCTTAGTGAGGAGTCTCCCCTCATTCCTAACTTGCATCTTAATGCATGTCATAATTGGATTAAACAAGTGACAAGCATGTCATGGTCAAATATGAAAGCAAAAACACATTAGAAAACAAATGTGTGCGTTTCGATATGAAGAAGGCACGCTTTCTTTTGTCCACAAACTGAGATTTAACGAAATAAATTGATGATTCAAAGTTAGATAAATCAGAAAAATCTAATCATTTAAACTGATACAAATCAAAAGCAATAAAGATAACAAAAAAGTACAAGTTACCTTAGCACAAGCTCTCCGCAGAAAGTTTACCATCGAGCCAATTTAACAAGAAGGGGACTAGTTGCAGATCGCAAGTTTTCCCATATTTGATTCATCGGCCACACCATAATCAAGACTCAGCTCTCTGAGGGGAGGGATATTCTCCATAGCAAACAGCATGAGGTGTGGGAAAGACAAGTTATTGTGATCATACAACACAAGCTGCACCATGACATTCGGACTCGAACTATGGCTCATGTAGCACGCAACGTTCCTCATTCTCGAAACATCCATGGCAAAATCCAAAGGAGGGATTGATGGAGCTTCCGGGCAGACATAATCAGAGAACACTTCCGACAAATTGCCCCATTGTTTCCAGCATCCAGCAAAACGGCCAGGGTAAATCAACCTATCACCGTTCATTGTGAATAACTGTGCTTGCTCGCGAATGAGAACAACTCCAACATACTCACAGATAAACGAACCGGCCTGGATCAAGTCTAGTGACCTCACTCCCCAACCCGTCTCCCTCGATCTAAACACCTCAAATCTATTCCTCACCCCCTTCTGTGTCACACGATTCCGGCAAGTGGGAGGGCAGCTGCAATGCGGCCCACACTCAAATATCAAAGGCTTCCCCCTCACCAAAATCCCCTGCAAGTCATACGCAAACTCACCCCTGTTTTTCATAGCACACAAGCAATCATCCAGACACCCCCCGGCACAATTACAACCATGGCCGCTCCCGGCATTATACACATATGGTGGGAAAACAGTAGTAACAAGATAGTCATAATAAATCGGGTCATGATCCTCATCAATATCATTGTAGAAAAGAACCGGATAATTCTCCTTCTTCTTCGACAAATCAAGCGAGACATAACCCTTAGGCCGGGCATCCAACGGCCGAGTCCTCAAACTCACGGCAAACTTCATCACACTACTCCCCATTTCAACTTGATTCTCTATCCTAATAAGCTTGAATTTGAAAACCCCAAAACCCGACTTCCCAACATCGAACCAAGTATCAACAATCTTATACAATCCATCATAAACATAAACCTTACCACTTGCACTACCTTCATATTTAAAGCCACGAATAACCCTTACCTCGACTCCGTAGTTCATGCTCCTCTCCAATGCCAAATTCCCGCATTCTAGCTTCTGGTGCACCACCTGCCTGCTGTTCTTGTCCTGCCCTCCATGGCCGGTATACACTATCACATCCCCTGCATCCTCATCATCTTCATAACCACCAGAGACGATAATGCTCGTCGCAATCGGCTCTCCATTCGAGCTCTGGCTGGAAGGGACGTAGTCAATTCCGGCCTGCGCCTGCCCGTGCAACCCAATTACACACAATTCCATCCTGAAAAAGAAGACATCGCCAATAAAAACCCCCGGCATATTCCCCACGATTCTTTTATCGCGGTTGAGCCACAAGCCGCGCTCCCTCATAATCGCGGCTGCCTTCAGGTCCCCCCTCGTGCGGCGGTGCGGGGCAATCATGTCGCGGCGCTTCTCGTCCTCCACGATTGCGAACACGCGCAGCGAGTCGAAGAGCATTCTGGTCTTTCGAACCGTGTCGCGGAAGTAGAGCTCGTCTTCGGGCTTGAGATCCATGATCCGGACCAGCTCGGAGGAGCGGGTCTGGTACTTCCGCCCGCCGCCACGTGGCGTCAGGATGACGACGTTCGAGAGGTTGGACTCTGAATCCGGGACCGTGACGAGCGCGCGTGAATCGGGGTGGGAATCCGGCAGAGCTAAAACGGCGCTGTTTGGCTGAATTACCCCGGGAACGGTGGACTGAAACAGGCCGTAGAGACGGTTGTATTCGGAAAAGAGCTCGAGTGAAGGGGCCGCTTCCGCCGCCGTCGGCGGTGGCCCAGACGGAGACGGCAGGGCTTCGTCGAGGGGCTCGAGTTTGGGTTCCGTTTTGGGGACGAGGAGCGGGGTGGGGGCCGCGGAGGAGGTGGAGGGGAGGTGGTTCAAATCTTGGAATGGGAGCAGAGAATTAGAGCCCATTTTGACGAGTCGGTGCTCCACCGGCGAAGGGGTTAGTGTGTGTGTTTTGGAGAGGTGGTTGAAGGAGGTGAGAAATGGAGGAAACAATAAAGAAAACTGATGTTAATGCGTAAGCAGAAGAAGAAAGGTGTGAAATACTGAAACTGAGTGGCCAGTGCGTGTATGTGTGTTTTTAAGTGAGTGGATTTTGGTGAATATTAGTATTAGTATTTAGTTTCATGCCTGTTTTTCTTTTAGTACAAAACTTTTCAAGATTCATGCATAGAATCAAATTTAGTGTATGATGGTAATTTGGAATTATTTCGAGGAAACTATATCATTTTCAATACTGAAAATAATTTTATTTCTTTTTGAAAGCAAATGATGGTCGTACTTTTGTAATTATTTTGATGGAAATAATGGTTCTTATAGAAATATACTCATTCAGTCCCAATATTCATGGCACGTTTTCCTTTTTGGGTTGTCCCATTAAGTTGTCATGTTTTCAAAAAAGAAAATACTTTTTACACAAAAAATTTCTCGAATTTCGTATCATCCATTACTTTACACACAAAACACAATTCTTCTTAATCTACGTGTAAAAAAGAAACGGGTCATGAATATTGGGACGGAGGGAATATTTCCTATCGAAAAATCATTTAATGTAAATGATAATAATATTGTACTAAACAATATTTGACTAAAGATAAATGATACTTTATCTTCGTTATAAATCATACTTCCTTCCTTCGTATTTTATAATTAAAAGTATATAACAATTGTTTTATTTAAAGTCCACGAAAAGTGTAACATTTTTATTTTAAGACACTACTTATAATTATTCAACCTCATAATTAATAATTATTTATCAATAAATAAAAAATTATTCTTACCACTCATCTCACCATATGGTGTAACCTTTTTCACTTAAATAATATCCACATAATATTTTATTAAAATTTGTGTCGTCAAATGCTACACTTATAGTGGTAGGATGGAATAGTGTTTTTTTATGTAAAATGAATTTCGAAAATACAAAATAATATCGGTAGTTTTCCTTAGTGTAATAGCACTTCTTCTTTCGTGATCAATGATATTTTTTCATAATAAATAATAAGTATTTTCTATGTAATACGTCTCTTCAAATTAAATGATATTCATAAAAAAAAATATACTAAATAATTGTACTTTATTCATTGTAAATGACGCTGATCTCTATTGTAATCTTTCTATATACTCTATAATGCTTTAACATATAGTAAGATATACTTTTCTACGTAATACGTGATGTTTTGTTTTTGATAAATAATACTCCCTCCGTCCCAACTAACTTGAGTCGTATATCATTTTAAGCCGTCCCAACTAGCTTGAGTCGTTTCTATAAATGGAAATAATTAAGAAAAAATAAGGGATTTTAATTGTAATTAACAGTTAATTAATTGAGCCGATTATTGGCTAATTAAATTAAATAATTTATTTTAATATGCTAATTTTAACTAAAAAATTAAAGTAAATTAAAAAATTAATTTATTTATTTAATTTAAAAATTAATTTATTTATTTAATTTAAAAACTAAATTAAATTAAAAAATTTATTTAATTTAAAAAATTAAATTAATTTAAAAATAATAATTAATTTATTTATTTAAAAATTAATTAATTTATTTAATTTAAAAAATTAAATTAAATTTAAAAAATTAATTTATTTAAAAAATTAAATTAATTTATTTTAATATGCTAATTTAAAAAATTAAATTAAATAAATTAATTTTAATATGCTAATTAAATTAAGGATAATTTAAAATAAATTTATTATGTAAATAAATAAATTTAAATGTAAAATAAAATAAAAAACAAAATATATATACCTAACACATAAACCACTTTATTATCAATATACTTTAAACACTAAACACTCTTTCCTTAATTCCCGTGCCCAAAAGAACTGCCCCAAGCCAGCCGGGACGGAGGGAGTACTTTTATAATACTGCTCCCTCGTCTTTAAAATATGTTCCTATTTTTTTATTGGTATGTCCCATAAATTTGTTTCATTACTATTTGTGTAAACTATCTTACAAAATATTATCTATTTATTATTGTCAACAACATTATTTATTTACATCTTTTATTATTCATGGATCATCATTATCCTACTTATTTACATATTTTTATCACTTATGATTCACTATTAATTAATTTAATATTATACTATTGTGTGAATCTTACTCCACTTATAAAACACTCAATAATATTTATTAAAAATTCGCATCAAAGATTCTCAATAACATATTTTGGGGACGGAGAGAATATAAGATATACATTTAGATATATTAAATAATACTCTCTTTGTCCTAATAAAAGTGGTTCATTTTTCATTTGGAGTTGTCCTATTAAAAATGGTTCATTCTAAAAAATGAAACAATTCAACCTTAAACAATAGCTCAAATTTGATGGATTACACTACTTTATACACAAAATACATCATTTCGTAAGTTATTTGTCAAAAAAGTAACGTCAATTATTGTAATACCCCAGATGTTTAAACACCAATTTTTGAAATTTTGAAGGAACTTGATTACGATGAATTCAAAAATGAAAATGAACGTCGATAATTTCCGATTTTGAGTGAATAGAAAATTCTATTAAATTTTTCACTTATAATGGATCATAATAACAAATAATCATGTTTTTAAATATATATAGAATGTTAACTAGATAAGTATTACTCTAATAAAGAAAAATTACATCTTCTTTTGTATGTTCCATAATTTTCGAAAATTAGAAGTGTACAAATAGATAAATTGTAATGAAATTGTGATCAAGTGTAGGATCACTAATGTGATGAGATATTATTTTATTTGTATATGGAAGATATTTAATTTATGTGATAAGGTAAGATAATGACATTTTAGAGATAAGATATGATTTGATAATGACATTTTCTTTAAGATAAGATTTTCTAAGATATTTTTATTAAAGATAAGATAAGGTAATTAATTATGTGGACCAAGAAATGATATTTATGCTTTAATAAAGTGATTACATCAAGTAGATAAAATTTTTGTCTTTATCTTTATAAATTTTCGAAAATAATGAAAAATGTGTAGAAATTTGCCAAATAATTTATTTAATTGCACAAGCTTCAATGCTTGATAAATATCATGGAATTAAGGTCAATCTTATCTCCTAAATATCATATGAATTTTGAAATTTAGTGAGAAATAGAAGAGTAGGAGGAAAATTGTTATTTAATTTCTAAGCTTATGATTTTCGAATAAAATAGGGAATTTTGCAAGATTTGTTCAAGAAATTTATTTTATGATACAAGAGCATTATTATTTATATAATACTTCATTAAAATAATTTTAGGAATGAAGATTTGATAATTTATTCTTAATTTCTAGAAATAGTTCGATAATTTCACTTTAGTATATAGAATTGTTTTTAATTATTTTTCCTATGATTTATTCTATCATCTAAGATCTATATTATGTCACATAGCTATTAAAAGGGAAAAAATAATTTATGTAAGATATTTATACATAAGTGGACGAAAATTTGATTAATAGGTGTGAAAAGAAGAAAATTCCATTTCTTATGATAGTGATGCTTAATTATTATGATGTACAGATATTATTAAAGTTAAGATAAGGTGAATTATTAATTAAACAAGTGGATGTGTTATTTGTTGGGACATGGCCGAAAACTCTGACAAATTAAGAAAGAAATAATTTTGAAACTCTTTGATAGTGATGTTTAATCTTTGAAAATGATATGAATTAAATGATAAAGTATAGGATAAGAGAAAATTTTGTCTTTTAATACCACTTGATGACCTAAAATTAAGGGATAAATTAGAGGTGTAAATTGTTGACTTTTAATTAAGATATTTTGTTAAAGTATGATTAAAATATCTTATAATTTATATAAATAGAGATCACACTCTCTTATATCCATTATAACCGAAAATAAGGAATAAAAAAATAGAGAATGTGTTCTTCAAAATTCTCTTCAATCCTAAGTAGAAAAACGTTGTCGTCGACGATCGATCCCGATTAAAAGGTTAGAAATCGTACAACCTTTTTTATATATGCAAAAATATTAGAATTTCATCCATGAAATATGAGGTTATATGATTTTGTTATTTCATATGATAATTGAGAAATTTTGTTAAATATTTAAGTTGTTAATTAAATATGTTTATATGGTGTTTGTAAGCTTATATTATGAATTTAGTACAAAGTTAAGCATGTTATAATTTTCTTCATGAAAACCGAAAATATGTAAGATTTATATGTTGATGAAAATAAATTTTAATTGTTGTTTTGATCATGGATTGATGATAGTTAGTATTATTTAAGTATGTAAGATTTAAATCATAATTTTTGGAAAAATATTGAATAATATTTCATAATAATTTTGAAAATCCTAAAGTATGGAATATTGATGTCTAAGTTGTGTATGATGAATATTAAGGCATATTATTGATATATGATGCTAATAATATATTGTGTGAATTAATTAGAATTTTTGAAAATTGTTTATTTGATTTTTCAAAAATTTTGAGAACCATAGTATAAGGGTTTTGATGTCAAAATTTTATGACTAATGTTATTTGATATTATGGATCTTATGTTAATATGGTATGTTATGTGAATTTATAGGATTTTATGGATAAGTTTTGAAAATAAATTAAAAAGGGCCAAAAAATAAAGAAAAAGGAAAAATAAAGTTTTAAATTTATTTTATTACATGTGATCACATATTTAGATCCAAAAATATGTTTAAGATATGCTATGAATTTATGGGATTTTTAAGATGAAGTATAATATGTTTACGTTGAAATATTTGCTAAGTGACATAAGATTTTGAAGAATAAAGTATTATGATCAGTTTCATGTATGTAAGTGGGCATGATTGAATATTAAAGTGAATTATGTGATTTATTGAAAGTATGTTAAATAATAAATTGAAATTAGAGATATTATGCAAGATTTATTGTTTATATGTTCTAAAATGAATTATGAAAAATAAGTTAGTTTGAAGTTTGAAATAAATTGATTGAAGTATGAAATGCATAAAATATGTTAGTACGTGAGTAGAGTTATGATATTTCCCTATCTAAACATGAGTTTCTCTGATAGAACGAATAAGACGTGTAAGGTGGAAAATGGAGCGAGAAAATAATACTAATAAACTAGAGTTGTTGGAATTTCGTATTAAGAAAATACGTTAGTGCACGACGAAGTTAGCTATGAAATTAAGATTCGTAACCTACACGAAATGATGTGAACTGAAGAAAAGAATGTAAGAATGTAGTATCATCTCTCTTTGAGACGCGACGAATCTAATCAACGTAATATAGTTGTTAAGTGCAATAAAATAATCCTCTAATGATAAAAAGGTTGATGTTAGTAAGTCCGTTGTTTCGGATCGATGATTTTCGGAAAAGCTTAGTGATGTACTAAATCTCTTTTCTTATGTTGATAAGGTTCGGCTCAGAAGTGAAAGGAGACGGCGAGTGATCACTAGTGAGATAAGAACAATAAGTTCTTAAGGTGGGCATTCTTTTCAAAGCGAATTGTGGCTTTCTTATTTAAACAAAAGGGCTCTCTTGGAAAATGGAATTTTATGGAAAATGGAATTTTATGGAAAATATTTACTGTTATTACTTTACTGCTTTTCTTATACTGCAAATGTTGAAATACGATATTGTCTGTCAAAATGTTTTACGTTTTGTATATATCCATCCGGGTTGGCCGGGCCAACAGGAGATTACGAATTCGGATCCTACTGGCGAGATGCTAGTTAGGATTGTGTACACTTTAGCCTCTAAACCGTTCACGGTCAGTCGTGCGTCCCGGTGAAGGGAGGCCTCCCTCCCGACGCGTTCCATAGCCGACTTGGAATATACGTTGTAAGAAAATGACTGGTCAGTCGACTTTGAGAAAATGATGAAAATGTTTAGTAAGCACAAGGCCTTTTCAAATAAAACTCTTGTGTCTTGCTGTGATGGTGGCAGTACAATATTTCGTGAATGAAATGAAAAAAAAATTCACCATGTGTCCATTGAGTACTTTGTACTCAGCCCTGCATGTTTGTTTTTAAATGTGCAGGTTGAGCTGGTGATGGAACAGAGCGGAGTTGAACGGAATTCTTTTGTCCACTTAGTATGGAACGTCTTTTGGTTCGCCTTGAGAATGCATCTTCATATGCATGTCTCACACGTTTATTCCGCTGCAAACTCTTGAAACTCTTTTATATTCTATAAATATATTAAGTTCTTGAATGTTTTGTTGGAAACCTTGTAAGAGCCACTTTTGTCAGAACCTTCGAAACAATCATTTATATAAATTATTTCCTTCTATCATTAATCTCGTTTATGCTTCTGCAACATCTATGCTTCCTCACAAATGAAATGAGTTGAAAACCTCATTCTTTTATATTTACTTAATCCAACCCCTAAGTCGCGGTCCGATAAGGTAGTCCTTCGGGATTAGCCGAACCGGGCTGTGACAGAGTGGTATCAGAGCAGTTCATTTGCCCTGAACCAAAAATGTTCTTTCTATCCAAGTCTGGCTCGAATCATTAGACTTTTACGAATTAGTTATCACCGCTCAACGCTTCAATTCATCACACTCAAGTGATAAGGAAAGATGGTTTCTAATGTTTTCGAAAGTAAAAGTATGGTTTTAAATGTTTTGAAAGTTTTATGCATATGTTACAGTTTTGAGGAACTCAAGCAATTGAAATTTTTGAAAACAATGGACATGCCGTTGATGGAAAAAGTGAAACAACTTTGAATTTTTATAATTCATTGATTGATTAAACCAATAAGTGGTTTATTTATGAATGGACTTGAATGGATTAAAGCGCATACATAGGATTGTATGTGAGTATTGATGATGGGCATATATGGATTTATATGTCAAGTGAGTATGGATACAATTTTGTTTATGAAAAATAATATGAGGTTTGTTTTTCCAAAAGAACGTAGACATGCTCTAAGTTTCACGATCACTTTTACAAAGAACTTAGATTGAACTAAGATTCTAGGATTTTCCTCTACTATCTATGCCGTAGTATTTGATGGACCACAGAACTTGAGAACTTAGAACGCTCTTCAAACCGATTTGACGAATGTAAATTGAAATGCACGTGGAGGAATGGAAGCTTCGATAAACGAATGTCACTCGCGTAATTAGTGACATGGGCATAGTTCTCCATTTGAAATTCTATCACAACGAAATTTTGAATCGGCTATTGCTTACACAAATTAATCTAGAACGATACACGAATTAGGGTATCTCTTGCCAGTCATGGAACGATGACCTATGTCGAGACTCTAAGTAGGGTTTGTGTATATAGAGGAAGCATTACCAGAAGATAAACCAACACTAGCCCAAGCGGACAAGGGGAAAGGAAAATGAGATGAGAATCACAATAAAGAGAAGAGATATGAGAAAGAGCTGATAGTGATATGTCAAAAGTGAGAAAATTTGAATTCATGGAATTCAATGAGATTTATTTTTATGAATGAGTTATGTTATCAACGTTCAAATTCTTGCAATTACATGTTGTTGATGACAATGGGTAAGTTATCCCTAAAAGAACATAGACTGTTTAAGACGCATGATCCCTTTTGCGAAAGAACAAAGAAAGATGAACTATGAGAATTTTATTCCATCATGAGAACAAAATGGAGGATGGAAATGAGAACAAAAGGGAAGGATGGAAATAAGAATAATACGAGTTGAAAGACGAGAACAACGAGAATAAAGTGGATGAAACTAAAAGAGCATAGATGGAAATGATGATGGCGAGAATTGAATGATGATTTTGAGATGATGAATGTCACTATACCATAGTGACATGAGGATAGTCTTTCCCTTTGGATGTTCACATGCGAAGGAACTCCAAATTGACTATGACTTTTTCGTTAGAACCGAAATAGAGATATGATCAAAGAATCAGCTGAGTCGTGTATTGTGGTTTACACATAATGAAAGACCACGGTTTTGTATAAAGTTTAAATGTTAATTGGAGAATTGGGTTTTTCAATAGTATGAGTAGAGTTTGAGATGTATGTATGTTGATAACCCTTATAGTTAATGGTGAACCATTACGAGTTATATATTCATTAACCAAAGTTCTGTCATTGAGTTTAACTCTATGACCTAGTTTCAATTGAGATATCACTTGAGTTTCTCACTTTTTGTGAAAAAAGTTTATAACCAATTTTTTTTATAAAATGTCCTTTTGAAACCAAGCCCTCATGTGACTGATAAGTATTTGTGACGAGTCTGGCCAGCCCATATGACCAAAGAAATCTCAGTAGTCGTCATTCTGGTCTTTGGACCCTATATCCCAATTATTCATTCAAAGAACATATTGGTTCAAACTTTAAAAATGTTCGTCTTGTATTGTGAACCCATACCACTTGTAAGTTGTCATGAAAAGTTTCCTTGAAACTAAGAAGTATGGAGTAGGTTGACTTATCTTATCACCTAAGTTTTCAGATCAGTAGAGTGATAATTTTCTTCAGTTAGAGAGATACATCAAGTTACGATGCAGAGATGTTCTCGATGAGATAAATGAGCACGAAGCAATTTCAAGATATAGAAGGAATGATATTATCCCATTTTATGAGTCGATGTAGATAGTTAAGGTCATACGACGATCAAAGGGATACGAGGCAGCAAAGTTGGAAAACTAAAAATACAATGTGAAGAAAGAATAGAGAACGCTACAAGGATGCGTAAATTTCGAGGATGAAATTTTTTTAAGGGGGTAGAATGTAATACCCCGGATATTTAAACACCAATTTTCGAAATTTTGAAGGAACATGATTAAGTTGAATTCAAAAATTAAAATGAACGTCGATAATTTCCGATTTTGAGTGAATAGAAAATTCTATTAAATTTTTCACTTATAATGGATCATAATAACAAATAATCATATTTTTAAATATATATGGAATATTAACTAGATAAGTATTACTCTAATAAAGAAAAATTACATCTTCTTTTGTATGTTCCATAATTTTCGAAAATAAGAAGTGTACACATGGATAAATTGTGATGAAATTATGATCAAGTGTAGGATCACTAATGTGATGAGATATTATTTTATTTGTATATGGAAGATATTTAATTTATGTGATAAGGTAAGATAATGACATTTTAAAGATAAGATATGGTTTGATAATGACATTTTCTTTAAGATAAGATTTTCTAAGATATTTTTATTAAAAATAAGATAAGGTAATTAATTATGTGGACCAAGAAATGATATTTATGCTTTAATAAAGTGATTACATCAAGTAGATAAATTTTTTGTCTTTATCTTTATAAATTTTCGAAAATAATGAAAAATGTGTAGAAATTTGCCAAATAATTTATTTAATTGCACAAGCTTTAATACTTGATAAATATCATGGAATTAAGGTCAATCTTATCTTCTAAATATCATATGAATTTCGAAATTTAGTGAGAAATGGAAGAGTAGGAGGAAAATTGTTATTTAATTTCTAAGCTTATGATTTTCGAATCAAAATAGGGAATTTTGCAAGATTTGTTCAAGAAATTTATTTTATGATACAATAGCATTATTATTTATATAATACTTCATTAAAATAATTTTAGGAATGAAGAGTTGATAATTTATTCTTAATTTCTAGAAATAGTTCGATAATTTCACTTTAGTATATAGAATTGTTCTTAATTATTTTTCCTATGATTTATTCTATCATCTAAGATCTATATTATGTCACATAGCTATTAAAAGGGAAAAAATAATTTATGTAAGATATTTATACAAAAGTGGACGAAAATTTGATTAATAGGTGTGAAAAGAAGAAAATTCCATTTCTTATGATAGTGATGCTTAATTATTATGATGTAGAGATATTGTTAAAGTTAAGATAAGGTGAATTATTAATTAAACAAGTGGATGTGTTATTTGTTGGGACATGGCCGAAAACTTTGACAAATTAAGAAAGAAATAATTTTGAAACTCTTTGATAGTGATGTTTAATCTTTGAAAATGATATGAATTAAACGATAAAGTATAGGATAAGATAAAAAATTTTCTTTTAATACCACTTGATGACCGAAAATTAAGGGATAAATTAGAGGTGTAAATTGTTGACTTTTAATTAAAATATTTTGTTAAAGTATGACTAAAATATCTTATAATTTCTATAAATAGAGATCACACCTCTCTTATATCCATTATAACCGAAAATCAAGAAGAAAAAAATAGAGGGTGTGTTCTTCAAAATTCTCTTCAATCCTAAGTAGAAAAACGTTGTCGTCGACGATCGATCCCGATTAAAAGGTTAGAAATCGTACAACCTTTTTTATATATGCAAAAATATTAGAATTTCATCCATGAAATATGAGGTTATATGCTTTTGTTATTTTATATGATAATTGAAATATTTTGTTAAATTTTTAAGTTGTTAATTAAATATGTTTATATGGTGTTTGTAAGCTTATATTATGAATTTAGTACAAATTTAAGCATGTTATAATTTTCTTCATGAAAACCAAAAATATGTAAGATTTATATGTTGATGAAAATAAATTTTAATTGTTGTTTTGATCATGGATTAATGATAGTTAGTATTGTTTAAGTATGTATGATTTAAATCATAATTTTAAGAAAAATATTGAATAATATTTCATGATAATTTCGAAAATCCTAAAGTATGAAATATTGATGTCTAAGTTGTGTATGATGAATATTAAGGCATATTATTGATATATGATGCTAATAATATGTTGTGTGAATTAATTAGAATTTTTGAAAATTGTTTATTTGATTTTTCAAAAATTTCGAGAACCATAGTATAAGGGTTTTGATGTCAAAGTTTTATGACTAATGTTATTTGATATTATGGATCATATGTTAATATGATATGTTATGTGAATTTATAGGATTTTATGGATACGTTTTGAAAATAAATTAAAAAGGGCCGAAAAATAAAGAAAAGGGAAAAATAAAGTTTCAAATTTATTTTTATTACATGTGATCACATATTTAGATCCAAAAATATGTTTAAGATATGCTATGAATTTATGGGATTTTTAAGATGAATTATAATATGTTTACGTTGAAATATTTTCTAAGTGACGTAAGATTTTGAAGAATAAAGTATTATGATCAGTTTCATGTATGTAAGTGGGCATGATTGAATATTAAAGTGAATTATGCTATTTATTGTAAGTATGTTAAATAATAAATTGAAATTTGAGATATTATGCAAGATTTATTGTTTATATGTTCTAAAATGAATTATGAAAAATAAGTTAGTTTGAAGTTTGAAATAAATTGATTGAAGTATGAAATGCATGAAATATGTTAGTACGTGAGTAGAGTTATGATATTTTCCTATCTAAACATGAGTTTCTCTGATAGAATGAATAAGACGTGTAAGGTGGGAAATGGAGCGAGAAAATATTACTAATAAACTAGAGTTGTTGGAATTTCGTATTAAGAAAATATGTTAGTGCGCGACGAAGTTAGCTATGAAATTATGATTCGTAATCTACACGAAATGATGTGAACTGAAGAAAAGAATGTAAGGATGGAGTATCATCTCTCTTTGAGACGCGATGAATCTAATCAACGTAATATAGTTGTTAAGTGCAATAAAATAATCCTCTAATGATAAAAAGGTTGATGTTAGTAAGTCCGTTGTTTCAGATCGATGATTTTTGTAAAAGCATAGTGATGTACTAAATCTCGTTTCTTACGTTGATAAGGTTCATTTCAGAAGTGAAAGGAGACAACGAGTGATCACTAGTGAGATAAGAATAATAAGTTCTTAAGGTGGGCATTCTTTTCAAAGCGAATTGTGGGCTTTCTTATTTAAACAAAAGGGCTCTCTTGGAAAATGGAATTTTATGGAAAATATTTACTGTTATTACTTTACTGCTTTTCTTATACTGCAAATGTTGAAATACGATATTTTTCGCCAAAATGTTTTACGTTTTGTATATATCCATCCGGGTTGGCCGGGCCAACAGGAGATTACGAATTCGGATCCTACTGGCGAGATGCTAGTTAGGATTGTATACACTTTAGCCTCTAAACCGTTCGTGGTCATTCGTGCGTCCGGGTGAAGGGAGACCTCCCTTCCGGCGCGTTCCATAGCCGACTTGGAATATACGTTGTAAGAAAATGACTGGCCAGTCGACTTTGAGAAAATGATGAAAATGTTTAGTAAGCACAAGACATTTTCAAATAAAACCTTTGTGTCTTGCTGTGATGGTGGCAGTACAATATTTTGTGAATGAAATGAAAAATATTTTCTGCATGTGTCCATTGAGTACTTTGTACTCGACCACGCATGTTTGTTTTAAATGTGCGAGGTTGGTGGTGATGGAGCAGGCGGAGTTGAGCGAAATTCTTTTGTCGACTTAGTATGGAACGTATTTTGGTTTGCCTTGAGAATGCATCTTCATATGCATGTCTCACACGTTTATTCCGCTGCAAACTCTTGAAACTCTTTTATATTCTATAAAATATGTTAAGTTCTTGAATGTTTTGTTGGAAACCTTGTAAGAGCCACTTTTGTCAGAACCTTCGAAACAATCCTTTATATAAATTATTTCCTTCTATCCTTAATCTCGTTTATGCTTCTGCAACATCTATGCTTCCTCACAAATGAAATGAGTTGAAAATCTCCTTCTTTATATTTACTTAATCCAACCCCAAGTCGCGGTCCGGTAAGGTAGTCCTTCGGGATTAGCCGAACCGGGCTGTGACAATTATAATGGGACAAAGAGAGTAACCTTTTTATATTTTGTGATAGATATTTTAATTGATATATTTTTTTAATAAAAATGATACTTGCAGTAAATAGTACTTCTGCGGATTTCATGTTTTTCTATGTTGAAATTTTTTAATTTCCTCAAATCCCAATAATAACAGATCCAAAAGAAACAATAATTTTATTATTAAAAATGTTAGTTCAATATTAAAAATTATATTTTCGCTATGATCCAAATCATTATCAGAATATCACTTGCTTATTTCAAATAAGAAAGATAGCAAGAAAACATTTATAATTTGGAAATTGCAAAATTTTAAATGATTATAACTATATCATTTCAAATCTACTAATTACATATCATATATCCAATTAAAGCTTGTATTGTGATCTATGTCTTAGTATGAGTATTGCATATGTCATAATGTACGAAACTCAATGGTTTGGAGAAAGAATTAATAAGAACAAAAAAAATGAGGAGATAAATAAGACGGAAGAAATGAAAAGTATGTATTTACCACTATATGAGCCGACACTTACGCACGTATGAGGACCGCATGCTAGCCATTATCCCCACTCAAAACGTACATCTTTTGATGTACCTAACTTTAATCGAGAAATATATACATCAAAAATCGTGTGCATAGTTAGATACATATTTATTTACTTTGTCATCCAATTATAAGGGGACATATCCAAAAATTTCAAACATTTTTAGACTCACACACCCTCTCTATAAATTCAAATTTTCAATCTATTAATTAAAGAAAAAACTTTTTTAACAATTGAATTGTACTTCACCATTGGATTCTAGAATCAACTTGTCAATTTCACATTTCATTCTCTTCTAATTCTATATTTTGTCATTTATCTCAAACTTTTGTCTTATATAAATTTAAATAACCTTAACTGTTATTACATTATACAAATATAAAGACTCAATGAATAAAAAAAGGTTAAGCCGTGCTTGTTTAATTTAAGATAATCTATAAGTAAAGAGACTCATTCTATAGATATAAGTATAGAGCGAAAACCAAAAAATAAAAATAAAAGAATAATAAGTATCTAAAAGCTGTATTCCTTTCTATGTATATGTACGAGATAAAGAATTTAGTATATGGATACACCAACACGATTCCTTACCTTATTTTAATGTTATTCTACGGTTTATAACTTTTCTTAGTTGTAACTTGTCAAAATGGGGGGAGATCATAACCATCCATCATTTTAATATGAATAAATATCACTTTAATCCGGAAATTATATATATTTTATCAAAATTATTTTGAACTATCAGAAATATTTATTTAACCATCAACTATAAGTATTACAACATCTAATTTCCAGTCACATAATTCTATGCATCTATGTTATTTGTTATTTATATAGTGAAAGTGTCACATTATTGCATGTGACATTCAACAAGCTAGTCAAGAGTTCGGGGCCGAAAATTGAATATAAGATATTTTTGATATAATACTAATAAACAATGGTTTAAATAAATATTTATGATAGTTCAAGACTTTTTAATAAAACGGATATAATTTGAGGTTTAGAATATATTTATCCTTTAAATAAAAGATAAGAGCGAATTAATTTTAACTTTAATTATCCGTTGCCACTATTATTTTATTGCCCGCCTAAAACACCAAGGGCGCCGCGCCGCACCACAAAGGTGAAAGGACCTCGACTTCTTTGTTGTCAATTCTTTTTCTAATATACTAGGTGAATAGTGTGGTCATTATATGTACAGATTATAGATTGAATAATATATACTTTAAAAATACATAAAAATAACTAATTTAGGAACAAAAATTTCATATCTTATATCAAAATAATAAACATGTATATATTGAATTATTAAATTATTTTAAAATTCAAAATAAACAAGAACACTATCGATGTATCAAAATTTATAAAAACACATTGTTTTGTAATATATCGTAATATATCGTAATAGATTAGCGTTTCTCTACATCCTACAAAAAAGTTTAGAAGGATTAGTTATTTAATAAAACAAATATAGACTAAAGAAAGTGAAGCTATCTGGATGGAAGAATTTAACTTTCACTATTTAAGGAGATTGAGAATGTTTTCCTGCGGGATCTGCTTGTGTTTAGACCACAGTAAGTTAAAAGATGATTATAAACATAGTACAATCAGGCAAGCCGAATTTTAGATGTCACACAAGACGTCAAGACCCCTATGTTCGTGTTATAATAGAATTCGAGTCTTAACGGTTGTAGCGTGAAAGTTTCACTCTTTTGTGGTGGTTTTTTGTGGACTCTATAAACTGATTTTCTAAACTATTTAACCGTTGAATCATCATGATTTAATCACTTCACATTCTCATGAAGCTAAGATGTGGAGCTCCTCAAAGGAGAGATTCTCATTTTTTGAGTAAGAATAACTCTAAAAAACTTAATTAGGTAATAAATATGTTTCTAGACTTGGTTCTACCTTTATATTATGATAAATGATTTTGAATAACATATGTATTAAAGGTGGTCTTATTTGAGAACATTGATACTTTTGTTCAATGTAAATGATACCCTTATTCAATGTAATTGATATTTGTTAATTACAAGCTAAAAAAAATAAATGATATTTTTTTAATATAAATGATATTTTTTATTAAGGATAAATTATACTTCTATTTGTTCGGACAGTACAGACAGATGTACGGAGTTTTTGTGTATGTATTATATTCATACAAAATTTTAAAACAAGTTCATGACGTAATGCATACAAATTTACATCCGTAAAATGTAAGTTAACTAAAAGAGATACGTTACCTAAAAAAAGCATAACTAATTGGATGAAATCACTCAATTCCTTCAAAAAACTTAAATAAATAAACATTCAATCTATTTTATGTAAAAGTAGTGGCGACGTGTTTGTAATTAATTAACTATAAAAAAGTTTATATCACTTTAGTCAATTTCAATATCGATGAGGTGTGTATATATGTATTAGTTTAATAATAAAGTAGTTAATTTTTTAGATCTAATACCTCAAATTCGAGCTATGTCATGCAATCATTAAATATTTATTTATAAAAAAATTTCGAAGAGGCGCATATGGACACACATGTTCGTTCTTAAAGATAGGGGATGAGCATTCGGATTTCGGTTCGAATTTTTACCTAATCCGAATCGATTCAAAAATCCAAATTCTGAGAGAGAAAAAATCCGATCCGAATATCCGAAAATTTTATAAAAAAATCCGAACTAAACGGAAAAATCCAAAATTCGAAACCAAAATTTGTTAATTCTTATATATATTTATATTGGATTTTAAAATATTTAATAAAATATTATTATTATATGTAAATTATATATAATACGGATTTTTAGATTTTTTCGGATTTAAAAAATCCGATCTGATCCAATCCGAAAATTCTAAATTTTGAAAAATGTCAATCCAATCCGAACCGAAAATTCGAAAAATCCTAAACTAATTTGAAATTTCGATTTGGATCGGATCCTATATTCAGTTTTCGAGTATTTTGCTCACCCCTACTACTTAAAGACTTTTTTAGTGCAATTAAGTCTGAAATTAAAAAGTTAGGGCTGGTTAATTAAGTCTAAGATAAGCCCAATTTGACTGTCAAAAGGCCAAAGATGGTGCATCCGGATGTTGGAAGTTCTCGAGGTTCTTAGTATTTTAATGTTAGATTTCGACATGAAAGTTTAAATTAGTCGAGGGTTTACATGCTTCATAACAACATCTCCAATAACACCTCTCAATTTTCAGGTTTTTGCTGATATCATCGCAGACACATCATCATATGTTTTCCTCCTACTTTCAACCCCAACAATACCTCATCAAACTCAGGTTTTTGCTTATATCATTATGGATCTCATTTTCAATCTACTTTCAACCTACTTAATATTTATTCACATATTATTTGAATTTCACATTTATTAATTTTTAACTTAATATAAATTAATTTAAAAAATTATTTTCAATTAATATAAAAATAAATTAGTTACATACTTCATAAGAAGAGTTGAACGTGGTCTGAGTTTCAACGAAAGGCCATAAAAAAAGGCACCAAGTTTAATAAACTTATGTCCGTTAATTTTGAGAAACAATACAAAAGCTTCAATCGAACTAAAACTAATGCGTAATTACAGAGTAAGTTAATGAAGAGTACAATCGACGTAAAGCGCCAAAAGCTACAAAGGAACTTTACGAAGATGAAAAAAAAATTGTTGAATAAATCGATGGTGAAAGATCATTTATCTCCAAATGACGAATATATGAAATGCAGACTAATTTAGTCATGTATTTGTACCATTTTAGATTAAGAATGAACTATGTATTTATCTAAAGTTTTATATACAATATTTTCACCACATAAAATTATTTTATCCCAAACCTCACATGCATTTGTCTATTTCTCGAAAGCCAATTTCACATATGTTTTCTACAACCATCGGATTTCATATAACTATTTTACATGCATGGAATTATTTTCATACATACAATTAGGAAATAATTGGTATGTAATAATGAATAAGAATGGAATGATGATCTCTGTATCATTTATAATTCTATGATTAATAAGATTTTTATAGAATGAATCATTATTTTCAAAGGAATGCTCATTACTATGAATATGAGATTAAATATTCATCTCATCTCCCTTTATATTTATGAACATGAGGTTAATCACATTTAAAAATTATTTTTTTTATAACAAACTTATTTTTATTTATTTTTTATCTTAGAAATAATTATATTTAGAATCTAATAATTATAATTATAGTAAAATAATGTTAATTAATAATAATAATAATAATAATAATAATAATAATAATAATAATAATTCGAAACGAAGGATTCGGAAGGAACACCACCAGGGTTCAGCTCCTCAGCTGGCGGCTTCTTTAAAAACTCCAAACCCTACATATTTATTGTTTTTGTCTCTCGCATCTCCGCTTTTTTCCTCCTCCTCCGCCGCCGTTGCTGCTAGCCTGCTACCGCTAGTTCTGCAGGTAACTTGTTCAAGTTTCTATGGTGGCTTTGTTTTACAGCGTTCTTGCAATTGTTTTTTTGTTTCGTCACTTCATTGCTCTTTCATTGAAACAATCAGAATTTTTCTTGCATCTTTGGGGATAAAGAAACTGATTAAGATTTATAACTCGATTTAGCAAAATTTCAGCAGTGGGAGGCAGATGCTTTGAAATTCTTAGATTTTACAAGATTTTTTTTTTTTTTGGAGATTATAATTTCTTAAATTCTGGCGTGAATGTGTGTGGAGAATTAGCTAATTCATATTGCGCCCTTAGTTAATCCATAGGCTGTATGCTTTAGTCTATATTGTGATACTGCTTTTTATGATGCATTTTTAATTTCCGACATACTTTTTTCAATTTGACCTTTCAGTACTGTAATTAGGTAGATGGTTTATGGATTGATCTTACTGAGGTGAATAATATTTGATACACAATTTTTTAATCAGCTCGCCTTGCAAGATGGTGAGAGTCAGTGTCTTGAATGATGCCTTGAAGAGCATGTATAATGCTGAGAAGAGGGGGAAAAGGCAGGTCATGATCAGGCCTTCGTCGAAAGTGATTGTCAAGTTCCTTCTGGTCATGCAGAAGCACGGTTGGTTCCACCTTAGTTGAATGCCAGTTCTTTTTTCGTCTCAATCTTTTCAGACAAGTTTTCTCATGTGAATTGGCTTAACAGGGTATATTGGGGAGTTTGAGTTTGTCGATGACCACAGATCCGGAAAAATCGTGGTTGAGCTGAACGGAAGACTTAACAAATGCGGTGTCATCAGTCCTCGTTTTGATGTTGGCGTCAAGGAAATCGAGCCATGGACTGCAAGACTTCTTCCATCGAGACAGGTTGCAATTCTATCTCAAAGGCTATATCTTTTTGTTTCAATATGTTTGCCACAGAAACCTAACTAGCTGTTAGGATTCTATATAATACATTGATGAATTGTGGAATATGATTTGTTATATACCTATATATTAAAAGCTTGTGAGTTATTTGATTGCAGTTTGGTTATATCGTGCTGACAACATCTGCGGGAATCATGGATCACGAAGAGGCTCGTAGGAAAAATGTTGGAGGAAAGGTTCTTGGGTTCTTTTACTAGAGGTGTTGCTTTTTGGTTCCTTTTTTTAATGGAAGAAAATTTTCTGTTGGAAGTTTCATTGCGCATGAGGTTTATCTTCAAGTTATCGTTGATGTAATGACATTGAAGGTTATATTTGTTAGGGACTGCTAGGGATACATATTTTGTGATGGACAAATTCCTTTGTTTTGACAGAAAGAAAACACCAGTTTATCTCAAGCTCTTCGTTTGCCCTTTTCCTTTGAATTAGCCTTTGTTGGAGCTAAAATTAGTTGTGCTCTAGTTGCAGTTCATCAAGTTCTATGCAGTATTTGCCCATTTTTCTTTAGTTACTAATGTGTCTTGCATGTAGATTATCAAATAGCACTGTTAATTTTGTGGCATTTCTTTCAAAATAACTATGAACTGTTTGAAATGTAATCCTCAATATAAAGCACCACAAAATACTTATTATGCGTTCACTCTATCAATAGAAGTTCAATTTTACAAACTTTAGTATTTTTATTTTTTTTTGTATCATGGGGAATCTGCGGTATGCTACTTTAGGTTTTTGGGTAAACCCAACATTCATGACTTGGGTAAACCCCGTTCTCTTGTGCAATAGCCTGCAAACCACACAAGACAGGTAAACCACACTTGGAAAATCAGGTGTAACAGGTTCAAACTCATAGAGGAGTTTGGTGGGGTTCGAACATGTGATCTTTCGACTACAGAAACACATCTTAACCATTGGGTTGTCCCTATAGGACAATATAGAATGCATGACTTCAAGACCTAGCCTACCTTCTGGGAGGGATATTTAAGAATTAAACTCCGATCGAAAATACTGACAAAATATCATTAAATTTTAAGACTTGTGATATATTCCCTCTGTCCATTTAAAATGTTTCACTTTCTTTTTTGGGTTGTCCCATTACAAATGTCTCATTTCATTTTAGGAAATAATTATCCCTTTAAAAAGTGTAGATCCTACCTAATTTTTAACACTTTAACTACTTTATACATTTCTCTTAAATACACATGTCCAAAAGAAAAAGGACACTTTAAACGGGACGGAGGGAGTATCTTTTTAATCGAAGAATTCAGCATGCAGATTGTTGTCGAGACCTAAAGTGGTTTCCTGGTGGCTGGGAACTTGTCCCTTTCCTTAATATTCAATTAGTTCTGTAAATGTAATGGTCGATAATTATCAATGCGGTTAATATCGCAATCTTTAAAGTAGTATGTGCTAGATGTGCAATTTTCATGAAAGTTATGTGTCACGATCCGCCTACTTAATTAACTAATTAATCAAGTAATTATCATTAATTAACTAATTAATTAGCCAATTAAATAGACAAGCTATGACTATGGGACTATTTGAATCATGATTTCTCAATAGGGATAACTCAAATGTCAAGGTTTTCAAGGTTTTATAAAAATTTCATCAGAGTTTCATTTGGAAATAGGATAGCCCAAAATACCAACGAACATCAATAATCAACAGAATCAATTCCCCAGCCTCCAACAAGGACATCATCAACAATCAACATATTTATACATATCAAAATATACCAGATTCAAAGACATTCAAGTTTGATAGTATCATGTCAGTATCAACATTAACAATTCGGTAGTATGACAGATAGGGTGGTGAGAATTATGTATGGAGACAAAATTCTCGGACATGACAAAATATATATACAAGATCAAAATCCTAACTCGATGTCATTTTTACGCCATCTCCTCGCTTAACTCGCATATAAGGAAAACATATACTGAGGCGTGAGCCTGAAAAGTATTCGATGGCACCGCCATAAAGCATAATTGACTTGCCACTTATTTTTCTAACACGGGGTTTTAGTAAAATAAACTGTGCTAACTTTCACATATAAAACATTTCATGATGCATGCTTCTTATCATTCTATCTCATGCTATGCCGGTGATCTTTCGTGTCGGTCCGTAGGCTCACGTTCACGGATACCATATCTCGCTTCTTTCTAGGTATCGAGGTAGGCCTCCTCTCAATCCGTGATCGGTCCCGAAGGCTCCCGATCACTCTTGTTTACACGACTCGTCTTGGGAGCTCATCCAAGCCAAGCCCGACGTCGTCTATGATCTCGTAGATAGGCATAATGCATATGCTAAAATAGGCAAGTCAACTCATTTACAAAACATGCACTTTCATTTGAGAAATAAATAATTCATTGAGCGCTCATTAAAAGATAATTAAGAAATGCCCACCTGGATAGTTGTTACCCTTTATTCAACTTTTTCTAACGTTTCTTCCTTCACGTCCTTTCTTGCCCCACTTGATCCTTGTAACATAAAATTATTATTGAATTTAGTAACCTTCCTTATTCATTTAACTACTTATCAATAGTTTACCAATTAGAATTTCAAACGTCTTATTAATAAACAATCTCTACCGAAATTTCGGCAGAGTAACGTTTATAATATGAATAGCCCAATTAATCCAAACTCATCCAATTTCATCCCAAGCTCCCCAATATCATCACCATATACTTAAATATGCATTTAGGAACTTAAAACAAGATTAAATTCATTCATTTACACTTTGATCGCCTAATGCCCTTCAACTACATATATAGAAAATTTCAACAGTTTTACCATCTAAAATACATTTAATATCAAATATCTCATAATTATACTCATTTAGTATCAATTATCATTAATCCATGATCCATTCAAATCTTGATCAAGTTTATCACATAAAATCATAACTTTGCACTAAACTTTAATTTTTCAACTTTTAATACATATGTTCAAAAATTCTCATAAATTCAACTTAAGCATTATTTTTATCCTAGATCTCAAAAATCATATCAAATACATCAAATAAAATCAAGAAATCATAGTTCAAAACATCCCTTCATTTTGAAAATTTCAACTTTATTCATATGCATGAATTAAATTCTTATAAATTCATATCATGCATTACATATATCCTAAAGCTCAAATATCATGTCAATTTGATCAAATAAAATCAAAATCCTTAAGTTCCTATCACCCTTAGTTTTCGAAAATTTTAGTATTTTTAATACACATGTTTTAATTTCTATTTCTTTAATCATAAGTTGTTTATTTCTATTTCTAAACATATATCCAAGCTCAATTCAATTAAATCATAACATATGCTTCACATACAAAATTTAGGGTTTACATTCCAAAACTTTAATTCATCAACTTTTGTAAATGAAAGAAATAAATCCATAGAACATGTTATTTATACTTTATAATCACAATTAAATCAATAAACATAATAAAAATTAAACAAATCAACCATAATCCACTCTTCATAATTTTCGAAAATTATAGGATTATAGAACATCATATATATCAATTTAAATCATAAAAACTTAGGTTAAATCAAGTAATTACCTTGCTTGGGTGAAATTCCACTAATTTCCACTCAAATATGAATTTAAATTGAAAATAAAAGTTTTGTGTGTGCTAGTGTGTGTTGGCCGAAACTTTGGGGAAAAATAAGGTTGAAGATGATATATTATGTTGTTCATAAATTCTAGAATGTTAATTTACATTTCATGTACATTTTATATTCATTTCATTAAAGTTTGACACTAATTTCCAAAATTTATAATTAAACCTCTAATATTACTAATGTTACTCCTTAATATCCTTTAATATATATGTCTATATTTCTAACAAATATTAGATTACAAAACAAATTATAACATGATTGAAATTAAATTCCTATAACCATAAATTAAATTCTTTCATGTATAAATATTCAAATAGAAACACTTAATTTCCTTAAATTTCAAAATTTATAACAAATAATCCCTTTATCACTAAATAATAATAATAAAATAATTTATTCAAGCAAATTAATAACTTGAATAATAATTCATCTCATTTTATAAGAAAATTAACATGCAAAAATAATTAATGCATTTTATAGCACAATTTCTATTTAATAGCATTTTTCATTCAAACACACATTAATAATCACATAATTCACATTTTATCATAATAAAACTCATTTCTAAATAATCTCTACATTTTCTAATCTCATATCCTTCAATTAAGCAATAATCAATTTCTATCGATTAATAACCCTTTATACCTCTTTATTCATTCTTATGAAATTAATAGCTTTTAAGCCTCTCATTACGTTTAATTAACCTCTAATTAATACTAAAGATTTTTCGGGTTACTACATTATGAAAAACATGTTTTGGCTTAAAGTCTATAAAACAATTCAATTTGAATTGTAGATTGGAAAGTGATAGGTTACCTTGAGATAGTAGATGTTTAATTAAAATTAGGTAAATTTAGTAGGATGCATAAATAGGTAAGGCAGGAACACACGAGGTGCCTTAAGGAGATAAATATTACTACATCACATGCTAATATTTTGACATTTTGAATTAGGGAACTATGACGTGTGATCATGCGAAAATGTTCGCACGATGTGGTTAGATCTGACATTATTATTATTTTTTAAGTATAGATGATACTTCTTTTTTAGATAATTGACATTTTCTAGCTAGAGGATAAACGTATAAATGTTACTTCTTTTAATGATGCCTAGGGATGAGCAAAATCGAACTTGAATCGAATAACCGAATCAAATCGATGAAATTTGGGCGGTTCGGTTCTGTTTTTAACAAGTTCGGATTCGGTTTGGATCAAATTTTTCAAAATCGAAGTTTCTTTGGTTCATTTCGATTTGGCCTTTCAAAATCGATGCAAACCGATGAGATTTTTTTAAATACCCAATTTCAGCAAATTTAACTAGATTTTTTACAAAAATACACAATTTAGGTTAACTGAAAATGAACCGAAATCAAAGTTTGAACTTCGGATCGGTTTGGTTCGATTTTGCCAAAATTGTATTCTTTGAAAACTTTGTTTTATTCGATTTTGGATGTTCGGTTCCATTTTCAATTGAACCAACTAAATGCTCACAATTGTGCAACAATTAATAAAGAGTAA
This sequence comes from Salvia rosmarinus, assembly GCA_036937905.1. Lineage (NCBI taxonomy): Eukaryota > Viridiplantae > Streptophyta > Magnoliopsida > Lamiales > Lamiaceae > Salvia > Salvia rosmarinus. The sequence continues at coordinate 80,219,096 of CM072814.1, read as the reverse complement.
ACATCACTTTAAACTCCAAATTTTTGGCACTATCAATTATATTCTGAACTATAAGAAATTTATATTTTTTAAAATCTTAAACTATCGATTTTGTATCAATTGTGTGCCCCTCCCTCCCCAATCTATTTTTGGCTCTAGAAAATTGACGTGGCTCACCGGATTGCAATAGTGTATTCAAAACTTACATGGCACAAACGATATCATCGGATTGTTACATACATCGTGTCAATCTAATGAGCCGCGTCAACTTTTGGATCCATAAATTGGACGAAGGTACAATTGATACAAAATCGATAATTTAGAATTTAAAAATAATTTTCGATAGTATATGATATAATTGATAGTGTCAAAATAATTTGAGATTTAATATAATATTTATCCACTAATAAAAGCGGTGATATTATTTACAATATTTCGAGTAGTATATTAAAATTATAAAATGAATAGAAGTTCAGGCATTAATTGATAATTGAAGCAATAATTAGTGATAAATGAAAATTTAATATCTTCAACATATCTACACATTATATGCGCTGTCTACCGAAATCCATAGATGGGGTCATGGGGACCCCTGCTATACTGCACCGATGCAATATCCTTACGTGAACTATAAAATTTATAGATCGAAGTAACTTATCTATCTTTTTTTTTTTTTTGAAAAGAGTAACTTATCTAATGTTCTAAAATGAAAATTTCTATCTAATCGATTTTTGAGGAACTACACGATAGTTATTGCTAATTATATGATATTGTGACATGATAACTTCTTTATTTAACAACGAAGATTGGAAGAAATTTTATGTATCGGGCTTGATGTGAACAAATAAGATTGGAAGAAATTGTATGTTTCGGTCTTTCCTCACATCAAATAAAATCTATCCAGTCACACTGTGATCAGACGCATGGTGGCGGTAAATACGTATAGTGAAAAAAAATCAAATAATATTTCTAACTAATGTCAAATCCTTTTGCATAACTACCATTTCCCACCCATTATTGGGAGAGATTATGACTGATTACTTTCAAATTTAAATTTGAAATATTATCTCTTCATGACAATTGCATATTTGTTTTTCCAATAAAGTAGTATCATATATTTTAGATTATGCACAATCTTCGATAACGCTACTTTTAAAATAATTACTTTAGACGACAATTGTTCCAAATCTATTAACTCTTAACTAATTGAGTTAAACTCGTAGGGACTACTTTAGACGATTATTTTCTTTACGTATATAGTTGGCTCTTCCTAAATAATATCTTGATTTTGAAATTATTGATCAAATTTTATGACTAGAATTTTTGGTTGGTGCCCATGAAACTGAATAGTTGTGTACATATTAGCTATAACAGGCACATAGTGTGTTTGGTTGAGGCACAAATCAAATGAAATGACATGATTAAAGAACCTTAACAACTTAGATTTGATGAACGATGATACATATAAGTATAAATACAATTGTTTGATATTTTATATCTCTATTACTAGATTGGATTTAAGTTCTAACTCATCTGGCCTCTTGCAAATCCACCATGATTGATTGGAATTATGAAGTATGATATCCGATATATCTATTGTTGGTCGTGCAATCAAGTTGCTTAGGTCGGTTAAATCATAAATATAGTTTTATTATTTTTATAAATATATTAGGTATGAAGTCTTTCTGAAAGTTAAGTATTTTAAAGTTCAAAAGTAAAGAATGGAACATCTCGATAGGGGTGAGCATTCGGATTTCGGTTCGGATTTTTGCCTAATCCGAACCGATTCGAAAATCCGAATTTTGTGAAAGAAAAAATCCGATCCGAACCGAATATCCGAAAATCCGAAATCCGATTTTTTTATACAAAAATCCGAACCGAAACGAAAAATCGGAAATTATGAAAAAACCGAAAATTCGAAACTATTTTTTGTTAATTCTTATATATATTTATATTAAATTTAAACATATTTGAATAAAATATTATTTTTATATATAAATTATATATAATTGAATTCGGATTTTTCAATTTAAAAATCCAATCCGATCCAATCCGAAAATCCGAAATTTTGAAAATTTTCAATCCGATCCGATCCGATCCGAAAATCTGAAAAATCCGAACCGAATTTTAAATTTCGGTTTGATTCGGATCGAATATTCGGTTTTCGAATTTTTTGCTCACCCCTACATCTCGAGACTTCCACCATTAGAACATGGAACACAAGAACTCTCTATCTCTTGGTGCTTCCACCTAGCACTCTTGACGAGACTCTTATATCATATATGTAATGCAATCCACTTTAAACTATATCGTTAAAATTTCAAAATATGTTTACTTAACTTTTGTTTATTCAAAATACCTATATGTGGATCAAATGAGAACTACACCCAAGAAAATATAATGTCATTTAAGCAGGTAATATGTATTATTTTTATATGTGCATGTGTTTCAATATGGAATTTTCTCGAAAAAAATAAGAGTGGAGATTCTCATTGTTCCAAAATGATACAGAAATCATCATAAAAATATACCTTGAAAATATAAATCCTCATTTTTTTACATCCATTTCTATTTTAAAAGATTTGGTTGTAAAAAAAACCACAACTGCCCAACAATAACAGTATGTTAATAACCACTGTCGTAGTGTCTTGTAGTGTACTACAAATAACCAATTCATGTATATTTGACAATCCTTCAAGGTGTTTATAATTTATAGTGAAGTACGAAAGTTTTATTGGGACTCTAAATGTATGGGCTAGACTGATCTACTTAAACAAGATTTTGTTCCAAGCTAATAATGTAATGGGCCAAATAAATCTCAATCACAAAAAATAAAATAACTATATAGTTACATTAATCAAATATATAGTTACACGTATGGATTGGTATGCATATGACTGAAAATTTCAGTTTTAAAAAAAAGTAGACGCAGCTATAAGCCTATAAGGAGAGGATGCGAGTGTTTTCCATAAAAATACATGTAACAAACAAATTCTCCAATTTGAAACTAAAGAATGAATATTTGATATGATTTAACCAAAGGACCCAATGTTACCATAGTGACATCTCCAATACAATGTAATAATAGAAGTAGTCATATGTTTGTTACTGAAGATACAAGGGTGATTAAATCAGTAAAATACAGACATAATATAAGATAAATAGATCAGATGTTCAGAAGTATATGATAAATATATCAGATGTTCAAAGTATAGGAATCCCTCCATTTTCACCAATCAGTTCCTAATCCTCTTGAGATGAAGAGCTGGTCGATGTACTTAAGGACTAGAGCTGCTGAGGATACGAAGTTCTGCATCTGAATTCTTGCTGAAGTTTCTGAAAGAGAAAGTACTTTTTGACATTCATGCAAATGGAAACTAAAACTAGTACTCCGTATTATATAACTATAAATTCATTCATCATATTATCGTTCTCGAAGTATATCTGCAAATATAGCCAGCAAAAACAATACAAATCATTGGAAAGACAGTAAAAATGAACTATTAAGATCCCAATGTAATAAAAGTTGAATCTAAGTCTTGAAACATATTCACTATGGTGAGTAGATATGTCCTGAGTACTTGGTTTAAAAGATCGGTTCTTCACCCATTCGTGATCATTACCTAAATGGCTTATATTGTCTAACAAAACATGTATGAATTGTGGCTATATGCTCTGGATGAGCATGCTGCCATATTTATGATTGATTTCATCAATTCATACTTTTCAAGCATGGTTAGACATAAACCAACTAATTCCAAGTTTGATTAAAATTAGAACTTACGGAATCAATTTCTAGATTATGCATCAACATGCAAATGTCTGAGAGACTCATGAGGAGAACACGCATAGGCTCTTAGCTAACATGCAAATTAACGAAATAAAAGATCTGCAGAAACATAAAACTCACCATCTTCATTCAGTTTATTCAACAGCTGTGCCTTTGTGGGAAGGGCATACATCCCTGCAGCCACAGCTTTTCTAATGGCCCATCCATGGTATGGAGATAAAACTTGCGCATAAGCTTTTGAAGCCGGATCCTTCAGCGAATTGCCCCTACAGACAACAAGGTTTGAAGCATTACAATATAAGTCGGTGAGAAATTAATGTCATCCTTAAAAGCGAAGGATAGTTTTCAAAAATAGGGAAAGCGAAATACAAAATTCTGTGAGGTTTTTCTTCCTTGTTAAAATACTTGAAATCTGGGATATGTATGGATAGACACTTGAGGTACAAGGATCCATTGGGATCTGGGATCCCTAATCCAACATGCCAAGAAAGACATATGCTACACCACATTTTTAAGAAAGATGCAAAATATTGCGCACTCTTTTTGTTCACGTTATATGATACTAATCATTCAAGACTTCAATGTGATTCTAATCTAATGTAGCTCATGTATTACAGATAATTAATTCAAACCCTTACTAAGAAAATAATTCATTACCTGATTGCCATAAGCTTCATCATGAACTAGCTACATGTGCCAAAAATGATCCGATAAAATGGTCATGATCATTTTTACTATTATGTAATAGCAAGCCAAAAGTTTGAGGGAAACAAATAGAAAATACAGCACAAACAAACAAGTATCAAAGTGCAGAGACTGCAGGTAGAGGATGTACTGTGAAGCAATAATGTGTTCAAACAAAACCTTGACCATGTCAATTCCACGCTTCACTCTCAGAAGATTCCTCGTGTGACTCCCTGCCTTCCGCACACAATCAGATTTAACATCATCATCCATCATTACTGGCACCACGGATATTGATTTTGATGCCGCCACAAGATCATTCACCTTAAATGAGTTGTTAAAGGAAATTAGATACAAGGCAAGCACATTGAAGGTGCAATGCTAAGAAACTTGATACATCATACTTAGTTTCAAGGACTTGTACAAGACAATACATACTCAGGATTGCAGGATAGATCAAATCATAGATTTTTAACGAACAACGTATGATTATGGTGCAAACGGAACGTTATATCCTGCACCAATACATAACCAAAACTGCAAAATAGACCAACCTATATACATTTGCAGAATCACGTAAGATTATGCCACAAATAGAACAGCTAACAAACATATTCAGAATCACAACACAGAGAAAAGTATATATTCAACATCAACGAGTTATTCATAATTACAGTAAAAACACAATGTTGCATTGATGAAAATTCACCAATCAAACACAGATATAGCAATGAAAAATAGTAAACTGGTAAAAAACACTAACACATGAATACTAATAATAAACATAAATGGCTAATTAGATTTCAAAAAACAGCAACAAAACAAAATCACAATAATTATCAGCTCTTTCGATCTCACTAAACTCAACATCACGATCAATACAGCTTCCCATGAAATTAAACTAATTTCACAACAAACTCAACCAAAAAACAGATGCTAAATCGAAAAATGAATTACTTTGGCAACGTAATCGAGCTCAGCGAATTTGAAAGCGATGCCGAGACATCGGAAGAGAGGAGAGACGAGAGAGCAGGCGTTAGAGAACGGGGCAAGTTCGAGCCGCGCTTCTTCTCCATCGGGGAATTCACTTAATCTGTTGTTCAATTCTTTGAAGGCATCCGCCATTTTCTTCAGAGGTTTATCTACCTCCATTGATTGATCGGCGGAAGGTGGAAGAGAGGGCGGTGGTTGGGATAAGACGGCGTCGGATTGACGCGCTTCCGATTTCTCAAGAGGGAGTTGAATTAAATAATATTTCTTTCTTTTAGGAGAATTGTTGGTGTCGCCTAAAAATGGGTCACTTACTATTACTATAATTTCTTCTGTGCAATGCAAGTATAACATGGTTTTAAATTTTGTGATTTTGAATAATTCAATATGAAAAATAGGAATTGTATAATAAGATAAAGAAATATAAAAGTTTGAAAGGCAAAAATAATTTTTTTTAATGTGTAACGTGAATCATCAATTAAATTTTACAATTATGCAAACATTTTCAATCATTTATATATACAGTTCATGGTGCAATCTATAAAACGATCAAATTTATTAGTAGTGTCACCCACACATTACGTGGAAATTATTTTATATGTCATTTTCAAGAGTAGGGGTTAATTTCTGATCCTTTATTAACATTCTTCGACCCTTTATTAATAATTTTAAAAATTAATTTTAGCAAATTACATGATAAAGTTATTAAAAACATCTTATATATAGTTGATATTTTTTTATTCTGCAAAAGCCCAAAACAACCTTAAATTTGAGCCATGATAATATTTAAATTAATAATCTCTTTCTAAATTACAATTTTAAAGATACAAAAAGCCATCTTATATTTAATTAATTTATTTTTTTCTATAAAAGTTCAAACCATTTTATTTATGAGCAACATCAAAACAAATAAAATGTGCAAAAATGTTACACATGGGGTCAAATCCACAACTGCGTAGCTAAAAGTCACGTACGCTACAAACTATGGTAAAATAATAAGTTAATAATTCAAGATATATAAAAAAATATACGTATAAAGACTCAAATATTTTTTAAGGCCCTTATTTTTTGGAGGCTATGAGGTGTTTCGCTAAGTTTATTTTAGAGAGTTTATAAGTTCCTAGAATTTATAAGATATTTTAAAAGTTTATAAGATATAATATTTTAAGAGCTTATAAGTTGTCAAAGTATTTGGATATTGAGCTTATACGCTAGCGAAAGAATCGTGAGTTAGAGAGAAAAAATCATAGTTAGAGAGAGAAAATTGACTATATGTTAAGTTGATAGTGTATATATAAGAAATAACGAACCATAATAAGGTTATTTTAGTAATTTCATTATTACATATAAGCATATGAAAAAATAAGTTGGGGTTGAATAACTTATCTTTGGTGAATTTATAAGCTGTTGGAGCTTATTTTCACAGCTTTTAAACTGTTTAAGAGTTTATTTTATTAAACACTCTATAAGAGCTTATAAACTCCTAAACAACTTATAAACTGTTTTATATAAGTTGTTTTGAAGAGCTTATAAGCTAAGCAAAACATCCTCTATGTTAGGTTGCCCATCCCACCTTGTGATATTAATTAGTTTAAAATATACATAGTAAGTATAGATAAGTTTGTAATGTAAGAGCTTAATTAAATAAAAAAAATTATGTAAACGTTAAATTTATACATAATGACAGTAAAAAATATATATAATCCATTATAAATTTGGAATACTTTTATATATGACATATGCGGACATATAATAGAGCGACATCAGAAACTACTCTCCTTTTAATAAAACAAGGCAAGGTTTGGGAAAACTCATTTCATAAGAAGTTCAAAGATAGAGCAACCCTTACTCGACAGCTCAAAGCTGACTCGCACGAACACTAGAAATGATTTTAACGCCTATTATACGAATGAGAATAATCATTAATCTATATTTTCTTACTATAGCACAACAAGTAGCATATTTCACATTGAACATACTAATCAAAACACAAATGTCTATTAAATTGAATCAAATTAATTATACAAATACAGTTGTTTGACACCCCAAATAAATAAAAAACTTGACCGTCCTAACTAAACTCAATCAATTATATACAAATTAAAATAATTGAGTATTATATATAGTAATAATTGATTTAATAAGATCTTAATATAAAATTATAAAAACTCGACCAACAACTAAATTGAGAGCTCATTTTTGCATCTAATACAAGTTAAAAGCTTTGATTAAAAACACGACCTATTTTTACTACAAGACTGATTATCATGAAAAATTATGCGTATTAATTTTTTTTTCTAGTAAACTTCCAAATACAATTGGCTAGCTTGAATATTAAACCACTGCCGCTCCTCTTTCTGAGAATATGGATTCTTCTCTCATGCTTTTCTTCGTTAATAGTTCGATATTCTTGTGTCCTAGGCGTAGGGGAACCACACCAATCCATCCCCAATTTGATGGTTAAACTCTACTGTGGTTACGATACTGTAGGGGAGGTCCTCGTTGAATTTTGAACCGTGTTAGATTCGAAATTTGAAACTTAAAAATAAATTCGAAATAATTAATCGAAATTGAAAAATAGTCCAAATTCGATAGAATTAAACCGAAATTGAGTGAGTTTGTCGACTTACATTCTAAATATTGATGAATAGGTTGCTTGTATAACTTATTAACTAATATACCTTATCTTAACCAAAACTTGAAATTCAAACTTTGACCACAGTTTCATTTTCAATATGATAAATCGTTATTAAATTGATAGTTTTGATAGAGAAAAAAAGATGAAGCTGGAAAAACAAAAGAGTGGATAATCTCGAAAGTCAAGGAGAAGTGGACAGGTGCCTCCACAGTGTGAATCACCACAGCTGCAATGCTGCCATGTGTATTCTTGTAATAATAAATTCCCATTTTCCTCTTCTATTTAATATAGTTGCCACTCACACTTCAATATCCCAACAACTCAAATTAAGACCTTTTTCCGTTTATAAGTAAATCCGTTGTTCTCTCACTGCATAGTACTATAGAAGAAACATATATATTTATTTGTTTACTGTTGGAAGAGGGTTAAAAATGGATAGAATAGCTGCAAGGAATTTGGCAGGTCCATTGCTGTTGCTGAATTTGATAATGTATTTCATTGTGTTGGTGTTTGCAAGTTGGTGCTTAAATAGGTACATCGATGGTCGAACTGCGCATCCAAGTAAGATTTTCACCACTTTTATTCCATATCGCGTTTTAATCTCGTAATTATTTGAATTTGTATGTTACTATATGTATTTAATTACTTTTTCATGTTTTTATAATATGCTTCTATTAGGTTTTGCATAATGTGGTAATTAGTATGGTACAGAAGATACAAAAATGAAGCGGTTTTGCAAACAAACAAATGTATTTTAATTTATTTCACACTTTTGCGTGCATTTTACATAACTGTAGCTTTAGATTTAACAAAATAGTAGTTGAATAAATTTATCATGTGTTTTTGTAGTATTTTGGTAAAGTGCAACATATTGGGTTGCAAAATATAAGACTTGGCCCTCAATGGTGAAAGGGAAGAATCTATTTCTAATATTAAGTGATACACTATTAATAAATCACGAGAGCATAAATCAGACAACATAATTATAGAAATTAATTGAAAATGAAAATTGGGAATTTTATTGGTTGAGTACATGCAGGCATGGGAGGGAATGGAGCCACGGGTCACTTCATCACATTCTCTGTATTGGCAGCAGTCCTTGGAATGGTGTCCAAACTAGTTGGCGGCAACCACCTCAGAACTTGGCGGAATGACAGCTTCGCCACCGCCTCTACTTCTTCCACCGCCGCCTGGGCCGTCACCGCTCTCGCTTTCGGGTTATTTTCGCTTCTCCACACTTGAGATATATATCTAGATATATGTATATGCGGTATTAGATTTTGAGTGTCTATTTTGCTGTAAATCACAAAGGAGTATAAAATCGATGAATATTTTGACGATTAGTTCCTGATTTTAAATGCTAAGTAATCATGTATATAAGTGGCAACGAAATGTAATTACAATTTGAATGGATTGCAGATTGGCGTGCAAGGAGATAAACGTGGGAGGGTGGCGAGGATGGCGGCTAAGGGTGGTGGAGGCATGTTGAAAATCGCGTGCATATATATATAATATTATATATGTGGTCGAGTTTCAGGAAGCTACTTTGACCAAGATTTTGAGTGGCGTAACGTTTAATTTTGTGAAATTAAGCGGCATAGGATCGATCTACGTTCGAGTAGATGATCGTGGTGTATTCACATTCTCAAATCCGATTTCCGGTGGTGAGAAATAATGGATCAAAGTTGGTCACTTAAACATGGAGTTATGTGATTAATGGGATAAGCATGGATTAATTAATCCTTATCCCACATTGATTAATGTACCTTCATTAATTGTCTATATAAGTGGGTCATTGAACACTTAGTATAATTATGTGCACAAGTGATGGGTGGAAAGCCCAGCCTTCTGTGCCATGCCGCCGCCGCCGCCTGCGGTGCCGGTGCCGGCGCCGGCGCCCGCCGCGCCGCGCGCCCGCGCGATGCGGCTCCCCGGCGGCCGGCTCGGCTCCGGCTCGGCTCCGGCTCGTGGTCCGTGGCTCGTGTTCCGTGGTCGTGGATCGTGGATCGTGGATCTTGGATCTTGGATCTTGGATCTTGGATCTTGGCAATTGGTCTTTGGGAACATTCTTTGGGCTGTTCGTGGGCTTGCTTCGTGGGCTGGTTCCGTGGCCCATTGTCCTTATATTTTGGATCAGCGTTTGATCGAGCCCGAAGATGAAGTTGGTCAGGGGCCGATTCGTGTAGCCCGATCCGTTGGGCTGGCGTGCGATGGGTTGGTCAGGGGCCCGACTCGTGTGGCCCAATCCGTTGGGCTGCTTGTGCCGCGAAGAGGCGTCCGGATCGTCCAATGAACACGGGGGCGCGCGTTGTCGATTCGTCGTAACCGTCGGTGCGCTCCGACATGATGGCTCTGCGGAAGCGTGCCACGTTGTCTCGAAACCGCCCGCGCACTCGATAGGGGACATAACTCCGTAACACCCGACATCAATGCGGTGTTGACTCAGCATGCTCCCGTGAGGGGGCGGCGCCTATAAATAGGACATGTCTCCCGGCATAAGCTACCTCTGCAAAAGCATTCCGGCATACTTTAGAGCACTCCGCGCATACATACTTTCGTCGAGCTCTGTCCTCGCCTCGTCCGGTTCGCGGAGCTCGTTGGTCTGTGGTCTTGCCACCTACGAGACATTGCCGTTTCATCTTTGGGACGATCGCGGATCCGAGAGCACTACGGGCGTATCTCGTCTTCGGAAAGAGGCCTCCTCGACTCGGCATCTGTTTACGGTTTTGTTTTCAGTTTCGATTGTATTTTCTTGTTTTAATTCATTGTTAGTTTTGATCTTCTATTTTTTTGTTTTAAGTTATGTCCTGCCCGTGAGTTACGTACTAGTTACGTACACCTTTTTCCAACAATCGCAAGGCGAGATATCACTTGCGAAGGAGTTCGGACTTCTAAATTGACTTAAAACTTTCGAAATTAAATACCTTTGCGTGGAGATGTCTTACATTCCGACCACGAATCCGCTGCCGCGCTTGCCGCTTGCCGCCGCGCCGCCGCTTCTGCTTTCTGCCTCTTCTTCTTGCGCCAATTACGGCACAATGGCGGTCATGTTTGGTTCGATGCCTTGGGGTCAACCATGGGACCCTTTGGGTCATTGTTGGTTCCACTTTTAGTGGTTCAACAATTGGTTCCACTTTTAGTGGTTCCTTTGGTTCGACATTTGCACTTTTCGATTGGGTCATTGTTGGATCCATGGGATCTAACTGCTGGTGGATCGGTCATGGATCGATCTCGGCGCTGTTCATACCGCAAGGATGATGCCGCGGAAGCCGCCGAAGTTTGGAGGATCCGACTTGAGATGGCGACAAAGATGTTGTTCTACCTCACGACGTTGGGCTTTGACTTCTTGGTAGAAGATGAGCCCGCCGTTAGGGGTGGTGACGGACTTTCACGTCCGAGCGACATATGACAATGGCGCCTTGGCGACTACCTTTGTAAAATTTTATACTTGGTAGTTTAGAAGATAGCTTGTATAGTGTTTATCTTTGTTGTAACGACATCAGTATGTGGGATGCGTTAGAAAAGAAATACCGTAGTGATGATGCGGTACAAAGAAGTTCATTGTAGCGAATATTTGGACTACAAGATGGTCGATTCCGACCGATCATGGACCAAGTGCAAGAGTTTCAACTCATTGTGCACGAGGTTCAAGCGAAGAACACCTTGTTTGAGACGGCTTTGTCGTCGCTACGATGATTGAGAGATTACCCGGGTGGAGAGACTTGAGGTCTACCTTAAGCCTGGCGAAAGGATATGACACTTGAAGACTTGATCGTCGAGCTGCATCGAGTCGGCGTGAAAAACTAGAACTAAAGGGAAAGGCGATCGATGCTAGAGCCGACTGTTGGAGAGGCGGTCCTCCAACAAGCGTGTTCGTCGATGTCGAAGATAAAGCGAAGGAAGGTGGTTTCCGTAAGTTTGTGAGGGGGATTACAATTGTGGCAAGCATGGCCACACAGTAGAGGCTGCCGTCGACTAAGAAGAAGAAGGCTAAGCAAGTTACCAGCGTTGTCGAGAAGGACTTGACAAATGGGACAAGGATGACTTGGCTGCTGTGGTGACCGAAGAAGTCGACCACGTCGAGAATCAGGTGGATGGTTCATCGACTTTGGGCATAGCTAGCGCGCGTATGCGCCGAAAAGATGCGTTCTCCACCTACAAGCTGTTGAGGAGGAAGCTCAACATGGGGAACCAAGCTTCGTCCGAGGTTGCGGAGTTGGTGATGTGGTGCTCAAGATGTCGTCCGGCATTGAGATCACCTTGAAGGATGTCTGCATGTCCGGACATTCGCAAGAATTTAGTGTCGGGCTCTATTCTAGTTAATAAGGGTTTTAGACTAGTTTTGAGTCGGACAAGTTTGTCTTGACTAAGTTTGGAAAGTTCCTTGGTAGGGGTTATCTCATGGGGTCTTTTCAAATTGAATGTAATAATTTGTCTTGTAGTGTACCCAAGATTGCTATGAATAAAATGCATCTACTTATCTTACTTGGTGAGTGCTCGATTTATGGCATTGTAGATTAGGACATGTTAATCTAAATGCAATAAAAGATTAGTAAATTTAGATTTACTAAAGTTAAATGAAGTTAATACACAAGCGAAATGTGAGGTTTGTGTGGAAGCGAAAATAGCTAAGTTACCGTTTCATTCGGTAGAGCAGACACTAAGCCTCTAGAACTTATTCACAGCGATGTGTGTGATTTAAAGTTTGTACAAACTAGAGGTGGTAAAAGTACTTCATCACGTTTATTGATGATTGTACAAGATATTGTTATCTTTACCTTCTAAGAAGTAAAGGCGAGGCTATTGAAGCTTTTAAAACTTGAGAGCGAGCCGAGAATCAATTAATTGTCGAATTAAGGCATTCGAAGTGATAGGGGGAGAATATGTAGCTCCGTTTGAGGCATTATGCAGCGAAAGTGGTATAATACATCAAACGACGACTCTATTCACCTCGGTCTAATAAGCGTTCTTTGAGCGTAAAATCGAACACTTAAGGAGATGATGAATGCTTTGTTGATTAGTTGAGGTTACCCAGAACTTGTGGGGGAAATTGTTTTGACGATGACTACATCTTGAACAAGATTCCACTCAAAGGTAAGGATGTCACTCCATACGAGTTGTGGAAAGGAAGAAAGCCATCGTACAAATATCTCAAAGTGTGGGGTGTTTGGCGAAGGTTGAGGTGCCTCTTCTAAACAAGTTACAATTGGACCTAAAGCGATCGATTGTATCTTTATTGGGTATGCCTTGAGCAGCGGCGCCTATCGTTTCGATCCACGGTCGGAGGTACGAGATATGTTGTGGGGACGACGATTGAATCAAGGAATGCTATATTCTTTGAAAGTGTTTATCCTGTAAAGACAAGGATAAAAATGAAGCCGATTCTAGCAATAGGCGATGGTGAAGCTTCGAGTTCTAAACCTTTGGAGAAAGAACCGATATCGCATAGCGATCGAGTGCGATCGGAGGGTCGGAGCAAGGCGTGGCGATGAAGTCGAGCGCAAAGAATTTTGGTCACGACTATATTGCGTTCATGTTGGACGAAGAACCAACTTGATCAAAGTAGCCTATGCTCGGTCGGACGGGATGCTCGGCGAGAGGCATTCAGCGAAATTGATTCCATTACGCAAAACCACACTTGGGTGTTGGTTGATTTGCGAAGGTTGTAAGCCACTTAGGATGCAAATGGATCCTTAAAAGAAAGTACAAAGCGGATGGATCAATTGAAAAGTATAAGGCCCGTTTGGTTGTCGAAGGGTTTAAACAAAGAGAGGATACGATTTCTTGATACCTATTCACCGTGACGAGGATTACGTCTATTAGGGTGCTTCGCAATTCTTTGCTTTGCACAATCTTGAGATTCATCAAATGGACGTTAAGGCGCATTTTGAATGGTGACCTCGAGGATGAGGTATATATAGAGCAACCAGAAGGGTTTTAGTACACAGTCGAGAGGGTAAGGTATGCAAACTCGTGAAGTCTCTATATGGTTTGAAACAAGCGCCGTTGCAATGGCATGAAATTTGACAATGTAATGTTGGCAAATGGTTTCAAAATCAACGAGTGTGACAAATGTGTCTACGTTAAGAACAACGATAATGGTTATGTTATAGTGTGTGCGTATGTAGATGACATGTTGATCATGGGTAGCAATACTCAAGTCATTAATGACACAAAGCGCATGTTAAATAGAAATTTTGACATGAAGGACATGGGATTAGCTGATGTGATTCTTGGAATCAAGATTATAAGAAGATCAGACGGAATTGTCTTGACACAATCTCACTACGTCGAGAAAGTGCTTAAGAAATTCAACGCGTTTGATAGTTTACTGCTAAGACCCATTAGAGCTCAATGTTCACTTGAGTAAACGAGGGTGAACACATTGGGCAAGAAGACTATGCTAAGGTCATCGGTGTTTGATGTATCTTACAAATTGCACCCGACCCGACATAGCTTGCGTAGTGAACAAATTGAGTCGTTACGAGCAATCGAGCAAGGAGCATTGGAAGGCTTTAGTGAGAGTTTTGAGGTACTTGAAGTATACTCAAAATCATGGGCTGCATTCACGAGATATCCCGGTGCTTGAAGAGTGCTTGTGATGCCAATTGGATATCGACACGAAGATTCACTTTCTACAAGTGGAGTGCGTGTTCACGATTGGGGAGGTCTTGTTTCTTGGAGATCCACGAAGCAGGCGTGTATAGCCCGATCCACCATGGAATCGAATTCATAGCTTTGGATAAAGGCGGTGAGGAAGCCAGTGGCTCGTAATTTTTGGAAGATATTCCATGTTGGTCTAAACCCGTGCCACGGTGATGATTCCTTTGTGATAGCCAGCGATTATTGGAAGGCGAAAAGTGGTTTGTATAATGGTAAGTCTCGACATATCGTCGGCGACATAATCTGGTGAGGCATTTGATCTCAAGTGGGGTTATATCAATTGACTATGTCAAGTCGATAGATAATCTGGCGGATCCGTTAACCAAAGGGTTGAACCGAGATCAAATGATCAAATTGCTAGAGGAATGGGACTAAAATCCACATCTTAAGAACAATCATAGTGGTAACCCAACCATGATGTTGGAGATCCCAAGAACTTGGTTGATGGGAGAACTAAGCTATATGAGTTCGTGTATAAACACTCGAGTTAGTCATTCCTAGAAAGCAAGCGAGTGTTGAAAAACTTGCCTAGTGGTGAGGTTGAGTCGTTGACTCTTAATGATTCCTAAGATACCTCGAGGAGGTTGAGTATGGCGAGATACTCGGTAAAGAATCACCTATGTAAGTGCAGTGGGGCGCTTCAAACAAAACACTTATGAATCCAAAGTGGATGTCCATGGCCAAAATGGAATCAAGCGTGAGAGCGGATGAGGTTGAGGTGTTAAAGTGTTAATACCATTGTTTGATTACTGTTGTGGGGAATAGTTCGAGCATCGTGTCCACTAATCCGCTTTGTGTACTCGATGGTACTAACTATGGAAGGTTGAGGCCATAAACCACTGTCCAAATATTTTAACATCTTTTGAGGATGAGGCGTATGCATCATGCATATGGCTATTTCCACTCATGTGGGGATTGTTGAAAATCGCGTGCATATATATATAATATTATATATGTGGTCGAGTTTCGAGGAAGCTACTTTGACCAAGATTTTGAGTGGCGTAACGTTTAATTTTGTGAAATTAAGCGGCATAGGATCGATCTACGTTCGAGTAGATGATCGTGGTGTATTCACATTCTCAAATCCGATTTCGGTGAGTGAGAAATAATGGATCAAAGTTGGTCACTTAAACATGGAGTTATGTGATTAATGGGATAAGCATGGATTAATTAATCCTTATCCACATTGATTAATGTACCTTCATTAATTGTCTATATAAGTGGGTCATTGAACACTTAGTATAATTATGTGCACAAGTGATGGGTGGAAAAGCCGCGCTGTGTGTGTGCCTGTGCCGCCATGCGCGCTTGCTTGGGCCGGTGCCGGTGCCGGCGGCCCGCCCGCGCCCGCCAGCGCCAGCGCCAGCGCCAGCGCCGTGCCCGGCCCGGCCGGCCGGCTCGGCTCGGCTCGGCTCGGCTCGGCTCGGCTCGGCTCGGCTCGGTTCCGGTTCCGTGGTCCGTGGTCCGTGGTCCGTGGTCCGTGGATCGTGGATCTTGGATCTTGGATCTTGGATCTTGGATCTTGGCAATTGGTCTTTGGGTGGTCTTTGGGCATTCTTTGGGCTGTTCGTGGGCTTGCTTCGTGGGCTGGTTCCGTGGCCCATTGTCCTTATATTTTGGATCAGCGTTTGATCGAGCCCAAAGATGAAGTTGGTCAGGGGCCCATTCGTGTAGCCCGATCCGTTGGGCTGCGTGCGATGGAGTTGGTCAGAGGCCCAACTCGTGTGGCCCAATCCGTTGGGCTGCTGTGTGCTTGAAGAGGCGTCCGGATCGTCCAATGAACACGGGACGCGCGCGTTGTCGATTAAATCGTGGCCGTCGATTAACGCTCCGACATGATGGCTCTGCGGAAGCGTGCCACGTTGTCTCCGAAACCGCCCGCGCACTCAATAGGGACATAACTCCGTAACACCCGACATCAATGCGGTGTTGACTCGGCATGCTCCCTGAGGGGGCGGCGCTATAAATAGGACATGTCTCCCGGCATAAGCTACCTCTGCAAAAGCATTCCGGCATACTTTAGAGCACTCACTGCATACATACTTTCTGTCCAAGCTCATCCTCGCCTCTCGTCCGATTCGCGGAGCTCGTTGGTCTGCGGTCTTGCCACCTACGAGGCATTGCCGTTTCATCTTTGGGGACGATCGCGGATCAGAAGCACTACGGGCGTATCTCGTCTTCTTGGGAAGAGGCCTCCTCGACTCGGCATCATTTACGGTTTTGTTTTCAGTTCGATTGTATTTTCTTGTTTTAAT
The DNA here is from genome assembly GCA_036937905.1 of Salvia rosmarinus. NCBI lineage: Eukaryota > Viridiplantae > Streptophyta > Magnoliopsida > Lamiales > Lamiaceae > Salvia > Salvia rosmarinus. The sequence goes on along the minus strand of CM072814.1, from coordinate 80,202,097 downwards.
TCATTGTTAGTTTTGATCTTCTATTTTTACATTTTAAGTTGTGTCGCCCGGCAAGTTACGTACTAGTTACGTACACCTTTTTCCAACAAGGCATTCATCATAATTCTGGCCTTCACGCAGTCCATCTATGTGCTTTTGCTTCACTCTGGCTTCTACCGCGGCGCCTACGACGATGACACCGGCTACGGCGGCGGTGTCACTGGAGCTCAGCCGGTACCGAAAGGTGGCGCCACCGGCACAATGGTCTGAACTCACAATGTTCCGCAGCTAACTTGATTTTGAATTAAAGTTATAATGTAATGTTGTGTTAATAGTTTTCGCTTTCTAACTCGTTGGAGTGGGAGAGTTTGTTATGTGTTTTTATTTCTGGTTTAGTGATCACGTTATGTCCAGGTAAAATGTAACTTAATTTTGGATTATTTTTTTCCAACTTTTCTGATGATTTCAAAGTTGAATGCACCAGTTTGTTCAATTTGAAATTGATCGCAATCATTTAATTTTCTTGAAATATCAGTTTATGTTTCGGCACATCTAAACATGTTCGGTTTCTGCAAATTGTAACAAAAATGTCGAATTGGATTGGTTTATCTGAGCAATCTAGCTGGTTCAAATCAAATGGTTGGGGTATATTTTTGCCGGGAAAATATACACATATTCCAAATCGGTTTTATATAAAAATAAATGCAAACTATTGATTTATTACTACAATATCTTGAACTATTTAATAACACAAATATGGATTGTTTACTATAATACTAAGATAGTATTGGTGGTTAAAAATGGGCAGTTTATGTTATACTAATATATTTTAGATAGCCTTGTGTTAGTTTTTGCAAGCCCAAGCCCAGTCGAAAGCGAATAAGGCTTAGTTTTGTCCCACATCGCCTTTACAGAAGCTTATGTGCCACTTTATATTTAGAAGACTAAGACCATATGATTGTCCCTTCGGGGACATCCGATAAAATTGGAACGATACAGAGAAGATTAGCATGGCCCCTGCGCAAGGATGACACGCATAAATCGAGAAATGGTCCAAATTTTTTTCTCTCATTTTCTGATTATTTCCTCTGGTTATACTTCGTTTCCAGATTATAATAATTATTTTCATTCCCCTTCCTGTTCATACACACATATACATGATACATCCATACATAATTATTTTCTCTCTCTAAATAATTCCGTATTATTTCATTCCCCTTTTCTGTTTCTATTTTTCGTTTTAACGCATAGTGAGCTTTCCGTATCTGTTGAAATTTCTGAGAGCATAAAACAATGTTACAACTGATGGAGTTATGATATGATTTTTTGTTTTATTAATCGTAAATTTGGGGCTGTTAGAAAAAAATGTTGTTTTAATTTGTGAAAAATATTGAAGGTTGTGTTAGATTTATAATTGTTTTCAAAGGTGATTTCTTTTTGGCAATAATGATTTTCCCAAAACAATGTTATTTTGCCCGTCGCAAATGTCTCCATGAAAAAAAATTGCGTCTGCTATCTCAACTTGAGTTAATCGGAATTGTTTTGGGACGTTGAATAACACAGATATGACAAACTGATATATGTTGCATAGGCTGAAAGATTGTGTGCGTTGTGGCTGAATAGAATTTGGGAGTAGACAGAGTTTTGAATTTGCAACTTTAATTTAGGGTTTGTGATTTTTAGTACAAGCGGGATAGGAGAGTCCTCGGCGTGAATGCCTCCAAATCAATATCGTAGACGAGAATTTAATTGAATAAACATAATATATATCACTTCTTCTTAAAAGAGTAAAATTAACATAAGTTTTATATTATGAGGATGAATCTCGGCCGCGTTTGGCTCGACGCTTTTAATTGTAACTCTAACTTTTAATGTGTCTTGATAATTAGTAATTACAAGCAAACAAGGAATTACCAAAGATCTTGGTCAAAGAAGAATTCAGGTTAAGTAGCTAGTAATGGCTGATTCAGTTCCTTTTCTACCTAACTATGGAATTTCATAGATGTCATCCTACTTCGCCAATTGTGGTCTCTGACATAGGTATGAATCTTGATATATGATAAATAAATACACAATATATATGTGGCCTCCGTCGCTATTTTGATTTAAGCTCATCATAATAATTTTGTATGTAATTTTTTTAACTCTCGTAGAAATAATTGAGGATAGATGTAAATAGAGTTGGATTGCAATCATATTATAGTGTCGATGATAATAAATTCCAACTTAATAATAATAATAATAATAATTAGAATTAGTATATGGTTCAAAAAATACTGAATCAAATATATTTATTATTCTATCAAGTCCGACTATGGAATTTAAGACTAAAGATCACAATATTGGTGACTTTGAAACCGAAACAACGAGAAGATTTTAAAAGCATATTCGAAATTTAGATCGAGCCATCGCCATTGTAAATTTGTAATTCCTATTTCTCACTAAACTGCAATCTTTAGATGGGGAATAAAAATATGAATAAATATAATGCTTATTTACTGAGACCCATTTATTCTCTATTAAATTTTTGTTTTGTGTTTATACCAATCTATTATGCATAATAAAATATAATACATGAGAAATTAATTAAAAGTAAAAACAAAATAGACAAATTCGAGCGAATAAATTCTACCATATCTTTAGAAATCTCATTGATAACATAAATTAAGGACTTGCATATCTTAAGAGATTTTATCAAAATCCTTAATTGTAAGTGTACAAAGCCCACAAACCCTTTTTGGACGATTTCATTAGTTTTTTTCCTTTTTTTTTTTTTTGACGACTCCATTAGATTCAAGACGACATGGTTAATTATGACTAAAAAAGAGAGAGAGATAAGATATAGAAAAACCGGAGTTGATGCACTAATAATATATTATCAAGATTTATAAGATTTAGTAGAACGTGTGGAATATTAAATGATCATAAAGCTAATGTTTCAAAACATTCCACAGTCTCAATTAATTAAGAGATTATGTAGTTAAATATTATATGATCTTGTTCTTATCCTAATCTACTTTGAATTGACATCTACAAAAATCTTAAATAAAAAATGTTGTGGGTCTTAGTTGATTAGATATACAAACTCGATCACATTTTGATCATATTGTATTTACCGCTCAATATGACTGTAGCCTCTTTTAATTTTTTTTTTATTCATGGGAACCCGTAGTCGCTATTTTTGATGTGTACTAAGTAATCTCACGTTCATGTGTAATAGCTTATAAATCACACTTGAAAAATCAAATATGACAAACTCAGACTCATATAGACGTTAATGAGATTCGAACCTGTAATCTCTTGACTATAAAAATTCACTTTAATACTAGATAGTCCCAAATGAACATGACTGTAACCTCTTTGCTTACAGGGGGCGTATGGTATATGTCTTTAGGATTGTCCATGCATCGGAATTAAAGTCAGAAATTACCATAAGAAATCTTATAGGACGTTTAACTTAATATATGTTATTTCAAATTACAGCATCCTACATCTCTTTCTCATTCTCATCTAGAGCATCGGTCATTGTTTCACTTGCTTTGTTGAATATTTCATTCAAACGGAGCTATCAAAGGTTCAAGATTATCGACCCATACATGAAATATACATGTCGGAGTGTCTCATTGCATCAAATAGATTTCACCGAATAAGAGGGTGTTTGGCTGAGTTTATAAATTATTTAAAATAATTTATAAATTATTTAAGTGTTTATAAGCTTCTAAATAATTTATAAGATGTGAAAATAAATTCCAACAACTTATAAGCTCTCTTTAAAATAAGTAGGGATGACAATGGGTCAGATCTGAACCGGATCTTGTTAGGTCCAGATCTAGATCCCAATTTTTTTGCTTGGGTCCGGATCGATCCGGTCCAGATCCGTTGGGTCCAAAAAAATTAGATTCAGACCTAGATCCATGAGATTCGCAGGGTCCAGGGTCTGGACCCGGATCCATATATTTTCTCGTCTAAAATAAATCATAAATCAACTATAATTCACACTAACACCATAATAATAATCTAAATATACAGTAACACTATAATAATTATCTAGAATTTCTACAATCATCATTATACAAGAAGATGTTAGTTATAAATTTACTTTTATTTTCATGACATCAAACAATATAATAATAGAATAGAAGTAGCACACATATCTTATCAATTAGACTACTCATATTTAATTCATTTTATTTTTTTTCAAATTCAAATTACAATTTTCTAGTGTTATTGATCTATCTTCCAATTCTACAACTTAGTTTATCCAATTTCGATTAGAAGAAAAACAATATAACATACTTATAAATAAAATAAAAATTACATATATATGGATCCATGGACCGGATATGGATTCGATCTGGATCTCAGAAATCAAGATCCAGATCCAGATTCAGATCCGGATTTTAAAGGAATGGCCCGGATCCGGTCCAGATCCGTTGGATCCTATTTTTCGAGGATCCAGATCCTGAAAAATGGATCTGGACCTGCGGATCTGGACCGGATACAGGATCCATTGCCATCTCTAAAAATAAATTGCTCAACTCCAACTTATTTTTTCATAAGCTTATAAGCAACAATAAATTACCAAAATAATTTTACTATAGTTCGTTATTTAATATATATAGACTATCAACTTCACATCTCGTTAATTTTTTCTCTTTCTCATTATGATTTTTTCTCTCTCTAACTCACGATTCTTTCTCTAGCTTATAAGTTCAATTATCCAAACACTTTGATAACTTATAATCTCTTAAGAAATTACATCTTATAAACTCTTAGAGCTTACAAACTCTCTAAAAGGAGCTTAGCCAAACATACTGTAAGTTGTAATGTTGTTCACCAACTACATCTATCAACGTATCCTTATAGGCGATTGGCGGATTAGGGGGTGAGGATAAGGCGTCATCTATTCAACTTAAGAGGTAAGAATGAATTGGATCATGTTAAACGATATTCCCCTGACTGATTAGCACAAAGAGGTAAGACAATTTATTTGTTATGATTCATAATTATTTCAAAGTTTGTAAATTATATCTATTTTATAACCACCATCTAAACTTAACAAGATTCTAACCCAGATCACATAAGTTGTTATTTATACATAACTCTAAGTGGTTTTAACGAGCCGAACTAGAACAAGAGAGAAGAACTATTTTATATAGTATATGTACTAGTAGTGCTAGGAACTTTTACCCTCGTATATAGTTATCAATTTCCGTTACTATCAAAGTCTAAATTCTTAAAGAATTGAATGACCTAATTGCATACCACTCAAATAGATTATAATAAACAATTTATTCAGAAAATATGGGTGTATAACATAAATTTTTGTATTTAAATTTTTATAAATACAAAATTGTATACAAAATCAATTGAATTTGAATTTGATATATTTGAGTGAGTTCGATCTCTATCTATCCTCTGATTCTACTTCTTCAATGTGGATTCTTGAACGATCTTGAATGTTCTTCGAGTTGTTTGGAGGGGATGTGATTCATTGATCTCCTTGAACTTGAAGTTTGGATTTGATGATGTTGATCTGAAGGACTTCAGTCTTGTTTTCAGATCAACTGTCGATTTGGTTTGATTTGTTGAAGAATGTTTGAAGTTCTTCAAGTTTGAGCGTCAACGTGGAGGGTTTTCACCATATTTTCGAATTGAACGCCTTCTTTTTTGAAATGATTTGGGCGAAGAACGCGATGATTTGCACGAAGAACGCCTTGAATACTTGAAGAAGACTTCGAATATCAGAGAATGCTTCGCAGATGATTCTTCGAGTATCTTGAGCTTTTCAAATCTTCACTTCACTTCACTTCACTTATTCTCTTTTCATTTATGAAGCCCAACACCCCTATTTATAGATTTAAGCTAGTGGACTTAGTGGGCTTTTGGGCTTTGGACCACCAAACCATGGGCTTGAGTTTGAGCTTGGGCTTATGGGCCACCAAATATGGGTTTGAGCTTGAGCTTGGGCTTGGACTTATGGGCCACCAAACCATGGGTTTCAGCTTGAGCTTGGGCTTATGGGCCTTTTATGGCTTATTTGGAGCAATTTGAGTTACTATTCCTCTCTGAGGTGTCGCTACCACATGTCATTCTCATATTCGTTGATAAAATTAAATATTAATCACATATCTATTTAATTTTGAAATAAATTCTATTAATAAAATAGAAATATAATTAATTATTTAATTTATAATTTATACGTAGTGCGATCTCATTTGCTAACAATTTTTAATTGTCTACATGTGACATGGTTTAAAGTCATTTAGATGTTTTGTATGACGTTAGAAAAATATGTGGCATGATTAAACCAAGAACTTTATAGCCATTATACCATAATGCAATTAATTGATGTTAGTGGTTAAGAAAACAAAAAAGGGCCGCTGACGTTCCACTAATTTGAAAGTCATTTTCAACAGTTAAATCACTAAATATTACTACTTCATAACTATCTTCAATGTATCTTAGTTTAAACTTTCTTCTAGATAGTACTCCCTCCGTCCCGTCCAAAAAGACCAATTTCTTTTCAGCACGATTATTTAGGAGAAGTGATAAAGTGATTAAAAGTATGTAGGACCCACAACTTTTGAAAAGATAATTATTTTCTAAAAATGAAACAGATCATCTTGGGTGAGACAGCCCAAAATGAAATATATGTCATCTTGGATAGGATGGAGGAAGTAATTTATTCTATTCTTTTTCTAATATACGCGTTCTTATCAACAGGATTCTATTATTTATGCGATCATTATATTATTTTTCCAAGTTTCAAGACCCCCCCGCTGACACCAAATTTAGAACTGCAATATTTTTATTTATTTATTTAAAATTAAATAAACTCCAAATTAATTTATTGAGTTGTATCTCACATGCGTATAAAAAAAAGAGATATTATTCATCTCTTTGGAATGACCTAATAATAAAGTGAGTTTCTTGTGGCCAAAAGGTTATGAGTACGAATTTCACTAACGACTCTATAGGTCAGAGCTCGTCTGTGGTTTGCAGACTATTAAACAAGAACGTGAGTTTTACTATCCAGTACACATCGAAGGTAATGGAGGTGAGTTTTTTGTGAATTAAAAAAAGATATATTATCCTACATGCCTAACGTAAGCACTTTTCTGGATACTTTGGGGTGTTTACTTTACATGATTAGGTTTGATAGATTAAATTAATCATCCTAATCCATCATTTACTTTAAAGAATTAATATTTAAGGATATCCCAAAACCCAAAATTATTTTAATGATTTAAATTATTCTTCATTGATTTTAATCCAACCAATATAAGTGGGATTAGAATAATCCTCCAAATAAAGTGAGAATTATGTATCTCAATTTTAAATCATCCATTAGTTCTTTGTAATAAACAATTGATAGATATATAAAAATTATCTTGTCATATATTTGATCTATTAAATACTCATTTCTTCAAAATGTTAGTCATAAAAAGTAAATGGTCCCTTAGTATTATTTACCGTTGGAATGATGATTCAATTTGTATATTTGATACATTTGGTGCTTACGAAGATGTCCATTCTGAACGTGTAGGATAGCGTATCTGTGTGTAGGGGTGTAAACAAACCAAGCCGCTCGTGAGCTATTCGGGGCTTGACTCGAAAAAAGCTCGTTCAAAATTCATTCGTTTTGCAAACGAACCAAATTTGAGCCTCGAACCGAGCTCGATAGGATTTTCGAGCCAAGCTCGAGTTTAGAAATATTCGGTTCGTGAGCTCGCGAGCATATTGAATTCGAACTCAAATGAGCCAGTTCGCGAATATGTTCACGAACATGTAAAATAATAAATTACTTTTATATATTTAAATAATTAAAATTAATAATAAATTATAATTTATATTTGTATTGATAATTAATAATAAAATATAATAATATAATTCTAATTCTAATAATAAATTATAAAATTTAATAATTCGAGCTCGAGTTCGAATATGTCTCATAAACGAGTAGTTATCGAACCGAACTCAAGCTGCTCGCGAGTTCAAAATTTTACAATAAACCGAACTGAGCTCGAGCTCAATTTAAAGCTCAAATTTGAACTTGAGCCGAATAAAATTTAAACAAGGCGAGCTCGAGCTTGATTCGGCTCGGCTCGTATACATGCCTATCTGTGTGTGTGAAAGATTCTTTAATAACTGTATTCCACATTTCAAAGAAAAAGTTGGGTGGTGGTGAGCTAATTAAGTTTATGTTTGAGTGCTGATAACATATTATACACACACACAAAGACTTTTTAGCTCTTACGATATTTTTTGAGATTTAATTTTGTATAACTAAGTATATTTCATGCTAATGTTTGGTAGAATTGAACTTGGGCTGTAACTTATGATATTAGTTAGTGAAGGTGGTTCAGCAATTAGTATAGAATTATAAACGCAATGCAAATCTTACTTTTGGGGGAGACATAATTAACTTCTATCCTTTTACTTCACAAGGATATTTATAAGCTTTCAAGGTTCTTATATCTATAATTACTATTATATGAAAGTGCGTATCCTTGCAAATTAATTTAGAAAAATATCCTATAATTTGAACGTGACCTGCAAATTCGTCTTGTACTCAGTTCTTAATTAATTATGAATACTTTTTGGTGATCTAAATCTTTTACTATTCATGGTCTTATTTAGTCTCCTTGAAAACACCATAATGATTTTTTAATTTTGTACCACTCATTCTTTCCTTGGAGTAAGTCAAAAAAAGCTGCAATTGGTGTAACCTCGTTATAGATCAAAGTAAAGCTCTTCCCCTTAAACCATTATATTAGTACCATCTGCCTGCTAATGACGTACTAGAGCATATTTAAAGCCCTAAATGTCCATAATAAGCACAAAAGAATCTTATCTAAATTTGCACCAGGATGATAATATCCTCCTTAATTAAAGCAAATCCACACCTATTGAGATGCCATTGGCCATGCAGTGGTTTTCAAGAATAAAGAATTACCCATCAAACTCCAAATTCATTAGTCCACACAGCCTTCCATAATTTCGTATTAGTATATATAATATATAGATAGATATAGATAGACAATAATGATGTCATATTATGCACCCATTAGTCATTGACTAAATCTCATGTGAGGACATCCATACATGAGCAGCTTTAGAAATCACACTCTAATTGAGATTCCGCTTGGTGTGGTCTCCCTATGTTCTTATTTGATGATGTTTTCATATGAGACCACCTCTTAGTCATTATGCCACAAAATAAAAAAAAAAAATTTATCATGAGAACAATGATAACACTTGCATTGAACATATAAAGTAATTGTATTGCAACACTAATAGTTTAAAGTTATCGTAGTGCATTTACTCTATACATTTAATGGAAGTGTTCTCACAGTTCTTATGATAAAATTATTTTATTTTACCCAACTCTATCTATATATATATATATGTATAATATCAGTAACAAAGTCAGAATTTTTATTACAAGCGATATATTACAACTCATAGTAATATAAGAAATAATAATGTATACTATTTTAAAAGTGTAATTATAAACTACAATTTTGATAAAATCGTTATATGTTGAGACGATTATATTATATCATTTAAAAAATCAACAAGACAATAAAATGCCCTAAAACATGTTATTCATGATTTGAATTACTTAAGTGCTAATATTAATTTTTTCTTTCTCGTGGAGTTATCTACTAAATTTTACAAAAGATAGTAAATATAAAATTAATTGCTAGAATTATTGGCAAATGTGCTTTATGTTTTACGCGATTCATTTTACGAACCACAAATTTCACATAATTAAAACTCATGTAATATTTAATTTTTTTGATAAAAAAATATTAAAACTAACCTGAAAATTGAGCTAAGCATAATTTAAAAGAATTTCTGTAAATCATTTCTAAACCCTAAAACGATCTTACACAACTTTGACTATCACTCAACATTAAAAGTTACTATATAATATTATTAATAATATATATATATATATATATATATATATATATATATACATAGAAAGATATTCAAATATGAACTATTTTTAAGGTGAGAATTAAGAACTACGAAAATTCGTTATGAACAAAATGAATTCGTTATGAAAGTTAATGCATCCGTATGGAAAGTTATTGAATCCAAAAATTTATGATTTTCACACATGTGTGAATTCCATGAGGTTCTATTTTTTCTTTTCAGTAACTTCCCTATTTGATTCATTAATATTCAGAACAAATTTATCATTTTTGGTTCTCATCATAAAAATAATTATCATGTTAACCCTTCCTTATATGTATCCTATTAACTATTATTTTTTTCCTAATGCTATGATGAATCTTTATCTTATGTCAAGATAGGATAGTGACTGTTTGATAATGACATGAAGATTGAGATTTAGTTTGATTGAAGCTGTGCCCCACGGCCAATATAAATATCCAGCAAACACAAACACCTTATATATCAAGGAATTTACAAAACATATAAACATATATATATATATACAATACACACACAGAGAGAGAGAGAGAGAGAGAGAGAGAGAGAAGTTGAGCTGATGGCACACATACGTACGAGGTGTGGAGTGACGGAAGACGAGTGGAGAAAAGGGCCTTGGACTGCTCAAGAAGATAGGTTGCTTGTTGAGTATGTGAAGTTGCATGGTGAAGGCAAATGGAACGCTGTCGCTAGGCTTGTTGGTAATTATTTTCTTGTGATAAATACATGTAAATTCATGAAGTTTATTTTTCATCTGAAAATTGCAAACTTCTTGTTGAGGAATGTTTTCTTTAGCCTTTGTAAACACTCTTTTAGCAGTATGGTAGCTCTAGTCTAATCGAAGCAAGATTGAGTCAGAAAAATGGAGTTTTAGCTTTAAGACAGGTTGAAGTGAGTATCATCGATCACTGAATAAAGATAATTTACTTGTTTATCATTTTTTCCCTCTTTTATAACAGGATTAAATAGAAATGGAAAGAGCTGCAGATTGAGGTGGGTGAATTACTTAAGGCCAGATCTCAAGAGGGTGGAATAACCCCTTATGAAGAGTGTGTCATCGTTGAGTTACATGCTAGATGGGGTAACAGGTACTAATTTTGTTTGTTTAATTAATTTAATTAGATATGAGAAGGATTATTCTTTCTTACCTATTCCCACTTATAAATTTATTATATACTTAGTTTCAGCATCAACCACTCTATGATTGTCGTGTTAGAGACCATACTTATTGGATACTACTTCTTACATATAAATTGAAATAGAAGATACAAGCTACATGAAGCTCCCAATTATTATTGACTTGCATGTTCAAGGAGGTTTTCGACATACCTCTAGCTATATCTCAAAATGAAAATTACCTTTTTACAAATATTACAATCAATTTGAATACAAGATGCATACTACTTCAACCTCCCAATATTTCAAAGTTTTATTTAATTACTTATATGTCTCAAGGGTTTTTGACATAGTTATATGAATATGAATATAGGTGGTCAACAATTGCTAGAAGCCTACCTGGAAGAACGGACAATCAAATAAAGAACTATTGGAGGACTCATTTCAAGAAAAAGGACAAACCCACTTCTCGAAATCTCGAAAAATTGCAGGCTCGTTTTCTTAAAAGGCAACAATTTCAACAACAACGACAACGACGTCAACAAGATGAATTAGACGTGCAAAAGATCATATCGTTTTTTTACGAAAATGACACTAAGCTATCTACTTTAGGTGAATCGAGCCATGGACTTGTACAAACGAACCCACTCGTCGAGCAAGAAGTCCTGCCGGAGGCCCTAAATGACTTGAGCGCATGGGATGGCTTGTGGAGCATGGATGATCTCCATGGAAATAATAATAGCATAAATAGGGCTATTTATCAGCACAGTTTGGCTTCACATTTATATTGAGCTCTTTTCGTACAAGTTTTCATGTTTGAAATAAAAACTCATTGAAAACCAAAAGGTTTTCAACGTGGAATTTAAAGCCCTATTGAGTGTATTATCTTAACAAATCTAAATAATTTTAATTCAAAGATCAATGACATATCAAATGGAGAATTTAGCAACCCGACACAGTTAAGTAGAGAGGTAAAAGTGGAATCGAACGTAGTAAAAGATCAAAGGAAAATAAAATAAAATCATTTTACGATAATAATAATAAAATTGCAACATCTCTCGTATTTGACTGTTTCATGGTATCGCCGCCGAAACCAATACCGATACCGATACCGATACCTTCTTAAACTGATTGAGCTCTATATCCGTCGTGGGAGAAGTTGGATCAGCATCGATCGATGGTGCAGCTCATAGTTTTGTACCTTTGTTGTTGGTGGTGGTGGGTGAACTAGCTTAGCCCGATCCAAAACCAGGTTTTCTCAGATCGCCTATCTCATCATCCCGGCCCAAGATTTTGTAGGCCGAACAAATTGTCGCTCAATCGGACCCAAAATCGAACAGGTCTGTCGCGTTGGGTCTATTTTGACACATTTACATCTTATATTTGATTAACTAGTTCAATAGTGTAACATAGTAATTTTGAAGTTTGAATGGCATTAGCATGTAGATCTGATATATGTAGTGTCTATAAGTAATTTCAGCATATGTGCTTTTGATAATTTTAATGTTCCATATATTATTTCGAATATCTCCACATATACTTAAATTTTAATTTTACTTATTCTTCCAATGGTTTGATTTGAGTTGTGCATGAACTATTTGTCTAATTTATATAGGACTCGGAATTTTTTAAGATTTTAAGTAAAATATTATAATTGTAAAAATACCATTTATGTCTCAATATTTGAACTTTTTTTCACGACTTCACCCTAATATATGTAAAATTAGAAATCATTACTTACACTATCCAAGTTGCTAAAACTTATCAATCGTCAATTAACATTCCAAAACGATGACATTACCAACCACATTTTTCTTCTTTATATTTTCATTGTTTTTTTGACATGTTGACAGTGTATTTTGGAAATCAAATGATATGGTACAATGTTACTAATATTTATAAGATAAATATTAATAATTAACTTCATAGATGTTAAAGTACAATTGCTAAAAGGTTAAAATATTGAAATATAAAATATTATTTTCCTAATTATTATTAGAGGAAAGAATTTGGACCTCTAGATGATAGTCCTAGCCACGTCATTACATACAAACCCCTGCTCGCCAAACTATAAATACTTTAGTTTGTACATACCGACTTACAATGTTCCACTTGTCACACAAAGTCAGGACTTAGGTTTATGGTTTCAAATTCAATTATTCAAGGTGTTCCGCCTACAAATATTGACATATAGGATTTTTAATTTACCAATTATTCACAATAATATGATACGGAAAAGGACGTAATTGGAACAACGGTGCAGTATGATACACCTGGTGAGGCTGAGTGGTCCCAGTTGTGTCACGTGAGGCCTTTGCTTCTGTTTCCCAAAATATGGCCGCATAGAAGCTTCTGGAGAAAGGTGATTCAACTGTCTCCCCTTTAAGATAACCGACTCAAATGTGCCTTTCCTACAAGATTTGGAAAAGAGCTGGTTTTAGAGTTAGAGGGCATGGGCAGAAATTTATAGAAACGATTTTTATTTATTTTTAGCTTGTGTTAGATAGTTTTGAGTATAATAGGTTTTTACACAATAGTGCTTGCCTGCTTCTAGTTTTTCTTTTTCTTCCTGTCAGTAAATATATCCTTTCCTCTTTCTAACAACTTTTAGCATATTTCACATTTGCCGTCAAGATCGATCTTATACTAAAAAGCATGAACTTTAAACCATCATTTCACATGTACAACGTAGAGACCTAGTCCATTTGAAACGGTTTAGTGATAAAATAAGTTCATGTGGTAAAAGTTATATATTCGAACCTCACTAACGCCTTTTAGTGCAGAACACATATCTAATTTTTAAATGTGATTTATACGTCCTGTATGGTTTGTAGGTTATTACACAAAAACATTGAGTTTATCCAGGTCACAAGAAGGTAATAAATTGTAAATTTTCCATGATATCAAAATAAAATTAAATAGGAACACCGACTTGAGTCGACTCATTAGCTCGTAAACAAGTTCGATAATTAAATTAACTTGAAAATATGAATGTTTTAATTTAGTACGACTTATATATATTATACAATCAATAATAAGTATATCAAGTCTTTCTCCAACTTTATTTATCGTAAATAATAATAAATTATAATAATCATAATATATTATTGTACAAATAAGTGGATGAATTACTAAATTTAAATACAAATTTAGAAAGATTGAATAAATTTGTTAGCCTTGACATCTTCAAACTCGAGAATACTAAAGACGAGATTGGGTTTTCAATCACACCCCTAGTAAAAGGTGCATTAGAGAATACTAAAAGACGATGTTTGATTTTAGTAAAAGGTATATCAACGGCTGGTCGACCAGACGAGATATTCACATTAATTCATTACAAACCATTTGTGTTCACCATAATACTATTAGATTGTAATAAAATTTATAGGCATACATTTACCACACTCTAGTTTCACTAGAACATCATATTCCCACCACTTAAAATTTTGAACCACAACATAATATCCAGTTATAACCATATATCATTCTCTACGTCACAAGCATTATTACAAACCTACCAAACTGCATATGTTGGTAAATTAGTACATTTTTTCAACTTTACTCATCCAAAATTTGTTATAGCTTTTGTTGCATAAAACAACTTGAAGCAAGAACATATAATTCGTACCGATTTTTGGCAATCCGCATGCTACTACATCTGAATTACCAAATACTACAACAACATGATTCTTCTAAAACTAACAACTAAAAGTAGATTTAGCACTTATTCAAATTGAACCAAATCTCACTTTCAGTGACAAATGCAACCAGCAGAAACAACTGTTGCAACATGCTACCAATGCATCATACATTTTTCGAACATTTGAACAACGACAATGGAGCAACAAGGAGGTTTACCTGTCGCCACAGTAGATGGATACGATCGTATGCAGGAGATTCTCCACACCTTGCAGCATTTGAATCAAAGCTACACGACACACTTGGGAGATGCAAGCACGTCGGAGTGTGGGGCTACGGAGCAGCAAGTCTAGACCCAAACCATGTGGAGAATCCCACAAGTGGTCCATGCAAAGATTGATTTACCATTTTAAACCTCCAGGGCTGTACCTCTCAAGAAAATCCGAAACGGCTTTCATGGCCCGTAGCCCTTCTGGTGAAACAGCTTTGAGTTGAATCTCGCCTTTGTAGCGTGCAAAATCATTTCACACGAAAATCTCATTCCTTTTCACCTTTGTAGGTCGGATTCTCTCTCACGACGATAAGAGTACATAGGATCGTACGAGACTCTCCCTACTCGTCTAGTCCTTCGGGTTCTCTTACTCCTACCTTTCTTAATGGTTTTCTCCGTAAAATCTTGTGATGTAGTCACATATCTGATCCACGAGAGTGGCAGTAAAGCCGCAAAAAATTGCACCACGATTCCTAAAGGGAGGTTCGAGTAATCACCGGATGTTATACCTAGAAATGAGGCTAGACCAACGCCTAAGAACCCGCTGAATATGGACGACAAACACAAAGCAGAAGCCATGAACGACATCAAAGAACCCTCACAGCCCGATGGAGCTAAACTTGCAAACAGCACATAGAATGGCAATAGCTTAAACTGCGCAGTCACCTCTGCAAGACCCGAGAAACACAGAGCAAATACCTCATTCGAGATTCCAAGCTGGATATTGATCTGCTTGACTAGCACCATATCAAGTAGCAGAGAAAACGCATATGAGATCTGCACAATGCTGGCCAGCTGCCTCATAGGAATATTCTTCCCAAACCGATCATAGAGAATAGTTAAAGACAGAAGCATCAATTGGCCAGTTACTTTTGACATCCCAATAACTGAGGAGTCGAGATTCAGACACTGAGTCTGGTAGCAAAATATCGAACCTGATAGAGTTGGGATTAGTAAGATCGAAGAAACAACCCAAATCAGAGAGTGTGACACATTCTCATCTTTGATTGCCACCATAAGATCTGAGTATTGTTTCCTGATGATTTGTGGGATTGATTCCCTCACGAGAGTGTGATTTGATGGCTGAGGCAAACCGAGGATTCTCTCTCGTTTTCAAACATACAGTGAGTTGAAGCACGAGAATAGCAGCAAAAGCTAGAAACATTGATTTAGTCTGTAGTGCTTTCACCAGGAAAACGCCCGAGTAGATTTCCAAAACCCTCCAACGGCTGAGGCCATGAGTGCGTAAGACTGGAGCCGGGTACTTTGTTGTATTGGCCATACTCTGCGATGAGTGCATCCTTCGCAACTTCTGCAATTGACGCCCAAAATTACTCAGAAGCACGCATGCCATGAGAGGTACAAAAGCTTTACTAGCTGTTGCGATTAATGCCAACGAACCCCAAGATAGAGCCTGCAGAAACACTGAACAGATATATAGAAACATCAGCTTTGTTCATGGCCGGTAAAGCAGTAAACCTGGCTCAATTTATTGATCAAAATCAAATGCATATAGGAACCACTGCACTGAGGAACTCATATTAACAGCATCATTATCCACATTACCTAAGTTTGGATGATATCAACATAGCACGTATAGTATCATTTGGGATGAGCATTCACTAAAAGAGTTTACAGACGATTTATTTCTTGAAACATTGTAAAAAGATATTGTAAAACTCCTAAGTCTGGACTTTGCTTCAACCAGATTCATACCATTCGTGTAAATAGTGACAATCAAATGAAGAATGCAAATTATGGATAGAAATTAATTGAAAGCAGCAATTTTGCTTGCTCCATACTGTACAGATAAGATTGGAACAGACAATATCTTAAAATTACAGCAAAGTAGAATTTGGAGAACCTCCCATACGAAACTCCCATCAGATTCAAGTTTCAAGGTCCTAAAGAAAAGAAAAAACACACACACACACACATACACACAAAAAGATTAACAAACACAATGCATAACAGCAAATATGCTAAGAAAAAGCCCATGCAACTGAAAATTCGAGCTGCGAAAAGGCGAAGAACATTCAAAACAAACGAAATCCCAATAACACAACACCATAGCGATCCCCTAAGTAAACACAGAGCAACTACATAAACAAAAAGCAAACAAAACCAGATATAAGCATCATAGAACATACTACAAAATGCACCATCTAAAACAGAGCTGCAGTCAACAAAACCAATCTAGATTTGGCGTTTTACCTCCAATGGAAACGTAGGGAATCCTATGAGCACCACCAATGTAGAGAGCATCAGATAAGATCCCATAAAAGGGCTTCGCCACCATAGGCAGATTTCCCAAGTTCTGCACAATCTGTAATGTTGAAGGATTCATATTGAGATTATGGGCCATGTGGAAATTCAGAGCCAGCCACGGAAATCCCCTGAAACCATTCACATAGTAACCAAGCGCGCACAGAATCATCATCTCTTGATGCAGAAACCCCTTCTTCTCATCCAAGATCAATTTTTTCTCAGATTGTTTGCTTATCAAAGAGATTTTATCATCTGGACCGATGATGATTGGGTTCAGCGCTCTTCGCCTTCTGTATTCCTTCATAGTGTTCTTGGGGCTCTGCTGCTGAGAACAGAGCATTCGTGATGTCGGGGAAAATAATGCTTGGTTTTCTCTATGGAATTGGGTGACCAAATTCATTGGGAATAATGGGTTTCTACTGCAAATCAACATGATTGAATTCGAGTTAAAGAAAAGAGGAAACTTCAGAAAACCTCCGAAATTAGGTGAGATTCTCTGAAGTTTTTGTTCAAGTAAGAGAAGGAATGTCCAGTTTGACGGAATTTATATGCAGGTAAACAAGAGAGAGACTGAGATGTAGAGGAATCCAGAAGAGTAAGGAAGAGTAAACATGGGATTAAATTATATAATAACAATTGAGGGTTGGTTGTGTTTCCCTGAGAAATGGAGAAAGGAAGAGGGTTCGAGTTGACGAAGATGTTTTTGTTTTTGTACATTTTAAAGTTTATTTTGGATTTCCTGACATGGAGATTTTAAGGGGCCAAAAATGAGCATATGTCGACGCATGGCAATGTTGAATAGGTTTGCCATGTGAGAAACCTTCAATGACCACTAAGTTAGATTCAGTTGCACAATCGCAATTTGACATGATTTTGATGTAAAATTCAACGAGTAAGTATTATTACGAAAATTATATTTTATTAGTATTCTACTACACCTTAAAAAATGGTTTTCTAGTGTACAAAATTTGTGTTAAAGCTTCTAATAAGTAAAAATTTCTTGGATCGGTAATGATATAACTGATTTAATCCATAAATATAATGGAATTTGTTTAAATATTAGTGTTGTTTTATAAAATATTCATAATCAAAATTGAATTCAATATGATAGATCTTAAATGAAACATTCTACTAAATTTTAAGTCGATAAAAGGCTCACATTTTAGTAATAGAGTAGGAGTAGGGTGACTATTTGGATTCGGATAGTTAAGATTCGATATCCGACCCGAAATTTCTCGGGTATCGGGTACCCAATTACCCGAAAATCGGGTATAGGGGTCGGGGTCGGGGTCGGGTAGGCTATTTAGGTGAGATCGAGTATACCCGATATCCGATTTTTTATAAATATTTATATTTTATATATTTAAATGTATAATTAATACATTCAAATTAATATATTATAAATATAGTTTTATTATTCTTAATTTTAATATGTGAACTTTATAAATGATAATTTAATATTAAAAATAGCATATACATTTAAATACGTGATATGCTATCATAACTTGACAAATGAGAGTATATAGCTAGCATTATATATCTAAAATTATGTACAAAAATAAAAGCAAAATAAATATATAAACACAAAGAATAAAAATGTTATCATAACACCAATATCCAAATATATAGCTAAAATAGTTATTAGTAGTAATACAACATATATATAGATTTATATACAAATGTAAAAATAAAATAAATAAATACAAAAAAAATGAAAATAAAAAGTGCATGTAGGAAGAATTTCTATTATTATTTAATATTATTAATTCTAATAAACTAATACATACAATAAATATATAGATTTATATATAAAAAAATTGAAAAAAAAAAAAACCCAAGTCGGGCACCGAGTCGAGAGTCGGGCACCGATTTACAAAATCGGGTCGGTCGTAACACTTTTATGCAAAATCGGGATCGGCACCGATTTTTCGGGTAGGGCACCGATCCGCATCGAATAAGCGACCCTAAGTAGGAGAATCTATATTTAAAAAGACAAAAATGTGAGTGCCCTCTCCCTCATTATATGTGCGGGTGAGGTCCAATCCGATACCCAATTCGGAAGATGGATCGGTAGGGAATAATAATTTAGTAGAAAATATGAATGAATCGACTTTTGATTATTGGATCAATGGTTGAGATTTAATTTGATTGTACTACGCTTTATGTTACGTTTCACGCGGATATCGCAAAGACTAGAACCATTCTTGTGCTACCGCAATGAACGTTGTGCTAAACCGATATATTTAGCATATGTACTACGAAGAGATAAAATATGCTAAACTAACATATGCTGATATAGTAATTGATTGATTACACAAATATGAAAGATATGCTAGACTTACATATTTATTCCTATTTCCTACACTTATTTTCATTCTCACAGAACCATCCCCTATATATATATATGTAAGTCTAGATATCTTTCATATTTGTGAAGACAATCGTAATTACTATGTTGCACATATTAGTTTAGCACATATTTCATCTTTTCGTAGCACATATGTTAAATATATTAGTTTAGATATCTTTCATCGCAACGTAGCACAAGAAGGGTTCTAGTCTGTGCACAATAATCCGCGTAGCACACACAACACAAAACTCAGAAGACAACCGAATTAAATCTCAACCATTGATCCAAATAATCAAAGGCCTGGACTCATTCCTATTTCCTACCAAATTATTCATTCCTACCGATCTATATATATATATATATATATATATATATATATATATATATATATATATATATATAATAGTTAACTGAATAAAATTGATATTTATTTTAAATAAAAGTCATAGTGCTTACAAATAAAAATATTTGTCCTTACGATTTAAATGAAAGTATAAAAGTCTTGTATGACCAATTTTGACATGTAAGACGATTTGACGAATAAGATAAAATTTTAAAACTATTGAGTACCAACTTTAAAAGATCTACACAACTTCTGAAATGCCTCTAATTGAAGAGATTCCATGATCAAATTCTATCATGTACCTTCCTCAAAGAAAAGAATAAATACTAACTTGAGTTCGTAGTCACTTTAAAAGCACATATAATTTATAAAATATTACTTCAATAAAAAATATACATGTACTAACTTTTTGAAGGATACATGTATTGTTATTGTTTGTTTCCAGTTGATAACTTTATATGATTCTAATTTCTTGTTATATTGTATATTTAGTCATAAAAGACATTTAAATTCATCTCTACCTAACGAACAGACATTGCTTCTTTATATGAATATCATACTTACAAAAATAATAATAATAAGACCGGCCACAACAATAAAATGATTAAACACGCGCACATAATGTGTCACATTACGATTTACGAGCATGTGGGCTGAAGCTCCCCAACCCAAAACCAATTTGTTGTTTTATTCTTTTATATTAGACCAAAAGAATATTTTGAACAATAAACCCCTCAATAAAAATTCTGCTTACGTCTCTATTTCGTAAACTTTTTTTTCTTCTTCTTTTTCTACACAACTGCTGCTCACTAGTAAGTAGTAAGTTATTATTAACTTACAATGGTATTTGTTGTGAATCCGGACAGCTTCGTTGTGTCAACGTGCATCCGGACAGCACTTCCGTCGATCCCGGCAGCAACTCAACGTCTCGTTCTGACAACTTTCTTGTCCTGCACACAACAAAGGAAAAAGAAAAGAAAAATAGAGATAGTAATTCGGCTCAGGTGCGGCTCCTCATTTGACGCACACACACAACCGTGACTCCACCAAAGGGAGTGCTATCTCGTCGGCTCGGCAATCGTAGTCCTTCCTCCCTCACAGACGTGCTCTCTCGGATGCACTCTCACAAGCATTCACGAGCATCTCTCTCTATTTCTCTCTCTCACTGCAGGCTCTCAATTAGAACAAAAATGGGAAAGCAAGAGGCATATATTTATTCTGATGCTTGCTACCCAAAGAAATGGGCGTGACTTTTAATATATATAGGTAGAGAGGTGAGATTAGGTTTAAGAAAAAGGGTTAGGGGGAGATTTGGGCTGGGTCTACAATTTTGGGCCAACATTAAATAACAATCTCCACCTTTGGTCCAACCGTGTTGCTGTGTGCATCGGAGAACAAACTACACAATCATCATCGCCGAGTGTCCCCTGCAAAATCACACAGACAGAGCAAGGAATAAGACGTATAGACACACAGTCCATACATGATCACAAAGATCAACCAAGGGTAAATTAACCGTGTTCATACCTGCAAAAAAGACATACAGAAAAATACCACAAAGCACAAAGATATCTAACACACAGTTAGAAGCTCACAAAGCAATCACAAAGCATGAAGGCAACTAATATACAATTAGAAGCTCACAAAGAAACATCACAAAGCATAAATGCAACTAATAGACAATTAGAAGCTTACAAAGAAACATCACAAAGCTAACTAACACAAAGCAATTAACAAAGATTCATCACAAAGATAACTAGCACAAAGCTACAGAAGATCGTAAAGATCATCACAACCATCACACAGACGATATATCACAAAGATTGCTATCACTAAGCTAGCATAGATCACACAAATAATAAAACACAAAGCATATCACAAAGTCACTAAGCTATCACGAAGTCATGAAGTTGGCACAAAGCCACCAAACCACAAAGCCACATAGAATGAACCACAAAGGTATGTTCACAAAGAACAAGAAAAAAACGAGCATAAAGCAAGGGACGAAGCTCCACCTCAAAGAGAGCAACAATAAAGACACACAAGGAAACAAACTCCTAAGCTCATGCACCCTAAACTTAAAGCTCAACCTCAGACTCCACCTTAGAACAAATCACTCGTGGTTTCTTCATTAATAACCACATTAGCCTGATCAACATGTTGATTTTTCTTAGGACAATCCTTGATATAGTGATCTGTTTCACCACAATCATAGCACTTCCTAGGTTTAAATCTAAGTTTTGACTTTTCCTTATCATGAAACATTTTTTCACCCCTAACATGCATGACTTTATCCAGTTCTTGTGCACCGTTATCAAGTTTTAAATCTAATTCCTTATTTTTCAAAGCACTCACAACAGTGTCAAGCGTCACATTATCTCTACCATACTTAATAGCAGATTTAACATCACTGTAAGAATCATGAATAACATTTAAAAGCGTAAACGGAGCATAATCATCAATATGTTTATCACCAATCAAATTTATGTCTTGAACTAACTTAGTGAACTCATCAACATTTTCATTAACACCTTTAGACATGTCAAGTTTAAAACGGAAGAATCTTTCAATCAGAAACATTTTAGAAGGCAAAGACTTTTCAGTATACAACTCTTCAAGTTTTGACCACAAATCTTTAGCGGAAGTCATCCTTCCTACTTTTCTAAGAACACGCTCAGATAAATTCAGGATAATAGCAGGCAAAGCAAGACGATTCATTTGAAATTTCTTTTTCTCATCAACTTCATTATCATAAGAATCATCAATTACTTGATAAACACCTTGTTTAATTAAAATACATTCCATTTTCTGTTGCCAAAAACCAAAGTCCGTCTTACCATCAAAAGGTGTCAAACCATAGTTCGCCAAAGAAGACATAATGTCACACAATAAATCAAGAAAAAACTATCAGTCTTAATGCAGCGGAATACAAATCAGTGAGCAAAAATATTCTCAAGGCAAATAAGACTTTCGATTTAATCACATAGTTAACAAACGAGAGACACGTTGGTAAACAAAAACAAAACCCAATCATATACTGCGTCAATCGGCAGGTTTCTAGAATTTTAAAACTGAGAGGTTTTAGTCGCTTTACCCGAGCGCGATCCTAAGACTATGATCCCGACTTACCAACTACGACGAGGAAGAATCGTGGCTCGATACCATGCTAGAATCCGGACACCTCGTCGTCGCCAATGCGCTCCGTAGACCGCTCCGTCGATCCCGGCAGAACTCAACGTCTAGTTCGCAACTTTCGACACCGCACAACAAAGGAAAAGAAAAGAAAAATAGAGATATTAATTCGGCTCAGTGCGGCTCCTTCTTTCGACGCACACACACAACCGTGGCTCCACCAAAGGGAGTGGCTATCTCGTCGGTTCGGCAATCGCAGCCCTTCCTCCCTCACAGCGTGTTCTCTGATGCACTCTCGCAGCGCTCACGAGCAGCTCTCTATTTCTCTCTCGCCACCGCAGCTCTCAATTAGAACAAAAAGGAGAAGAGGCATATATTTATTCGACGCCATACCCAAAGAAAGGCGTGACTTTTAATATATATAGGTAGAGGTGAGATTAGGTTTAACAAGGTTTAGGGGAGATTTGGGTGGGTCTACAATTTTGGGCCAACATTAAATAACAAGATTGATTCAAAATCTTTTGTTGTTACGTAACTAGGTCACCGTATCGGTGTTTTGAGAAATAAGTTGCATAATTATTGTTGAAATACTTTAAGGGCCATATCTCGCTCACTTGTTTTGAACAATTTGTCTAGGAATATTCGGAATCAATGTCTTTGAAGGGTGTGACTGGTTTGGATATATTTTTCTTAATTTAATTCGGAATTTGCTGTCGTTATTTTTGGTGTGTAAGATTTAGCTGCTTCATATTCTTTTGAGACAATTATTGGATTAATTCAATATTAAATTATTTGGTTTGTCCCAAAAATGTCTTGAACTTTTAATAATATATAAAAAAAAGAATCAAACTATTAATATTGTACCAAAAATATCTCCACTAAGGTTTTGGTTAACTAAATATTGACCGAGATTACATCATTTCCACCGTAATCATTTTTAAAATTCATGATGGCTCTATTTAGTCATCCTTTTTTATAAACACAAAATATTTTGTGTTTATTTTATTTTGTTATTGCTTAATTATCATCGATGAATAATTTGATGGAAATACATAAATATGAACACTTTTGATGTCTCTTTTAACAATTATTGGTGAACATCCGATTGCGTATGATATCTTTTATTTGCATAGTTAAGGTTGTATTTGCATAGTTAAGGTTGATGTCTGCCAGAATACTATATTTATATTTTCTAGTTGCAACCATTTTGTTGATTTAGGATTTGAAAGATTTTTGTCTACTTATTCAAAGCTTTGTGAAGAGTCATTACAAAGTCTCATAAGTCTACAGTTGATAATATATTTTGAAATTATTACTAAATATAAGATTAATATTTTGGACTCGTGTGGTTATTCGATAACATCATTTTTATTGGTAAATAAAGTACTTAAAGACTCATTTTATTAGAGAAAATATTGGCTTTGAATATGGAGCTAGAATTAGAATCAAAGCATTGTTTCTACAATCAAAAAAATTCAAATGAAGTATTGTATAATGTAAGCCTCATTAACAGTATTGTGTTGTGTTGTATCTATAAATTTCTTATCATATTTCTTAAAAGTCTTCATGAAAGTCATTACTTAAAACTTTCGCATCTTTTTTATAGTTTTATCAAGTCTCGTAAAACAATATTATGATACGCTCAATATAAAACTCACTTTTAATAATGCTCATTAACCTACTAAACTTATGAGCTTACTTTTGCCACGTGAAAATCTCACCAAGATTTCGTTAATAAAAATACTTTATTCATCCACAATAAGTGTATAACTTGTAGACAACACAAATTTTAATAAATTTATTGATGAGTATTATTTGAGTGAAGAAATGGTCCCACCATATGGTAGGTTGTGAGTGATGAGAATGATTTTTTTGATAAATAATAAGTGATTGTGAGATTGAATAATAACGTGTATTGTCCTAAAAAGATAAGTCATACACTTTTTGTGGACTGAATTAGAATTAGAATTGTGATACACTTATCGTGGATGTGGGAGTATTAAGGATGATATTTTTGATACAATGTAAATAATTCGAATCTTTTATTGATACTATAAAAAATTTGGGATGTTTTTGAAACAAGTCAAATAATTTATGATTTAATCTGATAGTTGGCTTTGGAGTTAAATCAAAACAATAATTTAGATCATAATCTTGCCAACAAAATCGATGGGATTGTTGCTTTCAATTTAGTTACAGCGTGCGCCAAAATGAATTTTTTTGCAGAAAGACCACTATTACATGCTCAGTGTAATAATTGAATTTTAAATGAGATGATTTTAAATGCAAAAATGAGAAAAACACCGATGATCTTCTAGGAGAATTTTGAAATATGATATCGAAGTATAGAGTTGGATCGCCTAAGTCATGTACGAAAAATCTAGATATATCTTTTGTTATAAAGTAGAAATAGTGATGTAGAGACATAAATGAAGGTCTGTTTATTATGAGGCTAAAGACTTCTATTATAGGGAGATACAAATCTAGAGTTAGAGTTTGATCATTATATATATATATATAGAGAGAGAGAGAGAGATCAAATAGTACCCGAACTTGAGGTAATATGCAATATTCAATTTCATCCACTCCTCTCATAGATCATATGGTGGATATTTTTCTGGATTTTTAAGATTAATTTCGTTGAATTCGCTACAGTAAAAATAGATTAGTAATTTGATTTGTCATGTGATTGCGAAAAAACAAATCATACATTTAGTTGAACTGACTTATATATTTAAATGAACACAAAAATGCATGCAATTGAACACAATAATGCATGTGGGTTGGAAGCGCGCGTTGGACGACAATGCATTTTTACGTTTTGTTAAATGCATGAACATGTTTTATTAAATGCATGAACATATTTTGTTAAATGCATGTTTGTGTTTTGTGCCAACATGCGCTTTTATGTTTTGTTAAATGCGCTTTTATGTCTTGTTAAATGTAGTTTTGGTTTTCGATAATAAATCTCTCATCCATCTTTCTCCATCAATTTCGTCTTATCTTTCCCGATTACGGTGAATTTCACCGTGAACCACCGTCATAGCCATCTCTCTCGATTCTTCAATCATCTATCAAATTCTTCTTCTATTTTTCTCAAAATATATCAATTTTATTCTCAATTTTTTTCTTCTTTTATAAATCTATTGTTTGTTGTTGTTCGTGTATGTTGTTGTTGTCTGCGTCCGTCCGCCACCTCCAAGAAGAAAAAGAAGGTTGATTTGATTTCTTCCAATTTTACCTCTTGCAAAATTTTATTAAAAATGAAAATAGCTTCCACGTATTAGCTTGTAAGTACCATATGTTACAAAATATATGGTCTAGATTGGATACTACATATTATATTATCGAGAACCGAATATTACGAGAACTCAACCATATATATATATATATATATATATATATATACACACACACACACACACAACACTCCACCTGAATGGCTAACCTTAGAAGAAAAGATGTTGCCACATTAAAACCTCGACAAGGAAACCTAATGGGACATAACCTAATCGAGGAAAAAGAATACAACGACTCCTCCGAGAACAATCATTGTAGATATTTGAGTTTGACATATGTTGATCTTGTGTACAACTTTCTAAACGTTGATGTTGGTAATGCCTTTGAGAATAAGTCTGCTCGACTACCCGTTGAGTGAATCTTGGACGTATCCTCATTTGAATTGCGCAGTATAAACGATATTATATTTATATAAGGCTCCTCCTCGGATATTACTGTTTGGATAATCATGCCTAGTTAAAAACCTTTTTCGAGAAAACACTGTGGAAAAAAATCTAATAAAGGAAAAGAGTACATGACATATATTAGTTCATGTGTTGCATTAGTTGCCTCGTTAAAATTTAACTAAGAAAACCTCATGGAAAAAAACTTAGTAAGGGAAAAATAGTACAACCAATTGAAATTCATGATCATTTGAACTTCAAGGTCTAATTTTCGAGATGATTTAGAAATTATTACTCCCCGTCAAGATAACAATTTTGAAAATAACATACTGATACTAATATGTGCAACACAAGCTGTAATATCATCATATGAGATAGTTGGGGATATATGTTATAACATAATATATATAATCGATGAAATTTAACATTATTAGTGATCAAAATCAAAATCAGTAACCATCGATATTGAATTTCGATTTATTACATAAAATAGATCAATATCATATTTAAAGATAACAAATAATATGGTTAATTCCATTCAAAATTCTTGTTAGCACATTAACTTGAAATTCTATATCGGGTCTGATAAAGTAGTGCTCAAATGACATACAAGTAATGAACTTCTAGTCATAAAATAACTTTGTTTTCTTCTTTTGGTCTAAATGAGTCATTATCACTTCAAGTAACGGGACAACCATTAGATAACTAAATAGATAAAATTTATCTAAAACATCTTTCAATTAGGTCAGTTGATATAAAATACTCCATCGGGAGATGCTCAATCTGCAGTTGAGACAATACTTAGTTTTATCTAAGTCTTCGAACTTATTGTTTAGGTATGGTATGAGTTATTATTCACGTATCATCTTCAGGAGGAATTATTTTAGTCGATTTTATCACCAAATTATTTCTAAATTGATATAATATATGTTACGATTTTAATTTTTCCTTTGTTTTAAAAATCTCGAGTCCTTTAGTGACTTTCATATATAGATATCAACATCTAATGATTCGTACAAAAACACGGCTATTAGTTAGATATCTATATTCATGTTACTGCCATATATATTAATAATGGAACATAATATCAATTCATAATGGGAGAATATGTTTGATCTAAATTTATTTTGGGTTTATGCTTAAAACCTTGTGCTACTAACCTCACTTGATTTTTCACTACTTTATTTTTCATATTTAACGAGTTAAGCTCTACCTCAATTTCTTTCTATATTACCCGATGTTTCTAGCACTCAACAATCATTTGTTCTAGATCTAACTTGATTATTGATTCAAATTGAACAAGCAATTTGTTGAGGCAAAGTGTCAACAACTATGGTTATCGTTCTCCCGATTCACAAAGTTTATAAAATCGATTCTCATCAATTCCGCTCACATTTTGATATGGTCGTTCCGTAATCCCAACGTTATAGTTATTTGGTGCACGAAATTAATTGGGATTCTTGTTTGTAGGACGATCCTCTTGGGGAGGGGGATTTGGAGTAATATAATTTCTTTATTTTATTTTGTATACCGTAATTTTTTTATCTTTAACACAAATAGATAATAAGTATCCAAAGTTTCTGATGTCGATGAGTATCAACAAATTTATTTCACAATTGACTTTAATTCTTTACTTCGAGTTCATAGTGGGGAAGTATATGACTTTTTGTCACTCCTTTGACGGTCAATAGTTTTTTGAACTTCGAATTCATAGTATGCAAAGAGAATATTTTACATTCATGACGCAAATTCATGAGGTAAGAACAAGATACACCTCGAGCGGGCAGCACCACCAAAAACCTCGAGAACAACATATTCATTGAAGCCTCAGAGCGACGCCTATAGTTAATAGCGACATCAATTAATAGGTTGGTAATGTGTGTTATCGGAATTTTGGAGAAGATTTGAGGAAATATATGGGTTTCTGTCGGAGTTTTGTGCTAGATCTGAGAGAGAGAGATGGTGATTTTTTAACTACAAAATCGAGGGAGAATATGGGAGTCTGGACAGTGGTGGTAGATTATGGTTTTTTCGCTGAAGTTTGGAGGAATGTGGTTGCAGATTTTAGATACTGAAGCTGGCCTACCTGAGGTCTTGTGAAATTAGCTTATAGTTTTTTTATGTCACATCAACTTTTAAAAATTTACTCACTTCTTTTCATATTTTTCTTTAATCATATACTTATAATACTAATTTTTATATAAGTCTCAAAATATATATATATATAAGACCGTTGTGAGACTTAGAAAAAAGTGAACAAGGAAGAAAGATTATTGTGAGACCCAAAAAAAGAAGCAAAAATTCAGTTTTTATTTTTAGAAGTTGGCTTTGTAGAAAATATATAATAAGTATATTTACAATCTGGTTTCTCCAACTTTTTAAAAGAAAAAAGATATCATTGAAGTAGTTGACTCTCAATTTTTTACCACATCATCTTCATTTCAATGGTAAAAAAATTGATTCTCAACTTTTTTAAAAATAAAAAAACCTACCATAGGAGGTACTTGAGATTTTGGAGAGAGAAGAGAGAGAATTTTAAATATTTTTCACCTAAATATTAAAACGACGTTGTTTGATACTTAAAAACACTTATAATGCACGTAAGAATTTGGCGAGAAGATCGATCATCTCGTCGCGGATTTTGCTGACGTGGGATATATTATGAAAACCTTAAAGATAAGAGTCATTTTGAGAAAACTATGTTAATGACATATTTTAAAAATGCTAAAATTGAGAACACAAAATATATTAACCTCTTTTTATGTGATAGTGCTTTTGTCATTGTTATTAGCTCATCACAAAAGTATGCTTGTGATAACTGTAGGGTAATAATTCTCTCACTTACATGGGTAGCTCATGACATTAAAAACAAAATCATCTATACATAATTGCATGGGGCCATGGAATGCTCCGTTTGCTATAACTGAGAATTACACTCAAATCTATCACAATCGGGTAAATGTGCAACTTTACGCATGAATGATTGATTTATACAAAAAACCGGCATTTACATCAAAACACTATGATCAAGAATCTAATTTTTTTTTAAAAAGAGATGTAACTTATTACGAATTTTTCATAAAATCATTTGAGCGATGTCCACATTTTGTGTAGCTAACGAATTTTCTTACGGTCGAGATATCTAAACTGTTATTCATCTCCCATCAAATGGACTCATATTTTGCCTTAATTAGGCCCACATAAAATGGGCCTCAACCCATATAGCAGAAAGTCGAGCTTATCAACCCTCAAATTTCTGCGGCGAAAAGGAATCGAATTTTGCAAAACCAGGAAACGCTCTCATTTTTCCCTCATTGTTTTGTGTTCAATTTCAACTTTCACAGTGCAAAAATGGCGTCGGAGTCTGCCGAGAGGAAGAAAGCTTATCGGAAGTCTAAGAAGCGAGCTCGAGGCGAGTTGGACCAGCAACTCGAACGATTGGAGTCGCTGCCGTGGAGCTCCTCGCTTCCGGCTAGTAATGGCGACGCCGACGATGATCTCTCTCTCTTCATCGGCTCTAACGAACTTGAAGGAGGTGCTTTGTCCATTGATACTGTTATCTGTCTCTATTTAGTTTAGCTGTATATCCAGTAATGTGATTGTTTGAACAAATTTAAGCTGGTAACTTCTGTAATGACACGAAAAAATTTATTTTTAAAAATGAATTTAAGCCGGTATGTTTTGTTATTACAGAATTTCCCGTCTTAAATCTATATTAAAAAACTGACTTTCCGAAATGTAACTTTTTTCTTTAAGTATTTTTTTTCTTTAACTTCCTGGATAACTACTAATGATGATAATTTCACGATCATACGAAAATATGTACTTTTTATTGATTTCATCTTAGGTTGGTTTAGAGGTAAACAAGAGTTTTTGTTTAAGGTTCTTTTTTCTTTTAAAGTTTATCTTACATGTAGGAACTTTTAATTGGTGCTTTTAAGCTTTGGGACTCAATAATTTGCCATGGTTGCAGGGTTTCTTGCTCTTGAAGAGATTGATGAATCAGAGTATGGGTTGGAAATTCCCAATGTCAAGGTTGAAACTGAGAGAAAAAAGTTAATAGGAAAAAAGCAATCAAAGAGAAGTAAGCTATATGAAGTTGGTGCTAATGAGAGCTTGGATACTGAGCTTAACGGTGAATGTAATGATAAGGATGATGAAAGCAAAGAGGATGATGAGAAGAAGCAGAAAAAGAAGAAAAAGGAGGGAAGAAAAGAAAAATGCAATCAGAAGAAGGATGAGACTAATAAACCACAGGATAATACAGACACAGCTACTGGTTTGTGTTTCATATGATTGTACAATGTTTGTTGTAGTCTTATGGAGTTGGGATTTTTTGGGGTCGCATGAATAAGAAATAAACTAAACTTAGAAGTGCTTAGAAATCATCATATTATGTTGCATTCTTTGGAATGCTGTGATGAAACTACTAGATTATAACCATGAAATTTGCAGCTCTAATTCAATTTTCAACTAGTTTAGTTGTGGAACCTCATATGCTATATCTTGGTGATACATGAGACCATTCAGATTTATGAACTTGATGTTTGACTTTCTGTTAGTAAATTTCATTAATCTGATTTCCCATATCTGTGTACTAAGTTCCCGAGACCTCAATTTCTACCTGCAATATGGTATGCTTTCAAATATTTTACCATGACAACAATTATTTAACAAATTTGGCACCTCGTTGTGAGATGCCAGGCCTTTGATTTGATATCATATTATATTCTGCATGCATCACACTTGGTCTTTGTTTCCTTGTTTCTATATTTTGAATATTATTCTCTGGGTTTTGGGTTGACCTATGTAATCTCTTTTACATGTATGTGAGTGAAACTAACTTTGCCTGATGATGATATTAGCAATTTGATTTTCTTATTACTTCTATACAGAAAGAGTTGAGATGTACTTGTCCCATATATTGACTGATGATTGCCATATTATTAGGATGATTTTTTCTAAAGTCCTCACTTTTAGCTGCTTGCATTGGTGACATCAATGTGAGTCTTTAGGATTGATTCCTCTAACAGAAGAGATTGCTTTCAGCTAAAGATGGAAAGGATGATTGCAATATTGAAGAGGAATTAATTGATGAAGATGAATATTGTGAATGGAATGAGCTGAGACTTCATCCCATGATTATGAAATCAATATATAGGCTCAAGTTTAAGGAACCTACCCCAATACAGAAAGCTTGTATTCCTGCTGCTGCTCATCAAGGGAAGGTGGGGGTTCCTCATTAGGTTGGCGACTTGGCGTTGTATTTGATAGTGGCAACTGTGCATGGTACTAATGATTTAGTTGGCTTGACAGGATGTAATTGGTGCTGCCGAGACAGGATCTGGTAAAACACTTGCCTTTGGGTTGCCCATTTTACAGCGTCTTCTGGAAGAACGAGAAAAGG
Source organism: Salvia rosmarinus (assembly GCA_036937905.1). NCBI lineage: Eukaryota > Viridiplantae > Streptophyta > Magnoliopsida > Lamiales > Lamiaceae > Salvia > Salvia rosmarinus. Next base: position 80,169,943 of record CM072814.1, on the reverse strand, counting down.
TGGAGAGGCTCATGGTTGACAAAGCAGAGGCCAATGACGGTATTGCTCCACAAGGTGTTCTACGTGCTCTCATTATTACCCCGACGAGGGAGCTTGCACTTCAGGTTCTCATTACTGCTTTGCTTTGGTGCCTTCTATATAGTCTGCTAAATAGCTTCTTGTGTAGGGATAGGAACCTGTGTCCTTAACTTCTGACCTCAAGCAACTGCTCGCTCAATCTGTAATTCCTTTAATATTAGTTACTTATATTTTTAAATAATACAATGTGTCCCTTATTGAAGGTGACAGATCATCTCAAGGCAGTTGCATTAGGCACCAATGCTAGGGTAGTTCCTATTGTTGGTGGCATGTCAACTGAGAAGCAGGAAAGACTTTTGAGAGGAAGGCCTGAAATTGTTGTTGGAACACCAGGGAGACTTTGGGAACTTATGTCAGGTGGAGAACCGCACCTCGTGGAGGTAGGATGAAATTAAGAGAGAGATTGATCCTTGGACAAAGTTTACTTGACTGTTCTGGATATTGTTTATGAATCTGTTAATGGACAAATTTCTTGAGAGTAGGACTTTGAAATACTCAGTTTCTTCTCTTCTTCCTTATAAAAATGAATTTTCAGCTTTTTAGACTTTTCCATTACAGTGACTGAATGTTCTTGACAAATATATTCATTTTTTCACACTTCAGCTGTTTGATGTTTTCTTGAGTTGAACGGGTTGTTGCATAGTAATGACCAGAAATAACTTGGAGCAGTCCTTGTTTCAATCTTTTCTAGTGAAATGAATATTCTGTTTGTTTACTGACTCAGAAGAGAATCTGACTCATTTGGTACTTTCTATCTTCTGTCCCTATATATACCATGAGGAAGTTGCCTCTTATATAAAACAATTAAATACTGGTCGTCCTAAGGAATTTAATTGATCAGCCTTTCGATCTTGGTCATGATTTCAGAAGGTTGATGCAGCTGTATGTTCAATTTTAGACTTTTTATGCTTATGTTTCTATGGTGTTGATGATGAGGGTCATATTTACATATAATTTTTATTACTGCAGATGCACTGCTTATCATTTTTTGTGTTGGATGAGGCTGATCGCATGATTGAAGCTGGTCATTTCCGTGAGTTACAGTCCATCATTGACATGCTTCCCATGAGCAAGGAATCAACTGAGAGTCAGCCTGAGAATACACAAAACTGTGTGACTGTTGCAAACCATCCTAGGAAGAAAAGACAAACCTTTGTGTTTTCTGCAACTCTAGCATTGTCAGCTGATTTCCGTAAGAAGTTGAAGCATGGATCTTTGCGTGCGAAAAAAGATGATCTTAGTTCATTTGAGACCCTTTCACAGAGAGCTGGCATGAGACCTAACACTGCTATAGTGGATTTAACCAGCTCTTCAATTTTAGCAAACAAGCTCGTGGAATCAATTATTGAGTATGTTTTCTTCCTGTACATCTCTATATAATCAGATTCTTGTTCTAACCATGCTTTATATAATTCTATTCACTGCCAAATTCTAGTCCTCTTTTACATTTCCATGTTTTATTGGATTGGGATATTCAAGGAGGGTGTCTTATGCATCATGGATTACAGGTGTCAAGAAGATGAAAAGGATGCCTATTTGTATTATATATTAAGCATTCATGGACAAGGTCGCGCGATTGTCTTTTGCACCTCAATTGCAGCTCTGCGCCGCATTTCTTCAATATTGCGTATCCTCAACATAGATATCTGGACCCTTCATTCAGAAATGCAGCAGAGGGCGCGCCTAAAGGTTTGAATTTTTAATCTTTTGCATTTCTAATTGGTTCCTACTTCCTCGTCCTCTTCCTAGCTGTGCCATCATATTCTTATAGGTAGTATTATGCCATATATTGTGTTTTTTCGTTTCTCAGTTCATGTCTTTGTGTTGTATCAAAAGATTCATGTATACTGCACTTTCAGGGTGTTTTTTCTTAAAGAAATATAAGTACCGTATACCCAGGAAAAGGCATGTCTTTAGCGTGGCATAGGTTGAGGACTATCTTATGCTGAGTTGGCTAGCTGCAGATGGCATATGATGTAGAATCCATGCACTAAGAAGCCCTGAGAGGTCATTAATGGCTGGCCAACTATTGACTTAATATGTTAAACCATTCTGACTTCCATCATATGTTCCCTCAAATTTGGAAATTGAAAACTCAATTTTAGGTATCTTTGGTGTTATGTCCATATTTTTGGGCCTGGGTTACTAACAGTCTTATTTTGGCTAGTGTTGAAATGTAGAGAATGATATGTGTTTAGAGTTGAAGTTGATATAATGTATTCAAATTTTGATTAGACAGGATTTTATTTCTCCCAAACATATGGTGAACATCATTAGTCTCTTTTGGAGAAATAAGACCAAAATTTAGCTTTATATTTCTTGCCCATACTGATACTTCCGTTCTCAATCTGTATTTGTGGTTATCATCGAGATTGAACCTATTTCCTCCGACGCCTCACTTGGGTTTGCTTCATGTGCTTGTGCTCAATGCAGTCCATAGATCGTTTCCGTGCAAATGAACATGGCGTCCTTGTTGCTACGGATGCTGCAGCACGAGGGCTTGATATTCCTGGTGTTCGAACCGTTGTTCATTACCAGCTTCCACTTTCAGCTGAAGTAATTTCTTGCCATTGTTGCAATTTTTGGTGCTTTCTAATTTCTGATGACCTGCAATTTTGAGCAGGATAAGTTTACTGCTGTAGGTTTATGTTCATAGATGTGGAAGAACAGCTAGAGCCTCAACTGATGGTTGCAGCATTGCTCTAATATCACCAAATGATGCATCAAAATTTGCATCTTTGTGCAGATCCTTTTCAAGGGTAATTCCAATGTTACATTTTGTTTTAGCGGGGAAAATGATTGAGATTTCAATAAAGTACAAGGCTACAAGCTTGTATAACAAAGGATTAGGGTTTCATAATGAGTTTCTGATTTGTATTTAGGCATGTAAAGGATCTAGGCCTCTTAGAATCTATACATACGTTCTTTTGTATGTTTTTGTTATGTAGAATGTATGAGACTATATTATATGCAAAATTTTAGATAGAATTCTCATGTCAGTTTGTAATGAGTCAAGTAAGCGATGACTTAATTTTTCTTTCAAGGAACCTTTCTGTATTTTATATGTATGGTTGTATATATATACATATTTGTTTATACATATACTTTTGAGTGTTAAATAAGTGATAATTTCCTTGGTTTGTTATCCAGGAAAGTTTCCAGCGGTTTCCTGTTGAGGTCTCATACATGCCAGAGATAATGAAGCAATCATCTCTTGCACATCAAATAGACAAGATTGTCCGAAAGGGTTCCCAGGTAATGAGAATCGCACGTTGTTATGATTTTCCTTTTCCTTTTCCACCCTTTTTCTATAGTCCTGATTATTTAAGGTACAAACCTTTGAAATTTTATTTGGATCCTATTCATTGTTTCACTCATAAAAAAAGTCTTTAAATCCTGCTTCTTACCAACCCCTTAATGCAGGTTTGTCGTCTTCTGCTATTACATTTTCCTGAATGCATTGTTTATATTATGCTGTATGTTGACATTAGTTATTGCTCTGGATTTAATTTCCCCAGGAAAAGGCCGAGAAAAGTTGGTTGGAGCGAAATGCTGAATCAGTTGAATTAATTTTGGATGAAAATGACAGTGAGGAGGACAGAGTGAAGAAATATCGGCAAAACAAAGCCCAATCAAATAAATTGAAGCAGTTGCAGCAGGTTTGGATTTAGTGGAAAGTGTTCTCAATTGTTTGATCTAAACTATCGCATGTAAACTCTAAGAAATGCATTGTAAACTCTAAGAAATGCAGATGGAATTCGTGCGAGATATTTAGCTTATTAAGACATGTCTTGACCTATACAATTGCAGGAGCTTCACACACTACTTTCCAGACCATTGCAACCCAGAACATTTTCAAAGCGCTTTGTGACTGGGGTAAGTCGGCCAAAAAAAAACAAAAAAATCATCTATGCTTGATTAACATTTCAGTGATAAACGTTGACGTGTTTTCACTGGGCACATATTAAGACAGGCTTCATGTCATACATCTATAGTATTTTCCACTTGTCACATCTGTCTAGAGATCATTTACTATTACTCTTTTATCGTTGAAAACTGTTTTTAAACATTAAGCTGATTGCAAAACTTTCCAGGCTGGTGTCTCGCCTCTTCTTCAACATCAATTTGAAGAAATTGCAAGGAGAAAACCTGGGGATGCGAATGATTTTGGTTCGAATAAAAGAAGGCTGGTCGTTATAGGCCAAGATTGTGTGGAACCACTTCAGGCATTGCGGAGTGCAAGTAATGAGGTAATGCTGCAATTTAACATCCATTTCTATCTCGTGCAATAAATGCTTGGCTTTTGTTCTATGTTAGGATGCAAGTATCATGTCACTCTCTTGCTGCACTCATTTTTGTTAATTGCACACATCTTCTCAGTCACGCTTGGATCTCAAAGGGATTGCAGAAAAGCAAAGAAGTTCAAACGACTTGAGAAGGAAGAGGAAAGAGATGAAAAAACGTACCATTTTCCACCCTTGCTTCATTTTTCGCATACAAAATGATGTCTCTTTATCGGGGTCACCATATTCAGTCTTCAATCTACATTTCATTTCCTTCGAATTGAGTTTCTTATGTTGTCTGCTATGTAACTAGGTTTGCACGAGCAAAGACGAAAGCAAAAGAAAAAGCTGCAACAACGAGAAGTTTAGCTTATGCACGAGCAAACGCTCCATGCTTTATCAGGAAAATGTGATCCATGGTAAACAACGGGTAACATTGCAGTTTGATTCCAGTTCATTTTTGTTGGATGCAAAGCTGCTAGAATTGGCAACATTTGCAAAATCCTATGATTATCTCCCACCACTCTAGGTTTCTCTGCATCTTCATGGGAAAAAAAACATAGATTGCAAAAGACTAGATAGACTTTCAAGCCTCCATTGTACAGAAATTGGACGAATTTTAGTATTTACTTAACAGTTGCTGGAGCTTTGTATGCATGTGGTTTGAAGTGCTTTTGTTGATTTATACTATCCAGCATGGTGTAGAAACAAATTATTGCAAATTGTTTCTATTCCTTTATTCATTAAACAGCAAAAATAATGAAGTATTTATTTTTTCAGGAAAATAATGAGGTAGAAATACTTCTTATTTCTGCGACTGCAACTTATTAACATAAAAGAAAAACAAAACACGTACATTTGAATATGTGCGTAATTTTGGATCGTTACTAGACTATCAATTACGTAACAAAATTCTTCACCATAAAATTAGCAAAATATGATTTCAACGTCTTAAACCCGAAAATCAAGAAGTGAAAAATCAAGTTTGCTGTTTTTTATTTTAAGCAGATAAATATAATAGTCGCCTTTGAAAACCTCACTACAATGCATTCAAAGAGAGCATTAAAAGGACAAATGTTGGAATCAAGTCAGAATTATAACATGTCACAATTAAACTAGGTTATATGACTGTATAAGAAGCAAGAACTGTCGTTTGAAATAGTATTTAACGATTATATTTTACGATAAGCAACCACATTATCCTTAAAACAAGTTATTCTTAACCGCATAATTCTAGAAAGCTTGCGTACTTCAAATAAAAATGCATTCTTTGATATACATTATTTCTAGCAGATGCTATGCACTGAGTAGTTCCAATTTCTAAAAAAGAAGTCATCTATGTTGTTCTTAAATTTATGTGTGTTACATGATTGTAGAACACAATCTGTACATATATTAGTGCATCACATTTTTGTATAAATTACATGACTATAATGGAAAATTAATAACTATCAACTTGCATGGCAGTGAGTGTCATACCTAAATCACAATCCACTTATTCCTAACAAAAAGAAACGGGCGGGCTGAAGCTCATCGCCACCAACAACTTACCCAAAACCAAAACCATATCATCAAATGCAATGATGACTCAACTTACATGAATTCCGGAGTGAATGGAACTCCACTGTCTTTGATCCATCCATCCTCCAAAAATGCACGAGGGGAGTCCACGGCCGAGCTTCCTCGTCGGTCGTAATCTTCTTTAAACCCGGCCAGTTGACCCGTTTCGATTGATCCGCCCCTGGTCCAGTGTTCTTATACTCGATATAGAAGAGCGTATCCAACCCGATGCTCCCCTCCCAGGGCGACCAACCCTCTGGATCAATGAACCCTCGATGGTGGACTGCATGATGATCGTCCTCGACTCGTTCTTCCACGGCCGTCCCAGGTATGATTTGAAGGGCGGGTTGGCCTCCGCCAGTTCCTTCTCGGCCGTGATGGTACAACCTTGGATGATGGTGATCCCGGCGAGGTTCTTATCGTTGCGGCCCTGGGCTGTCACCATGCACGCCTGGGTTGGGTTGGGCTTGCGCACCACCAACTCACACTTTTGGAACACGGCGATGGCGTTACCGAATATGAAGTCCACGGTGCCGCTGATACGACACTCGCGGAACAGCTGGCGCTGGAGGTGTGGGTACAGGGTGTCCTGGTACCCATCCATGTGGACGTTGTAGAAGATGCCCAGGTCGCCTGAGGCCCGCAACGCCACCGCCTGGTGCCCGCTGGGGCCTGCTGTGTTCTCGATCCCGATGTCCTTGGCGATGAAGCCTCGCCCGTTCACGCCTGCACAACCACACCCCATGTTTGATTATTATACTTCCATTATTAGAGATAGTTACCCTATAGTGGAACAAACTTAGAATAAAATAAGGTAATTGTCGAATTCAACACAATTTTCATCAAATTTATAGTTACAACACAACTTAACTTTTAAAATGTTGCAACCTTCCAATTTTTTACAATTATAACATTCCTAATAATTTCCAACGAGTAAAATCCACAAAAACATTATTGTTTCATGAGATGTTGGTGATTTTATATATGAACTTTACATCTCATAAAAAATTAGGAATGTTTTATTCAAAATAAAAAATTAGGAATGACATAATTGCAAAAAAAGAAAGATTGCGGTGTAACCGCAACATTTTGAAAATCATGCTGTAATTGCAAATTCAATGAAAGGTTGTGTTAAATTCAACAATTAATCCAACAAAATATACTTACTTAGGGTTGAAGAGTCGTAGGTTTGAATGCCCTGGCTGAAACACTTATTACCGGTGATTCTAGTTTTCAACGGCCCCTCTCCGATCAGAATGACCTCGTCGACCTTTTTCGGAATCACGACATATTCATTGTAGACACCGGCCTTTACAAATATCACATACGGCGTTTTATTTTTAATCGGTACGGACTTAACGGCCTCGGTGATGGTCGTGAACATGCCGCTGCCGTCTTGCGCCACCACCACATTCGGCGTTAACGAGATCTTTGGGTTTTCAACGAGCTTCCTTGCATGACCTTGGACGAAATCAGGAATAGCACCATCGTTGCCGCCGCCGAGGAGCTGGCGCGGGGCCTTGATGCTTTCGACGAATTCTCCCAATTTTTTCTTGGCGGTCTGGAAATTCTTTTGGAATTCGATCACCAACGCCAAACCCTTGCTCAACAACTCCCGCTTGTTTTCAACATTTCCTGACCACTGCCCTGACTCGCCTGCAGCACAGTTTTAATTCGGTTTAGATCCTCTACTCCATAGTTCCCCACCATATTCCACTATTTTAATAAGAATAGTAGTAGGATGGTATGTATGACATACATAAATGTTTTGGATTTGAAGTATATCTATATATATATTGAAAATTTTAGATACAAACAAATTCTTATCTCTTATCAAATATTTTAAATATTTTTATTTAAAATATTAATAAACTATGCTTAAAAATTAAGGATATTATAAATATAGTCAAAATTTGTATACATTTCTATGTTATTAATATATAAATACATTATATCATATGACATAAGTTTCCTTATATTAAAAATATAATTAGGGCATAATAGGTATACTAAATTTTATAAAACAAAGATTTTTATAATAAGTATAGATTTTTTGCAAAATAAAATAATTTTTATATAATGAACCATAGTTAATATTTATTACTAATTCTTGAAAATTTAGAACAAAATACATACCCTAATTATGAATTAACAAGCCAAAATAATGAATTATTAAAACGTTGCAAATTAAATAAAAACTTTAACTGAATTAGTGAATTCTAGTTAATTATTTAAAATTGAACTAAAACACAAAAGATTGAAATTGAAATGATTAAAAATGAAAAGTAATCGATGCAATCATGACACCAAAAGTAAAATAAAATATCAAAAATGAATTCGATTTGATTCCCTAATAAATTTCAAGGTGGATTCCTTATTGAAACGTTGTTAACCCCAGAACGAAGTAATCATAAAACCATGGGTTAATTTTACCTTTGGTCTTGGCGAATGCATCGAAGCAAGTATCCTTGTATGTAATGGCAGCGCTGAGCCAAATCTTGACCTCATCCAGAGCATGATCCATTTGACCCATCTCATACTGCCTGATTTTCTCGAACGACGTATGGATTTCGTCGATGGAGTCTGCAAGCACGCGCTCGCACACATCCAACGCCCCTCGCGTCATATGGTCCTTCTCCAAGTTCTTATATAAAGTCGTGTTTTTTATGGCGATCTGAAGCTCAGCCACCGCCGCGTCGAACGCCTCTTTTATAAACTCCTTAGCCTCATTGATGTTGCCGTTCTTGCAGTTCTCCTTCAAGCCCGTGGCGTCGCAGAGATCGGATAAGACGCCGCCGTCCTCCTGCTTGTTGTCGGCAGCCGCCACTGCGGCCGCCATGCACGCCACCACGAGGGCCGCGGCCAGCCCGGCCGCCGAGGTTGCCTTGTTTTTTCTATTGCCCATCTAATTACTTATTTTGTCTACTTTAATTTGTTGTATTTCTAAAGGATGGATGGATATATATATATATGGATAGTTTCGAAGATGACAACGTTTATGGTTCGTTGGTTGTTTATTTCTTAAATTAGAAGGAAATGTAGTGAAGGATGGAGAATTTTGTTCCATTTCCATCCATTCCATGTTTTTCGATCTGTTAATTTTTCAAATTTCTAATTTGAGCCCATACATAATTTACTAAAAAAAATGATAGACTAAGAATGTTTTTCGAAATATAAATATTTCCTTATTATGCATACGACAAAAGAAAAAAGATCAATGAAATTAATTTTTTATTGAGTACAATTCATTTATAGAAACTTCAACAGAAGCTCGATAATAGATAATAAAATATTCAAATATGAGATAGAAGCTAATTAATAACTTATAGAAGATTCAAAATTATTTAATAATTCCCAAATGTATTGTAAATAATAATATTGCTTTTCAGAAATAACTAAACTCGCTGATCATTTGTGAAGTAGTTATTGGAAGTATAGTCGATTTTTTTTCACAAATGTTTCCTAGGAAAATGCGTATGTTATTGTAGAAAGATATTTTAAAAATATAATAGTATTCCTTGAAGGGTAATTTGACCTTTTAAAATAAGTTTTATTCACTTTATACATTTTACTTGTAATAACAAATCGTGGTATTGAATAATATTGACATTTTTATGATCATGTTTTATCTTTTCGATTCCAGCCATATCTAATTTTCTTTCATTTCGTATTTACATAACTTTAGTAAATTTTCACAAAATTTCTTTACCTTGGTTGCGTACTTTGCTACGGTTTCAAAAACATTGAGTTTATTTCTAGTGGAGTTAGCCATATATATTACGTTGGCACTTGATAGAATAATTAATATTGAGTTGGTTTAATTTATTGTGTTCTAATGAGCAAGTCATGCAAATGTACTTTGCAAATGAACAGTTGGTTATTTTCCAGGCTGGACAACCCCCGAGACGTTAGCAATAGGCTAAATTGTAATTGCAGTAAGTATTTTTTTTCGAATCTTGACAATGCGATAATCATTTTTTTTAAAAATTTATTGCAATTAGGATCACCATTAAATTTGATTAATTTATCAAAATCTCAATCTTAAATAAATTCTTCTTATTAGAGTTTTTATTTAGAAAAAATAAAATTTAGGCTTTGACAAGTTTGATGAGAGGAACATTTTAGCATATGGTTTATTGTCAAATACTTTGGCAATCACGATGAATTTCAACATATTCGACAATGACAATTACTACTTTGTGAATTTTTTTGCCATAAATTAGTAAGTATTGAACGTCAAGCAACATGTCAAAATATTCCTCTACTCAAACCTGTCAAAACCCAACATTAGATTTCTCGCATTAAGGCCACTATAAGGACAACAATTGTTTGAAATCGAATATTTGAAAAATTGCCAAATTTGAGAGTGATTCTAAATAATTTTCCACAAATCAAAAGGTCAAATATCATGTTGCCAAAATCTAATTAAAAGTGGTATTGTAATTGTAATCTGGCCTAAAACTGACGCCTTCAAACCCTATATAATAACAAAATTTGGGACGTAAACTGATGATTAAATTGAAGGTAATATTTTACAATATATATATATATATATATATATATATATATATATATATATATATATGTAGGGGTTGGTTATAGAGAACTATCTCTTAGATAAGAACTAATAACCAATAATCATCGTTAGATTGAATAAGATCGGACTACTCATAATTATTTAATGATAAAAATAGTAGAATCCCTAAATTTTTGCTATTTGGATTTTTCATATTCTATTTTTCGTTGTCCGTGTAATTCATGTCGTTGTTCATGTAATGGTAATTTTGTACATGTCATCATATTCCAATTAATTGTTATGTTCATGTAATCGTAGTAATTATGCATATATGAACAATTACCGAATCGAATATATATAATCCATTAATTATAGGATTAAAAGGTTACCACTAAAATTTGAGGATAATAAATGATTTATAATTAATCTTGACCGTTAAATTATAATAAATGGATGAACCATATTAATTTTTAGTTCTAAAAAGTTGGAGTTCCATTTGATCCACCCCTATATATACACACACACACACACACACACATATATATATATATATATATATATATATATATATATATATGTGTGTGTGTGTGTGTGTTAAGAGAATAAACAAGATATGCAGATGCAGGGCATAAACGAAGAAGAAGTGAAAAAGAAAACTTAAACTTTATTGATCACATGAGCTGCCTTTTAAGATGAAACAAGATAGTTAACTTACCTAACAAATTCTTAACTGCCTTAGCAAACTAACAAAAGAAAACTAACTGTCTAACAAAACAAACAATAAATCTTGAAGCCACGTCATTAAAGCTACATGCAGACGTCCAGCTACAATTTGATTATATTTTGAGAATCTTAATACAACCCCTACTGAACCAAGACTATCCTTGTTCAACTGGGAACTTTTGTAGAAGATGATCAAGGTGCACTGTAGTAACAGGTTTTGTAAATATATCAGCTATTTGATCAGTAGTAGATACATAACCAACGTCCAACTCCTTCTTGATGACTTGATCCCGAACAAAATGAGTATCAATGTCGATATGTTTTGTCCGTGCATGATGAACTGGATTTGAAGTGATGGCTACCGCACTCTTATTATCACACCGATTGTAGGTTGATGAGAAACAGTAATCCAATCTCACGAAGCAACGACTTTATCCACATAACTTCAACAATTGAGTCAGCTAATGCTCGATATTCAGATTCGGTTGAACTACGGACACTACCTTTGCTTTTGAACTCCAAGATAATGATTTGAGCCGAGAAACATGCAGAAACCGCCAATGGATTTGCGATCATCAAGGGAGCCAGCCCAATCGACATCAGAAAACGCTGTGATACGCAAATGTGTAGAAGGATGAAAAACCAGTTGCATGTTCATAGTACCTTTGAGATAACGCAGCAATCGGCGACATGCCTTCCATTGAAGCTCAGTGGGATTTTGCAAAAATTGATTGAGCTTATTAACGATGAATGAGATTTCGGGACGAGTAAGAGTGAGGTATTGAAGAGCACGAATGGTGCTACAAAACAGGGTAGGGTCATGGAAAAAAGGACTATCATTAGTGTGAAGTTTGGTTCTAAGATCATAGGGGGAAGGTTGCGGTTTACAATCAAGCAACTGGTTTTTGACAAGAAGGTCACGTATGTACTTTGATTGATTTGGGAGGTAAGAGTGAGTTTTAGTTTTGGTGACTTGAATTCCTAAGAAATAGTTACAGTTCCTAAAGTTTTAAGTGCAAAATAGTGGAAATATCTTGAATGAGATGAGAGACAAAACTGTCTTCTCTAGTAACAAGAATATCATCTACATACACTAAGACAACAATGAGTTTCCCATTTTTTCTCATGTTAAAGAAGGAGTGATCGGATGCAGAAAACATGAACCCACTGTGAAGAAGATGAGCTTTGAGCTTGTCATACCATGCTCGAGGAGCTTGCCGTAAACCATATAAGGATTTTCGTAGTTTACTGACATGACTCGGATATTTTGGGTCCACAAAACCCTCGTGTTGTTCCATGAAAACAGTTGAACAAGCTCTCCATTTAAGAAAGCATTGTTAATATCAATGTGTTGCACATCCCATCGAAATGTTGTCGCTAGTGAGAACATTACCGATTGACACAGGTTTGACAACCGAGCTAAACGTATCCGAAAAATCAATGCCAACCCGTTGTTGAAAGCCTTTAGCAACTAAGCGAGCCTCGAGGTGATTAAGAGAACTATCAACATTCGCTCGACACGAAACACCCATCGCACCGAATCGATTCATGTTTTAATATGTTACAAGTTCCCATGTTGACTTGGAAATAATGGCATCAATTCCTTTGCCATAGCTTGCGCCATTCGGGTTTGGCTTAAAGCTTGATGGTGGAGGCAGTTCGATAACAAGAAGGTAGTGAAACTAGAATTAGCATTTTGTGCCAAGAAAACCTTTGGTTTGAAGATGCCATTTTCCTCGAGTTAACATAGGATCTGAATATGATTTTGAGTGTGGGTATAGATGTCTCGGATGTAGCAGAACAGTGAAGAAGAGATGCTTGGCATATCGTTAGATGATTTTGGTGTCATGGAGCTTGTGTGTTGTCACGACCGCCTACTTAATTAACTAACTAATCAAGTAATCACTATTAATTACTTAATTAACTAGCTAATTAAGCACACAAGTCGTGACTATGGGGTAGTTTAGATCATAATTTCTCAATAGAGATAACTCAAATGTTCAAGTTGCCAAGGTTTTACAAAAATTTCGCTGAGGTTTCGTTTGAAAATAGGATAGTCCAAATATCCAAAAACAACAATAAACCAACTGAAACAATTCCCAGCCTCTAACAAGATCATCAACAACAACCATCATATTTATATACATCAAGTATACTAAGTTCAAGGACATTCAAGAGCGATGGTTTCAGATTGGTGTCAACAAAATTCGAGTATGCACAATGATAAGGTGGTGAGAATTGTGTATGAAGACACAACTCTCGGGGCATGACAAAAGATTTATGTACATGATCAAAACCCTAGCTCAAGTGTCCTTTTCACGCCATCTCCTCGCTTAACCTCGCATATAAGGAAAACATATGCAGGCATGAGCACCGAAAGTACTCAATGGCATCGCCATAAAACATAATTGACTTGCCACTTATATTTCTAACACGGGGTTTTAGTGAAATAACCGTGTTAGCTTTTCACATATAAAACATTTCATGATGCATGCTTCTTAACATTCTATCTCATGCTATGTCAGCAATCTTTCCGTGTCGGTCCCATAGGCTCCCCTCACGGATACCATATTTACGCTCCTTTCTAGGTACCGAGAGGTAGGCCTCCTCTCAATACCGTGATCGGTCCCAAGGCTCCCGATCATCCTTGTGTACACACGACTGCATCTGGGAGATCATCCAAGACAAGCCCGACGTCGTCTATGATCTCGTAGATAGCATAATGCATATGCTAAAATAGGCAAGTCAACTCATTTACAAAACATGCACTTTCATTTTGAGAAATAATTAATTCATCGAGCCATTAAAAGATAGTTAAGAAATGCCCACCGATTAATAGTCACCTTTACTCCACTTTTTCAAATTGTTCGTTTTTACGCTCTTCCTCGCCCCACTTGATCCTTGTAACATAAAATTATTATTGAATTTAGCAACCTTTCTTATTTATTTAACTACTTATCAAAATTTTGTCGATTAGAATTTCAAACGTCTAACTAATAAACAAATTCTACCGAAATTTCAAGAGTAACGCTTTATAATATGGATCGCCAAAATCAATCAAAACTCATTCAAATTCATCCCAAACTCCCAATTCATCACCATATACTTAAATATACATTTAGGAATTTAAAACAAGTTCAAACTCATTTATTTACATTATTATTACAATATGCCCTTCAACCATGTTTATAGAAATCCTTAAATATTTCATTATCTAAAATTCACTTAGTATCAAATGACTCACATTTATACTTATTCATCATCAATGATCATTATTCCATAATCATTGTAAATCTTGATCAATTTATCACATAAAATCATAACTTTACACTAAACTTTAATTTTTCATCTTTTAATATATATGTTCAAAATTCCCATAAATTAATTCTAAGCATTATATTTACTCTAGATCTCAAAATAATATCAAATGGATCAAATAAAATCAACAACTCCAAGTTCTTAAAATCCCTTATTTTCAAAATTTTGGGATAAATGTATAAACTTGATTAAATTCTTATAAATACATCTTATGCATTATTCATACTCTACATCTCAAAATGATATCAAATTAATCAAATAAAATCAAGAACATCAAGTTTCTTCCTTGCCCTTTTTCTTTAAATTTTCGGTTTCTACCTATATCTATGTATTAAATTCTATAATTTCATACTATACATTATTTATACTCTAGATCCCAAATATCATATCAAATGGATCAATAAAATCAAAATCCTTAAGTTCTTACAACTCATTATTTTCGAAAATTTCAAGATTAAGCATACATGATTTAATTTTTATTTCTTTGATTATATGATGCTTATTTCTATTCCTAAACATATATCTAGGCTCAATTCAACTAAATCACATCACATACTTCACATGCAAAATTAGGGTTCATATTCAATACTTTAATTTACCAACTTTAGCAAATGAAAGAATTAAAACCATAGATCATGTGATTAATACTTCATAAGCATAATTAAATCAATAAACATAGCAAAATTAAACAAATCAACCTTAATTTAAACTTCCTAATTTTTTGAAAATTACAAGACATAAGAAGATCATATTTATCAATTTAAATCACAAAAACTTAACTTAAATAAAGTAATTACATTAGTTGAAGTGATTTACCACTAATTCTCCACTTAAATATGTATTATATGTGAAATAAAAATTTAGTGTGTGCTTGTGTGTGTGTGTGCCGAAAATGTGATGAAAATTAAGGTAGAAGATGATCTTATGTTGCTTGTAATATTCTAGAATATTAATTTGCATTTCATGTACATTTTATCTTCATTTCATTTACATTAAGCACTAATTTCCATAAATTTATAAGTATACCTCCAAAATTACTAATGTCATACCTTAGTACTCCCTCCGTCCACCAAAAACGTGTATTTAATTCCTTTTCGGTCCGTCCACCAAAAATGTGCACTTTCCTTTTTTGGAAATACCAACTTTACATTTTTACCCTCAACTTATCCACTTATTTACAAAAAACACTCATGGCCCACCTTTTTACACTCACATTCCATTAATATATTCATTTATTATCCCAACGACACACCTTTTATACACTTTACTTTACACTCATTACATTTACTTAAATTCGTACACCAAAAACGATGCACGCTTTTGGTGGACGGAGGGAGTATATTTTAATAAGTGAAACTATATTCTAACAAAATTTAAATTACAACTACAAATTATATCCATGATTGAAATTGATTTCATATAACATAAATCAAATTCTTTCATACATTAAAATTTAACTAGAACACTTAAATTCCTAAAATTTTGAAAATTATAACAAATAATTCCTTTATCACTAAATAATAATAATAAAATATTTTATTCATGCCAATTAATAGCTTGAACAATAATTCATCTCAATTTATTAGGAAATTAACATGCAAAAATAATTAATGCATTTCATAGTAAAATTTCTATTTAATAACATTTTTCATTCAAACACACATTAATAATCACATAATTCATATTTTATCATAATAAAACTCATTTCTAATTAATCTCTTCATTTTCTAATTTCATATTCTTCAATTAAGAACTAATCAATTTTTATCGATTAATAATTCATTATATCGCCTTTATAAATTTCTATGAATTAAATGGCTTTTAAGCCCCTAATTATACTTTATTAATCTCTAATTAAAACTAAAAGATTTTCAGGTTACTACATGTGTGAAGAAAATGGAGATAAGTTGTGAATTTGACAACTGGAGATGGACTATGATGAGGTGAAGCAGGCTGCAAGGAAGAGTTAGAGGTAGATTGCATAGGTGTATACTGATTAGTGGAGAACACAGGTGGAGGAAGGATAGGATAAAAGAGAGTAGGGTCACTGGACAAATTCTGGGGAACAGACGAACTGAGCAGGTGTGGATAAGGGAACTCATTCTCATTAAAGAGAACGGTGCGGGCTACGTACACACGACCTGATGGATGCAAGCACTTATACCCTTTGCGAGAGGAACTATACCCTAAGGATAAGCACTTATCAGATCGAAACTGTAATTTAGTGTTATTATAGGGTCATAAGTAAGGGAATCAACTGCATCGAAAGTACGCAACATGGAGTAGTCGGAGATTTTTTGTAAGCAATCAAACGGAGACACGTGGTTTAGAGAAGGAGAAGGTAACCTATTTATGAGATGAACAGCAGTGGAAAAAGCGTCCCACCAAAACTTGTAAGGAGTTGTGCGAGGCTAGCAAGGTAAGTCCCATTTGTGTGATGTGTCGATGTTTTCGTTCAGCCTTCCTATTTTGTTGGTGAGTGTGAGGACAAGGGTGTCTAAAATGATACCTAGCTTCTCAAGTAATGGTTTAAGGAGATGGAATTCTCCTCCCCAATCAGATTGTAGACATTTAATCTTGGTGTTGAATTGAGTTTCTACATAGGTTTTAAAATTACAAACACGTTGTAAACTTCTGCCTTTGTATGTAAGGAAAAAAGCCAAGTAAAACGAGTAAAGTCATCTACAAAGTGAACATAATACTTGAATCCATCAGAGGAAGTAGTCGAACTAGGACCCCATAGGTCAGTGTGTACAATTTGAAACAGGGCATTGGTCTTTACAGAAATAGAAGGAAAAGAAAACTGTGTATCTTTCCTTCGCACAAGCATCATAAAGCTATTTTGAAAGTGACTAAGATTGATGTAAACCTTGTAACGCAGTTTTAAGGACTTGATTACAAGGATGACCTAGTCTATTATGCCACACGCAAAGAGTTTGACCTTTATCACCTGAAGAAGAGACATCATAGAGGTATTGATCTTGTAGCAGGCTGGATTTGGAGAAGGAACACAGTTGGACAGATTCAAATGATACAGGCCATCTTTAAGAATGCCTCCAGCAGGGTTTTGTTGGTGAATTTGTCATTGACATAACAACACGAAGAGTGAAATTCAAGAAACACATTGTTGTCAGTGGTGAGTTTAGAGATACTGAGGAGATTCTTAGTGATGTGGAACAAATAGAATATTACTTAGAAGTAAAGGCTGAGAAGAGTTACTAGGTAAAGTTGATGTGCCAACGTGGGTGATTAAAAGTTTAGAGCCATTACCTACAGTGAGCATATCTTGACCATAGTAAGGAGAGTGAGTTTGGAGTTTTGCCATTTTGACAATGACATGAGTGGAGGCCCCTGGATCTAGATACCATTCAGAGTAACCTTGAGGAGCAGTCGTGGACAGATTAAAGGAGGAAGGAGGAGGTGATTTATCTGGCAGTTGTGACACATTAGAATTTGAGGTGGATATATGAGTGTAGTTTTCAGAATTATGAGAAGTGTTTATGTAGTGAGCTTGTGGAGAAGCTAAACCAGAATCTGTATTAATGAAGTTGACATCAAACATTTTAAAATACTTAAGAGCAACATGATTAGTTTTTCCACAAATTTGGCAAATGATTTTACTACCATTACTGAAATGATACCTGCCACCTCATTTTCCATGATTACCACGAAATCCAGATCTTGCATTTTCACGGTTGTTAAAATTTTGATGATAAACAGCATGAACTTATGGTGTAGTCTGCTGAGTGAATGCAGTCATACCTGTGGTAGAAGGTAAAACTGAAGTAGCCTGGTGGAGCAGCCTAATTTCATGAGTTTGCAAGGCAAACTAAACTTCATCAAGAGACATCTCTTCACACTTTGACTGAAGAACACACATATGTTCTCAAAATCTGGACCAAGTCCACTGAGAACAAGATTAACAAGATCAGATTCTGGAATTTGTTGACCAATACTGAACAATTGATCCGCAATTCCTCGAAACTTTAGTATGTAGTCATCGACTGATGAATTACCCTTTTCATAGTTTGAAGCTGAAACCGGTTGAGCAGATCGTGCCTTAGATTGAGATTGAAAAAGTGTTTGAACGTCGTCCATAGCTGTGCTGTAGTCGCATCGTCCAACATAACCGATCATGGAGATAGAAATTGATGCAAGTAACCAGTTGAAGACAAACTGATCGCGTTGGAGCCAGACGAAATATTCTGGATTTTGAGTTATCTCATCCACATATTGCTGTGGACTTGAGTTTTGCATAAGAACATCATGAAGGTTATACGCTCAAGCAGTAGCTAGGACTTGAGTTTTCAAAACATGTAGTTGGATCTATCTAATTTTGTGCTGATTGGATGAATAGAATGAAGATTAGTGTTTAAGGAATTTGCCATTGTTGGGAAGGTGACTCGAAAAAAAAAACTTTAATGGCTTGGCTCTAATACCATGTTAAGAGAAGAAACAAGATATACAGATGCAGGGCATAAACGAAGAAGAAGAAGTGAAAAAGAAAACTCAAACTTTATTGATCACATGAGCTGCCTTTTATACAAGATGAAACAAGATAGTTAACTTACCAAACAAATTATTAACTGCCTTAACAAACTAACAGAAGAAAACTAATTGTCTAACAGAACAAACAATAAATCTTGAAGCCACGTCATTAAAGCTACATACAGACGTCCAACTACAATTTGATTACATTTTGAGAATCTTAATATAATGAAATGCACTTAATTTACATGAAAATCGGACTGTACGGAACTCCACTGTCGAGGATCCATCCATCCTCGATAAAATGTTCGAGGGGAGTGAACGGCTCAGCTTCGTCGTTGTTGGTGATCTTCTGTATACCTGGCCATGTGACCCGTTTCGAGAGATCCGCCCCGGGTCCGTAGTTGTTATACTCGAAGTAGAAGAGCGTATCCAACCCGACGCTCCCCTTCCACGGTGCCCACCCGTCTGGATGTATGAAACCCTCGATGGTGGACTGCATGATGATCGTCCTCGACATGTACTTCCACGGCCGCCCCAGGAATGCCCGGAACGGTGGTTGCGCCTCCAGGAAGTCTTTCTCCGCCGTGATGTTGCACCCCTGGATGATGGTGATCCCGGTTGTGTTCTCGTGGTCGCGCCCCTGGGCTGTGACCATGCACTCCTGTTTTAGGTTGGGCTTGCGCACCACCAGCTCGCACTTCTGGAACACGGCGATGGAGTTGCCGAAGATGAAGTCCACAGTGCCACTGATGCGGCACTCGCGGAATAGTTGGCGGTTGACGTGGGGGTACAGGGTGTCCTGGTACCCGTCCATGTGGACGTTGTAGTAGATGCCCACGTCGCCCGTGGCCCGCACCGCCACGGCCTGATCGCCGATAGGGCCTGCCGTGTTTTCGATCCCGATGTCCTTTGCGATGAAGCCTCCCATCCACGACTGCACAAATTAATTACACCCACATTTGAAAAGAATATGTAGTATATCTAGATAGAGGCAACTTGAGAAATAGTCAAATAGAAAAAGGAATTGCATGTAGCCACCTTACAAAAAAAATAGAAAATAGCAGCCGTTATTACTAAAATACCTCTCGCCACGTGTTTAATACGAATTCACAAAGCTTTAAATCGCGAAATCGTATAACGAAATTATTATTATACGTTTCACAAAATCGTAACAAATTACTTTACACTATTATACGTTTTCGCCAAATTGTGTAATCATATAACAGTCACGATATTAGCAAAATACACAATCGTGTACCTATCACGATTCAGGATATTAGCAAAATACACAATCGTGTACCGATCACGATTCGGCTATGACATTAGGATAAAGGTAACATTTAATACAAAAAGTGACTAGAAGTTCATATTTTTTATAACAATGACTACTATTCCTATTTTCTATAACAAATAGGCTATTTCTCCTAATTCTCTGTATCCAGTCCATCCATTCTAACCGAGTAGAGTTTATTAATAATAATTATGATTTAATTAGAGTGAATATATAGTGGTGTATCTAAATATACTTACTTAGAGTTGCCGAATCGAAGGTAAAACACCTCTTGTCCAACACTTGTCACCGGTAATTCTAGTTTTCAGTGGCCCTCTCCGACCAGAATGACCTCATCGACATTTTTCGAATCACGACATACTCCTTGTAGACGCCGGCCTTTACGAGAATCACAAACGGCATTTTGTTTTCAAGGGCACAGAGTTAACGGCCTCGGTGATGGTCGTGAACTGGCCGCTGCCGTCTTGCGCCACCACCACATTCGGCGGCAACGAGATCTTTGGGTTTTCAATGAGCTTCCTTGCATGACCGTTGACGAAATCAGGAATTTCGCCATCATTGTTGTCCAAAATGCCGTCGCCGTCGTCGAGGAGCTGGCGCGGGGTCTTGATGCTGTCGACGAGTTCCCCCAAATCCTTCTTGATGGACTGGAAATTCTTTTGGAATTCGATCACCAACGCCAAGCCCTTGCTCAACAACTCCCCGCTCTTTTTCAGCATTTGCCTGACCACTCGCCCAGACCCACCTGCAGCAATATGTACGAGCTGGTTCAATTTAATTGCCTAATAAATCACTACTCTTGAAAACGTGGAGTCATTATCGAAACGTTTTTCTAAATTGCGAAAAGAACCAACTCTAATTATGTTTTTTTTAGTAAGGGGAAGCGAAATGATGGGTATTCACTATTTACGAGGAGTTTCACCCTTTTGATGTCCGCTGATTATAATTAATTAATAATTAACAGAGTACGTCCGCACCGGCCTTATGGAATCATCCTTTGGTTACCTCTAGTCTTGGCAAATGCATCGAAACAAGTGTCTTTGTATGTAATGGCAGCACTGAGCCATATCTTGACCACATCGAGGGTACGATCAATCTGCCCGATCTCAAACTCGCTGATTTTCTCGAACGACGTATGGACTTCGTCGATGGAGTCTGCAAGGACGCGCTCGCACACATCTAGCGCCCCCCGCGTCATATAGTCCGTCTCCACCTTCTTATAAAAACTCGTATTTTTAATGGCGATCTGAAGCTCAGCCACGGCGGCGTCAAACGCCTCCCGTATAAACTCCTTGGCTTCAGTGATGTTGCCATTCATACCGCAGTCCCCGTCGAAGCCCGTGGCTTTGCACATCCCGGCCATTACGCCACCCTCCTGCTTGTCGGCAGCTGCCACAGCGGCGGCCATGCACGCCACCACGAGGACCCAGCCCAGCCCGGCCGCCACGGTTACCTTGTTCTTTCTATCGGCCATCTATTTTTTTTGGCTACTTTCTATCACCTAATTATTTAGGGTTTTTTTTGCATTAATTCTAAGTGATGAATGAATATATTGATGGTTTGACATCGTTTATGGTTGTTGTTTGTTTCTATAATTAGAAGGAAGTGTAGTGAAGGAAGGCCGTCGTAGAATTTTGTGGTAGAGAGTTCACGCATGCATATTCGTGGACGTTAGACAGTACGTATATTTTACAAGCCTTACTCGATGGCTTAAAATGGAAATTTTTGTTCCATTTCCAAACGTTAGATCCATGTTTTTCTATCTGAGAATATTTTAAAACTACCAACTTTTGACTCCATACATATAATTTACTGGAAAAATAAAAGATTAATAATGTTCCCGGAATAAAAATCTTTCATTTTTATGTATGAGAAAAGGAAAAAATCGATTCTTTTATTAATTTTCTAACATATATTACAAGCGAAATGAATTTAAATAATATATATTTATCATGATTGGATTAAACTAAAAATCCACTTTAACATATAAGAACCATTTTAATTTATTAGATCATAAAGATCTACGGTAGATTCATCACATTATTGGATGAATTCATACAACTTAGTTCAAATCATATGAGAGAAGAAAATTCTATTTTTTGAATTCATACACATTTTACAACAAATTCATACATGTTTCACAATGAATTCGTACGAATTCAATAGTTCATAGTTTAGAAGTTAAAAATGAATCCTAACCGTGTTACTAACGTCTGGTATAGTGTTATTTATGTTACACGATTACAAGGTTCAGTAAATTTTAGTATATATTCAGCGTTAATTTGGTTAGTAAAGAGTCTGCCTTGTACAAGTAATTTGATTCCTTATCTTCAAATTTTTATATTTGATTTTATGGATAAGGTGCAAATGCACTCTTAAACATTTCAGTAAAAATCAAATACACTTCTATCGTTATGTTATGTGGAAATTTATCCCTAACTTTTTTAAAAATGGTGCAAATTACCATGTTGACTTAACGGATTTCTAACTCTGTTATTTAACTTCGATTTTTCTTTTCCTTTACTCCTCCTCACCCTTATAATATATTAAATTCCAATAGTTGATAAAAGGGGGACTGTTTTCTTGATATTTTATTTCAATTCCTATTTTTCCTCAACAAACCATCCAACGATGTTTTCTTGGAACTCTTCTCACTACGCCTATCAATAGGCGATTTTGCAGGACTCTTTGCTTTTTGGACTTGATATTCCAGAAGTTTCATACTCTAACTCCAAGTGAGAAGCTTTCTTGAGGATAATTACATCCACAGATTGGGAATTCTCCACTGAACTATCATTCTCCGGCTTCTGCAACTCTTCATCCTCTTTGATTATCTCCACCTCCCTAATCTCTTCAAACACATGATGCTGCAGCTCAAAATCAATTTGTGACTCATCACCATCAGATCCAAAGCTATGTCTCGATGGGGATTGACCAGAACTCTGCATCGCTAGACATTCTCACAGAGCTGGTTAATGGAGGTCTCCGCTTCCCCTTCGACATTTTCTCCGCCATCCCCATTGTCTGGAGCTTCTGGAGTTTGCCCGTGGCAGGAGAGTTATTCACAGCTGAATTTTTTGTACAAGAATTAGAGTCTCCATCCTCATTCACTACACCATGACTCCCCTCTTCATGAATCCATCCATCACAATTCCAGGCATTATAAGAAAAAATAAAAAATAAAATAGATAATGATCTCATTAAACATAATCAGTCACCTGCAAAATTCAGACAGCCCAAAAAACAAGATTGGATAAAAGAATTCAAGATTCTTAATAGTCACAAAATACAATTGATCAAATTGAAAGAAACAAATAGATCGAAAACATGAATTCATAACACGATAGACTAAATTTCTCACGAATCGATAAACAAACATGTTCAAGACACTTCAATGATCTTAACTGATCAACTCAAACTCCAAAATTAGAAATGAATAACCTATTAACAAGAAAAGTTGTAACAAACTATGAGCAAGTATATGCACTCCATAGTCGAAGCAGACCTTATTTAATTTATTACTCTAAACCACATCTCTATTTCTCATCTATTCTATGTATCTCATGTTTAGCAAAGAAAACAATCCTCATTTTGTCAACTATTGAAATTTAATATATTATAAGGGTAAGGAGGAGAAAAAGAAAAGGAAAAATCGAAACTACATAACAGAGTTAGAAATCCGTTAAGTCAACTGAGTAATTTGCACCATTTTTGAAACGTTAGGGACAAATTTGCACCTAACATAACGATAGAGGTGGATTTGATTTTTTTCAAACGCTTAAGGGTCTATTTGCACCTTATCCCGTGATTTTATTTTATAGGTTTAGTAAGTTTTAGTAGGGGTGTGGCACGCACAGTGAGACCCCTTATTAATTCTAATTAAAATTAATTAATTTAATAAATCTTAATTATAAATTAATAAATCATAATTATGAATTAATAAATAATAATTTTGAATTAATAAAACATAATCATGAAATAATAAATCTTAATTTTAAATAAATAAAGCCTAATTAGAATTAATAAACCTAATTGTGAATTAATAAACTCTAATTGTCAATTAAAAATATTAATTTTGAATTAATAAACCCTAAATGTTAATTAGTCAATCCTAATTTTGAATAATAAACTCTAATTTTAAATTAATAAACCCTAATTGTAAAATAAACCCTAATTTAAATAATAAACCTAAATTTAAATTAATAAATCTTAATTATGAATAATAAACCCTAATTGTGAATTAATAAACCCTAATTATGAATTAATAAACCCTAATTTTGAATAATAAACCTTAGTTTTGAATAAACCTTAATTATGAATCAATAAACCTTAATTATGAATCAATAAACCTTAATTGTGAATTAATAAACCATGATTATGAATTAATAAATTCTAATATTTAATTAATAAGTTATAATTAATAAATTAATAAATTTAATTATAAATTAATCTATATAATAATATATAATAACAACATCGGATTGCCGAAAATAGAAACTTCAGTTTTCTTTCTTTTTTACCATTTTGTTTTTGGATAAACATTAATATTGTTAATGAATTTGTTTATCTTTAATGATATTATTCATTTTGTCAGAAATTAGGTATAATCAATTAACATAATTTACGCTATTAACGTGATTTGTGCATTTAGATTGACAAACCAAATTTGGAGAGAAATAAGCACATATAATTATAGTCTTTTTGTTTATGGAAATATATTATTTTATAACCTATACAATAACAACTGATATTAACTCCATTCCTAATCAATACATATATAACATGTATAGATTTAGATATTAGCATTAGACAATTACCTCCAGGAATTATGCCTTGAAATTCATGCTTGTACGATATAATTTTTATATATAAATAGATAGTATTAGCATTAGCAAAATTACCTCTCAGTAAATATGTGATAATTGATCATTAATACATAATCGTGTTCAACCATCATATATATATATATTGCAATGTGTGAAATTTTTGATTGGTAGACAATGCTAAATATATATATTTGATCGCAAAGTTGGTTGTATTAGATGTCACCGAGGCAACGTTGAAGGCCCGAGCTTTGTGCGCTTATGAAAGTCGTGGAAAGATATTTATAGATGGCGAGGCTTTTGTTTTGTTTTAAATGATAGATGTTGGAGCTTTGAGGAAGCACTCTCATATTCATGGGGATCGAGACAATATGTTTATATACACCATTTTTCATTTGCACATACTCTTTCGATTTGTTGAGCATTTCTTTTGTCTTAATATTACGACCACATATCGAGCTTCAATAGTTTAATGATTCATTTGTTAGTTCAAGAGATTTTTTTTTTTCTCTTCTTCCGGTATTATAAGTACAAATATAACTTTATCACTCAATTCTTCATCATATTTATCCTCCATGGTTGTGAAACTTTGACATATTTACCTATCGAAATAAACTAAACATGTCCATCTTTGTTGACTATGAGGTATCTACTTTCCCATTAATATGAGTTAACACAAATATGTACCTTTATATTTTGTGCATTATTATATATAAATTTATCTAACAAAATATAAAATTACAAAATATTATACGAGCTGTTATAAGACTTAATTTATCTTCTCATCTAATTTTATATTTTTAGTCATCCTTCTATGTAATTTTAATATATACATAAATTGGGAGTATTTTTATCAATAAAGCCTTAAGTTATGGATTATTTTTATTTAGATATGTGTTTTAAATTTAATATATATATATATATATATATATGTGTGTGTGTGTGTGTGTGTGTGTGTACAAAAGTATACATATGCATTTAAATAACAGATGACATCTCCAATATTCTTAAATAATAATTAAACAGTGTTTAAATGAAAATATCATATTTTGTATCTATAGACATTCAAATCCGACTATAATTTAATATATTTATATATAGTGATCTAAAATTTAATTTTTAAAATAAATTATTTCTTTAAAATAAATTTTTCAAATTTATATTAAATTTTCTTACAATGTAAGTTGTTCTTAGAAATAAAAATTGAACGATGACTCTAACTTTTTAAAATATAATAGTCTTTCAATATATAAATATTTTTAAAGTATACACATTCTTAATAATCATTAAAAACTAAAAGAGTAGTAATTCAATATAATATGTATTTTATATCAATAGAACAAGTCCAATATATTATTATATCGAAAATTATGATCAAGCCTAAACATCTCAAGAAGTGCTATAAATGTTCTTATGAACCTAATACATATACATAAATAATTAAAGAAATATACGCATCGTTAATGTAAAGTTAAAGTCGTTCTATAATATATTAATTAGTTCTTATAACATAGCATATTACATGAATTAACTATATACCTCAAATAAATTGTAATATTATTTTTTACTTAAAATATTCAAAAAGTAGATAAAAGAACAAAATTATGTGTGTCTGTGTTGGTACAACTATGAATCTACAAAATTGTAAAATTTCTTTTGTCATCCAACAATCTCTAACATGTATGTAGTACAATTTGTATTTATATTTATTTCAAAACAGTGAAGAATTTTTTATTTATTCACAATGATAAAATTTATAAGATCTATATATATATATATATATATATATATATATATATATATATATATGAAATGATTATCGTGTGGACACTCCTTATAGTGTAAACATGAGGACAAATATCAATTATAACGTAAATGCACAAATACACAATTATATGAAAAAAAAAGCGTACATATAACTAATTTAGACGAACACATAAAAATAATTATTAGACTTTCAAATCTATAAAGACTTTTTTTTCGATTAATCCCTGGCCTCATTAAAGAATTGTTTTTTATCCAATCCGTATGAATCAATTGAAAAGACAAATCCCTTATGATACACCAGATCCGACTCGATTATGATTTATTCTCATTTTATGTATGTTAAATATTTATGTACACGAACCAATTTAAATATATATATATATATATATATATATATATATATATATGTTTATTTATTTATATTTTCCAAGTAAAGTAATAATCTTACAATTAATTCATAGTTTAAGGTAGGTATAACTATATGTACAAAATAATAATAATAATAATAATAATAATAATAATAATAATAATAATAATAATAATAATAATAATAATAATAATAATAATAATAATAATTAAAATGGACGATGAATTCAACTTAAAAGTATAATCCATAGTAACAATAAATATTATATCATATTATATTAGAAAAAATGATTGAGTTTAAACACATCAATAAATGTTATAAATGTTTTATAGACATATTTAATATTAAAATAATTCGATCTTCATGCAAATGTATTGTGAAATCTATATTTTATAACTAACAAATTTCAAAATGAAATAAATTCCTTAAAATGATTTTATTTTATTTTAACTGGAGACATTTTTATTTTTATCTTTGCAATAAATTTATGTTTTGTTTTTGTATATAATAATTATTTTTCGTAAAACATGGATATATCAAATCTCAAATGTTATTTGATTCATTATTTTTTTCAAGAAAAACTTAAAATCATCGAATGAAAAATTATGAAAATCTAGCATATCAAATGTTATTTGGATCATTTATGAAAGGAAGTTAATGTCAATCTCTTATGTTACCATTTAGGGCACGTTTGGTAGCATTGTTTCGCCAGGATAACAAAGTTATGCGTCTGTTTGGTAGCCCATATTAATATCCTGTATGTTTGGTAGCTCTTTCAGATCCTTACTACCGTGTTTTAATGACGGGCTTGATGGATTTTGCTATTTGGTAGGCGTGTTTTGACTATTTCTTTAGGATTTGTAACCCACAAAAGTGGTGGGTTACAAAACCCATTGAACAAAGACATTTTAAGGGCACGTTTGGTAGGTTAGTTAAGTTTTGTCTAGTTAGGTTTCGTCAGTTAAACCTCATCGTTCAATGGGTTTTGTAACCCACCACTTTTGTGGGTTATAAATCCTAAAGAAATAGTGCAAAAAGAAAGCTACCAAACAGACGATCCACCAAGCCCGTCATTAAACACGGCCGTGAAGGATACGCAACAAAGCTACTAAACAGACGCATTACCTATGATAAGTTTGCAATCCTATCGAAACAGAGCTACTAAACAGGCCGTAACTAGACGAAACCTAACTAACCTGGTCAAACCCAAGTCTATTCTTACTTTTTCACTTTCACATATTCACATTTTTATATACTTACTATTGCAATTTTAACTCATATTTTTTAGAATAACAATATAAATTCTACAAACGAACGAGTTAAATGAGTACATAATTTTTCTTAACAAATGGTACTAAAAAAGAGATGACACCACTGATAAATATAACTTACGTTAAAAGCCTTACATAAATTGAACTCTATATCTACATAAAACTCGACAAATATATCTATAAATTGTTTGGTTTGTGGATTTTTCCTTGAAACTATTGATGTAGTAGATTTTAAATGTTTAAATAACGAACAAACTTTTATAATGAGGATTCCGATTTTAAATCAATGAAGAATGTTACACACAAAGGAGTAGTGTTCCTAAATTTGTACTACTATTTCATATTTTATACTTATTTCTTTATCAAAATATTTTCATCCAATTTAATAATTATATATATTGTCTCATAGTATAATTATTATTCACATATGGATTTGCATAATATTATAGAATTTTAAAAATATCATCCCGTGCATCGCACGCGAGAAATACTAATAAAATCTAATTATTCTTACTCACCATAATTAATATATTATTATTTTAACAAAAAACAAATGTGAGCTTATTGAGTTTTTGTCATTTCAGTATATATGCAGCGTTAGTTTGATTACTAAAGAATCTGCCTTGTACAAGTAATTTGATTCCTCATTTTCAAATTTTTATATTTGATTATTTTGTAGTTTGTGAAAAATCATTAGTACTAGGAATAGTACTATTTTCTAAATTATTATTAACTAGCTTAAGGTATAATTGCAAAATATATAGATCACGAACTTGGACTCATTTTGTATTTCCAACTTTAGTTTCAAATATTTGAAAATAAATACTTTATAATTTTGTAATTGTGGTTTTTCCAAAAGAATTCGGCTATCAAAAAGAAGAGTTGTATACCGACATACAATAAAATTCATAAGAAAGATGATACTTGATCCAAAGGTCTTGAAATTCAATCCTATTCCCACATACTTCACTTTCATGTTTAATTACACAGTGAACCTAGTTGTTTTTACTCCAATCTGATTTCCATATCAAAATTTTTTGATTGATTCTAGTCCAATCTGATGTTCGTTTTATTTTTCTAGATAGCTTTTTCCGAATTAAATTGAAAATCTGTTAAAATTATGTTAATCATTTAGGTGGTGTTTACTTTGCATGATTAGGTTGGATAGATAAAATTAATCCAACCTAATCAAGTGTTCACTTTAAGGATTAATATTTTAGGATATCTCAAAGCCGTGATTATTTTAATCATTTGAATTGTTCTTCACTAATTTTAATCCAACCAATATAGGTAGGATTGAAATAATCCTCAAAATAAATAGATAATTATTTATCCTAATTTTAATCCTTCACTAATCCTTTGTAGTAAACAAAGGAATAGATAAAATTATCTTATCACACATTTAATCCATCAAATAGTCAATCCTTCAAAATGCTAATCACGCAAAGAAACACCACCCAGTGGATGATATAGTGCAAATTTTGTAAATACGCGTGACTATAATTCCATACAAGAATTCTCATCAAATCTGAACAACAGTTTCAATCATCTCTAGTGGATGTCAAATGCAAACTTTAACATACATTTGACACCATTTCAAAGAGAGGACCTCCATAAAAAGTCCATAAATTGTACTAATTCACTCAAAGTCAAGATATTTCCTATTTTATTTCAACTAACAAACCAAAAAATACAAATCAAAGGGGGCGGGATAATCTCATCGCCACCAACAACTCACAAAAAAAATGAAGAAGAAGAGAGAAACAACTCCCAAATTTCACAAACCAATTTCAAAATCAAGAACTTTACTTAGGCAGCATCCCACCAACATACGGAACTCCAGTCTTCTTAATCCATTCATCATAGACATACACTTTCTGAGCCGTGAAGCCATCCGCAAGCTCCGCCGTCATCTTCTGAATACCCTTCCACGTGACCCGCTTGGACAGATCCGACCCGGGCCCAGTGTTGGCCCACTCGCCGTAGTAGAGCGTGTCGAGCGCGAAGGTCCCCATCCACGGCGACCATCCGGTCGGCTGGATGAAGCCGTCGATGTTGGTCTGCATGATGATGGTCCTGGAGTACTCCTTCCAGGGGCGGCCGAGGTAGGCCTCGTGCGGGGGCTTGGCGTCGAGGAAGGCCTTCTCGGCGGTGATGGTGCAGCCCTGGATGACGATCACGCCGTCGCTCTTCTTGTCCTTGCGGCCCTGCGCGGTCATCATGCAGGCCTGATTGGGGAGGGGCTTCCGCACCACGATGTTGCAGTTCTGGTAGATGGCCTTGGCGTCGCCGAAGATGAAGTCGATGGTGCCGCTGATGCGGCAGTCGCGGTAGAACTGCCGGTAGCTGTGGGAGTAGAGGGTGTCCTGGAACCCGTCCATGTGGACGTTGTGGAACACGCCCATGTCGCCATTGATACGCACCGCCACCGCCTGGCTCTCCGGGGCCGTGTTCTCGATCGCGATGTCCTTCGCCATGAACCCTTCTCCTTGAACGGCTGCAGTGGGATGTGCGTGCTTCGTTAGCACTCGTATTTCATTTTTTATTTTTGTTGTATAGAAACTATTCATGATGTGGCGTTATGGTAAGTCGGGTTTTCTATTGCACTTACAGAGATGATATGTCACAATTAGACTTTTTATTGTAGAATTTGTGCAATATGTCCTACTGTATCTTTAGATTGTCAGGACATGTCAAGAAAATTTGAAAATCTACCAGTTTTGCTAATGGATATTCATGAAATGGTAGAGTTTTTCTTGTATAGAGAAAAATTTATTAGTTTTAAATTTGCATGACACGACCATCCATAGATACAACAGAAGAAGTTGCACAATTCTGCAATAGATGGTTCAATTTATAATCACCATGCATTAAGGCAAACCACAAATCTACCAATTTTTGTTAATGAGTATTGTGAATTTCTGTAGACAAAATTTAGTGAATTCTCGCTTTACTCAACACGTGGCGATCATTTGTAGATGCAACAAATAGGATATGGCTATAAACATGCAATAAAAGATGGAACACGATTTAGTAGAGAGGATACTCACTTAGAGTTGCAGAGTGGAAGGTCGGAAAGCCATCTTTGACACACTTCTTGCCGGTGATTCTTGTCTTCAACGGCCCCTCTCCTATAATAGCGACGTTGTTCATGCCCTTTGGAACGAGGACATACTCCTTGTAAAGACCGGCTTTCACGAAAACCACAAATGGTTTATTACTCTTTGGGGGCAAGGTCTTGAGGGCCTCGTTAATGGTCTTGAACTGACCGCTACCGTCCTGCGCCACCGTCGCGTCGGGCTTCAACCCCGCCGGGCCGGGGGCCGCCATCAGCCTCCTCGCGTGCGTGTCGATGAAATCGGGAATTTCTTCGTCTCCTTCATCAAGGAGCTGTCTTTTTTGGTCTTTTTCGCCGCCGCCGGCGAGGGCGCTGATGCCGTCGGCGATCTTCCCAAAATCAATCGACGAGAAAAACTTTTGCAGTTCGGAGATCATTGCTAGACCATTACTCAACAACTCGCTCGAAGTTTGCAGAATCTCCTTCACCTTTTCCCCGGTATCGCCTGCCACACAAAACAATCATGCACACTTAGCTAAACTAGTACATGCATCGCACCTATATATATATATATATATATAAATTACTAAAAATCTTCAATATTTAAAAAGGTAGATTAAAATTTGCAATATCTGTTATATTTGTGATAACATAAGAAACTATTGATATATATACCTGTGGTGTTCTGGAAGGCATCAATGCAAGTCTCCTTGTGCGCAACGGTCGCGCTGAGCCAGTTCCTGAGATCGCCGATGTTGTTATTGAGCTTCCCTTTTCGATCTGATCGACCTTGTCGAATGACCTTCTGAGATCAAAATGGCGGTGTTGAGCACCTCCTCGCACACCACCAGCGCCTTCTTCGTCATCGGGTCCGCCTTCACCTTCTTGTAGGCCGCCGAGTTCTTGATGGCGCCCTGATCTCCGTCACGGCCGCTTCGAACGCCGCCTTTATGAGGTCCTTGGGGTGGCTCCCGTTGGCTTTGGCGAGGCTCTTCTCGCAAGTCTCCTTGTAGTCGGTGCCGGCGCAGAAATTGGAGACGTTTCCGGATTCGCCACCGCCTTTTTTGGCTTCGTCGGCTGCAGTTGCCACCGAGGCCATGGAAGCCGCCAGGAGGAGGGCGGCGAGGGCGGCCGCTGCCGTTAACTTGTTCCTTGTATCAGCCATCTGTTTTTTTTGGCTGTTTTCTTGTGCATGTGCTGATTATTGTTTTATTTGTTTATTGCTTTATTGAAGAGCTCATTATTTGAGCGATGAATGAATTGGGAGAGATGAAAGGGGTGGTTTATATAGTGTTGGAGATTTTAGTGGGGTTGTTTTACTTCTAAATTTAGGAGCTGAAGTGAAGGAAGACTGTTGGGAATTGTATGGTAGAGCGTCATGCATGCAAATTTAAGGGCGTGGTAAGAAAAATTGACCACATGTTGGAATTCTTGAGAGCACAAGCTTTCTTCATCAACATTTTGGATTTCCATTTCACTTGTGATTATAACTATTTCTAGCATTGCCATTCTGTAGTTTTGTAATTCATTATTCTTTGCCTTCCATCATCGATAAGATTATGTTTGTGTTAAAAGGTAAATTTGATATCAATGAAGACTGTTAGAGTTTTTTTTTTTTTTGGTGCGTATCTCATAACTGCTACTATATAAGTGTTAAAAAAATGGAAGTCGGTACCGGCGGGTTGAAATCAGAACCGAAATCTTGGTCAATTGTTCCGGTCCCAACTGCACCATGTCCTTTTGCGCCGAAATTTATGTTTTTCTTACAAAAACACTAATGTGCAATATAACAGACGTAATAAATAAAATAATAAAAAAGGCACAAAAAGTAGTTATTTTGGAATTGGCTGTTCCGGACCTAACTGACAAATTTCAAAGGACAGAACCATCAATTTCAATAATATAAATAAAAGATTTTATTTTTTATACTTCATTTATTTGATTATGCACATTTTAATTATATCTCAACTTGTTTTACAATTACAAATTCATAGAAATGAAAATTAAAAAAAATCGGCGTGTTCGAAGGGTCCAATCGTGAACTCGCGGGCGCAGAACCACTGGTTATGAATCAAAACCAGAATCTCCTATCTTCCTTCATGGGCCAATTTCGGTTCCAACTGTCCGGAATTGTGAACTAGTGGTTTCAGACCGGTTCAAACCGAAATTGAGCATGTAGACACCTCCATCCGCTATCTTTGGTACACATTAATAAATATACACCCATGTGGCTTGCAAACCAAAGAAGACAGATAAAGTCACACTTGGAAAACTTTTTTTTCTTCTCTATCCATGAGAACTCGTTGTCACTACTTTCAATGCACACTAAATAAATCCACGTTAATTAATGGTGGCCTACAAAACACAAAGGATGGGTAAAACCCTACTTGGAAAACCAAGTTTTTGGATCATACGAGTTAGACCTATAGAGATGTTTGCAAGATTCAAACCTGAGACCTTTGATTTCAAGAATAACCACTCCACCAAATGGGCTTGAATTTATCTTCTTTTATGTTCTGCTGCCATAGTGAACCAAAGCTCAATTCAGGTTTTGCACAGAATTGTGCATGATAGTGAATTTGAAATTCAGCGGCCCTTGCCAAACATTTTGCTCATTCAAATCCAAGTAAACTTAGATTTCAACAAGACAAGGCAGGAGCAACTTAAGGTGGAAAAGTTATTTTCAACTAAAGTCAAGGCTCTAAACAGTTGTCAACCCACAAAATTTACACTGGTCTAACTAGATCATCTGGCAATGTCTTAATCATAATAAACCTAATTCAAGCATTTCATGCTGAAAACTACTCATATTTGTTAGATAAAGGGAAAATGTACAACAGCAGAAATGACATCACAAGATGACAACATAATTCAATTAAACTGGTAGAAATTCTCTTCTTACCCCATAGCAAACACCCCCCTCAACATGGATCCAAGAAATTATGAGGTTCTGTTGAATTACTTGCATGCTATATACCACTTCTTTGATCACCACAAGGAAAAGACATCGCAGCAAACAAAATCTCGAGTTTCCAAATCAAAACATCTCTAAGTTCATCAAATGAGGCTGCCTCATTCTACTCGACTTCCCAATTTGGAAATGCATCTTGACACCCTTCTCAAATGAGCTTTTCAACTGATAAACAGTTGCCATTACCACTAATAGGCGTGACACCACAAATTAATCAGGCAAGTATTCAAACAGACAACACTTCTTTTACATCAGGGCTATCCTCAACTTCACCAAAATCATCTCCACTGAAATCTTAGCAGTCATCCTTTGCATTTCTTGCTCCAGATCATGGACCTTGTCAGTCATATCATACCCTCCTTCCTATATGCATCCATCATTATAGAGTAAGTTGTACAATCAGGTTTGCATAATTTATCCTTCATTCTCTTGAAAACTCTTTCCATCTCCATCAAATCCTCTGCCTTGGAGCAAGCATGTAACATTGCATTAAAGAAAGAGGTATTCTCAGGTATCTCGAATCTCCCGGCCAACTGGATGCTGCTGATAACCTTATGGATATGGTTGAGATCAATTGCAAATCATGGCTCTGATACTATATTGAGGGGGTGTTTGGCTAAGCTTATTTTAGAGAGCTTATAAGCTCCAAGAGCTTATAAGAGGTAATGTCTCAAGTGCTTATAAGTTGTTAAAGTGTTTGGATAATTGATGTTATAAGCTAGAGAAAGAATCGTGAGTTAGAGAGAGAAAATCATAGTTAGAGAGATAAAATTGACGAGATGTGAAGTTTATAGCGTATGTATAGGAAATAACGAACTATAATAAGATTATTTTGGTAAATTCATAATTGCTTACAAGTTTATGAAAAATAAGTTATGGTTGACCAACTTATTTTTAGTGGAGCTTATATAAGCTATTTGAGCTTATTTCACAGCTTATAAGCTGTTTAAGAGCTTATTTTGCCAAACACTTTGAAACAGTTTATAAGCTGGTTTAAAGAGCTTATAAACTCAACCAAACACCCTCTGAATAAAATGATAGCCATGCAGTTTGACGAAGGAAAAGATAAATCTTTGTATTCCATCTTAGCTTGTTTATATACAGTTTAAAAAGATAGGTTAATTGTCTAACAAACTGCCACGTTAGCATAACTGCATTGGAACTAACTATTAACAAACTAACCAACTACTAAATAACTAACCAACTGTTTCTAATAAAAAGCTGTTGGAAAAGGTGTACAAAAACAGTACAGACTTGTCGGACGTATTACAACTTAACAGAAATGTAGAAGTAGGAGATCAAACAACAATGAACTTAAAACAGAATTGAAATACAATTGAAACTAAAAAAACCGTATTCTAGATGCCGAGTCGAGGAGGCCTCTTTCCGCAAGACGAGATACGCCCCGGTAGTGCTCTCAGTTCTGGTGTATCGTCCCCAAAGATAAAACGGCAGCGTCTCGTGGGTGGCAGCACCGCAAACCAACGAACTCCGGCGAACTGGACGGAAGCGAGGACAGAGCTTGGACACAAAATGTGAATGCAGAGAGTGCTCTTAGGTATGCTAGAATGCTTTTGCAGTAGGTGGCTTATGTTGGGGAGACAAGTCCTATTTATAGGCGTCGTCCCCCTCATGAGGAGCATGCTGGAGTCAACACCCGCATTGATGTCGGGTGTTACGAGTTATGTCCCCTATTGAGTGCGCGCGGTTTCGGAGACAACGTGGGCATGTTTCCGCAGAGCCATCATGTCGAACGTTACCGACGGTTACGACGAATCTGGACAACGCGTGCGTCCGTGTTCATTGGACGATCCGGACGCCTCTTCAGCACGCAGCCCAACGGATTGGGCCACACGAGTTGGGCCTCGGACCAACTCCATCGCACAACAGCCCAACGGATTGGGCTACACGAATGGGCCCCTGATCAACTCCATCTTTGGGCTCGATCAAACGCTGATCCAAAATATAAGGACAATGGGCCACGGAACCAGCCCACGAAGCAAGCCCACGAACGTGCCCAAAGAGCGCCCCAAAGACCACCCAAAGACCAATTGCAAGATCCAAGATCCAAGATCCAAGATCCAAGATCCAAGATCCACGATCCACGATCCACGATCCACGGACCACGGAACCGAACCGGAGCCGAGCCGGCGAAGCACGGGCCGGGCGCCGGGCACCGGCCCGGCACGGCGGCGGGCGGCGGCATACGTGGGCTTTACTGACCCATCACTTGTGCACATAATTATACTAAGAATTAATGAACCACTTATATAGACAATTAATGAAGGTACATTAATCAATGTGGGATAAGGATTAATTAATCCATGTTTATCCCTTAATCACATAACTCCATGTTTAAGTGACAAACTTTGATCCATTATTTCTCACTCACCGAAAATCGGATTTGAGAATGTGAATACACCACGATCATCTACTCGAACGTAGATCGATCCTATGCCGCTTAATTTCACAAAATTAAACGTTACGTTATTCAAAATCTTGGTCAAAGTAGCTTCGGCAACTCGACCACATATATAATAAACATATATATATATGCGTGATTTCCAACAATCCCCACATGAGTGGAAATAGCCATATGCATGTATGCGCATACGCCGATCCTCAAGAGATGTTAAAATATTTGGACAGTGGTTTATGGCCTCAACCTTCCATAGTTAGTACCATCGAGTACACAGCGGATTAGTGGACACGATGCCTGAACTATTCCCCCACAACGCACTTAGACAATGGTATTAACACTTTAATACCTCAACCTCATCCGTTCTCACGCTTGATTCCATTTGGCCATGGACATCCACTTTGGATTCATAAGTGTTTTGTTTGAAGCGCCCCACTCGCACTTACATAGGTGATTCTTTACCGAGTATCTTGCCATACTCAACCTCCTCGAGGTATCTTAGGAATCATTAAGAGTCAACGACTCAACCTCACCACTAGGCAAGTTTTTCAACACTCGCTTGCTTTATAGGGAATGCACTAACTCGAGTGTTTATACACGAACTCCTATAGCTTAGTTCTCCCATCAACCAAGTTCTTGGGATCTCCAATCATCATGGTTGGGTTACCACTATGATTGTTCTTAAGATATGGATTTTAATCCCATTCCTCTAGAACTTGATCATTTGATCCCGGTTCAACCCTTTGGTTAACGGATCCGCGGATTATCTATCGACTGACATAGTCAATTGATATAACCCCACTGAGATCAAATGCCTCACGGTATTATGTCGCCGACGATATGTCGAGACTTACCATTATACAAACCACTTTTCGCTCTTCCAATAGCGCTTGGCTATCACGGTGAATCATCACCGGTGACACGGTTTAGACCAACATGGAATATCTTCTAAAAATTACGAGCCACTCGGCTTCCTACCGCCTTTATCCAAAGCTATGAATTCGATTCCATGGTGGATCGGGCTATACACGCCTGCTTTGTGGATCTCCAAGAAACAAGACCTCCCACAATCGTGAACACGCACTCCACTTGTAGAAAGTGAATATTTCGTGTCGATATCCAATTGGCATCACAATACCCTTCAAGTCTTGGGGATATCTCGTGAATGCAGCCCATGATTTTGAGTATACTTCAAGTACCTCAAAACTCTCACTAGAGCCTTCCAATGCTCCTTGCTCGATTGCTCGTGTAACGACTCAATTTGTTCACAACGCAGCTATGTCGGGTCGGGTGCAATTTGTAAGATACATCAAACACCCGATGACCTTAGCATAGTCTTCTTGTCCAACGTGTTCACCTGTTCTTACTCAAGTAAACATTGAGCTCCAATGGGTCTTAGCAGTAAACTGTCAAACGCGTTGAATTTCTTAAGCACTTTCTCGACGTAGTGAGATTGTGTCAAGATAATTCCGTCGATCTTCTTAGAATCTTGATTCCAAGAATCACATCGCTAATCCCATATCTTTCATGTCAAAATTTCTTTTAACATGCGCTTTGTGTCATTAATGACTTGAGTATTGCTACCCATGATCAACATGTCATCTACATACGCACACACTATAACATAACCATTATCGTTGTTCTTAACGTAGACACATTTGTCACACTCGTTGATCTTGAAACCATTTGCCAACATTATATTGTCAAATTTCAAGTGCCATTGCAACGGCGCTTGTTTCAAACCATAGAGACTTCACGAGTTTGCATACCTCGCCTCTCGACCGGTACTACAAACCCTTCGGGTTGCTCTATATATACCTCATCCCGAGGTCACCGCTCAAAACGCAGTCTTAACGTCCATTTGATGAATCTCAAGATTGCGCAGCAAAATTGCGAGAAGCACCGAATAGACGTAATCCTCGTCACGGTGAATAGGTATCAAGAAATCGCACTCTCTTTGTTTAAACCCTTCGACAACCAAACGGGCCTTATACTTTCAATTGATCCATCTCGCTTGTACTTTCTTTTAAGGATCCATTTGCATCCTAAGGGCTTACAACCTTCGGCAAATCAACCAGCACCCAAGTGTGGTTTTGCGTAATAGAATCAATCTCACTGAACGACCTCTCGCCGAGCATCCCGTCCGCCGAGCATAGTTACTTTGATCGACGCTGGTTCTTCGTCCAACATGAACGCAATATAGTCGTGACCAAAATCCTTTGGCGCTCGACTTCATCGCCTCGTCTCGGTTCCGACCCTCCGGATCGCACCTCGATCGCTATGCGATATCGGTTCTTCCTCCAAAGGTTTAGAACTCGAAGCCACCATCGCCTCTATTGCTAGAGTCGGCTTCACTTTTATCCTTTTCTTTTGTGGATAAACACTTTCAAAGAATATAGCATTCCTTGATTCAATCGTCGTCCCCACGGTCATATCCGCACCTCCGACCGTGGATCGAAACGATAGCGCCGCTGCTCGCAGCATACCCAATAAAGATACAATCGATCGTTTTAGGTCCAATTGTAACTTGTTTAGGAAGAGCACCTCAACCTTCGCCAAGCACCCCACACTTTGAGATATTTCAGACGATGGCTTTCTTCCTTTCCACAACTCGTAAGGAGTGACATCCTTACTCTTCGGTGGAATTTTGTTCAAGATGTAGTTGGGTGTCAAACAGCTTCCCCCACAAGTTCTCGGGTAACCTCGAACTAATCAACAAAGCATTCATCATCTCCTTAGTGTTCGATTTTTACGCTCAAGAACGCCATTAGACCGAGGTGAATAATGAGTCGTCGTTTGATGTATTATACCACTTTCATTGCATAATGCCTCAAATGGAGCTACATATTCTCCCCTCTATCACTTGAATGCCTTAATTCGACGACTTAGTTGATTCTCGGCTCGTTCTTCAAGTTTTTAAAAGCTTCAATAGCCTCGTCTTTACTTCTTAGAAGGTAAAGATAGCAATATCTTGTACAGTCATCAATAAACGTGATGAAATACTTTTTACCACCTCTAGTTTGTACAAACTTTAAATCACACACATCAGTGTGAATAAGTTCTAGAGGCTTAGTGCTCCGTTCTACCGAATGAAACGGTAACTTAGCCATTTTGGCTTCCACACAAACCTCACATTTCGTTTGTGTATTAACTTCATTTAACTTTAGTAAATCTAAATTTACTAATCTTTTTATTGCATTTAGATTAACATGTCCTAATCTACAATGCCATAAATCAGAGCACTCAGTCAAGTAAGAGGAAGTAGATGCATTTTCATTAATAGCAATCTTGGGTACACGGCGCACAGCCATTACATTCAATTTGAAAAGACCCCCAGTAAGATAACCCCTACCAAGGAACTTCCCAAACTTAGTCAAGACAAACTTGTCCGACTCAAAAACTAGTCTAAACCCCTTGTTAACTAGAATAGAGCCCGACACCAAATTCTTACGGATGTCCGGGACATGCAGCACATCCTTCAACGTGATCTCAATGTCGGACGACATCTTGAGCACCACATCACCAACTCCAGCAACCTCGGACGAAGCTTGGTTCCCCATGTTGAGCTTCCTCCCCTCAACAGGCTTGTAGGTGGAGAAACGCATCTTTTCGGCGCAGACGTGCGCAGTTGCGCCAGTGTCGATGAACCATCCACCTTGATTCTCGACGTGGTTGACTTCTTCGGTCACCACAGCAGCCAAGTCATCCTTGTCCCATTTGTCGAAGTCCTTCTCGACAACATTGGTAACTTGTTTAGCCTTCTTCTTCTTCGCTTACGACGGTCCTTACTCGTGTGGCCATGCTTGCCACAATTGTATGACCCCGTCAAATTTACGGGTAACCATCTTCCTTCGCTTTGTCTTCGACATCGACGAACACGTTTGTTGGAGGACCGCCTCCTCCAACAGGTTGGCTTTAGCATCGATCGCCTTCGATTTTAAATCTTGTTTCTTCACGCCGACTCGATGCTAGTTTGACGATCAAGTCTTCAAGTGTCATATCCTTTCGCTTGTGCTTAAGGTAGACCTGAAGTCTCTCCACCCAAGGGTATCTTCTCAATCATCATGTAGCGACGACAAAGCCGTCCGAAATAGTGTGCACTTCGGCTTGAACCTCGTGTACAATGAGTTGAAACTCTTGCACTTGGTCCATGATCGGTCGAGAATCGACCATCTTGTAGTCCAAATATTTGGCTACAATGAACTCTTAGTACCGCATCATCACTACGGTACTTCTTTTCTAGCGATCCCACATACATTTGGATGTCGTTACAACAAGATATACACTATACAAACTATCTTCTAAACTACCAAGTATAAAGTTTTACAAAGATAGTCGCCAAGGCGCCAGATTATCATATCTTTGCTCGGACGTGAAAGTCCGTCACTTGACCCGATGCACGGCGGGCTCATCTTCCACCAAGAAGTTGGCGAAGCCCAACGTCGTGAGGTAGAACAAAGCATCTTTGTCGCCATCTCAAGTCGGATCCTCCAACTTTGGCGGCTTCT
Source organism: Salvia rosmarinus (assembly GCA_036937905.1). Taxonomy (NCBI): domain Eukaryota; kingdom Viridiplantae; phylum Streptophyta; class Magnoliopsida; order Lamiales; family Lamiaceae; genus Salvia; species Salvia rosmarinus. Next base: position 80,128,499 of record CM072814.1, on the reverse strand, counting down.
CGGCGGGCAAGATCATCCTCGCGGTATGAACAAGCGCCGAGATCGATCCCAAACCGGATCCACCAACACCACTTGAAGTGTGCTGGAACATGGAACTCGAATGAGAACCACCAGTGTTAGATCCCATGGATCCAACAGTCGACCCACTGAAAAGTGCAGTCGTCGAACCAAAGGAACCACTAAAAGTGGAACCAATTGTTGAACCACTAAAAGTGGAACCAACAGTCGACCCAAAGGGTCCCATGGTTGACCCCGAAGGCATCGAACCAAACATGACCGAAGCCATTGTGCCAGAATTGGCGGCAGCAGCAGAGGCAGCGGCGGAGGCGGCGGCAGCAGCAGCGGCGGAAGCAGAGTCGGTGGCAGGTACGGTCGACATCTCCAAGCAAAGGTATTAGTTTCGAAAGTTTTAATTCAATTTTAATGTCTGGACTCCTTGGCAAGTGTTATCTCGTCTTGCGATTGTTGGAAAAGGTGTACAAAACAAGACATACTTGTCGGCGATACAACTTAATGAAATGTAGTAGGAGATCAAACAACAATGAACTTAAAACAGAATTGAAATACAATTGAAACTAAAAACCGTATTCTAGATGCCGAGTCGAGGAGGCCTCTTTCCGCAAGACGAGATACGCCCCGGTAGTGCTCTCGGTTCTGGTGTATCGTCCCCAAAGATAAAACGGCAATGTCTTGTGGGTGGCAAGATCGCAAACCAACGAGCTCCGACGAACCGGACGGAAGCGAGGCGAGCTTGGACACAAATGTGAATGCGAGAGTGCTCTTAGGTATGCTAGAATGCTTTTGCGATGGGTGGCTTATCGCCGGGAGACAAGTCCTATTTATAGCGCCGCCCCCTCACGAGGAAAGATCTTTGAGTCAACACCGCATTGATGTCGGGTGTTACGTAGTTATGTCCCCTATTGAGTGCGCGGCGGTTTCGGAGACAACGTCGGCACGCTTCCGCAGAGCCATCATGTCGAACGTTACCGGCGGTTACGACGAATCTGACAACGCGTGCGCCCGTGTTCATGGACGATCCGGACGTCTCTTCAAGCGCACAGCAGCCCAACGATTGGACCACACGAGTTGGGCCTCGGACCAACTCCATCGCACGCAGCCCAACGGATTGGGCTACACGAATTGGGCCCCGGATCAACTCCATCTTGGGCTCGATCAAACGTTGATCCAAAATATAGACAACGGGCCACGGAACCAGCCCACAAGCAAGCCCAAAGACCACCCAAAGACCAAGATCCACGATCCACGAGCCGGAGCCGAGCCGAGCGGGCCGGGCGTGGCGCGGCCTGCCGGGCAGGCGGGCGGCGGGCGGCAAGGCTTTTACAAACCCATCACTTGTGCACATAATTATACTAAGTGTTCAATGAACCACTTATATAGACAATTAATGAAGGTACATTAATCAATGTGGGATAAGGATTAATTAATCCATGCTTATCCCCTTAATCACATAACTCCATGTTTAAGTGACAAACTTTGATCCATTATTTCTCACTCACCGAAAATCGGATTTGAGAATGTGAATACACCACGATCATCTACTCGGAACGTAGATCGATCCTATGCCGTTTAATTTCACAAAATTAAACGTTACGTCACTCAAAATCTTGGTCAAAGTAGTTTCCTGGCAACTTGACCACATATATAATAAATATATATATATATGCGTGATTTCCAACAAAAGCTACTCAGATCCTGCTTCTGGTCTGTCACGGCACCCTAATTACAATGCTTAGTGATTAAGTTAATTTAGAAGAAAATGAACGGTCTTGAAGATATCAAGGGAAGAATTTAGGTTGCAGTTAACGGAATTCGAGTCAACAGAGCAAGCTGGGTTGGTAGAATTTCATGAGTAGCTGTTTTTATTTGACTTTGGAGTCTTGTTGTCTGAGTCGCTCAAGTGAATTACTCGAAATTTGCCTCCTAACATTCCTAGTTTTCAATTTTTAAGTTTTACGATCAAGTTTAGATGAACTGGAAGTTGAGAGGGTCGAACTGTGCTTGATAAATCTTGCTCATGTTTCCCTGGCATGAAGCCAATGTACTTTAAAATTTGTCAAATTTTAACATTACAAAAGTGTTCTACTTCCTGTTGGATAATTGAATATTGATGAGTGACACTCCGTTGCATTAGAATGCACCAAGCATCCATCCTAATTGTGACTAATAAACCTTAATTGAGGATTAATAAACAAAATATATCGAAGTGGACACAAGTGTTTGCCTAAATTAATTTTATTCCACTTTTAAGTAGTCTTATATAGCTAATAAATATTTTATTTGTTGTTTGTTAGCATCAGAATTTACAACCTGATATAACTATTTATTAATATAGCAAACATATAAAATATACGATTCTCAGAATCAAATCAGATTCTATGAGTCAGAATATCCAACACCATTATAACTTAGAACCCTGTTTTATTCTTTTTGTCAAACTCTCCAAACTGAGAGCCAAGGCCTAAAATGACATTTTAACCATTCATCCATGGCTTTCGCTTTTCTGAGCCCACGCTTTTAGTTTGAACGGATCTTATTAAAGTCATGGAATCTTTTGATAATTGTACTAATTCACATCCGTTCACACGCACCAACGAAGTGCATGTGAGTTAAATGTAAATTAATGCGAAAAGATGTATCTGCAGGTTTTTGCATAATATATTTTGCAAGTATAATATAAAACATATCATTTCAAAGTATTTTACACATGAATATGTAGAATATTTATAGATTTTAGATTTATGAGTATAATATATATATTATATACTGTAGCTAGTAATGGTTTAATTTCAAATGAAGTTTTTTCAGTCATAGGTTTTCCCTTTAGGTTTCTATCGGCAAAAGACTTCTAGCATATCTTGACTACATAAAAACTTTTGTCATATTTCACCAAATTTGTAATTACAGTGCGACTTTTAAAACACTTGCAATTACACTTCAATCTTTTATCTTTTTGAAATTAGAGCATTCTCAATTTTTTATAAGATGTAAAGTCTAAGTATACACTTTACAGAAAAATACATTCATAATTATTTTATGTTAATGCTTTTAATAAATAACATTAATGCCTACGTCAGGTGCCTTCTACATGTTATATTACTAATTTTTGTATTACAATCATAAATCATATAGAAATCAATGATCCAATGAACAGAAAAAAATCATTCCCCTACAACTTGGCTAGATATTGGTGTAATCTTTTCTAACAAAATCCAGTTCAAGTTCAGTCGAAGTCAATGTCAACTGCTTTCCGTATTTAAAAGGGTAAATAAAATGTAACACTCTAATGTTTGCGACATTTTACATCCGTGTTCCAACGTAAATAGAATAATAAATCATACCATAAACATTTCAAATGAATTCACAATAATGTCCCGGCCATCGATTTCGGGCTCATTTTGCCTAGTTGGCATACCGAAAGTCCGCGTTAATTACACACGTGGAATAAAAATTTATATAAATCTAAGAAAAAATAAAACGACGTCGTTTTTCAATTTGTTGTTGCCAACTCAGATTTTTGCATTTCCTCTGTCAAAATCCAATCTCAAATGGTACTAGTCAGAATTCAAGACACCATCTTTTTCTCAAAATCATCTATTTCCCTACCGCAGCTTGATCGATCGATCTTTCCTTCTCCCTCTGTCACGACCCGACTATCTAATCAGGTAATTAGGCCGTGACTTGGGGTAAAGAAGGAATTTACCACAAATGTGATCAAAATTTCATCAAGAGAAAGATATGAATGGACAAATGATGATTTTAGGTCCTCAAACCACGAAAGAATCAAACAAGAAGGAAGACTACCGAGGACTAATATTCACAATGGAATAACCAATGTCAAGAATAAAACATTTTCAAGTATGCTTTAATGACTATAATAGTTTTCCAAAGGTTCAAGCATGGTTTGACAATGATTCCAAGACAAAATATTGAATCCAATGAAAATCATTCTGAACATTCGGGAAATCCTTGTTCACCGAACATTGGACATGATCACTTTATCATATCAGAACATATAAGCAAGTAGGATCAAAGCTCAGCAACGAAACGTGGCTGAGAATTATGTATGAAGACATAACTCTGGGCAACAAAACATGTCAATAACAATAGAACAACCTTAATATGAATCAACATTTAGAGAAGCTCCTTCGCGCAGCATTCGATTCCAGCATTCTCTCCAGCTCAACCTGCATATTTAGAAATATATGCAGGGCGTGAGTACAAAAATGCACTCAGTGGGTATACGCCAAAAACATAAAGATAAACTTTGCCCTTAGGGCTATAAACTTGACTTGCCATAACATGTACTTTCATAAATAAATACTTACTTGCTTTCATATCATCATAATATCATATGCATATGCATGTATCATGTTTGCATGCAACTTTCTTCTCTCCTTCCCATATCCACGGATTCTTTCTGCGTGTTGAGAAGTAGGCCTCCTTCTCAAACACCTTAATATCACATACCCGAGTTGGACCCGAAGGTTCTCAACTACGGTCATACCCGACGTCGGTAAATTCTTTCTTTTTTCTTTCTTTCTTTCCCGTGGATAGGTAGTGCATCATGCTCAAAGCTTTGCAAGTCAATCAACTTTTCAAATAAATACATAATGCATATCATAAAATCTCATATCATCTTTATGCAAAAGCATATCATATCATTTGAAAACATTTAAAAGCATAAGCATACTTTTATAGAAAATACTTATACCCACCGGTGACGGTCACTCGGACCGCACTCACGCCTTCCACTTCTTTCTTCCTTTCTTCTTGGTCCTTCGATCAACATGGATTGGCATAAAAGCCTATCAAGAACCAAACAAGAACACGACTTATCTTAGTCGTCGATGCGACTATATTTTCGATATCAAGACACTATGTACTATCAACACTTGGTCATTTCATCCTCTAATCTTAAACATCGAACGATACTTAACGAAGTCTTATATGACTAAGCGAGCATGAAAAACTCGACAACAAGCTTAAACTATCCAATCTTAACCAAAAACCCAACGATCCCCTTAAGACGTAGCTTATGTCCGCCATCAAAATCGCACAAAACGTCGTCTAACATCAACGAGCTTCTATGTATGCTCAACTATCATCAAAATATCTTATTAATATATTATTTCTAACAAAATTTCGGCAGAGTAACGTTTATAAATTGAATAGCCGTTTCAATACCAAATCAATCAAACTTATCCCGAACTCCACCAATCATCACCATATGTCTAAACATACACTTAATAACTTAAAACAAGTTTAAATTAATCCATTTACACCATATTCATGTTATGCCCTTCAACCACCATTTTATGAAATTTCATGAATTTCACAATCTATAATCCGATTAATATCAACAAACTCACATTTATACTTATTCATCATCAATGATCATAAATCCATGATTAAATCAAACCACAATCAAGTTCATCATATAATCTATCAACTTTAGCATAAACTTTAATTTTCCAACTTTCATATTTAAATGCCATAAAATCTCATAAATTCATCTTAGGCATTATTTATATCATAGATCTCAAAATCATATCAAATACATCAAATAAAATCAAGAAATCAAAGATCCTTCAAACCCTTAATTTTCAAACTTAGGAATCCTACATACATTTATTATTTCAACTCCATAAAGTCTTATAAATTCAACTTAAGCATTATTCATACTCTAGATTTCAAAATCATATCAATTATATTAAATAAAATCAACAACTCAAAGATCCCCAATTCTCATAATTTTGAAAATTATGAAATCATGTAGACTTTCAATTTCTTCCCATTTCTTTTATCAAATCATGTTTATTCACACTTAATTACACATATCTAAGCTCAATTTAATCAAATCATAACACATGATTCACATACAAAATTAGGGTTTATGATGCTTACTTTAATCCTAAATTTTCATGAATTTAAAGAATTTAATCCATAGCGTATGTTAATTATGCATCATAAGCATAATTAAATCAATAAACATAACAAAATCAAACAAATCAACCTTAAATCACATCTCAAAATTTTGAAAATCATCATACATAAAAACATCATGTTCATCAATTTAAATCACAAAAACTTGGATTAATCAAGGTGTTTACCTTCTTGGAGTGATTTCCCTTGATTCTACACTTAAAACATGAATTAAAATTGAAAAGAAAATTTTGTGTGTGTGTATTGTGTGTATTTCGAAAATTATGAGGAAAATGAAGGTGGATGATGATTTAAAATGAACAAAATTTCTAGAAGGTTCATGTATGTATTTTAATTAAATTTTCATTCATTTTCATTTTCTTTTCCTATAAATTTTCGAAAATTTATACCTTTCTAAACAAATTTGTTACCATTGAAAATTAATATTCTTTAATAGCAAAACTCTATTTTCTCATTAATATAATGATCCAAAATAATTAAATCCATTGTTGGATTGCAAACCATAAAAATATAAATTTAATCCTTTCATATACTAATAATCAAATAATTATTCAATTAATTCATGAATTTCAAAATCATGGAAATAATTTTCTTCTCACTAGATATAAATAAAATAAATTTATTTAAGCCATTTAATAGCTTAAACATCATTTCATTTCATTTTATAAATAAATCTCACATAAACAATAATAATAATACACTTTCTTTAAAACAATTTCTATTTAATGAAATTTCATCCAAATATGTACAATAATAATCATATATCTCACATTTAATCATAATAAAATTTATTTCTAATTAATAACCACTTAGAATTTTGCTCATTCGATTAAAATTTAATCAATTTCTATCGCTTTCTAATTATCAAGCACTTTATAAAATCTTAGGATGCACCGCTCTAAGCTTCGATTAGCACTTAATTAGACTCTAATTAAGGCTATAAGATTTTCGGTTACTACATTCCTCCCTTAAAAAATTTCGTCCTCGAAATTTGATGTTTCAAAAAAGGCTCGAGTACTTCTTTCTCATCACATCTTCTAGTTCCCAATTTACTTCTTCTAGACCTCGATGTCTTCACTGAACTTTTAACTAAAGGAATAACCTTATTCCTTAGTTGTCATTCCTTTTTGGTCTAGAATAAAATTTCTAATTCATCTTCATAGCTCAAGTCAATCTTGGGAACTATTTCTCTTGATATATGATGTGTTTTGACTCAAACACATATCTTCATGACTACGACATATGAAACACATTATGAAAATCATTTGAAACTTGGAGGAATGCTAATCAGAGGCGATTAGCCTAATATTCTCTTCTATCTCATACGGCTGATAAATCTTGGTTTGATCTATTCTTTGATTCGAAAGCGATGTTTCTTTTGGAAGGATATACTTTCACGGATACTTTGTCTCTAATCTAAAAGCTTATATTAATTCCCTTCGTCTTGTATCTGCATGGAACTTCTGACGATCATGGGCTTCTTGTATTCTTTTTCTTGATTTGTCGTACAATTATGACCATTTCTTTAATCGCTTTTGATCCACGCACTTTTCTTTCACTAGCCGCATCCTTGAAGAGAGACGATCTACACTTTCGCCATAGAGGGCCTCATAAGGCGTCATATAAATCGTTACTTGGTAACGGTTGTTATATGCGCATTCAATATTGTCTTCATCTCTTGTCGAAAACTCGTTCGAAACGAGATTTAGACTTGGAGTATCTACTTGAGATGACTGAGACAAGCACTCCATGCAAACGTACTATCTCTCGACGTATTTTCGAGCTAACTTGTCAGCTACATATGTAGTAGAGATCAGGATAAAATAAGCATACTTCATAAGTCGATCAATAATCATCCACGCTTTGATTTGGGTAACTAACACGTATGTCTTCTCATCTTTTCAACTTTGTAAAGAACATAACGGACTGATTTGTATAATTCACGTTCATACTTTGTGACAGCTGCATTTTCTTGCTTCAGGTTCATAAATTAAATCTCCTTCTGCTTTGCAAAAATTTTGAGGTATATAACAAATATACCTTTCCTTCAACTCTTCCTCAATCTCAAATGATAACGAATCAATAGTATGATCGGAAAATGAGTACAAGAGAACTACTCCGAATAAAGGGTATCGGGATCAATCACAAAAATATTTTAAGACATCCGAGTATCAATGAATTAGCTTGAATATTTTCTCAAATATCAATTGAGATGTTTCATAAGCATGAGAAAATAAGACAAACCGAATCGGCATAGGAATCTCGAGATATGCAACAAGCTGACCACACCAATCCAAATCAATAGGAAACATTTCGAGTGAGATAAAATAATCAATCAATTGAAGTCGATGAATAGTCAATGAGATGATGTTAATCATAGGGGAAAATGAGCCAAAAGAAAATTCAATGTACATAATAATGAGAACTGATGATAGCTAGGAGTTTGAGAAAATTTAACAAAAGAAACGAGAGTTACATGTCCAAGGATGGTCCAAGGTATTCCTGGTTAGTAGTCGAGATTTAAATTTTCATCAGATCGTGATGCCTAACGGCCGAAATAACGATTGTGAGGTCGGTTGCTAGTTTCAAGGTAGAAACTTTTGGGAAGATTCCAGCGGCCCGACTAGCGACTGTTAAGAAGATCGCCAGTTTTGGTGCAAAGAATTCTGGAATGAACTTGCGAGCAGGCTAACGATCGCGAGGGTAATTGTTAGTCTCTTATTCCTTTGCTTGTACATCGATCACCACTTGGAAAGCCAATCTCGTTACTCCTAAAGCAATAAAATAAACTGGAGAATTCCGTTTGGTCTAAATATACCTTGCTTAGATGCCTTTCTCCACAAGCGATGAAATCGAGCGAGAATTTCGCCCTAGGTAGACTCTCATCCGGTCTTTGCCGATGAAGATAAGCGAAACGATGACTATCGTAATGACGACAACGAGATAATAACAACAAGACGACGGCAAGTAAGTCGTACTCTTCCGAACTGTCCGGATGATCCTCGTTATCGTAGATAAAACAATACTCAAACTCTTGCGTAAAACATATTCATATTGTTCGCCATCCCTTTCGTAACTTCTTTCAACTTTATTTCATAAAACAATAACTTCTTTCGAGCATGCATTCTCATATAGCATTTCATTAAAGCATATACTCAATTATCTTCTATGATAATCATAATCATCATACTCATAAACATAATCATAATCATAAGCATAAGCTTTTACCTGGTGAGCTAGAGATGATGGAATCGGAATGCTGAGCTTCTCTTAATAACAACTGACTCTATAACAATTTCTCAACAAAGTCAACTTAAAGGAATTTACATACTCAAGGTGCACAACTGCACAAAACTCACAAGGATTCCTGAATTTAGAATTCGAGACAACTCACAGCTGCACAAGGATTCGCAAGGATTTACATGCTCAAGTTTCAAAACTGTACTCAACTGTGGAAAAGTTCACAAGGATTCACAAGTTTTGGATTCAAAACTGTGCACAAACTGTACAAAATTCACAAGAATTTGCAGGTTTCAATTTAAAAACTGTGCACAGATTACACAAATTTACATAGGTTCACAGGTTCAGAATCCAAAACCGCTCTGATACCATTCTGTCACGACCCGACTATCTAATCAGGTAATTAGGCCGTGACTTGGGGTAAAGAAGGAATTTACCACAAATGTGATCAAAATTTCATCAAGAGAAAGATATGAATGGACAAATGATGATTTTTAGGTCCTCAAACCACAGTAAAGAATCAAACAAGAAGGAAGACGGCTGAGTACTAATATTCACAATGGAATAACCAATGTCAAGAATAAAAACATTTTCAAGTATGCTTTAATGACTATAATAGTTTTCCAAAGGTTCAAGCATGGTTTGACAATGATTCCAAGACAAAATATTGAATCCAATGAAAATCATTCTGAACATTCGGGAAATCCTTGTTCACCGAACATTGGACATGATCACTTTATCATATCAGAACATATAAGCAAGTAGGATCAAAGCTCAGCAACGAAACGTGGCTGAGAATTATGTATGAAGACATAACTCTCTGGGCAACAAAACATGTCAATAACAATAGAACAACCTTAATATGAATCAACATTTAGAGAAGCTCCTTCAGCAAAGATTCGATTCCAAAGATTCTCTCATTTCAACTCGCATATTTAGAAATATATGCAGGGCGTGAGTACAAAAATGCACTCAGTGGGTATACGCCAAAAACATAAAGATAAACTTTGCCCTTAGGGCTATAAACTTGACTTGCCATAACATGTACTTTCATAAATAAATACTTACTTGCTTTCATATCATCATAATATCATATGCATATGCATGTATCATGTTTGCATGCAACTTTCTTCTCTCCTTCCCATATCCACGGATTCTTTCTGCGTGTTGAGAAGTAGGCCTCCTTCTCAAACACCTTAATATCACATACCCGAGTTGGACCCGAAGGTTCTCAACTACGGTCATACCCGACGTCGGTAAATTCTTTCTTTTTCTTTCTTTCTTTCCCGTGGATAGGTAGTGCATCATGCTCAAAGCTTTGGCAAGTCAATCAACTTTTCAAATAAATACATAATGCATATCATAAAATCTCATATCATCTTTTATGCAAAAGCATATCATATCATTTGAAAACATTTAAAAGCATAAGCATACTTTTATAGAAAAATACTTATACCCACCTGGTGACAGTCACTCGGGACTGTACCTTACGTCTTCCACTTCTTTCTTCCTTTCTTCTTGGTCCTTCGATCAACATGGATTGGCATAAAAGCCTATCAAGAACCAAACAAGAACACGACTTATCTTAGTCGTCGATGCGACTATATTTTCGATATCAAGACACTATGTACTATCAACACTTGGTCATTTCATCCTCTAATCTTAAACATCGAACGATACTTAACGAAGTCTTATATGACTAAGCGAGCATGAAAACTCGACAACAAGCTTAAACTATCCAATCTTAACAAAAACCCAACGATCCCTTAAGGCGTAGCTTATGTCCGCCATCAAAATCGCACAAAACGTCGTCTAACATCAACGAGCTTCTATGTATGCTCAACTATCATCAAAATATCTTATTAATATATTATTTCTAACAAAATTTCGGCAGAGTAACGTTTATAAATTGAATAGCCGTTTCAATATCAAATCAATCAAACTTATCCCGAACTCCACCAATCATCACCATATGTCTAAACATACACTTAATAACTTAAAACAAGTTTAAATTAATCCATTTACACCATATTCATGTTATGCCCTTCAACCACCATTTTATGAAATTTCATGAATTTCACAATCTATAATCCAGATTAATATCAACAAACTCACATTTATACTTATTCATCATCAATGATCATAAATCCATGATTAAATCAAACCACAATCAAGTTCATCATATAATCTATCAACTTTAGCATAAACTTTAATTTTCCAACTTTCATATTTAAATGCCATAAAATCTCATAAATTCATCTTAGGCATTATTTATATCATAGATCTCAAAAATCATATCAAATACATCAAATAAAATCAAGAAATCAAAGATCCTTCAAACCCTTAATTTTCAAACTTAGGAATCCTACATACATTTATTATTTCAACTCCATAAAGTCTTATAAATTCAACTTAAGCATTATTCATACTCTAGATTTCAAAATCATATCAATTATATTAAATAAAATCAACAACTCAAAGATCCCCAATTCTCATAATTTTCGAAAATTATGAAATCATGTAGACTTTCAATTTCTTCCCATTTCTTTTATCAAATCATGTTTATTCACACTTAATTACACATATCTAAGCTCAATTTAATCAAATCATAACACATGATTCACATACAAAATTAGGGTTTATGATGCTTACTTTAATCCTAAATTTTCATGAATTTAAAGAATTTAATCCATAGCGTATGTTAATTATGCATCATAAGCATAATTAAATCAATAAACATAACAAAATCAAACAAATCAACCTTAAATCACATCTCAAAATTTTGAAAATCATCATACATAAAAACATCATGTTCATCAATTTAAATCACAAAACTTGGATTAATCAAGGTGTTTACCTTCTTTGGAGTGATTTCCTTGATTCTACACTTAAAACATGAATTAAAATTGAAAAGAAAATTTTTGTGTGTGTATTGTGTGTATTTCGAAAATTATGAGGAAAATGAAGGTGGATGATGATTTAAAATGAACAAAATTTCTAGAAGGTTCATGTATGTATTTTAATTAAATTTTCATTCATTTTCATTTTCTTTTCCTATAAATTTTCGAAAATTTATACCCTTTCTAAACAAATTTGTTACCATTGAAAATTAATATTCTTTAATAGCAAAACTCTATTTTCTCATTAATATAATGATCCAAAATAATTAAATCCATTGTTGGATTGCAAACCATAAAAATATAAATTTAATCCTTTCATATACTAATAATCAAATAATTATTCAATTAATTCATGAATTTCAAAATCATGGAAATAATTTTCTTCTCACTAGATATAAATAAAATAAATTTATTTAAGCCATTTAATAGCTTAAACATCATTTCATTTCATTTTATAAATAAATCTCACATAAACAATAATAATAATACACTTTCTTTAAAACAATTTCTATTTAATGAAATTTCATCCAAATATGTACAATAATAATCATATATCTCACATTTAATCATAATAAAATTTATTTCTAATTAATAACCACTTCTTAGAATTTTGCTCATTCGATTAAAATTTAATCGAATTTCTATCGCTTTCTAATTATCAAGCACTTCTTTATAAAATCTTAGGATGCACTACCTCTAAGCTTCTGATTAGCACTTAATTAGACTCTAATTATGGCTATAAGATTTTCGGGTTACTACACCCTCTCCGCCGCCTCCTTCTTCACCGCCGTCTCCAGTAGTGACGCGTAGTAATTGGAGTGTGCCTACATACATTTCCTCATAGTAGAAGTCGCCTGAAGTCGCTAATTGGGGTTTCGGGATAGGGTGGAATCGGATTCAGGTTTGGGTTGGTCAATTTGAAGGAGACATAACGTGGATATATGGAAGCAGTGGAGGTGGAGCTAGGGTTTGGTTGTGAAAGCGTTGCTATCATGGCTACCGATCTTAGACCCCTTGACTTAATGTTCAACAGACAGGTTGCACGCATCCTATTTCTAGCAAAAAAAAAAGAAAGTCTTCATTATGGATTGTTTTTTTTAGGGGTGTGCATGGACCGAACCGAATCGATAGATCGGTTCGGTTCGGTTTTTGAGGAAGTCGGTTTTCGGTTCGGTTCAAAATTTTAACTAAAATCGGTTTTGGTTCGGTTTTCGGTTTACGTTTTAGGTTCGGTTCGGTAATCGAACCGAACCAAACTATTATTTTATATATTTATATATTTTATATAATAATTAATTAATATTTTAATTAAATAATTAGGATAAAGATATGTTTATTTAGAAAAATATATATATAATTTATATTTCGGTCGGTTTTTCGGTCCGACCGAAACCGATCGGTTTTTCCGGTTTGGTTTTTGGTCGGTCTGAAATTATAAATCGGTTCGGTTCGGTTCAAAAAAATTCGTTCGGTTCGATTTTCGGTTTTGAAAATTTCGGTCGGTCGGTCGAACCGACCGACCGATGCACACCCCTAGTTTTTTTTAACTTTTTTCATCTTTTGCTTGTGAAGGAACATGATGAGAAATCATTGAGCAAACAAAAGAGAGTCACTATGTTGCCCATAGGATCGAGAAGTAAGTTTCTCTTGCTTTCGGAGACAACAACACAAAATATCCTATTTCCATGAAGGTAGGGAAAACAAGAATTCAAAAGTATCAAGATTCTCTAGTTTGTTAGAAAGCATAAATCGTACCTATTCTGATTTGCTGGTTTTTTTCAAGTCCATTGCTTCACATTCTATGCACGGCTATGGTGGATTTGGAAATTTTGAGTTGAACAATAATAAATTGAAAAACAATGTCGTTTTATTTTTTCTTAGATCTATATAATTTTTTACTCCACGTAAATAATTAACGTGGACTTTTGGTATGTCAACTGGACAAAATGGGCCCGAAATCGATTGTCAGGACGTTATCGTGAACCTATTTAAAAGGTTATGATGTGATTTGTTATTATATTTACGTTGGAATACAGATATAAAAAACGTAAACGTTGAAGTGTTAAACGGTATTTACGGTATTTAAAAGTGAAAGTTAACAATTTAAACGAAATCAAACAAAATAACATAAAGGAAAGGTCTTGGTCCATTAATCAATATTAAACACCAGCCGAAATAACAAATATGCCCTCAATTACAACTCTAATCAAACACAAATTGACAAAGAAAAGTCAAAATCGACGCCCCTTCCCCTCTCTCTATAACTATCCCTCCGGATCCAGATCCTCTGCGTACTCTCAAATTCAGTACATTACTCTCTTCATCTCTCTCTAAAAAAGCCATGAATTCCCCTAGCTGCTCCGCCGAGCAGCTAGCTCCGCTCTTCGGCCCCAACGCCACGAACGCCAACGCCGCCGCGCAATACATCTGCAGCCAGTTCGACGCTGTCTCCGACCGGTTCACCGACACCGGCTTCGCCATCGACACCACCTACCTCCTCTTCTCCGCCTACCTCGTCTTCTCCATGCAGCTCGGCTTCGCGATGCTCTGCGCCGGCTCCGTCCGCGCCAAGAACACCATGAACATCATGCTCACCAACGTCCTCGACGCCGCCGCCGGGTGACTCTTCTACTACCTCTTCGGCTTCGCCTTCGCCTTCGGCGCCCCCTCCAATGGCTTCATCGGCCGCCACTTCTTCGGCCTCAAAGACGTCCCCACCGCCGCCTTCGACTACAGCAACTTCCTCTACCAGTGGGCCTTCGCCATCGCCGCCGCCGGCATCACCTCCGGCTCCATCGCCGAGCGCACCCAATTCGTTGCCTATTTAATCTACTCCTCATTCCTGACCGGGTTCGTTTACCCGGTCGTATCTCACTGGTTCTGGTCCGCCGACGGGTGGGCCAGCGCTACTAACTCGGGCAACTTATTATTCGGATCCGGAGTCATCGACTTCGCCGGGTCGGGCGTGGTCCACATGGTCGGAGGCATTGCCGGCCTATGGGGCGCTTTAATAGAAGGCCCGAGAATCGGCCGGTTCGACCACTCGGGCCGGGCCGTAGCTCTCCGCGGCCACAGCGCTTCTAGTAGTTTTGGGAACTTTCCTTTTATGGTTCGGGTGGTACGGGTTTAATCCCGGGTCATTCAACAAGATCCTGATACCCTACGCCGCTAAAGCTACTACGGCCAGTGGTCCGCCGTCGGGCGGACGGCGGTGACCACAACCTTAGCCGGCTGCACGGCGGCGCTCACCACTCTATTCGGAAAGAGAATCCTTTCGGGGCATTGGAACGTGACGGACGTGTGCAACGGGCTTTTGGGCGGATTCGCGGCGATCACGGCGGGTTGCTCGGTAGTGGAGCCGTGGGCTGCGGTGGTGTGCGGGTTTGTGGCGGCTCTAGTGCTGATCGGGTGCAACATGCTGGCGGAGAGGGTCAAATTCGACGACCCGCTCGAGGCGGCGCAGCTGCACGGCGGCTGCGGCGCGTGGGGTGTGATATTCACGGCGCTGTTCGCCTCGGAGAAGTATGTGAACGAGGTTTACCCGCTCACGGATAAGCCGGGGAGGCCTTACGGGCTGTTCATGGGCGGCGGTGGGCGGCTGCTGGCGGCGCATGTGATCCAGATTTTGGTGGTGGTCGGGTGGGTCAGCGCCACCATGGGTCCTTTGTTTTATATTTTGCATAGGCTTAAGCTGCTTCGGATCTCCAAGGATGATGAGCTGGCGGGTATGGATCTGACCCGGCATGGTGGGTTTGCTTATGTGTATGAGGATGAGTCGCATAAGCAAGGGATTCCTATGAGGAAAGTAGAGCCCACTCCAAATTCCAACCAAATTTAGTGTTTTTAGAAAAATTATCTGAAGTTTTATAAATTTTTTCCAAGGGCAATCAGAGTGTGTGTATTGGGTAGACTGCAAATCTCATTGTTATAAAAAAGTGTTGTGCTTGTAATACAGTTGAGTGTATTATTCCACTACTACGAATCCCTTATGTGAATTGTTTAGAGTATAATAACTATTTGAGAAATGTGGAATGGTAAATTTTTTGATTGAGTTTGGTATTTGAGTGAATGTAATTCAATGTAATCTGATACGATTTTGATCGTATTAAACCATACAAGTCTTTGATCATATTGTGGAATAGTCTATCTTTTACACTGGAATGACTATGCTACTCTGGTTGTAAGTTTGCTCTTTTCTCCGTATGAAACATGGGTTGAATTCCACCATAAAACTATATATTACATGATGCTGTCTTTATGTCTTGGTAGGAAGATGTGACATCAAAATTTCGCCTTTTTGCCACTTTCCTTTTTCTTTTCTTTTTTGTTAAAAAGATATCATTTTAAATTTGTATGACTATATTGTTAGGCATGGGTTGATGTGTTGCGACTCTTTCTTCTTATTTTTTTATAGACCAAGTAGGTGCAGCACATGTCGAGTATCGTGTATTATAAGCATATGTTTTATCATTATATTATTCTCTTTATCTATTAAAAACACATATTTATTTATTTATTTTCAATTCATCAACCAAAAACTTGTATTTTTCTCTTTTAGACATGACTCTCATATAAATTTTATATATATTTCTACTCTTAACTCATCCACTTATTTACTAAAACTATTACTTAATATTTACAATGTGGAAACAATACAATTTTTTGATAGATAGATAAAGTGCATAATTGAATTGTCTAGACAACTCAAGTCAATCTATATATTAGCTTTTTCAACTAAATCAAGGAATATCATATCTTTATATGTATCGGAGAGTGCATTTTAGATTCTCGTATCGTGTTATATATTTTACATAGAAAACATTAGTTGTCAACTACAATCAAGGAACATCATTTATCTTACGTGCAGTGCAATATAGAATCTCTTATCATTTTGCATTTTATATTTTATCTCTTAATTGTTGATGGGTATACATAGTCAACTAAATCAAGGAATATCATATTTGATACTATTTCTAATCCATAAAAACTCATGTACATCCGTTCATATGATACAGACGGATAAAAGTATCATTTATATTAAGAAAAATATCATTTATCTTTTACCTTGTTGTAGGCAATTAAAAGTTACTGAATTATTTAAGTATAATTCCAAAATTACATATATGTAATTGATATCTAATTATGTGGATTTATGGTATATCAAAAGTTACCATATGTCAAATTCTACATAAAAAGGAAATAAATCAAGAAGATCATGCCATGGGCCCAAAATCTATGGGTTTAAGCTAAAAGCTCATTCCTGAACTTCCTAAATTAAGTTTTCCTACAACTATAAATATGGGGTTTAGGAGGCTCATTAGACACACAAAATTAATTGAAGAGTTCAAGCATTTGAGGAATTCTCTACAAAGTCTCTCCAAGAAGCTTCGAAGTCTTCTTCAACATTCAAGGCGTTCTTCATGCAAATCACCATATTCTTCGCCAAGATCATTCTCCAAATCAAATCAAAGATGGCGTTCAATTCGGAAATATGGTGAATACCCTCCGCATTGACGCTCAAACTTGAAGATTCAAATGTTCTTCAACATATCAACCCAAATCCGACAGCCGATCTGAAAACAAGGCCAAGGTCCTTCAGATCAACATCGTCAAGTCCAAACTTCAAGTTCAAGGAGATCAAGGAATCACATCCCCTCCAAACAACTCGAAGAACATCAAGATCGTTCAACAAATCAAATCGAAGAGAAGAATTGAAGTGAAGTAAAGGAAGACGAAGATTTGAAGAGCTCAAGACACTCGAAGAATCCTCTGCGAAGCATTCTCCGACATTCAAAGTCTTCTTCAAGCATTCAAGGCGTTCTTCGTGCAAATCACCACGTTCTTCGCCAAGATCATCCTCCAAATCAAATCAAAGATAGCGTTCAATTCGGAAACAAGGTGAAAGCCCTCCGCATTGACGCTCAAACTTGAAGATCTTCAAACGTTCTTCAACATATCAACCCAAATCCGACTGTCGATCTGAAAACAAGGCCAAGGTCCTTCAGATCAACATCGTCAAGTCCAAACTTCAAGTTCAAGGAGATCAAGGAATCACATCCCCTCCAAACAACTCGAAGAACATCAAGATCGTTCAAGAAATCACATCGAAGAGTAGAATCAGAGGATAGATAGAGATCGAATTCATCTCAAACATATCAAATCCAAATTCAATTAATTTTTGTATACAATTTTGTATTTATAAAATTTAAATACAAAAATTTGTGTTACACTTGTAATTAAAAAATATCACTTACACTAAAGGAAGAATTATTTATACTGAAAAAAAATATCAAAGTCCATATATACGGACAAATATATAGGAGACCATCACCTCTTTAAATCATTTTTAGATTCACAATTCAAAATACTATAATAAGGTATTATTGAAGTCATTCTTGTAAAGCAGACACGGATTTTTAGCCACAATCGGGTATAAGAGATAGACTTACCTAATATCATTATTTATATTTTGTTTCACTTCTTTTTCCTAGACATTTTCTTCTCTTGGAAGGGTGTAAGTGGACTTGATTGAACACATTAAAAAAAGATTATTACATCCAACTACTGGGCCCAAGATCGCGCCCAATATAAATGGACCTCGACATTAAGCTCGGCCTAGGTGAGTTCGCCCAAGAAGACTCTAAACCGCCATAACTCGAATCACAAGTGGAGACGCAGAAGATTCGGATATATCTAAAAGAATCATATTTAGAGAAGATCTCGGATTAGAGTCAATCTCAATATAATTGTGTATAAATAGAGGCTAGATTAGACGGAAAAGGGTGATCTACACTCTTTGTAATCGCTTCTTACGCACTCAATACACATATGCTCTCTTGCTCCGTGGACGTAGATCTATTTTAAAGATTGAACCACGTAAATCCCTTGTGTTCATTGCGCATTTATTTCCATAACGAAATTAAGATCGATCAATTACTCTTATTTTTAATTTTTTTATTTGAGATATAAGATAGACAAAGTTTCATATAAGACCGTCTTTTACGTGAAGTCATATAGAGCTTCACTTTAATTGTGATTCAATGTTGGGATCACACTCTAATTGGAATTTGGAGTATAACTTTCATGTGTCCTCATATGAGAATTTTCACAAGAGATCACATGTACAAGATATATATTATATCATGAATTTATTAAATATTGTGAATTAATATATAATTCGCACAATAATCAAGCTAGTGAAATTAGACTAATCCAAATAAAATGAAAATACAACATCACATTGGTGGAACTCGACCAAATAACTCTTAGTAAAAAGAATTTTTTGATATACCTACTTTATCACTTAAGCTAAACCTTAATGCCTATTACTCGCATATTCGTATGAAGGAATAGGTTGGCTAATTTTAAGAGAAATGATAAATTTACATAACATGTGTATATATAATTGGGATAATTATGTCAATTTATTATACAACCAAAATTAAGTAACTTGTTTATTTTAATTGAATTTGTATTTTTACATAATTAGCCTTTATAGTAATTAAGGAATATATATGTTCAAATAAAATTTGAATTTATAATGTTTCCATAATAACAGAAGATTTTAATTCAGCAATTAAAATAAATAATTCCCCTAATTATACGCATTCCTTTAATTCTGGAAATTAAAGTTGACCTAGTCTTGTGGTTTCGAATTTCCCTCTAAAAATACTTATTTGAAGGTCTTGAGTTTGAAAATATGTTGTGGATGCTACTATCCGATAAGGTGGCAAACGATCAAAGTATCTATTGAAGGTATTGAGTTTGAATCCTTATCCAAACCAACTTCAGTCCTTTCGTTTCTTTATTTCAATTTATTTAAAAAATGGTATAGAAAATGAATTTTATATTACTTATTAATTGTTTTCTTTTGTTTCGAAAGCTATATCATTTTTCAAATTTTGTAATTTCAATCATACTACTGTATTTTTCATGATATACTATAGTGATTATGGGAATAATCAATGAATGAGGTGAGTGAGTGTCACAATTCTCACAATTATGTTCATTTCTCTCATTTTTCAAACTTGTAATTTGAATTTTACTATTATCTACTATTATTTATAACTATACCATAGTGATAATAGGAGTAATCAATGAATGAGGTGAGCTAGTGACACAATTCCCATAATTATATTTATTTCTCTCATTTTTCAAATTTGTAATTTGAATTTTACTGTTATCTATTACTCCATCCGTCCACAAAAAATAATTAATTTTGATGGTATGAGTTTTAATAAATTATAGTGACCAAAGAAAGAGTCCACATTGAATGTATAAAAAGATTTCTAAAAGATGAAAATATAAACTTTTGACGGACAAACGGAAAATAAATTAAATGCAAGGTTTTGATGGAGCGATGAAGTATTATTTACTATAACTATAGTGATTATAGAAATGGTCCATGAATGAGGTGAGTGAGTGACACAATTCTCACAATTTTATTTATTTCATTCATTTTTGAAATTTGTAATTTGAATTTTACTACTATCTACTACTCCCTCCGTCCCATCCAAGACGGCTCATTTCTTTTCGGCACGATTATTTAGGAGAAGGGATAAAGTGGTTAAAGTGATACAAAGTAAATAGGACCCACAACTTTTGAAGAGATAATTATTTCCTAAAAAGGAAACAGAGACGTCTTGGGTGGGACAGCCCATTTTAAAATAGAATCTACCATCTTGGGTGGGACGGAGGGAGTATTATTTATAATATACTATAGTGATGATAGTGAGTGATACGATTGTCACAATCATATTCATTTATTTCGTTTTTCAAATTTTGTAATTTCATATGTTCCCTACTATTATTCATAATACAATATAGTTATTATAGGAGTAATAAATTTATTATTATTATTTATAATATACTATAGTGATTATTTATAACAATGCACAACCTTTACATATAGAATTATATCTCTTAACTAATATGTCGTAGATGCCTCGGCAATGTGGCAAAGAGTTAAGAGTAATTTTTCCAAGGTCTTGATTTTGGATCCTTTGAGACCAACTCTAGTCCTTATTTTCTTTCTTAACAAATATTTTCGTTTAATTCCTTTAATTTTTCTATTTCTTTATAAAGAGAATGCTATAAACTTCTTTTATTTCAAAAATTATTTTTCTATCATTTTTATTGAATTTCTCTAGTATCTTATATTTCAGCCGTATAAATTTTAAAATAAATCAAATATTTACCCTATTTTCTTATCATTTTAATTAACTTATGGATATATATTTCCTTACAATATATAATTAGAATAAAAATTCTTTGCCACACCCAAAGTATAAATTCACATAAAGAATCGTAGGTTTTTTTTTTAAAAAACATATTCAATTCTAATATCCTGAACCCTTGTCATATTCCTTAATAGTTGTCTACTGTAAAAATTATGATTGGAAATAAAAGTCTATATTGCAGAAATAAATACTCACAAACAAATATGCATAAATAATCCAAGAAACATAATCATTAAACCATTATGTTACTTAGTTTATAACTTAACTAGGATAGAAAAATCAGTCACTATAAAGAGATATACGATATTAGAGAATTCAATTAAAAAGGATAGACAAATTTTTTTCCCAAAAAAAATATTTAAATAAGTTCATATTTCAAAAAAAGAAAGGAAGTAAAAATTTAAAGAAAATGATATACAAAAAACATAGTGCCAATTATCTCATTGTGATTTTTTTTAAGAATAAAAACATATTTCATCCAAAAACTATGCACGATTCCCAAATTTGATAGCAAATCTGTATTTCCTAAAACAAATCTTGCATAAGATGAATAATATAAAATACGTGAGTTGATAAATGAAAACTGAAAATATGTAGGAGGGGCAGTCTTTGAATTATATAATTAATAATATAACCGGTTAAAAAAAATGACTTGGTTCGATTCAAAATTCACGAGCATTATGTACCTACATATTATGTCATCTTTTCTCTAATTTTCTAATTGGTGTATAGCATTCACGCCTTAGAGAGATATATAATGTGTGCGTGTGTTGGTCTAGTAGTAAAATGATTAATGTTTGATACCAAAGGTTTTGGATTCGAGTCCATCGTGATGCGACCTTTAAAATTTTTATATTTAATTGACAAAAAAGAAAGAAAGATATATAACATTTTGTCTGAATTGTATAGAATATGGTGTTTGAGCAAAATGGCTTCACTTAACTAAAATCTGAAGTTTTAGTTCAATGGCCAAGATGAAGAGGTCCTAAAATTTTTAAAGTTGGATTTTTTTTCCTTGTTGAAGATTTTGACTTAAGAACTCTCTATAAAGTAAAAACACCCTAATTCTCCTAATATAACTTTAAATATAAGTAATGAATTTTAAATTCACATGGAAGGAACTCATCTAATTAAATTTATTTTCAAATCTTTAATCCATATAAAACTTCAGTATAAGATTAAGTTGGACATTGCGAACAACTTTAATATTATAAATTCGTTACCATATAATTCAAATGCATCATTAGAATTTCAATTTTTTTCAATTTTTTAAAATTTGAAAATTCTTAATACACCACAAAAGATTATTTTAAATATCTATAATTATTACAAACATTTCCAACATGGAATGAGATATGAAGTGTTACAAACATTTCCATATTTTTTGCATAAATTCAATTTATGTATAATATATTTATATAAATATATAATTTTCAACAAAATAATCTAATTATAGGTCAATTATATGTATTTAATTTTATATTATTACTGATCGATCTTAATTTCGTAAAGGAAATAAATGCGCAAGAACACCAAAGATTTACGTGGTTCGATCGTGAATAAGATCTCGTCCGCAGGCAAGAGAGAGAGTATGTGTATTGAGAGTGTAAGCGATTACAAAGAGAGTGAATGAATCTTTCGTCTAATCTAGCCTCTATTTATACACAATGTATTGACCTAGATCTTGAATCCGAAGTCTTTTCTAACTAGGATTCGAGATCCTATCCCTCTCGAATTATGATTCTTTAGATACGGTGAGCTTTCTGCGTTCCCACTGACTTTAGGAGTCTTCATGGGCCGAACTTGTCCAGGCCGAGCTTGATGTCAGGGTTACTTGTATTGGGCCTGATGCTTGGGCCTGGTAGTTGGGCCGTATCCTATCACAACCCCCAAAAGACGCAGAAACGAGGTCATGCTGGATTTGGGGTTGTTTGTGACGGCGGGTTTGGACGATCTTTGATATTCTTTCATTGTCGACTTTGTGTGTGTCGATGTTTCGACGTCGTATATCGTATGTTTGTGTTCGCAGAGGCGTCTGCCGAGGTCTTGTTTGTTGTTTGTATCTCTGGCGAGGTTTCCTGGCTTCTCGCAACGAGGCGTTATACCGAGGTCTTCGACCGCTTCACCGACGGGCGTTAAGTCAAGTCTTCGACCGACTTCACCGGCGGCGTTAAGCGAGGTCTCCGACCGGCTTCACCGATGAGGCGTTAAGTCGAGGTCTCCGACCGGCTTCACCCGATGAGGCGTTGTCGGGTCTTCGACCGACTTCACTGGCGGCGTTAAGTTGATGTCTTGGTGGCAACTGTCGGCGTTAAGTCAAGTCTTCGACCGACCACCGCCGTCGGCGTTATGCGGGGTCTTCGATCGACCACCGACGAGGCGTTATGCCGAGGTCTTCGGTAACCGACGGCGGGCGTTAAGAGGTCAAGACGGATTTTCGCCGTTCTTCGAGTAATCGGACGGGATACGATTTAATGCACATTAAATTGGCAGCGGTTGGATTCCCGATAAAGTGCATATTAGGGAATGTCTTCCTTGATACGCAATATCTCTTATCACTTTGCCTTCTACATTTCTTTGATTTTCAAAACTCCTTGCATACTGCGAAATGATTATTCTGCGCCATTGACGACTTGAAGCTTCTTGTCTTCTTCATCGATAAACAAAAGTAAGTAATGGCTACTTCTTCTTATAACGAGTCGCCTGAGCGTCAAATCGTGTCATTCCCGTCGATTCGTTAGTGTCTCACTGTTTTACCCGTATTCATATGCCTCTTTCTGAGTGTAGTCTGCGATTCCCCTCAGTGGGGGATTGCGGTAAAGTGTCTTCTTTTTCTTCAATCTTAGGTATTTCTGATATTAGGGATATCTGTTTTCAATATAGTATTCCTTCTAATATTGAGTTCGTTGCCCCCCGTCCGGAGGATAGGGCTTGTGCCCCTCCGGATGGTTTTATTGCCGTGTATGAGGACAGCCTCAAGGCTGGTCTTCGTCTTCCTTACCCTTATGTATACGTTGAGTTCCAAGAGATGTTTGGCATATCTCTTGCCCAACTCTCGCCGAACTCATTCCGGCATATGACTGCCCTAGGTGTCTATGCCTATAGGCATAATTTTCCTTTGACCTTGGGGCTTGTCCTTCGCTTTTTGCAATTGAAGGCGGCTCGGGGTGGTATTATCTATCACCCGTAGGAAATTAAAAGCAAAGATTAAATCAAGATCTCAAGTGGCGAAGAAGTTCTTCTTCCGCCGGTTTCGAGGACATATGGAGTTTCCATGGCGATCCGATAAGATCGTCGATGTGTTGTCGACAAGGGCTTTGGTGACTGGAGGAGGCTACTGACAAATTGACCTTGTTGACGAGGTCTTCTCGAGGCCGAGCTTGCGGGCGGGCTTAGCCCTTATGATCCTACCTCCGGGGTGGAGTCGGTGAAGGTGAGGCCCTTCTTCTCTTTTCTTTATTCCATGTTTATACGTGTTGATCTTGACCTATGTATTTCTGGTAGTGAACCTTCTAAGGAAAAAAAGAAGAAAGGAAGGAGCCGATCTCTGCGACGAGCCACCGTCTTTGACCTTGAAGGATGTCGAGGACATGCCGGAAATTAGTGTGGAGCCTTCGAGATCCCTTCACCGCAGCCACTCAAGCGCTTGAAGAGGCGGAAGCATGTAATCCCCGAGTCCTCGGTTCTTTGCCGAGGTGAGTCTGAGATCATTGGTTCCAAGTCGGCCTCGTCTCTTTCCGGGTTTTGTACTTGTCCTTATACTTTGTGTAGTAGTATAAAATTGTGTTCTTGACACGATGTATACATTGTATAGGGGTCGAGGGCGTGGCGGTGAGGTGTCAAAAGTATCCGATCTTATATCGGATTACTTGAAGGCGCCACGCGGTTTGATGAGGTGGCCGGTATGCTCGGGAGGTGGAGGAGGAGAATACCCTCCTCGCTCAAGAAATTTCCGAGGCCGAGGCTAAGATCCGGGACCTCGTCAAACAGAAGGCGGCGGATGCGACGGCCATTGAGGCAGCGGCGGCAAGGGCCAGGTCGGCGGAGGCAGCTGTGGCGGAGGAGGCGGCAAGGGCCAAGGCGGCGAAGGCCGAGGTTGCCTTGATGAAGGCTGAGGTGGAACAGGTTCGCCGTCGGGAGGCGGACATGGCGAGCTCGCAGGGAGAAACGCTTCGTGCCTTTGCGGAGAGGCTGTTCATGTCGGCGAGCTTCTCCGGGATGGTTTCGGACGCGGCTGAGGTGCTTAATAAGCGCGCCGTCTCGGATGCAATCGAAGAGGTCGCCGAGGACTACCCAGACCTGGACAAAGCCAAGTATGGGTACGAGGAGACTGAGGATGATGTCCTGAGACGGGCCTATTTTGATGTGCTTGTCCGCGGCCTGAAGGAGCTTCCCGTGCTGCAGAACCTTGCCTCCTCCTCGGTTCTTTTGTCCGCGGAGTCTGCATTCGCTTTGTCCGTGGATCGGGATCCCGACCGACGCTTTTGTGTACGATCATGCAAAGGGGTCGGGAGGCGGTGATGCTTGAGGCGTCGAGACTCGGTGGTTCCCGAAGAGGCGGCCGGATCGGCGAAAATAGGCGGAAGAGGCCGAGGCTATCCGAGCTTGGAGGCGGCGGATGTGGACATGGCGAAGCCTCGGAGGGTCGATTGATCCCCATCTTTTCACTTTTTTTTTTTTGAATGTAAATGTATATTGATTTTTGCCTAAGGGCATGTTAATAAAATCACAAGTTTATGTTAAGAAACTTATCTTTTTTTTATTCGATTGTCTCGAAATGCTTGATTCTTCTCCTGGTTGAACCGAATCGAAGACCTATCGCGGGCTCTTGAGTTGAAAGAGATCGAACTCCTCCATATAAAGGGACAGCTTGGTCATTTCTGGTGAGTCTCGTTGTCAAGCATAGAGCCGCTTCAGAGAGGCTGTGACGAGCTCCGTGCTCGCCTTTTGAATTGGAGAGGCGTTCGAGGTCGCCAAGGTTATAGCTGAGGAGCATGCCGAGTACGAGGAGGTCATCCACCGAAATGGTGGGATGACGATCCCGGAAGTTGAAGCCAAGGTTGTCGAGGCTGCTGCACGTTGTGCGGGGTACCGGCGCGAATATGGTCGGACCTCCGGCGATTCACGAGCAAGCTGAATTAAAAGGCTCGGGAGCATATCTGGCGTCTATCGCCGACAACCACAGCTCGACGAAATGTTTCGACGGGATGCAGAGGCTTCTTCTTCTGCCGGAGCTTCTCGGTCTAGAATAAATGAACCGAATTATGACGATCCGGAGTGGTGCGCTCAAGAGAGGCGTGCTATTGCCCTTGAACGACGTGGATCCTCAAGGGGTCGAAACCGGCGTCCTCGAGTGTCCGAGGTCGAGTTCGCAGGCGGCATCTTCAAGTGACCGAGGTCGCTGTTGCGGGCCCGTAATGTAGACCGAGGACGAGGTAGAGGTAGGATTAGTATAGATGAGCTCTCGAATCCCGATTTTTCTAGGGATTGGCTCGACTTTTCCCGATCCGCCCGTCCTCGTAAAATGTAACTGACATCTTTTATTTAATAAGAATGATTTCTTATTGACTTTGCATTGAACAAGAGTAATATGAAGGTAGTTAGTCCTCGAGAGAATTTCGTTTCAAATAGACGAAGGAAATCGCTCTCGTCTGAAGGTAGGGGTTCCTTTTTTGCGAGGTCGTCGGGAGGGTGGTCCCTTCATCTACATAGAGAACGGCTTCAAATGCACGAAGGTAATCTCGATCTCGTATGTAGGAATGGTTCTGTTTTTGCCGAGGTCGTCGGGAGGGTGGTCCCTTCATCTACATAGAGAGGCGCTTGAAATAAACGAAGGTAATCGATCTCGTATGTAGGAATGGTTCTGTTTTTTGCCGAGGTAGTCGGGAGGGTGGTCCCTTCATCTACATAGAAGGCGCTGAAATAAACGAAGGTGTCGATCTCGTATGTGGCATCGCGTTTAAATTTACATTCGTATGAAACGAATGTAATCTGACCTCCGTCGAGGGAATTTGTCCTCCGTAGAGGGTAAATAATAATGTGAAGATTAATTATGCATTAGTGACGAGTAGAACTTGCAAAAAATAATATTTTATTGATAAAAGATGACGCGACCACCAAATAAGACTCAGACTCTAAACAGGACTTTAAAGACACGACCGAACAAGACCCGACCTCGACACTTATGCATAATATCTCTTGGATGAATGATGTGCCATGCGTTGGGTAATTGCTCACCGGACAATTGAGCGAGCTTATAGGCCCCTTTGCCGAGGACTTCGTCGACCCGGTAAGGTCCTTCCCATGTGGCTTCCAGCTTGCCGAGCTGCGCGGCTTTGCTGACTTCATTATTTCGGAGTACGAGGTCGCCCACTTGGAATTGTCGGGTTTTAACACGCTGGTTGTAATACCGAGCTACTTGTTGTTTGTACCGAGCTTCCTTGATGTAGGCGAGGTCTCTCTTTTCTTCGAGTAGGTCTAGATCAGCTCGTAGATTTTCCCCATTTGCTTCAAAGGAGAAGTCGATGATCGCGGGACTCGGTACTCCGATTCTGCAGGATCATCGCTTGGTTCCATACACCAAGCGTAGGGTGTTTCTTCGTTCGAGGTCCGGGTGTGGTTGATGCGACCATAAGACCTGTGGTAAATTTTCCACCCAGGCCCTTAGCTCGGTCGAGACGAGTTTTAGACCTTTACGATGGTTACATTGGTGACTTGGTCTAACCATTTGCTTGAGGATGGGCCACCGAGGTGAACTTTTGTTGGATCAAGCTCTTGACACCAATCTTTGAATGTCTTATCCGTGAATTGTGTTCCGTTATCAGAAAGGAGGATATGGGGATGCCGAGCGACACACTATGTTCTTCCGCACGAAGTTGAGGCGTTCTTGCTTGTGATTTTCGCCGAGGGCTCCGCTTCCACCCACTTCGTGAAGTAGTCGATCGCAACAATTAAGAATTGGGCTGTCACGGTGCTTTACAAAGGGGCCCACAATGTCGATCCCCATTGCATAAGCGGCCAAGGGCTCTGATGGAGGTGAGGTCGGTCTGCGGTAGCTTGGTGCGTTCCATGGATTTGACACTTGGACACTTTTTACGAGGTCCACCGATAAAGCGCATTTTACGTATTTAGTTGATATTTGAAGATGAGTTTAGCTCGTTTAATGTGCGTTTATGTATCGATTCTTAATGTTTCATCTATTTCTAGAAGATCTCGCTCTTGGGTGTTCCTTTGACGCTTTGTAGGTTTATATATTGATAATCGAAGCAAGGAACGAAGACGAGCCAAATAAGCAAGCGCCCGGTTTCTAGCGACCGACTAGCGGTCGCTAGGTCGGTCATGAGGCAAACCAATGAGCGCCCGGAAGAGCCGCCGCGACCTGCGTGCCGCGAGCGAAGCCTAGCGTCGAGAATTCATCGGACGATTTCGCGACCGATTCGTAATGGCTAGCGACCGCTAGCCGGGTCATGAGGTACAAAGCGAAAGCAAGAAGAAGGCGGCGGCGAAGAACGCGCGAGATACCTAGCGATCGCACTAGCGATCGCGAGGACGGTCGCGCGCGGCGCGACGAGGCTTAAAATGGGTTTCCACCCTTTTCTATAAATAAGGCAAGACACCCGCGCCCCAGGAGACCCCAACACGTTCCAAACCTATTTTTCTTAAGTTTTCCTCAGTTTTACATCTTTTAGTCTTTAGTTTTCATTCCCGTTTAGTTCTAGCTTTAATTTTCCGTTGTTCTTGTTTAGTTCATCGATCGGAACGTTTTGTCCGATCGTTTTCCTTTGTTTTCCGTTCGTTCGCTTGGAATTGGATTCAAGAACAACCTTTGTTCATCCAACGCTTCCCTACGGGTTTTATATATTTAATTTCTGCTTTTATGATTAATTCGTATTTCATTCTGTTTATTATGTCTGGCTAGTTTTCAATTCTAATCCTAGGGTTTGCATGATTCGATCCTATATGTTGTGAGTTCTGCTGTTGTTATTTACCTTCCAGGCATGATTCATGATTCATGGTGCTTATTTATATGTGTTGATTTCTAATCAATCTTGATGCATATCTAGTTGCCGATTAATAGCGAATCAGTATTAATTGTCAATCGATCTTGAATGCATGATACGATTAGCCTCGAGTCGTAATTGAGATAGGATGTCGTAGGAAGCATATTCTTAGTGATCCTTTTGGGTTGCTTATTTTCCTCTAGAGGCGAAGCGTGATAGGGAAAATTAGTAATCAATCGCCGCAATTATCGAATGGCAAGTTGTTGGTTATATATGTGATCTTCCGTCTTGTGCGGATTAAAGCGGTTAATAATAAGCGGGATAAACATCGTTGTGGATAGGATTGGTGCATCCCTAGGATTAGTCTTTCTTTACAGTTATCTTTCGTGATTTTATTGCTTTCTTTATATTTCTGTTTGGTTGCCTTTGCTTTGGATTAAATTCCGAAGCCCTTAAACCTCTCATCCTTTATCTGTGCTTGAATAATATTGAATTATCGTCGAGCTAGCTTCTATGTTTTCGTGATACAATCTCTGTGGATACGATACTTCGCTTACCCTGTACTTACACTCTTTTGCGTGTGAAAAAGGAGCGATAAAATTTTGGCGCCGTTGCCGGGGATTGTTAAGATCACATAGGAATAATTTGACGATTTGGATTTATTAATTCAAGTTATATCATTATTATTTATTTATTTTTGCAAGAGCTGAATTCTCTCTTTTCTCAGGTACTATATGTTTACAAGATCTCAGGGACCTCATGAAATATTTTTAGATCCCGAGATCGAAAGTTCTCAAAGAGAATAGAGCGAGAGGCGGTCGACAAGTTATGGCGACATTTCCAAACTACGTGAAGTGCCCCGAGCAAGCCGCCTGACTCCCGCCAAGTATACCGAGATGAAGCGCCAAATAGCGAACATGGGACTCCTTGTCCCTGTTCGAGGGCAGTCGTTAAATCACATGTATCCACCTCCCACCGAGCAGTTCGAGGAGGATGGAGTCCGCATCTACAACCCGCATAATAGTGATCATCATAATATGTCGATGCCAACCCCATTACTTTTCAACAACACCCAGGAGGTTTGTCAGGTCAGAATGTAATGATTCAAGAGGCGAAGAAACCGAGTCTAGAGGAATGATGCAGCGAGTTGGTTGTAAGCAACCAACAATTGGCAACAAACCGTAATTCATTTATAAGCGATCGGCGGAAAATTACGGTTGGAGTCTCTTGTGGCGGCTATGGCGAACACATGAAAGTAATGGAGAATCAGATTGGTCAGCTAGCTGTACAAGTGAATGCGCTACAAAAGATGAACGGTGAAAACGGGCCAAAGAAAGAGGATCTCGCGACCGAGCTCGCGACCGCGAGCCCGACCGAGAGGAATCCTACGGTGTGCGCGAGGAGGACTTGCGGCGGTTCGTGCGGACGCGACAAATCAAGACGCGCCCACGAGAAGTCAGTCAGAGGGCCTCGCGAGCGACCTAGCGGTCGCTAGTCATACTGAAGCGGCCGCTAGAAACCAAGCAGTAACTCCAATAGCCGTTATTCACGCGTGCATATTCCTCCGGTGAGCGCTATTTGATCACGACCACCGCTGCTACACATGTCGATACTTAGAGGGCAATCGACACGTCGATAAGAACGCGAGAAAGAAGAAGTGGACTCGGCATGGAACTCGAGTGAATCATCCAAGTTTGGGGGCCACTTCCACGCTCGGTGGTGGTCGGCGGTGAATCGAAATCTGAGGAATTCACAATTTGGGAAGGAAGTCCGTTGCTACCAAAGCGCAGATTAGCGAGGTTAGTGATGGTCTAGCTAAAGGCGTTAAATAAAGCACTTGTTGGGAGGTAACCCAGCGTTTTCTTTATTTTGTTCTCGTGTTTTGTTTTTGTTTTCGTTTGTGTTGTTCTTTTTGTCGTGTTTACATTTTTCGTTTCGTTTTAGGTATGCGTCGATCAACGAGTTAAGTGAAGTGTGTTAATCCATGTGGCCAATGACGATAGAAAATTTTGTGAAATTTAATGATAGTGCACATGATATGTTAGAAAATGACGCATGAATGACGTGAGATGGCTTTAGCTTGTTGTTTTCACCATTTGCTTAACCCGTGAAACTTGAGCTTCTTTGTATAAACATCTTGATCTGATTTCTTTTAATTGTGTGATATCATGCATGTGATTATCTTCTAGAACTTGCCGTGTTTACGTATCGAGGCGCAATATGTGTTTGAATTTGGAAAGGATAAAGGCCATCTTTGTTAACCACATTTTCACCCAAACACTAACCCGATGATATATACCATTTGTCGCCTTCTTTGAGCCTTTATTAGACTTTTCTTTCGATTAACCGGATGATAGGAGGTGAGGATGGATATGGGAATCAAAAGGGTTGAAATTTTGATGTAGTTATGACGAGAAAAGTTTATTTTAGAAAATACATACATGGGTGAAGAATAGTACCTTGTTCGTGAGAATTAAACCCTATAAGCTCTAGAAAAGAAAAGAAAAGAAAAAGAAAAATGATAAGTTCACTATGAGTGTTGAGCATAAAGGGTCTTTAATCAAAGTATAGGTACCTTATGAGGCATAAAACGTCGATTTAGCACGTTGGGAGAGAAGAGAAAATGGACAAAGTCCATATGTGTCGAAAAGTAAAAATGGTGGTGCTTGGAGTATAATTGAGTCACTTAGCCATATATTATCCTACCTTAACCAATGTGCCTACATTATAACCTATCAAAAGACCTCTTTGATCCTTATTTGAACACATTTGACGCGGTGGAGATGTTAGAGAAACGGCAAGCCTATGGTAAGATGTTGCATTGCATTGATCTTTGAGTGTATACACATCCTTAATTTCTTTATGAGTTTGAGTGTATCCTATATATATATTTTACACACATGCCTTTGTGAGGGTCGAAATAAATGAGTTTTTGCCGTAAATTGTTGTTTGTGTTGAGTGGACTAACGTCGTCATGTGCACTAATGTTTTTGAGCGTTGATATGTTTCGGAGGCCTAGAATGGTTATCCTCTTTGCTATGCTCGTTGATCTTTCGTTTGTCTTTACATCGCTTTTGTTTGAGGACAAACAATGCTTTAAGTTTGGGGGTTTGATAAAGCGCATTTTACACGTATTTAGTTGATATTTGAAGATGAGTTTAGCTCGTTTAATGTGCGTTTATGTATCGATTCTTAATGTTTCATCTATTTCTAGAAGATCTGCTCTTGGGTGTTCCTTTGACGCTTTGTAGGTTTATATATTGATAATCGAAGCAAGGAACGAAGCACGAGCCAAATAAACAAACCGCCGGTTTTAGCGACCACCTAGCGGTCGCTAGGTCGGTCATGAGGCAAACCAACAGCGCCCGGAGAGAGCCGCGCCATGACGCGACCTCGTGCCAGCGAAGCTAGCGTCGAGAATTCATCGGACGATTTCTCGCGACCGATTCGTAATAGCTAGCGACCGCTAGCCGGTCGCGAGGTACAAAAGCGAAGAAGGCGCGATGAAAGAGAAGAACGCGCGAGATACCTAGCGATCGCACTAGCGATCGCGAGGACCGGTCGCGAGGCGGCGCGACAGAGGCGAAAATTAGGGTTTCCACCCTTTTCTATAAATAGGGCAAGACACCCGCGCCCTCAGGAGACCCCAACACGTTCCAAACCTATTTTTCTTAAGTTTTCCTCAGTTTTACATCTTTTAGTCTTTAGTTTTCATTCCCGTTTAGTTCTAGCTTTAATTTTCCGTTGTTCTTGTTTAGTTCATCGATCGGAACGTTTTGTCCGATCGTTTTCCTTTGTTTTCCGTTCGTTCGCTTGGAATTGGATTCAAGAACAACCTTTGTTCATCCAACGCTTCCCTACGGGTTTTATATATTTAATTTCTGCTTTTATGATTAATTCGTATTTCATTCTGTTTATTATGTCTGGCTAGTTTTCAATTCTAATCCTAGGGTTTGCATGATTCGATCCTATATGTTGTGAGTTCTGCTGTTGTTATTTACCTTCCAGGCATGATTCATGATTCATGGTGCTTATTTATATGTGTTGATTTCTAATCAATCTTGATGCATATCTAGTTGCCAGTTAATGACGTAACTGTATTAATTGTCAATCGATCTTGAATGCATGATACGATTAGGCCTTGAGTCGTAATTGAGATAGGACAGTCGTAGGAAGCATATTCTTAGTGATCCTTTTGGGTTGCTTATTTTCCTCTAGAGGCGAAGCGTGATAGGGAAAATTAGTAATCAATCGCCATAATTGTCGAATGGCGAAGTTGTTGGTTATATATGTGATCTTCCGTCTTGTGCGGATTAAAGCGGTTAATAATAAGCGGGATAAACATCGTTGTGGATAGGATTGGTGCATCCCTAGGATTAGTCTTTCTTCTGATTATCTTCGTGATTTTATTGCTTTCTTTATATTTACGTTTGGTTGCCTTTGCTTTGGATTAAATTCGAAGCCCTTAAACCTCTCATCCTTTATCCGTGCTTGAATAATATGAATTATCGTCGAGCTAGCTTCTATGTTTTCGTGATACAATCTCGTGGATACGATGCTTAACATTACTGCACTTACACTCTTTGCGTGTGAAAAGGGCGATAAAATTTTGGCGCCGTTCTTCGGGGTTGTTAAGATCACATAGGAATAATTTGTGATTTGGATTTATTAATTCAAGTTATATCATTATTATTTATTTATTTTTGCAAGAGTGAATTCTCTTTTCTCGGGTACTATATGTTTACAAGATCTCGGGGACCTCATGAAATATTTTAGATCCCGAGATCGAAAGTTCTCAAAGAGAATAGGCGAGAGAAGGTCGACAAGTTATGGCAACATTTCAAACTACGAGTGCCCCGAGCAAGCCGCACTGACTCCCGCCAAGTATACCGAGATGAAACGCATGAATAGCGAACATGGGACTCCTTGTCCCTGTTCGAGGGCAGTCGTTAAATCACATGTATCCACCTCCCACCGAGCAGTTCCAAGGAGGATGGAGTCCGCATACAACCCGCACAATAGTGATCATCATAATATGTCGTATGCCAACCCCATTACTTTTCAAACAACACCTGGAGGTTTGTCGGTCGAATGTAATGATTCAAGAGGCGAAGAAACCGAGTCAGAGGACATGATCGTGTTGGTTGTAAGCAACCAACAATTGGCAACAAACGTAATTCATTTATAAGCGATCGGCGAAAATTACGCGGTTGGAGTCTCTTGTGGCGGCTATGGCGAACACATGAAAGTAATGGAGAATCAGTTGGTCACTAGCTGTACAGTGAATGCGCTACAAAAGGCGAGCGTGTGGCGGGCCAAAGAAAGAGGATCTCGCGACCGAGCTCGCGACCGCGAGCCCGACCGCGAGGAATCCTACAGTGTGCAGCGAGGAGGACTTCGCGAGCGGTTCAGCGGGCGCGACAAATCAAGACGCGCCCACGAGAAGTCAGTCAGAGGGCCTCGCGAGCGACCTAGCGGTCGCTAGTCATACTGAAGCGGCCGCTAGAAACCAGCAGTAACTCCAATAGCCGTTATTCACGCGTACATTCCTCCGGTAGACTGCTATTTGATCACGACCACTGCTGCTACACATGTCGCATACTTAGAGGGCAATCGACCTGTCGATAAGAACGCGAGAAAGAAGAAGTGGACTCGGCATGGAACTCGGTGAATCATCCAAGTTTGGGGGCCACTTCCACGCTCGGTGGTGGTCGGCGGTGAATCACGAAATCTGAGGAATTCACAATTTGGGAAGGAAGTCCGTTGCTACCAAAACGCCAGATTGACGAGGTTAGTGATGGTCTAGCTAAAGACGTTAAATAAAGCACTTGTTGGGAGGTAACCCAACGTTTTCTTTGTTTTTGTTCTCGTGTTTTGTTTTTGTTTTTCGTTTGTGTTGTTCTTTTTGTCGTGTTTCTGTTTTTCGTTTCGTTTTCGTGTCTGTCGATCAACGAGTTAAGTGAAGTGTGTTAATCCATGTGGCCAATGACGATAGAAAATTTTTGTGAAATTTAATGATAGTGCACATGATATGTTAGAAAATGACGCATGAATGACGTGAGATGGCTTAGCTTGTTGTTTTCACCATTTGCTTAACCCGTGAAACTTGAGCTTCTTGTATAAACATCTTGATCTGATTTCTTTTAATTGTGTGATATCATGCATGTGATTATCTTCTAGAACTTGCCGTGTTTACGTGTCGAGGCGCAATATGTGTTTAATTTGGAAAGGATAAAGGCCGTCTTTGTTAACCACATTTTCACCCAAACACTAACCCGATGATATATACCATTTATCGCCTTCTTTGAGCCTTTATTAGACTTTTCTTTCGATTAACGGATGATAGGAGGTGAGGATGGATATGGGAATCAAAGGGGTTGAAATTTTGATGTAGTTATGGCGAGAAAAGTTTATTTTAGAAAAATACATACATGGGTGAAGAATAGTACCTTGTTCGTGAGAATTAAACCTATAAGCTCTAGAAAAGAAAAGAAAAGAAAAGAAAAATGATAAGTTCACTATGAGTGTTGAGCATAAAGGGTCTTTAATCAAAGTATAGGTACCTTATGAGGCATAAAAGCGTCGATTTAGCACGTTGGGAGAGAAGAAAATGGACAAAGTCCATATGTGTCGAAAAGTAAAATGGTGGTGCTTGGGTATAATTGAGTCACTTAGCCATATATTATCCTACCTTAACCAATGTGCCTACATTATAACCTATCAAAAGACCTCTTTGATCCTTATTTGAACACATTTGACGCGGTGGAGATGTTAGAGAAACGGCAAGCCTATGGTAAGATGTTGCATTGTATTGATCTTTGAGTGTATACACATCCTTAATTTCTTTATGAGTTTGAGTGTATCCTATATATATATTTTACACACATGCCTTTGTGAGGGTCGAAATAAATGAGTTTTTGCCGTAAATTGTTGTTTGTGTTGAGTGGACTAACGTCGTCATGTGCACTAATGTTTTGAGCGTTGATATGTTTGGAGGCTAGAATGGTTATCCTCTTTGCTATGCTCGTTGATCTTTCGTTTGTCTTTACATTACATTTTTGTTTGAGGACAAACAATGCTTTAAGTTTGGGGGTTTGATAAGCGCGCATTTTACACGTATTTAGTTGATATTTGAAGATGAGTTTAGCTCGTTTAATGTGCGTTTATGTATCGATTCTTAATGTTTCATCTATTTCTAGAAGATCTTGCTCTTGGGTGTTCCTTTGACGTTTTGTAGGTTTATATATTGATAATCGAAGCAAGGAGCGAAGCACGAGCCAAATAAGCAACCGCCGAGTTTAGCGACCAGCCTAGCGGTCGCTAGGTCGGTCATGAGGCAAACCAATGAGCGCCCGGAAGAGCCGTGACGCGACCTGCGTGCCGCGGCGAAGCTAGCGTCGAGAATTCAGCGGACGATTTCTCGTGACCAGTTCGTAATGGCTAGCGACCGCTAGCCGGGTCATGAGGTACAAAGCTGCGAAGAAGAAAGCGGCGAGCGAGAAGAACGCTACGAGAGATACCTAGCGATCGCACTAGCGATCGCGAGGACCGGTCGCGGCGGCGCGACAGAGGCTTAAAATTGGGTTTCCAGCCTTTTCTATAAATAAGGCAAGACACCGCCTCCGGGAGACCCCAACATCGCCCAAACCTATTTTCTTAAGTTTTCCTCGGTTTACATCTTTTAGTCTTTAGTTTTCATTCCGTTTAGTTCTAGCTTTAATTTTCCGTTGTTCTTGTTTAGTTCATCGATCGGAGCGTTTTGTCCGATCGTTTTCCTTTGTTTTCCGTTCGTTCGCTTGGAATTGGATTCAAGAACAACCTTTGTTCATCAACGCTTCCCTACGGGTTTTATATATTTAATTTCTGCTTTTATGATTAATTCGTATTTCATTCTGTTTATTATGTCTGGCTAGTTTTCAATTCTAATCCTAGGGTTTGCATGATTCGATCCTATATGTTGTGAGTTCTGCTGTTGTTATTTACCTTCGGGCATGATTCATGATTCATGGTGCTTATTTATATGTGTTGATTTCTAATCAATCTTGATGCATATCTAGTTGCGATTAATGGCGTAAGCGTATTAATTGTCAATCGATCTTGAATGCATGATACGATTAGGCCTTGAGTCGTAATTGAGATAGGACGATCGTAGGAAGCATATTCTTAGTGATCCTTTTGGGTTGCTTATTTTCCTCTAGAGCGAAGCGTGATAGGGAAAATTAGTAATCAGCTCGCCGCAATTGTCGAATGGCGAAGTTGTTGGTTATATATGTGATCTTCCGTCTTATGCGGATTAAAGCGGTTAATAATAAGCGGGATAAACATCGTTGTGGATAGGATTGGTGCATCCCTAGATTAGTCTTTCTTCTGATTATCTTCGTGATTTTATTGCTTTCTTTATATTTACGTTTGGTTGCCTTTGCTTTGGATTAAATTCCGAAGCCCTTAAACCTCTCATCCTTTATCTGTGCTTGAATAATATTGAATTATCGTCGAGCTAGCTTCTATGTTTTCGTGATACAATCTCGTGGATACGATGCTGCCACACCCACTGTACTTACACTCTTTTGCGTGTGAAAAAGGAGCGATAAAATTTTGCCACTGAGTCTTGGAACATTGTTGGCCAATAGTATCCCCATCGCATGACTTTCTTTGACAAGGCTCGGGGTCCGATGTGACTTCCGCATGATCCTTCGTGTATTTCTCGTAGAACGTAATTAGCTCGGTTCGGACCCAAGCACCTTAAGAGAGGTTGGAGATATGACTTTCTGTATAGGACCCCCTGCTCAATTGTATATCGCAGAGATTTGTTCAGGATCCTCCTAGCCTCCAAACTTGTCATGGGGCGATTCGCCTTCTCCGGTACTCTCGAATGGGAGCCGTCCATTGGGTTCTTCTTCCGAGACTACGTTGACCTCGGCTCCGTCGTCGGCATCGCCTATGCTTCGCTTTGGACTTTCTCTCTTGGCGGGCTCGCTGATGACGAGGCCAATTTATAAGATGTCGGCTCGGCTATTTTGCTCCCTTGGGATGCGAACTATCTGGAAGTGTGAGAAAGTCCGTTGCGTGCTTTTGCTTTTCAAGATACTTCTTCATTCATCACTTTTGCCTCGTATTTTCCCAACATTTGGCTTACTGACGACTTGAGAGTCGTTGTGAACTTGCACGGCTCGTGTCTGGAGACTTTGAGCGAGGCGAAGTCCTGCGATCGATTGCCTCGTACTCCACTTCGTTGTTCGTATTTTTGAATGTGAACCGAAGTGAGTGGCGATCTCGTAGTCGGGCCTGGGGTAAGATACCTGCTCCGCTACCTTTTTTTCCAAGCCCGTCAGCAACGAGTTGCCGGCCAAGACTCGGTGTTTCAACCATGGGTTCGGCCTCGGCATCGTCGTCACGGACTCGGTGGGCTTCGGTTTTCGACGAGTTAGCCTCGGCAAGGAAATCCGCTGAGGCTTGACCTTTGATGGCTGGCGGGCGAATGATATATCGTGCTCGCCCGATTCGATTGCCCATTTCGCGATTCTTCACGAGGCTTGAGCCGTCAATACTTGCGAAGTGGGTAGTCGGTGAGGACTTGTATGGGATGTGCATGGAAGTATGGACGTAGTCTCCTCGCGGCGTTTATTAATGCTAAGGCAAGCTTCCAAGGGCGATACTCGTTTAGGGCCTTTTAGTGCTCGGTGATGAAATACACCGAGCCGGCGTCCTTCTTCTCGTGCCGGGACCGCACTTATGGATTCGTTCGAGGCGGAGGTAGAGAAAAGGACCTCTCCTCTTCGGGACGGATAGAGTGGGGAGCTTGGCGAGTAGCTCTTGAGGTCTTCAAAGACGGACTGTGTACCTCATCCCATGAGAATTTGGGCCTTTTGAGTATCTTGAAGAAGGGTAGCGCTTATCCGCGGCTTTTGAAAGAAAGCGGCTTAGTGCGGCTATGCAACCCGTCGACTTGTGTACGTCATGGATGGTCTTGACATCTTCATTTCAAAATGGTTTGGACCTTGGGCGGGTTTGCTTTTAGCCCTTCTTGTGAAACCCAACACCCTAAGAACTTTCCGCACCGGACCGCAAACGTGCACTGGGATTCGGTTTTAGGTTGATTTTCGAAGAAGGCCGAGGACGAGCCGGAGGTCGGAAACACACGCGCTTCTTCCTTGCTTTTGACGACGATGTCGTCTCACGTATACCTCCACATTCGACCTATGTAGGGTTGAAATATTTTGTCCACCATCCTTTGATAGGTAGCCCTGCATTTTAAGGCGAATGGCATCTTTTTATCTGCAAAGACTCGAAGTCGGTAATGAAAATTTGTCTTGGCGCGTCTTCATCATCCATCGGGACTTGGTGATACCCTTTGTATAAGTCCAAGCGAAGACTTCAGTATCCGACCGGTAGCGTCGACCTTCTTGTCGATGTTGGGAAGGGGATAGCAATCCTTTGGGCGATGCTTGTTGAGGTCGGTGTAGTCGATACATTCGCCATCCCTTCCTCCTTTCTTCACCATCACCGGGTTGGCTATCCGGTCGGATATTTGACCTCGAGCAAGATGCGGGCTTTTAATAGTGGTTCACCTCGTCATGAATGACTTGGTTCCGTTAATTGCGAAGATTCTTTGCTTCGTCGAGCGGCTTTATGGTCGGTCGATATTGAGCGGTGGTGATGATACTCGGCGAGACTCCGGTCATGTCGAGGAGACCAACAAACACATCCGAATTCCCTTAGGAGTTGGATGATCGATCCCTCACTTCGGTGCCGTGGTGAAACCAACACGGGCGACCTTCAATGGCTCGTCTTTGTACAATGCGACCTCTTCCACCGACCGTGTGGGGGTGGCGATGTCTTCCGACTCCAACTCCTCGGGTTTCCTTAATTGCTATGCATGTGGGTCTTTGGACCGAGGTCCGGCACCTCGTAAGGCAACTTGCATACATTCCTTGGCTTCTTACGATCACCTCGGATCACGGGTGTTCCCTCGTGGTGGGTATCTTTATCGTCGGGTGGTACGTTGAGCATACCGCCCTTACATGTTCAGCCAATCTCGCCCTAGTATGATGTTATACGGCGAGTAGGCCTTCACTACTGACCGCACCACCTTGGTCGAGGTCGTTGGTGCTTTCCCAGCGTGACGGGTAGCTCGATTATTCCTTCCGGGCGTGTCTCTTCACGGACGAAGCTTCGGTGGCGTGATGCTGTGCAAGGTGTGCTTCTTCTACTCCTAGCTTGTCAAAGCATTCCTTGAAAAGGATGCTCACCGACGCCATTGTCGATGTAAACGCGTTTACCAACTTATTTACGACTACTACGGATCACCAACGCATCTGGTGGGTCTTGTCGCAGTACGGGTCGTCCTCGGAGAAGGTGATCGCCGTCCTTTCTGAACCTCTTGTTGGTAGGTTCGTCGGTTTTAGGACTTCGGCATCGGCCTTGAGGATGACCGTGACTCCACGGGAGCCCGTAATAGTGGAGATCACCCGTCATATTGGGGTTCGTCGTCTCCTTCCTCGTCGGTGTTGCGCTCGTTTTATTGTTGGGGCGCAATTTCCTCTCTTCCTCCGCTTTTCTTCTTTTGGCTCAGTCGGCTTGGCGACTCATCCTCAGTATTTCTTGAGGATCCGTCCCGAACTAGCATCTCTATTTCACCCATGAGCTCTTTGCACTCTTCGATGTCGTGCCGTAATCCTCATGGAATGAGCAAGATTTATCCATAGGTCGGCACCTCTTCCTCTGTCATCGGTCGAGGCTTCTCGAGCAGTTCATATGGAGTGCATAGATTTACGCCTCGGCTTTGTCAACGGGGTGTATTGAGGTCGCTCGAGGCATCACGCGGACCGAGCTGGACCTTATCGGGCGATGTAATCTTTCGTGGCGCCACGGCCTTGGTTCGATCTTCCTTCCTTCGCCTCTTCTTCCTTTTCCGAGGGTCCCGCTTGTTCGCGCGCTTTCTCTTGTCGCCTCGCCCGCTTTGGCGAACCGGTTGGCTATCTTGCGGCTACCGTCGCGAGACGGGTTCGTGCCAGCGATCTCTCGGTATAAGGCCCCGCAAGATGCCGTTTTGGAAGGCCGAGATGACTAACGGTCGTTCACGTCTTGACCTTCAAACACTCCTTGTTAAACCTCGTCATGAAGTCACCGATGGGCTCGTTACGGCTTTGCCTTATGGTGAGGAGGTGTGCCGATGATGTTTTGACTCGCTTTTGGAAGAACCTTGATGGAAGGCCGCCATGAGGTCGCGATAGGGCCGATGCTTCCGTAGGTAGGTCGTCGAACCACTGCGGGCGTTGTCGATTTAGTAACTCGGGAAGAGTTTACATACGAACCGGTGAGGCGTTGGTTGATCATGTTGTATTGGGCTGCGAGAGGAAGTTCGTGGATCCCTCGACCCGTCATAGGGGCGATGCTTGGTACCCGTATTTATCCAGGAGAAGTGTTGAGTATCCTATTTGAGAACGGGTGACTATCTTCCCATATCCATCGGAAGCCGTCCTGCGGTGATTGGGACGGAGTTCGACGATCGAACTTCGTTTAGGTGACTCGGACCGACTTCACGGCGGCCCTCGATGTTTTTCTGCGCTGCTCGTCCCTCGGAGATCGGGCGGAGTTCATTGGATGGATTTATTCGGCGATCGAGGCCGGCTTCGCGACGATCACGACGTCCTCTCGCGTTGCTCGTTTCGCGCGCGGTCGGTTTGGGCCCCGACCTCTCGTTGTGATGCCTCGTATCTAGATGAGGCTTGCGTTCATTCTTCGTGACGTGGCCGACCACATGCTTCACCGAGGTACCGGAGAAAGCTCTCCTTATTTTTCTCGAGAAATCCTTTGACCGCCGTCGAGCGCTTACTTGCGGTGGATGTTCCCGGATTATTGCTACGATTTCCTTCGCTATGGTAACTGCCTCTGCAGGCGGGGTGTCCGTGCTCGTCGAGACTTTGGATATGTCCTTGGGGTTTCTTCTCCGATTGGGCTCTTTCCGAGTGAGCTCGGCGTTCACTTCGCCGTCGGCGTTGTTGTTGCTTGCGGACGGTCTGGATGCATAACCACGGTGTGCACCGGTCATGATTACTTCCCGTAAGCGGTGGTTGATCGAAAACACAAAATTTCGCTTCCCACAGACGGCGCCAATGATCGATCTTAATTTCGTAAGGAATTAAATCTTGCAAGAACACCAAAGATTTACGTGGTTCGATCGTGAATAAGATCTCGTCACGCAGGCAAGAGAGAGTATGTGTATTGAGAGTGTAAGCGATTACAAAGAGAGTGAATGAATCTTTCGTCTAATCTAGCCTCTATTTATACACAATGTATCGACTGAGATCTTGAATCAAAGTCTTTTCTAACTGGATTCGAGATCCTATCCCTTCTTGAATTAGGATTCTTTTAGATATGGTGAGCTTCTGCCCCACCGACTTTAGGGTCTTCATGGGCGAACTTGTCCAGCCGAGCTTGATGTCGGGGTTCTTGTATTGGGCGACGATCTTGGGCGCAGTAGTTACCGTATCCTATCAATTACCAATTAATTTAGTATGTTATTGTACCGGCTCATATATGATATATACTCACAATGTATTATTTAACAATGTATCTTAAAGAGGTTATATGTATCATAATATTTCCATAAAAAATTATATTTGATTCATTCATGCTATACCATATATTATTTAAAATGAAATCATATATCTTTTAAAATATAATATAATGTATAACTACAGATAATTTTTTAGAAAGTATAATTACACACATTAGTTAATAGTCACATCTCAACAAATATTATAGATATAATGAACTAACTCTAATACGCTATTTTAAATATCATTTATATAAATATAATATATAGGGATAGTTATAGTCTATGTTCTCAACTTTGACGAGACTTTTAAAAAGTTACAGGAGTTAGAGGATGAAAATAATTAAATTATAGTGTATATATACTCTCTCAAAACATTTAACAAATTTCAAGTTCATTTGGGGAATAGTATAATGATACTGGTAAGGATATTTGTCGTTCTAATCAAGAAAGGCGTATTTAAAGTGTGCTTTTACAAAAGTATAAAAATATAACATTATTGAAAAATAGATCACATGTTGCGACAAAATAGGATATATTATTTTTATAAAAAAAGAAAAATAACCCACAACCGTCATCTGAATTGTACAGTCAATAAATCCCATTTCAAAAAAATAAAATAAAACTGTAAATCACAAAAAAAAAATATTAATACGACACGTTGGATCTAAAAGATGTAGTGATTTCTTTTCTTGATGTATAATTCTTTTATTAGTTAATTGGACCTACAGCTTAAAGCCGAGAAATTTCCTGTCAGTAGTTGCCTCTACTTTAGTTGTTTCAAATTTATAGTAGTTGTTAAATCGACCAATGACGATGAATCAATGATGACTTGTGAGTTGCTAGGCGAAAAATGTACGGTAATCATAATCAGTCCACTAAGAATGCCACTTATGCTTCTTGATCACATGTGTAGTTCTGTTCATACAAAAATCAATCACCACTCCTAGAATAATATAAATAATTTGCGTCTTATACATATTTTGGTCCAAGGTAAAATATTCAGATTACAAAGTATACTGCATACGAAACTGAAGTAGAAAAGCGTAAAAGGAGTG
Source organism: Salvia rosmarinus (assembly GCA_036937905.1). Classification (NCBI taxonomy): domain Eukaryota; kingdom Viridiplantae; phylum Streptophyta; class Magnoliopsida; order Lamiales; family Lamiaceae; genus Salvia; species Salvia rosmarinus. The sequence goes on along the minus strand of CM072814.1, from coordinate 80,084,540 downwards.
AGACAGAGAGAGAGAGAGAAGAAAATCACATATATTTTGTGAAATATGAGATAACACCCACGTCATGAATAGCCAAGTGTTGTGTAGAAGAAGAAGTTTCTTGAAAACAAAGAAAGGTCAATCAATTTTGAAGATGCTTTTATTTAAGACAAAAACTTGGGAAATTACCACCGCGAGTAATTTCAACCTTGTTTTTGTTAAAACGATTATATATTAATTATGATGAGTAAGGATAATTAGATTTTATTAACGATAATTAAATTTATTAATTTTAATTATAATTTTTAATTTAAAATTAAAATTTATTAATTCATAATTATGGTTTATTAATTCATAATTGAGGTTTATTAATTCATAATTAGGGTTTATTAATTCTCAAGTAGGGTTTATTAATTCAAAGATAGAGTTTATTAATTTACAATTAGGGTTTATTATTTTCAATTAGGGTTTATTAATTAAAAATTAGGGTTTATTAATTTCAAATAGGGTTTATTAATTCAAAATTAGGGTTTATTATTCAAAATTAGGGTTTATTAAATCCAAATAGGGTTTATTAATTCAAAATTAGGGTTTAATTCACAATTATGATTTATTAATTCAAAATTAAGGTTTATTATTCAAAATTAGGATTTATTAATTTATAATTAAAGTTTATTAATTCAAAATTAAGATATATTAATTTAAAATTATTATTTATTAATTTATAATTAAAATATATTAAACTAATTAATTTTAATTAGAATTAATTAAATTAATTAATTAATTCGGATTAATTAATTACAATTAATTAAGTAATTAAGTAATTAATTAGGGGGGTCTCACTGTGCGCGCGCGCACAGGAGACCGCCCCTAATTTTGAAAACAAATTTTGAAGATGCTTTTATTTAAAGCTGCAATTTGGTGGGTATTACGCTGCATCAATGCTCCAAAGACTTGAACATTATGTTGTCTTCACTTCAAAACCTAATCCCTAGACTTGTGGTTGTTCTTTTCCGTATATATTTGACTAGTCAGTTAGAATTTAATACTAGTCAAATTTAAAAATTTATATTTCCTTATTAGTAGGGATGTTAACTGTCGAGTTTTATTCGAATAAAAATCAATAAATAAGTATCGATTCTAGTTTTGGAATCGACCCATTAGATATCGGACCCGAATCATCAACTATAGATCTGAAACGGTCCTGATTTGAGTAGGTCTGGAACTAGAATTGGATCAGAACCAAAATTGGATCAGAAACCGTTATTTTAGAATTTAATGGCATATGAGTGATTCCGGATCGGTATGGATAAAACCGGTTCATTGGCAAACCTACTTAAGCTTAGGTTTGTCAATATACGAGTTTTATTCGGATCAAAACTACTAAATAAGTAGGGGTGAGTATTCGGTTATTCTATTCGGTTTTACGAAAAAATAACCGAACCAAATTAACCGAAATTTTCAAAAAAATAACCGAACCGAACCGAAATTTAAGCAAATTTTTTTTTCAAATAAATAAATAAATAATATTATATATTGATATTATATATAAAAATAGTTTATTTTAGCAAAAAAATATTTTTCAAATGAATATATAATAATATTAAATATTGATATTTATATATAAAAATACATTTTTATATGTTATATATATACAAAATATTTGCAAAAAAATAATAATTGATAGAATTATATAATAAATAAATAATATATTTTATAAATATTATATATTGATATAATAGGAGAGAGAAATAATAGGATTAAGGATATTGATATATTAAATTATAATTCTAAATAAATAAATAATATTATATATATATATATATATATAATTCGGTTTTCGGTTAAAAAAAATTCGAACCGATCGAAAAGCGAACTACCGAATTAACCGAAAATAATCGAATTAACCGAACCAAATTTGATTTTTCGGTTTGGTTCGGTTCGTTTATTCGGTTTTCGGGTATTTTGCTCACCCCTATAAATAAGTATCGATTCTGTTTCTGAAATTAGAACTGAAATCGGATCAGATCGGACTATCAAACTATGAATCTAAACGATCTGAGTCTAAAACGAATCTGGAACCGAAACCACTGCTTTAAAATTTAATTAGCTATGAACGATTTCGAATCGATTCGGTTAAAACCCGACCATTGACATCCATATTTATTGAAACAAAATTATTGTGTGAATGTTTTGTTGGAGAAGTTCTTTCTTTTCATAAGTTCGGTGGCATAATTTCATATTTAAGAATTTGAGAGTCGTATAGATTTAAGACTGAAGAGATCGGTTTAACTATTGATTTGAGATTTGAAAGATGAAACCTGTTGATTCAAGACGTGAAAATTTTAAATCTATATATAAGTTAATATTTGAATAATTAGCATCGTTAAATTAACGTTCAACAAAAATAGGTGTGGTCATTGTCATTTAATATCCATGCCACCTTGACACAGTACTATATTTTCTTATGGAATCATTTTGAATTTTCTTTACTATTTAACTAATGAAATAGCCGTCACCATTTCATCCCTTTCCCCGCAGGCCCATATTGCGCACAACTCTCTCTCTCGCTTGTCGAATGTCCAATTCTTCTTTCACTTTCTTTTATTTTTATTTTTATTTGGCACTTCATTTTATTGTTTGATTTAATTGTTGGCGGCGATTTCATAGAAAAATATTTTATTATTATTCGTTTATTTTAGTTAAATAAAACTTATAACATGTCATGATAATATAATATTAAACTATATTGAAGTCTTTTAACATCATCAATGTTCGCGTATTAAATTGATCAGAGTTTAATAAGTCTTTAAAATTTTCAGGTCTAGTCATCATTATCCGGAGTTACAAATCTATACTTGATACATCTTTAAGGCCTTGAATTGATAAACTATATATATATATATATATATATATATATATATATATATATATATATGTGTGTGTCAATAATACTCCATATTTTTACTCATTTAACTTTGCGTAGGTTAAGAAGAGTTATGTTTTATGCAGTAAAATAGTATGTAGACAAAATTTGAGACGCTTTTAATGTAAAATTGTTTCATTTTTGGAGCAGCCAACAATATCAGACAACCCAAAAATTAAAATGAGCCACTAAACTATATAATAATAATAATAATAATAATAATAATAATAATAATAATAATAATAATAATAATACTAAACTCATGGAAATAACAGGTGATCTAACACATGTTGCTCGCATATTATGTCTATTTCGACCAACATGATTCATATCTAAACTGACAAGTTTCATATTGAAACGGGCTAACTTATATACTCATATAGGAGACATTTCATACAAACAATTTATTATGTTACTATACATTTTTAGGTTTATGTGCAATTTTCATAACCTTTTTCACCTTGCGTAGTCCAATGACTCAATCTTGGATAGCATTTCATAGAAAAATTCTATAGAATATGTATATACGTGCATTCATCTCTCACATGATAAAATTCAAACTTTCAAGTGACGAGTCTGTCATTTATAATTTACTTCTTTCGTTCTTTTATAAGTGTCCACTGCAATCAAATCACACAAGTCAAAAAGTAGGTAAATTTACATTAGTAACCTCATTAATTACAATCAAAATGCATTCCTAATTATCAAATTCCAAAAGTATTAAATAATAGTAAATAGAAAATACGTCATAATTTTATTCTTAAATTGCAAACTAAGATACTTATTAAAAAATAAGAAAAAAATACTAATAGGATACTTAAAAAAAACAGAGGGAGTAAGTTTTATTGAACCAAGAATTTTGGGATTTTCTTCCTTAGCTTGATTGAATACTGATATAAAAATATTTATTGGTGGAGTTTAAACACATTTAAACTGCAACGTAATTAAAAATAGTGCTAATGTATATAAGTAGCCAAAAAAAATAGGAGTACAAGTTTTATAGCCTAGTCCATAAAAACATGAGTTTTATATCCATTTTGGCTTAAAAAGACCAAAATATCCTTGGAATAAATTAAAAAAAAAGGTAAAAAAAAAGTTTTTTTTTCTCTCTCTCTCTCTCTCTCTCTCAGCCGTCCTCACTTCAACTCTCTCTCTCTCTCTCTCTCTCTCTCTCTCTCACACACACACGTTCAATTAACTCTCTCTCTCTCTCTCTCTCTCTCTCTCACGGACTCTCTCTCTCTCAGCCTCTCTCTTTCTCACCGACTCTCTCTCTCTCAGCCTCTCTCTCTCTCACGGACGAACTCACGAAAAAAAAAACTGAACTCACCGTGCATTCCCGACCCGAACTCACCGTGCATTCTCTCACGACTCACACAAAACCCACAACATGAGTGATACGGATACTGTAATACCCCGAGAAATTTAAAACTTTGAATTATTAAATTATTTAGCTAAATCGGGTTTTGAAATTAGAGCGATTATTAAAAATTTATAATCGTCGACGTTCGATTTTATTTTGAACGAGAAAATTTAAACGAATACAGTTACGAACCGAACCAGATGTTTTACACTGGATAAATTGTCACATCACAACACATCATTTCAAATCTCATAAAATCTTCAACTTTTCACTACATGCTCACTCTTTTCAAACCTCATCATTACACTCAAAGAATCCTATGAAAACTCTTATACAACCTCCATTTTTTCTCAATAAATCAACCCATACTTCTTCATTCTCATTCTCAAACTTGTTGCCATTGAAGAAAACCAACAACAAAAATAAAAACTGCAACAATCTTCATTCAACAAAATCACAGCAGAAGCAAGGCTGCTTCATTCAGGTTCAATATCTCACAAATCCTTTCTATTTAAATTCTGTGCTTTCCAGTTGATTTGAGAAGAGCATAAACACATAAGACATTTAACAAAGCCACCAAAACAATAGAATTTCACTGTAATTCTCAAATCAAAGTTATGAATCTAAATTACAAGCATGTCGCATATCTGCTTGAACATAGAAATTCGAAGATACAAATCTTAATAAACAAATTCGAAGACACATATTTTAGAACTGGACCGAGCCACTAGGGCTCGGCCATTAACAAACGGCGATGGCAGCCGAGGCAGAGGATTAAGGACGGTGGCAGAGCAGAGGTCGACGACGGCGTGAAGGAGGCACAACGTGGTGGCTGGAGCGGTGACGGCTTCGGGCTAGAGGACGGCGAAGCTCTGCACCACGGGAAGGGCCTTCACGGCTGGAATCGAGGAGGTACAATGGCTAAGGTGGCGGCTAACCGTGTGTGTTGTGTGTGAGATCTGTGCGTGTGCGTCGCAGCCGAGGAAGTGGCCGGAGACGGCGCCAGATCCGGCGTTGACGGCGACCGCGAGTCCGTGTGTGTCGCAACAGAAAGAGAGAGAGAGTTAGATATGTACGTATGTGTGTGGATCCGCGTGAGTGAGAGATGAGTCCGAGAGTGAGAGAGAGAACCGAGAGGAGGCTGAGGTCGCCGCGGCGACGTGGCCGCCGGACGTGGAGGCGGCGGCAATTCCAGTATGTGTGTGTGTGTGCGCCGCGGGAATGTGGCGAGAGAGAGAGAGTTTCAGATTTTGGGGGGGGGAAAGGGGTAGGAGGATAGGGTTTCTTTTTAATTATTTTGTTGGGCTTGTTCTCTTGGGCCAAAGAATTTAATGTTTGGGCCTAGTTTTAAGTTTAGTTATGGGCTAACAATTTAATTGTTGTGGGCCGAAAATAATTGGTTTAGTTAATTTCTATTGGGCCTTGAGAGTCTGGGCCGAAATAATAAAACGATGGGCTTTTAATTAAATTGAGATATGCACCGAGAATAATTAATGGGCCTTCTCTACTGGGCCGAAATAATTTGATATGGGCCGAATTAAAATGGTGATTGGACCTAATGCTAGATGAGCTTCTGGAATAAATAATAGAATGAGTCATGGGCTTCTTGAATTAAATTAGCATTGGGCTTTGCTTAAATGAAAGATGAGTTTAGATTTATTTTAATGTTGGGCCTTAGATTAAATTAAAGAAGGACTCTTGAATTAAATAGTAATCTAAAGACTAATTAATTATAGTGAGTTAATTAAAGTCATGTGATTGAATAAAGTCTATTTTTTTAGTATAATTAATTAATTATGTTAAAGGATAAATTGAGAATTATTCTTTTAAGTGATTTATGCATATAATGAGATGAATCTTATGTAATGTGGGATTGGAATTAAATCTTAATTACTGAATATCTAAGATTTTTTAAATTAATTTGATTGATTAATCAAATATTATTGGAATTTATTTAATCCATTTAATTAAGTTTAAATTATGGATTTACTTAATTAAATTAAAGATTTAATTAATGAGTTGATTATGTCAAGTGGATACTTAAGAAATATTATTTCTAAGTAACTTAAATTTATAGAATGATTATTTACAGATGATTGAAGTAAGAGAAATTCTTATTAATCGTTTAGTATCGATATTGATTTTCTTTAATAGAAAATATGGGACGTGTGAGGTGAGAAACGCGCGCATGATGATTTTATGGATGAGTTTTGAAACTTCGAATTTGTCGACTGCGTTAACAACCATTTAAGATTAGTTATGAACTTAAGATTCATATATTATACGAAACGGCGTGGAGAAACATTGATGGAAGTAAAGAATGCAACGACGAAGTGTCGCTATCGTCATGACGAGGCGAACCTAATAGGCTAAGTATAGATTGTCGACTAAGTCGTATCGATAATCTAAAATCATGAAAACTCGAAACTCTAAGATTTAAAGATATCGAATTCGTTAAATCTTAATGATGTTTCTCGAAAGAAATGAACGACGATTAAATTATATTTCTTACGTTGACAAGGTCCAACGATGGACGTAAATGAAAGCGACAAAGGATCGCTATCATGTATGTCGAGAAGGTCGATTCTTAAGGTGGGCTTTTCTTTTCTTATCCTCGAGGATAAAATGCTTTATTTATGATGCTTTATGAAAAATGAAAAGTATTTACTTATGATGCTTTCTTTTGAGAAATGATGAGAAAAATGATGTTTATGAAATTACACCAAAATATTTATGTTTTATGTATGTATCCTATCAATGTGTTGGTTCGCCAACAATGAATGAATGAAAGAAAAGTTGTTGGGTCGCTCCCAATTCATGGAAAATCGAATTCGGATCTTGTGCTTTATAGCACGGATTAACGTGTACACTCAAGTTGTTGTGTCTTTGTAAGTACAATTCACGGCCGATCACAACGACGTGAGGGAGGCCTCCTTCTACGGCGTTCGTGTTCGAGATGATGTTATATGAGGAATGAAAGGATATGGATCATACATACAAAGAAAATGTCCGCCGACGATTTATGAAAATGATGAAAATGTTTAATAAGCACTGAGGCCTTTTCAAGTAAAACCGCGGTCTTATCATGAAGAAGCGATGTAATTTAAAGTATAAAATGTTTTCGCACGAGTCCACCGAGTGCATTCATGTACTCACCACTGCATATTTGTTTTAAATGTGCGATTGGTGATGATGGAATGGAGTGGAGTTGAGCGAGATTGTTTTTGTCAATGAAAATGGAACATTTTTTGTTCACCTTGAGAATGCATCTTCATATGCATATCTCACATGTTTATTCCGCTGCAAACTCTTTTGAATTCTAGTTATATGTCGAACTCGTGAATATCCTAGTAGTGATTTCATAATCAACTCACCGTATGGTTAGACTTTCTCGAATTGACCTTCAGATCACTTATGCTTCCGCAAATATTCATGTTCTCTTACCAATAATATGGTTAGAAATCAATTACTAAAATTTCATTTCTTTCCATTTCTTTTATCCGACCCGATCGCGGTCCGATAAAGCGGTCCTTCGGGATTAGCGGGTCGGGTAGTGATGAGATCTGAGATCCACCAGACTCCCGGATGCGGCGAGCAAGCGGCGGCCAAAGAGAGAGCTCCTCCACGGCGGAAGAAGCATCACGCCGGGCGATCACCGCCCGCACACAAGCACGCCGTCGACCTTCCGCCCGGTCGACGAACTTCCGGCACCGATTTAGGAGCACCACGACCTCCGGTGAGTAATCGTGCATTTAAAATAGAATTTTAGTATGTACGATAATTTTCATGTAAGACACGATAGTTTTCATGTATGACACGATAGTGATGAAATTTTGATAGTTTGTGTGTTTAGAAACTTATAAATTGAAATCGATTGCAATGTTGTTGAAATTACGTGAAAATAATGATCGTTTGGTGTACGGTCCTAAGTGTACAGATCTTAATACTGGTCTTGACCGTGTACTCGAGATATGTACACGTTGGGACCGCAATCAAGAACCCTGTATGGTTCTTGATGCAGTCTAACGTGTACTCAATATCAGTACATGGTTAAGGCGGTGTCTTGAAGAACCATACACGGTTCTTCAAAGACACGGTCCCAACTGTGTCTGAGATATTGAGTACACAGTTAGAGACCGTACTCTCTGTTGGTTTGAACGTGTATTACTGTTGTTAGAACTTCGCTTAGTGTATATTGATTAATCTTGTGCATTCTGACCTCGTTATAGGTGGTTACGACCATATATGTAAGGCTACGCGGACGATCAACCAATACATCCGAATTGATGTATTAGCCGAGGTGAGGACATGTCAAAGCTGAGACGGATGTATCGGCGTATTTCGGCAGAGGCTGCTGGGCATCTTCTTCATCTCGGAGAGGAGCGCTAATAATCGCTGCACAACGATGGCCCGGCGATTTTGGATCCTAGTTTTGCGAGTTGAGATTTGGTTTCACGTTTGTGGAATCGATATACGATTTGGGATGGTTGAGTTTGCCACGGTCTCCAGTTGCGCTTTGGGCGTCCTTCCTTGATCCAAACTTGAGGCACGAGATTCCCGGACCAACATGTTCCATAGGTTGTTTGGGTCGGGACGGCGACTTCTTGAGCTCATGACCGATTCATCAAACAACGGTGGGTGATGATACATGATTACTTGAAGGCGGCTTTCATATTAGTAGCTTACCTCATCGCCCTTTACGCGATAGGAAGCCATCGAGCCATGGGTTTGGGCGTTGGCGGATTTGCACACGTGGCGAGTTTTCCTTGGGGCTCTATTCGTTCGGTGCTCTGTCACGGGATTGATGTGCTCAAGAGGCACCGGAGCGAGGTGGCAGCTTCGAGGAAGACGTACCACTTCTATGGGCCTGTCTGGGCCTTACAGATTTGGTCATATGAGGCCATCCTCGACTTAGGACGTATGTGTGGATGTCGAGACAGCGAGATACATTTGCCGAGATGTTTGATGTGGGCTACATGGAAGTCCCCGACCCAGTACATAGGATTTTTTGACGAGTAGGTAATTTTAATTTCATGTTTAGTATTTATTATATATTTATTAAATACATTATAACCAATAATGTGTATGTGTTTTGTTTTTGTAGCGTTTATGTCATCCTGTGCTGGAGCCGCTCGAGGCCGAGTTGACAGAGGTATACTACTTGAGCCTATTCGAGGACAATCCTTTGGCAATTCGGTTTGTGCCTGCGGGACGGCATGCGAGGAGCACATAGCGAGCACGTGCTCGAGCCACGCAGTTGCTGCTGCGTGGCGAGTGCCCGCGGGAGGGTGGCAGGCAGGTCCCGGTCATGCGGCGAGTGGCGAAAAGGCTGGGAAGGCTGATGCCGAGATCATCTCGGTTGTTGAGCCGATCGACTGGCGTGTCTCGATCGCAATCGAGCGTCGTAGACATGACGAGGCGCCAGAGCGAACCATGTGTGCTGCGAACACGCCAGAGTGTTCGACCAGACGAGACCTCCATTCCGCCGTGGATCGAGACCGTCTGTCGTGCCATTGTGGGACGACGATTCGGAGAGGGCCTCGTGGCTCGAGTGGCTCGGCGTGTGTTTGAGCATTGGTGGATTTCTTGGACGCAGATCCAAACGTAGATCTCGTACCCTATATCTGCACGGGAGCTACATGGCTATTTGAGCATGTCACCGAGGCGCTCGGTGCCCAAAGACGAGAAGGGCCCGACTAGCCGCAAGCGATCGGCTACACAAAGCGGTCGATCCAAAGGCCCCACATTAGCCACCGACGATCCGCTTCACGGCGGTCGATCCGAGGAGGGGCGCACTAGCCACCGACGATCCGCTTCACGGCGGTCGATCCGAGGCCCACATTAGCCACCGATGATCCGCTTCACGGCGGTCGATCGCAGGAGGGCTGACTAGCCACCGACGATCCGCTTACGGCGGATCGATCGAGATGAGGGGCCCGACTAGCCATCGACGATCCGCTTCACGGCTGTGTCGATCCGAGGAGTCTAGTCACGCCACCCGGAGATCGGCGGCGAGAGTCGATCGTGCACGAGGGTGATGGATCGTCGATAGTACCCCGGGCACAACCAAGGACTTCGAGATCTTTAGGCGGCGAGCCCGGATGCTTTATCGTGGCTAATTTGAATCGACATGTTATGACTCAAGACTGTTCGATCATATCATCGACCAGTTTCGAGTTCACAGGCGGTACTTTATTACAACATTTATTCAAATTTTGTTTATATATTTATAATTGATTAATGGTGTTCTTTTTATGTGTGTGTTAGGTTATGGGTTGTACACCTTGTATATACATTGGAAAGTAATCAACCCACAACATCCCGCCAATGTATTATTGCCCACGCGATCAATGAAGCTCGATGCGTTATAGCAGGTTGGATTTTATGTAAGTTTGAAATGTCCTTAAATTATTCCAACATAGATAGCTTTAGCTTTATATGGGTATAACTAAATTTATTCATTTATGCGAAGCGCTTGGCGTGAGTTCGCCCGCTTCATCCGATGATCCTATGGGCTATAATGTGGTATCAAAGATCACATATCCACGATGGCAAGCACCCGATGACTTGTTAGCGATGGTGCGAGGAAGCGATGTTTGCAGAGCATACCGCACCGTGGTTGTCTTGACGGTAAATTTATTACCTCATTTCTATTTTTTCTATCCAATGAATGTAAACTTTAAAATTATCAATGTTGCGGATACTAGCCATACGTAACGTCGGGCAATCACGGGTCACATTCAGCATATCTCATTGCGTGGACTCTTGAGGTATACGACTACCATTGGCGTCATAACCCCGACTACCGAGGCGTTCGAGACGTTACGGATGTTGCCCATTATTCGGCTTTTCCTCGATCGATGAGGTAGCTGGATTTTGGAACAACAATCCATTGAGGACGCCACATAATGAGCATCGACATTGGCGGAGGTGCCGATGATCGCGATGCGAGCGAAAGACTCGGTGAGTTGCGGTGTCTTTGCATGCCTCTATATGTATCGCCTCATCACGGTATGTAGGAAAACCTATGTTAACCCTCGCCCGAGGATCCATCTTGGTGTTTAATTCACCATACATTGATTATAAACCCTAGCATGCGTCTATATAATTAAATCGCAACACGTAGGGGTTTTCACGTGTTTACCTTTGGATCCGAAGAGGTCGATGGAGCGAGATGAACGGATCGAACGGATCGGACTCGTGCTTTGACCTTACGGATGTATCCCGGTTGCCCAATCTCCAACGTCGAGTGAGGACGATCTATGGAGAATACCGGGAAAATCACCGAGCTCTCACAATTTTCAAAACTCTCAAGACCATGAGGGTGGCGAAAATTCTTAGGATCAATATGTGAACATTAACCTGACTTTATCTCATACCTTATATTTATAATGCACTACCTTAATCCTATATGGAATATTACCATAATCTTATATCACTACTACAAAACCACTTTTCTCTATTACTTATGCACCACGCTTTTTAGGTGGCGTAGTCTATAGATAGACCACGCTTTTATCAAAAGCGTAGTCTATGTCAATTTTGAAGTATAGACTACGCTAACAAAGCGTGGTGCAAAAGCGTAGTCATGGTGGGTATAGACTACGGCAACAAAGGCGTGGTGTAAATGCGTGGTCATGGTGGGTATAGACTACGCTTAAAAGCAGAAGGTATGTGCGTTTTTATAAAAGCAGAGTCTATAGTGGGTATAGACTACGGCAACAAAGCGTGGTGTAAATGCGTAGTCTATGGTGGTATAGACTACGCTTAAAAGCGTAGTGTATGTGCGTTTTTATAAAAGCGTAGTCTATGCCTAAATTAAAAAAAAAATGAGAAAAATAACAATGGAGCGGGCAACAATTTCCGGAGAAAAATTTAAAACGCAAATCAAGCAAAAATTAGGAGCTCACGATCCGACTTAAAACGCCCATCTTATCGAACTAACACGGTGGCGGATAATTACGCCACCGCCATTGTAATTTTCTCAGCGAGTTAGCTACAAACTATCGGTGAATTAACCCGCAACAATGCTACACTAATTGCTATTGGCACTTTTAGGTTACAGGAGATCTCATAATCGACGAGAGTAACGCAGGAATCACTCCATATTAACTTATCCACAGTAGCTGCTCGACGAGCCCACGTTCAAGCTCGCTTCGATCTTTCGCTCATTGAACCCAGTGATAGGTATTTATTCCTTTTTCGCCATATTGATTATGTTGTTTTTCCTTACATTTAATTTAGTCCTTTTTTCCACGAAGTGGGTGCTTTGTTTTGGGTGTATCGGTGGCGTTGTTGGATTATGATAGCTAGGAATGTTTCAAGATCGTGATAACACTTGATTTTAGTGTCATTGTCGATTTTTTAGTAATTTCTCTATACCCCATAGATTTAATTCGACACTCGCCTCAAGCTAGTATACTTTCTTACTTTAGAATCCTCGAGAATTATAGGACTTTATTGAAATGGCATAGATTCCGATTAGTTGGGTGCACGGAATATTTTGGTTTAGGAGCTTATCTATATTTGAATCTATATTGGTTTTGATTGTGGGGAAATCAACGTGGATGTAGTTATGCTAGTGGTCTTTTGCTCGATCGACTCATTTTGTGGTTTCATCATTAATAATTAAATTCTTCACATCGAATGTCATATGGTGTGTACATGCAATTTTTTTAATGTGGATGTATTAGATTCATGTTGTTGATGTGGTATTTGATTACGGGTGGCGGGCGGTAATTGAGAGGTAATACCCCAGGTTTCTACTACAGGGAGCTAGAGCGCTTTCGCTAAATGTCGAAATTTGAGTTGGATCGATCTTGAATGAGTCTCCGTGTCAAGAGCAAGAGATTTCAAAAGGAAGAAGTTGAAGCCTAGTGTATATAGGAGAGCATTAGCCAATGGAATTGTTGAGGTGTTGTCTATTTATAGGTCTCATTGCTTTACAAATTGAGCGTAAATTGTTGTCGATTCACGCCCATCTTGGCAACCGTGACACACGGATGAATAAGGTAAGGGTTTTGGTTTTAAGCTGTAATTATCTACTAATGTGGCGTTTAGCTCTCATTTAATATATAAGCTATGTGTTCTGCGTGATTTTGCATTTATAACCCCGACCTTGATAAACCCATTCGTCCGTTGACATATGTTTTTATTTTCCGAGTTAATTGATGTAATTCGAGAAATGACTCCATCGGTGATGATTGTTATTTTATTAATTTTCATCAATCTTTATTTAGTTTTGAAATACGAGGAGCAAAACAAGTGAAGAAAAGATTGCTACTCAAAATTATCTTCATATATGATTGAAACGTGATGTTTAACTTTTATTTGTTGACCTTTTAATGATGATATGAGTTTCCTTTTTCAAAAATAGGTTTTAATTGTAGAGTTTCTTCATCCTCGGCTTTGTGGTAGCATTGTTACGCTTTGCTATATCTTTTTCTCGCACTTGTACTATTTTAGCAGATCGCCAACTCATGCATGCTTGCATGTATAGCTTTTTGTAAATGGCATTCTTAATGGCCTATGTTGGCATAGTTTTGTTTTAAGTAAATCATACGTATGAACACTTACTTTAAGCAAAGTTCTAATCTTCTTTTTCGACATGTATTTATTGTTAAAATTTAGTTCTAACTAATTTCTAAATACATGATTTTAGTTCTTTGTTTTGTCGCCACCTCTTTACGAGCTCATTTTGGAGATTGAGCATGATAATATTAGTGGAGGGAGACTTTTGAACCTCTTACATAAACGATGCCATTGTGGGGTTCCTGAGTATGAAACATGCATTCAAAGGTATGGATTATTTGTCCGATTCTCTTTCATATATTGCTTTCAATTTTCTATACTATTTTATTTGGTTAAAAGTCATATATCTTATGCACCGCTCAAGACATCCGGGGAATATGCCATATCATACAAGATTTATTACACCAAAATCAATGGAATTGTCAAATGAAATCCTCATAGCTTGGGAAGTCCTAGATTAGTATGGCTAAAAGTTGATCACCGCTCTCTCTGGGCTAAGTGAATGGTTTAAGGTCCATCATATTGTATGCACTAGAGTTTTATCATAGTTGCCACGGCAACTTGCTAACTTCTCTCGATTTGAACATGCTCATCGTAATCCCGAAAACACGATACTTGCAATTTAAATTTTATCTTTATTTGGAGATGAAAGCTACTTAAAGTTGAGGTCCTCATTTGCATGCATCACATATTTAGCAATTTTATGATGTGGTCGAGCCTCAAAATAAAGAAAAAGGCGATATAAAATAATTTTTGTTGCCAGCGTGCTTCATGGCATGGGCATCAAGTTATGTACAATCAACTTATATCATGGATGGTTTATGGGATTCTTCATGACCGTAATGGAGAGTTTTTCATTTGTAGGTATGGGTTTTGCCTATTTTTTCGCTTGACACAATAGTTTTTAAATTAATGTTTCGATAAATTTATTTTGTCCTGCAAAGGGCGCGGATTCTCGAACACAACTCGCCCGCAGATACAATTGAGAAATTGGCTCGCTTGTCAACTAATGATGTAACCGATTGGCATATAGGCCCATATTTCTCCGGTACATGGATCTTGGTTCGGCCTCGATTATGCTAGTTCCCGACGCTTGTATATTAATTGCTTAAATATTAAAGAAGATATTTGAAGTGTCTGCAAGACTTATGTTGTTTATATGAGATAATTGAGATCGTTTCTCCCTTTTAGTAACAAATTGGATCTTTGTAAATGATCTTGGGGAGGAAGAGGAGAGACTGAAGAAATAAGATTTTGACCATTCTCAGATTTGAATTTCCTTCGTGATATGCTTCTGCAGTATATTCCAATGCACATTCTTGAATCTATCCTATTTGCCGGAAAAGCTATCGAGTTCTTCAAAATCCAAGTCCCGTTGTCCAATCCAGGTACAAGACTTGCAAAGTGGTCATAAAGGATTCGAGGATCCAGGAAGGCTTCCTCTCTCGAAGGACTCTCTCCGCACTATATTGGCGGGAGTGGAATTAGTTCCACAACTGAGGTCGACAAAATCGAGGCCATGCTTCAAAATTTGAAGGTCTAATTCATTTGGACATTTAAATGCTAAATGGTTTGTTCTTTTGTTAGTGTGCACTGAGAATATTGTTAGCATTTAATACATTTTCACTTCCCGCCTTCCGTTATTTCCATGTCCCATGTCACGCCATTATGCATATTACATTATTATCAAATATTTCTTTATTTTTCTAACATTTGTTATTTGGTCCGAATGTGAAGGAATCGCTCGAGTTCCATAAGAGATCATTTGAGACTATTGTCGACTCAATTAAAGTGATTGCAACAAATCATCTTTGGCGGTGTTGATTGCATGTGTTCGTGTTCGTTTTCTTTTGAAATTAAAATAAATTAGTTGTTTTGAATCTTTGGATCATATCTGCAGCTCGTTGTTGTGCGTCTTGACCTCAATGGCCACTTGAAAGCTCTCAAAGATTATTTCCTTTTAGCAAAAGGCGATTTTTCGTGTAAAATACACACATATATATATATTTCATTGCAAGTGTTTGTTTTAGGTATATTTCTACTTTCCTAATGATCTCGAAAGCACGAGGTTTCCTCCAGGAGATATGAAACAATAAATCAATTGTCCGTGATATAAGTCAATCTTACTTCATTTATCTCCTCAAACTCACACATTCTTTCTTGGTGATCTTTTGTGAAGTTGCTAGAACTCCCAATATGTTAGCATTCTAAAGTTATTAGCGACAATTTCGGTGAGGAGGTTGTGTTAGTTAAGACAACCTTCCATAATTAGGACTTCAAACACGTTTCTTATTTAAGTTGTAATTGTTCTCTTCACCTTTTGTAATAGAATATCGAGTGATGATAATCTTATATTATAGAGTTTTCTTGAGGAGAGTCGGGTCTTGATGCGTTTACCACCTCGTCAATCAATCAAGTCGATCTTATGATTCCTTTTCAACTGGTAAGTGTCTTTCATGAAAATTGTCATGGGTGTAAAAACAATGATATGTATTGATAAATATCAATAGCTCACTGACCTCTTGTCATCCGCAACTCATGGTTGTTTGCCCGCATGACCTTAAAAGAAATGTCAAGATAGATTATATTTTAATTGGTCATTAATTCTTGTACGCCTACCATGAAGACCATAACATCATCCCACCTTGTCCCCTGCATTTAACAATGTCTTTGAGCGAGCCTCGGGTCTAGTCTACCCGCACCTTTCTCTCCCCACCCCCTTCAATTTGAAGCGCATATCTATGTAATACTATAATGAATTTGGAAGGCCACAGTGCAAAATGCATTAAAGACTATGCGGAAGAGGATAAATATTTCTCCGAGTGACTTTGAGGTATGACCTATTTTAGTTTCTATTATGTAAACTAAAATGTAGCTCTATTAAACCTTCCTCCTTAATTCCTTTGGTAATTCGAATGCCAGAATCACAATGAAATCCTCTCATGTCGAGTTGCTAAAAGAAAAGCATATTCGATGGAGACTCGGTATCCAATCGATGCTTCGCGAGATGTCAATTGATGGTCGGGATGGAATTGCCCTTGAATACTCGGTTGGTGGCCCTACGCTTGTTCTTTACGCAGAGGTGCTCTCAAGTAAGCTTCATCACTAAAGAATTCTCCTTTATTTAGATTATGGTGAAGTAGATAAAATGATAACTCATCAAAATTTCATTGTCGAAAAAAGTTGCAGTGGTACCTTCTTAGTTGATTCAAGATAGCATCCTTATGGATGAATGATCAACTTTTTCGTGTAAACCACACGGTTTGAACAGTATCTTAGATCTTTCAAGACCGCTCCGCTTAAAACGAACTCGGATGGAATTGGAGAAGTCATGGCTTCGCAATGCATCAAGATCATCATGATTTCGCCAAAATACACCGGAGGTAAAACCAATTCAATATCACAACGGAGAAGGCAACGCTTTAGACCAATGTGGCGATCGTAGAACATATGGCCTTTTGATCGAAATCTTCGCTTTATATACGGTGAATTACTCTTGTAGCTATTAGCTACAATATCTCACAAGATCTTATTTTTCAAGGTTTCTTTCTAAAGATGAACCGATTGAACTATTTGTGTTGCTAGGTGGATGTAATAGAGTCTCGGTGGAACGCCTTGCAATCTCATATTCAAAATTCTCACGATTTTACAGAATCATGGGCTTCCACCAAGAGTGAGTGCAAGTCGTTCGTTAAATTCGTGATCTTGCTTTCTCTTCGTCTTCGTTTCATTTCGGATATTAGACATGGATGCCCTCGATTTTGGTGTTCAAATATGTTGGAGGTGGCTCATGGGTTGTTGGATCTTTTATTTTTTGGGTTAGATAAAAAATATACACAAACTTCATGACAATATGCAATTTTAATCAAAAGATTTTAAATTTGTAGTTTAATCTTCATTTTATGAAGATATAGATAGGAGATGAAAAGGTTTGCCATCAATTTCTCACCCAAAACTTAAAATAACAGCCTCCAAGTGGTCGACCGAGCTCACACATCTCAATATGTGTATCGGTTTGCGATTTAAAAGTTTCGCATAAATTTCAAAACCTACAAAGTTTTACTAAAGTTTATGTATTCTGTTGTAATTGACCTTTTTTTGGTTCAACCGCTAATAGAGTACACAAGATTCTTTATGACCATTTCTTTTGTTTTATAGGTATTTATCCGCACTAATTTCGCATCTTTCTTGGACATTGGTTCCGTGTCTCGTATTCGATGGCATAATGAAACTATGTGTCCGTTTCTTTGGAAGATTGAGAACCAAGAGAATAAAAAAGCCTCACGAATGGAACACATAATGAGGTACTACAAGCGACATGTTACTAGCTAGTCTATTTGCTACGAACATTGTATGACTAAGTCGAGACAAAATATTTTTCTTATTTATTAATGGTTAATCTTCGCTTGACCAATACAGAGTTCAATAAGAAGTCAAATTCATTGTACACTATACTCCGCATGAAAGCAGGATTCTTTGGAGTCGAGAGCCCCATTTCAGCGCTTTTGCGACTCAACTTCAATTCCTTCTTTGAGGTAAAACTTGTGCGTAGAATGGCGGACTTATGTTCATGAAACGATCAATTTTAAGACAACATATCGTAATATGTGGTTTGTTTGCATTGATGCACTCATCGCTAGAGGGTATCAATGTTGTAAGACTCGTCCATCACACAGATCTGGAATGATTTAGTATCGCTCATGCCTTGCAACCAAACCTTTAACCTTTAATCTTACTTTTCCTACAAAGTTACTAACATAGAATCTAAAATGATGAACACATTGAGCATGGTGGAGATGATCATAATTTTTTGCAATATAGGTCTTGTCCAGATCGGCATGCGAGTGCATAAAGAATCGGAAGGTGGGGATACTGAACCGCTACCTCGTCATGTTATCGACTTAACAGGGGATGGTGAAGTTGGACATGATGAGTGATTATGAGCGCTACGTAACATGGTCATGACTATAAATCACATGCTATCGCTCTCAACTACATTTACCAAGTATGAGCTACAATTCTACAAGAGTTGAACTCGAGCCTATAATTTCTTGGGGAAAATAGATCAGATATTTTGTATAGTGATTTTGTAGTCGTAATGAAAGCAGATTGTATATTTTTGAATAGTGATTTTGAACGTAGTCGCAAGTATATTTTAATCTCATTTGCTTGTCGCTATTAATTGTACGAGGTTTAAATAAAGAAATTAACTACGGTTGAAATTGAAAACCGTAGTTGTTATTAAATCGACTACGGTTGTAATAGAAAAGCGTAGTAAATTTGGCATTAAAACCGTAGTAAATAAACTCAAAACCGTAGTTAATACATATAGACTACGATAAAAAGCGTAGTGTATGTGCGAAATTTTGTGTAGTTCGATGGTATAGACTACGCGAAAAGCGTAGTCTATGTGCGAAAAGCGTAGTCTATGGTGGGTATAGACTACGCGAAAAGCGTAGTCTATGTGCGGCGTAGTCTATGGTGGGTATAGACTACGCGTAAAAGCGTGGTGTATGAGCGAACCATTGTGTAGTGCGTGTGTATAGACTACGCTTTTTTGCGGCGAGGTATATGGTGGTATAGACTACGATAAAAGCGTAGTATATGAGCGAACTAATGTGTAGTTCGTGCATGTGTAGACTACGCGTGAAAAGCGTAGTCTATGTGCAAAAAGCGAGTCTATAGTGGGTATAGACTACGACAAAAACGAGTGTACGGCGGCCTTTTCTCAGTAGTTCGGGGTATAGACTACGGCGTAAAAGCGTAGTCATGTCATAAAAGCGTAGTCTATGGTGGGTATAGACTACGCTAAAAAGTCGAGTGTATGCGCCGCATTTTTCCGTAGTTTGTGGGTATAGACTACGGCGTAAAAGCGTAGTCTATGTCGTAAAAGCGTAGTCTATAGTGGGTATAGACTACGCTAAAAAGCGAGTGTATGTGCCGCCTACTTTTCTACACCACTTTTTCTACACTACGATGCACATAGACTACACATAAAACGTGTAGTCTATTCTGCTTTTTGTAGTAGTGTATGGAATATTACCATAATCCTATATGGAATATTACCATACTCTTGGGATTATTTCCATACTCTTGGGATTATTTCCATAATCTTATATGGAAAGGATCTATGCATATACCATAAATATAATTATATCCCTGTGGGATAAAGAGAATAAAATCTTGCCTTAGAGAGCAACATAGGGGCGCCGATTTTCCTCGATGCTACGGGTCTGATGGGCCACCCAGGATCAAATCACGAGGAATAAAGATGGGCCTCAAATAAATTAATTATCTTATGTTCACCCGTAACATAAATTAATTTATAAACATTCGATCATGCCACTAGAGAAAGAATGCCGACTTACCCTTTATTACAGAAGTTGAGTCGGGCTTGCACTTAGACATTACGAATCCCGTATTTAAGATATCGAACGTCCATTAATCATTTATAGCAATGATCGCTTAAAACGATTAATAACTTCATTTCCTTAAGTAGTACCACTCAACCTTATTATTGTACTTGAGCTAACTCAACCGCGGGGTTTAGTACAATAAACCTTTGAGCTCCTTAAGGGACGCCATCATCCTAAACGGATACGGTGACTGACTGAGATAACTAGCGTGACATACAAGATCGCCACCACCCAAGACGGAGAATCTTGGGTTAGAACATATAACCCTCACTCATAACAAGTCAAAGTGATGGTCCGCAACTCATACTCACCTAATACCTTATCGAGGTTTAGATCATCGTAAGTCACCGAGATCTTGGTTCTTCACGACGGTCGAAAGAAGAACTCATCTCATCGTTGATCCTTCAATACGCCGAGACGCATCAAAGATAGACAAGCAACTAAGTCAAGTCACTTTATCTATCTCGCAGCCCAAACCGACAACTCGTCCTTAAGTCGTCTCATTTGTGAAACTTTTATATCTCATTAAGCTTGACCAATCATACGACATCGTGATCTTCTACACAATCGTATGATCTAACTTATATATGAGATAAGGGACACAGATATATGCAATCAAGTATTCAAATCGATAGAGATTGTAATAGTGGTAACAGTGAAACATTGTATACAAGCTCAACCAAAGCGCTTTCAAGATACAAATCCAACAATCTCCCACTTATACTAAAGCAAACTTTAGTATACAATGTGTCTTTCTACTAGCTATTACAAACAACCATCACTTTGCTTCTCCCACTTATACAAAAGTTTCCTTTCTAAGTGGGTGCCATCAAGCGCAATCCAAGTCCTCTAACGTGTTCATCGTAGACTTTTTGCGGCGAGCTCTTCGTGAATGGATCCGCTAGATTTTCCGTCATATCAATCTTTTCAATCAAGCGTCGCCACCGCCTAACGATTTCTCGATGACATGGTACTTTCTCTATGTGTTTTGTCGCCTTGTGGGTCCGTGGTTCCTTCGAGTTTACATCGCACCGAGTTATCACAAGAAACTATGATACTCTTGGGCAAACCAGTACCACACCTAGATCCATGAGGTAGTTCTTGAACCATCTGCCTCCTTAGAAGCCTCGGCGGCTACATATTCGGCTTCCATGGTAGAGTCCGCAATGCATCGCCGCTTTGCACTCACCGCCAGATACGGCTCCACCTCCCAAGGTAAACACATAGCCCGAGGTTGACTTTTTCTCATTACGGTCGACTTGGAAACCCAGTCAGATAACCCAAAGGCATTAGACTATCACGCATGGTAAACTAGCCTATAATCTCGAGTCCTTTCGTGTACTTGAGTATATGCTTCTTGCAATCAATGAGCTTGTCGAGGTTAGGCGATATCTCGCTACTATGCCTACCGTGATAGCGTATATCGGGCCTCGTGCATAGCATTGCGTACATGAGACTTCCTACGGCGAAGCGTAGGAACTTGTCTCATTTCCTCTATCTCCTGCGGTCATAGGTGATGCGTTTTTAGATAAAGGAACGCCATGTCCGAAAGGTAGCAATCCTTTCTTAGCGGTGCGCATACTAAAGCGAGTAATCACAAAGATCAATGTAAGGCGCCGAGATAAGCTCAACATTTTCTTCTTGCGATCTCGGTAAACCTTGATCCCAAGAATGTGCGCTGCATCTCCTAAGTCTTTCATTTGAAACCGATCGGATAGCCAACTCTTTACGTCGATAATGACTTCACGTTGTTGCCAACTAGAAGGATGTCATCTACATAAAATGCAAGAAATACCACATCACCGTTGACATCTAACCGATACACACAACTCGCTAGGCAACTGGGTAAATCCATAGGACTTCACCACCCGTCAAAGCGTAAGTTCCATGATCGGGAGGCGCTTAAGTCCATAAATGGACTTAAGCTTCCATACTAGATGCTCTTCACCCTTTACCACATAACCTTGAGTTCTTTGCATATAGATGTCTCTACCTTCCTCAAGGTAACCGTTTAAAAGCGGTTTTAACATCCATTTGCCAAACCTCTGGGTTCAAGTGGGCTGCTATGGCTAGAAGAATTCGATGGACTTGAGCATTGCTACAGTGAAAAGGTCTCATCAAAATCGATGCCCTCAATCACGAGTGTACCCTTTCGCCACAAGCACGGCTTTAAAAGCGAAACCTCTCCATCGGAATCTCTTCCTCTTGTATATCCACTTACTACCTATGGCTTCCTTGCCATCGGTAGAGGTGTCTTTTCATATACATCCATAGCCGTTATGGACTCATTTCTAAGTCCATAGCGGTGTGCCACGATCTTGCATCTATATCTTGTATCGCCTCCTTGTATGTCCATGGGTCGATTATCGCATGTTAAATCTGCATGGGACTAAATCCAAGATTCACCCACGAACCTAAATCGCTCGGGTTGACGAACAACCCTCCCACTACGACGAGGTTCTACAGCACAATGGCGGCGGTGGGTGCAGATACTTGTGGTTCTCTAACTTGCACAACTTTTCGTGTAGGTACCACCATGCGGTCGGTATCTCTAGCGGAACTCGACCCACTTCAATTTCTTGAAGTATCGGTGTCGATCCTCCCACTAGACTCGACATCTCGCACCTTTGGCCTAATCGGTGGCGGAATACGATCATCTTCTAATTCTTGAAGAATGATTTCAACTTTGGACTTATGATTTTCATGTAGTCCTCTTCAGAATCGAGCATTAGTGCTAATAATGACCTTCCGATCCTTGGGACTATAGAATAAACCACCTTCGTTCCTCTAGATTGCCAATAAACGCCTTTGCGTCGGATCTAGCCTCCAACTTGTCGCCTTCTTGTTCAAAGACATGTCTTCGGATCGCCCATATCCTTATGTGGCTTAAACGGGCTTCATACCAAACCACAACTCGAAGGGGTCTTTTCGATCGACTTGGATGGTACTAGATTTAGCAAGTATGTCATTGTTTCTAAGGCATACCCGTAATCGAAATAGGCAATGTAGCATAACTCATCATAGATCTAACCATTTCCAAAAGAGTCCTATTTTTCGCCTCGACACACCATTTTGTGGTGTGCCCGGTGAAATCTTGTTGGGATGTAATCCCACACTTCACTAGATAGTCCATAAACTCGTTATCGAGGTATTCGCCACCGCGATCGGACCATGATGACTTGATACTCTTACCTAGCTTCGTCTCCACTTCCGCCTTAAACTCTTTGAATTTCTCAAAGCATTCGGACTTGCGGTGAAGCGGTATATGTATCCGCACTTGAGTAATCGTCAATGAAAGTGACAAAATACTCGTATTCTCCACGAGCTTGTGTGGACATTGGTCCACACAGTCGAATGGACTAACTCCAACATTTCTTTGGCTCTATAACCCTTCGCTTTGAAGGGTCCGGTCGACATCTTACCTTCTATATCGATTCGCAGACCGAACAGATGGCTGTGAGATCACCAACGCCCATTCTTAGCCGATCTTTGGATCCTATTTAGATTGATGTGACCTAATCTAAGATGCCGAGAAAAGTAGAGTCATCTTTAAGAAAACTTTCTTTTAGGGTTTGATGAAGATCTGACATAGTTATAGGTATTATGTTTTGCGTAAATAGTATAAAGCTTAATTATATAAGGTGCCTACACGGATAACTTCGTCATTTCTTATGATAGAAACACCACTATCAAAAATAATGAATATCCATGAGTAAATAATTTCAAACAGAAACAAGGTTCCACCGAAAATCCGCACATATAAAACGCGTCTTTTAAAACTAAAACTGTTGTCCCAAAACATAAAGAACATCTCCAACTGCAGCAACTCGACTTCGCGCGTTGCCCATGGAGATCGTTATCTCGCCATCAAACAGCCTCCTTGTCCGCGGGAACCCGCAAGTGTAACAAACATGATGATCCATACCAGATCTACTACCCAAGAATGGGTAGAACAAGTCGCTAAACATGTTTCGTTACTTAAAGCAAAGCGCACTGAGCCTCGAGCATAGGGCACTTGGCCTCCAATGCCCGTCCCACCGCACTTGAAGCACTTGCCTTCTCCTTTGGCTTCTTCAAGCCTCCGTGGCAACCATGTTCTTGTCCCATTACTCCCACTATTTGCCTTGCCTCTACCACCTTTGGCACCCCTTTTCTATTTCCATTTTGCGATGAAAATTTTGGGCCCTTAGATGTGCTAGCAAGAGCATGTGCTCCTTTCCCATAACTCCTTCCGCAGAACGAGATCATTAAGCAACCGACTAAGTGTAAACTCGGTCTTGCTCATGATCGCATTCACGCCGAAAGTTCTCAAAAGACTTGGGCGTGTATTGAGGATGATATCGACCTTGGCTTCGTCGATACCTCCTCCCAACCGATCAAGACTATCCATGAGATGAGTCATGTGGGAGACATGTTCATGGACCGAACTTCCTTCTTCCATCTTACACGCCAAGATTTCTCTCATTGTGTGGAAGCGGATCGTCGATCCGACCGCCCAAACTTACTCGAGACTTGACCAAATATCGATCGCGTCTACCATCGATCGATGTCGTACATGCCTTTGGACATCGTAGTCATCATATAGCATTTAGCCATATTGTTTGACTTATTCCAAAGTCTGCTTGACTCTCGCTGCTCATTAGTCGATGCGTCAGTAAGGGCATCGGGTTTAGGAGTAGTGAGAACAAACATGTGTTCTTCAGCGATAAGAACATATTCCATGTTTCGTTTCCACTCGATAAAATTTGGACCGGATAGCGGATTTTGTGCGAGCATATTGATAATCGGCGTAAGAGACATATCTGAAACGATAATGTAAAACACATAAGCATACGATCGCAAATAATTCGTAACAATAATATTGTAACCTTTTGATAAAACAATATTAATTGAAACCTCCAATCGCCCAAGGAATCCACATGCAAGCCACGCGTGTGGACGTTTACACATGAACCCCTCGACCAGACTAAAATATACCTTTTAGTCGTTTAATTTCAATCCATGTCAACTTATCCTTACGACAATGAAATTAATGATTGGACCTTACTAGACCACATCACTATCGCAAGAAGGGACTTCGGGAAGTTGTACTGAGGTGATGTCTAGCAATGACCACAATTTTAACAAAGAAGATGAATTCTTAGAATTGGTATACTCACTCGGACCATACCGCTCCAATTCAAATTCTTTTGTTATCTCATTTTATATCTATCTCTAGAGAACTTATGAAAATCGCACATGCAAGCCACGCGTGTGATCGTACACATGAAACTCCCACTTCTCAATAGATTTAAAATGTTTTATTTAGAAATCTCATCTAACAAACTTATGATAAGCAGTGCAAGCAAGCCGCGTGTGGGCGTTTACTCACAAAGCATCGTCTCACTTTGTTTAGAGATCAAAAGTGGAGGTCTTGACATTTTAATTTGAAAAATTAATTTGTCGGGTTGCTTGCTTAGTCTTTTTATTCAAAAGGTTTGTCCATGCGAGATCACGTAATCCTAGCATGCTTTTCTATAGAACTCAACATGTAAAACATGCTCATGTAATTCTAAAATATGCTTGATAAACGCGATAAACCTAGCATGCTTACTATGCGCATCCAATTACGTAAAACACTTAAAGGTTTGTCAACGTAATATAAACATACATAGCATGCTATCGCATAATTTAAACATCCACGACATGCATATGAGCGATAAAAATAAAATAAAACGTTCATCGCGCTCTAATCGTGAAACTCAGACATTTAAATCTAATCTATTACATAGATTTACAAAGCATGTAATTAAACTTGGCAGACCTCGCGTGCTCGGGCACGGACCGGATTCAACAAATGGGCCTCGCGTGCACGCGCGGCCGGAAAATCTGAAACGGTGCGGGCGGGTCGCATTAACTGTCTTGGCGCGCGCCAGGGCAAAGCCCACCGCGTGCCCGACCGCTGCGCCGCCGCCCGCGTGTTCGCCGCGGGCTACCTCGCGATCGCTAACGCGACCGCGACCGTCGAGCACGCGCGGCGCGGCCACGCCCGGCGCCGAACGTCGCCGAGGCGTCGTCGCCCGGTGGCGAAACTTCGCGACCGCGAGTGCGCTCGCAGCGCCGGGTTTCGCGAACGCGCGCCGTCGCCGCTCGCTAGCTCGCTCGCTGCTTCTGCGACCGTATCTCGCGATCGCTCGATCGCTCGATTGCTCGCGTGGCGCCAGGATCTCGTCGAACGCACGCGCCTGCCGCCCGCCCTCGCGATCGCCTCGCGACCGCTAGGCTCGCCGCGAGATACCGCCCGAGGGACCGCCGAGTGACTGTTTTTCCCGTCGTTTCGTTCTTCGTTCTTTCGTCTTCGTTCTTCTTTACGGATAAGATTTACATAATAAATCTAATCTAACCACGGATTTTCTCGTGGTGTAAAACAAAACCAACAAAACAACAAACGAGCCACGATGAACAGCGGATCCACAATTATTAAACGCACGTAATAATCAAACGTGAATTAATCCAACAGAGCCAAGATTTCGATCCCGTGCTCGATACCAATTGTAGGAAAACCTATGTTAACCTCGCCCGAGGATCCATCTTGGGTGTTTAATTCACCATACATTGATTATAAACCTAGCATGCGTCTATATAATTAAATCGCAACACGTAGGGGTTTTCACGTGTTTACCTTTGGATCGAAGAGGTCGATGGAACGAGATGAGCGGATCGAACGGATCGGACTCGTGCTTTGACCTTCTCGGGCGTATCCGGTTGCCCAATCTCCAACGTCGAGTGAGGACGATCTATGGAGAATACACCGAAAAATCACCCGAGCTCTCACAATTTTGAAAACTCTCTCAAGACTATGAGGGGTGGCCGAAAATTCTTAGGATCAATATGTGAACATTAACCTAGACTTTATCTCATACCTTATATTTATAATGCACTACCTTAATCCTATATGGAATATTACCATAATCCTATATGGAATATTACCATAATCCTATATGGAATATTACCATACTCTTAGGATTATTTCCATACTCTTAGGATTATTTCCATAATCTTATATGGAAAGGATCTATGCATATACCATAAATATAATTATATCCTTGTGGGATAAAGAGAATAAAATCTTGCCTTAGAGAGCAACATAGGGGGCGCCGATTTTCCTCAGTGCTACGGGCCTGGATGGGCCAGCCCAAGGATCAAATGCAAGGAATAAAGATGGGCCTCAAATAAATTAATTATCTTATGTTCAACCGAACATAAATTAATTTATAAACATTCGATCATGCCACTAGAGAAAGAATCTTTGACTTACCCTTTATTACCGAAGTTGAGTCGGGCTTGCACTTAGACATTACTGAATCCCGTATTTAAGATATCGAACGCTCATTAATCATTTATAGCAATCGATCGCTTAAAACGATTAATAACTTCATTTCTTAAGTAGTACCACTCAACCTTATTATTGTACTTGAGCTAACTCAACTCGCGGGGTTTAGTACAATAAACCTTTGAGCTCCTTAAGGGGCGTCATCATCCTAAACGGATACGGTGACTCGACATGATAACTAACGTGACATACAAGATCGCCACCACCCAAGATGCGGAGAATCTTGGGTTAGAACATATAACCCTCACTCATAACAAGTCAAAGTGATGGTCAAGAACTCATACTCACCTAATACCTTATCGAGGTTTAGATCATCGTAAGTCACCGAGATCTTGGTTCTTCACGACGGTCGAAGAAGAACTCATCTCATCGTTGATCCTTCAATACGTCGAGACGTACCGGCAAGATAGACAAGCAACTAAGTCAAGTCACTTTTATCTATCTGCGGCCCTAAACCGACAACTCGTCCTTAAGTCGCCTCACCGTGAAACTTTTATATCTCATTAAGCTTGACCAATCATACGGACTTACGTGATCTTCACACACCGTATGATCTAACTTATATATGAGATAAGGGACATGATATATGCAATCAAGTATTCAAATCGGATAGGAGATTGTAATAGTGGTAACAGGAAACATTGTATACAAGCTCAACCAAAGCGCTTTCAAGATCTAAAACCAACAAGGTATGCCTCGGAGGTTACATAACGATCGGCGTTACATACATCTGACGTCTGATGATAGCTCGTAGGATATGGCTATTGTCTCGCTTTTGATTAGTTTTCGACTTTTTGTATTTATAACGGATATTGTAGAATTTTTATCGATGTTAGTGATATTTTTGTTTGTATTGGAGGTCAGTGACCTCTATGTATATGTTGTGGAGGTCAGAACCTCTTTGGCTATTGCTTGTTGTTGGTATTTGCTGAGTGCAGGTTGGCTTATCCATATTTTAGAGGTTATGCTGCCCGTTTTTTGACATGATTTTATAATACCTTATGGTTTTGACATGTATATATAGTTTGTAAGTTTAATAGGTTATGCTGCAGGTTGGCTATTGCTTGTTGTTGGCTATTGCTTGTTGTTGGCTATTTGCTGAGTGCAGGTTGGCTTATCCATATTTTAGAGGTTATGCTGCCCGTTTTTTGACATGTGTATATAGTTTGTAAGTTTAATAGTTTTGTCGAATTTGCAATTAACCGAATAGGGGGATTCAATTGGATTCAATTAACCGAATAGGGGGATTCAATTGGATTCAATTAACCGAATAGGGGGATTCAATTGGATTCAATTGGATTCAATTAACCAAATATGGGGATTCAATTCGATTCAATTAACCGAATTTGCAATTAACCGAATTTATTGGATTAGGGGGATTCAATTGGAATCACGAGGGTACACGCCCGTGCACGCGTCGTTGGCTATTTCTTTGAGTGCACGACGTGTCTTGTGCACGATCAGGTGTGCGTGCACGATCGTGCACGATCGTCTGCACTTCACTGCCCTCGTGCACGCCGTGCAGAACGCCTGTACCTCGTGAATCCAATCAATCCCTAATCCAAAAAAAAAACCAACATAATCCAACAAAAACCAACATAATCCAACAAAATCCAACTGAATCCCCTAATTCAACAAAAACCAACATAATCTAACAAAAACCAACAATATTCAACAAAATCCAACATAATTCAACAAAAACCAACATAATTCAACAACAATCCAACCGAATCCCCCTAATTCAACAAAAACCAACATAATTCAACAAAAACCAACATAATTCAACAAAATCCAAAACAACGAATATCACTTCATATAACAAATATCCTTACTCACGAGGCCGTTGAGGACACAAATTCCTTTATGCTCTTCACTCGACAAATACTACATTTTTCCTACGTCGTGTCCTTTCACACATATTTCATCACTAATGGCGATAAATGCGTGCATGAGCGTTTGTTGTGGCCTCGACCACGCAACGTGTGCATATTTGACGACGCGATCTTGACGAACCCTCAACAACCGATTGCATCCTACTCAATCTAGACGCCTTGACGACGTGTGATGATTGGAGGTCGAATAATGTAAGTCGTCTGATGCGGTACAATCCATGCACGGGATGTGATATGATGCAATTCGATAAGAATAAGTCGCCGCAAAAACAGATCGTCTATAATATCGAGCCACAAAGTCGGTGACTTGTAAACCAAAGACGCCTAAAAAAGAAATTAATCACAAAATAAATTAACCACAACATATGAGTTGGACTTGACGCTTAGATAAATACCGCACCTAATAGCAAAGACAAGCGTGACAACAAGGATCTCATCCAAATCGAACTCACGACATTCACATGTCCCATTCTCGCAAATCAACCACGTATGATGTGTTTTCCTCTTCGACTTTAAACATGTGCCGTCGTTGAACGAACAACCAAGCGACGCCTTTTCGACAGAGGCATGTAGCTTCGACGCGGCTACTTCGACCAACTCATCGGACCTTTGCTACACTAGCTCGTCAGATGTCAAACCATTTCTCGTAATAGATCGAAAAGTCTCAAGCAACTAGCAAGCGGTGAGCGTCGAGCCCACAACAACCGACTATTGAAACTCTCGCGCGATTCAAAGTCATGAAACTATATCGTCGACAGACACTTCAACCTAGACCACCTATGCTCCCCAATGGAGAGTAGATGATGGTGGGATGCCGGTTTTAGAACATCCACAGCTGAAAAAAATCTCTCGAAATCCTCGATCGATAGCATATGCGGTGACTTGATAATCAGACAAACATGCGATCCAAATCGCGCCATATTCTTCTGCAAATGGTAAAAGCACAACACATGCGCGACGTTCGGATACACGGACTCCACAGCTTTTTCGATGCCCTTATGTTGATCAGACACAACTAAGAGATCATAAGGATGACCAATGCACGAACGCAACCGAGATAAAAACCAAGTCCATGACTCTTCATCCTTAATCGGACCTAACCCAATAGCAATCGGGAAGATTCCTTCATTTCCATCCTTCGTAATGACGACAAAACAAATTCCTTTATTCTTTCCTTAAGATGAGTCCCGTCTACAACGACGACCGCCGTAGGTAATGCTTGAAAGTATACAAACTCGTCAAGAGCAAGAAACAAATATCGAAATTCGCCATCATGAGCCGTCTCAATATCATATAGTGTCCGGGGTTTGATTCTCTCAACAGATGCAAATATGATGGAAGCAATTGATAGACCGTTCGAAATCGCCATATGTCATCTCTATAGCGACGTTTCTTGCTCGGAGAGCAAAGTCGTAATCCATCTCAATGCCAAATTGTCGATGCATCTCTCCAATCATCTCTTTCGGCTTCAGGCCACACCTTCATCGACCAATTTCGTGCAAAATACTTGCCAACAATCTTAGCGAGCACCGTCATGGAGCCGTGCGATTCAAATCAGTGACAAGTACGATCGTTGTTCAACTTAATTACTCTCCATATCGTTGCCTCTCGACGGCTCGTAGCTTAAAAGGACAACCGTTGCCATGCTTGCAAACATACCCCAAACGTGTTTTACTTGACCGATCGACCACGTACTCTACATGATTCTCCAAGTGGTACAATCCACGGCTATCGCCAAGTCATCTTCGCCTTAAATATCGAATCAACGATAATTGGTTGGTATGGGGTCCACAAGGTTCGACCCAATCTAATGGCAATGCTTTGTCACAATCAAGTAGTGGAATAACCCGTTGCGTAACTCATGCACTGTATCATCCTCTCTAGTTCGTGAAGTTGTAGCATGAGCCTCACCATCATGTCGCTGTTCGGAAGTGAAGTTACCGTCCAATAACCTTATCAAGATGTCCGGTTGTCGAATCCAAGCACCAAATTCAAGAACTAATGAATCAAATATATCTCTACGCCGGTTCGTTCGTGTCTTCTTCATCCTGAATACACCAGCTCGTCTTCCTCCTCATTCAAGACAACGGCTCATCTTCGTATATAGTGAACCTATACATCTCAGACAGACTCGGCCTATAATATCGGTGTCTCTGTGTGTACCGTGGGCTGCATCGCTTGCTCTTTTCAATCACATACACAATGGATCATCCTTTTGTTCCACAATCAATCGAAACAAATCGGTGTCGGTTTTCAACGATACTTTTATTCTTCTTCCATCACTAGCGCCGTCGATAGAAAAGCATATAATCCGATCCACCATTGTTGCCTACTTGCTCATGAATCTCTCTTAGCAAATTAGCACGTGAAATCTGTCTCTGACCATGTATACGAGAACCTCGTCACGCTATATACTACGCCTGTCCCAACTACCACCATGACGTATAATAAGACGTTGCAAGACATCTGTTGTAAAATAAGACATAAAAGATAATGATCATATACATAGGATGCACGAGATACATAGGATGCACGGATGCATGGCCATGCACGGTCGTGCACGGATGAGTTCAGTGCACGGTTTATCGCTCATAAGTACACTCGGATAGCCGTGCATCGTATACCTGATTCGATGTTAGCATCTCATATTTTAAATTTAACTTGTTAAATGATCCTAAATATTAAATTAATCACTTTATTAACATAAAATCAACACAAATAACATATTTGACGATAATAATTCTACAGTGTACAACCGTGTACTCAAGAACGATTTTTTTCTTCAAAACATGAAATTTATCATTCCAAGAACATAAAAGTATTAAAAAAAAACATATTTAGTGTAAATCATCAACCGTGTACAACCGTACTCAAGAACACGTAAAAAAAATTAATCTGATTTAATTTACCTTAATCCAAATAGCAATGCTCGATTTCCTTCGTTTGATTGAAAAGCGGATAACAACTTCTTCTATTAATTATTTTCGCCTCTCTTCCTCTCTTTGAAATTGTAATGTTACAAATGAATTCGTTTGTGATTTGAATTCAATGTCTACTGCTTTTTTCAAATTAATTTTACCAACCTTTTTTACAATTAATGTTTACCAACTTTAATTTAATTCCATTCAATTTTGTGTAGAAAGCATTCAATTTGGCAAATTCCTTTATTCTTTTCAGAGAGAGAGAGAGGATCCAATATAATTTAGGCGAGAGAGAGAGAGAGAGAGATATTAACAATTATTTTCGGGAGAGAGAGAGATAGGAGAGCTATTATTTTAAATGATGGGTCAGGGATAATTTTGTCTTTTAAGCCAAAATAATTATAAAACTCATGTTTTTATGAGTGTGGATATAAAACTTCTCCCACTATTTCTTTTGGTTACTTATAAACTTCTCTCATATTACTAGTAAAAGTTTAACCGCGAATCCAAGTAGCTCATAAAAACTGAGGAAATATATTTGGAAGTTTATCTAGGGATGATAAATTGATAATAGATTGAGTGTAAATCCTGCTGTTACAACAAATAGGTTCAAATCGTATTGCACATGGATTACAGGATCAAATGCATTTTAATATATGCATGTTTAATTTATTATGAGCGAAGGGATATCGAGGGAATCACCCCATTATCTAATAATTAATTTTGAAAATAATATACTAAATAAAAAGCTTTACATGCGCATTTACACTGGATTTATATGAGAGTTCGATCTTTTTTTTTTT
This sequence comes from Salvia rosmarinus, assembly GCA_036937905.1. Classification (NCBI taxonomy): domain Eukaryota; kingdom Viridiplantae; phylum Streptophyta; class Magnoliopsida; order Lamiales; family Lamiaceae; genus Salvia; species Salvia rosmarinus. The sequence goes on along the minus strand of CM072814.1, from coordinate 80,051,337 downwards.
GCTAGTCACAAGCACATGATTTTCTTTGTTGCTGACTGTGTCACATCTACAAAAAAATCTAACGAGTCTTTATATATCCTTAATTCATTCTGTCGCCCCAAAAATAAACTTGCGGACTGAGACAATATTTCATATATTCATCATTTAAATTTCCTTTTCCTAAAATGAATGGGATTAGAAATAGCCCAACTCTCAACAGCCCAATATTATTTTGCAACTTTTTTTAGTAATTTCTATAGATGATCTCCAGCTCCTTAATTTCAAGAAAGAAAAAAATAACAATTTAGTTTTCATATTAAACAAATATGCAATGCAAAAGAGTTTGAAATTTTCATGCTGAAAAAAGTTATTATTAGAAAAATTACGTCTACTTCTTTTAGCCGAAAAATTAAGTTTACTTCATCTTCATGTATCATCTAAAAGACATTTCTTTCTTTTGTTCATTCTTTTTTCTAAAACTCTAAACACTCTTAATAGTGATGCAAGCTGGAAGACCAAATTGTCAATAGCAAAATTTGAATACTAAATTATCAAATCAAACAAATAAAAAAACTAGAAATAAAAGATAAAAATGTGATGGAAATCAAATTAAACAAATTAAAACAAACACAAACTGGAAATAAAAGATAAAAATGTGGTGGAAAAATCATATCCATAAAAACGTGGGAAAAAAAAAAAGTTTTGATGCAACACACTTTCAAGTGGGGACAAACATTTCATCCAAATTAAAGGAAATTTTGAGACTCGTACCAATTCAATCCACAGACTATTTTCCTACAAAATAAAGAGGGGAAATGCAGTTAGAAAAACCCGCCATTGATAACTACCAATCATACTCGCGAAATCTTCTACGTTGCTTATAAATTGTGGCAGCAGAATCTTTCCGAATTTTCCAAATGGAAGTGATTTTGGGAAGCTCCGCCGCTTTTGCCGCCGCCCCATCTTTCGCCGTCAGTTGTTCTCGCAGAAATCCCACTGCTTACTCATCCGAGGTGCTTTTCTTCATCGAAATCTTGAAACTTTTTGTGTGTTAAAATGGAGGTTCAGCGTGATTTTAGTACGTTCAATATTCAGCTCTTCATTTTATTTTTCATTAGAAAAATAAAGTTGTTTTGTTAAAAAGATTTCTTACTTGAGTTGTTCAACTAAAAAATGAGAATGAAGAAATTTACAGGAAAAAACTTGCCATTATAATCTTGATAATGATAGCATTTAAAAAAATATTAGTATCGAAATGAGACTAATAATGTGATGCAATTAGGAATTCTATAAGTCCCTTTTGTTATTCAAGATCATTGTTAGAGAGGAAGGTGTTGAATGATTTCATGATTGAGAAAAGATTTTATTGAGCAATGACGTCCTCATAGTTGTTATTCTTTCCATTTTCGTTTTGGAAATAAATAAATAAAAATCGATGCCTTCAGGCGCTTCTTTTCAACCATTTGACAGTAAAGAAGAGTGGAAGCTGGTATTTGAAGAGTAAAGAGCGAAATACTGCGATTTGTTTCTCATCTCAGTCTCCCGATAGGAGCAACGTATACAAGAATTTTCCCGGTCGTTTTGGCGGCTCGATAAGAGATTCGTGCTGCACTGTAGTTTCTTTAGCCTAAAGACCGAATGCATCCCTAGGCTCAAGAAATTTTCCGTCAGCCTACAGAAAGAACTGAAACGTGCAGAAAGGCTAAGCAGTTTCATTCCTTCGTTTCCTCTCCATCTTATAGCTGGAGTTATGCTTTTCATGACATTAGGTGCCACGGTCACCAAAACTCCGTCATGTAAGTTTGATAGGTTTTGCAAATTGGTTTCCTTTGAGATTAAAATTAGTTGGCTTTATTTCACCTTTATTATGGTCTAATGCTTTGTGTTTCATGTATTGTAGGGGCCCTTACTGAAGAGAATCTTCTTTTCTTGGAAGCATGGAGAGCAGTAGACCGTGCTTATGTCGATAAGACTTTCAATGGGCAGAGTTGGTTTAGATATAGAGAAAACGCACTGCGCACTGAACCTATGAACACAAGAGAGGAGACTTGTAAGTGTCTTGTCCTGCAACTTGGATGCTATACTATGATTTGAGGAGAGAGCCCACATTATTATGTTTGTTATTTCTGCTTCTTAACCAATATGCCAATAGAAAATGATTGAGAGCATTAATAGCAGAATGGAGTCTCTATATCTGTGGGAGCAAAAAAAAAGAAGACAGATACATATATTGATAAGTAGGTCACCCCCTAAGTTGGTATTAATGAGAAAATATCCATATTGCCTTGACTACTGTGTGGTTTTAGGATTAGGAAAACCATTCTAATGTACTGAATATTATTTTGTTGATAATCCTGAAACATTTCTGGAAACTTTTCTTCATTCTTTTTTTAAGGGGAAAACATTTTTGGAATCCGCCCCCTTTTTTAGTTGATTGGTTAGGCTTCCTGTTTTTCGCAGTCAGAGATTTCAAGAAACTAGGTGAGAACCTTGGCACAAACAAAAGACAAAAGTTATTGATTAACTATTCATTTTGATGGATGAAGTTTTTATATGTACTCTGTAAATTTCAACAGTGGAGAAACATGTATTATAGTAAGCCAATATCTTGTTAATGTAGTTATGGAGGTGTTGTTAACCATATGACATCTCATATTTGTGTGATTATCTCATTATATCACTATGGTATGGGCTTATGCTCATTGGCTGAACTGAACCACTTCATCTTTAACTGTATCTCTTCTTTATTGTTGAACTGTAGATGCTGCTATAAGGAAGATGGTCGCTACTCTAGATGACCCTTTTACCCGGTTCTTGGAGCCTAAAAAGTTTAAGAGTCTGCGGGTACAAGGCTTGTTTCCCTCATCTTTGTTCATTAATCTAGAGTTTTCAGAATCTTGCCTTTTATCGATTTCTGAGCTTGGGAAACATGTTCATAATCCTTTGAAGGCAGTCAGAACACGAAATACTCTTATTGGAGTTGGGTTATCTATAGGATACCCCAAGAAAGATACATCGGATTCAGGACTGGTGGTTGTTTCAGCTGCTCCAGGAGGTCCAGCGTATAAGGCTGGAGTTTTATCGGGGGATTTGATTCTTGCAATTGATGATACTAGTACAGAAAGCATGGAAATATATGATGCTGCTGACCGCTTGCAGTAAGTTACTTGTAACTCAACCCTGCAATTGATGGCTTAATAATGAGGTCTTTTTTAGTTTTTTTTTTTTTTTTTAAATTTATTTTATAGATTTTATAAGTAAATTCTCCCTTTTGAAGCATGTAAGCATTTCTCTTGTTCAAATTTAAGAGGAAAAAGATAAAAGAAGCGAAAAAAGGAAGAAAAATCTTAGTCAATGTTTTTTCTCCCTCATTTTTCTTCTTATTTAGAAAGTATTGATCAATCCATTCATTTATATGCTTGACAGGGGACCAGAAGGAAGTAAAGTGGAGCTAGCTGTACGCCATGGTTCTGCGACAAGGCACCTATCGATAATGTATGCATATAATCTTTGTCAAAAAATTTGTGTCCTCAAAATTCCTTTGTTTGTTGCAACTTATGAGTTATAAAATTCATTTCTTATTTTAGGCATCCAACTTGAATAGAATTTTTCTAGAGTAGTCTAATGGATTCTGGGAATTAAGATTTTTTTCTATGTGGCTGTATTTAAGCTAGAAGATAATGCACACTGTATTGAATTTTCAAACTGTAACTATCACTAGTTGCTGCATTTCAGACGAGAGAAAGTTCTATTAAATCCAGTGAAGTCCCGAGTATGCAGACCTGCTGGTTTAGGAGAGGATGGTCCTCTAGTTGGATATATAAAACTTACATCATTCAGCCAAAATGCTTCTGGTACGCTTTCCTATATCTCGTCAGTACCTTAACTTCCAATATTATATATATGTTCGCTATTCTAATATTTGCTTTATCCTTCTTGCTTATCCACCAATGCCTCTGCACACATAAATTGGAATATCTTTCTCTTTCGCCTCTCTGAACTTGCTTCTAATTGTCTCATAATTTTTTATCCATACAAGCCATGATATTGTAGATAAAATTGAGGCTCTTTATTGCAGACATTGATGCATCATTGCTTTTTATGCTGATCAGACTAGTAGCTGCACCTTTTTTGTGATTTCTCAAGCTCTCATGACTGGTTTTTTGTAGGTGCTGTGAGGGAAGCAATTGAAACATTGAGGGGGAACAATGTAAATTCTTTCATACTCGACCTCCGGGATAATAGGTGACATGCTCTGAACATTCGCATTTACAATATATTCCTTAGGTCGCATTTTTGAACTCCTAAGTTTTGTTGCAGCGGCGGCCTGTTCCCTGAAGGAGTGGAAATAGCTAAAATTTGGTGAGTGTCCTCTTTTACTGTTATTGGTCGTCAAATTTAGTTTTTGAGTAACTGAGCACGAGAAATTCATCCTTAACTTACTATTTTTCCCAAAACAAGTTGAACAGCAGATTTCTCAACAACATTCTTCTGTTTTAGTTGAGAAAACTCATTTAGATGCTAGTTTTTGCATAAATCATGTTGCCTATTCTGATCATACCAATAATTAATTCTTGGAGAATCATTAAGCCTTACTTGGTGCTCGTCTGATTAGGTTGAACAAAGGTGTGATCGTATACATTTGTGATAGCCGAGGTGTTAGAGATATATACGAGACAGATGGAAGCAATGCAGCAGCAGCCTCAGAACCCCTAGTTGTTCTGGTATGTCGAGTTTCCACTTTTTGCATTTTGTTTTGTCATGTCATCGTATAGCAGCTTGATAGTGGCTGGTCGAACATTTTTGCATATTTTCAATGCCTTTATAGCATGAAAGTTCGTAATCCTTTAGGTAATCATTATGCCAAACATTTATTTTAGGAATTAGTTAAAGGAGTTGGATTTAATAGGATAATTGCCATTCAAATCATGACTTTTGACACTATTTGCAATTTCGGCCTGACTTCAAAAACGTTGCAAAACTCTCAATTTTTTGCATTAAAGCTCAACCAAAATTTCTGGGCTAAAACTTTCAAATTCTACTGCCTATAAATTTGTTTAGCTCTTGTTTTGTCAAAATGCCTCTGTAGGTCAACAAAGGAACTGCGAGTGCAAGTGAGATTCTAGCCGGTGCTCTCAAGGACAACAAGCGTGCCGTCCTCGTTGGAGAGCCTACATATGGAAAAGGGTAAACTAGCTCTTGTCCTCGTCTTAGTCCCTTCATGAAATCACATTGCCAGTGCTGATAAAATGTCCTGCTACTACTGCACAGTAAAATCCAGTCAGTTTTTGAGCTATCTGATGGTTCTGGCTTGGCTATAACTGTTGCTCGTTACGAAACACCCGCCCACATTGACATTGATAAGGTTGCTCTCCCTCTCTCTCTCTGCGCCTAAACTTACCATTAGATCATGAACGAATTTCTTCTTCTTTGTTGTTCTTGTTAAGGTTGGCATAATTCCAGACCGGCCACTACCTGTTTCGTTTCCTAAAGACGAAGATAGTTTCTGTGGCTGCCTTCAAGATCCCGCATCTGCTTGCTACTTCAACAAGGTCGAGTTATTCTCTAGATGATGCTTGCTTATAAGGCTCTGTAGGATTTCTTCATTCTTTTCAACAATTCATTGCGTGAACTATGACAACTAGGTTAGATTTTGTATGTAAATCAACTATATTAAAGATATGTCTTAGCTATAAAGATGATGATGATATATGTCTTGCACAGTCTCTACTGCTTTCCACTCATGAATTTCAGTGTCACGTTACATGTATCAAGTATAATTTTGAACTGTTAGCTATTTGATCTTGTCAAACATGTAAGAGATTTATCCTGTGTAAGTTGAATCGGCTCGAGAAAAACTCGACATAAATGGAATCTAGCTTGACCTCGAGCTTAATAAGACTAGGATGAAACTTATTGGGCTGCAAGGTCTTTGTAATTTTATGCAATTTTTTCACATTGGGTTATCGATAAACTCTATTGGTTCTGTGAGATGATTTCACGAGTCGATATTCGTAACATCTTTTTATAATTTTGTTGATATTTATTTATTTTAGATTCGAGTGAGTATGTATACATATTTTCGGAACAAGGTGTTATATGATTAGAGTGTTTATAAATATTACCCATGGGACAACTCACTTTTCAGTTACATTAACCACACAAACAAAATTGAGTGGACCACTAACACCGCATACTATTTACTTAATTTATAATTATCGTTAAATTTAGATAGCGCCCGTCAACCAATATATTTACTAATTTAGATCTTCATCTGAAATGGAGTTATATACTTAATTGCCACGAGCTATGTTGGTGCACTAATTGGGAGAAGAAAACAAAATAGTTTTGTGTTTATATTTGAGTTTTATTATATCACGCTAATATTATTATATAATGAGACACTATTTGTGATAGAAAGAATGAACACAAAAGGTCAAATACAATTAGATACAAAATAATGTTCAGAAAAGACGGAATAAAATAAGGTTTTGTATGTTTTCAAAATAAAAATAGTTTTGTTAAATCAAATCAAATTAATAAAATCAAGACATATGTGATATTTCACAAAGGTAGGGGCGGAATCCTAACTCAAAACATTCAGATAATGTATCTACATTGCTTTTACGACATTTTCTCAATTTATAAAATTTGAGGGAAAATTCCACACACACACACACATATATATATTCAAGTGCCTTTGGATTTATTATAACATATTATATTCTCATGTAAATCCGAATATCCAATTACTATAAACTAAATTAACGAACATAAATAGTTAACGTTAGCTGATACGCACGACATACTGGGTTTAATTTAAACATAAAAACAAAACAATAAAATTAAATGCATGAGAGAGAAAATGAAACAAAATTATTCAAAAACAAAAGAAACTTCACAGTTTGCATGCACAGAGAGCGAGCATATCATAGAGAACATGTGATTTATGTCTTTAGTATTATTACAGAAAGCGTGCTGACACCGCAGAATACGAAAATATTATCTAAATATAAACGATCAATAACGAACAACTAAAATTAATTTGAAAACCAACCATATTTTAAATTTATCGGATAAGATACTTATCCAAAAACTAGTTTTCTATCTATTGATGATACATAAGTGCCATATTATCAACCGCTTAGTTATCCAGCAACGATTTCATCTTGTCAAATTTTAAAGGATTTTTTCTTTGATTATACAAATATTATATTTGTTGCAATCTCCTCATAATTTAACCATTCTAAAAAAAATAGTTGATGCATATGTGATATCAACATTGCTATTACTTGAGATACAAGTTTATAGTCCAAATAATGTGATATAAGAATTAAGTGTTATATAATCAATTTTTTATAAAATGTTAATTAATAACTTAACACTTAAATCAACGTAAATGGATTTTTAGATGACAAAGAAACAACTATAAAAATACAAGCACTTCTACTTAAATGATGATTCTTAACATTGAAACTACAAAAAGAATTTTTTGTGAAATGATTGAATAACAATTAGTGAATAATTAGTCTTTTATTCTAAAGACGAACAATTTCTTTAAGTTTATACAATGGTTTTGTAGTTTATTAAATTTGACAAATGATTAAATTACAAAATTCAAATTTCGATTGTAGGTATATTTAGGGGAGATTGATTTCGGTTCGGATTTTGCATAATCCGAACCGATCCAAAATCCAAATTACGAGAGAGAAAAATTCGATCCGAACCGAATATCAAAATCCGAATTTTTATAAAAAATTGATTCGAACCGAAAAATCAAATTATAAAAACCGAAAATCCGAAACTAATTTTGTTAATTCTTATATATATTTACATTAAATTTAAAAATATTTATAAATTATTATTTTTTATATATATTATATATATCATTCGATTTTTGGATTTTTTCGAATTAAAATATCCAATCCGGTCCGAAAATCCAAAATTTTGAAAAATTTCAATCGATCCGATTCAAAACCGAAAAATCGGAATCGAATTTTAAATTAGAAACTTCATTCGGATCGGATATTCGATTTTCAGATTTTTTGATAACCCCTAGGTATATTTCGATCAGACAAATTGTGGACAGATCACCTATAAGTGAGAATATCAAACCCTCAATTAAGGGCAATACTGTAAAGGCACACCCCTTTATTTGCATCAAGCAGCATATTAACACTGTCCATTTGCCGGAGAAAAGCATTACCCCCACCGCTCCCCGCTCCCACCCCGCCGCCGCCGTTTCTCCGCCAATTTTGGCCCCGTCCCCGGAAATTTTCTTCGGCGTACCCTCCCCGTAAACTGATTAGAGTCTACGAGTATTGCTGGACAATTCAACTGAATCCAGGCTTCTAATATAACCCCCAAATTTTCTTCATTTTGCGGTGAATTGCTGAGATTCATGGATATAAGCTACGATTTGCTTAATTTGAATGGATTTATGCATTGAATTGTCGGTTTAAATTGTGATTTGTCATGAGGTCGTCCTCAATTTGGCCGGAGAATTCCGCCTCGTCGGCTGGTGCTACGCTTACATCATCATCGAATTCTCAGCAGTTGGTGCCTCCACCTGTGGACCATGCTCGTGACTCGGATTTGAGGCAAAGGTCGAATTTTTTGCCTTATTTTCACCTCAATTTGCGTTTCCGATCCGAAATTTGATTGTGTTGAAGCGTTTTTTGTTCGCCGGTGATATTTTGAGGTTTTTCCGTTAGTGCATGCTTGAATTAAGCTGAACTGAATACTTGATCCGTGGTGTCGAATTGCACGCTCGTTATTGGAACTAAGTACTTGTTTTCAATTTTAATTGGAAAGCTAATTGTATAATATGAATTGTTCATTCCGTCCTTAATGACTGAACTGCAATTTGTTTTCTGATCTGTGTAGAATGCAAGCTTCTTTGAGACGTTTATTGCTCTTGTTTATAGATATAATGCTAGTTATGCATGAAACAAAGATTAAGCGCGAAACTCATTTCAGTTTGAAATATTTGGAATGGCTGGTGATGATGAGTTTTAATTGCTGTATATATGGACACTTTTTGGATTTTAGAGGGGACAAACTTTGAGATTTATTTTTCCTTAGAGTGGATACAACTTATTTAACACATGCAACTTAAGTTTTATCCGTCTATTGTTTTTCTTCGATGTTCTTCTTTCCTTGGATTATAAATAAAGTGTTACATTTTGTTCGCTGTTCATTTTGTTAACTTTCTTAAAAGCATCTATAAAGTTGCAACTTTCATGTATAGTAGAGCCAAAACTTGGATTCAGTGTAAATTGGTCGGTAACATGCTTTCTTATTTCTCTCTGGACATGGTAGGACATTCTGTTATGGGTGTTTTAATGAAGAGTGTTGTATGCTGCAAAGCCACACATTAATCAAGTCTTCAAACGTGTATGACTTATAAGTATGTTTTCTTAGTCACTTTTCCTTCTTTTCTTTTTATGTTTGTTTGTTTTCGGAAAAGGCTGACAATTTGCATTGCTTATTTAACCGGATTTCTGACAGTACTAATAGACTTGAATCAGAGTACACCTTGATGAAATTGTTTCAGTCTGTTTTTGGATGCGTTTTGTTGAATCTTTGTGATTGTACATGTGAACTAATTTGGGTTCTCATGCATGTTGCATGATGATTGCCTCACATTTACTCTGTGTCATATGGTTGAGAATCTTGTGCTGAAAATCTGTGCAATTTTCAAGAATTTGCATTGAATTATACTGATTGGGTTTGACATGCTGATTCTCCTTTCAGTAATGTGTTGAAATTGTTAGCTCAGAGAGAGTTGTGTCCTCAAACAAAGAGAACCCCCAGAAGATTTTGGGGAAAGGCATCCAGTCATCATGGTAAATCATCTGGATCAAAATGTGAATTATCAAAAGATGCCAGACAAGAACTTCGGTCATGGTATTTATCATTCCTCTTTAGTCTATGTAATGTATGTATTAAATGTCGATTATATCTTGCCAATCTGAAGAGGAACTGTTATTTTAAATTATATCTGATATAAAGGGGAGAAGCAGAGTCATTACTGCATTTGTCAGCCAATTATTGTCCTTTACTGCCTCCACCAAGGTCGACCATTGCGGCGGCGTTTAGTCCTGACGGGAAGACACTGGCTTCTACCCAGTTAGTCTCTCATCTTCAGTCTCACATAAATACACATATATATATTTTAACTTACAGTGTTGTTGATTTTTTAATCCGGCAGTGGAGACCATACAGTGAAGATAATTAATTGTCAAAGTGGAACATGCTTAAAGGTGTTGAGTGGTCATCGGAGAACACCTTGGGTGGTAAGCTATCTTCTTATTAGTTATTATAATAATTACAAAATGAAATTTTATAAAATCAGCATAACTATGTGAAACAGAAAGTAATCATGCGAAGTAAACAAAATTCCTCCTAAATAGTCTACCTCCATTTGACTAGGTGGAAGTCTAAATCAAATTATCCATAGAAGTCATCTTCTTCTCGTTTTGTAAAGCTTTCCTGGCATTCCTGCTATAACTTGCACTGGGTTTGTTAAATTTGAGTTTTTCTGTAGTAAGGTAGATCATTGTTTGTGTTGTTTCAATTTCGGACATACTCGTCCAATTTGCAAGTCTTGATTTGGTGCATAAATTCTTGATGGGATGTCTTGCAGGTTAGGTTCCATCCACTCTACCCAGAAGTTCTTGCAAGTGGAAGTTTGGACCATGAGGTTCGCCTGTGGGACGCAAAGACAGCAGAGTGTATTGGGTCTCGTGATTTTTGTAATTACTCGAACATTAGCATTTCAAAATTATGCCTTCTTAGATTTATTACTCTCGTACAGAAATCACTTGTTAACAAATATTCCTTTATGCAGACCGTCCTATAGCTTCTATTGCCTTCCATGCGCAAGGGGAAATTTTGGCTGTAGCATCAGGCCATAAGGTCAGGATTTAGAGTGTAGCATCACCTTTAATTAAGATTAGATAGCTGCAGTTTTTTAACCTTGTTTATGTGGCAGTTGTATATATGGCATTACGACAGAGGTGAGGCTTCCTCACCAACAATTATATTGAGGACACGGCGTTCTCTCCGTGCAGTACATTTTCACCCTCATGGTGCTCCATTTCTTCTAACTGCTGAGGTACTACTGCTGCTGCTGTTATAAAGTTTGTCTACGGCGTATTAGTTTCATTATCGTGCTCATTTCAGGTCAATGATCTGGACTCCTCAGACCCTACAATGACTCTTGCAACATCCCCTGGGTACTTGCGCTACCCCCCACCTACTATATATCTAGCAGATGCTCACTCCACTGTTCAGTCCAATTCTGGAAATGACTTGCCAATTATGTCTATACCATTTTTGATATGGCCTTCTATTAGCAGAGGTGATATTACTTTACTTCCCCAACAGACGGATGCTGAACTGAGCTCTAATGTTTCACATCAAAGGGGGGGTTCTTCTGCCTCTGTGCGACTTCTCACTTATTCAACTCCATCTGGTCAGTATGAACTTGTATTGTCTCCAATCCAATCTCCTGTGCGAGAAGAGCAGCAAAATAATATATCATCAAGGGAAATGGATAATGCTATTCCTCAACCTGCTGCTGATTCCATGGAGACCGATGTGCAAGCTGAGGAGCGGAGCAATCCGTTTTTCCCATTTAGTGACCCAGCATACTGGGAGCTTCCTTTTCTGCAAGGTTGGTTGATTGGAAGTCAAGCTGGCCAGCATACAATGAATTCACAAAATGGTGGTGCCAACGAGGGTTTGTCTTCCTATAATGCAATAGCAAATGCATCATCTGTGGTTCCTCCAGGAATTCCAAATGTTGGTCCAAGAGCTTCAGGAAGATCAGGTTCACGACACCGATCTTCACGCCACCGCACGAGAACTGCAACTGGACCTGTTGATAGTGCTGCTTTTAACAATATTCCACCAGAGCAGGGTAGTTCACACTCTTTGATGACCCAAGTCCAGTCTGAGGTAGCTACCTCGCTGGCTGCAGCTGCAGCCGCTGAGTTACCTTGCACTGTGAAGCTTAGAGTATGGTCTCATGATATGAAAAATCCTTGTGCAACTCTTGACACACAACGGTGTCGGTTAACAATCCCCCATGCCGTGCTTTGTAGGTATGTATTGCTGTTAACATTCTCTACGTGAAGGTATTGTTGGCTCTTGGTTTGCTAACAATTAAACTAGATTAGGTTAAGGAAAATGAATTGGTTTTAGTTGTTTCCAGGAAGTAGTTAATGAGTCTCAGGTTGTAATTAAGATGCTACATTGAAAAGGAATTATGCGGCAAAATATCCGGAATATTTTCTTCTACATTTCCCCATGTCTCCTCGCTGAAGTGAATCAAATGCTTACATGTCATGTTCTTTTAAAGTGAAATGGGTGCCCACTTTTCACCATGTGGAAGATTCCTGGCTGCTTGTGTGGCATGTATCCTACCAAACATTGATGCTGATCCAGGGCTGCAAGGCCATGTTCAGCATGATGTTACAGGGGCCTCAACATCTCCAACTAGACATCCAATCTCCGCCCACCAAATCATGTATGAGCTAAGGATATATTCCCTTGAGGAGGCCACGTGAGTCACAAAATATTTATGGTTTTATGTGAATATTCGTGATTTTATTCTTTGTTGGTTTTGATGATCTCTTCTTTATGTAGATTTGGTTCTGTTCTAGCATCTCGGGCAATCAGAGCTGCTCATTGTTTGACCTCAATACAGGTGTGTTATATGTAATAGATTATCGGACTTAAACATCTATGAAGACTTCATAGAACCATGAAACATATTCTTTTTTTAAATAATATTTGGATGATAATTTGGTCCCTTTTTCTATCAGTGCTAACAACCTATGTATATCTTTCAAGGAAAAGTGAGCTTAGAAGAAAACTTTGAATAATAATCCAGTTACAAACTTTCCTTGATGAATTTAAGATGCCTCATCTACCAAAGAATAAGTGAAATTCCATATTCTTCTCAAACTGTATATGTTTAAGAGTTGATGTTGTTGATACTGAGCATTCTTTTATACTTTTATGGTAAAAAAGTGTGGTAAGTAGTCATCGACTCATCAGGGTTGCTTATTAAGACTTCAACATATGGGATCCAATTATCTGTTTATGTATACTTTTTTCCCCCGGGTGGTCGTGCTTTTTGTTTTATTAGTGGTAATATGTACTTAGAAAAGATCTGGAATTTTGTTGAGATGTGATGAGACTATTATGGGAAGGACTTTGATTCACATGGCATAATGCACTGTTTCATGTGTAAAAGATAACATAAGAACCTATAAAATCTTTTTGGTCATGAATATCATTTTCTCTCCCGAAATCAATGATTTCTTAAAAGTTTCAGCTTAGTTTAGTATAGTCCTGTGCAATCAATGATGAAGGTTGAATTACTAGCCTGGTATATCTGATAAATTTCTCAGTCTTCATATTATCTTTGTTGTTGTGTGCTACAGTGTATATTTTAGCATGTTGCTTGTATTCTAAGTCCTTTCCCAACTGCAGTTCTCTCCGACCTCAGACCATCTGTTACTAGCCTATGGTCGGCGCCACAGTTCACTTCTTAAAAGTGTTGTCATTGATGGAGATACAACTATACCAATTTATACAATTCTTGAGGTGAGATTTGTGTGCAAAATTTACCAATCGTTATTCGCTGGTACATTATCTATATTATGGTAAACATGGTGGATCTCATTTGTTGTGGAATCCCCTAGATTTTAATTTACTATTGAGACCATATCCATCTCAAGATTCTTTCTAAATTTACTAATTCAATGTTTAATTTTAAATGACAAAAATAACTATTAGCCGGTGAATGCTCCAATAAGTATGAACATGCAGGTAATGTATAATTTTTTTTTCTCTGTCCTAGGTTTTATGGAAAAAAATGGTATGTACATACAATGATATGACATGGTTTGTGAACAGAACTTCATTCTCTTTTAAGTTCATGAAACAAAAAGGATTTGTGTTTTTACACGAAGAGAGATAATTTGGTTTTGAATAGATGGGCCTGCACAGAAGGATTAGTTCCGTCAAAGTCAGTATGTATGATTTTAGCTTTAATAATACCAACATGTCACATCCTTCACAAATACCCTTTAGAAGTGCTTGACCTTGAAGTAGGAGGGAACATACCACATAAATGTGAAACTGCTTGTGGTTGCCACTACAGATTGCAGATGATTTCAGTTTGTTAAATACTTTAAACCCGAATCCCTAGGATCTGGATTGTAACATGGGACGTAGAAAACCACGTGTCTAAGTGCATCTGTAGTCAGAAATTTTGAAGCTTTTCTGGTTTAAATTGGTAGCAGAATTCAAACTTATGCACATATGAGGCCAGGACTATCAGTTTAGGTATGGATGTTTGCTGTCTCAGGTTCCACATTAGGATTTTTTTAACTGGTACCATTGACTCATTTAATTAGCAAGTTCCAAATGTAGCATAATTTTCCCTGACAAACTTTTCACCTACTTAAAGATTCTATTATGTGTGTATGGACCAATACTGTGTATTATACTTTTTACACAACCCTTGGTCTCTTGCTCAGAATTCACATCTTTCATACAGATTTACAGAGTTTCAGATATGGAGCTTGTGAGAGTTCTCCCCAGTGCAGAAGACGAGGTTAATGTAGCTTGTTTCCATCCTTCAGTAGGTGGTGGCTTTGTATATGGAACTAAGGTAAGCGAGGAATATTTCATATTTTGACTCTATTCTTGTGCATCTGCTTTTTCTCTATTGATTATGGTTTTCTTCGTAATCTTGCCAGGAAGGAAAACTGAGGATTCTTCGGTGTGATATATCTCATGGATTTCATAATGATGGATCCTGTGGTCCTGATGAAAATATGTTAGAGGTATATTTTGAGGGTGATTCATGTTTGAATGAAGCTCACGTAATATGTTAATCTCGTATGATTCACTCAGATAGTCATATGTTATACCCGCCCCACCCCCACCCCCACCCAACCCCAATTTTTTCTTTAAAAAAAGAAGAAACAAGAAAGGCTTTGACAGAGGTATCATTTGCAAAAAATCTTTCCTCCTGCAAAGAAGATATTTTTCTGTGTAGCTCTCTGCTGAGTTCCAGCATGACTGACCACTAGCATTCCTTGCACATTTCGTGATAATTGTTCTTGGTGTTGAATTTTTATCTGCTCATGTTTGACTATTTATAGGTCCAGAGTTATGCTTTGTAGGGCTGATTGGTGTCAAGTGAAGGCCACAATAACTTCACAGCTTGATGATGGTTGGTATTTTAAACAAATTTAAAGATATTTGGTTGTCAACTTGTCCTTTCGTGAATTATTGCTGTTGGTTGAAAGGCTATCTATCCACGCGCTACTAAAAGTTGCAATTTGTGTGGCATCCGATTATGTGAACCTAGCTAAATAGTGGAACCAGTCTATCCATTGATGATGGGCCTTGTGGTTCTAAGTCTTAACACTTAGTTCAGATTATACATGTCTTTGTTTGTTTACGTTCCCTTTTTCCTCAAACATTTGGATTGAACCTAGATTTAATTGACAAATATAACTTCAGGAATAGCTAAATTAAACCTCACCTTGACGTTTGTTTCTGCAGGGCTGCTGTGCCTGCTGCACATCAACTGACAAACTCACTTTGCCACCATAAAGTGAGTGAGTGGGAGGTAAAATGCTCCTATATCTAGATGATGGGCATTACGGAGGTCTTACTTTCGACTCTTCTGAAATGAGCTCTGTACAATCTTTGCCGCTTCTATTCCCAGTGCTAACTTGCATATAGGTCCATCCGCGCTGGTTGGATGCATGAAGTGATGCATATAAGCTGCATTTCCAACTCCTGGTGACCATTAGGTTTTTTCTTTTTACAGCGCAAAACTGATTGAGAGAGAGAGAGTGAGTGAGAAAGAGAGAGCCAATAATGCAAAATGCTCTTTCAGGTTCACTGGCCGCAGTGAGGAAACTAATTTTTGACTTCCTTTTTTCTTGTTAGGCCTTGTTGTATATTAGCACAATACTTTCCATGGGAAGAAGCTTTTCCTTTCATTGGTCCTTTTTTTCTGTTGTTTGTATTTCTTTTATTTTCTTTTGTGTGTTTTTTTAATTTTTTTAAAAAATACATGTATTTTGCAGGCTCTATATGATGGTCCATGGTCGGAAAGAACGACTCGTGTTATTTGTTACAAAAATAGTTAGTTTCGTGTCAAGAAACAAGTATCGGAAATCCAAGACTACACTTTATTTTCTTCTTCTTAAGAAAGTTCTTCGAATGTTTTTAGACTTGCTTTATTTTTGTGTAACATCGGTTTTTACTCCTAATTCAGTTAAGGTAACTATTCATCCGTCCATGGAGAAACTAAAATGGTTACTTATTTTATTGCATTATTTTTTGGCCGAGTTACAAAAGTAGTTTTGACTTTTGGAATATTGCAAAAGTAATTTTATTTTTTAGGATTGAGCTTGTATTTAGTGTAAATTCTGGTGTGGAAGGTTCGGATTGATGTAGATATTCTAATTTCTTTTGTATGTTATATTTTCGGATTGGAAATTTTGATGTTGAAGGCTTGAAATGAACGTGAATATTTCAATTTATTTTGTAAATTATGTAGAAATATGTTCCCACTTAAAAACAACATCATTTTGATAAAATATGTTTTTGATGTCGTTTTGATGATTGAAAATATACTTCCATGTATTGTTTTGATGCTCATGTGGATTTTATATTTTCATGTAATTTAAAAGATAAATCAGTATATTCACATTGGATCGAGGTATTCCACGTCAAAATTTATAGTCTGAAAATGTAGTGTCGAGCCATATTTGTAACTTGAATCTAAATATCAAGTTATTTTTGCTATATTTCAAAACTCATATTATTATTGCAACTTGGCAAGATCAAGACCATAGACCTATACTAACGGAAATTTAGACCAAGTGGGTTGACGTAGTGGTTCAGCACCTCGTCCCTTAACCAAGTGGTCGGGAGTTTGATTCCAAACTCTTATGGATGGAAATAACTCTTTGGCCAGCCTCCTGTCATTTAATGCACTGACAATTGGGATAGAGGACCAGTTTCACGACGTCCGACTGGGCTACCTTACGTGAGTAAAAGAAGATGAAAAAGAACAAATCAATTTAAGAGTGATGAGTAACAATTTAGTTCGAAAAAGAAAGAATATATATATATATATATATATATATATATATATATAGAGAGAGATGGAGAGATGGATCAAATAATCTTAGAGCCCGAGATAGTATGCAATACTTAATTTTCATAGATCCTATGGTGGAAATTTTTCGAATTTTGTCCCTCTCTTGATTCTATTTACTCTAGTAGACGCTTCACAACCTCTCTTTTTAAGACAGCACTGGGAAAAGCTACAGAACTCGAGCTCCTCTAAGTCGTTCATGCCCTACAACTAGTAGGTCATTCACTCGCTAAAAGCTCCTTAGAATTGAGTTACATGTCTTGTTGATTTGTAACAAGGAACAAGGAACTCATAACAAGTCAAACGTTTTACTACTTAGTGATCTTGTTGGGTTGGTTTCTTATTTACGACTGACCTAATCTATATGTCGTTCGTGCCCTAAAACTAGTAGGCCACTCTTTGGCCGTAGGAAGAGTTATAGTTTACATGAAATTTCTTAAGTGATCACAGAAACTCTCGGCAAGTTCGCTCAATTCATCGGTTAGAGTGAGTTAGCTTCAAGTGGACACTGAGAATATTCAACAAATTACTGTCGAGATACAAGAAGGTTGTGATCGCTAGAAGGCCGGTGTGAACTAAAACCAGCTGTCGGTTACTCTACGGGGGAGTTATAAATAGAAAGAGAAAAATTCCTATGTCGATATTGGCTCCACATTGACTCTAGTAAGTAGCGTAGTTGAGTTATGAGTTAAAACTCAACAATCAGTCAAGCTACTAGGGTTAGAGGGTGAAAGAGGAGACCCTCGTTGCCACGAGTGCCTTGAGCGATTGAGTTCTTGGTTCGGGCCTATAGAATAGGCCCTTGAACAAGTATCGAGATAAGAGATAAAAGAGCTCCTAGCAGCCATTTAAAGAGCTTTAGAGAGCTTTAATAGCAGTTGTAAAGCCCCTATAAAGTCATAGAAAGAGCTAAGAAATGAGTAGCTACAACAATCGTTGATTTCGCTACAATAAGGGTATATTGGTAATTTGATTTGTTATGTGATTGCGAAAAAGAAACCATGCATTTAGTTGAACTGAACAATACATTTAAACGAATAGTTGAACACAATAATGCATATAGGTTGGAAGCGTGCGCCTAACGTCCAGTGCACACCCAGCGCGCACTCGTGCTTGCATGTTTCGCCGGCGCGCGCTTGCACGTCCCTTAGCGTTCGTTGACCAACAATGCATTTTTACGTTTTGTGAGATGCATGAACATGTTTTATTAAATGCATGAACGTGTTTTGTTAAATGCATGTTTGCGTTTCGTGCCAACATATAATTTTATGTTTTGTTAAATGCAGTTGTATGTTTTTCGACAACAAATCTCTCAGCCATCCATCTCGGTCAATTCCACCATCTTTTTCCCTGATTAATCGGTGAATTTCGCCATGAACCATTGACATAGAAACCATCTCTCTTAATTCTTCAATCCTCTATCAAATACTATTTTTTCTCAAAATCCATCAGTTTTGTTTTATTTTTTTTTTCTTTCAAAATCTGTTGTTTTTTGTTGTTCGCATGTATTATTGCTGTTGTCCGCCGTCGTCGTCGTTGCCGCTGCTGTCGTCCTCTGCCTCAATTGTAAAAATAAAAAAAATGGAAGAAGAAGAAGAAGAAGACTGATTAGCTTTCTTTTCATTTTGTCCTTGCAAAAATTTTAAAAAAAGAAGGAAAAAGAACTGTCACGTGTCAGTTTGTAGTGTCACATATTCAAAATATGTGATCTAAATTGGATACTACATGCTATCTAGGGATCGAGTACTACACGTATTAGTAGGCATTGAAAGGTGTCATGGTATCTTCTTAGTTCTTCCTACACGTTTTTTCTGCTTTGTCCCATATGGATTAGATGAATTTCGTGAATATCACAGATTGGTTAACGTGACATCAACGTGAGTTGAGTCTCTGTCGTGTTATAGTTCAGAGGATGAGATACAAAATTAGATGATCATGGTATGCATGAATAAAATAAAATGAAAATATAATAAATTTTGAAATGGAACGATGATAGGAAATAAACTTTTATAAATTATATATAGAAGAAATGAAATGAAATAAACGGAATAACCATTATTCTCATAATTTATGTTATTATTATTGTTGTTGTTGTTGTTGTTGTTGTTGTTGTTGTCGTGTCATCATCATTATTATTATTATTATTATTATTATTATTATTATTATTATTATTATTATTATTATTATTATTATTATTATTATTATTCATTTCGTCCACCAAAAACGTATATTTTTTATTTTTGAAAACATCAATTTCATAGTTTTTGCCCTCAATCTACCCATTTATTTATAAAAAAAATCACACATGATCCACCTTTTTATTCTCACTATTCATTAATATATTCATTTATTATCTCCATTCAATTTTATTCACTATAATTTGTTATAACTCGTGTCATCGAAAGAAATACATGTTTTTTGGTGGATAGAGAGCATTATTTATTATGATTATAAATAATATTTTATTATTATTATTATTATTATTATTATTATTATTATTATTATCAAATTAAGAATAAATAAGAATAGTTTGTTAGAAAAAAGTGAAATTTAAATTTGACTAATCTCATATTTATGTTAATAGATAATACTATGGGGAGGAGGATTTAAAAATCTTACCAATCATAAGATTATGAATGAACACATGAATCACTATTCCATTTTCATTTCATTAATGTATACTCCATTTGTCCATCAAAAGCTTGCATTTAATTTCTTTTCAATTTGTCCACTAAAAGTTCGTATTTTCCAGTTTTAGAAACATCAACTATCATAAATCTAACAATTTAATTATTTATAAAAAAATCACATATGTCCCATATTTTATTCCCGCTATTTAATATATTCATTTATTATCTCCACTCACTTTACTCTCACTACAATTTATTATAACTCACGTCATAAAAAACAATGCAAACTTTTGGTGGACTCGGATAATGTTTATGATATTATGGTTTTGCAGGATTCGAGGTGATCATGTTAGAGTCAAGAGCTTCTTAAGGGTCTATTGGATCAAAAGGACAGGCGGTGTATCATTATCTTCGAGATAAGGCCGAGAAGCGATTCGCACAAGGCGATTTGGAAGGATTACATACGCCTAAGTACTCCATGACCATGTGGCTTGCCATGAGGGAAGACTTAAGACGGTGATGATCGAGATATATGAATATCTCACGTGTATGTATTGTGTGCAATAACAATTTAGAGACTCACGAGCACTTGTTCTTTAAGTGTAAGGGCACGGAGGCAGTTTGGAACCATATCAAGGAATGGCTCCGACTCCCAAGAAGGATGACCACTATTGCAAGTGCTATTAAGCACATCAAGAGGGAGAAGAAAGCGGGGTCTGCAATCATCTTCCGTGCGAAGCAGATCGGCCTAGCAGCGACGGTGAACCATTTATGGTATGCGCGTAACAAGCTCACATTCGAGGACATCCCTTTTAATGTCAAGACCATTGTGAAAGGTATCCAAGAAGATGTGTATGCTGCTTTATACTCTATGTATTCGGTTGATCTTGTCACTTCCCATTTTGAGATTGCTTTGTAGTGAGCTGAGGGATGTCTCAGTTTTGTTGTGGATCCACTATTGGGATGCCACTTATATGTACTTGTTGTTTATTATTGAATTTTGGGTGCGTGTGTTGAGGGACCCTTAGGCCCAACCAAGCAAAGGCACCTCATGTGCTTGCATGTGTTCACATATCCCATCCCCGTGCCCGCGATTCCACCGCATGAGGCACTCTTTCCCACCGGTCATGGGGTTTTAATGAGGCCCGCCTTGCGTCACTAAGGGGTTGTTTTCATGTTGGTGTCTTTATCGCTTTCTTAGATTGAGCGAGTCATTTCTTTATGTGTTTTGGCTTATAGGTCTTTTTTCGCCTCCCACGCCTTATTTCCTTGAAATTTGGCTGTATCCCTCGGTATACCGAGTTCAATTTGTACTATGTCTTTGCCGTTTTATGTTATTTCGTCCGTTTTTGACCCAAAAAAAAAAGGTTACACGTGTGCAACATAAAACCCCTTCGTGATGCTCGTTGATCGATCTTATTACCTTTAGTCCAAGGAAAGAGTTTGTAAGATAAAATACTTTTTGCATGTTCTAGCACATATTAGAGGCATACTTTGACTTATAGTTGTTTAGGATAATTCTAAAAAACACAAATCAAAATTAATTGAGTCCGAGCTCGATACTTACTATGCTTAATAGGCTCAACTGCCTCGTAGAGCTAAATCGAGCTTCAAGTACGTATAATTTCTCTTAATTAATAAGTAATCAAACTTGAACTCGTAATATTTGTTATGAATTTGAGCTTGAACTCGTCGAATTTGCTTTTGAGTTAAGCTCAAGCTCGAGATCAGTACTATTCAATTCGGTTAACTTACCTAATGGAGATCTGTTTCCCAACCTAAACGTTACGATGTATATATGTATACAGTAAAACTTCTATAAATTAATATCCTTGGGACTATGGAATTTTATTAATTTAGAGAGATATTAATATATCGATAAATTAATAATTTATTAATTAAAAGAGAGACTTTTTAAACTCAGCAAATTTGGTACATGTATTGAAAATAAATGAATTTATTATGTTTCAATTAATTATATTCATGTATCAACAACTAATTCATTGTGTATCTACTTTAATATATTCATGTATAATATAAATTCATTGTATATAATTAACAATTACAATCTATTGGAAGGTCATGAGTTGGGGCTACCTAATCCTGAAAATATTAATGTTTTAGATGCCATCAATTTTGCAGTCTCTGCTTGGACAACCAATATTTCTCAAGTGTCAATAGCAAATTGCTTTAGGCATTGCAAAATCCGTTCAAATGAAGAAATCTCACGCGACTCAAGTGAGAAAAATTTTGAAGAAAGTCTACATGAGCTTGAGAATATGATCAAGGATGTTAGTTATCGCAATAAAATGGACGTCAACAAACTGGTGGACTATCCGGGCGAAAATGATGAATGTGCAATGGTTCAAAATTTGGAGGAAATTGTTGTTGATATTATTGAAGATCCTACTAATGACGAGGCTGAAGATGACTCAGTACCGCTGGAACTAGTCACGAGAAAGGAGGCTTTGAGCGCGACAATAACTCTTCACAATTTTTTGTTGCAGCTAGAGAACTCGACACCTGAACTCTTGGCAGCCATTAAAAAAGTTAGGGATGAAATCCAATTAGATTTAAATTTTAAGAAAAATCAAGTAACAATTGATTCATATTTTAGCAAATTACCATAATATTTATAATTTTTGTAATATTTATGAATTATTAATTTAGAGTTTTGATGGGACCTAATATTTATAAAGGGATTTTTCGAAAACTTATTATTTTATTATCTTATCGAAATTGATGATTTTTTACAAAGGCCCAAGTCGGGACCGGAAGATTTTATTATTTTAGAGAGATTATTAATTTATCGAGTATTAATTTATAGAGGTTTTACTGTATATATATGACAATGTATATATATATAAAGGATGGGTATTGATAAATTTACATACTATGTATGTACATAATGAGGACTTTTTTTTGTAATTTTTCATTAATTTCGAAATTATAGTAATTAATTCCATTAATTGAATTTGTATTTTACATATATAACCTTTGCATTAGTTTATGAATAAATATGATCTAATCCCTATATTTTTGGGAATGTGATACCTTCACTATTTTTCCCGTTAATTTAGGAAACAATATATTCATCAAATCACTAATCTAAATATATACACATTTTTTCTGTTTCTTTCCTAAATGAACATTAGTATTCATTGTCAACAGTACATACATACATACATACATACATACATACATACATACATACGTGCGCGCGCACACACACATATATATGTATGATTTGATTGCAAATTTTACTTAAAAATATTAAATGATAAATATAAAACATAGTAATTCTATTTGAAATAAACAAAAGTAGAAGATAAGACAATGATAATTTGATAATCGATCGTAAAACAACATCCATAGTTTTTGAATGAATTTATATATTGCAATTAATAAGAAAATAAATACAAGTTATTTTGTATGAGTTGATTAGTATAATATTATTGAAATGAAATATATAAATTCATCATGTTCAATTGTAGTTAATTTATAATTTTATAATTGAACAATTTTGTAATACGTAACTACATTTATTAATTAATGGAACATTAAAGGTTATATTACTTAGTTCATATTTTAACTAGGATATAATATTTTTATTATAAAGAAATATAAGTTTTCTCAAAATATTATTTAAAAAAATTCTATATTAAAAAAATAAACAAATAATAAAAGAAGTACAAAATTGTTAAAAATTATCCACAACAAATTATTCACGTAAACAGGCTGTCAAAGAATATAGAAGAAATTTAGGGGAAAAAAATGCAGCCAAAAATTTATGCACTAGTAATTTAAAAGGTTAAATAAAAAATGCAGCCGCCAAAAAATTATGCTCTTAATTTTGATACAAATCTATTAAACGTAATAACAAATTTTAAGAAAATTAGTTAGGATATGTTCCTAAAAAAACGTAAATAAAAACTGCAAGAAAAAAAACTTTAAATATATAAAGGGCATATAGACATTTTTTAATATTATTAATTAAAAAATCAATTTAAAAAAATTGAACGATTCAAAATTGAGGGATATTATGTAACTACGTATGTAAAAAAACATTATCCATAGAAAGGATTATGATAAATCCGTTGTCAACCTAAATTTTAGGAATTTCTGACACACTTGACCCCTAATATTATTAGATACTGCACTCAGTACAATATTTTCTTCACAATATCCAATACTAGATAAAACGGGTCTATAGGAAGTTGTTGCTAATGATATCTTAAAATCACTATTCCAAAACTAATTTTACTTTAAGTAAAATCTAATACCTTTTTAAGATCCAAACACAAAGCTGCGAAAATCTAGTAAAAGTGATTAAACGTGGAAAATGGCGATGACATAGCAAAAAGCCACACGCCTTTTTGTGCGCCTTTCGCAAGATCTTCTTTTTATATATCTATTTTTGAATGATACTTTGGAAAAAAAAAATTATTACAGAAAATATTGTTACTCCTCAAGCTTCTACAAATACAGCTTACATATCGTTAATTACCATTATCTACTTTCATAAGAAATTAGGACTTGTTCCGAACGTTTAACAGACAAATTATATGCATACACCTTAGCCAAGCATTTGATGTGAAGTGTCTCCTTTACACAGACATGAGACAAAAAAGAAAAGAAAAAAAGAGACCATATATGAACAATGGCCTAACGACGAAGATTTCCACATGGAAGAAATATTGATTAGGGAAATAATCACATTTTTGAAAGAATATGTTCTATATATAAATTCAAACAACATTTTGAATTTGTGGCGTGGCGTCTATACTTGATGGTGTTGTAGTTCTTAAATTGTTAGGTCGTATACGATAAAGTGATTAGTGTTTCGGTTACTAAACTTGAACTGAATAGAGCTTATTGTGCCAAATTGTTGAGGTTGTCAAGATTTGCTAGACAAATTCATACTTGAATTTAGGAATCAATCAAATTACAAATATACAAGCCAATAATATATGGGTCTAGATCACAATGTGAATATTTATTGATCTTGTCATGTCAGACGTTAATATTTGATTGACTCTTTTCGCTAAACAAAGGAACTATTTATCCTCTTGTTTCACTGATATGGCCAAAAAACAATAAGATTAGTATTATTCATAGAATTAAGATAAGATTATAAACGACAATGGAAATAATAGACTAAAAAGAATTATGAATAAATTAATGAAAGGCGCTTCTTTTATACATTTTATCTAGTAAAATTGGAATAAAAAGATCTATAATAATGAATGTTTACAAGAATTAAGAACTTAATTTACCTTCAACGCATTGAGTCATTCACACATCACTAGCCACTAGGTACACTTGATCTACAATTAGGTAAAAACAATCAATCAATCAATATAACTAACTTCAATATAATCCACCCATTGTACCATTTTAAAACTTGTGTTCAAAATGAGATAACATGTGAGGACAGCGATAGTCCTAATTTATTAGAAAATTAAATTTCAAATTTGATTTGTACTAAGAAAAACCCTTAATGTTTGGCTTCCATCTTTGTAATTCAAGATCGAACGATCTTAGCTGTGAAAAGCTTCTCTTTCGTGGAGCCAAAAGCAGCCACAGAAAGCAAAGCAAAGCGCCAAACCGACCCTTTTTTAACCCAAGTTACCCCAACTTATCCCCACTATGAGTAACGTGGACACCCAGCCGCTCATCTCCTTCCACGTTGCGCCCTGCTATTGGCTACCAGCTCTACCCGGAACCCTTCACGCGCAATCAAATCCCACCGTCCCCTCACGTGAACCCCTTAGATCGCAGCCGTCGCATCCGCCCCCGCCCAAATCATGCCACGTGTCGACCTACACGTGTCCCGCCTTCCGCGGTCCACCTTTCTTAATATCTTATCTTTTCCAACGCCTCTTTCTCCCTCGTCGCGAGAGCCGCTCATTCCTATAAATATAAATCCCCAATCGCCATTTAATTCACAGCTCAAAAAAACAATAATTATAATTCCTCTTCAACGGTGTTGTGATCAACGGTTTCAATCCAAATCTCTGTTAATAATTCCAACATATAAATGGCAATGAGCTTGCCTCATCAGATTGGAGCGATTTCCGGCGCGCCGTTGGCGGGGGATTCCGGTGGCGCATCCGGTGAAGCGCCGTCTTCTGCTACCGTCAGCGCGGTGTGGAGATCTCCCGCCGCATCTAACCTGCGCGTTTCCGCGGCGGATTCCGACCGCATCTCCCCGTCGCCGCCACTCAGCCCCCGCGGGGTGCGGCCGGACCTTTCGGTCGCGGCTCAGGCACTGATGTCTCCGGCCACGGAAGCGGTGGAGGATCGGGAGTACGTTGCCGGCGGGGGCGCGCAGGCTAAGGATCGGAAAGGTGTGCCAGTGTTTGTGATGATGCCGCTCGACAGCGTGACGTGGAACCACACAGTGAATCGGAAGAAGGCGATGAATGCGAGTCTGCAGGCGCTGAAGAGCGCCGGCGTGGAGGGGATCATGATGGATGTGTGGTGGGGGTTGGTGGAGGGAGAGAAACCCGGCGAGTATAACTGGGGCGGATACGTGGAGCTCCTCGAGATGGCGAAGAAGCACGGCCTCAAGGTCCAGGCGGTGATGTCGTTCCACCAGTGCGGCGGTAACGTCGGTGATTCGTGCACGTGAGTGATTTCTCTTGTGTCTATCTCAAATTCTGTTCAAATTTTATTTTATTTTATGTTTAATTGATTAATTGCGCTTATCTTATGTGATGGTGAATGGAGATTGAGTATTAACTAATTTTGAAATTAAGATTGTATGAATAAAAATGAATTCGAAATGATATTAATGAGGTGTGATTTTTTAAATTTGCTGATTTATGATTATTGAGCGTGTATTGAATTCTGATACTGCTTGGTTGTGCCGTTTTCACGTGGGCGGTGGATGTGTTAAAGCTTAAAAAGGGCATTTCGCTATTCATAGGATCTGATGTCGCCATCTGAATTATTTTATTGTTTAAATCATTCTCGATTTATTGGTTACTCTTTCTATTTTATATTACCATATTTAAATATCGTGAACCGAAAATTCATCTGTATCTATGTTACAGTAGCAAATGCTGATGATCTATCTATGCATATGATGATTATTGTCTTCGTATATGTGATATGTTTTGAAGTTGGGATCCAAACTGCGATTATTCAAAATGCTGAATAAATTTGTTGATCTGTTTCAGCATTCCTCTGCCGAAATGGGTGGTTGAGGAGATTGATAAAGATCCGGATCTAGCGTATACGGATCAATGGGGTCGGCGTAATTACGAGTATTTATCACTTGGTTGCGACACTCTCCCTTGTCTCAAGGGAAGATCTCCCGTCCAATGCTATTCCGATTTCATGCGATCCTTCCGCGACACCTTCGATCACCTCTTAGGTGACACCATTGTGGTATGCATGTTCTTGGAATAAATCCACATTAATTGTGTTTAATTTTCTTGCAATGTTCCTGAGGATTTGATGCTGAAACTCTCATAATATGATTCAGGAAATCCAAGTCGGAATGGGTCCTGCCGGCGAGCTTCGCTATCCGTCTTACCCTGAGGCGAACGGGACGTGGAAATTCCCCGGGATCGGAGCTTTCCAATGCTACGATAAGGTGCATTTCATCTCTCTCAAGCTGTGTTGCTGTTTGCTTTTTCGTACTTGTTTTTTATCTTTGTTGTGTTGCAGTATATGCTGAGCAGCTTGAAAGCGGCGGCAGAGGCATCCGGGAAGCCCGAGTGGGGCCACACTGGCCCCACGGATGCCGGTGAATACAACAACTGGCCGGAAGACACCAACTTCTTCAAGAAGGAAGGCGGCGGTTGGGACGGCCAGTACGGCGAGTTCTTCCTCTCGTGGTATTCCGAGTTGCTCATCGCCCACGGCGAGCGGATCGTGCAGTCGGCCAAGAACATCTTCGAGAACAAGGGCATCAAGATCTCCGTGAAGGTCGCCGGGATCCATTGGCACTATGGCACTCGGTCCCACGCCCCAGAGCTCACTGCGGGGTACTACAACACCCGCTTCCGCGACGGCTACCTCCCGATCGCCCAGATGCTGGCCCGCCACGGTGCCGTCTTCAACTTCACCTGCGTCGAGATGCGGGACCACGAGCAACCCCAGGATGCGCAGTGCGCGCCCGAGAAGCTGGTCCGGCAGGTCGCCCTCGCTACCCAGCAGGCGCAGGTCCCGCTGGCCGGCGAGAACGCCCTCCCCCGATATGACGACACTGCCCACGAGCAGATCCTGCAGGCCTCGGCATTGAACGTGGGCGGCAGCTCCGGTGGGCGGGAGATGTGTGCGTTCACGTACCTGCGGATGAACCCGGACCTGTTCCAGCCAGAGAATTGGCGGCGGTTCGTGGCGTTCGTGAAGAAGATGGGAGAAGGTAAGGACGCGCAGAAGTGTTGGGAGCAGGTAGAGCGGGAGGCGGAGCATTTTGTGCATGTGACGCAGCCGCTGGTGCAGGAGGCTGCGGTGGCCCTGATGCATTAGGGAGGCGCGTGGTAGTATGTGAAGTATAACACCGGCTGCCGCCTTTCCGATCACCACCTTTCCGATGCGACTGACGTGGTAGCAGAGGCAGAATGATGCGTGTAGTACTTGAGAATTGTAATACAGATATGCCTTTTTTTAATTTGATCACAATCCTGGGGTTTACGTTTGAGCTACCTTTTACTCGAAAATTCTTATGCAGCAAGAAGTTGTATTATTGTATATATGTGCAGTACATCTTATTATTCAATGTGATGATATCGTTTTAACTATTGTTTCGAGTTTGGATATGTTCGATAATAACGTACACCATGACAAATACAGCTAACAAATTGGTGCTGATGATAAAAATATTGTTAATATTTAATAGCTCTTTTTTTTTTATCAATTAAATATAGATATTTTAAAAGTTACGTTATGGTGGATTCGAATCCGAGATC
Source organism: Salvia rosmarinus (assembly GCA_036937905.1). Classification (NCBI taxonomy): domain Eukaryota; kingdom Viridiplantae; phylum Streptophyta; class Magnoliopsida; order Lamiales; family Lamiaceae; genus Salvia; species Salvia rosmarinus. The sequence continues at coordinate 80,022,598 of CM072814.1, read as the reverse complement.
TTTTTTTTTCATATACTTTTTTAGGTTATGTAAAAGAATAAACTTCCAATGCATTTTCTTCTTTCTCTCTTGTTCTTCAAAAAAAAAAAAACATATTTAGTGGTATTGTTTTAAATAGAATGAATTATAGTAGCAGTAGAAAAGAGAGGACATTTGAACCTATAGATTTTCGACAGTAAGTCACTGACGTCTCAATTAATTAGGCCACTTTCATAAACTAAGCTTTAATTCCTTATTTAATTTTTACTTATATAAGTACAAATGCAAATGTAAAAATTGAGTAACAATTAATCTGGTGTTTGAGTAATAAGTGGGTAATAATTTAATCTTCACGTTCTAGGTAAGGTCACTTTTCCCGTCATGGACAAAGCATGACGACGTAATGTTTCCTACATATATAATCTAAAGAATTGATCACTATTATCTTTAATCTAAAGATAAAAAAGAAAGAAAAGAAAAAGTTAGTTAGGTGTGTGAATGACTGAATGTCATCGAAGTGACTAGAAACCACAAAAATTGGAAAATATAATAAATAAGTAATTCGGTTTTTATATAACTTTTCTCAACTGAGAAGTATATATAAAAACAAAATGAAGGTTGCGATGCATGAGACCGACCTAATACTAATGAACCATCATTTTCTTATTCACATGTTGCTGCTGAAACTCTGAGATCGGATGCTTCATTTACCGATTGCATACATATATAACGCTTTATGTTGTATATCTTCAGCCATTCGATTTAAATTACAAAAAAATAAAAAATAAAAAAAGGAAAAGACAAGAAAGGAGCGATGCCACATTAACTAACATGTGGACCATAATTATATATTGAAATTTCTTATGATAATTTTGTGACGACTATTTTAGACGCATGGGAAAAAGTTTAGGATCTCTAAAAAGCTAGACATTTCTCGAATAGTCGGTAGTTTGCAGAAATAATGGTGCACATTCTTTTTTTGGTCTTTGTTGATACGTGGTAATCTTCGGTCCACGAAGTTCGTTTATTTATTTACTTTTTGGATCATCATGAAAAATATTTGTTTTTCTCTTATAGATATGGACTCTACGTAGCTCTCATAACTTCTCCTCTTATTCTATCCACTTATTTTCAAAAAGAAGTGGTCACCTGTATATTCGTTCGTACATACGGACTTTGATAATTTTTTTCAATATAAATGATACTTTCTAAATTATAGGATTAAAAAACAAATGATATTTTCATTAATGTAAATGATATTTTCTTAATAGTAAATGATGTTTTTATCCGTTCGTACGGTACAGACGGATGCATGAGTTTTTATGATCCATGAGTTTTTACGGTACAGACGGATGCATGAGTTTTTATGTTACAAAAGAAAACTGCTATGATCCACCTTTTTAATTTCACTTAATATTAATATACTTATTTTATTGCATACTCCTTATAGTTATGGGTAGGGATGTCAATATGGGTTGAAGCTTCATTTTGGTCACACCGAAAAATGATAAAATTAGAGGTTAGGGTTGGATTTTATAACCCAAAAAATATCAACCCGAATAGCCGAACCGAATAACTGACAACCCGAGTGGGTTAGCCCGAACCCGTGGGTTGGCCCGATTAACATCCCTACAACTATACAAGAAATTATAGAAGATATTCATAGTGTTGTTAAAAGTTCAAGAAAATAGTGAATTATTTATTATGGAATATGAATATTCGGATATATTAAAAAATAATTTAGTTGTGAGTATTATTTTCTAATTTTGATATTGTAATATATTTTAAATAGTATTATATTGAATTAACTTATTAAAATTTTTCTAGATATTAGTTTTAATTCCGCTATAATTGTATTATATTATTAGAGATCATTTAGTTACATGGAATGCGACATTAAAGCATATTAGAAAAAAGAATTTAATTATGAGCACTATTTTTAATTTTTATTGTTTGCTATTCAAAGTTAGTATAATAAGATTAGAAAAGAACTTTGGAATGTATTATATTTATTTTTCAATTATTTGTTTTTACTCCAACGCTTAATATAAAATATTTGATATATATATATATATATATATATATATATATATATATTGTTTTCTACCGATGGGTTAGCAAAACTTAGAGTTTAGGGTTAGGGTTGAATTTTTCTAACCCAAAAAATGTCAACCGAATAACCCGACAACAAAGTGGGTTAGCCCGACCGGCGGGTTGGCCCGATTGACATCCCTAGTTATGGGTTCCCTTCTCTACTATCTCTATATTTATTATAATTTATTAAAATCTATAAATGAATTGGTGGACGTAGTGAGTAATTATTAACGTGATATAGGATTTTCTTTTAGTGTAAACTTAACATGATAAGATAATAACTTAATATTAAAACAACTTATTGTGTTTATATTGATATAATATCGATACATCAAATATGCAAAATCTTGTTTTCTCGTGTCAAACACATTGAAGGCCACATAAGCAATTAATTATTATATATGTACGTATTTGTCGTTTTTGGAGATTTCTAAATTTTATTATGGTGTAATACGATGCCCTATTATGTTGACAACGTCACACAATTACGACAGTGCACAATGAATTTTTTATTTGAGGCCAAAATTACACTAGTCACTTTAGATAGCAATCAAATAAAAAAAATAGCCATCCATTAAAAAAATCTTTATGAATTTAAAAGAGAAAAATAAAATGACAAAAATTTGGGTGAGCTCCACCTCACTGTGAGCTCACCCTTGTTTTTTGTTAGAATAATTATATATTAATTATGATGAGTAAGGATAATTAGATTTTATTAATTCATAATTAAGGTTTATTAATTTTTAATTATAATCTATTAATTTATAATTATGATTTATTAATTCAAAATTAGGGTTTACTAATTCATAATTAGGATTTATTATTCAAAATTAGGGTTTATTGATTCAAAATTAAGGTTTATTAATTCCAATTAGGATTTATTAATTCAAAATTAGGATTTATTAATTCAAAATTAGGGTTTATTATTCAAAATTAAGGTTGAATAATTCCACTTAAGGTTTATTAATTCAAAGTTAAAATTTATTAATTCACGATTAGGATTTATTAATTCAAAATTATTATCTATTAATTCATAATTATGATTTATTAATTTATAATTAAGATTTATTAAATTAATTAAATATTAATTAGGGATGGTCTCACTGTGCGCGGGCGCGCACAAGAGACCACCCCAAATAAAATTACACTGGTCACTTTCAGAGCACACCAAAGATAGCAACGCTTCCTCATTAATTCAAAACAAAATAAAATATTAGCTATCAATTAAAGAATATATAAAAATAACCACTCTTACAGAGATATCCATCAATAACTAATGATTTTAATCATTCAATTAATCAAGAATAGATTAGTCTATCCACACGGAAATGGCTAATCTAAATATGTTATTAAATTTGTTGCTAGTATTTTATTTTGAACTAAATTAAACGGTTACTTTTCCACTATATTTGTTTTTTAATACATTGAAAGATATTCTATATCTTATTACAACCGTAGACTCTTTTTGAGAGGTTTGCAACCGTGTAATTATTGTAATGTTTATTTAAAAATTTCTTAAACTTTTTTTAGTCATTTCTAGTGGGTAACTGTAAATATTTGAAACAAACGTGACTGCAACTTCATGATTAGGACATAAAACAACATTTAAAGTAGATGATCTCATTTGTCTCTAGTGTGATTGGATACAAACTTTTTTACGTGAGTTGATTTTGTGGCTTGATAGATACCACCAATTTTGGTACATATTACCCAATTTGAAATTTGTTTGATACGACGTATGTAGCTATGTTGATTTCAACATATAAGTTCATAGCAGGAAACTTAACCTTAGTTTCTCAAGTTTATGAGAGTTGTTGAAAACTTGAAGTAATTCCTAATTAAAATGAAAAATGATTAAATAATTCCCTCAATACTTACATATTTATTTCCCCTAAATAGTTCAAGGCAATTCAAACAGTTCGACTTAATTTTTTGTTAACCAAATACTCAAATATATTTCAAGCTATGACATATTTTTCAATTCTATATGTTGATCACTCGGTTTTAATTGATCCATACTCAAATTACAGAAAACTAATTTATTACCAGACAAATTTTTTGGTACATGAAAGCGGGGTAGGATTTTGACAAATTTGACGTATGGGAAAATACATTTATAAAGATAAATTTTTTTAATGCTATGTAAGGTCAATTTTTTGAAAAAAACATTCGACCTCAAACCAACATCATTTTGAACTAATATAAAGACAAATTTGTTTAATGCTATGTGAGAAAAAAAAAATCGACCTCAAACCAACATCATTTTGAACTTATATAAAGAAAAAAATAATAATGCTATGTAAGGTCAATTTTTGAAAAAAAAAAACAAATCAACCTCAAACCAACATCATTTTGAACTTATATGACATGAAAAGGTTCATTTTTATACATTTATTTTCAAAATTAAACAACATCGTCAAATTCACAATGATCCTCTCCAACTTTATCTAATGATAGATTGCATGGACACTTGTAGTTTGGATTGATTAGTCAAAGTCTACAGTTCAAGATTTAGGAAATAATTCAATATATCACATTTTTTATGCTTATTTAATCATGCATTCATTTTTTAAAGAGATGATCTCTTGTACATTCGTCCATACATGCAGATTTTGATACTTTTCTTTAGTGTAAATAATATTATTCTTTAATGTAAGTGATACTTTTCTTAACAACAGATGATACTTTTGTCTGTCCGTACTATACAAATCGATGTATAATAATTTTGTTTGTCCACACAGTACATATGGATGGATATATAATAATTTTTGTATTTTTAAAAGCAAGAGGTATAACGCATGAGGTAGGGTCATGTAAACGACTAAAAACAAATATTCAACCACACACGTGTAATTATTAGGAGAAAATTAAATATAATGGCATACATTATATATCGTGGTAATATTGTGATCAGTGAAAGTAGGATAACAAATTAAGGAAGTGGCCCAGCACAAGTCTAGGCACAATTCACTCATTACCAGCAAATATCAAATACATATACCACTCATATTCCTTCTTCAATTAGTATAATGTAGCACTATAAATACCCATTAACCTCGACAAGTTTAATCATCAAATTCAAAAGTTGCTTTTCCTCTCAAACTATATTTAACTCCAAAGTTTGTGTTTTAATTTTCTCCATTCTCTAATCATGTCGAACCAACAATTCAATGCCGGACAGAACCATGCCCAGGCTCAGGTATTTATTTTATCTCATAAATGTACATGGCACGTACTAAATGGTCCAAGATTTTACGTGTATATATATATATATATATATATATATATATTAATGGAGTGGAATACAATATGCTAAATAGCATGTAGATTACAAGCAAACTCCTTCCTCACTTTGGATTCTTTACCCAATATTTACTCAGTCTTGACAGATAATTTCCTGTTATAGGAGTAGGAGATTAAAAACAATTCATTCTAGCAGTTGATTTTATTGCATAAATTATAATAGATTTTATAGAAAATTCTAAGAAAAAAATATATGCTTGAATAAAATTACAAATATAAAAAGTTATTAAATGCATAAATTTAATTTTGAGTAATTATTGGGCCAGTCTACGACGGAGCAGTGGGTGGACTCGGCCAAGGATACGGCGAGCAAGGCCCATGATAAGGCCCATGAGGCCGCTGGACACTCCCAAGGTCAGGCCCAACAAAGCAAGGAGGAAAATGCTACATATCTTCAGCAGGTTCTTAATTTCCCATTTATTTTTCTCCCTTATAAACTCAAATTAGTTTTGCTAGTTTGGAAAATTAAATAAGATTTTTAATAATTTTAATTTATTTGCAGACTGGAGAATCAGTGGCCAACATGGCTCAGGGTGCAATTGATGGTGTGAAGAACACTCTTGGCTTGGGAGAGAAGAAGTGAAGTAATGAAGGCCTCATAATTTCCTGATTTTCAAGATTAAATAATGTAGTTGTTGAACTTATTATTATTATTATTTTGTGGGTTTTTTAATGAATGTTTATTTGTTTTGGTTAGTTGCCTTGGGAATTTGTGCATCAAGTTCCCGAAATGTGAAAATAAATTAGTGGGTTGTATTTGTATATATGTATTTGGACCCATTCTTCCCCTTTTGGGGTAATAAAATATTTAATTTGATTTTATTATTTTGTGTTTGAAGTTTAAGGTATGTATTATTCAGTTGTTCTATTAATGACATTGTGAATGTGAACTATGCAAGTTTTTTTTGGGTAAATATCAATTTAAACCCTAAACTATATATGTTTTATCAAAAATATCCTGAATTTTCAAAAATATCAATTTAAACCCCAAATTATCATATTTGTAACAAAAATGCCCCTGTATTCAGGATAGTTTGGGGTTTAAATTGATACAAATATGATAATTTGGGGTTTAAATTGATATTTTTGAAAGTATAGAATATTTTTGATAAAACATGTATAGTTTAGGGTGTAAATTGATATTTATCCTTTTTTTGTATGAATAATAAAATCATTTCCGTTGCACGCTTTTGGTATTTATCGACATATGACGTTGAAAATATATTTGTAAGAATAAAATTGTATAGATATTGAACAATCATGTTTGTGATATTATATTGAGCTAAATTATATAGCTAACTAAACCCTTAAATGATTTATACAAAATTATAAAAAATAATAAATATGACGGATAATCCTTTAGATATTTCTTTGATGGAGAATAAATATTATATTAGTTTATTATAAACTAATAAAACTGTAAACTAGACACAGTTAAAAGTACTTATAGAATAAAGTTTCTATATAGAAAATACAACACATCCATAAATATTATCAAAATAAGTTGTATTTTTCTCGTGAATAATGCATTTATATGTTTGTGTAATATTCATTTCCAAATTTTGATTGATACTCTCACCATAACTTTATAAAATATCCAAAATATAATAAATAGTACTTGTGAGAAACCGAATTATATCAGCCCCTTAACTCAAAAAAGACGGACAAACTAAATTTTGGTCATGGGGTGGCCATTGGCCTAGTTGGTCTAACGACACGTGTACCATGACTAAACAATCATTGTCCCAAATTTAGATTTTAGTTAATTGAGCTTTCTTAACCACTACGACAAAGAGTGACTGTACAATCCTATATATGTGTTGTGAGTATTTTAAACAATGATAATAATAATAATAATAAAAAAAGCTATCAAAATGCAATCTTTGGTATATACTATTGTCAAATTGAAAACAGAATGTTTTGTCATAACAAAGATTAAACAAAATCATTTTATTTTTTTGGAGATATTGAGTGATTTTCTAAATGGTTATATGAGGAAATCAAAATAGACACAATCTTGAGCAAAACTCATTTGACAAATTAAACTTGATTGGGTTTTATTTTATATTTATATTTCACGATTTTATTTTTCTATGAATTGTGAAAATTTAAACTCATATTTTAAGAGATGGAAGATCTTGTTACTTCTATATTAGTTTGTTTTCTATATTTTAGATAAAGTAAAATTTGATGTTCAATTTAAATCTATTTCATTATTACATTCATCTTCTTTAGAAGAAAAAAGAGAGAGATGTGAGTCAGTCAGATTTCCATAATTAGCAAGTATGGTTAGGTCACTTAGGTGGACGCTTGTCAGTTCTAATCATGCTGTGATTATATATAAAGAACATCATACTCGTAATTATAAATTACCTACAGTTATATATTATATTGATTTTTAATGACAAGAGCATCTGTTTTGTTAAAATACAAACCTACAAAGTAGCTAATTAAATCCAAATTATTTCAATTGATTGAATTTTTGTCAAATCATTTGAAGTTGGGCATCGACTTTATATATGCATGTAGAACATGAGTTTCAACATAGTAGACAGTGAAAGTAGGTGTTTAATTTCAACTTTTCTTTTTCTTGATTTTGACTCTGTTAAAATATAATAATTATTTTGATGGGTGTGGTTAGGGGACATGTATATGTGCTAACGAGTTTATGATTAGAAGAAAATAGTGACCCAAAGATAATATTTAGTGTAACAACTTTATACGTTAAATGTTGCATTGTTATTTCTCACCAATATTTGCTTTCACACGTGATTCATCCCTCTAGTTTATATATATATATATTGTTCGGGAAAGTTGTCTATAATTTCTTTTAAGTAAATGAAGTCGGACTACCGACTTCATTTACTTAATCGCTTTCATGCTGATGGACCGAACTACCGCTTTTATTTACTGCTTTCTCATGAAGAGTTTGAGAAGCATGTCACTCTTGGACGCTCGATCTAAGCCCTCATGTAATAGTCGAACAATGACGACCTCATGTGATGTGTCAATTAGTCAAATGCTTTCGCCCAGCTAATCCAAAAACCTATAAGATAGGAAATAATTTATAAATGCAGGTGAAATTACCTTAACAAATAACAGATTTAATAGTTAATTTCCACAAGGATCTATCATACCATAAATTCGAAGTAAATGGTTACAGCTCAGATAGGTGCTCAAAAAAAAAAGTCATGATTGACGAAGTCATAAAACCAGCGGAAGAATAACAATGTTACTGCTTGGAACAAGGACTTATCTTCTAAAGCACAATGCTAAGGCACTAAAACTTGTAGGAAAATAGTACTAATTACTTTTACTTGTACTTCTGATTGCTCAATTAACTATCTCTAATGAGAGGATATTGTAAAAACCGATTTTGAACATCTTTCTTCAGAAAGGGGGACGATGCCTCTTATTGCTTCCTGGAGCATTGATGTTTGTTGACTTATGAGTCACATGCTCTACTATGATTCCGAACAAGATTTGTGTTTGATATGAGTAGGGATGTCAATGAACGAGTTTTACTCGGATCAGAACCAATAAATAAATATCGGTTCTGGTTTTAGAATCGGCCAATTAGATACAAGATCCGGACCAGACTCGACCATCAACTATGGGTGCAAACGGTCCGATCCGAGTGGGTCCGAAAAGGAATCGACAAGAACCGAAACTGGAACTGAAACTGTTACTTTAGAATTTAATGGACTATGAATGATTCCGGATCGATATGAGTAAAACAGACTCATTGACAAGCCTATTTAAGTTTAGGCTTGTCAATAGACGAGTTTTACTCGAATCATAACCAATAAATGAATATCGGTTCTGGTTCTGGAATCAAAACCAGAGTCAGACCGGATCATCAAACTATGGGTCTAAACGGTCCGGGTCTAAAGCAGGTCTGGAAGGGGAATCGAATCGAACCGAACATTGCTTTAAAATTTAATGGGTTATGAGTGGTTCTAGATCGATCCGAGTAAAACTCACCTATTGACATCCCTAGATATGAGCATGTTCTTTTAATTTCTAGGCATTACCTTACCATTGCACTCAGTTGGAAACACTAGTATTTGATATGGGAGGATTAGTTGATCTTCCATGTTCAAACAACTCTACTTTATGGTGGACTCTAATACCTGATTTTTGTTCCATGAAAATAAAGTGACAACAAGGACGATATTTTGTTTTGTTTTGTTCCTCCATGCAACTGAATCAGCCAACTCTTTTCACACTCAACTGTTGCGTTACTCAAACTCAAATGAAAAGCTCTCAATCTATTGCAATTTTCTTCACCAGTAACCTCCATATCATGGAGTAAGTCTTGCATATGCTTTGCAGCATTGGCAAGTATACGAGTTCGATAGTCATTCACCTTGTTTAGCATATCAGATGCAATTTCTTCATTGATGATCTATACGACCTTGAAAAAATTCTCAGCTTTGACATATTCTAAGCTCGAAAAGCTCTCGCTTGTTCGCGATTAAGAATCTTAGTTAATTCCGGACAACTAGATAGTGTATAATCATTCAAGCTAGTTCCCAAGGCTTTTGGAATAAACTGGTCCCTTCCAATAGACTGTAGTGCTGAATGTTGTTATGATTTATGAAATTAACAATCTTCTTACAACTAGTTAAATAGTGCGTGCAAGTTATATATTAATTTAAGTACTATATATATGTATATATAGGAGGTGGTTATGGTGATAATCTATTATGTGTAAGAAATAGGAATAAATCACAATCATTAACTAATATATAATTAACATCTCAGATTTTATTCTTCATTAATTTTAAACAAGATTGATGACATCATCATTAATCTATTCACCAAAATTCGACTGAAGAGTAAAAATGTCCCAAATCCATCCATCTGCCGTGATTTGGGGGGATTGAATCCTCCCTAATCTATGAAATTCTTTCAAATCACGTTGTATATTGTTGCACACACTTATTGTTTAGTAGTACATAATTACTGATTCTCTGTATAACTACATATATTGTTTATTTGTCTTTTTTAGTTGTAAATCGTTGTATGTGTTGTACATAGATTAACACGAATATAATAGTAATTTGATGATTATTTTAAACAGTTAATCTCTATTATTATGAGATTTGATATCTTATATTATAGAAGTGTTTAAGATCAATTTTTCTATTATATCCAGTATATTTTTTCTTATTTTCAACACCAAAATCACAAGTATTATTCTTATTTTAATGTTAAACTGTCATAAACATTGTGCAACAATTTTAACCTATAATGCTACAATAAAAATAAAAGATTAAGAAGACATAATGCAACAATTGTTTGAATCTTATGCTAAGTAAATGAATAAATAGTGCAGTACAGAATCCAAAATTATAAAATTATAACAAGATATAAATTGTGCAAAGTTTATGTGAAAGTTGTGTAACATACTGATAATCGCGCATCATAGAGGATAAATGATGGAGAATAGCAAATCCCATAAAAATCTGAATTAAAAGATTCATCTAATAATAAAATTACAAAAATATCCTTTATAATTTTTCCAACAACAACAAACATAGCACATATAATTATAAATATCAGCACATACATAATTAATCTTGTATGTCGATCTAGCAGAATCAAGAGTTACGATTTATTCTTGTTTTTCACCAATATTTGCATTCCTATATAATCCAAATTATATATATATATATGGTGGGTTATTATAAAAGCTTTGTTATCCTACAAAGATGAGAACAATGCATTCTATATGAAAATTATCACTAAACAAAACATTTGAATTTTCGTTCTCATGGGACTCGAACCCGGGTGATGCACAATGCACTCATCTAGCAAAATGATGCATCGCCTCAGATCTTCGCAATCTAATGGCTGAAAATGGTTCTCATGTTCTCACTTTAAATAAAGTTTTTATTTGAAGAGTTTAAGAGATAAAAAGATTATAATTTTTATATAAAAAGCAAATAAACCAATATATATATGTATATTAAATTATCAAATCATTCTTACAAATTAAAATAAATAATGATATTATAGGTACACCAAAATTTATAACAAATATATAGTTTTATAATATTAAGAGATCATGAATAAATAAAATATAAAAAGAATATGATAATTTGCAAAGTACTGAATCATAGTATATATAGACTTTTGATAATAAAGTATCCATTAACCCTAATATAAAAAGACAAAACTTGTATAGCATCTACTTCAATTAAGATTTATCAATATTCAATTAAAATTTATAATTCCTAATTAGAGTTTATTAATCTCTATAATTTAATTAAAACAAATAGACTGTATTGAGGATGCCCCTCATTTAAAAATCTAGATCTATCAATCAATTTGTTCATTCTAATTCGTTTTTTCTCAATTCCAAAAGGAACTTCGTCGGGGATAAGATTGTCTTGGGTCTCAAAAGAATTTAAAAAAAAATCCCATCCAATAATCTAGAACGAAATATGAAGCGTAGGAAAATTTATTTATTGGACAGAGGAAATATATTTTAATGAAGAGCAAATGTATTGCATGATTTACTAGTTTAGCTTAATGTAATTACTCCACACATCATTCTGCATGTTCAAGGCTTCAATTCTTCTTTAGCTATGTATTAAATGAAAATCCGCCAAAATAAAATAAAATAAAAGTAAATAAATAGATAAACAATTAAAATAAATAAATAAATAGATAACAATTAAAAAAAACGCTCATCAGGGTCAATATCGGCACGTCAAATCTGTTCCATCTCACCGTTTTTCGTATTCAGCTGGTTGTGGTTACGGAACTTACGTTAACAGAAATGAAAGAAATCGATTGGGGGGGAGAGAGAGAGGAAGAGAACAAGGAAAGAAATCATAGAGGAAATCAATCTCCATTTCCAGAGAAAAAGGAGCAATTAGTTGCAGAAGTGGGATTTATGTTTCCTTCTCCCTCTCTATCAATCTGCATGTAATACATTATACGTAGTCTCACACACACACACAGAGACACACACACGTATATACATATATGTGTAACGTTGAGAGAAGGAGAGCTCGATTGACACGTGAATATAAACGACCGTCATTATCATTTCGGATCTCCGTTTGTTGTTGATAAAGCACCAGAAAAACTCAATATATATCGGGGGAATATTGTCATCACATATTGATTATCACATATATATATTTATAATGTATATGTGGATTACTCAAAGAAATTTTTGATGGGGTTTAAAGCATTGGAAATTTGAACAGAAATTTGTCGGGGTCTGACTGCTTTCAATTTCTGAAATGGTATGTATTTCGTTTTTGCCTTTTTGCTATTTGCTCGATTTCCTTTTTGCATATAATGTCTCAATTAAGGGTTAGAGCTTGGAGTATTTTGGGAACTTCAGGCTCCAGCTTGGCTCAAATATTATTATTACTTGAAAATTTGTTATTTCTACTAATGGAACTTTTAATTTTTGTAGTAGAAAATTTTCATTTGATTGTTTCATCAGCTGAAATTTTACGTCCAATAATTTTTTTCCTTCTTTTCAAAACTGTGTTTTTCACAATTTATGACTACATGCTCGTAGGTAATATAAGTAGTCAAAATCTCTTATTGTAGTTTATAGCTAAGCTAGAATGAAGTTTCCACTTTGTAATGGTGTTGCAGTGCATGATGCAGGGAAAATTAAATAGGCCTAAGCCTTTTCTTTTGTTGTAAAAAAAGCAGTACGATGCAGTAAAGGTTTAATTGTAGCTTTAAAGATGTGCAAATGAATTTAAGTATTAAGTGAAATTGATGGCCCTGGTGATGATTTTGTTGTTTGATATAAGACTTGTCATACTTCTGAACAAGATTGCTTAACGCGGACATAAATTAGCCATATGAATCTGTCTAGAAACTTGTAGATTACTTGGAACCTTACAATATCGTTATAGGCAGATACCAACCCTCTGCTTAAGTAATGTTATTTTCATATAAGGGCTTTATGCTCTGTGGCCACGGACTATTACAATTTATGTAACATGAAAATTTACTGTTCTTAATTAGCAAGTGAAAATCAACACGACCTTTGAAGGTTTTAGATATGAGCAACTGATTTAGTAAACGTGAAGTTTGAATCCTTTTCGGTCTACAATTGCTTAGTTTTAACAATTTTGGTCAGGAATGGAACATGCAATTTGTGAAACAGAAAGCTTGAATTGTTGGTAGCTAACGTTATTTCTTAGTTGAAAATGGAGTAGATTCAAACATCATGTTCGAGTGGGTTTTGTAACAAGCTTTTCTAGTGAAATTCATCACACACGCACAAGGAAAGACAGTAAGAAGAGTCTTTGGGGACTAGATCTTCGATAATTTTCTTAAATCTTGTAATCAATTGTAAGTCAACATATTCATAGTAAAGTTTCCAGATGTCGCCTAGCTTGTGAAATTGTTTGATTGGCTGAATGAGGTTGGTGCCAATCACTAATAATCATTGTGTTCATTGTGTCCATTGTGTTTTCTCCATGAATGAATTCATCAATTTGCAGAAATTATTTATCTATTTTCTTAACTTCCAACTAATGTCAGCTCCACTTATCATACAGACTGTTGCAGCCACTATAGCAGTTGGATCTCATGTATGGGTGGAGGATCCTGATGAAGCCTGGCTAGATGGGGAAGTTGTCGAAGTAAATGGTGAAGAAATTAAAGTAAATTGTACATCAGGCAAGACAGTAAGTATCTCCTGAGATGTGCTTTGCCCTTCAGTCAACAGTTCGTGGCTTTATGCTGCCTTGCGATGCTTAGTGTGCACTCAGGACATTCAGTAAAATGTGCCATCTATAAGATTCAATTTATTTCCTGTAAATGAGACTTGCATCTCATATCATGGACCTAAGTATATTGTTTTTAACAGGGCAAGCTCAATGTACAAGGAAAACTTTTCTTTTTCTTTTTCTTTTCCCGGTAGCTCAGAGTCAATTTCTGGAAAAAGGATTAAAATAATCACATGGGAGGCTAGTTGAACAACCAAATGTATTGTCTGCCTTCGGTTTTGAAGCCTGTTTCTCTCGCCTTTACTACCTATAACATTGACATTAAAGTCTCATCTGCAGATCTATTTCTTTGAAATAGATATCAAAAGTTGTCATTGAACTAGTATTCATGCCGGAGCCTTAGTTTTCCAGAAATTTCTGCATTATATTGAGACAACAAACTTCCATGATGTTTGTTTGTAAGTCCACCAGTGGATATGTTTTAAAAATTCATAATAAAACCCTTATGTAAAATTTATTTCCTTATCTTTATCTTTCAGGCTGTAGCTAATGTCGCAAATGTATATCCACAAGATCTTGAGGCTCCTTCTGAGGGTGTGGACGACATGACAAAGCTTGCTTACCTGCATGAACCGGGTGTTCTGTACAATTTGAAATGCCGATATGATATTAATGAAATATATGTAAGTACATTTCTCATGGATTTGACGTTCTCTAGAAAAATGAAACTGTGCATATCTCCTGCAGCTGCCTTCTTGACCTAGACATTACTGTATTATACTATATTTATCATGTCATTCTCTAAGTATTACTGCTCTTGTGATTTTTACTGACATACGAGAATAAAAGAACTGGCCAGATGCATGTTTGTCATTCTTTAATATGCATCAGAAACTTAGGTTTCTCATTAGCCTGTTTCACAAATATATGCAAATCACATGAGACTAAAACAGAGGTGGTCTTTTGTAGACCTATACAGGTAACATTTTGATAGCTGTGAACCCTTTTCAACGTTTACCCCATCTGTACAATGATAATATGATGGAGAAGTACAAAGGAATGGGGATTGGAGAGCTGAGCCCACACCCTTATGCTATCGCTGACAATGCTTACAGGCAATATCTTTTATTCTTCCAAGATTTAAGTGTTGATAGCCTGCTATTCTTTCGACACTTGTTCCCAACAAGCAAACTTATTGATGCTAATGCAGGCAAATGATTAAAGAGGATATAAGTCAAGCAATCTTGGTTAGTGGAGAAAGTGGAGCTGGTAAAACTGAAAGTACTAAGAGTCTAATGACTTATCTTGCATATATGGGGGGCAGTGTAGGGGTTGAAGGGAAGCGGACTGTGGAGCAGCAAGTACTTGAGGTCTGTGTCTCGATTCATTATTTTGAATTCAAGTAGAATAATGTAAAACTTTGTATGATTCTTATTATGCTCTATGCTGACAAAAAAGTGAAACATATAGAAGAACAACCTTTTACTCCTAATAGTGCTTTGTTTTCCTGCATCAACTCTTTTCTATTTTGCAGTCAAGTCCTGTTCTTGAAGCTTTTGGTAATGCAAAGACAGTGAGAAATAACAATTCAAGGTCCATCTAAACTTAAACGAAACCTTTATGAATTCCATTATTAATTGATTTAATTAACACTTGCTCCAAATGCTCTTTGGTCACAGCCGCTTTGGAAAATTTGTGGAGATTCAGTTCAATAATAGGGGTAGAATATCAGGTGCTGCTATCAGAACTTATTTGCTGGAAAGATCACGAGTTTGCCAAGTTTCAGATCCTGAAAGAAACTATCACTGCTTCTATATGCTTTGTGCTGCGCCAGAAGAGGTAGTATTAAGATTTCCAGCTAAGGATTTGCTAGTTGTGCATTTGCTCTAGAAAACTATTTATTTTTTGTTTCAAATTATATAAAAGTTATTAAAACAAGTCCTGAAACGTATATGTATTATGCTAGAGTATTACTGGATCGAGCATACCATTCGATCCATCTTGACTTGTGAGTTCTATTGTGCCAACTGTTCTTCGCTTTATCTTGATTCGTCACATCTCCAGCCCTGTGACTAAAAACGCTGAAGCACAGTTAATGAAATGTTTTTGAGTTTGCATCTTCTGCCTAGTTATATTGTTCATAACATCAATAACTGTTGGTTTCTTTTCAACATCAAAGTTATACCTGCTGCATTTGCTCATTGAATTATAAATGAACAGTTTTCAGCAGGAATTAATCATGTAACAACTGAGGGCATGAAAATAGCCTATTACTCCATTTTATCTATGCAAAAGCACATGTTGTAAGTCAAATAAATGATGCATCTAACCCATTCGACACTGCATTTTGATATGATCTCTGACATGCGATTTCTCTAGTTTTTTCTTTAGCATGAATTGTAGTAAACGTTAAGTTTTTTCTCTCTCAGTTCCATTAATTCTACATCATTGAGATATTTATTTACCTAAGATTGTAGATACTTCTTCTTTTTCTAATTTCCTTCAGCTACTAGTGTTGATACATTTCTCTTTTCTCTGGAATGAAAACATCTTTGTTTGCCTTGGAGAGACCAGAAAGGATAATATTTGCTGATATGGTTTCACATTTTGGACATTTCAGTTTGATTTTAGCTTGTTTTTCATTGTTCAGACTACCAATCTCTGGTGCTTTCTAACAGGATGTTGAAAAGTACAAATTGGGGAATCCAAAGGATTTCCATTATTTGAACCAGTCTAATTGCTATAAATTGGATGGGGTTGATGATTCCAAAGAATATCTTACTACAAGGAGGGCAATGGATATAGTTGGAATCAGCGCTGAGGAGCAGGTATGTAAACATTTTAGTGTTACTCACGAATTTATGATTATATAGTATTTTCTTCAGGATTTTGAAAAGATTCCGTTTGCAGGATGGGATTTTTCGAGTTGTGGCTGCAATTCTTCATTTGGGTAATATTGAGTTTGGGAAGGCAAGTGATGGTGATGCTTCTCATCCCAAGGATGATCAGTCACGATTCCATCTTAAAACTGTTGCAGAGCTTTTGATGTAAGTATATTCTTGTTTTATTTTATTTTATCACTATTTTAAACTTCTTAGCATGCGCACCTGATTTGACTTAAGTTTATATGAATCTATTTTAGGTGCGATGAACAATGTCTTGAAGACTCCTTGTGCAAACGAGTAATGGTTACTCGTGATGAGACCATAACAAAAGCCTCAACGCGACTGATGCAGCAATCAGTAGAGATGCTTTGGCTAAAATTGTCTATTCAAGATTGTTTGACTGGTTTGTACTCGGAAACTATTATAATACGAGATCTAGAGACCTTGTGTAAGTCTCCTAACCTGTAACTTTTTTTCTGGGTCAGGTTAGTCGATAAGATCAACAATTCTATTGGACAAGATTCTAGTTCAAAACTCTTAATTGGACTGCTGGATATTTATGGCTTTGAGAGTTTCAAGACAAACAGGTGCTTAACTGGTATGCTTAGTTCTCAACATTATGAAAATTAATATAATGCAGAGTACTGCAAGAAGCTCTACTATGGTAGCCTTAGGACATAATTGCTGTACTTTGTGATCACTAATAGAGTCTTATCAACAAATTTTCCTAAGATCAAATGCAAATCAATTTTTTTTCTATTTTTGCAAGCCTTTTTTTTCAACTACCTTCCAATTCTCGTTTTGAATTAGTTGCTTTGTGATGATAATTTGTATTTTCCTACTAAGTCCTAATTTTAGATCCTTTTGATGTTTATGTTTCTTACTCGCATATTTTTCTTGCAGTTTTGAGCAATTTTGCATAAACTTGACTAATGAGAAACTGCAACAACATTTCAATCAGGTCAGCATACAAAATTGTATGACCTTTCTTCTCGAAATATTTGTGGAATGATATTGAAACATGAAGTTGGTAAATCAAATAAATGAGAATTCTAAGTCCTAGACGACACACATTACTTTCTGGCAGCACGTTTTCAAGATGGAACAAGAAGAATATACAAAAGAAGAGATTGACTGGAGTTACATAGAGTTCGTAGATAACCAAGATATTCTTGATCTTATTGAAAAGGTTTGTGTGCTCTCCTTTTGTAGTTTAATTATGTTTATCATCTTGGTCCCTCAGATTTTATTTTACATTCATCTTATGCAGGTGTTACTATATTATTTTTATAACTGAAACATTTACATTATGTAGTTTTAGAAAGGGTCATGACTACTTACATAAGAAAGGTTCATGACCACATTTTTGGGTTTTATTTTGGTTATAATTATGAATTTGAATGATACATTCTTTGATACCTATCATTATTTTCATTGAATAGTTTTATTGTGGTCCCAAGAATGGTATTGCATCAAAAACCTTTATAAAACATCATAAAATTTCAAAGGGGAGGGGATGCATACAACATGTGCATTCATGCATTCATTCAGTAGACTTTCTATTTATTAACTGTTTCATCTCAAATAAATTTCTATTTTGAATAGTGGGATTTTCGCACAGTTACTTAAATCCATGCATTTTTTCGTTGTTCTCATAAGCCTTGGTTAAGATACAAAGGAGGCTATTGAATGCTTATTAGAAGTTCTTTATTTTTGTAATTCCATCTAAGTTTTTGAACTCCTCTTCTGATACAATTTTTTAACTGAAATTCCCAGAAACCAGGTGGCATAATTGCTCTCCTTGATGAGGCTTGGTATGCTTTCTAGGATTCTTGTTTCCCGAATACGTAGCCTTTTAATGACATCACTTAATTTCATAAATTTGTAATTTGTTGTAGTATGTTTCCAAGATCTACACATGAGACATTTGCGGAGAAGCTGTACCAGACATTCAAAGATCACAAGCGCTTCACCAAGCCAAAACTGTCGCGCACTGGTTTCACCATATGCCATTATGCGGGTGATGTATGAAATAGTTAATTTATGCAACTTAGAATAGTTCGTGAAATTGAAGCTTATAGCTATAAATGCATAATGAGTGTTTGACAAAGCATCCACTGATTTCAGGTCACTTACCAGACAGAACTTTTTCTGGATAAGAACAAAGATTATGTTATTTTTGAGCATCAGAATCTCCTAAGTGCTTCAAGTTGCTCCTTCATCTCTAGCCTCTTCCCACCTTTACCAGAAGAATCTTCAAAATCATCAAAATTTTCGTCAATTGGTTCTCGATTCAAGGTCCTATTCTATGTACACTTAAGTTCTTAACATATCCAGAGCTACATTGTTTCTGTGTTCTAGTTTCACCCCTTTCTTTTATTTCATACAGCAACAACTGCAATCTCTGCTTGAGACTCTTAGTGCAACTGAACCTCATTATGTTCGCTGCATAAAACCTAATAACTATCTGAAGCCTTCTATCTTTGAAAATAGTAATGTTCTGCAGCAACTCCGTTGTGGGGTAAGAGCTCTTTTAACTTACTTATTTTTCTTTCTGGGGACATCCTACCACAATCAATTCATCATTACGATACTATGATCATCAATTCACCATATGGATTTGGCCTTTTGCATTTACTACCACTGTGAAATCACTTATTACTGTTATTGGTTCCAGGGTGTTCTGGAGGCAATCAGGATCAGTTGTGCTGGATATCCCACTCGAAAGACTTTTCAAGAATTTATGAACCGTTTCAAAATCCTTGAGCCTAATGTATCAAATGGAAGGTATCTTCTGCAAATGTGGTGATAAAAATTTGTTCTCGCGTGAAGTATGAAAGAATAACAATTTCCAAAATCTATATGGATGGAATATCTATCTGTAACATAACTCACTCAATAATTATTTATATCTATCTGTAACATATCTCACTCGAGAAGTATGAAAGTATTGTTATTGCTTGCTCCTTCTGAAATAGAATTGTTCTATTACTGGTGGTTTAGCTGATTTGGCTGTGGCATTTTGTGCAATGATGATGGGGAGGGAATTTCCTACTTCTATTAGCTTGTGCATTTTCTTTTCGCTTATATTTTACGTACTCCATCCATCCCCCAAATCTATTCCTGAGAATCTTTGACACGGATTTTAATAAAAGTTGTTGAATGTATTATGGGTGGAGTAAGGGTTCCATATTAATGTAATATTAAATTTGTTAGTAGTGGACTATAGGTGGTAAAAGGCATAAATAAATAGGTTGTTGAGGGAAAAAAAATAGTGGATCATGAGTGGTAAAAGGTGTAAATAAGGGATATTATTAAGGGTAATAAGTTGAGAAGATAGTTACTATAAATGGATAAGAAGAAAAATTGACGGACGTCGCAAAAAGGAAAACTATGAAGAAAATTGGGGACGGAAGGAGTACTTTTTATTTCTTATGAACATCTCATTTTTGTATCCCCTTTCGACAATATTTTTAACACCTTGCACTTTTGATAGTTGCGATGAAGTTACTGCTTGTACCAAACTTTTGGAGAAAGCTGATCTTAAAGGTTATCAGGTACTCTTAACTGTAGCATTGTGCGTGACTCTTGATGTTTTTATTCAAATACTAGACAATAATGCCAGGGTTAGTTGCATGATTTACCAATGGATATATAAAGTTTCAATTTGATCTATGTCTCATGCTGCATTTGATTGTTCATAAGTTTCTATGCTAGCATTGTCTGTCTATATTATGTTTCCAAAGAAATAATCTTGATTATGCTTCTCAATCCTCATGAGTGCATGGAACTTTAGCCATGGATTATAGCAATTTGTTTCAGTCTTCCAGACCATAATTGTGCTGATACTGTTGAACAGACTTGTCTTTTCTCTTACCTTATTAAAGTAGATTATACTTGAACCATTCTTCAATATATGGGAAATTCTCTGTAAGGCTGTCAAGTTTACTTCGAAGATAGTTATTGATGTGTGATATGCAGTAATTTAGACAGCAATGATTCACTTTTCTTATACATATTGTTTTTCAGATTGGCAAAACTAAAGTGTTTCTCAGAGCTGGTCAGATGGCAGAACTAGATTCTGTTCGGAATCAGGTCCTTGGGAAATCTGCTACCGTAGTCCAGAGAAAATTTCTTTCATTCTTTGCGCGTAAAAACTTCCTGACATTACGCATGGCAGCTATACAAATTCAAGCTCTGTGTAGAGGTATTATTAATGTTCAAGGACCTTTCATCATCGTATCTATGTTTAGGTATGGCTTATCTAGTGCTCATGCTGTTTCCTTTAACTTATTACTTATATGTCGTCATATCAGGGCAAGTTGCACGGTGTATTTATGAGCGTAAGAGAAGAAAGGCTGCTGCTACGACCATCCAGAAATCTGGAAGGATGTTCCTTTTTAGGAAAACTTATACAATTTTATGGTCTTCGGCTATTGTTATTCAAGCAGGACTTAGAGGAATGGCTGCTCGCAATGAGCTTCTATTTAGAAGGAGAAACACAGCAGCTACTCTCATCCAGGTTATACTTTCTCGCAACCCCATTTGTGGGTGTCTCTTAAACTTAGTACATTTTATCACTCTGGCTACAAAAGCTCTTAGGGTATCCTATAAGTAGATTATTATTAGAATTCTAAGTACTAAGGATTTGTACACCTGCGATTTGCATATGTTGCCATGTCTTCTAACTTATAGTTGACTTAAGAATTTAGATGCTTAGATTAGCATGTTTCTATTTTGACTGTGTGATTTCAAATAGGTTTTCAGACACAGATCCAGCGCTGTAGAAATTTTCACCTGTATGTCTTACATTTAGCTGACACTCAAGTTTGCAGAAAACTTTTAACTTCATGCATAAGAAGTCCATTGATGTTGAATAGTTAATAACTCCGTCATGTGAGTATCATCACCTTCACTACAAAGATGCATTTGATGCTACGACCAAGTGAGTAGATTCAATTATTTCGCTTGGACGGATAGAGTTTTTTAAATAAAAGATAAAGTGCCATTTTTTGGCCTTGGTATGAGCAGAGCAGTATTTGGCTCTGAAAGTTCAAAATAATCCAAATCTTGGGTACTGAAATTGGCTAAATTTGCAGTCTTGAGGAATTTCTTACAAAAATTTGTGCTTATTTAGGTTTTTTTTTTCCATCAGGGCATACCTTATAGGATCAGAATTATGTGCATCTTCAATCGATCTACAAACAAATATAGATATTTGGCTGTTCACTCTTAGGTATAATGGTTTTTTGTTTCTGACTTTCTGTTTAACCAGAGACATTGCCGAGGGTACTTGGCCAGCCATCATTTCTCAAGCTTGAAGAGGGCATCAATTGCTTTGCAGTGCTCTTGTAGAGTAAATAAGGCTCGCAATGAACTACGACTACTTAAAATGGTGAGTGCTCTTCAACTTCACTCGTAAAATAAATTAGCAATGGAAGTAGAATGTAGACATACTCTTTAGTTACTCCAGGAGCTGCCAATGTTCTATCATGTATAACTGGTAAAAGTTGGACTTGAACCGTGCCTATTAGTTGAAAAACAGGAAAATTTGATGATGACTTTTATTAGTTTGCATTTTATAATGTTCACAACAGATAGCTTTCCTATGAGTTTAAATCCTAAATCATAGTCTTTTGAGAGACATAGACAATGCCCTTCATTTTCTACTAGTACCTTAATGAGGTAGTAACCTAACAATTTATTTATTTTTTATCCCTTTGTAATTGAGTCCGCACTCATTCATCACAGCGTCTTCTTTATTGAGATGATGATTCTGAGTAAATGAAACCCTTATTTGATGTATGGCAATTCTTACACAAAAGCAATCAGCTCTCAGACAAAGTACATATATACAGTTGAAAACAAAGCAAATGACATTTATCATGAAATTTTTTGATTAATATGTATGAGTTCCCTACCCATTGCCTGCTTATGCTATTATGGAGCTAAAAAAAAGTGACTGTATCCTTCCTGTGTGTCTCAGGCTGCAAAGGAAACTGGTGCACTCCAAGAAGCCAAAGAAAAGCTGGAAAAGCAAGTTGAAGAACTGACTTTCCAGCTGGAGTTGGAGAAGCGCCAGCGAGTACTACATTTATCCCTTTGCATTTAGCAATTACTTTCATATGATGGTTAAATGGCTTGAGTGTCTCTCCTTATAATGTGTGAAGAAGATGGTTATTTTTCCCATATTCAATTAATTTCAATTTATGTTGACTAGCATGACATCGAGGAAGCCAAAAATTGTGAAATTGCAAAATTACAATCTGCTTTGGAGGAAATAAGAATGCAGTTGCAAGGTACGAAAGGCCCTGAAGCTCTAAAGAAGGTATCCGAGCAAGTTTTTCCAGCAGTATCCGAGCAAGTTCTTCCAGCTGCATCCGAGCAAGTTCTTCCAGCAATATCCGAGCAAGTTCTTCCAGCAATATCCGAGCAAGTTCTTCCAGCAATATCCGAGCAAGTTCCTCCTACAAAAGAGGGCTCGGTAATAGATAATGAACTAGTCCGGAAACTAACAGCTGAAAATGAAATGCTGAAGGTATATTTGAGGTCTGCTTTAACCATCTATTGGTGAAATGTATGTTTTGTAACTCACGATAGGCTGTGGCAAATTCCAAATGGTTGGTTCAGAGTTTAGTGAGCTCTCTGGAAAATAAAGTAGATGAAGGAGAGAAGAAGTATGAGGAGTCAAACAAGCTAGCTATGGAGGCAGAGACACAGATTATTAAGCTGAAGACCGAAATGCAGAGGTTAATATATTTTATTTTTTCTTCTCTCGAACCATTTTTCAGACAATGAGCTCGTTTATTGCGATGTACTTTTTTCATTTTTAGTCCTTAGAAGATAATATTGATTCTTTCTCACGGGTGAAAAATAAAATAAATTTGAGAGATTGTGTTTTTTTGGCCTCATGGTATTTTTATTTATCTTCTAACATTTTAGGCTTGAAGAGAAAATTTCTGACATGGAGACAGCAGACCAGATTCTCCGTCGACAGACTTTAATGAATAATCCTTCAGGGAAACTATCTGGACATTTACCTCCAACTACTCATGTTAGTATTTAATCTCAGTTGTACTTAGGAATTGTCACAGCATCTGTTGCTTATTCCTTTTCTTCCCTTGATTTGCAGGAAGGGGAGAATGGTCATCAAGTAAGTGTAATGTAAAATGGCGTTCAATGCTTATTCTTGTGCTTTATTAACCACATAAAATTTACTTTCTTTATCATTCTGATTGTGCTTGTAAGCTGTTATGCAGGAACTTTTGAGTGCAGCACCCAGTAAAAGATTTGGTACTGAATCTGATAGCGCATTGAGGAAATCTACCATTGAAAGGCAACGTGTGAGTGTCTTCTATGATTTTGAAGTTTAGCATATATTGCTATTAGTGCCTTCTTTGACTCTAACTCAAGGTTAATAGGTGACCTATGATTTCAATTGTTTTTTATACGAGCCTTTGCTGTATCAACTCAATTCATGAGCAAGGCCAGTATTCACTTAGCATGATGTTACAGTTTTGTAACAGAGTATTGTCCTGGTCCAGCATACTGAACACCAAATAGAAATAATACTCTGATAAATAGGGGTACCTTTTATTCATTATGCTTTTAGAAATTATATTAATATCCAATATACATTGTGAAGTTGTACACTGCCAATGGCGACCGAGGTGTACCCATCTTACTGTTAATTTTTATTCCCTTAACATTGTCTGGATCATGGAAAACTAAGACAAATCATAAAGTACATATAACAAATGAAATTGATAAAGTAAATGACTAAAATTTAAAATTTTGCTTCATTTATGAGTTTCCATACAAGCAGTCTCAGATAGATCCTGTTACCTGTGCCCCTTTCCGAGTACTCAAACTTTTTGAAACTGATCCATCATAAACTAGAAAGAACTAAACTAATACCTCCATCTTTTATTGAAGTGGTTAATTTTCTGCATTTGTAGTTGTTCCGGCCTAGATTTACAAGAACTGAATTATTTTGTTTTGGTGGTTCCAGGAGTCCGTAGATACTCTTATTAGGTGCATCTCAAAAGATGTTGGTTTCAGTGAAGGAAAACCAGTTGCTGCACTTACCATTTACAAATGCTTGTTCCACTGGAGATCTTTTGAAGCCGAAAGAACTAATGTTTTTGATCTGCTTATTCAGATTATCGGTTCAGCAATAGAGGTGAAGTTTTGGTACACTAAACTAGGAAATGTTTTATGAGCATTCCACACATTTCTGATTTTGGTTTTGGAATTGATCATAATACTTGTTTATATGGACTGCTCTAGTTCCAGAGTTCATTAAATATTTCTCAACCGGGTCTTCTTGTTTCAGGATGAGGAAAACAATGATCGTATGGCTTACTGGCTTTGCAACACATCTACACTACTGTTTTTACTCCAACGGACCCTTAAATCTGCCTCTTCATCTCAACCTGCTCAGCCTACCTCGTTTTTTGGAAGGATGGCTCAAGTATGATGATCCTCTATCATGTTAATGCTCTAAAAAATTGTAACAGAAAGATGAACATGTGTATTTTTTAAGGCATTCTGATATAAATCTTAGTGAATTTCCAGAGTTTTCGGGCATCCCCATCCTTTGCCAACATTTCTATAGGTGGACTTGATGGAGTGAGACAGGTTGAAGCCAAGTATCCAGCTTTGCTTTTCAAGGAGCAGCTGACTGCTTATATTGAGAAGATTTACGGTATTATTCGAGATAATGCAAAGAAGGAATTGTCACCAGTTCTTTCTTCATGTATCGAGGTAGCATTTTACTTTATTTAAAACTCTATAATCTTCCAAGAATTATGTGGTTTTATCTTATATTGCCTTTAAAATTTCTTCAGTCGTTCTTAGAGTTCAACTTTATTTGCATGCTATACTACTTCTGGAATTATAGATTATATTTGTGCTCTTCTTTAATTTCATATTCCATGTTGTCTGAGTTGGAACATAAAATTTGCACTTTGAAGAGTTAGTAGATATAGGATAGCTACCAACAAGTTATGAAACAGATTATAGTATTAATTTATTAGAATTATACTAATGAAGTTTTTCTTTTTCTTTTTCTAAATGGTTGAATTGGATTCTTTTTTATCTCCTTGAGACCTCTACCGTAGACTCTGATTTAAATGTTCAATGTTCAGGCACTCAAAACATCTCCCAGTCAATCTGCTGGTGAAAGTGCTACGAGTAACTGGCAATGCGTCATTGATTGTTTAAACGGGCTTCTAAGTACTCTGAAAGATAATTTCGTAAGTTTAACCACCTGTGTTCTTACCCGTATAAGTCTGGTCCGTATCTTATTGAAGTCCACGTTTCAGGTTCCTCCAGTCCTTGTCCAGAAAATCTTCATCCAGCTTTTCTCTTATATAAATGTTCAGCTCTTCAATAGGTATCTCTTATGCCATCATTTACAATCTTCTTTTCTGAACATGCTGCAATACTCATGACTTTGAACCTGGTTTAACTTTCTTCAGCCTTCTTCTCCACAAAGAATGTTGCACATTCAACAGTGGGGAGTATGTGAAGACGGGGTTAACTGAATTAGAACTTTGGTACGGGGACACACATGAGGTATGCACCTTTCTGTTGGTGGGGTTATTCCGATGCTGCTATACTTGTTTAGAATAGGACTGAAAGTGAGTTAAGCTACTTGGATTTCGACTCCATAAAAGCTCATTTGGTGAAGCTCATTAACGAAATTATCAAGTTTCAGCTCGACACTTCTTGGCTCATTAGCTCGTGAGCAAGCTCATTAAGTACACTAGCTTGAAAAAATAAAAAATATACATGCACAATACGTATATACACCTCTTAATGTGTGAAACTACAAACAATGAATAAGTGTATATTATACATGTACAACACATATAAAGTATTGCATATGTATACATATGTTCACTTTACAGTGTAACAGTGCATTGTGCATGTATATAATACACTTATGTATTGTTCCATAGTTTCACACATTAAGATGTGTATGTACATGAACCCATTCATATATATATATATATAGAATAAGTAATATATTTAAAGTACATGAACTCATTCATATATATATATATATATATAGAATAAGTAATATGTTTAAAAAATAATAATTAATATCTAAATTTCAAAATTTCTGTTAGGCTTGAATAAGAGTGTCAGTTGAAGTGCTCGATAAATAAAACTTGAGCTCGATTTGATAATAAACGAGTCAAGCCTGAGCATAGTACTCCCCAGCTTGAATCAATTACACCCCTAGTTTAGCATAAGGTGCTAGATGCTTGTAGTTACTATATCTTGCTAGCATACTACATCCCTTGATTTGGTAATGCCGTAAGTGTAGACTGAGTATTGTTTGTTGTATTACAGTATGCAGGCTCATCATTTGATGAACTAAAATATGTGCAGCAGGCTGTAAGACTTCTGGTATGTTCGAGCAAACTGTTTACATAGATTTTGTTATTCAGTCATAGTAATCGTGGACATAACTTCATTTCTTGGGAATACTATGCTATCCACTCTCCAACCAAAGTAATGAATACAGCTGCTCTGATGCAAGTGCATATTAATGGGGGCATGGAGAGAAATGCACATTTCATTAGATGTTATGCTAAATCCCTTGCCTCATGTGCAGATTATGCAACAAAAATCGGAACTAACCTATGATGATCTTACAACTGAACTGTGCCCTGTAAGTCTATTTCCTCGTGTTTCTCTCTCTCCCATATATATATATATCTATATATATATTATCTATATATATATATATATATATGTGTGTGTGTGTGTGTTTTCTTCTTTGTTTGGCTTTTTATATTGGATATATGGGCCTTTCAGCCAAAATAAGATAGATTTATGTCTCCGATTTTAGCCTTAAACTGAGGAGTTTATTTATGTATGCAATGTTGTTTGTCCGCAGATACTTAGCAGTCAGCAGCTTTATAGAATATGTACTCTTTATTGGGATGATAAAAGCTCAGATAATGTACCTCCAGAAGTAAGTTGTGTTTCCTTCTTTTTAAGATACTTTACTACAACAATGTAAACTTAAGCCAAAATTACGGCCGATAAGACATTCATATTCAGTCGAGAAGTCTTACTTTATAAGTCGTAACAGGTAATTTCTAACCTGAAGATACTTACATCAGAGGACTCTAACGATCCTGATAGCGACTCCTACTTGTTGGATGATAACTCCAGGTAACTGATAAGATAAAGGCTCTTTTCAAAACATATAGTTGAAACAAAGTAATAAATTATCCTTCGTCTACTGCAGCATCCCATTGCCAGTTGAAGAACTTAGCAGTTCTCTCCAAGATTTAGATTTCAAAGGCGTGAAACCTCCAGAAGAACTTCTTGAAAATCCAGCCTTTGAATTCTTACAAGGATAAGGCTGGATTTTTTTCCTCAGCACCAACATATGCATTATATTTATACCCTTTGTTGATACCATAATGTATACCAACTTGATTCTTTTTGTAACGTCAGTTGTCTCATCACCTCCCTGGCTAGATTGTTGTGTAGAATTTGTAGAATTCATAGGTATAGTCAGATAAAGGGGAAGTGATGAGTTTCTTTCTCTTAGCTAGTTCTTCTTTCGTGCCTTTGGGATTATATTCTGGCCATCGACCTTTCCAGAAACTACAGCAGAAGTAGTCGTAGAGGAGCAGCTGCTGTAGCCTCCCAAGTTCCAGTTGTATAAATGAACATGTTTATTTTTCAATAGTGAAAAAAGGTTGATGATTGAATTCCTCAGTCTCGTGTCATTCCACTCGCTTTCAGAAATGTAATGATGATATAAATGTCTTTGTTACAAATTATATTGTACAGATTTGAGTTGAACTTGATTCAGGATAAGGAATGCTTGTTCTCTTCCTTTCTTGGTAGAACTGTGCAGATCATCCGTTTAGAGTGGTCGCTACCAAGCAGACAACTGGTGAGACAACGCTCGTCTGCTGACATCAATTTTCCTTGTCAGGAAGGTGAACTTGAAGCTCCATTTCCATCTAGGTATAAAGTTATCTTGTTTTAACATTCTTTACCTGCAAAAGCAGATATGCTGCTTATTGTATATCATTGTTGGTCTTTTGATTGCATCTGCATTCATATTTTAGAAACAGCAAAGTTTTAACATCTGAATAAAATTAAACACCATATTTAATGGGAATTGATATGTAGATTTATGTTTATTGGAACCTTGCATGGTGCAAGGCACAATATAGGTCAAGTAGATGTCGCGACGAGTAAAATATATTCAGTATGTGCCGTCTTTATGAAACACATTCTGTAAATATAGCAAAATTACCGAATATTATTGTTCAATATATTTTATCGAGTATAACATGTATTACATCCTGCAGGTTATATATCATAGGCATCAAAATTTTCATCTTGTGGTTTATTGCATCAAATTCCAGCACCTATCTTGTGCTAACAATTGGAGTTGGCTTATGGTTTTCCTTCTATTTTTATGGTGTTCTTACTTTTGTTGATCTAAATACTTCAACTGGTTTTTAATATTTCAATATAATATTTAATTTTAGTTAAACTCCAAGTATAAGTATCCTGAAATCAATATGATGATAGATTAGGTCCGGTTTTACCTGATCCAAAAACAAATTAGGGAGAGGTAATGCATGGCTCAAGTAGTGTATATCTTTTTTTACTCTCTCACTTGAGTGAAATTCATTTTAGTATCATAATTTTAGAAACATCTTTGGAGAATTTTATAAGGTGCTTGATATGAGAATCAATGTATACCATTCAACTAGATCGATTGTCATATCAAGTAGCGATTTGTAATTTCGTATAAATCGGAGTACAATGTAAAAGTTCAAACATTAGAGTGTGAAATTGATATTTATTATTTCACCAAGGGTAAAGTCTTTTTTTGAAATTGGAACGAAAAAATTAAAACCTCAAATTTTTTGGGCTCCATTGTCGACCCATTTATATCATCCTTTAATTATATGTCATCAAATTCCATGAAAATTTTCATGATAGTTGACTTAAAGGATAGTAAGATATACAAGTTAAAACGGCCCATTAGAGGCAATACACACGTACAGGCCCAAAAACATCTAGTAGTATACATAAAACATATTTCTACCTCCTGCCTTCCTATTTTGATTGACTTGATACCGTCCCATCCTAAGAGCTTTGTCAAAAATAAAAATTACTCCCTCCGTCTAGTCGAATACGACTTATTTTTTTCTGCACGATTATTTAGTATATAAATTGATTAAAGAAATAAAAAGTAGGTATGATCCCATCTTTTGAAGAGATAATTATTTTTTAGAAAAGAAATGAGACAAATTGGTAGGACAACCCAAAATGAATACGAGTCAAGTTCAATGAGACAGAAGAAATACATACTATGTCGATCACAAAGGATCCAACTCCGAACTTATTGGGAGGTGAAATTTTAAGTAGTATTTGTTGGGAAGACTAGCTAAAATAAACTTTTTTAAAACAACCCAAATACTTTTCCTTAACGAGATAGTATTTGTTTATTAATAGCTGATACATTTATTAAAAGTTTGTTATTAGCAATGAAAGAAAAACACATAACAAATTGATTCTCTAAATGATTCGAACTTCCGACTTATTGATTGAAGGGGGAGCGTTTTACCAACATGTTGTGTTTCGCCACCTAATCAATAACTAATACAATACGAATTTTATGTGTTTGGGGGCCCATTTTCCATTCTTGGGCAATGGTCAAACCAGAATTTTCCATTGTCATGTGATCATATGAATTTTCCACGTTCTCTATGTGGATCTCAATTTAGATATCATATATCATATATATTTTATACACAAACTAACATGTTCCTAAATATTTTAGGCCATTCAGTTATTACAGTTATATATATATATATATATATATATATATATAATATCTTGTATATGTAATATCTTGTTATTTAATCTTTATTACATGTTGAATGAACTTAAGATAAAATATGAAGATAATACTGTATTACCATTACCTAGCTATAAGCTTACCATAAGAAGTTTACAGCAAGTCATGTACGCATTAATTCCTGACTCGAAGATCGATATGAAAGTAACCCTAGATTCTTGAATTTTAATATTTCCAACTCAAATAAGGTTTTGCTTAGATTGATTGAATAAATCTAGTTTTCTTCAGACCACATGCTTAACATGTGTGAAGGGTGGCAGGGTATATGATTTTATGATTGAAAATTCTACTCTTACTAACATCTGCAATCGAATTATCTGGAATGCATGTATGAATGGTCGGAGAGTTAGAAATAAATATAAAATAAACCTATGATCTCAAAATTAGTGCAGTGGCAACACACAGCAACCATAAAAAAAATTGAGTTCGGATATAATCCACAGCTAACTCACTAATTCAGGCCAAAAGTAAAAGATATTGATTGTTTTTTTAGTGTTGAGAGACTACTTTTGTGCTTGAAAAAAACACATTAATCTCCATTCATTATTTAGCTACCGGCCTACTTAATCGAATCTGAATGTGGAAAAATGTGTATGATGATTGAAGAATGTGGAATTATTAACAAAAAAAATTGAACTTCAAAAAAGTTAGTATTACTTTTAGGTACTAACTATTTGATTCTTCAAAATATATTAAATTTTGATTAGTAAAGTTAATATAATTATGTATGTTATCACATCCCAATGTTCATGCTCAATTATACGAGTCTCTTTACCTGATATGATATCTCTTTCTTGTATTATTATTTTCTCCTGATAATTGAGAGCAATGAAATCGGATCAAGAAGAACAATGGTTAATTAATAGCATACACATCTTTTGATAATTAATCTAATTTCTAACACTTTCTTGATTGGGTCACATGCAAGCATCCTATAAAAATTTCTAGCCCTATTTTGACCAAGAAATTTAGATTCCGCAGTTTTCCATAAAGAGAAAATAATTTTCTTCATCTATCAATTAATTTTTGTATTTAATAATCTATTCCTAAAATTATTTTGTCTGGCTTCATCTATAGATTTCTCCCATTATACACTACGTATATGGAATGTCGATTGTCATTTATGAGCAATTTTCGTGTGCACTGTCACATTTATTCCACAACGGTATTTTTCATTTATTTTTTAATATTGTATTTTATTATAATATTTAAATATTGTCAGGATCATCAAATTTATAAATTATATAAAAATCAAAGCTTGATTTATTTTTTCATTCGTTTGAATAATTTAACTTTTGGTTTTTATGTAACTTGTAAATCTAAATAAACAGTTTATGTGGTATTAAAATGAAAAATTATATTAAAAGAAAAAATACTAACGTGGATAATTGTCAGCGGCGCCCGCAAAATATGCTTATAAATGATGAGCGACATATTGATCCTCTAAAAACATATATATATTATTCATTGTGACATATATTTGGATATCTTTATATTGAATGGTCAACTAGGATGTGTCGTATTATAACTAAAAAATTACGGATGAATTCGCCAACGCCTTCTACATCAAGATATTCAAAAAGCAACAATGGTTACAAGTATTTTTTTTCAATGGTGCATTAATTAGACACTAATATGATTTACCCCATGATCTTGTTTCCAGAAATTACAAGTCTTTTTTTTTCTTGTAATAGTAAATTGGGTTTACATGACGATGAAGAATTTCATGATGATAATTATCAGTTTGTTGAAGAAAATGATTGATCAATTTAGAAAATATATTCTTCTTAATCCTAAAATTAATTAATATTTCAGAATGAATTTAATATTTTAAAACAATATAAGAAACTCTATCAATCAATGATAATGATTATGATTCAATCGAGTCAAAGAGGATCATGCCAAGGTTCCCAACAATAAAGATCAAATTATAGCTTAATTTTATATTAAATCAAACATGTAACTGGAATTATTTATTAAGAGATTAAATCATTCTAAAAGTTCTAAACTACTGAACTTCCGTGCCCTCCATGTGATATTCCTTTTAGCAAATTTGGTATGATGGAATATCATCTGAATAACTTTTGGAAGTTGTGGAGGCAGTAAGTCATCATAAGAATATAAATTTAATTACCTAAAATGGATCTATATTCACAAGCATCTTACAAATAAGAAGATAAATAATCAGAGAGAAATATGATCCTCCCCCTATTTTATGTTTTTCTTAAATCTTCGATACGTTTCTGATATTGTACATTCATCAAAACCATTTTCAATCTTCATTTTATAGGAAATTTGCATAAATATTTGTAACACATGAATTTCATTATTTTGCTCATTAACTTCAAAGATTTTTTATAAATATTAATATCTTAATAATTTCGTGTGAAGTTGGTGATCTTATTTGTATGCACTAATGTGTGTATATATATATATATATGGGAGGATTAACGTGATAACTATTTTTATCGTGAGAACGTGAGAATCAAAAAATGATGAATTCGGTGTGAAAGTTGATGAATCTGTTGGAAAAGTTAATGAATCCAAAAAAATGGAAATTTTGCCCTCATGTGATTTGAACTCTGGGTGAAAATTCTGTATTTTTGTATTCAGTAACTTATTCAGTGGATGCATTAACTTTCATAGCAAATTCATTTTATTCATAATAAATTTTCGTGATTCTTAGTTTTCATGTTAAAAATTGTTATTATTTGAACCTCACTATATATATATATATATATAGAGAGAGAGAGAGAGAGAGATCAAATAGTACACGAGCCTAAGATAGTATGTAGTACTCAATCTCATCCACTCATCTCATAGATCCTATGGTTGAGATTTTTTCGGATTTTTTAAGCTTAATTTCGTTGATTTCGCTATAATAAAGATAGATTAGTAATTTGATTTGTTATGTGATTGCGAAAAACAAACCATGTATTTAGTTGAGCTGAATAATGCATTCAAATGAACACAAAAATAAATGCAGTTGAATACAATAATGCATGTGGTTGGAAGCTCGCGTTCAGCGCGCGTGCGCTCGTTCTCGCGCTTCACCCCGGCGCTCGCTCGCGTGCCCTTTGGCCAACAATGTATTTTTACGTTTTGTTAAATGCATGAATATGTTTTATTAAATACATGAACGTGCTTTGTTAAATGCATGTTTGTGTTCCGTGCCAACATACAGTTTTATGTTTTATTCACCACAGTTTCATATTATGTTCAATGCAGTTTTATGATTTTCGACAGCAAATCTCTCATCCATCATTCTCCGTCAATTTCGTCGTCTCTTTTCCCGATTACCGACGAAGTCGCCGTGAACCACCGCCATAGCCACCATCTCTCTTGATTCTTCAATCATCTATCAAATTCATTTTCTATTTTTTCTCAAAATCCACCAATTTTGTTCCCAAATTTTTCTTCTTTTTTTTCTTTTTTACAAAATCTGTTGTTTGTTGTGTTCGTGTGTGTTGTTGCTGCAGTTCGTCGGTGCTGCCGCCGGTGCCATCTGCTGTCACTGCGGTCGTCGTTGTCACCGGTGTTATCCGCTGCCGCCAAGGAGGAGAAGAAGAAAGCTCATTTGATTTTTTCCCATTTTGTCCCCTGCGAAAATTTTAAAAAAAAAAAAGTTCAAATAGTGAGGTACACATAGCAAAAATGCATTATCCCATTAATTAATATATGGAACAAAAGGGGCAAAGAATCTTATGGGTCCTATACTTAGTAATCATTGGTTAAGCACAATGCTAATAATTTCCAAGTGGTTCTACTATCTTTTAAAGATCAACTCTGAAAGTTCTTCTTTGACCAATAAAAAAAAGTGTTATACATATAATACCACTTTAATTAATTAATCAAGGTAACTTTTTTTTTTCCTTTTTCTCCAAAAGAGAATAAAGACGTGTTGGAGACTGGAGTGAATGTTAGCGGTTAACATGCATATTACATTGAAAGCTCTGAGTAAACAAATATGAAATATTTAGCTACAGGTTAATGGTTTTCTTGAATTCAATATTGAATCAAGTACACATAATTATATAAATACTCTTCAAAAAGTTCTCACCAATTCTTATCCGAGCCAACCCATACAAAATTATAGAGAAGTAAAAATGTGTAACTAGTGCATTAATAGTTCAAATAATTACTTTTTTTTTAAAAAAATAAGAAGAAGAAGAAGTTCAATTACACCGTGAAAGCCTAATTCGAACCAAACACCACTTGCACTTTACTTTTTTTTGAGAAATCTTTTTGTACTTCTCATACATTCTTATTAGAAGATGAAAATAATTAAAGGACATCCACATTATACTTTTATTTATCTAGAGAAAAAGAAAAATAATTATATATACTGAATGAATGATATGCCACATTGCGTGAGCACATGCGGAAAGCAGCACCGTTCCTGACATTTTATAGGCCCTAGGCAAAATAAGAAATATATGCTCCCATTTTTTAAAATTCATATAAAACCCTCAGTCATTATCTTCTGTACATACTAAGTAAAATTTATGTTTCTTTACAATAGCTTGCAAACGACACATGACGACTAAATCACACTTGAAAAATTGGGTGTGACTGGCTTGAACCTATAGAGGTGATAGTGAGATTTGAACCCGTGATCTTTGGCCACATAAACTCACTTAACCATTAGACCGTCCAAAAAGATCTCTTATATTATACTTATAAAATAAATCAAATTTGTAAATTTACGTAAAATTCAAGTGATCTACAAATAGAAATAGATAATAAAAAATTATCAAAAATATATACAACTTACTTGTCATCCTTATATTTCTATATCTCAACTCTTATCTACGATACGATATCATAAAAAAAAATTATTCGAGTATCTGCAGATGCAAAATCATTAATAATCACATCAACATCAATATTTTCTAATATATTTTTGGACCAAATGAAAACATATATCTATAAGTAAAATATATAAAGATTTAATACTTTAGACATTAAAATAAAATAAAATACTTAAGTGATATAATATTTTGGATCCAAATATATATATATATATATATATATAAATAAAATTAATTTTTGAAATAATTTGGGCCCTAAAATATATATATATATATATAGACATTAATTTACTCTCCATATATAAACTTCTTAGTATCAAATTCCTACTTAATAGTATTTTTAAGTCCTTTAGAATAATATATATATATTATTTCGAGACCAAGCGATGGCATCTTCGACGAAGCCCACGTAATCCTCTAATGCACTCCAACTTTTATCGGAGCATGGGTATGGATTGTAACTTGTGCGTGTAGATAGATTTGTATAGATGTCAATTTACAAATCAATTCTTAAAACAAACTTAGGAATTAACCCTCTTAATAAACAAATATATGAGAGAGAGAGAGAGAGAGAGAGAGATTGCAACAAGCTGGCTGGACCAACTTTTCAAGCTTGATAAATAATTCCACTTAGTGCATGCCTATTTGTATCATCTTTGTATTGAGGAAATAAAGCACTATCTCTCTCTCTTTCTTAATGTTCAAACTGTTGATCTTTAACGTAGATGTGTCGAATTATACAATCAAATACTCGTATTATTGAAATCCTAACAAGAATATCCCGAACAATATATACATAATATACAATTAAAAACTTGAACTATCACAGACTAATAAAAATATCACTAAACTCAATTTATGATCACGGAAGATTACGTGGCTCGTGAGACGATGATCCGGTTTTTAAAACAAACATGAACTAGCATCAAAGCAATGTCATTCACTTCTTAAAATTTAACAATACTAATAATTTGTAACGAGCCATGTAATTTTCGTGACTGAAAATTAAAATTTCGGACGTTTTGTTACATTTATAAATTTCTATCAAATATTAATTCCAGTTCTCAACTTGAGTATCCTAATATTTTACTAGAGATTCAGCCTACTCAAGAATAATACAACAAATGATTACCTTTAACCCACTACTTCAAAAACAAATACATAAAAGATCAACGTTTTCTTCATTTCTCTAATACAACTCTATATGTCGAGTTAAAATAGACTCCACAACATTTGAGTTGTAGGAAAAGTATTAATAATTCAAAGTCCCATTTCTCAAAATATTATTATTATGTGTGCTCACACACTTCTAAACACACGAGCAAAAGTTAGATATATGTATAGATGTTTGTAATAATAATAATAATAATAATAATAATAATAATAATAATAATAATAATAATAATAATAATAATAATAATAATAATAATAATAATAATAATAATAATAATAATAATAATAATAGTTTAAATTGGATTACGATTGTACTCTCATTTCCAAGGACCAAAGCCATTGGAAGAGAAATTCCCATGTAACAACAAATGCAAAGTTGATGATATTCTTGCATCAAAAGAAGAGACTAAATTAACCCTAGGTCTCCATGCACATGCTCCCTTACCATTTTACCAAAATCTTATTTGAGTCAATTAATAAAATATTTAATTTAATATAGTAAAGATAAAAAAATATTCCTAGAAAAAACTATCTAGTTTTATTATTTTATCCTTATTACTATAGTAGAAAATAGAAAAGAAAAAAAAAATTCAGGTTTTTACTCCATTTTTCACTCCTCTTTTTTACTCTACGCTATTCACTCTTGAAATCAGAACGTTGGAGGAGGAGCGGCGCCGCTGCCGACAACCTCCTTTCGGAGTCGGCGGTGTACCGGCGTCTTCTTTTGCTCGTGGAACTTCCGCCGCCGTCTATGGTTCCTAGACAACGCGCCGCCGTCAAACGTAGATCTAGACGTTGCACTGCCGTCCTGTAGATCCAGACGACGTGTCGCAGTCGCGGTCCAACATAGATCCACACTGGCGCCGCCGCATGCTCGTCGTTCAACGCCGTGAGGCTTCAAGTGTCGCCGTGCAGCGCAGATCCAGACTGAATCCGGCGTCGATTCTCTCGTTGCCGTAACTCTCATTGCTGTTGCTGTAGATCCTGCCGCTGCTGCTCTTGAAGATCTGGACAATAGTTGACGTCGGGCGCTGCTGTCCGCGGTGAATAAAATACACGAGTTAGAATGAGGATGGAATTTTCTTTGGGGCAATTCATCAACCAGTGGCGAACATGTTTGGCTTAGGACATCTGATTTGCACTAGATTGGATAGATAATTTTGGTCGGTTGGAATCCTAAGAGGTCGTGTAATCGTATTTGTTCTCGAGTTCAAGAGTCGTATATATTGTTGGCCTTGAATTTCTAAAAGAATGTTGTGATTCATGAATGATTTGTATGCAAACTCTACAATTAAACTCACGAGTTGGATGGGTCTTGAATAACTTTTTTATTCTTGAATTCAAGAGTATATTTGTTGTTCTTGAATTTCTAAAATATAGCTTTAATTCATGAATGATTTGTATGCATGCTCTTGAATTAGTTTTTTTAGCTGGAATTCAAAAGTGGAATTTATGGTTGGTCTTGAATTGTTGAAACTGGATTCAACAGTGATAGATCTAGAATTTCTCAAATAATTTCGTAATTCATGAGCTATATGAATGCTAGTTCTTAAATTTAGATATAACATGAATAATTCTTAAATTTAGATATAAATGAGTCAATTCATGAATTGTCTCTCCCGAACTCGAGATTTCTTCACTTCCTATCGTTTTTCTCAGTCTTGTATATAATTGCATTTTTTTCATTAGAATATATTATATGTATGGTGATAATATCAAAAGTAGAGAATGTATACTTGTTACCAAATTATGATATGGGGATAGATGATAAAACATTATTTATATAATAATAATAATAATAATAATAATAATAATAATAATAATAATAATAATAATAATAATAATAATGTCAAACTTTTAGAAGAGGAATATGCTTTCTAAAGAGATTTATGTGCAAAAATAATTTCTCTTATATCAAAATCTATTTCAATTATGTTGCAATAATGATAAGAAATAGAGGATCGAGATCCGACAATGTTGCTCAAACCCAAAGTTTCCACACTAACTTATCTTAATGCACTGTGATCAATTTAGTGCATAAGCTTTGGACAGAGCACTTTTGTCGGATCTGAGATCCTCTAATTATTATCCTCGTTGCAGCATAATTGCAGTAGATTCTGATACAAGAGAAACTATTTCTTGACCATAAATCTCTTTAAGCATATTCTCTTCTAAGATAGGTACGTACTAATGAATCATAAGTAAAGGACTCAAAACACAATAACAAACAAAAAGCCTCTCAGATCCGATGTTGATGTTCCAAGTACTTTTCAGATGTTACATTATCCAAATACCCAAATCTAAGCATAAGATTAATATACAATAAGAAATAGAAGCTCTGAGATCCACCAAGATTTCTCTCTCTCTTTCTCTTACACACATTGCATTCAATCATGTGGAAAAAAACAGAAAATCATTCTTTCTCAAATCCTAATTAACTGCACCATCCAAAGATCCCACCACCTCTCCCTATTTAAACCTTATTCAACTCCTGCAATGATCCAATCCCCCTCCACTCGTTCCACCTTTCTCCTCCTCCTCTCTCTCACACACACATAACACACATTCACCACATTGCAATTCAAACAAACACTCTCCATGACTCATCACTGCGCGCCAACAAACATGGATCAAGAAGAGGAGGCGCTGTTCACGGGCGGGCGGCGCTGCATACTCGTGAACGGCCCCTTCATTGTGGGGGCCGGCCCCTCTGGCCTAGCTGTCGGGGCCGGACTCAAGCGCCAAGGCGTCCCCTTCCTCATCCTCGAACGCGCCAACTGCATTGCCTCTCTATGGCAAAACAAGGCCTACGACCGCCTGAGCCTCCACCTCCCCAAACGCTTCTGCCAGCTCCCATACATCCCTTTTCCGGCCACCTTCCCCGAGTATCCGAGCAAGCAGCAGTTCATCGACTACCTCGAATCATACGCCAAACACTTCGGCATATCCCCGATGTTCAACGAGTCCGTCGAGTCCGCCAAGTACGATCAAGCATGCGGGCTGTGGCGAGTGAGGAGCATCAACGCCGTCAGCCGCTCCGCCACAGACTACTTGTGCCAGTGGCTCGTGGTGGCCACTGGCGAGAATGCGGAGAAGGTGGTACCGGAGTTCGAAGGGTTGAGCGGCTTCGCTGGAAATGTGTTGCATGCTTGCGATTACAAATCGGGGAAGCCCTTTGGCGGGAAGCGGGTTTTGGTTGTTGGCTGCGGGAATTCCGGCATGGAAGTTTCGCTTGATCTCTGCCATCATCATGCGCTTCCATCAATGGTGGTTCGCAGCTCCGTAAGTTAGATTATATATATGGGTTTATAGTAGTTTATGACTTCACTTCGGCTTTTTTATTTATTTATGGCGTCAATTTTGATTTATGTTTAAGATATCATCAACTTTGTAAATTTGTTTGATTTTGTCTTGCATCAAAAATTTCGAGCCACGTAACATGTTTTACTGGTAAACCTAGTCACATATCCAGCCTTTGACTAGGCTCAACCTTAAAACATGTTTCTAAAACCGGAATTTTTGGTGCAGAATAAAATTAAACAAACTAGCAAAGTCCAAAATATTTAAAAGATAAATTAAAATTCAGGTCATAAATTAAAAAACAAAAACAAAATTTAGATCATACTCTATATATGTAGGGTTGGTTGTAACTAATTAACCTTGTTTTCTTGAACAGATACATGTGTTGCCGAAGGATGTGTTTGGGATATCGACATTTGAGCTAGCTGGTTTGATGACAAAATGGTTGCCGCTGTGGGTGGCTGACAAAATTCTGGTGGCCGCGGCGTGGCTGATTCTTGGAAACACGGAGAGGTATGGGCTGAAACGGCCGGCGACGGGGCCATTGCAGCTCAAGCATACAGAGGGGAAGACCCCTGTTCTTGACATAGGTGCGCTTGCAAGGATTAGGTTAGGAGATATCAAGGTGGTTTGTGGGATCAAGAAGTTTTTGCGAGAAGGAGTTGAGCTTGTTAATGGGGAGATTCAGGGAGTTGATTCCGTGATTATGGCTACTGGATATTCGAGCAATGTGCCCATATGGTTGAAGGTGAGAAATTTGTTGTTGGATTCTGTGTGTGTGAGAGAGAGAGTGGAGATTCATGTGACAGGGATTTGGTGCTTATTAGATACTCTGCAAGTGAATCTTAGCACAAGTCTAAGTAAATTTCGTTATCTAATTTTCTTTATAGTTTTTAATCTATCTATTTATGGTAATTATTTTTTTAATTTTATCTTCAATAATATTTTTATTTATATTTTTATCACTCATGGACCATGGTCCATCATTATTTTTCTTTTTTATCCTCAACAATCTATTTATTTACACATTTTATCATCTATGGTCCACCATTAACTAATTTAATATTATATTATTATCGGATCCTTACTCTAATTATAATACATTCAATAACTTTTATTAAAACTCGTATCGAAAATTCCTAGGACTATATTTGGAGTTAAAGGAGTATATGTTGTCAAGCTCGTGTGCGAGTCTTATATTTCACTTAATCAATACATGTTATTAGTCAGAGTTTTTGATTTCTGACATTATTGCGTGTGTGTGTGTGTTTTTATATAGGAAAGTGAGTTCTTTACAAAGGATGGGTTTCCAAGATCACCATTTCCAAATGGTTGGAAGGGTAAAGATGGGCTTTATGCAGTTGGTTTTACAAGAAGAGGGCTCTCCGGTGCGTCGGCCGACGCCGTCAAAGTCGCGCAAGACATCGGTGAGATTTGGAATCAAGAAATCAAGCAGAAAAACCATGCCGTGGGAGTCGCCTGCAGTAGAAGATACAAGCCTTAGTTTAATAATAATTTGTTGACAATTCTTTATTCGTTTTTTTTTACTTATACCTTTTTTTTGTGTTGGGATCTAGTTTTACCTGCACATTGACAGATAAAGTGAGTTTGGTTAGGCAAATGTTAGAAAAAAAAGCAAGTAAAACAAAAAGAAAATGAAGACGTCTTCAATAAGAGTGCGATAAACCTTACTTTTTAGCATTTATTGTAAAAAGGGAAATGAGGCTTTCTTAATATTTTTAATGTCAAGAGATTCTTTTCATATGCTTTCTTAATTTGGTATTAATTAAAAACAAGTGAAGGGAACTATCTCCAGAAGGGGACCCCTTAAATATGGTGGATATCCATAATTCCACAGCATCTAATGTTGTATTCAATGTGATGCAGACTCTTCACTAGCTTTGTTTAGGAACCAAGTACATTTTCAACTTCAAGAACCTCCATCTTGTCTATGGCACATGCATACGAGCCACAATTTACAGAAGAAGAAAAAAAAGGTCCATTTTTGTTACTAAAAGAACTCGATCTAACTAGTTGAAGATGCACGTCGTTTTCACAACCTCCATCGATGAGAAAACTTGATCCACAAAAATATCAAGTCAGAACATTTAATTTCTGTAGTAGTGGATTTCACAGCTGCCTGCCCAAAATGGATGGAGAAACATTTATTCTTTTCCTAACACCAAGATTTGAATCTTTTGCCAATGATTCATGTAGAAGAAAATCCAAAATGTGTGAATTAGTAAAGCATCACATTCATCATCTCTTATCTACTTTATTCCCATCTGAGATATGACTCATGACTTCACTTTTCAAGTTAGGAATATTAAGAAAAGGTCAATAGGAAACCAATATTAAGTAGAACATACCTTGACATGTCACATGATGCTCCCATGCTGCTGATTAAGGCACAAAATTCTCTCTCTCTCTCTCTCTCTCTCTCTGGATGGGCCCATTTAGCACTACTTTCATCACCTCAGATAAGAATCTTGATGAAACAAAACACTCCAACTTGATGAAAAAAAAGATTCCGATTTGCATCAGCTAGTAGAATCATCAAAGGTTCACATAACTAAGTTTCACTCCTTGTTTCACTTCAGAAGTTCCCTAAGTTAGACAGAGTGATGCATGACGAGGGACGAATGCACGTGGGGCGGTCAACAAGTGTGTGTATCACCTAAAGATGAAAGCCCATTCCTTGATGTTGTGTTGTGAAGTTCTGATGCACTTTGCATTCATTGAGATCAGTGTTTTTTGTCGAAGGTTGGCTCTGTCTTGATGTCCTAGTTCACTTTGGCCTGCGAATCAACGTGCCATTTAAGTTGTTTTTCCTTGCCATAAATCTCTGTTGGATTCAGTTGGAATCCTTCTTCAATGCTTGCATGTGGTTTTACTTGTAAAATATATAATATTTTTCATGCCACAATGGTTTATGATGGGATGTGGCCCAACCGATCAGGCCCACTAACAGGCCCAAACGAGCTGGGCCTAACGTTGGTAGCGGGCCCACGCGGTTAAGCCCAAGGCGAGCCCTAATCAGCCCCCAGAACCAAAGTCGGCGTCACCTCCACGTGGCGCACGGAAGGCGAAGCATCCCCGCCCGACGATGGAGGACACACTGGAAGAGCCCGCCGATGGAGGCACGCCAGGGGAAGAGTCCCGGCCAATGGAGAGATTGGACACGCCTTTAGGCGCAGGCTCAGATATGTATAAATAGAAGGAAAATTGACAGTAGAAGGGTTGGCAACTTATTGAATGCTAAGAGCTTGTAACTACATTCACTGCACTCAAATCATAGTGAAAGTATTGAGGAACCACTCCTCCGTGGACGTAGATCTAATTAACGATCGAACCACGTAAAAACCTTGGTGTTCTTTATTGCTTTACATAAATCTCGCATACTCACGT
Organism: Salvia rosmarinus; assembly: GCA_036937905.1. NCBI lineage: Eukaryota > Viridiplantae > Streptophyta > Magnoliopsida > Lamiales > Lamiaceae > Salvia > Salvia rosmarinus. The sequence goes on along the minus strand of CM072814.1, from coordinate 79,979,007 downwards.
AACTAGATTTGTCATTGGCGCCGTCTGTGGAAACGTCTGAACAAGAAAGCTTCGTTTCCCTCTACAACTTAATGGCAAGAACACGCACAACCGCCGTCGACGCTGGCAACAACCGGCGAGGGCGACCGGTGGTCACTCGGCGTCGCGGGAAGGAGATCGCAGACGCCACAGCGTTTACACTCACGAGGCAACATGGAAAGCGTCTCCATACACCCTCGGGACCGCCTCCCAACGTGGGGAGATGCGACCTCAACGAGGACGAACAAGCAGTTCATTCGTCCCACGAGCCCTCGGTCGAGCTATGGCCGAGTTCCTCAACGCCGACCGCCAATTCCAAAGCTTCCTCAACGGAGGACAAAGGAGCGGGCCCCAAGGGCCCCCGAATCGACTACCACGGCCGCCCGAGGTCGCCCCTCCGCAGCGGCCCGGCGCCCACCTCGGCGTGATGGCGAGAACGTGCACCGCACCACGACATCGGAGCCTCACCGCGGCCGAGCCGCCACCCCATTCGCGGAGCCGCACCGCGGACGAGCCGCCACCACCAGTCGCCCCGCGCCATTCGCGAGCCTTCTCCACCTCGTTATGCCGACAAGAAGAGCCGAGCAAAGCAGAGAGAAGAAAGCGGTCGAACTCCCCGGAGGGACGATAGGCGCATTATCGATCCCCACCCTCCGAAAGGGATGGCAACGATCTCCGGGTTCGACAGTGCAGGAGAATCATCTCCCATTTCTCGGAGAAATTCTAGACACGCCCGCCTTGCCGATACCGGGCACCCAATATTGCTTTGCCACGATGGCTAGGGACCCTCCGACTTCCTTTTCGCCTACACCACCAACATGGCGAATCGAGGATGGAGGACTTTCACATGTGCAAAATCTTCCGGAGGTGCTTGATCTCCAACGCCCATTTGGTTCACCTCGCTCGCTTGAGCAGTATACTGCCGCTTCCGGGACCTCATGGATCGATTCAGTGGCGTTTCTATCGAAGATGCCACCTCGCAGCCTTCCTCGGACACTGCTCACAATCCGCCAGGCGGGGCAGAGCGATGTCGAACTTCGTCTCGAGGTTCATCAAAGAGTCGCTCAAAATTGGCGATGTGATCTCTACATCATCAACGCGTTCAGCGGGATCCGACCCCGGTGAACAAAGAAATCACAGGGGAGAAACCAAAGGCGGCGAGTAAGCTTTGGAACACGGTGGACAACTTCGTCAAAGGAGGCAGTCAAATCGGAAGAAGAGGAGATGCGGGACGGCGAAGTCGAGAGGAAAAATCTAGATGGCCAAAGTCGGCGCTGATCGTGAGCGCCTTCGGCGAGAATCGAAGGGTCATTGGAATCAGGCTCGGACCTCGGCCCAACCACGCGGCAGCGCCCCCTGCTCAAATCAAGGCGGAGATATTCGAGCTCCACGCCGAGCTCTTCCCAAAGCCCCCTCCTATGAAAGGAGGATCGAAGAGGTCCACAGAGGAGTATTGTGACTATCACCAAGGGTATGGTCATGATACCGAGGATTGCAGGAACAGGCTCGCGGATCGGCGAGCTCGTCAAAGGTGGGGCCCTCAAGAAATACCTCGACCGGTGGGCCGGAAGCAGAGGCGGGGAAGAATAACGGTGGCAACAACTGCGGGCCGACCTTGACGATGACCCAACCTGAAGACGACGAGGACGAAGGTCTCAATGTTATGGAGCATGTCTACGTTATTACCGGACTGCCAATGGGGACAACGAGGTCGTCACTGAAAAACGAAGCTCGAAGGCCGGCCCCCGAGGAGCCGAAAAACAAGCGACTCCGGGATGGTGAGGACATTGTGTTCTCAAAGAAGACCGGTGCCCAAAATCATGCCCCACCAAGACGCCATTACGATACAAGCCGTGGTGGGCAACAAGAACGTCCACCGGGTCTACATCGACATCGGTGCCTCCGTCAGCATCATCTTCCAGAGTTGCCTGGATAAACTTGAGGTCGGAGGTATTCAGGTACACCCCGCACCCTCCCAGTTACGGAGCTTCACTCAGGAGGCGGTTCAACCCGAAGGTGTCATCACCCTTCCGGTTACCGTAGGACGGGCTCCCAGGTCGGTCACAAAGGCCATTAAGTTTTTCCTGGTCCAAGCTCCCTCTCCGTACAACATCATCCTCGGAAGAGATTGGCTGTACGCCACTAAGGCCGTCTGTTCGGTCTACCACCTTACCGTCAAGATATCCACCCCGGTGGGAGTGCTAAGCATCCAGGGCTACCAAACGGCAGCAAAAGAATGCCTACGAGTCTCAACCCAAGATGCGGCCTCGCCCCAGGCATAGCAATTACAGAACCCTCGGAGGCCGACACCCCGGGACGACCTGACCGAGAGCCTTCAACTATGCGACGACGATCCTCTAAGGTCGTCGGTCGGCACTCGTGGCCCAACCGACATCCGGCGGCGTGTCATACAACCGAGGGAATACGAGGGGCGTGTTCGCGTGGTCCCGCTCGATATGACCGGAGTGTCGCCCGAGCTCATAACTCATCGCCTCAACATTGACCCGGCTACCAAGCCGGTCCGTGATAAAGAATATTCGCGGCGAGCGGCCGGTCGTAAGGGACAAGGTGACTCAACTTGAAGGCCAAGATCTTGTTCGAGGTCAAATACCCGACACGGATGGCTAATCCGATCGTGGTCCGAAAGCTGAGGGAGGTGGCGCGTAATGCGTCGATTACACCGACCTCAACAAGCACCGCCCAAAAGATTGCTACTCCTCCCGACATAGACAAAAAGTGGAGGCACCTTTGGTGGGCCATGAGACCTTCACTTCCTAGATCTATACAAAGGGTACCACCAAGTCACGATGAGCCGAGATGCGCCCAAAGACAGCATTCATCACCGACTTGGTGTCTTTGCGTGTCGGAAGATGCCCTTCGATGCGAAGAACGGCGGGGTAACCTATCGAAGGATGGTGACGCCAGATTGAGAGATCACATTGGGCGGTCGTTGAGGTCTACGTCGGCGACATCGTGGTCAAGAGTCAAAAAGCGAGAAGCGCGCCGGCGACCTCGAACTATTCTCCAACTCCTCGTGTCGGCCAACCTCAAACTCAACCCCGAAATGTACATTTATGGTGAAACCGCAAGTTCACGGGATCTTTGGGTTTCTCGAGAACTCAAGGCCAATCCCACCAAGGTGAAGGCAGTGCTCGACATGCAGGTGCCAAGGACCATCCGTGAGATCCACAAACTCACCGGGTGCCTAGCCGCCCTCAGCAGATTCCTATCTCGAGCCGCCGAGAAGCAGCTTCCCTTCTTCAAGATCCTGAGGAGAGCTCCGGACTTCGCCTGGCAGGAAGAACACCAGGTCGCCTTCGCACAGCTGAAGGAGTATCTCGCCGACCTGCCGACCCTGTCCGCCCCGAAGCAAGGTGAACTCCTTTCTCTATACTTGGCCGCCTCGGACGAGGCCATCAGTGCGGTATTGGTGCGAGATGAGGAGGGACGACAACTCCCCATCTACTTTATTAGCCGAGCTCTCAAGGGACCGAGGCGAGTACACCGACTCAAAAGGTAGCACGGCCTTGGTAGCGCCAAGCGGCGCCACGACCCTACTTCCAAACTCATTCGTCCGGTACTAACCGACCTACCTTTGAGACAAGTCTTGTCAAGCCGAGTCATCCGGACGCATAGCAGTGTGCATCGGGCTCGTGAGCACGACATCTCGTACTCCCAGACCGCCATAAAGGGCAGCTCACGACTTCCGGTGGAAGCCAAATTCACCGAGGTCGGCTCTACCAATGAGGTCGCCCAACGCCCGCCCCCACACGGAGGAATCCGTCCTGCATCGCCCAATAGCGTTGGCGGATGTCGTGGGCGAGCTTCATGCAAAGCAGGCGTGGGAGAGCATCCTCCTCCTTGGCCGGACAAACAAGTGACCTACGCCCGGTTTACCTTCCCGACCACCAACAACGGTGGAGTATGAGCCGATCTCGGGACTACGCCCGCAAAGGAATTGAAAGTGGACAATGTCCAGATCTTCGGAGACTCCCAGGTCGTGGTAAACCAGGTCCTAGGCAGATACGAGGCCAAGGAGGATCGAATGAAGCAGTACCTCGAGAAGGCAAAGGAGATGCTGACCTCATTCAGGTACTCCAGTATTCATCGAATCCCACGGGGAAAAACAGCCGAGCTGACGTCCTCAGCAAGTTAGCTGCGTCGTCAACAAGTTCACCAGTGGAGGAGGTTCATTCCAGAAGCATAGCGGAGTCTCACATCGGCATCATCACCGAGATAGAGCCGAATTGGATGTCTCCCATAAAGGCCTATCTGGACGATGGCGCGCTACCTCAAGATTGGCTCGAAGCCAAAAAGATGATGGCGAAATCCCAGAAGTACCTCATACACGAGGGCGCACTCTACCGGAAGTCTTACCTTCAACCCCTACTGAGGTTCCTCGGGCCAGAAGAAGCCGACTACGTGCTCAATGAGATCCATAGAGGATCTTGCGGAAGCCACATCGGGTCGCGAGCTCTCTCAAAGAAGGCCGAGGTCGGGATATTCGCCTACCCCGTTCAAGATTCACCGAGCTCGTCAAAAGTGTCAAGTGCGGCTTCACTCCACGGTCAAAAGCTACCCCAAACCGATCCGGCGACTGCAGAGCCCGTGGCCTTTCATGCGGTGGGGAATCGACATCGTTGGTCCGTTCGACCGAGCACCGGTCGACCGATACTTAGTCGTAGCCATAGACTACTTCACAAAATGGGTCGAGGCCGAGCCACTCGAGCCTCACAAGTAGGAGGATTCGGACCGTGTGGAAAATATAGTCCGCCGGCGCATACCGCACATTCGGTCTCGGACAACCGGCACCCGGTTAGTCGACAAAAATTTCAAGGGTGGTGTGAAGAGCTCCGGATCGAGCAACGCTTCACCTCGATCGCACACCGCAGACGAATGGTCGATCGAGGTGACGAACCGCACGATCGTCAAGGATTGAAGAAAGGCTAGACCGAGTTAAGGGTGATTGGGCTGAAAATCTCCTCAAGTCCTCTGGTCCCACAGACAACACCTCGGACCTCACGGAGAAACCCCTTTCATCGGTCACGGCACCGAGGCCGTCATACCGCTGAGATCGGCGCACCAAGCCCGCACACTCTTCACTCGACCGGGCCGGGAGCGAGGAAGACTGCGTGCCAACCTTGACGCCCGAGGAGAGCGAGCTCGCCTTCATAAACGGCCAAGTCTGAGGGCCAGTCGCACGGTGCTACAACAAAGGGTCAAAGCCTCCGGCCCAAGTAGGCGACCTCGCCCCACGAAATAATGAAGCCGAGAGTGGCGTCTTAACAAGTTGGATCCGACATGGGAAGGCCCATACCGCGTTCACGAGGACCTCGGCAAAGGGGCTTACAAGCTAGCTCACTGTCCGATGCACTTATCCCCGAACTCGCACATCACTCATTTAAGGAGGTACTTTACATAGCTTCGATTTAAGATCGGCATCATGTTAGTCCTTTATTGTTTTGCCAAAATCGATGTTGATTACATATTCAATAAAACATTTGTTTTTCTAATGAATATCTCACTGCCTCGTACATATGTGAACATCTGTTTGGATATATCACATTTAAACCTTCACAAAGGGACGCCTACGAAGATGAAAATACCACTAAGTAGGTAGCATCGGACTACTCATTAATTTGAACGTCTACATGCAAAGCATACAGATTACCCATTAAGTTGGGCGTACATGCACGCGACATCCGCACCGATCTCGCCAACTTATACCCCTTTATTTGGGAAGATATGCACCGGTACAGTCTAAATGCATTAACGACTACAAACCGAGTTCCAAGCCATATACAAGTCAACCGGCTTCCGAGCTCGTTTATACCCTTTATTTGGGAAGATATACATACGTAAGCGCCTAAATACATTTACGACCAAAACGAAGTCCTAAGCTATGTTTGTACCTCTCGAGGGAAAATATACACTTGAATGAGTCTAAATACATTTATGACTACATACAAAGTCCTAAGCTATATACAAACTTATTCGGCTTCCGAGCTCCGCCGCCACAACTTTGAAGCTACACGATTCGAACAAAATCTCCGTGTCGGCGATGAACACACGGAATGAACTCGGTGCCTTCAACCCGATCGATTAGACCGGCATCCCGATGACCGCTCTCGGTGCATCCGGCAGACCTCGGGCGCCGCGACACAACAGGGACTCAGCGTCCCGAGACCTACCCCAGGACGCTAGCGCGAGCTCGATCGCCCGACCGAGGAAGAAGCTCCGGGACCGTGTTGGACTCTTCTCCCGGCCGGGTCGCCGGCCGCGCCCCCGCCTCGAGCCGACCTCTGGCGCCCGACTGCCTCGACCCCGGTGGATTCGGGCCTCTTCTTCCGATCTCCGGGCTGGCCACGAGGCGCCCTAGGTGCAGCCGGACCAAGTAACCTCAAAGACTTTGGTCGGTCGATAACCGCCCCATCATCAGGTTCTTCAACTCTAACACCGGTGGTGTCGGCAGCGGTCTGGCTACTAGCTTTGGGCAGACGGCGTCTCCGGACGATCACATAGATCTTGAGGTACTTCACGAGGGAGTCGAGGCAATCTTTGAAGTTTTTACTATTCGGCCCCTCCTCGTCCTCAAAGACCATCTCCTCGTGACGGGCTCGAACCCGCTCATCAACTTCGGAGATGGTCACGTCGCCAGATCGGCGAATCACCACCAGACTCGCTTGCTTCCTCGGAGACTGTGCGCCTCTCGGGCCATCTCGAGCTCCTCCTCACACTGCATCAAACGTCCATAAATGATGTCGGCCGACAAGTCTGCCCCCTGGACTTCGAGATGTAGGATCCTTGACTTAAGAGTCTCGTTCTTGGCCAGAAGGCGAGCCACCTCATGATCGGCCTCCTGCAGCTTCTTCTTCGGATCGGCGGATGATCTGGAGGCGACGTCCATATTGCAAAACACAGGTCACTCGTGACCGGCTCTTCGAAGCAAAGACTTAACCCGTCCTTTTCGCCAGGCACCTCGGACTTCTTTTAGTTTGGCCGCAAGTCATGATCAAGTCCGGCATCGAGGACGATGTGCTAGCAATAAACAAGAAGATACATTTCAAAATAGTGTGTTTATTATTTAAGTGGAAATTTTACAAGGCTCATGATCCTATCGACCCGGCGATTCGACTATTACATCAGTCCATTGACCTCGGGCTTGTTGCGGACCCGCCTCCTCCTGCGCCTCGCCGCTCCTGCGGTTGTCCCTCCAGTGGGAGCTCGGGACCTCCTCCTCCTCTCGCCTCGGCCTCGCCCGCGCTCCGCAAGTAGCTCCAAGCTCGGGATCTTCATCCTCCTTGACCGGGCGACGACCTCACCGTCGAAGGGTCGAGGCGGGCGCCAGGCCTCCAAAGACCGCTGAAGAGCCAACACCAAGATCACCCGGGCGTAAGCCTTGTTCAGCTCGGAGGTCGACCTCGGTCCGGCCATGCTTGACCTTGTCGGTCAGCATGGCGGCCGCCACTTCCCCGGTGATCGACACCACCGGCTTCAACACGGCGACAAGTTCGGCGATGAAGCCCGAGAAGCTCTCCGACTCAATGAGCTTGCGGCGAAGGCCCTCAACATTGGCCTCGACACCGCCAAGGCACTCATCCCATCGGCGAGCTCCTTCGCGCCAGCGACCTCGCCAGCGCCTCCTCTAGCTCCCCGGCGGCCTCCAGCGCCAGGGCCTTCTTTTGAGCGGCCTCGGCATGCCCCCTGCCTCGGCCTCGCGCTCGCGGCGCAACAGCGGCCTCCGCGATCTGCCGTGCAGCGGCGAGCTCTGTTCCAAAGATCCCGACGATCGGCGAGCTCTCGGAGATGTACCAAAGAATACGTTGCGGGTCCCCGATCATCGAGCTCGCTTCCTAAACACAACACAAGTTAGCACATGTCACGGGCATGTAAAACCGGTACGGAGGGCTTTTATACCTGGGAGGGTGCAATTAATCGGATCCGGCACCACGTGCTCGGCGAAGGGTGGATCTCGCTTCTGCGGGACCGGACTCGACCCGACAAAGGCTCCGTCATCGATTGGTGAGATTTTCAACCTTCTTGGTGCTTGGCAATCCCGCCCGCCTCGCCTTCTTCGGAGCTCGCTTAGCGTGGAAGACCCTCCCTCGCAACGCGTCGCCTTCGCCGCAAAGAAAAGAAAATCGCGTTAACTCGGCGAGGTCGGATGTACAAAACAAGAAAGGGTGCCTCACCCATCTCGGACCTCGACCCGAGTCCGGACCTGTATGCTCAACCGGCGTTATTGAGGTCGTCCTCGGTAAATTTTACGGAGACCTCACCGAGCATGTTGAGCTGCCTCTATGTAGCCGAGGGTTTCAATTTTATATCACGAAATTTACCCAACCCCACTTGTAGCTGGGTGCCCATCACCCAAAAAGTATTTGCTTTGCCACCCGAAACCTTGGAGGTGGGCCACCTTAAATGGTGCCGAGGCTAAAAATAGTACACTCCTCTTGTACACTTGACTGAAAATCGCATCAAGACTTCAAATGAGAACTCCTCGGCTATGCCAAGAAAGCCCCATCTCAACTACGGACCTAATAGAATTTGGGGTAAACTGACAGATGGAATTTGGAAATATTCTGAATGTGCAAAAAATGGGAGCTAGAAATCTAAGACCGCCTCGTGGCATCTACGTGACAGTCAAAAAACCTCCCATGAGCCAAAGCCTTGGTCACGGGCCCCAGCAGGCACCACCAGGCCTCCGCCGGCAGATGGCACTCCCTTCCCACCCTCATTACATCGGCGGCGGTCAGAGATGATTTGACATCCTAAATTTTATACCCATCCCAAGCAGAGGGTATTTCCGGCACTCTCGCGCTAATACTAAGAGACCTACCCCCCAAGGTATGGCACATAAAATCCCTAATCTCAATAATTTCATCAAGAGGGAGAGTGGAAGAAGAACCCGGAGAGGAAGAAGATGTAGAAGTCATACTTACTTTTTTGTAAAGAAGGGCTCACGCTCAAGATCGGACAAATATTTTGAAAACTACGGAAATTTAGTGCATTCTTTTGCTCTGGAGCGAAGAGGAGAAGAAAGTGAACAGTTCCTCAGCGGGGTTATTTATAAAGTGAATGGGCGCTTAAACGGCCGTTTCAACTTCTACACGTGCTACCGTGATTCGATGTGGAGTCACGCGCACACGGTTCGAGTGCCCAACTACCGCTGGCGCGTATGACGACGCTAGCGTAAGATAGACCGCCAGTCTGACCTCGCAATCATCACACGGACCCCGGCGTCCTCCAGATGGCGGCGCCTCAGGTCGTACCTCGGCCTTCCCCCAAATAATGAGGGGACCCAGATCGGACCTCGGCGGCCCCATCAGCGAACTTCGCCCCTACGAGAATGTCTCCATCCAGATCGAACTCGGCGAACCAGCCCCCAGATTCGGTGCCGCCCAGGCCGCACCTCGACATCCCTAGAAGGGCGGTCACTCAGGACGAACCTCGACACCATCCATCATGTCTTATCCATCTAGATCCACCTCTCAGATCGAACCTCGGCATCCTCCAGAAGAGCGGTACCGCTCCGGATCGGACCTCGGCGTAACCTTCGCAGGGGGTCGTTATCCGAGTCGACCGACTTCATCCATAGCACGTCTTTGTCCAGCGGCGCACAATGGACCACCCAACTCGATTCGAACGGATCGCCAAATAAACCCTCACGTCAAAAAACAACACCTTCGACAACAACTTCCGAAAGCAACACCTCACCTCGAAAGCGCTTCCTCACTCCACTTTCGGCATCACTTTACTCGACTATTCGGGGGGGGCTATGATGGGATGTGGCCCAACCGATCAGGCCCACTAACAGGCCCAAACGAACTGGGCCTAACGTTGGTAGCGGGCCCACGCGGTTAAGCCCAAGGCGAGCCCTAATCAGCCCCCAAAACCCTAGCCCCCAGAACCAAAGTCAAGCGCCACCCTCCACGTGGCGCACGGAAGGCGAAGCGTCCCTGCCCCGGCCAATGGAGGACACACCAGGGGAAGAGCCCCGGCAAATGGAGGGCACGCCAGGGGAAGAGTCCCGGCCAATGGAGAGATTGGACACGCCTTAGGCGCAGGCTCAGATATGTATAAATAGAAGGAAAATTGACAGTAGAAGGGTTGACAACTTATTGAATGCTAAGAGCTTGTAACTACACTCACTGCACTCAAATCATAGTGAAAGTATTGAGGAACCACTCCTCCGTGGACGTAGATCTAATTAACGATCGAACCACGTAAAAGTCTTGATGTTCTTTATTGCTTTACATAAATCTCGCATATTCACGTAACTAGATTTATCAGTTTAGTTGCAGAAACTGATCATTTGAATCAGGGGTTCTTGGCTTAGAACAAGATAAAGTAGTCTTTAAAAGCAAGTTATATAAACAGAGCAAACATATAATTTGACATGAATTGCATGAAGATAGAGAGGCTTTCACAATATTACTCCAGCATTCAATTGAATGACAAAATATATAAGTTTTGTAGAAGGCCAAATTTAAAGAAATTACTCATCAAGATTCAAGAAAATTTGGTTAACACTTAAATAGGCCATGTGCTTATATATGGGTGAAGATCACTATCAAGCCAAAGTTTACACGTTTTTTCATTAATGTATTATACTTTAGATAATAACATATTTGTACCCAAAAGTTTTGACTTTAATCCAAAATATAGCCAACTTTTCAATGCTGAAGTCAGTTTTGGTCACCGAAAATTTGCATGGAAATGTACTCGTATAAAAGTTAATAATGTCTTTCTACAAATTATGTTGCCAACACGACTTTTTACGTACCGTAAAGAGGATCTATCATAGATTTGAAAGCTAAGTTTTTTGATAATAATTTATCATTATCGAAAGCTGGAGATATTTATTAAAAAAAGCACGCTTACTGTAAGCTAGAAAGTAATGTTTGCCCTTAATAATTCATTTCCTCAAACTAGTGTCTAATGCCCAAAGATGCAAGATTTGTTCGAAGAGCAATATATCATTTTTCTAAACTCACTGCTATACCCATGTTTTTGTAAACCAGCCTAAGTTGATTCGAAGTATTTATGTGAGTAATGAATTATACGGGCTTAATGAACTCTCTATCAACTTGGATTAACCATTTCAGAGGATACGAGGATGGATGTCATGTAATTGTTTCCAGAGACCATTGTGTCGCTGTAGTGCTACAGCCCCCATCCCCGTCGGCTCGGATCGTTACACCATCGTCCAATCTTCTTCGTCTCCAGTTCTTCACTAAAAAACAGTATACATGTCTCAAATCATCATCCTTCTTCAGTTTGGCTACTAATATGATTTCTCACAGCTAACTGTAATTTTTATTGCCCTTTCTTCTATCCTTTAGCATAGCAGTTTTTCACAAATGTTTCTCAAATCACCACTTCAGAAAAGCAAAATCTGCAGGTGATAAGTGAAGGATGCAGAACAAGTAGCTCAGGATTTAATCCCCTAGAGATGATAAATCTTTCATCTATCATCTATAAATTCAGCGAATGAATTACCTCTCGATGATCTTGAACCGGGTCATAACAACATCTGACCCATCAAATCAACCCATCGTCGAGACTTAAATAGTGAAACATAGGGGAAGGAGTTAGATATATCCTGACGGAAGCAAGAGTAAAAATACAGTACTACAGGTTGCCAAAATCATGAGTACTTCAATAATTTCAAAAGAAACTGGTATTTCCATTCCAATATAGTTTCAAACACAAATTTAACAGTTTTCAGACCTACTAGTAGAGATGACTTCATATCAACCTAAAAAATTTATACATTGGACATATATGGAAATGCACTTTAGATCCAAAATCTGGCTCTGAACATCACTTATTCGATAGCATCTGATCGATTTCTCCATTTTGGTTATACATAGATACTAGTTTCTTTGCATACGACGGCATGTGCTTCTCAGCTCTGCACCACAAAAAGTCATCACTCATCAGAATTATGAAGTAATCTCAATATTTATGCTACTTTGTCATATACTTTCTTTAACGCATACCTTTCTTTTCCCCAAGCACGATTGACATGAAGGTAGTTTCTGATAGTGTGGTAATCCAAGGAATAACGAGCGAATTCAAGACCTTTTGGACCGACCTGCAATGAAAAATCAAGGTCAGAATACAAAACCTTTACCTAACTTGAAATTAGCTCGTTATGGAACGATGTTTACCAGGTTCAAAATGAATGCTATTAGGTCACCGACAAACTTTGGAGCAGGCTGAGATGGACCTTTGCCTAGGAGAAAATGAGCTCTAAATTAAGGAGCACTAAATTATATAAAGAATGCCATTGCATACCTAATTTAGCATTATCATCAGCTTTTACAGTTTCAGTTACGAATGGACGTCTGTTGCCCTGAAATAAACAATCCAACTAGTCAGAATCTTGCACGACTGCGAAAATACATACATAAGGCTGAAAGATGTCTATTACCGAACTAATTGTGGGGGTAATTTCCAGAAGATCTTTCACCAGATTTAGCATCTCCTTTCCACGTTCATTTCTAACATTTGGAGCAAACAAAATCATATCAACAACTAGTGCATGCATGACTAAGAAAAAGGCAAATGTACTAATTTCATGTATCACCTAACAGTGACATATTGTGGATGTTGTGTCATGCTAACTCCAGCATATTTCGGAACACCCATGTAACCAACTACCATATCCTGGAATCGTTTAGAACTATGAGAGATGACACATTCTTAAAGTTCAATAGTGTTAAAGAAATATGAATTCCAAAGTAAAACCATAACCAAAAGAAATATGATCCACTGAAAATAGAATGTTGCAACCAAGTGTTATATGTAGCTAAGACTCCGCATGCAAGATAAAGTTGACAAACTACACAAAAACGAATGACATAAATGTAGGTATATGTATATAAGCCTTTGTATCTGAGAAGAGATGGAATATAAGATTATCTGGTTCAAGAGCATTCGAATTTCGGTTCGGATTTTTGCCTACTCCGAACCGATCTAAAAATCCTAATTTTGAGAGAAAGAAAATCCAATCCGAATCGAATATCTGAAAATCCGAAATCTGAAAATTTATTAAAAAAATACAAACCGAACCGAAAAATCCAAAATTATGAAAAACCCAAAAATCCGAAACCAATTTTTGTTAATTCTTATATATACTTATATTAGATTTAAAAATATTTAAATAAAATATTATTACTATATATAAATTATATATAATTTGGATTTTTTCGGATTTAAAAAATCCGATCCGATCCGATCCGAAAATCTGAAATTTTGAAAATTGTCAATCTGATCCGAACCGAAAATCCGAAAAATCCAAACCGAATTTTAAATTTCGGTTTGATTCGGATCGGATATTCGGTTTTCGGGTATTTAGCTCACCCCTATTCAAGAGAGAATTAGAAGTGCATAGAAATAAGATTTATTTACAGTTGCAAGAAGCCACAAAACTATCATGGACCTCTCGATAAAGTAGGGTAGCACTCACCGCCAAAGCATTTGTGTAGTCAAAACAACTGCAATAAAAAACAAATTATGCATCAGCAAAGTGTAGTTAACTATACACATAGTTGAATGAATGAATATATTTGAGAGGACACAATTACATACAAATGGAACATATATATATTTGAAAGAAACTCAGATTCTTATTACATATTTTTTCGAATAATCATTCTTCAGTTCTAGATTCATGCAGGGGAGCCTTTTTAGAAAGAAACCAATCTTTATTGAACAACTAGACGATCCATTTTATAGTAAAAATAGTTCTTCTCATGTCTAACTTTATTGCATTATATTGATACAGAAACTTCTAATAATATATATTGCTGTATTTTAAAATTTACTGTGTTATCCAAGAGAAAATTATTATCACCGAGAAATTCTGAGTGAATGATGATAAATGATACCAAGACAATAAGAAACTACCTGTAGCACGAAGGAGCAATCACGTCTGTTAAGTCGTTGGCTGGGAGAGAGAAATAGGGGACCTGCTTAGTAAGAACATGATGAATCAAGCACTACACTATCAAGAACTAAAGCCATAAAAGATGATGAAAGTAGCTACCTCTTCAATATGACCGTCTAAATGCTTCAAGTGAACCTAAAGAAAAATAAAATATTCAGGTGCTAACTTCAAACCATAAGCAACAGCAACTAGCTTAAGTATTTGATGAGTGACTCATGAAAAACTAGTGTATCACATTTGTTTAGTGCTATAAGCCAAAATCTACCTTGCGGCTTATTGAATAGGAAAAATTTTCTATTCAACTTACACGTGACTCAGCATAAAAAGGAATTCAATTACTGATAAACTGGAAGACCGATACTTTCAGTATTAAAACACAATACTAGAGACTATGTAACACTCCCTCCATCCCACCCAAGACGGCTCATTTCTTTTCGGCACGGTGATTTAGGAGAAGGGTATAAAGTGATAAAAAAGTAGGTAGGTCCCACAACTTTTGAAAAGATAATTATTTCTTAAAATGAAACAGGCTATCTTGTGTGGGACAGCCCAAAAAAGAATACATGTCATCTTGGGTGGAACGAAGGGATTAATATTTATTGACTATGAATAATAAGCATCAGTTTCATGTCTTTGACAGTGAAGACTTGTGGGCACGTTCATACTGATAAAAAGAAACATAGAAAACACCAAAAAATCATTTAGTTTTAGATCATGTTTTAGGAGATATCAACAAAGGAGCCAAACCTTGTAATCTTGCATGAATTCATAATGAAGTACAGTTTCTGGTTCAGTGCTTGCAGCCTTCAGAAATTTATCTAAGCCTTCTCGTGTGCCATTATCCACTACAGAGAAAAATGAAATATTTTACACAGGATGTAAACATAAGCAAATTCAGCAACAAAACAAAGAAAATTACACTCTATCAATTATTGCACCTGCTATCCAAAATTTAGAGCAACAATAACAGATATCATAATGTTTCAATATGTCTAATTTGGTGACCAATAATAACTCATTTTTGTAGTATATAGTAATACTTCTACCTTTTAGATTTAAGCAGGTTGCATGTTGTTTTTGAGAAAACACAACACTCAAATTGAATTTAATACCAACTCCACAACTTCAATAAGAATTAGTTAAAAAGACAGGCATTTAGTTACCACAATTAGTTCCTAGAACATAAAGCTTTTCCAGATTCAGATGATGCTCCACTGATCTTAATGCTGCACTTCAAGAAATTATGCTGCATTAAAAATAGTCTGAGTCACAATGAAGAAATTAAGGGAGGAATTATATGATTATATGATGATGACGATGATACCTTGCACTTGGCAGCCAACACCACAGAAAAGTAAACGTTTTACACCAGCAGCCTGAGAAGGAAACTGACAGTTTACTTATTGCATAAATAATCCTTAACAAGCTCCACATTACTAGTGGAGTAAACACCCACCAAGTTGGTCTAAACTTAACCCTATTCCCCATTCCTCTTGACCCTAAAAACGCTTCGATTCTTTTAATGGTTTGTTATGGGTCATAAAATTACTAAGCAAAACAAACTCAGGAATACAATTTTACATTGATGATGCCAACAATTCTACTAGGTAAGTGAGCAGCAGGACGCCATGCAATGGCAGTTATAGGTAAAATGCTCAGGTTTAGCTAAGTGTGTGCACTTATAAGTGACATATCAAATAGAATAACTGATTATGGAGAAATATAAGATGGACAAACCTCAACTAATGCAAGAGTATCAAGATTAGGAGATAGTGTCGGTTTAACTCCTTTGGCAGCAAGCACTTCCTCCGGAGTCCTGATTTAAGTAGATTTGTTTGATTACTTTCGATAGAGACGTCTAACAGTAGAAATCTATCAAAATGATCTGGAATGTAATGAAACAAACCTTGCCAATACAGGTCTGGGAGTAAATCTATCTTCTGGGTCACTGTAATTATACAAAGAAGAGTTGCAAAGAAAAACCATACATCATTAAATGATGACAAACGTCTATTCTAGGCAATAGATAGGATGATTAGACAGTCCAGTACCTCTGGACACATACAACAACCGACCAAGCCAGTTCTGAGCATTTCAATAGCAACTGTGGTCACTATCCCCGTCCACTGAGCCCCTATTGAAGCAGAGATATGTAGGATATGGACCAAAAGAATAATATGTAGGAAATAACCAGCTTAAGCATATGTGCACATAAATTAGGTATCGGTAAGTAGAAATAACCCGCTCACTACGCATAAGAATTGATATGCCAATTATCTGTTTTAGAAATACCCTGATTATGTTTACCACTAATAAGAAAAAAGAATTGAAAATTGTAACTCCAGTTTACAGCAAAGATGAAATTTAACAAGACCTGAGCTTCTGTGATTACTACGTATGCTGTACTTGTATATTATTGGAAGAGATATACTCCATTTTTCAATAATATTTAAAATATTTAAATGATACCTAAAGATTATACAGATTAATTAATAAAACTGAACTAGATTAAATGAATACTTAATTCAAGAAAAAATGAAGTACTTAAATGAAGTATTTAAATATAAATGGTAAACTTAATTCAGAACCACATAAGATAAGGAATGTTAAACATTATAATTGGACTAGAGTATAAAAGTATAATGTAACATAAATCGACTTAGGAGCCTCTAGTAGATCCTCATAAACTTACCCTCTACAGGTTGTGTTTTGCGAGCATATAGTAGATCCTCATAAACACCCATATAAGTCTCATCCAGCGAATCAATTTTCCTCCTCGGCCGTGGACAATTGGTTCAAGAACCTAAGATGGTAAATAAGATCAACCACAACACATTAAATGGACTAGTACATCATTACAAAATGTCTTTCTGTATATATTTCATGACAATATATACCTCACTATCCACACACCAGACAATACTTTGATCACCATCAACACAAGTTTCCACAATTTCCAAACCTAATCAAGACTTCAATTTTGCTTCGATTTTGAAGTCCCTATTATTAAATTTTCACCACAGCACAAAAGTTGCTGATTACATCTACATACACAGTAGTAATAATGATTTCAACTTCAAACTACTTAACTATAGAAGAGAACTGAGGCTCCATCACATGCCAAGACGTATTAACATGGATCGAGGACCCTAAATTGTCGCAATAAGATAACGACGAGAGCAAAACAAAACTTACTTCAATTCTAGACATGCCATCTCCCAGAAAAGCACAAGCATTCTTCACATGGGCAACGTAGTATGTATCGCATAACCCGCAGCGGCTGATCCAACAAAAACAACAAGAAACTACCATTAAATAAAAAAAAAAAAAACTTTCTTCCGATCTCACCCCGACCCTGTGCAAGGCTCTATCAGCTTAATCTTGCTCACCCATGAGGCGTAATTCAAAAACAGAAAAGAAACACTAGTCTTTATCAGCTTAAGCTTGCAGATTAACAAAAGAATAAAGAGTGATGAATGAGGAACCTGCAATGATCCTTGGCTGGGTAGGTCCCACCAGGGGGGATAGGTCTAGATTTTTGCCTCCAGTCGTCTCTCAGCTTAGCAGACTTCGAGGTTGTACCTTCTGCATATTTGGAGGTACATGTCAAAACGACTCAACCCAACCGAGAAGAAAGGAGCGGAAGTGAGATAGTATACCTTTAGAAGCTTGTGAAACAATGGAGAGAGAGAAGGGATTATGAGAGAGAATTCCAGTAACCATAGCTGTAGCCATGGCAACAGAGAAACAAACAACTGTAACTGGTAAAAAATACTTGAGGTGATAGTCGTTGATTTTGTGCCACAGAATTTGGATTTTGCATTTTGCATTTATAATTCAACACGAAGCCATATTTGCAACATCGTCGTTTTGTCCGAAATCGGTAGTGCCCGTTAATAGGAATTTAACCGGATAAAGTATTGGGAAAAACAGTAATCTAACCAAATTTATAACATTTATGTCTTAGTTAACCAATTTCATAAAAGTATGCAAGAAATACCCAAATATGTAAAATGCCCTTTGAATTGGTCAAAATAGCTATGGATAATATTGTTTTGCTATAGACAATCCATTTAATTATGCTTTGTTATGCTTGCTATTAAAAATCAGTAGATGGAATCCGTTGTATATAGGCTGGAAACATTTCTCGTGTCATTGCCGACTTTGTTAGGGGCCTTGAGAGACGAAAGAACCGCTCTCTTGGTCAACGCTAATATTGTCGTGGTGCGAGAGGTGCAACAACGCTGCGTCTGAGGACATTATCCTACGATTTTGATTGTGTAATCATACGCTTCTAAAATGGTATCGAGCCTTAGGTTTATTGAGGAATTATATAATATTTAGCATTTTATGTGTTATCCTAACGGAGGAGACCCAAAGTAAAAATGAATCGGACGATGTCCAGAGATGAAGCATACATGTATGCTTTCCGATTTGGAAAGTACTCATGAGACTTGAATCAAGGCTCGGGTTCTTTGAAAGAACTTTTGAACATAGCGTTCAAAATGAATATCCACCGAACTCATCCGACATTTCGAATGATATCCAGGATGACGAAGAGAGCTCATTCTCAATGATTATCTTAGAAGCATTGAGAATTGTTGAGAGAAGGACCCATCCACCACACGATTGATGGAGACCGAAACAAATGAGCAACGCGCTCCCTAGTTACAAGGAAATTTCACCGGATTCTTGAATTCGGCGGAATTAAGGAGATCCGAGCAGTGCAACATTATGGCGGTTGTCATATGGCGTTCCCAAGAGCTAGCGGGATATCCATGCAAAGAAGAGGAGATTCTTACCACATGCGGAGTATCCAAAAGAAGATTCAAGGCCTTGGCGAGCGGGCCCGAAATTGGTCAAGAAATCCCAGGCAATCTAAAATTCAAACCCGTTGGGATGGGCGAGGATAAAGCTCGACCGAAGAATAATCCACTCTCCGTAAGATGAATAATCTAGAGAGAATCGGATTGAACGAGTTCTGAAGTTAGCGAGTCATTTGCTAACTTCAATATGGTGGATCTAAAGATGAACCGGGTTCCCAAAGAAGAACCACCAATTCCACCACAAGGAGTACGCCTATTGATCCTATGGGATCAAGGGACAATATGAGTCCGCCAGGACGATCGTGAATTTGCGCGAACAAGCGTAATCCCGCAAGAAAGAGGAGGCAAAGAACGCAGGAGACCCCGTTGGAAAAGCCACCCGAGCCTATACATCCCTATGGATTGACACTCGACATCGATGAAGTCAATTTCAATGATCGAGAAAATATCATAGATGAACGGGCAAGATCAATGGTTGTAAAGAAGAACATGGAACTCGACGCACCCAACATGGTCAAGATCCTAGAAGGAAGTTTAGCGGTGTTGTTAAACAATACTAGAAACATTGCTCGGTTGATGAAAGAAAGAAGATCGACGTTCGACTTCGTGGAGGATGCAATCAAAGGCATAGGCGTACGCTCAAAGTTCATTTCCTGAGATGGATATTTCAACGGCTATAACGACGAGAAGAAAAGAAATACTTGATGACTTTATACAATCTAAAACTAATGGTTTTAGAGCAAAAGTCTCTCAACAAATTTCTTGATTATTTACAAAGTATCAACATCTCGGTATGATCAACGAAGATGTTGCTAAAGAGTCATTTTTCCTAAAGTTTCCTAATCCATGAGAGAAATGTTCATCGGGGATTACCAAATGCGAGGTCATGTGGACGGTGTTTCAAGAAGGATATCTTATGTCCACAAGAAGTCGCCGAGTGGTGTCAAACCGCAACCACTCAAAATAATCTCAAGAAATTGAGAAAGATCAGCAGATCGCCCGTTGATCCGTGATATGCTCGATCTTCCAACGAAAATCGGGGAGAATATTTATATCAATCCGGAGGAAGAAGAACGAGTTCCAACCCCACAACAAGGAATGAGAGAAAGAAAGAGTTCTTGGAGGCCAAGAACGATGTGGTCCTGACGTAAAGCCGATATTACAACCGGACAAAAGCGGTCCAACGGGAAGGCGGTATCAAGCTCGGGGATCCAGTTCTCGCGAGCAACAACCGCTAAGAAGACTTTCAGACGAGCTCACGCTAGAGCTAATGAAAGTTTCAAGGATTGCAACTGCTGGACGTGCGGTGCAAATGGGCATATCTCAACAAATTGCCCACGTAACTAGCAAAGGGGATCGTAAATTGAGTCTACACCGGACATCGAGGATACCGTATACTACCAAGAATTGGTTCAAGTATACCAATTCGAAGATATACCCTCAGATGAGAGTATATATGAACAAGAGGAAATCTTCAGCGGAGAAGACGAATCAGATGAGTCTTGTAATCGTGATCCGATCGAAGGAGGTGAGGCGCGCCATCGGGAGCGCCAAGACGAGCTAGGTCACACTAGCCGAACCATCCCCGCACGTAAGATCTCGAATAAGATAATGAACAAAACCATGAATCTACAAAAGTATCAAGGGTTTTCAATCGAAAGGAAGATAGACCATGTTCTAAGGAACCTGAGTCTAGTCAAAAGGAAGCACAATGTGGTCTATGGCGTAACCAAAGAGAAATGTCGCCCATCCCGCCATCTTGGGAATCAAGTAGAGATGCAACTGATACCGACCAGTGATATCAGGGAAGATCTTCAAAGTATGAAGCCAGAAATCGCTAATACGATGGAATGGATTCATATTGGAGCAATTCAGTTGGTGATAAAATCATCACTTTATCTCGGTACAGATTCACCAATTGATATCGCAATCTGCGATAAGAGAATACGGAGTCATGCAGATTCTGTAATGGGAACCATCTCAGGGAATCTATGTGGTAAAAATCTTATAGCAATCTTCTATCCGAAGATTTCTTATAATATCAAAGATTCCGGTTTCAACATAGCCCTGACTCTTTATCAGGACTTCAAGAAAACAGAATTGATGGATGATGGGAACAGGCCATATTCCATCACTTATCATGTGTCTTCTGCTCTTTCAAACTCCCATCATACAGAGTTATATTTGGGGAAGGAGTTTATCGAGATACCAGATATCTTCAAGAAGGTAGCTAGAGCTAGCTGTCCTGATCGGGTGAAGATTCCACCTCTAAGAGAAACAAATATCCAATCGACAATAAGCCAATACTTGATGTATGGCGAGTCAAAGATTTGGAGCCCCAAGGTTATCCTTCAGGGGATGAGTTATCTCCCAACCATACGAAAGAAGTTTTTCTCACTCGTATGATAGGAAAGCAATTAGAGACATTCAACAACAAAGCGATCGTAGTTTCAACCAAGATTGATGTCCTCAGGATGGCGAAAAATTGCCATAAGATTTGACACTGCAGGAGAAGAAATATACTTTCCTTGCACAGTGTTATGTGATCTTAAGAATTATGGGTCCAACGTCTATGAGGGAACCCTGGATTTCGGAGGCTTTCAAATGACCATCACAGGGAAGGTCGGCCGAGAAATGGAGGTCCTAATCCTAGGACGCAAATTCCTCGATATGTGCAAACCATGAGGAATAACAACTAAAGGAATGGAAGTGACAATTAGCGGGAGAAAACTGCTGATTGAATGACAAGTCCATTCTCAATATACATCTCAATCGGGGTGTTATACGAGAAGTACAAGGCAGAGTATTTCGCTGCCTATGTCGATTTAGGTGCAGGAATCTGCACAGCCAAGAAAGGAGTTTTCCAGCAGAAGTGGAAGAAAATCTACCTCAGATTGCTGGAAGAGATTTCTCCAAGAAAATCTTGCTCTTATCCAAGGAGTAAGACATGCGGAAATTTTGATAGACGGAGCAGGTCAAACACCATGGTAAAAGGTCCGGACTCCACCAATCTATTTCCATGACACAGGAGCGAGATATTCATTGGGAAACAATTTCCTACAGATGTTCAAGAAGTTTATGCAGGACAATGAAAGGAGGCGATTGGTGTTCACAACCAATTGTGATCACAAGATCATTGTTCAGCGAATACAAGGGGCATTTAATAGACAAATGCCGATCGATTTTGCGACAAGCGTGGTGATGAAGGAAAACTTGACACCCAAAGATGAAGGTCAAAGAAGGTTCAATGAAGCATCACTGAGTTGCAGGATTTCAGAAATATCCGAAGATCTGGATGATGAGGAGATTCAAATCCTCAAAGCATCTCTGATATCTCACCAAGATATTGGAGAATGAGCACATGTAGCTCTAGAAGATGTCAAACGGAAAATCGTTCGTTGCTATAGCGAGGATCCTTTGGCATGGTGGGATAGGAACCAACTCGAAGCTAGTCTGAAGGTTAAGCCAGGCAAGGAATTCGAGTTCGTCGATTCGACCCATCCCGATGAACCTGTGGATCGAAGGACATGAGGCGATAATCGAGGAACACCTTGATTTAAAGTTGATTGAACCAGGGAACTCGCCTTACAGCAGTCCCGGATTTCTAGTAAGGAATCATGGTGAGATCAAAAGAGGTAAACCCAGATTGGTTATTAATTATAAAGGGATTAATGATATTCTGGAGTTTGATGGATATTTTATCCCGAATAGAGAACATCTTATCAATTGCATTAGGAATGCTAAGGTGTTTTCCAAGTATGATTGCAAGTCAGGTTTCTACCAGATTCGCATGGAGGAAGGGAGTAAGAAGTTCACAGCTTTCTCTACTCCGAAAGGGCACTACGTTTGGAACGTAATGCCAATGGGGTTGGCCAATGCACCTCAGATATTCCAGAGGAAGATGGATAATCTTTTCAAAGATTATTTCTCTTTTATGTTTGTCTATATTGATGATATTCTTATAACTTCAAAGAATATGGATGAACATGTTAGGCATTTGGAGATCTTTGCAGATGTCTGTCAAAAGGAAGGATTGGTACTGTCTGAAAAGAAGGCAGTCATCGCTACCCGAAAGATTGAGTTTTTGGGTATTGAGATTGATGAAATGGGAATTATCTTGCAGGATCATATCGTGCAGAAGGTGCAGAATTTACCAGAAGATCTCAAGGAGAAGAAGCAGCTCCAAAGCTTTTTGGGAGTTGTTAACTTTGCAGGAATGTTCATCAAAGATCTTGCAAAACATAGAAAAGTCTTTAGCCCATTGCTAAAGAAAGATGTTCCTTTCATATGGACGGACGAACATCGTGAAGGGATGAAAAGTTTGAAGGAGGTTTGCAAAACTCTCCCAAAGCTTTCAATACCTTAGGACGAAGACGACTTAGTCCCTGCATACGATGCGCAGTGATCATTGGTGGGGGCGGTGCTTACAAAGATCACCCCATTTGGAGAAGAACCATGCAGATACTGTAGCGATCTTTTCCCCGAAGAAAATGTTGTGCGCTGGCACATCAATGAAAAAGAGTTCTTTGCAGTTCGACATGCTTTTAAGAAATGGCCTATTTTCTTACTTGCAAAGAAATTTACTTTAAAAGTTGATAACACTCAAGTTAAAGCTTTTTAGTAAATAAGATTGAATCTAAGCCTGAAAAGGCTAGATTATTAAGATGGCAAGCTGAATGCCAATATTATATTTATGATATTTTCGTTCTCAAATCTCATGAAAATATTCTTGCAGATTTCCTGACGAGAGATGGATCCGAAAGAAGTTGAATCTATCATCATAGCCCAGAGGCATCTCCGGGAGAATCTAGAGTTTCTCCTAAGAGAATGAGATGAGTGTGTCCTCCATGCCAAACAGGCAGGGAGAATTCAAGAAGGGGATGTGACCAGTGTCACACACCGAATAAGAGAATGCATACGGAATGAGGGCTCGCTCCAATCCGTATTGCACCAGCCAATGCTCCGGGCTGCCAGTTCAAGACTGGGCAAGGAGTCCTTTCCCGTACAGGGCGGTATACCTGTAGCAAGGGATTCAAGTACCTTTAGCACGAGTGCTAAGTTGGTGGATTCTTCGGAATTACCGGCCCAAGCAAAAGACGATGACCAGGTGTCACAACCTGACTCACCGTGTCAACCCATCACCTCTGGGGAAAAAGAGGGAGAGATCAGCTTTAGGCCCATGATTGGCAAATCTAAGGTTGATACTAATGTTTTTGAAATTTCTCCTACATGGCGCATACCGGTCCAATTGGGAGAAGTTGCAGACAAGGAAGGGTCCATCCTGAACACATCAAGGTTGATACCTCGGGGAAATATCCCCGGATGTGGATGTCCACTGGAGCCAATCCACAGGATGTCAAGTTATGGTATGATTTTGGGGCACTCGCCCGGCTTATACCATCGCACCAAGTTTCACCAAATCAAGGGTCTACCAAGGTGGATTCAATAAGCGGTGCATGATTCCGGACAACAACCTGTGTCTCATCGAGGAGACGTGTTGGAGCTTTATTTCATCAGTGCTGCTCCGAAACCCGTCGGCAAAGGAAGTCACGAAGTCTTCCACTACATTAGGCTTCGACGACCCGATACAAGGGCCCTGAATAATATAAAGGCCCCGACATCGGATTTCACGTTGGTCTCCACATTCTCAAGATCGATTACTACGGAGAGCATGGGGATTATGGGTGCATCTTCATCGAGATGGACAAGGTCAAGTTTCCGTTCAAGTTCTTTCAAAACTCGGCGAATGGAACCTTCCTGTTGAATACTATGACAGGAAAAACAACAAGCTTCGCAGAGAGTTTCTTCGAGAAAAAGATGACTCTACTCTGGGAAAATAAGGTTGCGGCGAGTAAGGAGACTCATCGCAAGTTCTGCAATATGGCTCACTTTGGTCATTGGACCTCCAGAGTTTGTTCGGACTGCCAGAGCCAGAAAGAGCCAGAATTCGGAAAAGGCTTCTTGCCAAAACAAGACAAGAAGAAGTTCCGATCCGATGAGCATGAGGGCGAAGGTTCCTCGAAAAGGACACCCTGCACCTCCAAAAAGTAAGGTGGCGACGGAGAGAAAGAGTCATGTGAATCGAGATCAATATCACCCACCAAAAAGAAAACGACAGGGGTGGGTGAAGAAACCGAGAGATTCCCACTAAGAAAAAGTTAGTGGAAAAATTGAAAGGAGACTCCACTCATCAACAAACGATAAAGCGTCGGCAGAAGAAGGTGGAGTGTACAGGCAGGCCATTTTCAAAAAGAAGGTGGTCCAGACACATGTGAAGACACGGGAATCTTTTCTCCACCACAAAATGAGTGTCGGCAGGAGACAAGGGTCCCAAAGGACGCATGTGAGCACATTGTCACGGACGAAGCATCCGAGGCAATAATTCAAGGCAATTATAGAGGGAATCAAACCTCTATATTAACCCAAACAGAAGGAAGCTCAGATCATCAAGCATTTTCCAAGCTTTCTTCAAAACCCAAAGAAATAATCCTCTCGTAATAGTGTAATAGTTTTTCGCCAAAGTTTCTTTCCTTTTCCTTTAAGTTTTAGAGTTGTATGTGAGAGCACCCACCTACCATAGGTAGCTAAAAGAGTTTGTCTCCTCCCGAAAGGAGATACACCTATGTATTAAGTATTTTATAATTCCTCAATAAAAGTGAAGGCTTTTGCCCGACTATTCCGGTGTCTTGTTTAAGTAATCTTCCATAGACATCGCCCTTATACCATACGCCCGAATCGAAAGAACGAGGTCTTTGAGTGAGTGCGAAGGAGGTCCGTGGGTGAGTCCATCGATTGCGATCGTGTGGTTGGTTGTGGCTCGGAGGAAGCCCGAAGCGTGAAAATCCAACGATCCGGCGAATCCCGCAAAGACCGTGGTCAGCGGGTATAATGGCGAAACTCGGTTGATTACTTTTAATTTGGTACGGAAGCATGTTGGGTCTGATAGTTAAGCACGTTTTATCTCCATAAATGGATGTGTTTTGGATAATAGCAATATAAAGCATGAATGAATGGTGATTTGAAGGGTAATTTGGTCTTTGATATATGAAATGGGTAGATCTTGCATTTTTTTATGGTTTTGGTTAAGTTCTACATATGTATTATGGATTTGGGTGTTTTATGGGATTACCTCTAAAGTATTTATCTGATTTATTCTAATTAGGATAATATCAATTTGAACTGTATATGTTTTGTCAAAAATATTTTGAATTTTCAAAAATATCTATTAAAATCTCAAACTATCATATTTGTATAAAAAATATTCCGCCTTCATTTTCCGACACCCGTAATCCCGACGTGGCTCACGGATACCATTATTTAATTTTTTTTTAATGACATGGCACAAAACGATGGCGTTTGTGTCCTAAACTTAAAAAATCGACATTTGATTAGTTAAATGGTGACTTCTTTAACACATTTTCAAACAAATAAACAAGAAAAATATTCCAAATTCTTGATTCATTTTAAAGAATCCTAGAAGTGGAAGAACCCTAGTTTTCTATAATGAAAGGGTAAAAGAATTGTTGCAATTCAAATGATAATCGCGGTGAAATGTCAGTTGATTCAAGTCGCGAAGAGACATCAATGTACTAAAGGGTGAGGCCATCTTGTAGACATGGGCTTTGTCACCTCAGTACGTTATATATTAACGCCAACTCGGGAAGGAGGTTTTGAGGATGTCCACGTTGGAAAAAAGTTTTAGCAAGTTCAATTTTGTTGAGTTTATGTCTTTTCTTAAGATCAAAGTTCAATTTTTTGTTGTTGTTTGGCTCAGTTTCAGCAAGTTATATTTTTCAGCTTGTATTTTTGTTTTTTGTTTTTTGCAATCTTTTATTGTTGTTTGGCTGCTCCTTGTGCCCTGTCTTTGCTTCCATGCAAAGTTTCCTTCTACTCATTTTTTCATGCTTCTTGAGATAGAGAGAGAGATGAGTAGATTCACTTCCTTTGTGTTAAAATTTTTTCAGCTTATATACATGTCTCATCGCCAAACAACCCCTTAAGTAATCTCTTAATGGGCTGTTAAATTTGATTTTGGTTGTGAATGTGATTTGATTTATTGCTTTAATTGATATATTATTTAGGCGTTTTGCTTTTTGTGTTTTGTTTTGTTTTGGATAAAATTGTTAAATTATAGGAAGATGGTTATAATATATTTTCTTGGTTTGACGAACCATTTGATAGAAGAGTGAGAGATGCATTGTTATCATTAATCCGAAGAAGAATCGCTCGGAATCAAAAAGAAGCATTAGCAAAGGAGGTCATGATCTTGAAGATGGAGCTACAAAACATGAAATATAAGCGATAATGATGATGATGATCGTGTTTCTTGCAATTTATGGAGTTTTATATGAAGAATATAGTTTAGTGCACACATGCATGCCTTCCTATTTAATTAGTTTAGTATGTACGAAGAATATGAATGTTAAAGAAATCTCAAAATTTGAGGCTAAGGTTTGCATCTATGTTTTTATTATTGGCCTTGCAATTGTTTTTCTTTTCTTTTCGATTACTTGATCTTTGACCATATTTTAAATTGATGTTTCTATAGAAGATTCTCGTGGTGGAATTTTGGTTGGATCTTTTGACTTGGTGCGAAACACTTTGCAATGTTAAAAGACGAATCATAGTGAGGAAAGAATTTGAAGAATAATTATCAAGGATGATTTTGTTTTCTTCGTTTGAAGCCCTCACCACAAAATTTCAATCTACTTTCATTGCAATGTGAGATGATTAAAATTCTTCTCGTGTTTAATGGTAATGCAGAGAAAAAAGAAGAAAAATGAACATAATAAAAAGAGAAATGGTTGTACTGGCTACTTATTAAAAGGTTTTGAACAGGTATCATATGCAGGTACATATCTTAAAAATTAAATATGGGTATTGATCCATACTCCATCAAAGAGCAGAAGGTCAAATATTGCGTTGGAATTGGGATGAATGAGATTGAAGTGTGCATTCTAATACAACTTGAGATGTCTTTTTCCCAATGAGTCTAATAAAATAATAATACTACATGTTAATGAAAAATATTCTTAAAATGAAAGATTGAGAATTATTACTTTCTTTTTGTCACTCATAAGTTCATCCAAATCCATCAATAATCCCAAAGTACTCAAACAGTTTTTCCATAAACCACTTCCACGTCTCTTCATTCTCTTTCTCCACAACTGCCCAAGCTAATGGGTACATCTTTTCATTATAATCCTTTGATATTGCAGCAAGTAAGGCTCCTCCAATTGTGGTCTTCAAAAAGCAAGCATCAAAATGATATAACTTTCTGCATCCAATGAAAAAACATTTACGAAGTACTGAGAAATCCAAGTATATATGCTGAAAAATAGGTTTTTCTTCATTGTTCGAGTATGTTTTCAGCAGGAAATTGTCATCTTTATCTCTTTTTTGCAACTCTGGAAGATATGATCTAATCTTCGCATAATGAGCTTCTAAGGTTCCCTGTAAAATTTTCATAGCTTTTCTCTTCGCCCTATAACACTTCAAGAGCGGGGTTGGAGTTTGGTATTTCTTTCTCAGTGCTTGCTACATTTCTAAAAACGAACTCGCAATCCATCCCAAGTAACTTGTCTATTTTGAAGAGGCCTCACACAATTATGATGACCAACATATGTCTTCATAACACATTACGTTCATGAGTTAATTTGCTCGCATACAACTTCCACGGACAGCCTAATTCACATTTTGCTTGTATTCTTTGAGCTTCAGATTTACCAATTTGATGTTGTGTCTGCTAACAATTGCCCGCAACTTCAATGAAGCCTTGAATTCTGCAACATCATTAAATCACATACCAACTTGTAGTTTCAACTTCTTATGATCACACTCCTTGTTGTATTGTAGTTTTTTCTCCATTCTTGCAACCATCTTGGCATCTTCATCTTCATAAATGGAATCATCAGATTTTTCATTTTCAGATACATCCCCATTCTTATTTGCATTTGATGGTTCTTCAATATTTATATCATTCTCCACATCCGAACCATCATAAACTGAAAGTTCCGCACCATTAGGTTCCAAACCCTCCCAACCATCAAGTTCCAAACCCTTCCTACCATCAGGTTCTTCAATATTTAATACCTCCATTAGTGTTCTTCACTGTTCCTTCATGATATTAGATTTTTGGGGAGAATTTGATTCATGGTTCTTTTATTTAGGTTTCATGGAGAAATTCTTTGTAAAGTGTTAAGTTAAAGTTGTTTTCAAGAAAAAATTCTAAAAGTGTTAAATAAAAATGTTAAGTGTTAAAAACTATTTATCTTAAGATTTTTCTTGTTTATTTGTTTGAAAATGTGTTAAAGTAATCGATCATTTAACTAATCCAGCGTGTAACTTTTTTTTTGTTAAAGTTTAGGGCACAAAACGACGTCGTTTTGTGTCATGTCATAAAAAAAATACACAGTGGCATTTGGCAAGCCACGTCGGGATTCTAGGTGCCGGAAAATAAAGGCGAGGTATTTTTGATAAAAATATGATAGTTTAGGATTTTAATAGATATTTTTGAAAGTTCAGAATATTTTTGATAAAATATATATAGTTAGGGTTTAAATTGATATTTACCTTTCTAATTATTATGGAACACAGTTGTATTTTAACTTATTTGATATAAATTGAGTAATCATTTAGTTATGCCAAATACAAAATGAAGTTTGGACTTGTTTTTACCTTTTATGTAGTTTGGACTTGTTTTTACCTTTTGTGTGCTTTTGGTTGAGCTCAAGTTCACCTTGGATTTTATTAAATTTATGTGCTACATTTATAAAACAAAGTTTACATTTATAAAACAAAGTTCAAACAAACATTTGTTTGGCACTTCGTAAAGCTCGATCAATATCACACAATCTGGTTCGATTTTAATTCTGATACAATGTGTTATACTTCTATTTTATTTTTATTTTTTGAGGGGTGGGGAAATTTGGAAGACAGGTTATTTTTTCTCTGGACGATTAAAGTAAACTAACGAAATAATTTATTTTTTTTTTCTCTGTACGATTCAAGATATGATTTATGTCCGCTTCATACATGTTACAGAGAGTAAAATGCAGCATATTGACAATTACATGCAATGTTCACCTTCCCACCACATAACTAAATAAATGTAAAATATATAAAACTATTCATCAACAAAATAAAAATATGATATTCAAACACAATCAACAATAGAACTTATACATAAAGAGATGACCAAAAGAGCTGTATTTGCAAGAGAATTGGGAGTTCTTATCTTCCCTTTGAATATTACAATATTTTGACACCAAAAAATGAATAAAAGGGAGAAGTTGTATCTTTTCCCACATTCATTTAGGGCAACCTGTCAGTATACAAGATGATTACACAAACAAAAATCTGAGGAAAAAAGAAAAAAAAGAAGACAGAGACATCATTCATCTCAACTCCACACTGATACAACTGCATTGCATCTTTCATTCCCAAAGTTCCAATATTTTCCTTTTGCCCTTTTCTGATAACAGTGCCTAAAAACATTTAATTGGCCAGGAAAAAAATTAGACTAACTTGGTTCCAAAATTGGTAAAGAAACGACACCTTGAATCTTTCGCAAAGTCCTCTCCGAGATAACATCTTCCGAGGAAAAGAATGGAATTCTCTCCAAGATAACATCTTCTGGAGAAAAGAATGGATGTATGATAACTCATTGTATACAAACTGCAGCCTCCATCTAGCCACCAAAAATGGGAGCGGAGAACGAAGATTCAGACAAAAGCTTGTGCTGAGGAAGTGTGTAATATAAAATCAAAGATGCTTGCTTGGCCGCCGTCTTGATGGCCCACCAGGGAAGAGCTTCATTATCCAGCCCAAAACCCTTTCAACCACCTAGCCAGACACGAATAAGTGTGAAAGGATTAGAATATGTACACTTAATAATATTTTGATGAATGTAGATGATTTAGTTATTCTGAACAATGTCTTTCTCTGTACATAAGGTTAAAACATAAGTACAAAAGATTAGACCATGATTGAAAACTTCCCGAAATAAAAGTTCGATGGAGTATAAAAAATGTGCAAACAAAATACCATTGGCTCATAGGGCACAAAAAAGTGGTCAGCACTGTCAAAAAGGGTTCAAGTAGAGATTAATTCAAAAATTAACCAACAAACACCAAAAACATAATCTCAGTGACAGTTTTTAAGGACCATGAAATTGGGTAAAAAACATTTAGAGCTAACTTCACAGTTCCCTGCCCCGTATCAGCAATTTTCATGATCTGATTATCATAATAATGAACAAAAGAAGATAAATGAAAATGCCCAGAACTATTGATAACACAACTATTGATAATACATTACCTCATCTCCTTCATCAGCATATGTTATGCTGACAGGCACAGTCTGTATATCCTGATGTCTCAATTGGTTATTATCATTTACCATACTTTGAGCCATTAAAAGCTCTAATCTTTGGGTCTGAGCTTCAAGCTTTCGGGTCAATTCCTTGTTCAGTTCCTACAAAGAAAATTCATAAGGATGATAGAAGTGGAAATGAAATGAAATGAAACCAGAGATCACAAATCATACCAGAAAAATAAGGTACAATGTTACCAATTCAAATTAAGAATCTTAATGACTCCAAACCAACATCTTAAATTGCAAAATCTGATTATGCATTTTCTATTCATGTCAGTCAAGCGAAGATGGATTAATCATGAGAGAGTTATGGTGTTCTTTCCGTTCTTTTCATTCTCAGAACTTTTTCTATATGCTCCTTGGAGATAGTAAATCAAAAACATAAATAGTGGTCCTCATTGCAGGTAATAATCTGAATCCTTGCTTGTCCTTTTTGTTCAAACCCTCTCAAAATTTGACAAGCTTACAGTAAACCAAACTGCAAGAAGATGAATTTTAACATTAAATCCAACATTCTGCATCTCATATGTAGCTAAGCTATAAAAGCATAAATAAATCAGGGTTCACAAAGCACAATTAGCACGCCCATATGGCACCAGTCACGAGTCATTTAGTTCCAAAATGAAGAAGTTACCAACTGGTTTTTATTTAAATTAGTGTGGAAGGTAAACTACAAGACACTCATAGAAGGCAAGATTATTTGAGTAGAAAATTACCAAAAGCTTAGAGCTTTGGGATGATTCTGCTGACAAGGCTAGCATCAACTGATCCTTCTCCATAGCCAACTGCAATCAAAGAATTAAGGTAGTTTCTTTGCTTCTCCAAAGAATAAATGTAGGAACCCTTCGATACTCAGCAGATTGTGGAAAGGCTTGATAAAGCAGACAAGCAGCTTGCAACCAAGTAAAAAACCTACCTCCACAATTAATGTATTGATGTTCTGAATCATTCTTATTTGATCAGAGGGAAAAGCCACAGGTAGACCTTCAAGATTGAGGTGTACATTTTCAGGGGAAAACTGAGAACTAGGGCCCTCGTCCTCAAGCATGACAGTACCAGTACTTCCGAAGTTTGCAGATTCTGTGGTTGTATTTGTATCTGTATAATCATTTATTCACCAGATTAATACAAGTGAGAACCACAGGAATCTATAGAATGATAAAACTAGGGGTATACCCAACCAAATTATTTTCTATATAAATCTTCTATTTCATGTCAAGTGGAGTATTATATTCATCCCTAGGAAAAAGAGAGCAAGTTCCATCTCAGTTCCATCAAGTGATAGTGGTTGCTCATTGAAGCTGATTAGATATTTGAAGAGAAGTCTCTCATTACAGGGGGAAATCCTACCAAGATCCTCCGTGGAAGTTGATACATCTGCTTTAGTGGTTGAAGTGTTGTTGAAGTTGTTTGATTTACCACTTGATGAAGCTTTCCGTAATTTGGACTGTAACAGCTTTTTCTCTACAGATTAGAAAAATAGACCATTACAGAAAATAAAATGGATTTCTACACTTCTACAAATACTCAAAATAAAACTATTTTAAAGAGAGTTGCAGATCCAATCCATTCAGGAGAGGAGAAATGAACTTTCCAATCCTAAAGTAATCAACCAAGGTGACTAAGGCTGAGCACTTTGAATTAGTTGAACTTGAACATATGCTGCTCCAGTGAATTCTAGTTTCATAAGCTTCCCGTGAAACCAATTTGATTTGACCAAACTCGAAATGGAGAAGTTGGGCAGGATCAGATAGGAAAGGCAATTTTAATAACTCCATTGTATGACACTTTATGTATAATGCCATCTAGGTAGCAGAGTTATATTAGCAAAAGAAACAAAATCTTGAAAAGCATCTTGTCTGTCAAGATTTCTGTTGGATTAAGGAACAATTATTTTCAATATTAGGCATTCAAAGCTGGACACCTTTAGATCCTCTCCGACATTTTAGGAGTTCAATTTCCTCTGAACGATTACTATTACAATTTGTAAATAATTGTGTTTTCAATAGGAGAAAGCAAAAACCACAAGCATGGAAATTTAGACAGGACAAACCATCGAACTATATGGGTTTGATTTGCTGCCAGCACGCTAATCATGGAAAAAAAATACCACCAGTCCATCCAGCCATAAGTTCTAGGTTACTTATCCAGTTCTCATAGGTTTTTCCCCAGCCTACTTTCAGAATTGAATCAAACAAGGCTTTGTCACCAGTTTGCCACTGAAGTCTTAACTAGTTGGTCTGTCTAGTTTTAAGAACATTGTAAGGAGAAATATCACTAACAGGCAATGTCATTTCATCTCGAACTAGATCATTGCACTGGAAAGCTCACAACTTTTCAACTATTAAAGCATACCACTTAACCTCAGATAGTTCAAGAAGACTTTGGAGAAAAAATATCTCAACCTTAATTCACAAATCCTCAACTCAAAAATGAATATCGAGAAGATTAACAGACAACAAGTATGTTATTAACTTAATTCACAATGTATTTCTCTTCATTTATCTACATAAAGAAAATTCAATAGAGCACGAAAGAAAATTTACCTTCTTGTAAGGCATCGATAGTTGATTGAAGATCTTGACGGTCTTTCTCAAGGCTCGACATTCTCTTCCTGTGGAATTCATATGTGAAGGCAATAAATTATTTGATAACATAGAAAATTCAAACTAAACCATGTTTTCCACTATTATATCCCGCACTTATGATGCCTTATCTGAGCACAGGCTATTAGCCTATTAGACATGTTCAACGGTATCGAAAATCGGGTTAAACCCTCAACCAAACTGTTGACCAACCGTAACCAGTGGTTCTCGGTTGAATCTGTAACCAAAACTGTGAATTTAAAGGTTCAGTTATGGTTAAGGTCATCTGAAAACCATGAAACCAGCGGTTAAGCACTGGTTAACTGCATTTCTCTGTCATTTTCAATGGAAGTTGATGTGTGGTCACAAGTTAGTGACTGTTTGAAATGAATGGCTAAGATTAAGTGACTGAATGACCATGAGGGAGCAGGTGAAAACCAGCAGTTTGTTTTCACCATGTGAGTGCTTTTAGAAAGAAAAAAAAGGAAGAATAAGAAATGTTCAAAGAAAAAGAAAGGAGTGCCCGAAAAATAATTTAAGGAAGACCAATGAAAGGAAAGATAATAAAAAGGGGAGAGCTTCAAACCTGGAAGAATAAATCTCAGCTTGGGTGTTCTCCAACTCCCTCTCTAGTTTTAACTCATTAGACCTCAACCGCAATGCCTACATATACACAAAAATGCAAAAAAAAAAGAAAAAGAAAGATCAAGGTTAAGAATAAGATAAAAGCTTCAAAAAAATTAAGAGTGACAGAGGAATGCAAAGTAAGACCAGCAAAAGACATTACTGCTAGTACATATTCAGTTAAGCATTTCGATTATGTACGCATAGTATTAATCAAATTTTCCAGGCATATGAAGAGAGAGAGAGAGATCAGACAATGATAACAATTAGAAGAATTTTGACATGACCAATACATATTTTGATAATTACGTAAGTCTTTAGTTCCATTACTAATCAGGTTAGTATTACGATAAATCCTATTTCATTTTTCACTTGGCAAAATCATTAATATAATATATTAATATCAACAGCATCATGCAGAAATTATATATGTAATGCGTGAATCTACATTCTTTTCACATGATCTCACGACCAAGACTGTCATTAGTGATGTATAGCTGGGAAATGACATACCTTTTCTTCCAGTGCAATAACTTCAGAAGCCAATAGTTTTGCACGTTCATCAGCAGCATTGCATTCTAGCAGGGCATTAGAATATTCCATTTTTACAGCCTCAAGTTCCACCTAAAGATAATCAAACATGTTTGTTGAGGTATGATTCTCGGAAGAGCAAGAAAAGACTAAAATTTGAACTAGAAACTACTAAATTCAGCCTTCTGGAGAAAAATCTAAGAGACTAAGTCCAAAACATACTAATGGCTTAGGAGTAAGTTAGAATGAACAAAAAGCACATTAGAAAGCCAATAATGAAATCATTAAAAGGACTATTTCAGTATGCAGGTGTTGAGACAAAGATACAACAGTAAAAGGACACTAAGTGAGCAAGAAAAATGACAAGACGAAACACAATTTATGCACTTATATTGACAGCCTCATTGATTAACACCAACCAGTTGGGCTTTGATTTCTTCCTGCAACCTTTCAAGGTCAGACTTAAGCTGGTTGACGACTGTTCCCTAAAAAAAAGGAACAAAGAAATAAGAGACATAATTATTCAATAAAAAGAAAAAATGACAAACTGAGTGTGGGGCATCAAAAATGACAAAATTAGACAGAGGGAAAGAAGGCAAATAACATAATCCGTCAGCTCCTGGTCTCAGTAATGTGCTTCATAGACCTCTAAATGACTGCAACATTGGTCTCAGTTCTCATTGGCCAACCCCACCTCCCCCACGGGGAAAAAACCCACCAAGAGCAAAGGCATACACATAAAGAAAGGAGGAAAAACTAGAAGATCATGAGACTTTAGGCCATTTATGACATAATCAGATTCATACACAATGTACTCGTGTTCCTCCACTAATACAAGGATAGTAAGTAAATAAGAAGGTAGTCAGATCTATCTTTGCTCATCAGAAGAAAAATATCAGCATTCGTACACGATCCCCACAAGATCCTCCGTAGGCTTGTATCAAAATAAATATGTTTAGAAAAAATGATAACAGGAAAAAGATCCTCCACAAGAGTGAATGCTTGTTTTAGTTTAGGATAGTATGAACAAAAATCTACATATACACACACACACATATAAAGAAGCATACCCCTATATTATTGTGTTTCTTATCAATAGTCAGTCCCCAATCAACGTTAGCACAATATAATCACCACTTTAGGAAAAGTTTTAAACCACTTCAGTCAAGGTGACATATAATACAAACTTTGTTAGAAAATTTGTGTGAAAGAAGTTAGCCACACATACACAAACACAAAGGCACCCAAAACAAACAAGATTACATGTGAGAGCAATAGCTCCAATAGGAGAAACAAAGAAGCTGATAAACAATAAAGGTATAATCATATTCAATCACGTGGAGCACCAGTGAACATAAATTAGCAAAGCAAGTAAAACTGCAACCTTAGCCGAAAATGGCAGGTCTAGACCTCTTGATTAAAGCTATCTGTTAAAGCTGAATTTTCAGAAGCCAAAACTATGCTAATGCCTGTGAAGTTTTGTTTGGACATTTGGGGTAGCCACACACACACAAAGGCACCCAAAACTAACAAAATTAAATGGCATGAGCAAGTAGCTTCAATTGGAGAAACAGCATGGAGAACCAGCCATGAATTGAGATAAACAAAGCAACTAAAACTGCAACCTTAGCCGAGAATGGCAGGTCCACACCTGTTGGTTAAAACTCTCTGTTAAAGCAGAATTTTCAGAAGCCAAAGACTCTGCTAATGCCCGTGAAGCTTCAAGAGCACGTTGCAACGAGAATTTCTCTTGCGTTAAATCTTCAATATGCTGCAATGAGAAGAATAGATAATTACTCTTTAAGGACCAGAAGAATGCATTAGAAATCAGTTCTCTTGCGTTAAATCTTCAATATGCTGCAATGAGAAGAATAGATGTTAACCAACCAAGAGGTTTTCAGTTCTAATCCAACACAGGAATGTTCACTTTATTTCCTCCTCTCCCCACCCTCCCCCAAAAAAAAAAAAAAAAAAAAAAATCAAGAGATAACAAGCAGTAAATGAACCTGTTCTAAAGCAGCAAAGTCTTCATTCTGCTTCTGGGAAAAGAAGTCATTTTGTTTTCTGTGATATGATTAAATAAGCCAACCCCATTCCCAGATGTTACTGAAGTGTTGATAAATCTCTGAGGAACAGATGATCCCAAACCATCCAGCGGGTAAACCTTGGAACTTGATATATCATCTTTTCTGTGCCAAAGAGAGGAAGAGATGATGAAGGGCCTTTAGAGATCTGAATGGAATCGAGAAAAGATGGACGTGATCTCCTCCCAGAGGCAGTTGGAGATGGGGTCCATGACTCGATGAGCTCAGTGCCTCTGAGTTGTAATCAGAATATTTCTCAGCAGATGTCCATGAAGATGAATGGTTTGTACTTTCCAAATGATTAAAAGCACTACCGAATTTCTTCTCTCCCGTTCCAGAAAACACAGAGAACTTTTCTTTAAATCCAAATGCCAAGTCATTTACATTTGAAGAAGAATGCTGAGACTCTACCATCCAGCAGGAAGATCACAAGACGACATACAGAAAAAACAACATATCTTATCAGAAAATTTCAGAAGAGATAGGAGAAAAGATGTGAGGGAAAAACAAGGAGCACGTTCTAGTGAAATAGTTTTACCTAGGTAAGATGATGTTGTCAGCTTGAAATCATCATGTCTGCTATTACCAAGAGAGCTGACAAAAATTTCCGGCATAATATTGGCAGTAGAAATAGATGAGGTAGTGGAATTAACAAGTGAGACATCGTTCTCTGGATGATGAATGTCATTTGATGGGTACTTATCTAATCCATCAGAAGACAAGTAACTGGAAGCGTGGGATTCCTCAGCAGATGATACTTTATGACCAAAAAGATTAACTTTTCCAAACCCGGATGGCATTTCAAGTGATGTACCATATTCATCCTTCCTGCTCTGAAGTTTATCTTGAGCACTTCGATATTCTTCCATATGGATGGAAGCAGCAGCATCTCTGTAATCTTCATTATTTGAGTAAGAATGCACAAGGACGGATGCATTTATGTCATTGTTTCTGTCTGAAAGAGAGGAAGTCACATTCTTATCACTAGAAGATATAAAATCACTTTGTCTAGGAATATGATATTCCTTCTCAGCAATCTTCGGAACATCATCTGACGTCTCCAGACGACCTTCGGCAGCTGCATCAGATGTACCTACTCCATTAGAATTGGTGAGGCGTACATTTTCTGTTTCTGGAGGTTGTTTTTCATTTATAACATTAGTAGAGGTAGCTTTCTTTGCAGCTCTCTTTCG
Source organism: Salvia rosmarinus (assembly GCA_036937905.1). NCBI lineage: Eukaryota > Viridiplantae > Streptophyta > Magnoliopsida > Lamiales > Lamiaceae > Salvia > Salvia rosmarinus. The sequence goes on along the minus strand of CM072814.1, from coordinate 79,940,814 downwards.
ACGAAACTCCTCTAGCTGCAATTTTGAAGTTACAGAACAGTAAGTCTGTAATAATAAACTAACCACACTAACGACTCTACCTTAGCAAGATAGGAAGATAACTAAAATAAATGGCAATGAAGCAGAAGATCAATCTACTAACTGAAAATATCTTCAAATGGGACTTAAATGTGAATTGAAATCAACAAATGAACAAATTCAATTTTATTCGAAGTATTTCTTTCAAGTGAAATTATGAAAACAACATTCAAACTAACAAAAACGATCACAATCAATGCCGACCGACAAGCTACACAAAATCAGTAGCAAGACCTCATGGACAAAATGAAATCCAAAACAGAGAAAATGAAAATACCTTCTTCTTTCCAGCTTCCAAATGCTCTTGCTTCTTCAATACCTGCGCCGACGCCATCCAAAAATTCTTAGCCCCAAATTTTCACCTTCGCATCAAATTCCCGTCACAAAAACCCCTGTAACCGTCCTCGGATAACCAGATCACACCACTAATTCCCCCCCAGATTCACCCACAAATCCCGTATCTCTGTACAACAATCGAACCGTAAAATAGACAAACCAATAATTCATATAATGCAAACAACAAAATCAAAAGGATTTTAAACTCGAAAAAAACAATCCTTTCTCTTTCTGCATTAAAATGGAAGAAAGAATTCCAATCTGATCGGAGAGAGAAAGGGAGGAGTGGGAGAGATTTCCTGCGCAAAGGTTTTCTCTCTCTATTTTCATTTTTCAGTAAATTAAATTTGGTTTAAATGTCCCCATTCTCTCTCTCCCCTCTTTCGCCACCATAAGATTTCCGTTATGGAAAACAAAACCTTGAGACGACGTCGTGGCCATAGCAAAGGACACGATTTTGGTGAGGTGTGCGCGTTAATGTACAGTTTGTGAGTTGTGACGCTGCTATTACTATTTGGAGGAGACACTTGTACGGAAATATTTGAGGTGGAATTATTATATCAATTTCTTTCAGTTTTAATGTCTTTTAATTTTGTGGTTTCAAAAAGAATGTCTTTTAATTTTGTTAAGTAGGCATATTATTTCAAAAGTTGAAAATTAATCAAGTCCAAGGATTTTAACGGTCTTATGAATGCGGCTACACAATCCTTTGGCTTAGGGTGGTAAGGTGAGAAACGAGATATACCTAAAATCGTTTCATCTCTTATTTTAATTGTAGGATTACTATCGTGTATTTTTAGAAAGTTCATTTGATGGATGAAATTTCGATTTGGCAATTATGTTTTAGATTTAAGTTCTACAAACTAAAGAGTATGTGTACGTAGAAAATCCAGTATATGTATTAATTAGTAATTTGAATCACAGTGATTGTAATTGGTTTATTTTGTTATTCTCCAAAGAAAATAAACAGACTTATAATTTATTTTTATTTTTCGTGACAAAAGAAAACTAGCAATCGTAAGATGGGTGGGTGCTCTAGCTAAACCAATTAACCTACAAATTAACCACGTATACGAAGCAACAGAATACATATATGGTTTTGATTAAAATTCACTTATACAATAATCTATAAATCACACATAAAAATCAAACTATGCTAGACAAGTCTTATGACAAGCTCAACAAAGTATTTGAATTTGTGATATTTTAACTACGAACCTCCAACTCTATCGTCCATAAGGTCTTTATAATTGAATCTTGTATCAATTACAATTATAGTTTGTCAAGTCTAATATTTTTCTAGATCTGTTTGAATTTCATGGACTTAATAAATATAATATACTCAAATCAATTTCTACATAAATTATTACTACATAAATTAGTCAACTCTATGTTACTCATAACCAGAGGCAGGCATAGGTAATAAATGAAAAAAGGATCATGAACGAAATAACTGGAATTTGAAAATGAACGGAATATATGTATATATACTATTCTTTAAAATGTTTGTATCTATTTAGTGATTTTTTTAATTGGGGTAGGGTCAAATTTCGATTTTCATCTTTATATAGGCAATTAGGACTAATTTGTCTATTACCTGAAAAAAGGAGTGGTGTGTTTATTAAATTTATAAATAATCATAATAATAAATATATATATATGTTATTTTATTTTTGAAAACCAAATTGTACAAGATGTAGAACAGGCGAGTAAGAAAAGATGGGAAGTCCTACTACAAAATCTAAGAATTGCACCCACACATCAGGATTTTGGAAAGTTTGTAGCAACCTTAACCAAATGTTACAAAGCTGTCATCTTAGCGGGGTCGGCCCTCGTTTATTAAGATTGGGCAATAGCTTACCGCCCCCAAATTTGAAGGCAACCAAATTTTTAAAAAAATGTTATTAGTCATATTACTTTCTATAATATTATACATCCAAAAAAGAAAAAATATCTAATGTTACTCACCTACAAGTCAATTGATAATATTTTTTGAGTTTGTAAAATTTCATTCTCATTTCCTAATATTTTTATTGCATATAAAATATTTTTAAATATACATATTACTATAGCTTCACTATGAAAGATGATTATATATTATCTCTAGTTGATAATATGATTCTTGAAGTTTTCATTTATTAAGGAACCCATTTTTTTTTTCGCCTAAACCCCCCCGAAATGCTCCAGAAGAAGATTAAGGAATTCATTAGATATCGGATCCGGATCGAACACGGACCATCAACTATGAGTCTGAAACGGTTTGGATCTGAGCGGGTCTGAAACCAAAATCGGATCATAATTGGAACTAGAATCGAAACTGTTGCTTTAGAATTTAATGGGTTATGGGTGATTCCGGATCGCTATAGATAAAACCGACTAATTGACAAGCTTACTTAAGCTTAGGCTTATCAATAGATAAATTTTACTCTGATCAGAACTAATAAATAAGTATTGATTATAGTTCTGAAATCATAATCGGACCGGACTAAACCATCAAACTATGAGTCTAAACGGTCTGTGCCTAAATCGGGTCTGGAACGAAATCAGAATCGAAACGTTGTTTTAAAATTTAATGAGTATGAACGGTTCCGGGTCAATTCGGATAAAACTCACCTATTGACATTACTAATACCACATTTTTCCTAAAGAAAATAGTATTTGCCCATTTTGGAAGCATCAAATGTTGTAGCATTTTTGAATCGCTTCTCTTCTATTATCTCTCTCCCGTTTTAAATGACACGTTGATTTTGAAAACGTAGATTAACAAATATTATATTTTGTGTATAAAATAGTGTGATTCATAGAATTTGAGGTATTTTATGTGTAAAAATGATTTACTTTTAGGTATGGGCTACTTAGTGTGGGATGGACGAAAGAGGAATACGAGTAACTTAGATCGGAACGGAAGAAGTATTATACTTTATTAGGTTACTGATGCATAAATACATCAACTTTGAATCAATTTTTGATTTTTCCCACGAACTTTAAAAGTTGTCACAAAATACACAAACTTAATGACTTTAATGATTTTACCACGATTTCAAATTCAAACCAATTTAAATCTTACTTGACATCTAAAAAATTCATCATAGACAAAAAGGTCAGTGATATAAACGACATAATAGAGAAATGATATCGATTGTTTTGATCCCGACTAGAACCAGACAATGAAACAAACGAAAAGACTTGATTTTTGTAATGAGATTTGACGCGATGAATCATAGAAATCAAAAATCTGATATTTTCATGGAACGGTGATGTTTTATGTCCACTCTCTGCGAGGCCATTTATATAACTATAACTAACAGTTTAATATATAGTAAATTTTTGAGATGTCAAGTCAGATATAATTTGACCTGGATTTGAAATCATGATAAAAATATTAAAGTAATTAAGTTTGTATATTTTATAAATTTTTAAAATTCATGATAAAAATTAAAATTGATCAAAAATGATGATTCATGCGTCAATAACCCTTCTTTCTTTTTACATTTTAATTTGTTTATCTTTATTTTAATTTTCAGTAGAGACAACCATAAATTGACGTCATCACCGCTCCCACGTGATGCTATAATCATGACATTTCTTGTTTCTATGCTCTTGCCTCAAACTTTGGGTTTTGTTTACCTACTATTATTATTATTATTATTATTATTATTATTATTATTATTATTATTATTATTATTATTATTATTAGGTGTGTGTATATTTTGGTTTTCCTTTCGTTTGGTTATGTTTCTGATATTTTAATCCAAAATATGATGATGTTAATAGTAAGATGGAATGTAATTATCAAGAGTCGAGGTCAGAAAGAAGAAGAAGAAGAACCTTATATATATAACCTATAGCAACATCATTGATCTTGATGTAAATCGTACTGGTAGTGCTCAAATTCTTTGTTAAGTTTCTACCTTAAGCTCACATTTTTTTCTCCTTATTGATCTATAAATAAAAATTAATCCATTCATATACAGATGTATACAAGTATAGTCGGCGTACCTAGCTAGAAATCTAAACAATTATGGATAAAGTTAGATATAGTCACTATCAAATTTAAAAGATATTTGTACTATTCTTTCAGATATTTATAGAAATTAGACATGGAAAGAGTACAAAATAAAGGGGAACAAAGGAGAAAGCTAGTTTCCAAGCTAGATGCACTCCGTCACTTTCTTCAATCATGATGAACGATGGAGCTCTAGAGATGAATTTGAAAATCAATATACTAATTAAATCATTATAGATTCCAACCTTCGTCAGATATCACATAAAGCTTGATTTAACAATTCATTTTCAAATTAATTTTGATTTATAGATATAATATTTGCCTGATGTCCATTTCGTCGTTTCCTCGATATTAGTCTTTAAAAGTTGACTATAATTGGAAATCCAAGGATGAATATAGTCCAACACGTGGGCCTCTGTGACGCTGCATGCGAGTCCCACTCGATAAAACCCCTCCCTCGCTAAAACCAACATTGTTCCCTTCATTATTCTCTTAACTGACAAGTGACGACGGCCTTTACCGCTTTGTAAACGGGATCCTCTGCGGCCGTATCCTTTGCGGCGCGTGAGCTCGGACACGTCACCACCTCCCATTTGCTCGCCGTCGACAGCTGATTTCTGCCTCTCTACGTTTCGACCTCTTATAGATCCACGTCTCTCTCTCTCTCTCTCACTCACTCTTCCAGTTTCTCTGTAGAATTCGTCCAAGGACCGAGAATCTCTCGAGTTATTCGGGCCTCGACCTGGTCTAAGAGTTTGTGCTCTCCTTCGTTTTTCTTCTTCTCAATCGGTTATGTCCGAGTCCGCGGGTGAGGAATCCGGCAAACCGGGTAAGCGGAAGGGCAAGGCTGAAGATTTGGGAGGTGGATCGTCGAGTTGGCGGATGGGCGGCGGGGAAGAGCTTCAGCTGGCGGCAGAGGACCCCCTGTTGGTGTTCGGTTCGGAAATCATGACGATAATTCTGGGGAAGCTCGACGTGCGCAACGTGGCGGAGGCTCGTCTGGTTTCTCGCGGGTGGCAGGAGGTTGCTTCCTCCGACAGAATTTGGGCTCCGAAGGTTCTTTTTTTTTGGTCCTTTTTTCCGTTTCTCGCTTTTTTGAGCTTGGTGTGTTGGTTGTCTATTGTGCGTGTTGTTTTTGTGGATTGCTTGTCTTGTTGTGGTTGAGGTGTGGCGTTTGGTAATTTGTGTGTTTTTTGGATTTTCGCCCTTCTTTTGACGTATATGGACTGGTATTTGCTGGCCGGGTTGGTGATGTTGAATCCGACTGTGTTTTTTTTTGTTCTGTTCTTGATCTTTTGCTTGAATTCAAGTTGATCAATGCTATTTATTTCCAATTTGAGTGTGTTTGGAGATGACTTTTATTCTTGAGTGCATTTTTCGAATGTGGTTTAAGAAAAAATGAGCGTTTGGGCTAGTGTTCAATTTAATACTACGAATAGATGCTTTTTCAAAAGGTACAATCTGTGATTGATTAGGGGCTAAAAACTCGCAGTCTTTTCATGAATCATGATACAGCGCTCTTTATTTGATTGCATATGCACGGCCCCTGTGTATACTGCAGAATACTTCTAAACCAAAAATTCAGCATTTAACAAGTGTACAAAGAAAATTGTCTAGATAAAAGGAGTACTAGTAATATGATAGTTTGGACACTATCCAGATGGGATTTATGGTAATGGTTAGTTGTTTGTATAATATAAGATTAATATTTTATTCACTATTAGTGTAATACAAAGGAATCACTAAAATGGCGGAAAACATGGTCAAAGAATAAGCTTTAAATGCCCTAGTAGAAGCAGCGTGTATTATACTAGAACTTCAGCAAACTATTATAGACATGGGAAACCTAATAGACAAGTGCTGTGTGCAATCTACAACTGGATTCTGGACCCAACAATAGGATGGCAAAGAAGTTTGGTAAGGAAATACTTTTAGACTTCGAACGTAAATTTTGATAGGTGGTTATGCGTGTGGAGTTGATTACTCTGATTACTTATTGTTCTAAGTTTGTATCTTTCGAACATTGTATGGGGAAATCTCTATGTTTGCTTTGATTGCCCAAATAGTGCTAGGTGGGAAGTCTTTTGACTGCATTACAAGGGTTTTCATTAAAGGCCCATTATGAGACACCCTTGTGTGTTGGTTCATAATCCTGCTCCATATTGTCAAATTGCAGAACAGGGGTTTCAAAGAAAGGTGTCAGAATAATTTATTGTTAACTTTTGCATTGTAGATTAAACATAGCTGATCTTCATGCAGACAAGAGAATTATCTGTGTTCTGCTTTTCTAATTCGATTCCTGCACTATGAGTATGAATAACTTTTTCTCTGTACAAATGTCACAATTCCTATGTATGCACCTGTTTCAGGAATTCTTTCTCATATTTAGATCGAGTCCAAAATCTTTATCTGCTTCTATGAGTCGTGGAAATCTACCATCATGGAAATCGGGTATTGCCAGCCAGGGGGGACTGACTGCCAATGCAAACTGGAGAAAAGATGGTAATAAAGAATCATCTGTTTCCTTGAGCTCATTAATGATCCAGATTCTTCACTTAATTAACCAGAGGTTGTTCTTCTTCGATGCTCTGTACGCGAAAGAGGAAATTGGCAGTTAAAAGAATTCTCTGTAAATTGTGATCACAGTTGATTTTTTTTTTTAATTTTATGTTTGTTGGAAGTAGTCAATCTAATTTCTTGAGATGAATTGTCTTAATTTGTGGTTTGACTTGCAAGGAAGGTGCAGGAACATATTATCATTTTGTAATACATATGTCACATTGAACATGCTTTGCATATTTTTCTTTGCATCAATTTTTTACATTGGTGTTATCAATTTAAGCAACTCACAACTTTGAGCATCATGTCATGGTGCTGATTTCTTCAGAAATGTTTATATTAGTTTTTGAAGCATGCTTCAGAGAAAAGTAAGTAAGCTGCAGTTTACAGAAACAAGACCATACAATATGTGTAGTGATGTTAGTCCCTCATGAATGCTGCCAGAGATGAAGTACTTGGTTCAGTATTCTTAGTATATTCAGTTGGAAGCCGAGTGAAAAATGAGTATCATGGATTTTGTGATGAAAACTTCTCTGTGAGTTAGTAGAGCCAAAACTATAACAGAGTGACTTTTGGATTTCCTTCCTAATGTGGCATTGAGGTTGAACCTTGAGGAATTTGATAATCGCAATCAGTTCACCTGGGAAAGGAAAATGTTCCAAATATGCCTGTACTATCTTCTTTTAATTGTAAGTTGGGTTGGAGTTGTTGCTCACTTTTGTCAGCAAGGAGTCTCCCTGTGTTTTTAGTTAAATGTATATTGAATTAAATGTCGGGTCTATAGAGTTTTAATTGGTTAAGTACTTGATTTGTCAGGAGAAGAAGGATAGTTTCCGCTGTACTGCAGACTGAGATAGAGGCATGTTATGGTCTCAGAAGTGGTAAGAGTCTCAACCCATTCATAGAGCTAGAGTTAATATTGTGTGCGAGTATGAATTGTTGATGTGTTTTTGGCTAGTATCTAAAAATTATTAAGTGGAGGGAATTGGTTTTCAAGTATTTAGGCGTCTTACAATGATGCAAGAGCCCCTTATGAAAGGTCACTACACGATTGTGCCTGTATGTCAGTATTGCCTATTGGTTTACAATGGAACAAAAAGAGAAACACCCAAAGGAGCATCCATCTAAAGGTCTTGCTAGCTAGTTCGGTTGAGTTGGTTTGCTGTCTTGCTTCAACTGACCTCAATAAAGGTTTTTGTTACACAGTGACCAAATCTCCAACTTCGTCACGACATAGGTCAGCAATACACTGGTACAGATAACATAACAAACAGTAGGCTTGAATCTTTGAGGTTGTCTGACGTCTATAGTCTCTAGAGCAGTGAAGGTTGATGTTGGCTGGATACTTGTCCTAGGTTCATTTAATTCAAGGCACACTGCAGCAACCATATATGATTGGTTTTAGTTACCCTTGAATCCTGATGTAATGTTGCCTTTAGCTAGAACGTGTCCTGAGCATGTGTCAGTTCATTTCCAGTATGTATTCCTGCTAAAGTTTTGAACCCTTTTTCTTCTTTCTTTTCTGATACTTTTAAGACACTTTCTTGTCTAGAGTTTATTTAAGCTCCGTATTTTGACTTGGAAAAAAGTCTCTATTTTTTAAACAAAAAAGTTTGACCTGTGAACCCATTTATGTTCCTAAAATGGATCCTTCTAAGATGTTCTACATGTCCAATGGTCATCTTATGACTGTTTTCAACTGACCCCCTTTAAAAGAGAAGTAACAAAATTTATTTGTTGTGGATGTAAAATCATCATAAATCTTTCCTCATCATAGCACAACTATAACTTTAGAAATGAAGAATGCCGAGGATTTAACCTTCAAAGAAGTTCAGGGTTGAATACAGTGGAGTTGGAGATGTGACAGGGACCGGTTTGATAGATAGATGCCTCCAGTAGTCATCTTTGGGCTTGATAGAAACCAATAAATAAGAAGATCTATCCCTTCTGAGAATCAATTTAAAGGACTACATAAAATTGGAGGTGTGTTTATGGAGGGTTTTAAAGGAGGACCACAATCATGAAATTCATTTGAAGCCAAAGTTACGTTTGTGTCGGACGCTTGATTGTTGAAAAATCTGTGGGAATCACTAGTCTACTCATAGTAACCTCTGCTAACTCTACTCCTCTAGCCCAAATTTTCTATTCCCATAACCATCACCTCAATTGCCATTATTACGAATGGTAACATAATTATGTTGCTACTCATCCTTTCTCTCTTCTTTTCGTTCCTTTCCCTCCTCAATCTTAAGCTCATCATGTCCACCAAGCATCACTAGTAAGTTGTAATCTCTTCTTGGTCCTAACTTATTTTTGTCCGCTGGTGCTGTCATGTAAGAACAAGAGGAATTGGAGGCTTCAAAGGGTAGAACTATGAAGACAATTTCATACATAGTGAAGTTGAGGTGGATAAGTAGCATTGCAGCACAGGCTATGGTGGGACATGTTGACTTTTTAGTTACTCCCACCACTCGTCTTTTCTTTTGCCTCAAGTTGCCATGCCTACACTTGTGACCGCAGGCATTGTCACTACTAAACAGTGGGAAAGCATTGTTGATGCCTTTCAACTTTGCTCTTCTTTTTCCCTCTTATTCGTGTCCCATCCCTAATCTCATCATATTGATCGAGTAATTGTGGTGTTGTTGCCTCCATTTTCTTTCTTTCTTGCTATTATAGCAGTAAATGATGGGACAATAAACTGCATTTGCTATGTACCTTAGCATCATCTGTACCTCATCCTTAACCGAATCCTAAAGTTTGTCCCTTTTTTCTATAAATCAGATTTAGATTTGAAATTCTATATCTTTTTTGCTGATTGTGTCAACCAGAGTATAGTGCGATTGGGAGCTATGAAGTCATAATTAGAGTGTGATTACAACTGAAAGTGGATGGTGTGGTTGAAAAATAAGAAAATTTTGTGAGCTAAACTATTGTGTTTAATGTCGTTTCAGCATCGTCTATTAACTTAAATAATGTCAACGAATGCCCAAAAACTTAGTGGTAGTGATTCATTCACGATTAGTGGTTTGAAAGTTTAGGTGGCTAATATTAAGTGATTAGTTATGTTTATCTGAGCCATGCGAAATAATTCGGCTGTTTGGTTGGACTTCATTCCCAATTAGGGGTGTGCATAACCAATGAGTTTTGGTCGGTTTAAGATGTGATTCGGTGGTTCGATTACAAAATCAAGAACCGAAACCTGTCTTTCGACGGTTGGTCAAAATGGGATTCGGTTTTGTTCGGTTAAAACCGATCGAAATAGGTACGTGATTAATATTATATATATTTTGGTCGGTCAACGGTTTGGACTACTTGTATTTCGGTCGGTTTCGGTTCGATCGAAGGCATTAGGGGTGTGCAACGGTCGGTTTCGGTTAAAAATCGAACCGAACTGATTGCACCGATAACCGATATCCAATAGGAATATAGATCGATATCACATATTTTCTTGGTTAAGAGTGCTAAATCTATCGTTGGGAAGTCATCTCTCATTATATACCTATGCATTTGTATCAGTTTATTTTTGCTAAGGCCTCTTTCGGACAAAATCTTATCATCTTTTCTCTTTGAATTAGAGGATGTTATTAGAATGTATATTATTTGTTCGAAGATAGTTCGTGCAAATATCTATTTTAATATCTTTTCATTTTTGAAATCGAATAAAACGCCATACCTCTTTCTTCCCCCTAGAGTTCTTGGTAGAGATTTTTCATTTATTTTTGTTTTCCCAAATAATAAATTTGGAGGACTTCATCAAGTTTCCAAATCATTATAAATGACTAAGAAATTGTGTTGGGCATTAGTGCATTTGAATGTGGGCTTGAACTGTTGACTATCAGCTTTGGCATGGTTTAAGGTTAGATCGTAAATAAATTAAAGCATGGGTGAATTACAAAAGTGATGTGAAAATGCATTATTTTTAGAATTCATAGAATTATACCAATTGGAGTAATTTGTGATTGGCTCTACTGGGGCTGAAAAATGAACTATTCATGTCTTTTAGAACCAAATTTTTACGATTAGTACATGTATCATAAATGATTATGAAATCATAACAAAGAAATAATAGGTTGATCAAAATGGGGGTGGGTTGCTAACCCAGTGAGGTGTTATAACATTAATCTGAAAAACATAAAAGAGATCCATTGGGAATACGAAACATATAATGATATTACCTCTTGAGGAAAATTATGTAAGCCTTCACTAAATAACATATTGCAATTCATATTGTCGCTTAATGTAACTTTTCTTTTTCTTTTTTTCTCCTATCATGGTATAGAAGTCCCTTGTGAAAATAAAGCAACAGTGCTGCTAAGCAAATTCTGAATCAAAATTCTTGGTATTTTGGTGCAAAACTTCCTCCTTAACTAGGGCATCATGATACAACACTTCTTGAACTTTACAAGCTTAACTATTCTAAACGTGTCTTGACGATTCAGAAGTTTAAGTTATCCAACAATCTTATTCAAGTTTATATCTTTTTTATTTTTTTCAAGAATTAATTAGAGTGTCATAGATGTATTGAGTTTTTATGTGAGTGACTTTTTGCTTGAAAGAAAACTTTACAAGAAAAAGTCAATCTAAACCTGTCAACTGCATTAGAGGTTTGAAATAAGCATGAGAACTATTTTAGAAATTTATCTACCCATCCAAATGTTTGGATGGCGAAAATAATGTAGTGAATCTTACAGTCATTAGGACACAATCTTTTATTTGTATAAGATCCTTTTTAGTAGTAGAGTTTGGTAATAAGCTGTTTTTCACTTCATTTCTACAAAACAAGTTGTGAAATTAGTTTTTCCAATATTAATTTGCCCTAGTCTTAATAGCGCATCTATGACATTCTGAGCTTGAGGATTGAGGTTCTATAATTTTTGCTCTCCAAGATAGTATAAGTACTTAATCTTTTTTTATGGCATACATATGATTATGATCCAATAAGACGACTTATAAACGAGAATTGAGTACTACCAATTTTAGTAAAGATTGATCAATTAGTGATATAAATCTCCGTTTTAGACAAATTAGAAGATTCCCCATTAGAACCTATGCTTATGATTGAGGATAATAACAAATATATAAAGATCGAATTGGTTAAAGATATAGCAACTTCCGATATGAACATTTAATAAGCATTAATTTGTTTCTGTTATTTTTATGTTCCGTTAATTATTCCTTCCGTCTCGTCGAACACGATTCATTTTTTTCAGCATGGTTATTTAGGATAATGGTATAAAGTAGTTAAGGGATAAAAATATGTAGAATCTATATCTTTTGAAGAAATGATTGTTTATTTAGGATAATGATAAAGTGGTTAAAATGATAAAAGTAGATATGGTCTACATCTTTTGAAGAAATGATTATTTTTTAAAAAGAAAATGAGTCGAGTTGGGTAGGACACCCAAAAAGGAATATGGGTCAAGTACGAGTACAGTAGAATGGAGGGAATATTTTTTGTAAGCACATGATTTTGGTTGTATTGTGTTATAGTGACAAGCAATCTAAATGTATTCTTTTAAAAGTTAGTTAGAGGTGTCCAATAGGCGCATTGGACTGTCATGACCTGACCCAATCCACCACTCTAATGTTAGATATTGAGTAGGGTTGGTCCTACCCGAAAAATATATTAAGAAAATGTTTTGGGGTTGTATGTCTACCCGTTGGTGGTTTTGTCAAGACCGTTTCTAGCCCATGCTCAAACATTGGGCTTGCCCAAATCCATCGAACCAATGCATGTTTGCTGTTAGGTCTATTAATATTTTAATGTCAAGGTCGTATTCATATTTTATGAGCCTATTAATATATACTCTTGCTTAGAGTTGTTTAAATGGTGTTCGATTCTCGATTAGAACCGAACCAAAACCAATTGATTTTGGTTAATCAAAAAACCGAACTTACGAAAGTTCGGTTATTGATCTGTTGTTCTGTTCCACGATTAAAAAAACCGATTATCGGTTTAACCGAAACTAATCGGTCCAGAACCAAAAATTGTACTCGCTCTGTCCCGGTAATATTAGCACGATTCTTTTTCACATAGATTAGTGAGATATGTGTTTTGTGTGTAAAGTAGCGTGTGACACAAAATTCAAGACACTTTTTAGTGTAAAATTATTTTCTTTTTTGGAACGGACCAACAATAGCGGGACAACTCAAAAAGAAAAACGAGCCAACTGTAATGAAACGGATGGAGTATTTTTTTTAATTATTAATTAATTAGTTAAAAACCTAGAACCTCAGTTACCTCAGTTTTAATTATCAATTAATTAATTTTATTATTTGTAATATATCTCATTTTTTAATGATTATTTTAATTATTAATTGATTTTATTTTGATTTTTCGGTTAACCAAAAATTGAACCATAATAACTATCACTTTTCAGTCGATCGAAAATTTAAATCGGTTTGATTTTGATTTTATTTTTTTGGATAAATTTGATTTGATTAATCGAAATCGAACCATTTTCCACCCGTAGTCATGTCCTTTAAAATCGGGCCAACTTGTTGGGCCATGCTTGGTAGCTTTATTTGCCATTAACCTAGATAGTTATGTTAGGCATTTCAATTCGTGATCAACTTCACTTGATAATGTTGGTGGTTTTTATGTTTGTTTAGAAGGTAAACACAAAATTCACTCTTCCCGTTAGAGCTAAATAGACAAATATCATATCAAAAACCTAATCTATAGGCATTGAAATTTAAATTGGTTGTTGCTAGTAGAGCTTAATAAAACATGTTATATTGAAATCTAATTTATATGTATCAAAATTTAATTTTCAAATGCCATTAAATGGTGACTAAGTGCTAATCATTATTCCCTTAAAATTTTGAAGTATTTTCAAGCTTATTAGCGAAGTCTATTATTCTAGTCTGTTTAAAAGTAAGCAATAGTGCAAGTAGAGGCTTAGGTTTGCCCATATAAGTTACACCTTTGTAGTTCCACTATTTTTTTTTTTTGCAATCGGTAAATAAGGCTGTCTTATCTTTTAACTCAGAGAATATACTATGGAAAAGGTTTCCCTTTCAATCAGTGTTGCCAACCAATAGCATGGAAGTCTGCTAAAAGTATGTTTTTCTCACTCCTCTATCTATCTAAAAATGAACTAAAAATAGGCTATTAACGATTTGAGGGACTATGATTCCTATTAAGGGAGTTAGATCTCATAATCAAGGTGATGGTTGGAAGCTTACTACACAAAACTTTTGTTTTAGATGGAGTTTGTATGTTGATTGTGACAAATTCACAAAGTTAGTAACATGTATACCTCTTGGGGTTGATTAAATTAATAATTGATTTTTGATGTTAATGGAATATATATACCCCTGGAGGTTGGTCTAGTTAAAGGCTACAAAAGTTTGTGGAAATACGACGGGTCCTAATATTTGAATGTTAATAATTTAGGAAGAAAATCTATTTAATTTATCTAGAGACACCCATTTCAAGGTTTGATTGTACTTCTTATTAAAAAAGATTAGGTGTATTAGACTGATACGAGATTAAGTTAAATATAATAAGTGATTAGTACATAATTGTTTAGTTAGAAGGTTTTAGAAAGAGTTGGGATGTTTATGAGATTTGAAGTGCATTCGTCGAGGTATTCCAAGTGGAAGTTATGAAAATGGGGTTGGTTAAGAAGCTTATGATTTTATATACTTTTACATATTTTTAAGCATCATACTTTTAAAATGTAAAATGTAGTAATAAGATCGAAAGTAGACCCCTTGTATGAAGTAAATATACGAGGTTTGTGAGAATGAGATGTTAAATTAGATTAGATATACATATTTCCTTATAAAATTTTGATGGATAATTTTTGTCTTTTTGCATGTTTTTCACATGCATTTTACATGTTTGGGTAGTCCTCTGGCCCATGTTTTACTCTCTGCTATATCATCTTTGCATGGCGATTGTACTATCTATTCCCAAATAATGTTATGTGAAGTATTAGTGTCTACAATTTTGAGCAATGCATATACTATATGTTTTGTTTTACTCATTCTTCTATAGTATAATTCTCAATGAGGTGTTCCAAATTTTGTATCCTAAAATACAGTGTGACGGAAAGTGACCACCTATTCTTGTGATGTTGTTAATGCTCAATTTCTTGAGCACAGTGAAGTAAAAATACAAATTTAGATTTATTAAGTTCGCACAAAATAGGTTTAGTTTTAATAAATAAATAGTTCTTAGAGGTTATTAATTTGTTTTTGCCAAACATAGATAAGTTTTGGAATATATAAGTACCTTAATTTCACAGTAGGAATTGGTAAATGGTGTTATAATGAGATTTTTCTAAGAATAAAACAAATATATAATCATAAATGTTATATAATTAGTTGAGTTTTATTTCTATTCATAATCGCAAATAATAACAATGTTCTCCATTATGAAGATTCTGTCTATTATATTTGAAATTGATAAAATCAATAGTAACAGTAAAGTTTGGAAGCATTAATCCCTATGAAATATCTCACTATTTTGCAACTTTGCCATAGTGCTTCCTATTTCCTTAAGTCGATCACATATTCATCACATATATCTCAAACACAATAATCGTGAGATTATTAAATTCTTGGGGTTTGCAACTAGTCAGCTTTTGCAAAATACCTATTTTATGACATCAATTACTGAGTATAATATTGTATTGAAATACAAACACTAAACTTTAATAAAATCTACAGACAAAGGGCAGTGAAATTATAGGTTTTGGACGATATAACCATTATATATATATATATATATATATATATCATAATATAGGCTAAAGGAGAATTTTTTGCTCCTAAATACTCACAAATCAGTTGAAATCAATAATTGAGCACATATACATAGTTTTGGTAAGTTGTCAGCACTATAAATAATTGAATTACTTTTAGTTTTAATGACCAAGTATAGATCAAAATATTGCTTATAAACTACACACAAAGTCTTAAAATATATGAATAACTGAAATGCTTGCACTAAATAGTGTTTCAGAGTATAAAGGACAAAACAAAATATATTACTAGGGGACGGGGGAGGGGTTTGCTTTGGATGATAGATTGGATTGTTGATATATATGATTTGAGTTTCTGAAGGATTATACGATCAAACAAGCTCAACGTCATTCAATCCGTCAGAATATGACATGGTTTAACATATGTCGTTTTTAGTTGTCTAAGTTATCACACAATGTAAACACCCCCTAATTCATGATAATGTCAACTTAGATTATTTTCATAATACATTTTGTGCAATGACAAGAAAGATTCTTGCAAACAAAAACAAACTATAATTAATTTCATATTTATATTATATTGTTTCTGACACATCAAAGATATTGATCCTATAAATATTTGGAATTACTTTATCATGCATGATCGTTATCATGCATTCCTCATATTGAGGATCATACATAGTTTACTCCCCAAAGGTCCTGGTATAAGAATTTGAAACATATGACATGAAAGTAATTAATCTTGTTTCGAAAATTGTAAATCTAAAATGAGAGTATAGATTGGTCACCAGTTCGAATGCCTTTAGATGCAAGTGTAAAATTGAATGGATACAATGTGCCCTCTTGATATTTTCGCTGGTAATTGATATGTCACCACTAAGAATAGACAAATGTGTATGTGTAAGATCCTCTATTTTTTTTATAATAATAACATTTTTTTTCTATCCAAATTTTTAGATGATCATATGGTTATTTTTCTCCTACTCATTCCTCATCTTGGTATTCCTGATTTTATCATTTACTACCCTGATCACTATGTTTTTTGTTGGTGTTATTAAGAGACATAATCCTGAAATCATTGTGAATATAGCCAAACCATCACATTTAGTGTCTGAGGAAGTGAAAAGGAAATTAGGTCAAATTATTAGTGACCCCATAGAATAAATATTTTCTGGCAAAATTACCCAGCCAATGGTTGCTTTGGTTCTCCGTCTTCATCTTAATAAAATATACTCCTTCCCGATAAATGCCGTTCTAGCAGTTGATGAATCTAGATAAGTTATGGAAAAGATGAACTCTTGATTTGCAAACATGACTCCTCCAGCAGTTAAATGAAAAGCAAGAGGAACTGGCCTCTTCTCTCTCTCTTCTTAACTAGTTTGATACCTTGATACAAATTTCTGTTACTGCATCCATTCCAAAAACGAGATACAGGAGAGCTGAGTTGGTGCACCACACATTTCCTATCCCGTGGCAGAATGGGAATAAGAACGGGGCGCAAATCAATACTGTAGTAAATTGCATGTAGATATTCATACAAAATCAATAAAGCTGTATATAATAGTGAAGATTGCCTGTTATTACTATGAAGCTATGATGCCAGTAGTACTTACCCCCAAGATCTGTGTAGCTGTTGGATTCTCATAAGGTTCCAATTGAAAGAGGAAGAGGCTCGGCAGAGTCACTTCTTGTAGCACTCTGCCACCATCTATTATGGCTCACATCTGATACTTTGTCTGGAATGTCACTACTGCATATACCAGCACAGCCATTTCTTGTACCACCATCTATTACATCTCACACATCTAATGCATTTACTACAGTCTGAAGGATGTGCCACTTGCACAGAATGGTGCCAAACATTCTTCTGTGTGTGTTTGGTTTGGGAGAGATGGGGGCGTAGAATCCAAGTCATTTTACACATTCATTATTATCTTTATAAGTTGAGATTTGATTCCTTTTTCTAGTCTATTTATTTTGATAGTTCTTCTAGTATTGCTCATATATTGATTTCTGGTAATTGTGTAACTACCCATCTTTTTCCTATCACAAGGTCTAATAACATTTTGGAATAGAATAATCCTGAAATGCTTCATAGGGAAAATGTTGTACTCAAAATTATCATAAATGGAGCTGAAAGAAGCAAATTGGATTGGTAAACATAAAATGGAAGAGCTCTGAAATTTTTTGGAAGAATGAAATAGGTCATGTCATAATTCTTGGTTTTGTTAATAATATAACAGGTCACCCCATATTCTGTTTTTTTTGTATTTTCAATTTATTGCATAGATTTTAGTCTTCCAAAGACTGCGCTTCCCTCTGGTTTAAGGGTTCTTCTAGTTCTATGCCACAAATTTGTTATATGTTTTCTGTTTTTCCACTGTGACCTCTAATTGAAATAAATGTGTGTCTCACTCATTGACTGGATTTGTATTTTGATGAGTTTTTGCTATACTATGTCACTCGTAGACTAGGATTTGTATTTTGATGATTTGTTGTTATATGCTTCCTCTTTTACTATGTGACCTCTTGATTCAAATAAATGTTTGGCTTGCTTATTGTCTGGGATTTGTATTTCTACTGATTTTCCTACTTAGGGTGGTGGTATATATTGGTGAGCTGAAATGGAAAAGAGATGGAAAATCATGTATAAACCATTGCCAATTCCTTTGAAAGAATATACTGTATGCCATGAGTTGATTACCATGCTCTAGCTGTAATGTATTCCTGATGTGTTTGAATAGTACCTTTGTCACTTCTTAGCCAGGCCCCTTTCTGATGATTTTTCTATGCCAACACACTAATGCCAATCTCAATTGTTAAATTAAATTGTTTACGCTGAGGGGCCTTTCTTTTTCAGTGTCAAGAGTTATGGTTGGATAAGGCACATATACCACGCATATCAATGGTTGAAGGACTTCCAAAGATGGTTGCTACGTTGCTCTCAATCAGAGACGGTAAACGAGTGAGTCTCATTTCTTCCTCTCCTTATCTCTCTTGGAGAGCTGCAGGCCCCTAGAGAGAGCTTTATGTGCTTACAATATCATATCGGAGAAATGACACATATGAATTTGAATGCATGAACTATGTGACAAAAATCAAGCTAATCTGAAGGTGAAATATGTGATAAATCAAACTAATCTGAAGGTGATGCCTATTATACTTTCTAACCGGTAATTTGTTGATGTCAGACTCGAATCACTAGGGATGACCTTTGTGACCATGTTTGGGAATTCCGCTTTACAGAGGTATGCCATCCGAAATGTTGAACCTCATTTCTTCTCGATTTTTTTGATTTGGTCCCAACTGGCAAAATGTCTGTAGTCCTCATAAGAAGTCAACTGCTGATTGTATGATTCTCAGGTACTGACCTATCTCACGGTCTTCAGTTATTAAGAACACGTCCTCGAGCATTATATGGCTAAAAGCTATGTTAATGTAGCATGCTAATGATCTTTTCCTTAAGCTTATAAGACCCTGTTGCTGGCAGCTTATGCTTAACAACTTCTATAATCTATTGTGTGCCTCATTCCTAAGGAATAACCTGAACAGCATACTATTGAAGTGTTATTAGTATACTCTTAACCTCGATACATCACTGAAGTATTTCCAAATAGTTGTGTCAGTCAGTTTTGAGGCCAAAAAATTGACAAGGAGATGGATTTCTTACTAATATGAGAAGATTTGTAGCACTCGTAGGATTAAGCAAACCTGGCTTGATTTTCTGTCACACTCCCTACATGTTTTTGTCGTTCAGAAAAGTTGAATTTGTTTGATGTGGGTTCAGTCCTTTGGAGGTTGCTTCAGATGATGTTAGGACAATGAGTAAAACAGTTAAAACTCTGTGAATGGAGTCGATGATGTTATACTATACTGTCATCCTTTTGTGATCTAAAATGCAATTTCTACCTGTTTCATGGTTCGTGGAGAGGACTCTTTTCATATTCTACATCAGCCCAGTTTCATGCCAAACCATTTTCCCTAGCTTTGTTTCATAACTGAATCCAACAATAAGGCTCGTTCGCCTCGAGCTAGCTTTCCATTTACAACTTGGTAAATTCTGATACAAAATATGCTAAATTTCTTTACTAATAATCATTCATATTCTATTTATGTATGTAACACTAAATAGAGGAAATTCTATAGAACATGTAGGTATACTACAGCCCATCTCATATGATAATATTTTATTAATATAATTTATATTAATAAAATATTATCATATGATAGAATGTAGTACACATACATGTTCTATGGAAATTCCTCAGTAAATACATATCGAAAACCTACTGCTGTTACTCTCTTCACATCTCTTTAGCCTAAAAAAAAGTTTTTTTTTTTTTTGCTTTTCTATATGTTGGACTTCTACTAATTATGAAAACTTGATGTTCTGGTTCTCATCTTCTTTATGATAAAAAGCCAAGGTATTTCCAAATATAGAATGCAACCAAGATGAAAAGGGTTAATCTGAAGGCTGCTTTTCTAGAAATCAGAGCCATCTCCATTCTTTTCTCTGTTGAACTTATCTTTACTTTTCGTGCTATATATCAACTTTTTTTGTTTTTCTTCACTGATTTCAATAGATCTGTGTTTGGTTTATGCATCAAGTCCCATTTCTTGCTTCCCTCACTTCTATTATTAATCGTATGGCTATATCAAGTAGGTAATTCTTTAAATGCTCATCTCCCAATTCCCAGACAATTATATTCTTTATCAAAAACCATATGCAAAAAGCAAAAGGAAAAAAACAGTTGTAGCAGTTGCTTAATGTACATATATAAATAGCTGAGTAATTTTTCTCACCGGAGAATAGCTTCTCTCTCTCTCTACAGTCGGCGCCAGAGTACTGGCGGGACCTGGACCCCTACTGGCGCGGCGAGGGCGCCTCCCCAATGCGGCGGTACTTCCACCCTGACGGCAGCATCACGGCCGACCCTGAGGACAAGGTGTGGGGCGGCCACGAATCGTCCTACACGATCGTGACCGGCCTCCTCGCCGACGGCAAGGTGCGCGAGCACTACGTGAGGATCAACCGGTGGCCCAAGATGTCGGTCGAGCGCAACCCCGACTGGAGCTGGGAGCTCCGCAACCACCTCTACTGCTACAGAAGCATCCCCGACGCCGCCGGCAGGCGCGGCGGCACCGGGCCCCCCTCCGTCTCTCTCTCCGGCGGGTTTTCTTGAAACTGAGAAACTCTAGAATCTGCGTGTGTGAATATGCATGTATATAGATTTTACAGGGATATTTGTGTGTGCGTGTGGATTGTTGAATGTGGATTTCTGGGATCTGCTATTTTTAGATAAAAAGTTGCTATTTGGAGAGTGGTGGAAGTGAAAATGATTATATATGCAGATGAAGGTAGGGTTAATGATTTCGAAAGTTAATAAGTGAAGTCGCAGCCCTTTTTATTACTTTTTTCTATTGGTGGTGGAGGCCAACAGCAAGGCTGCTACTCATAGGCTATTTGCCTATCATATGATGTCATGTCATAAATGCTATGCTATATTGGGTGTAATTTAATGTATTATACAATCATGAATTTTTATTTTTTTTCTGGGCAGATATATTTTAATCTGGAATGATAAATGTATGTTTCTGTGGAATTGTTTTGAACTGATGCGTAACACACCTAATATAGCAATCATACATTACATATACATTTTTTTAATAAAATAAAAAATCTTTGTCGATTTTACATTTTAGAGATGAGGGTTCTAATCAGGTGCGGATGATTCTAGATGTGTGAAGTGGTGGAGCCAGTATCTATTAATTTCTCCCTTTTGGTTAAATGAAGAAACGTGGATAAAATGTAGATAAAACAGAGAAGTGAGAAATTTTTCTTTTTAATTACGGTTGAGCTAGTACAGGGCAAAACATTATTAACGTTCTCCCTCTTGGTTGAATGTAGAAACGTAGACAAAGAATCGTTTTGACCAAATGAAGTCGAGTAATAAATTAGATAATTATGTAACTCTTTTTTATATTTTCTTTCATATCTTAATATGTATGATTTTAAAATTGAACAATGTTGCAGGATGTATTAGTATTAATACTAAATATATTTTACATATGTTTATGTAGTGATTTATTGCACTCCCACATATAAAATTCTAGCTCCACCATTGGTAATTTGTATATTTTGTCTTGTAGTACGATGCTTTCATTTTGAAAATATATATCACATATTGTCCAAATGCATATGCATATTGTAAAAAATGCTTCAATAGTTGAAATGTAATACTTCCAATGTCACGTTCTAAGTGATTCATTGTTTTTAGACACGTAAATTAAAAAAGATTGTGTTTTGTATGTAAAGTGGCGTGATTCACGGAATTCGATGCATTTTTGTGTGTAAATATGATTTTTTTTTTGTATGAGCCACTTATAATTGGACGATCCAAATATTAATACGAGCCACTTAGAGTGGAATAAAGAGAGTATTATTTTGGTATCTAACATTTAAATATTGTCACAAAATGTCAAGAAAATTTGTTTATTTCAAAAAATTGATGTGTAATGCCAATACCAATTTAGTAGTGGGGCGAGCCAAGTTTTAAAATGCGATAAGAAAAGATGAATCGTAACATGTCAATTTTGAGGTCAGATAAGCTACTTTGAGATATTTTTGCGATAATATATAATAGGTACCGATATATTATGTTTCAAATGTTGAGATCTATTATTATAGTTGGTGGTGGTCGTGTTGTTATTATTGATACCAATATTTAGAACAGCAAATTACCTTCATCCTATGTTATCGGCGATAATAAAATAGGATGAATGGTAAAAAAAATCTTTTCTTTTTGAGTTGAGGATAGAGGATTGAGATGTTATTCTGATCTCTCACCCATACAAAGAGAAGAAATTATCATTGAGCTACAATATCTATGTTCCCTTCACTTTTATGAAATTAAAGTTGAATCCTTTTTCTCAAATATGAATTACGTATTATATCATGACTTGAATTTAAAGTTAGATTTAGGTTAAAGAGCTAGCAAGAAAATAGTAGGAATAACCTTGTCTTAGATGAGACGAAGGCAGGTCCGCTAGAGAATGATGCTAGCGAGCTCTCGAACTGATTTCGACAGAAACACAGTTCTGCGGTCAACGGGATGACAACAACAAAAAAATAGATGAGTCATCCAAAAAGAGACTCTAACACCCGAGTTAAGTTTCGATCGTGGAATGCAAATTTTAATAATAATAAGTACTGAGAGCATATACACCGTCTTAAATAAGGAAGGATGTATTTATAGTCTAATGTGCATGGAGAGCATATCAGACTTTTTACCTTTGATTTAAGGGTAGTTATGTCATTTTAAAGGGGGACACATTTTCTACCATTTAGGGTGATACGTCATAAAGCATATAAGATCCTGTAAATTCGTTAATATTCATATATAATTCAATGAGGGAGGATACGTGGAGTGGTCCTAAATTATATTTTTTATATACTAGATAGTTATTAGAAGATTAAAGAGCAGGGGCGGATCCACTTAGGGGCTTGCACCGGGCTGCAGCCCGTGCAAGCCCCAAACTTTTTTTTTCCATCTATATATTATATTAAATCCAATTAAAAATTAGCTCAGTCCTAAATAATTAAAAAATTAAAACAAAGTTGTTATTGTTGGATTTTCTTATATTTTTTACTTATAAGAAAAGCACATGAGCCCATGAGAAGATTATAAGAGTGAAAAAGTTCAGTCATCATTTTTGAAGGGAGAAATTGGAGCAGCCAAAATAAAAAATTTGTAGCCTTTTTTTCTTCTCTCGGATTTTCAGCGCGCAGTTTCAGAAAACTTCTATTTCTCGGAGATTGAACTGTTAGATCACCGTGATTTTTGGACAAAAGCTTCACAGGATCTGGGCCAATATTTTGGACGGTGGAGATCAGATTTTGAAGTTCGGAGGTAGGGTTTCGTCGATCTGAACAGAGGAGAATTTCTGATGATATTTTCTTGATCTTTGCTCGATTTTGATTCCATACATCTTGATGTGCTTATTTCCGAGTGTATGATGTTTTGTATGACTCTATTATAATCTAGAGAAGATTGTGTACTGCTCCATTATTGATGATAATGGATTTAAGCGGCTCTAATAGTCCCGTGGTTTTTTCCTTTCTTTTGTTTTGAGAGGTTTTCCACGCTAAACTTTTGTGTCTCCTTATTGTTGCGTGCCTACTGTTTTGAATGACATATATTGGTGCTTTTAGAATACTCTATTTGTCTGTATCCTCAAATGTTCATACGAGTCGGGAAAATTAGCTAAACAAATGTGTCATATTCTTTCTCAGCGCTGCATCTGCTCAAGTGTTTACTGATGTTGCTCTCTGTCCATTCGAAGCTGTCAAAGTTCAAGTTCAATCGTAGCCAAGTTTTGCCAGTGGTTTGGCGGATGGATTCCCTAAAGTTTACGCTAAAAAAAGGTTTATATTGAAGGAAATTTTATTAAAAATATTGATATAAACTCAATTATTGATGGATTTTGTGTATTGAAATCTCGCAAGACAACTTATGAAAACATAGAAATATTTTAGCATTTATGATATTTAATACGCCGAAATACTTATTTTTCAGCCCATCCCATCATCAACTTCTGGATCTGCCCCTGAAATAAAGAGTACTAACTTGCGAATACCTCTGGCTTATAACTGGCAAAGGATGCCCAGAAGCATACAAAAGGCACCTCTGAGCTTTGGCTCGAGAAGGCGGGAGGGAAGGCCGGTTTCCAAACCTGCCATATATAATTGTATCAAGTCTTTTTTCTAGAATTTAAGCTCTACCAGATGTGATTCGTTGTGCCTTCGTCCTATTGTAATATCACAAGGACTCATGGGCCTTAACATAAAAATTCTGAATATATTAATTTCATCAAATAGAAAATTTGATTTGAGCACCTTGAATTTATATTATTCCATATCAAATAGAGAATTTGATTTGAGAACCTACAGTTTATGAAATCATTGCTGCCAATCAGAATAAGAAACTTAAAATTCTCATTTTGAATTTGATTTGGTATCCTATTTTATTACTCCCTCCGTCTCAAATTAATTAGTACAATACTTTTGCACAAGGATTAAGAAAAAATGGGTTAAGGGTTTAATGGTGTTGGTCCCACAAGATTTAATGTTAATAAAGTAGAGAGAAATAGAATATGAGAGAGAAAGAGAGTAGAATATGGAGGCATGATTGGAGAGAAAGAGTAGATTAAGAATTTAATTTTTCTTATTTTTGGATGTACTAATTGGGTTAGAATTTAATTTGGCAAGTGTGCCAATTGGGTTGGGACGGAGGAGTATATAACAGTACTAGTTTTCTGCTCGTGCAACTTCAATATTGCAAATTTGAAGTGCCGAAATGTTGAAACCAAGTTTTTTATAAAATTGAAATAGATAACAGGCTAATATGTTTAAATAGATAACAGAATAATTGAAAATGTTAAAATGATATAATGCCCTTTCAGAAAAGAAAAGAAAAGAAAAATATATAATGCTTGTTAACTAGATGGTCCCACATATCTCCATATTTAGCATCGTCAGTCAAAATTGAGTTTAACCAAAATAAAATAAAAAATAATAAAAGTGGAACAAACATCCAACGAGACACTTGACACTAGGGATGACAAATGGTTCGGGTTCTATTTATCGCATCGATTTTTTCTATGGGTGGAAATTTGGAACTGAAAAATCGGTTAATATCCATACCAAACCGATTTTTTGGAATTCGGTTATCCGAATAACCGAGTTTGATAAATTCGGTTCGGTATTTGGTCATAAAAATTTAAAAATTTCGGTTATCGGTATACCCGATAACCGAATGGGTATACCGATGACCGAAATAATTGTATTATATATATATTAATTTTATAATTATTTTAAAAAGAAAAGTAGAAAACTAAAAGTGAGAGAGAGGGCTCCTGGGCTCGCATCGTGTGTGTGTGTGTTTGTTTTCTTTTGACTTTTGGGGAAAGGGAGGCAGCTGGGAATTGGGAACCCTAGATTCACCAGTGCGCCACCGCGTTCCGCCTTCGACCGCCGCCGCCTTCTCGTCTTCCGCCGACCGCCGCCTTCGCCTTCTCGCACACAGCAAGTGTGCGTCGGCGTCGCCCACCCAACTCCCATGCCGCCGGCGCCACTTGCTCTCCTTCGACCGCCGCCAGGCACACCAACTCCCGCACCACCGCGGCGCGCCCACCCAACTCCCGGCCAGACCACCGTGCCGCACTGTCACCGTCAAGTCGAAGGTACGACTATCGATTGTATCGTGTGCAGAATCCTTGGGGCTTGGGTTTTGAGAGAATAATATCTGTAATTAATCAAAAACCAACTAGATGTTGATTAATATTAGAAGACATAATTAAACATCTAAATATGATGTTACAAATTCTAGAAGGTGCGAGTAAATAGGGCTTAATTACGCTTGAAAAACTGTCATCTTGCTGAATGATTTGATTAGGCTTTGTTCTTGGATTGTATCTGTCACCTGTAAATTAATATACACAAATCGACTGAATTTAAACATGCAGAAAAAATCGGTTTAACCAAATAACCGATAACCGAACCGATCGGTTATTCGGATAACCGAATAACCGATCGGTTCGGTTATCGGTAAGCATATATATGTGTTTTTCGGTTTCGATTAACCGAATTTTCGGTTCGGTTAACCGAAACCGAACCGATTTCTACCCCTAATTTTTTCGGTTAACCGAATCGAAATTTTTATAAATTCTAAAATCGAACCGTTTATTAAGATTGGTTAATCGAAAAACCGTTGGTTATAGCGATTCGATTTTCGGTTAATCGAATACGAAAAAAAAAACCTATAGTTTTTTTTTATTGTTACTCCAACTACATTAAATAGTCTAAATATTATATAGTTACTATTAAACTAAATTTATGATAAAGTAACTGATGCTTTATTTTTAGTTTTATATGGATGACTTCAAATAATTTATTTAATTACTTGCATATGTTAATTAATTACTCAATCTGTCATGCACATGATTTAAAGTTTTGATATCCTACGGCTACTACTAATTACAAGTTTTCTAGCCACTAAAATAAAAAAAAAAACTACATGTTCACTATACACAAAACTATTATTTTATTTTTTTGTAAGTCTATTGAATTTTATTACAAATAGAAATTTAATTTTATGATATAAGAACATGATTGTAAAGATAAAAATAGAAAATAGATTTTCAGTTTTATCGATTATTAATCGTTCGATTATCGGTTAACTGATAACAAAATATTTTACCACAAACTAAACCGTAAACCGAATATACATTGTTCGGTTAATCGAATATAGTGCGATTTCGGTTGGATTCGGTATTAACCGATAACCGTAAACCGTTTTTCCAGCCCTACTTGACACTCATTTGGCAGTCTGTAACATTTTTGCATATTAAATTTGGGTAGTACTATGTTTTATTTTATATATTTGATACATTATTATAAGGGTAAATATCACTTTAAACCCCAAACTATATCCATTTTATCAAAAATATCCTGAACTTAAAAAAAACCATTTTAAACTCAAATTGGACGAGGGATATCTTCTGATGCGGCTCATCGGATATATCCCTCGTCCATTTTCTGCTTTGAAATTCTGATGTAACTCATTGAATGAGAATAAGATATTTCTCGTCCAATTTTGAGAGCTAAAAAATTGATACAAGATATTTTTTTATAAAAATGAATAAATAATAGTTTGATGTTTAAAGTGATACTTCTCAAAGTTTGGGATATTTTTGATAAAATATTAATAGTTTAGGGTTTAAAATGATATTTTTTTAAGTTCAAGATATTTTTGATTATATGAATATAGTTGGGGGGTTTAAAGTGATATTTACCCATGATTTAATTAGTATATTTATTTTCGAGTTCATCTTTAGAGCTCCATCTTATAGTTTGGGGTTTAAAGTGATACTTAGCGATAATTTATCTTTCTATATTCTAATGTGATTATGGAAGGGGCGAGATAATAGTATCAATAGAATGCTTATTTATTCTTTTTCAGTGAATAAATTATTGTATACATAATATATAATTTAAAAATAATAGGGAAAAATTATCAAAAAAGAAAAGGTCAAATTAGCAAAAATATAATAAATTTCTTATTGGAACTATATCTTGTGAGAAGTTATTGTACTTGACATATAAAATTACTGCACTATATTTGGTATAGTAACTTTATATGTTCAGTGGAGTAACTTTATACATTCAGTGCAACGTTGTTCTCACATTCTCACACTATATGATCTACATCCCTTATATATATAGGGAATGAATCAAATGAGAACTACATTTTTTCTGAGAACTCTGCAAACTATACATAAGACGTGTAAAGATGATGCACAAAATAGTATTCCATATGTCACATTTAAAGTGTCTCATTTCTTTTGAGTACATGTATTTAGGATAAATGTATAAAGTAGTTAAAGTGTTAAAAAATGGATATGGTCCACACTTTTTGAATGGAAATTACTTCCTAAAATGGAATGAAACATTTGTAATGAGACAACTCAAAAAAGAAAATGAGACATTTTAAATGGGATAGGGGGAGTGTAAAATTTGTGTACAACGGAAACTTACTAAAATTGTTTTGTTGTACATAATTTTATAGATTTTATTCATCAACTTTACACATTTATACATAGTTCTCAAGTTCTAAAAAAAAAATTCTTAGTTAGATTCAACCCCTATATATAGAGAGAGAAAATCATATAAAAGTGTATTTCTATATATAGATTATGAGTCTCTCGGTTTCTTTCATGCACAATCATGATTATGAAGTAAAATACCAAAAAAGGTAAAATTTAAAAGTTGCTCTTATCGTGGAAAAACGTATATTATATTCATCGGCATACTGAATTCGTGAAAGATCTCGAACCGAGTTCATCGGTATGCATGATCCATTTTTCACATAGTAACTAGCAAAGGTGACGAGCGAAATTTTTTTCTAAATACCAATTAATTATAATTTTAAAAGATAATAAAATAAAACTATAAAATAATAATAATTTAATAACATAATGATAATCTTTTAGAAATTTGATTGATAATATTAATTCACATAGAACTTTATTATTTGCATATATATTTTGTTTTATCAATATAAAATAAATTATAGAAAAATAAAAGAAATAACATTTTATCAACATAAAATAAATTATAGGAAAAAGATAAAGGAAATAAAGATAAAGGAAAGAAAATGAAAGAAAAGGAAATAAAAGAAAATAAGTATAGAAAAAGAAAATATGTAACTAAAATGAATCGAACCAATATCTCCTAAATGAAAGATAAAAATCCTAATCCATTAGACTACAATAAATTTAGTTATTAAATGTTAAATATTTATAAAGAAACACACATGTTTAGCTAAGAATTAATTCACATAGTATTATTATTTGTATATATATTTTATTTGATCAATATAAAACAAATTATATAAGAAAGAAAAAAGAAAAAAGAAAAAGATTCCAAAATAAAGAAAAGAAATGGAATAAAGAGAGGGAAGCCCAAGCCAAAAAGAAAGAAATAGATGAGGAAAAAGAAAAGAAGGAAAGATTGGGAAAAAAGAAAAAAAGAGAGTAAAACAAGGAAAACAGAAACAGAGAAAAAAACAAAGAAAGAATAAAAAAACGAGAAGTAAAACAAGGAAAACAGAAACAGAGTAAAAAACAGGAAGAGATGATGCCTCTCAGATTCGAACCCCCGTTCTCCAAGAAATAAGTGAGGCTCCTAACCATCAGGCTAGGACAAAGACTTATAATATTATGTACATATCAAATATATAGCTGTGTTTTACAAAACAAAAGTTGGGGGGCCCATGCCATGCGCCCCCCAGCCTATGTGGCTCCGCCCCTGGTAACTAGTATTTTAGAAATAATATGGCTGTTATTGAACGCAATGCATCCTTTCTCTTGATTATCGATCGAATATCTTACAATTTGACATAGTCATAAACTTAATATAATGGTGAAGTGACGTAATTAACTCGATTTAATTTAAATAAATCAAAACAAATATTTTGGTTTAAGTTCATGTGAATTTATTTTAGCATTCATTATATCTTGCAGCCTAAATTAACAAAGCAATATTTTTCTATATAAGAAGTACTCCTAAGTATAATCTTACGGTTAATGTTGTGAAGTTCCAACAATCTTTTTTACGCCTTTTATGATGGTAACTAAATCAAAATACATCACTAGCTAATTAGATTTAAATCCATTTAACTATTGTCAAAACTAAATTATAAAATTGTAATAAAGTTTCATCATATCTCTACGTTGATGGTACTAGTTAAATCAAATTGCTCTTTAATAATAAGAATTTCGATTATAAAATCTTAATTAATGGACAATTTGATAAGTTCTTCTGAATTCATTGGAGATTACAAATTGCCCAAAATGTAGTATCCAACCATTCCATCTATATAGAGTCAGAAACATACGAGTGACATAAATCACATACTCAAAAATTCAATACTTTTCAAGATGGGTCGTTGCATTACCCCAAAATTCATGCCCATTGTTTTTTTAACGTTATATAACATTATTGAGATAGGCAATGCAGGTATAGTCCTTCAACCCAAATACGAAGTTAGAGTTCTCAATGACATTCACCTCAATAAGACTGCTCCATTGAGAGTTCACTGTGCATCTGGAGACGACGACATTGGATATCATAAATTAGGTCCAAATCAGAGTATCCATTGGGTATTCAGACAAAATTTCTTCCAAAATACTATATTCTTCTGTCATTTTTTGTGGGAACGAAAACAAAGTGGAAGGAATTATTTAATAAAATAATAAAAAGAATCTGAATTCACCCTCCCATTTCACTTTTCTTCTCTTTTCTCTTCTTCCCTCGTCTGATCTCACGCAGCATAGCAGTCTTTCTAGTGATAAGAGAACTTGATGAAGCAGCAAGAATGGAATAATATGTGGGCTGTCGTTTTTTCAATCTGCTTCCATCTATAACTTAATTTCACATCCTTTTTCTTGATGGAATCCATGTCTTGTACATAATTTTATACAGATCGAGCAAGAAGCTCGGACTTGTAGCGATGGTTTTTGTAAATATTTCTCTTTTAACCTTCTTCTCAATGCTTTTCTACATTGGGCAAGGATTGGAACATTTATATCTTCAGCCGTATGCAGCTGCAATTGGGCTATCCGAATCTTTTGCTTTTTTTTGCAACCTGATCCATGAGAACTATAACCCTATATGAAATTCGAGAAGAAAATAATCATTAGATCGGGGGTCAACGATCTAACGTCAAGAAAAAGTAAAAATTATCGTGTTTTAGATGGGATGAAGACAAATTCGTTGGAGAAGGGCACTAACAAACTCTCCGAGTTACGACACGAACACAACACAACACATGCGACCTCCAGGAAGAATACAAGAGAGAGTCGGAGGGGTTCTCTGGTGAGACTCCAACGCTCAAGTCAGATTCTAATCAGGGGAAATGTGATTTCATTTAATAAGTGTTGAGAGCAAGTAGTATGTACCTTTTCTTGAATAAATGATGTGGTATTTATAGTTCTTTAATATGTATAGAGGATATTTTATATTTATTAGCTTTATTTCGAGGTAATTGCATTATTTTGTAAGAGGACATTTTTTTTGTCATTTAGAGTGATATGACGTAAAACATATTATACGCTGTAAGTTTGTTAGGATCTTCATACATGAGCTAATAAGATGAGAACATATAGAGTGGTCCCAAAATGTACTTTTATATATGTACTAAATAGTAAATACATGTGTGAGAGAGTAACGATATCTGACTTGCGGACATATCTGTACATGAGAAGACAGATCTGGCTCTTAGATCAGTTAAGTATAATTGCGTCGAGTCTCTCTTCTGGCATTTAAGTTATGCTAGAGGTGTTTCACTGGGCCTCCACACAGACTGTTAATTTGCTTGGTATTATTATGGCTGTTGGGCTAGGGCCCAAAAGATTTAAGTATATTATTCCATATTATTGAAATCTTTTAGAAGAGATTGAATCTATTCAAGAAGGGAATGGGGGAGGAAGAGAAGAAAGGGGAAGGGTGAATTCAAATTTTTTTTACCAAACATTAAAATAATGTCATTTTGATGGTTAGGTGGAAAAAAATTCATGTAAATCCATTCGAAAATCCGATAAGGTGATTCATTTTTTCATTGTCGGATTCTTGATCTCAAGCCACAATCACAATTTTTTCAAATTGATGACATTTTTTTTAAAGAAAACACCAAAATTAGGAATATAAGCTATACTTATTCCTAAAATCAATATAATCTTAGTTGTCACCATGAGAAAATTTCCGTATCGCGTTCATGTCGTGTATGCGCAGAAAAAGAAAAAGAGATGGCAATTCGGTTTGAAATACCATGTTCACATAATCAATGATTCGAGAACAATTCTTAGTCGTTAATCTATTGCCGTTCCAAACAAGATGATCTTGGAAAATATAACCTCAAATTTAGACAAGAATTATCGTGGAGTTTTTAGGTTAATTTGATGGATCTACTATTTTCTATATTGTAACTTTGCCGTTCCAAACAAGATGACTATAAATGCCACATCCAAATCAACTTAGTCATGTTTCAATTTTCATGTTACTGAAATTATGCATCAACATGATGAATTTAGGAAATGAACCCCACTTGTAATATTGTCATTTTTCACACACTAAATAGTATTTACAGGGACAATTTACGTTTATATTGATCAAGTTCCCAATTTCGATATAGCTTTTAATTTTTAAATGTAGCAAATAAGTAACCATTTTTTTTACAATTAAACTACCCCAATTTTTTGGTTACCTAAATTTGCAAATTATTATCATTTAACATCTTGATTCAAGAAATCAAATTCTGGATTTTTACCACCTCGAAGAGACAGACATTTTGCATATGAGTCGATGTCTAATGCTTGTTGACACTTACGAATTTCGTCCGAATAATTTTCAACAATTGTCGTTAGATTAGGTGTCAAAATCATCATTGTGACCAAGTACTAGATGGTGACCAAGTACTAGATGTTGACCCATGTACTAAAAATATTCATCTCCTCAAACTTGTCAAAGCCATACTTTGATTCTTGAATTAAGATTTCAAACTATAATATTTTCTTAGAGATGGTAATTTAAATTTTAGGTTGCCAAATATTTTTGTTGAGTTATATCGCAAAAATTAAAAGGTTAGATACTTATTTAATTGCTACATTATAAAAATCATGTTGAAATTATAAATTGGTCAAAGTTCATGATTTTAATGGTTCTCGTCCGTATTTTAGAATTATATGGACGTTTTTATATGTTATGCGTCCTTTAAATAAATCAAAGAAATATCTTGGTTCAAATTCACCTAATTTTATTGTGGTATATTCATTATATCTTGTAGGCTAAATTAAAAATAATAGTATTTTTTTTGGCTTATGACAAAATTAGTAACTAAACAATCTTATGTTTAAATGATCTCAAGTTCCAACAATCTTGCTACCCCTTTAAAATGGTAACTAAATCAAAATACATTAACAGCTAACTAGATTTATATTCATTTATCCTATTATCAAAACTTAATTTTAAAATTGTAATAAAGTTTCATCATCTTTCCATTTTGATGGTACTAATTAAACAATTCAAAATAAATTGCTATTTTATAATAACAAATTTTGATTATAGAATGATAATTAATGGACAATTTGATAAATTCCTACTAAATACTTTGGATATTTCAAAATATACAAGATGCAGCGTCCAACCATTCCATGTATATAAAGTCAGAAATATGTGAGAAGCATAATTCATATACTAAAAAATCCAATACTTTTCTAGATGGCTCGTTGCAGTAGCCCAACATTCATGCCCATTTTTGTTTTTTTAATATTATTTAACGTTTTTGAAATTGGCAATGCAGGGATTATCATTCTACCTAAATTCGAAGTTAGAATTTTCAATGACATTCTCATCAATAAGACTACTCCATTGGTAGTTCATTGTGCCTCACGGGACAACGACATTGGATATCATACATTAGCTCCAAAAACGAATATCCATTGGGTATTTCGACCAAATATTTGGGGAACTACTCGTTTCTTCTGTCATTTTTGGTGGGGACGAAAACAAAGAGCTTTTGATGTGTTTTATGATCATTGGAAAGATAATTGCAATGCTCCAGACTTACATGAAAGAAACTTATGTTATTGGGTAGTAAAACCCGACGGCTTCTATTTCAGCTATACAAGAATCGATCCTGAGCTAGAGAAAAAGTATAAATGGCAATAGATAGTTTATTTTTTCATGTGCATGCTTCAGATGTCGCATGATGTTTACAACTTCTTATTTTATCTCACATCGAGATTTAATTATATGAGTTTATGATAGACATGATATTAAGCATCAGATTAAGTGTTTTGATACATATGTTACATCATAAATCTAAATAATGTAAGTGAAATAAAATGAAGGTGTATGCTATATCCATATTCTTGAGCACACTTTAAACTCTCAATTTCACAAAATATAAATATATTTAATACCAAATTACCAAAAATAAAGCTAAAAATGGTGAACTCTGACACCTTTATTTGTTAAATTTGGTATTCGATCGAGTACTTAATACACATAACCATCTTTTTATTTATTTATTTGAGAGAAAAAAAATACTATGTACTCCCTCAGTCCATGATAAATATATTACAATTGACTTATTCAGTATCCACTATATCATTTTTCTTTTTAGGACATCACTTATTATTATTCAACTTGATAACCACATATTATTTACCAAAAAAATATTCCTATCACTCACAACTTAACATATGGTGGGACCCTTTCTCCACTCAAATACTAAACATCAACAATTTTATTAAAACTTGTACCGTCCATAAGTGATATACTTATTGTGGACGAATCGAGTATAATTTACTAGTCCCCGATAGTTCTGCATAAAATGTGCAAGGATAATATACAGCATATCATAGTTAAGTTGTCTAAGCATGCGTATAAATGGCACATCCAAATCTTTTTTCAAGGGAAGCAAGTTTACATAATACAAACCACATAAACAGATTTCTTGCAAATAAACACAAAAAATCTCTCAAAATACTCCAACATGAATAAAATCAGTAGAAGCATCTTAGTCACCACCATGACAATTATTTTTGTATGGAGTTCATGTCGTGTACGAGCAGATATGGCAATGTGGTTTGAAATACCACAGTCATATAATCAATGGTTTCGGGAGCCACTCGACGTCGGTGTTAATCCATTGCCGTTCCAAACAAGATTATCTTGGAAAACGTAACCTCAAAGTTGGGCAAGAATATTCTTGGAATTTCAAGGTTAATTTTGATTGATCTACTCTTTTCGATTGTAATATAAGACAAGGTGAACAATTGAAACATTTAGTGCTGAAATCGAGGGCTCAGATTGTGCTGGTTCTGGAAACTTAGCAGCAGAAGCTGGTTTCTATTTTAGCTCCGATAATTTCACGTGGTGGAGGAAATTTGGGTGGTGACATTTACATTTCGAATTTCCCAATCCTTTTGAAACTAAAGAAATAAGACAATATAGAGTTGATTTTAAAGGCGAAATAAAGTATATTGCCTGCAAGGAAATTTATTAAATGTATAAAGTAAAATATCATTATGCCTCTTGTTTAATCATTTGTTTTTTTGTTTTTTCCAGCCCTTCCTAGAAATATGAAGTGGAGTGAAATGCTCTCTGCGAATTTGATGAAATTTTTTTTGGGTACTGATTTTTATGAGTTTTTTACACAAAATAAGCTTTTTCCACCTTTTTTTTCTTAAAAATAAGATCTTTACTGAATTGTCCAGTTTTTTTCAATACTGCGAGCTTAATTTTCATAAGGTACGGAAAGCGAATGGAATTGAAATTGTCTTATTAATTAGATTGTATATTATGTAAATAATGATATATAAAAGCAATATAATAATTACTGTATTATAAATGTTTTTGTAGTAAGATATTTTTAAGGAAAATTGGAGAACATGCTTAACATATATTAGATAAATATAAAAATTGGCAGAAATCTATTTCGGAATGGTATATTGGGGAATCGCGATTAGTTGCTGTATGTCAATAATTATCAATATCAAGAATTCGTTTGTACCTAATTTGTTTTAATAACTTTATCCTAAGAGAGAACATTAGAAATGTATTTGACACTTACCCAACAAAAAGTGATTTTCTCAACAGGAAAAAAATTGAAGGGGGTTATATCATAAAAAAGAAGTCCTTAAGAAAAAGAAAAAAAAAGCAACACAAAATATTTTTTGAAAGAGATAGCCATGTCTGGCTAGCTACAAGTAAAATTAAGATACTAGAATCAAAGTATTTATCTGCATTAAACTCATGCAAACTAAACTAGAAACAAATAATTCTCATGCATTCAAACTCATAACTAACTCCCAACTTTCTTGATCAAAGTAAAAATAATTAGACTACCATATCCACAGGTGCAAAATCCTCATCAAATCACTGAACCCCGATGAAACTCTCAAATATATGAAACTATCCCTCACCTGCAAATTAAAACACACACAAAATTCTTGCTGCATATCTCACAAAAAATGAGTTATCTCAAGCCACTCGCCCTAATAATCGCGATTCACATCCCATTTATGGGATCATCAAGGGCTATCAACATTGGGATTTTCCAAAACTACGTAGTTCACATGATCAAAAACGTTGAAAACAGCACAGAAGAGCTCATCGTCAACTGCAAATCTGCGGATGATGATCTTGGAGAGCATTTCTTGGATAAATGGTGGTGAATGGAGTTGGAAATTTAGGGTGAATTTCTTCAGATCAACTCTGTATTTCTGCCATTTGCAGTGGGTGAATTGCAGAAAAGGATTACTGCATTTGATAATAAGAGTTATGCAGTGGGTGATAACTGATAATATAAGCTATCAGTGTGAAGAAACCTCTACTTGTTTCTGGTCAGTGAGTGTGGATGGGATTTATTTCATCTGTGATAATAAAATTTATGCGAAAACACATACTTGGCCTTGCTGAGTTGGAGTTTAGTAGTTATGGCTTCTTCATTTATTTCTATTATTGTTTTGGGATTTGTGTTAGGAGTTATCTTAATGCATGCAAGTTGATGTGGTTTGGCTGGTACAATAACTGGTTGGATGTAAAAATAACGAAAATTAACGGTTTAAATACTCAAACTATTGACATGTCAAAAAAAATTTGTCCTCAACCATACATATTTTACAATAAAATACTTGGAGAGGTTTATTTGTCGATGTTAGTTATATGTCAAAATACCTCGTAGCAATACCTGCCAACAAATAAACCTCTCCAAGTCCCAAAGTAAGCAAATTCCGACCAAAATAAAAATAAAGCCCAACTCGAAATTTTGATCGCACCTATGTTAGGTGCTGAAGCTATACGTGTAACATATCTCATGCTCAAAGTGATTCCCAATATTTTTCTCACTCATGCTTTATTAATTTGCAATGCAAAAAAGAAGATGAAGATAAAAATGGAAGCGTTTAAATGAACCATTTCAACATCAAAACGCGAGAGAAATTTATCAGTACACAACAACTACTACGGAACAGGTATAGACGCAATGGGAACATACTTTTCAGCATCATCTTTATTCAACAAAATGAAGCAAGCCCAATGATAGTCGTGATGCGTGCTGGTAAAGCAAAATGTTCTTTGCCGAATCCCATTAGACGGAACAGCGACCAGACAACTATAAAATTACCAGATGTCGGGACGTAGCTCCCCACTCGCTGGAGGCATCCATTTTCCTGAGTGGTAAACGCTTTCGCCCACTTTCCAGCCTGGAACATCTTTCATGATTCTGGCCTCTTCCTCGAGATACTTCTTCCATTCTTTGACAAATCTGAAGAGAACGGACAATTTTAGTTAGAAACTTACATGCTAACAAAATTGGGAACAGTACAACAAGAATGGTAGAAGGAAACTGCAGAAAGACACCTTTCATCCTCTTCAGCTTGAATTACAGGTAATATTGCTCTCCGGGCAGCATATTTTTCTTCCTTGATAGCCCTATTCAGTAAGAAACTTTCTGATCAGTTTTTAGATTTCTAGATTCGACAAAATTTAACAAATTTATGCCATACAATAAGCTCATGATATTGAAATATAGTTTATCCCAGCATTTGAAGAACCAAATAATCATACAGAATAGTTACTAATAATACTGTAGCTGGGACAACTTGCCATAACTCAATATACCCGTAAGAATAGATTCATTGTCAATTATTCTAGTCTCTCTGCAAACTTATCACTACAAAATCTGATCAAATTGTATGCTAAAACTCTTCTTCACCTCCAGATACTTTTGGTTTGGGAAGGAAACACACTATGGACTTGGAAGCAAACACTAGTCTTTAGAAAAAGTATCAAACTAGCATCCTCAAAAGAATCAAACTGCTAGCAGACTCAGCCTTACTTGTCAGCCTCACATCAATAAGACCCAATAAATGACATCGACAGTGATTTTCCAGGTCTAATACCTTCTGAGAGATAGGAGAGTCCAGTGTTTAGGAGAGATAGGAGAGTTATAAGATCTTTAAGATCCACTCATACACCTATGAATACATTGTTACTCCTTTATTGCTTGAAGCACTAAGGTCCTTATGAAAAATCTCACTTATCCATCTTTTAACCCCGGCAAAAAATTTCAACAGTCTAGACAAAACACATTAAGAAAGATATATAGGAGGACTTCTAACTTCGGTTGTCCCAGCTAAAATGTAGATCCAGCTTTTCAGAGTTGATTGGTCCACTGTTGCTTTTATTCTCAGCAAGTTTAAGCATCATTTACCCTGATGTCACCCTATTGGTCATTATGGTGAACATTCATTCCAGTTATGGATTACAGAAGCAAATAATTCCTAGTCTGCTAGTATAAGCATTGAATACCAAGAAGCTTGCAGTTAGCTATGAATTCTTTTTGTCGACAATGTGAACTAAATTAATACTTGTGAGACAAGAGATGGACTAGATATAGAAAAGAAAAAGAACATCAATTATCATCCTTGTATGAATATGGAAGCTCCTTCTGAAAGCTCTAGGATGCTGATTTAGGTTCGGCAAAATTAATTTTCAGGAAGAAAAGAAATGTGAGGCTGACATTATGACAAGAAATGTAGTATACAGAGGATATGCATAACTCAAAATGGCATATGGACAAAAAAACACATGTAAACAGAAATCTTCAAAAAGAAAAACATAAAACTTGGGGGGGGGGTGTTTTGGATAGAAAAAATTCTCTCGTTAAAGTCAAACTCACCAGACAAATAGCAGCAACAGAATATATTTCATTCCATATTAGTTAAGAAATTAAACTACTCCACTTCCAAAAGGTTGAAACTGCACAAACATATTTGTAAAGAAAGCCAAGGATGTATGGTGTAAGAGAAAGGAAGCTTATATGAGCTTAGCATTGCATTATAAGGTAATAAGGCTTCAAAAAAATGTAGGACATTTGGTAACAAGTGCAAAGGGGAATTATAAGCATTGAATACTTATGGCTTTGTGCATAAAATCATAAGTACAAGTGCAGTTGCTTTATAAATCTAGACAGCTAATTTTCTCATACAATGAAACAGTGCACTCAAGTTCTTCCAAAATTGAATATTTGTCCCTCTGAATCTGTTATTCCAGCTGAGCATCACCGACACACATATTTCTGTTGTTTGTATAAATATATTTTGGAAGACTGAGACATAACTTAGCTCTTAACAACTCAAGATGACTTCACAAATCCCAAGCTAAACAACTATGTCAATAAAATAATAGTTTCATAGCACATGACACACAGTCACAGAGTGCCAATGACATCACACTGTGCACAAGATAACCACTTAATCAAAATTCAATCTATACAGACCAAAATAACAAACAATATTAAGGCAAAAGAAATGGTTTAGATAGGGGAAATGCTGTATATCCTTATAAACATTACACTCTCAACCACATTAAGCAAAAATATTCTCAAAAATGGTCCAAGCGTCACCACAACCAACTAATTTTACATAGAGGCAGCTGGTATCTACTCGTCATCCACAAAACAAAAAAGGCTCATGTAGCAATATATCACAAGTACTCCAATTGAACACCATACCATAGACAATAATCATCAGATAACACCAATAATCCCTAGACACTCAAATTTCTACATATATGATTGTACTCCTAAACGATCTCAACAACGAAGGACGAAAAAGTCATAATCGAAATCAACCATTTCCTCTCGCAAATCATACTCATTCGATTAATTAGTATATATCATTTACGGAAACTTTTACCTGCGGATCTTGTTGCCTTTGCCGACCTGATACATTCCCCAGGAGAAGACTCCGAAAGTAGTGAGGAAAATCGCCATGGCGCTCGGTCCAGAGTTAGGGATCCTCCGCGCGAACCGGACCGGAGCGAAGCCTCCGGGCGGCGGACCGTCCTGCAATACCGGCATGTCCTTGACGCTCGCCATCCCGGCCTTGTTCCTAATCACCGCCTCCGTCATTTTCTTCCTTCTCTAAATTTTTTGTGTTGGGATTTTTGCAGTAAGATTTCAGAGAGCTGTGAAATTTGATTGCAGATGAAAATGGGGTAGAGACAGGACTGCACCAATATTCTTCTACTGTGTCTAATTTCTACGGTTTTTAACTTAAAGCGGTATTGGGATAGCGCTTTTGAACATATGGGTCTTAATCGCGTAGAAGTGTGACAATTTTTTTAGATTGATTAAGAAGGAATGGTTAATTATATTCGTACTTTATTTCGAGAGTTATTTACTTATTTCGTTGTAATTAAGCTGTTTTTTTTTATAGAGATGACAATGGATCGTGTATTTACTCATTCAGAATTTTTAAATCCGAAATTGTTTAAACTTGTTTATCTGTATCCATCCTAAACTCGTTTAAAAATAATTTGTCTACCCAAAATTTATAAAATAATTAAATATATAAATATGAGTTGTTGTAATAATTGGATACATGTCCTAATAAAAATCAAACAGTAGCGATTTAAAATTATTATAATTAGTATAAATAATGATTACTTAAATATTAAATTTTAAATATAAAATTAAAAACTATATAAGTTGACAATTAAACATGTGTTCAAGTTAATTTTGTAATTTTACATCTCTATGGTGAACATAAAAGAAAAATATTACAATCATAGTGTGCATTATAATATAATTTTTGGTAACACTTTACTTGATATTATTGATTATATAATATGAATTTAATTGTTTAATTAATTGCAATATTTTTAATTATATAATATTTTATATCAATCAGTTACACATATATAATTTCACATACCCAATCCAAAACTATTATGGTTACTCGTTACCATCCGTATCCTTTTTAAACCAGTTTAATATTTATCCAAACATGTTATATTAGAATTTGGTAAATACGAGTACCTATAAAAAGTCGCCATCCCTAGCTAGTTGTTGACTAGTGAATTTGGACTATATATTGTGCAAGTTATTGAGAATTTCTTTTATGTGAGTTTTGAGAAATTTAATCTAACTAGTTTCATTTCTTTAGAGTGGGAAAAAAGAAAGGCGTGTCATTCTTTTAAAAGTTTAGCAATTATATTGTCATAGTTTGAGAATTATGATTACTCGAGATAATATTTAGGTTGACTTACATTTATTACACTCCGTCAAGTATAATAAATCGTCAATTCGATTCATACAGTTAAAATTTTCTATGTAAATATAGAGATTTAGGGTTCAAACTCCACAACTCTTATTCCCCAAGTAAAAAAAAAGTATAATAAAGTACTTTAAATAACTCCAATAATCATAATAATATAGAATAATAATGTATCACACACAGACCAATCAATCCATCCCAAATCTATCTCATGAAACGTGTTTGGCTTATGATTTTTGGGTCGGATTGGACTCGAGCTTTTTTAAGGACCCAATGATTTTCGAAATCCAACCTGACACAAATTCTCATTTTTATCCAATGAATCTGACCTGACGGGTTGATAGCTCTATACACATTCGGTATTTAAAATTATAAACATATGGGGATTGGTTTCTAATAAAATCAATCCCTATATAGAAATTATGCGTTTCTCGTAAGAGTTCCTTTTATGCGGAAATTGGTTTAGGAATAAAATTGTCACGTCCCGATTTCTAAAATATAATGGAAGCTCGTAAATCGTCGGCCGACTAATGAAATCTGAAAATATAAGGAATAAAGTTGATTTCGAATGG
The DNA here is from genome assembly GCA_036937905.1 of Salvia rosmarinus. Lineage (NCBI taxonomy): Eukaryota > Viridiplantae > Streptophyta > Magnoliopsida > Lamiales > Lamiaceae > Salvia > Salvia rosmarinus. Next base: position 79,898,863 of record CM072814.1, on the reverse strand, counting down.
TCGAAGCGATAAACCTTAGAATTTGGGAATAGCTTCCGAAATGAAAATGGAAGCGTCGAATGATGTAATCCAAACAAAACAACATCTATTCTCAGGATCACAAGTTTAGTTTCGTGCTTTAATAGCCAAAATACGTCGAATGCTAAACATCAAGATTGAGTCTAAGTTCATCAAAGGTACAATTGAGTCATAGACAAGAAGGAAAATAAAATTAGAGTTAATTCATGACGAAGTCTAAATACGGAGTAATCCATCAAAATACGGAGTGAAATCAAATCTCAGCTTTGCCCCGTCAGCATTGATCATCCTGAAAACATTTGGAAAAATTTGGGCTAAGTACTAATGTACTCAGTGGGCATGCATTTTCATAAACATTTCATAAATCCGTAAAAGCAGTTTATCCAATCATGATAACATAACTTAGAAGGTTTAAAAGAGAAACCACTTCTAAGCATGCAAAATATTTCATTCATTTGGGTCCATTGTCACGACTCTTACATTACTCGCTTTGATCCGGGCCTCAGCCACCGTCGGATCACATGCTCCCATCATTGTCATCGGGGCGTAACAGGACAATTCATGACGTGCCTAACGTATCCGGACAAGCACCATAATAACATGACGTGCTTGAACGCATCCGAGAAGCACCCTTATAACGCCTCATGATTATGTTGGTGCCCGATGGAGATCAACCCACGAAACAACTAACCGGTGTACACAATTCTCAATTAACGTATTAGATTAAAGAGAATCTCGATCGATACATATCACGAGCCTTAAGCAGTAGGCGCACAAAACATTTTATTGGATAAGCAGGTTTGCATTTCAAGAAATATCGAGCATATAACTCAAATATACTTTTAGTAAATAAAGCCCACCTCGATAGGACAAAGCCTGAAGAATCACAATAATATGCGTCTCGGGAAAGCAACGCTAATCCCCTTGATCGTCAAAACCTACAAGAAGCACTAGTCTTAATAGGTCTCGAAGAGCTACCCTTAAGTTCAAGTAAAGCATGATACTAGCTTATGATTCGTTAAGCCCGAGTTTTCAAAATATAATTAAGTTTGAAAACTACTATATATCGACTAAGGGCACCAACAATACCCTTGATCGTCTTTTCGTTTAAAGCGTATTTAAATTTCATAATATTCTTATGTTAAATACTTTTACAAAAGTATAACATACTTGAAATACATACTAAGTTCAGTATATATTAAGGAATCTCGCTTAATATAATACATAATAAAATTCTCAAATTATGCACTTGTCAACATAATTTAATTTATTTAATTATTCTCACTTAATTAATGTCACGACCGACTACCTAATCAGGTAATTAGGCCGTGACTTGGGGTTAAGAAGAAATTTAACGACAACAGGTTCAAACATATGTCAAGAGAAAAGATGACAACAACTTTATTTATGAATGAATCTAGTATTTACGGCTCAAGAAGGTAAAATATAAAGTAGGTTTCCAAGAATGTTTTGTCAACAAGAAGGATTTACCAACCATTTAAAACATGGAATGACAACGATTCAACCGAAATAATATTGAATCCAACAAAACCATTCTGAGCATTCGAGAAATCCTTGTTCACCGAACATGGGACATTATCAATTTATCATATCAGAACACATAATCAAGTAAGATCATAGCTAGGCAACGAAAACATGGCTGAGAATTATGTATGAAGACATAACTCTCTGTGTAGGGAAAACGTATGTTAACCCTCGCCCCGAGGATCCATCTTGGGTGTTTAATTCACCATACATTGATTATAAACCTAGCATGCGTCTATATAATTAAATCGCAACACGTTGGGGTTTTCACGTGTTTACCTTTGGATCTGAAGAGGTCGATGGAACGAGATGAAAGGATCGAATGGATCGGACTCGTGCTTTGACCTTCTGGACTGTATCCCGGTTGTCCAATCTCCAACGTCGAGTGAGGACGATCTATGGAGAATGCTTCGGAAAATCACCCAATGCTCTCTATCAATTTTCGAAAAATCCTCACTAATCACTATAGTGATTCTCGAAATTTTTCTCACAATGGTCGAAAATATGGTGGTCAATTATGAAGCATTAACCTAGACTTTATCTCATACCTTATATTTATAATGCACTACCTTAATCCCATATGGAAATTACCATAATCCTATATGGAAATTACCATAATCCTATATGGAATGTTACCATAATCTTAGGATTATTTCCATACTCTCAGGATTATTTCCATACTCTCAGGATTATTACCATAATCTTATATGGAAAGGATCTATGCATATACCATAAATATAATAATATCCTTGTGGGATAAAGAGAATAAAATCTTGCCATTGGGAGCATGAGGGGCCGATTTTCCTTGGCTACGGGCACGGATGGGCGGCCAGGATCAAATGTAAGGAATAAAGATGGGCCTCAAATAAATTAATTATCTTATGTTCACCGAACATAAATTAATTTATAAACATTCGATCATTCCACTAGAGAAAGAATGTTGACTTACCCTTTATTACGAAGTTGAGTCGGGCTTGCACTTAGACATTACGAATCCGTATTTAAGATATCGAGCGTCCATTAATCATTTCTAGCAATCATTGCTTAAAGCGATTAATAACTTCATTTCCTTAAGTAGTACCACTCAACCTTATTATTGTACTTGAGCTAACTCAACCTGCGGGGTTTAGTACAATAAATCTTTGAGCTCCTTAAGGGGCGTCATCATCCTTAACGGATACGGTGACTCGTCTGAGATAACTAGCGTGACATCTGACCGCCACCACCCAAGATGCGGAGAATCTTGGGTTAGAACATATAACCCTCACTCATAACAAGTCAAAGTGATGGTCGAACTCATACTCACCTAATACCTTATCGAGGTTTAGATCATCGTAAGTCACCGAGATCTTGGTTCTTCACGACGGTCGAAAGAAGAACACATCTCACGTGATCCTTCAATACGTCGAGGCGTACCGGCATAGACAAGCAACTAAGTCAAGTCACTTCTAATCTATCTGCGGCTAAACCGACAACTCGTCCTTAAGTCGTCTCGGTGTGAAACTTTTTATATCTCATTAAGCTTGACCAATCATACGGACTTCGTGATCTTCTACACACCGTATGATCTAACTTATAAATGAGATAAGGGACACAGATATATGCAATCAAGTATTCAAATCGGATAGGAGATTGTAATAGTGGTAACGAAACATTGTATACAAGCTCAACCAAGCGCTTTCGATACAAACCAACAATCTCCCACTTATACTAAAGCAAACTTTTAGTATACAATGTGTCTTTCTACTAGCTATTACAAACAACCATCACTTTGCTTCTCCCACTTATACAAAAGTTTCCTTTCTAAGTGGGTGCCATCAGCTTAATCGAGTCCTCTAACGTGTCCATCGTAGACTTTTTGCGGCGAGCTCTTCGTGAATGGATCCGCTAGATTTTCCGTCGTATCAATCTTTTCAATCGACACGTCACCTCGTCTAACGATTTCTCATATGACATGGTACTTTCTCTATGTGTTTGGTCGCTTGTGGGTCCGTGGTTCCTTCGAGTTTGCCATCGCACCGAGTTATCACGAGAAACTATGATACTCTTGGGCAAACCGGTACCACATCTAGATCCATGAGTAGTTCTTGAACCATCTGACCTCTTTAGAAGCCTCCAAGGCGGCTACATATTCGGCTTCCATGGTAGAGTCCGCAATGCATCGTGCTTTGCACTCCTTGAGATCTGGCTCCACCTCCCAAGGTAAACACATGGCCGAGGTGACTTTTTCTCATCACGGTCGACTTGGAAATCCAGTCAGATAACCCAAAGGCATTAGACTATCTGCATGGTAAACTAGCTATAATCTCGAGTCCTTTTCGGTGCTTGAGTATATGCTTCTTTGCGATCAATGAGCTTGTCGAGGTTAGGCGATATCTAGCTAGTATGCCTACCGCATAGCGAGATATCGGGCCTCGTGCATAGCATTGCGTACATGAGACTTCCTACGGCGAAGCGTAAGGAACTTGTCTCATTTCCTCTATCTCCTTGCGGTCATAAGTGACTGCGTCTTAGATAAAGGCGCCATGTGCGAAGGTAGCAATCCTTTCTTGGCGGTTTGCATACTAAAACGAGTAATCACAGTATCAATGTAAGACGCCTGAGATAAGCTCAACATTTTCTTCTTGCGATCTCGGTAAACCTTGATCCCAAGAATGTACGCTGCATCTCCTAAGTCTTTCATTTGGCGATCGGATAGCCAACTCTTTACGTCTGATAACAGCTTCACGTTGTTGCCAACTAGAAGGATGTCATCTACATAAAGTGCAAGAAATACCACATCACCGTTGACATCTAACCGATACACACAACTCTCGCTAGGCAACTGGGTAAATCCATAGGACTTTACTACCTCGTCAAAGCGTAAGTTCCATGATCGGGAGGCCTGCTTAAGCCCATAAATGGACTTCTTAAGCTTCCATACTAGATGCTCTTCACCCTTTACCACATAACCTTCGAGTTCTTTGCATATAGATGTCTCTACCTTCCCAAGGTAACCGTTTAGAAAGCGGTTTTAACATCCATTTGCCAAACCTCTGGGTTCAAGTGGGCTGCTATGGCGGAAGAATTCGATGGACTTGAGCATTGCTACGGTGAAAAGGTCTCATCGAAATCGATGCCCTCAATCGAGTGTACCCTTTCGCCACAAGCTCGGCTTTGAAAGCGAAACCTCTCCATCGGAATCTCTTCCTCTTGTATATCCACTTACTACCTATGGCTTCCTTGCCATCCGGTAGAGGTGTCTTTCATATACATCCATAGCCGTTATGGACTCCATTTCTAAGTCCATAGCGGTGTGCCATGATCTTGCATCTATATCTTCAGACGCCTCCTTGTATGTCCATGGGTCGATTATTGCATGTTCGTCTGCTGGGACTAAATCCAAGATTCACCCACGAACATAAATCGCTCGGGTTGACGAACAACCCTCCCACTACGACGAGGTTCTCTGACCACAATGGCAACGGTGGGTGCAGATACTTGTGGTTCTCTAACTTGCACAACTTTGTGTAGGTACCACTTATGCGGTCGGTATCTCCGGTGGAACTCGACCCACTTCAATTTCTTGAAGTATCCGTGTCGATCCTCCCACTAGACTCGACATCTCGCACCTTTGGCCTAATCGGTGGTGGAATACGATCATCTTCTAATTCTTGAAGAATGATTTCAACTTTGGATTTATGATTTTCATGTAGTCCTCTTCTAAGAATCGAGCATTAGTGCTAATAATGACCTTCGATCCTTGGGGATCGTAGAATAAACCACCTTCGTTCCTCTAGGATAGCCAATAAACGCCTTGCGTCGGATCTAGCCTCCAACTTGTCGCCTTCTTGTTCAAAGACGTGGTCGGATCGCCCCATATCCTTATGTGGCTTAAACCAGGCTGCGCCCAAACCACAACTCGAAAGGGTCTTTTCGGTCGACTTGGACGGTACTAGATTTAGCAAGTATGCCACCGTCTCTAAGGCATACCCCCAGAACGAAATAGGCAATGTAGCATAACTCATCATAGATCTAACCATTTCTAAAAGAGTCATATTTCTTCGTTATGACACACCATTTTTTGTGGTGTGCGGTGAAGTCTTATTTGGGATGTAATCTCACACTTCACTAGATAGTCCATAAACTCGTTCTTGAGGTATTCGCCACCGCGATCGGACATGATGACTTGATACTCTTACCTAGCCGTCTCCACTTCCGCCTTAAACTCTTTGAATTTCTCAAAGCATTGACTGCGGTGAAGCGGTATATGTATCCGTACCTGAGTAATCGTCGATGAAAGTGACAAAATACTGCACCCTCCACGAGCTTGTGTGGACATCGGTCCACATAGGTCGAATGGACTAACACCAACATTTCTTTGGCTCTATAACCCTTCGCTTTGAAGGGTGCAGTCGACATCTTCCTTCTATACAGGATTCGCAGATCGGAAGCGAGTAACCGTGAGATCACCCAACGCCCATTCTTAGCCGGTCTTTGGATCCTATTTAGATTGATGTGACCTAATCTAAGATGCCAGAGAAAAGTAGAGTCATCTTCTGCTAAGAAAACTTTCTCTTTTAGGGTTTGATGTAGATGCAACATAGTTATAGGTACTATGTTTTGAGAAATAGTATAAAGCGAATTATATAAGGTGCCAACACGATAACCGTCATTTCTTATGATAGAAACACCACTATCAAAAATAACAGAATATCCATGAGTAAATAATTTCAAAGCGAAACAAGGTTCCGCCGAAAATCCGGCACATATAAAACGTCTTTCAAAACTAAAAGCGTTGTCCCAAAACATAAAGAAACATCTCCAACGCGCATGACTTGACTTTCGCGCGTTGCCCATGGAGATCGTTATCTCGCCATCAAACACTCCCTTGTCCGCGGGAACCCGCAAGGTGTAACAAACATGATCGATGCGCGCAGTATCTACTACCCAAGAATGGGTAGAACAAGTCGCTAAACATGTTTTAGTTACTAAAGCAAAGCAGTACCTTGAGCCTTGAGCATAGGGCACTTGGCCTTCCAATGCCCGATCTTACCGCACTTGAAGCACTTGCCTTCTCTTTGGCTTCTTCAAGCCTCCGGTGGCAACCATGTTCTTGCTCCCATTACTCCCACTATTTCCCTTGCCTCTACCACCTTTGGTACCCCTTTTTCTATTTCCATTTTGCGATGAAAATTTTGGGCCCTTAGATGTGCTAGCAAGAGCATGTGCTCTTTTCCCATAACTCCTTCGCGAAGAACGAGATCATTAAGCAACCGACTAAGTGTAAACTCGGTCTTGCTCATGATCGCATTCACGAAAGTTCTCAAAAGACTTGGGCAGTGTATTGAGGATGATATCGACCTTGGCTTCGCCGTCAATACCTCCTCCCAACTGATCAAGACTATTCATGAGATGAGTCGTGTGGGAGACATGTTCATGGACCGAACTTCCTTCTTCCATCTTACACGCCAAGATTTCTCTCATTGTGTGGAAGCGGATCGTCCGATCCGATCGCCCAAACTTACTCTCGAGACTTGACCAAATATCGATCGCGTCTACCATCGATCGATCTTTGCAATGCAAGCCTTTGGACATAGTAGTCATCATATAGCATTTAGCCACATTGTTTGACTTATTCCAAAATCGCTGACTCGCCGCTCATTAGTCGATCGTCGAGAAGGGCATCGGGTTTAGGAGTAGTGAGAACAAACATGTGTTCTTCAATGATAAGAACATATTCCATGTTTCGCTTCCACTCGATAAAATTTGGACCGGATAACGGATTTTGTGCGAGCATATTGATAATCGGCGTAAGAGACATATACGAAGCGATAATGTAAAACACATAAGCATACGATCGCAAATAATTCGTAATAATAATATTGTAACCTTTGATAAAACAATATTAATTGAAACCTCCAATCGCCCAAGGAATCCCACATGCAAGCCACGCGTGTGGGCGTTTACATGAACCCCCGACGGACTAAAATATACCTTTTAGTCGTTTAATTTCAATCCATGTCAACTTATCCTTATGACAAATGAAATTAACGATTGGACCTTACTAGACCACATTACTATCGCAAAAGGACTTGGCGGGAAGTTGTACTGAGGTGATGTCTAAGCATTGACCACAATTTTAACAATAGAATCGAATTCTTAGAATTGGCATACTCACTCGGACCATACCGCCCAATTCAAATTCTTTTGTTATCTCATTTTATATCTATCTCTAGAGAACTTATGAAAATCGCACATGCAAGCCACGCGTGTGGGCGTTTACACATGAAACTCTCACTTCTCAATAGATTTAAAATGTTTTATTTAGAAATCTCATCTAACAAACTTATGATAAGCAGTGCAAGCAAGCCGCGTGTGGGCGTTTATTCACGATCGCCTCACTTTGTTTAGAGATCAAAAGTGGAGGTCTTGACATTTTAATTTGAAAAATTAATTTGTCGGGTTGCTTGCTTAGTCTTTTTATTCAAAAGGTTTGTCCATGCGGATCACGTAATCCTAGCATGCTTTTCTATAGAACTCAACATGTAAAACATGCTCGCAGAATTCTAAAATATGCTGATAAACGCGATAAACCTAGCATGCTTACTATGCGCATCCAATTACGTAAAACACTTAAAGGTTTGTCAACGTAATATTAAACATACATAGCATGCTCTCGCATAATTTAAACATCCACGACATGCATATGAGCGATAAAAATAAAATAAAGCGTTCATCGCGCCCAATCGTGAAACTGCACATTTAAATCTAATCTATTACATAGATTTACAAAGTACGAGAATAAAACTTGAAAACAGGGCCTCGCGTGCACCGCACGGACCGGAAAATCTGGATTGGGGTCGAAAAGCGGGTGCGGGCGGGTCATTGTCTGTTGGCCGGGCCGCTAGGGCAAAGCCCGGCCGCGGCGACCGCTTTGCGCGCCGCTGCGCGCGTGTTCTCGCGGGCTACCTCGCGGTCGCTAATCGACCGCGACCCGTCGAGCTGCGTGTGTGCGCCACGCCCGGCGCCGAACATCCGCCGAGATGTCGTCGCCCGTGGCGAAACTTCGCGACGCGAAGCGCCGCCGCAGCCGGGTTTCGCGGCGAACTTGCGCCCGTCGCCCGCTAGCTCGCTCGCTCTTCTTCGCTGGTACTCCTCGCGACCGCGAGCTCGCTCGCTAAGCGCCAGGATCTCGGCGAGAACGCGCGCCCCGTCGCCCGCAGCCCTCGCGACCGCGAGGCTCGCTCATGAAACCACCCGGATGACCGCCAGAGACTGTTTTTCCGTCGTTTCGTTCTTCGTTCTTTCGTCTTCGTTCTTCTTTACGGATAAGATTTACATAATAAAATCTAATCTAACCACGGATTTTCTCGTGGTGTAAAACAAAACCAACAAAAACAATAAACGAGCCACGATGAGCAGCGGATCCACAATTATTAAAATGCACGTAATAATCAAACGTGAATTAATCCAGCGAGCCAAGATTCGATCCCGGGCTCGATACCAATGTAGGAAAAGCGTATGTTAACCTCGCCCGAGGATCCATCTTGGGTGTTTAATTCACCATACATTGATTATAAACCTAGCATGCGTCTATATAATTAAATCGCAACACGTTGGGGTTTTCACGTGTTTACCTTTGGATCTGAAGAGGTCGATGGAACGAGATGAAAGGATCGAATGGATCGGACTCGTGCTTTGACCTTCTGGACTGTATCCCGATTGCCCAATCTCCAACGTCGAGTGAGGACGATCTATGGAGAATGCTTCGGAAAATCACCCAATGCTCTCTATCAATTTTCGAAAAATCCTCACTAATCACTATAGTGATTCTCGAAATTTTCTCACAATGGTCGAAAATATGGTGGTCAATTATGAAGCATTAACCAGACTTTATCTCATACCTTATATTTATAATGCACTACCTTAATCCCATATGGAAATTACCATAATCCTATATGGAAATTACCATAATCCTATATGGAATGTTACCATAATCTTAGGATTATTTCCATACTCTCGTGATTATTTCCATACTCTCGTGATTATTACCATAATCTTATATGGAAAGGATCTATGCATATACCATAAATATAATAATATCCTTGTGGGATAAAGAGAATAAAATCTTGCCATTGGGAGCATGAGGGCGATTTTCCTTGGCTACGGGCTGGATGGGCCAGCCGAGGATCAAATGCAAGGAATAAAGATGGGCCTCAAATAAATTAATTATCTTATGTTCACTCGAACATAAATTAATTTATAAACATTCGATCATTCCACTAGAGAAAGAATGTTGACTTACCCTTTATTACCGAAGTTGAGTCGGGCTTGCACTTAGACATTACGAATCCCGTATTTAAGATATCGAACGTCCATTAATCATTTCTAGCAATCGATCGCTTAAAACGATTAATAACTTCATTTCCTTAAGTAGTACCACTCAACCTTATTATTGTACTTGAGCTAACTCAACTCGCGGGGTTTAATCAATAAACCTTTTGAGCTCCTTAAGGGACGTCATCATCCTTAACGGATACGGTGACTCGACTGAGATAACTAGCGTGACATACAAGATCGCCACCACCCAAGATGCGGAGAATCTTGGGTTAGAACATATAACCTCACTCATAACAAGTCAAAGTGATGGTCAAGAACTCATACTCACCTAATACCTTATCGAGGTTTAGATCATCGTAAGTCACCGAGATCTTGGTTCTTCACGACGGTCGAAAGAAGAACACATCTCACCGTGATCATTCAATACGTCGAGACGTACCAGCATAGACAAGCAACTAAGTCAAGTCACTTCTTATCTATCTGCGGCTAAACCGACAACTCGTCCTTAAGTCGTCTCACCGGTGTGAAACTTTTTATATCTCATTAAGCTCGACCAATCATACGGACTTCGTGATCTTCTACACCTTTGTATGATCTAACTTATAAATGAGATAAGGGACACAGATATATGCAATCAAGTATTCAAATCGGATAGGAGATTGTAATAGTGGTAACAGAAACATTGTATACAAGCTCAACCAAAGCGCTTTCGATTATACAAATCCAACACTGGGCAACAAAACATGTTAATAACAATAGAACAACCTTAATATGAATCAATATTTGGAGAAACTCCTTGGCGCAACATTCGATTCCAAAGCATTCTCTCATTTCAACCTGCATATTTAGAAATATATGCGTATGTGAGTACAAAATGCACTCGATGGGTATACGCCAAAACAATTAACATTTAAAACATTGCCCTTATGGTATAAACTTGACTTGCCATAACATGTACATTCATAAATAAATACTTACTGCTTTCATATCATCATAATATCATATGCATATGCATGTATCATGTTTGCATGCACCTTTCATCTCCTTCCCATATCCACGGATTCTTTCGCGTGTTGAGAAGTAGCCTCCTTCTCAAACACCTTAATATCGCATACCGAGTTGGACCCGAAGGTTCTCAACTACGGTCATACCCGACGTCGGTAAATTCTTTCTTTTCTTTCTTTCTTTTCTTTCTTTCCGTGGATAGGTAGTGCATTATGCTTATGCTCATGTTCATGCTCAAACTTTGCAAGTCAATCACTTTTCAAATAAATGCATATCATGAAATCTCATATTATTTTATGCATAAGCATATCATAACATTTGAAAACATATAAAAGCATAAGCATATTATTATAGAAAATACTTATACCCACCTGGATGTTCCTTAAAGCTAAGGAACTAATTCCCAATTTCAATTTCATTTCTTCCTTTATCCATATCTTATCCTCGTAGAACGACATAAAAGTCTATCAAGAGCCAAACAAGAACATTACTCATCTTAGTCGTCGACACAACCATATCTTCTCGATATCAAATATAAGACACTATGGTTATCAAAACTTGGGTCATTGCATCCTCTCGCATCTTATTAACACACAAATTCTATCGAAAATTCGGCAGCGTAACGTTTATAAAACGCATCGCCAAATCAATACCAAATCAACCAAACATAGCCCAAACTCCTTCAATTCATCACCATATGTCTCAATATGCATAGGAAACTCAACAACAAGCTTCAATCATCTCATCTTAGCCAATAACCAAAAATCCCCTTAAGACGTCACTTAGGGTCTAACGTCGAAAATTCACGTGAGACGCCATTTAACACCAACGAACCTATATACATGTTCAACTATCATTAAATATCATCATTTTATCAATAAAACATAGAGATAAAAGCTTTGGCTTTGAAAACTAATTTTCGTCGACAAACTAAAATTTTACCGTTTTTGAATACGTCGGCGAAAAAAATCCTAATAAATCATTTTAGGCTTCATTTATATCATAGAATCCAAATAAGAAGTCAAAATGATCAAATAAAATCAAAATCCAACAATATAAGGGCCTAGGGTTTCGGCCATTTTGAGATCATTCACATAATTTCGATTTCAAACGTTTTTCTTGTTCCAAACACGTTTATATCAATCCAATAACATATATATCAAGGAAATTCAACCATAACAACATCATAATTTCAAGATCAAGCATGCCTTTTTTCGAAATTTACAAGAATTTACAAACAATAAACATATGCTTTACAAATTCAACGTTAAACGATACGTAGACGTCAAATCTATCATAATATTAACAAATAATCAAACAAACATAATCTTTAAAATTTTCAGCATATAATCAAAAATATGAAATAACATATGCTCATGAATTTTAAAATTTTCAATCCGTAGATGTGTTCTAGAGACGAGATTATACCTCGTTTCGAAGACGGATCGAAAATTCAACTTTGGATCTTCCTATTTTTCTCTTAAAATTTTGAAAATTAGTATGTTCATGTGTGTGTGTTGCGTGAGTTTTGCTGAAAAAAATGAAGAAGAAATGGTTTTAAAGTATAGGTATACTTTGGTAATAAATAAATTAATAAGGGTAAAATAGTCATTTCACATTATAAATTAATTTTTCTTTTATTTTTCCAAAACATAATGGTGCCAACACACCATTTTCTAGAAAATTCCACAAAATACTTTCCATATTTTTATCCATGATTTTCGGAATTAATAAAAATAATAATAATATTAATGTATTTTCATGAAATTTTCCAAAATATGCTAGAAAATTCCATAATTAATTCCCAAAAATTCCAATATTAAATCTTATTTTCTTAACACCTTAAACTGATCATTTTAATCAATATAAAGTTCCAAAATTATAAAATATATAATAGGAACTCACTTTATAAAAATAGAGATTAAATTCCATTTTATGCAAATAATGGAATTAAATATTCCATTTATTCTTAAATCCTTCAAAATCACTTTCTAAATTCTTCCATCATCAAATATCATTAAAATATAATAATTAAAAATATTTTGGCCTTAAAACCATTTTAAATATTTTGCCCTTAATCCGAGCTTAATCGGCAAACGACGTCACAAAACGTAGATTTTGAAATTCTCAATTTTCGAAATCAAAACTTATTGAGCATGTATCTATCATTTTAAGACCCTTGGAATCTAGGTCTTCTTATCCTAAATAAGATCCGAGAATCTTATCTCGATTCTCGCCGATTCTATCGTCTCAACTGAAGCTTAACACAAAAGCTTCTAACTTAACAAATCCTTTCATAAGGATGCAATGCCCTTCTTATTAAGCTCTTAATCACGAGCTAATCTCGCTTGAAATACGGGTATTACAATTAATTTCATTAAAGAAATTAATTACATTAATTAAAGAGGTCTTAATCATAACATAAAGATAATTTAAACTTGACTTAACCTTAACTTAATCAATTAATTAATTAATCTTAATAGTAATTAATTAATTAATTAACTTACCATAATTAAATAATTTAAACTTATAATTAAGTTTAAGTTAATTATTTAATTAATAAGACTTAATATAATTTAATTAATTAAGTCTTAAAGTTAAACTTATTTATTTAATTAATTAAAGTCTAAGGATTTAATTAATTAAAGCAATTCAAGTAATTATTTAAATTAAATCTAAGCTCAAATATTATTATTAACTAAAGTCCAACTATTTAATAATTAATTGAGCCCAAAGATTTAAATTAATTAAGGTCCAACTACAAATAAATTCACCTGGGCCCAACTCATAAATTTTCAACTCACAATTTAAATTACCAAAATTAAAACAATTCCATAGTCATCAAGATTTAAATAAATAAGGTAAAGCGAAGCCCAATAATAAAATAAATTTAGCCCAATTTATTTAATTCAATTCATTAACATGTTAAATGAATTCGGCCCAATATTAAATAAATACTGAGCCCAACTCGTTTTTCTTCTTTTAAAAGAAAGAAGCAGCCCAATACTCATTTAAATGAATGAGCCCAACCATAATAAAAATTTAGCCCAATCCCTTTGAATTAAAAATAAAAACAAGGCCCAATACTTTTACAAAACCTAAACCTAAACCTAATTCTCCCTCCCACAAATCCGGCGCCGCTTTTCCGGCGACCGCCGTCGTCGCCGTCTCCGGCCAAAATTCCGGCGACACATTTTTATATTTTATTTTCTCTTCAACCCTCTCTTCTCTATCTCCCCTTCCACGTCTCTCCCTCTCGCCCTCACTCACAACGCACACACACACTGAGATCGCGTCGCCGCCGTCACTGCCCTCTCCGGCCGGCGAACACACACACACAGCGAGCCACACGCGCGGCGGCACACACTCACACACACCGACGCGACAACACACACGCACTCGTGAGCGGAACGCGCGTCGCTGCCGTCGTGCCGTGCCGCCGATTTCTCTCCGTCTATGTCTCTGTCAAACCACGCATACACACACATGCACGCTGAGATACACACACACGCGAACGGTGGAGCACACAAGGCACGCGACGCGACGCACGATCGTCGCGCCACCCTCTCATCCTCGCCCTGCGTCGCGCCTCCTCTCTTCTCGGCCGACGCCGGTGGCCGAGCCACGCCGCCGCTCCATCTCGCCTCTCCTCACTCACGTCCCACTCACAAGACACACTCACCATGACACACACAAATACGATATGCATATAAACATTAAAAGTAGAAGAAGATTATTGCTCAAATTATTAGAAGCTTAGAGTTATACCCTTGTAGAATCCTCTTGTTGAGGTTGCAAGAATGAATGAGTGAAAATCTGAAAATGGGGGCTATGGTTCAAGAATGAGGAGAAGAGGAGTTTATATAGTTAAGGTTTTGATTGTCCATGGGCTTTCATTTTTGGGCCTTGTTAAACTAAAGCCCATTACATATATTATTCGTACGGGCTCAAGTCCGATCTTAGAGATTATAAAATTAATTAAACCTTGACATATATTACTTATACAATGATTTATAAATATATGTATAAATCATATCCAATTATTATATTATATATAATAATTCTCATAATCGCTTTAATGAAAATAATTCTTTCATTGGGCACGAATAATTCTTTCATTGGGCACGAATTATTATATTATATAAAATAATTCTTTCATTGGGCACGAATCATTTTAAGCTCTAAGTTCGAAAGTCATTCTAATCCTATTGAGAAAGGCGGATATGAAAAAAATAAATATAAAATTTACACAAAAACTCATGTGCGGTAAAAATATTAATTGTTTTTAAAAAAAATGTCATTTACATTAAAGAAAGTATCATTTATTTTTTACGCTGATTCGAAAGTATCATTTATATTTTAGAAAAATATCATTTACACTTAACTTTTTTTTTTAATATTCACATATACGGACATTTGTACAGGACCATTTCTAAAATTTAACATTTGCCCATGTCGTGGAAAAGTGCATTACATTCATAAACATGATATATTTATGAAATTTATGTAAATCACGCTTCTAATCTGAACTTGTTTCACACATCATATAATATTTTAGTATAATATGATCGTTTTTATAAGCGGTGCATCTTTTCTGTGATTAATTAGAAGCAAAATTTAATAGTGAAAATGCCATAATGATTAATTTTTTTTATTAAAATAAATCAAATATGTATTTTGGTTTAAGTTCACCTAATTTTATTTTAGCGTTCATTATATCTTGTGAGCTAAATTAAGAAAACAACATTTTTTGCTTATATGAAAAGTAACTAAACACAATCTTATAGTTTAGTGTTACCCCCTTGAAAGCTAGCGCCGGGGTGTGCCGAGAAATTGACATGTCTCGGAAAAGTGGTGTCGAGTCGCTCCGTCCTAGACGACTCGGCTGGATGACGAGGACACGAGTCGGGCGCATGCGGGATGTGTCGGACGCATCGGGCGCCAAGGGCCTCGAGGCGTGCGTGCCGAGCGGGTGTGCCGAGCGAGCATGCCGCCCGAGATCAATTGATGCGCGCCAAGTGCGGAGCGCGACGTGCGGGGAACTGAGCGATACGCACGAGCGGCCGAGCAAGCAAGCTGCCGAGCGAGCAAGCTGCCGAGCGAATGTGTGAGCACGCGGCCGAGCAATGCGCGCGAGCCTCAGCGCGCAGAGCAGTTGACGAGGCGTGCGACGTGGGGCGACATTTCCGCGAAGTGCTGGGCGCCAAGTCAGCACACGCAAGTAGTGGGCGGTTATGTGCGATAACCGCCCGAAGACGTGCCAACTTGTGGGCGCGCGACACGTCGTGCAAGCGACGGTTACGGCCAGTGATGGGGCCTTGTCCATCACACTAATTAGGCGAAATCTGCCAAGTGTTGGGCAGATTCGCACGGGCTTGAATTTTGTAAGCTTCCTTTGTAAGAATTGTGAGTAATACGAAGGATTGGGGTGAGTTACCCATAAACTGTGCGTGATTTACTTGATGCATGCTTGAGTGTCTTGCTCGTTGCGATTTACGAAATTCAGTAAATAATCAAACACGAGTGATTGTGAGCGAGAGTTGGGCTGGTTGGTCGAGTGCGATTGACGCCGCACAAGGAGAAAATTTCTACGTGAAGAATTCCTTGTGACATTTAGTATTGTGAAGTTCCAACAATCTTGTTACCCCCTTTTAAGATGGTAACATATCAAAACACACTAATAGTTAACTAGATTTTGATTCATGTATACTATTAAAAAATTAAATTATAAAATTGCGAATAAGTTTTATCAACTTTATATTTTGATGGTGTTAGTTGAACAAAATTCGAAATAAAATTGCTATTTCATATTAACGTATTTGTATTATAGAATCATAATTTATGAACGATTTGATAAATTCAGTTTCAATTCTTTGAAGATCACAAATTATCCAACATGCAATGTCTAACCGTATCCTCTATAAAAAGCCAGGAATACGTAGGTAAGATGTCTCACATGCAAATTGAAAAAATCAATACTTTTCAAAATGGGTCGTTACATTACCCCAACATTCATGCCCATTTTTATTTTTTTGATGTTATTTAATGTTGTTGACATTGGTACTGCACGTATAGTTGTTCTACCTAAATACGAAGTTAGAGTTTACAATGAAATTTCTCTTAATAAGACTACCCCGGTGAGAGTTCATTGTGCCTCTAAAGACGATGATCTTGGATATCATACGTTAGGTCCATTTCAGGGTATCCATTGGGTATTCAGGCAAAATTTTTGGGGAACTACTCGTTTCTTCTGTCATTTTTGGTGGGGGAAAAAACAAAGAGCTTTTGACGTATTTTATACCGGTTGGGCCGAGTTTTGCACAAATCCTAATTCGTTAGATGGAAACCTATGTTCTTGGGTTGTAAAATCTGATGGGTTCTATTTCAGCAAGAAAAAATTTAATCAGGATCTAGAGAGAAAATATACATGGAGATAGATGGTTCATTTTGTCATTTGTATTAGTGTATGTTTCAGATGTCATATGATGTGTACAACTTATTTTATCTTACATCGAGATTTATTAATATTATGAATTTATAATGCGTGGATATGATATTCATCAGTCTCAGTGTTCTGATACACGTGTCACGTCATAAATTCAAACAATGTAAGTGAAATAATATTTGAATATGTTTGCTATATCCACATTCTTAAGCATTGGGTAAACCTCACGTTCCTGTGCAATAGCATGTAAACCACACAGAGCAGGTAAACCACACTTGGAAAACCAGGTGTGACAGGCTCAAACTCATAGAGATGTTTGGTGGGGTTCGAACCTGTGACCTCTCGGCCACAGGAACCCAACTTAAAACGTTTAGTAATAGTGGAATAGTCAAAAGAGACAATTATATATCATTCGTAATCCTATATTTTGTTTTATCTTCCAATATTAGTAGAGGATATACCTGATCATATGGACACATTTTTGTCCTATTCTCCTTCCCGATACTGCTTTTCCTGCTGTGTCTTGAATTTGTAAGTTGGAAGATGTGAATTGACGTGATTAACGACCGGTGTTGGGGAAGCATTAGCACCGCAGTACAAGGTGGCGTTCCTATGCAGTGAACGTACAAATTTGTAGCCGCCCACTACTTAGTTGTGAGTGTGCTTCTCCTGAATTATAGGGTACATGCCACTTATCATTCTAACGTGTGGATTCTATATGTATAATCACAAACTCATCCTAAATATTTTCAAATGTAGCACTGCTTAAATAGTTATAAGACTTTATTTGAACGAATTGATTCTGTATTTTTCTTTGAAGAAATTCTTTTTTTATGCAAACATTAAGTATGTATTTCCTAACATTAGAGTATAATGTTATCTAATAGAAAACTATTGAACTTAAGCATACGATAATTTCTGACGTTTTTACAAAATATAATGTTATCTAATAGAAAACTATTGAACTTCCTTTTGAGACCTTTATTTTGTTTAATATTGTGTTTCAGTATATCTGTTGTCTTTCTTTTTTTTATCAATTAAATACATAAATTTAAATATATGTTATGTTTAGTACTTACAGAAATAATCATATTAACGCGTTTAGACGTTCTAAATTTTGGGAGTTGGTTTGGTTTCCTAATCTTACGCGGTAATTTGAAACTATGGAATGTTGACTGATTGATTTTTTAAGGCGATTAATTATCATTATTTTTAATGTAGATGTCACGTGGAAATGCTGTTTTACAGAATTACAGTACACATATTTTTCTTTTATTTTCTAAGAAAAAATTATTAATGCAGATTTTTTTGTAAACATAATATTCTTCTCATGCAGAGTTTTATAATGAATCAACAGATAAGTTGCATACTTACATTAGAGTTGTCAAATGGGTAGATGCTCAGTCCACAATTCCATCGGACCTAGTTTTATTGAGTTTAATCGATCGGATCCATTTTGCCACCTCTACTTACAGGTAAAAGATTTGGTTATCTCTTCATATTTGTAGGTGCAATTAATATGTGAGTGATTGCTCAACTCCTGTTGAGTAGCAAGGCAAGAATCTATTAAATAAAATAACATTTGGAACATATTACATATTTACATTAGATTCTCTTATTCACTGAAAATGTAAAAGACCATTGATAGTGTGATTATTGATTTTTGGAATATAATACATAGAAAATGTTCTCACATTAAAGTCAAACTCACCAAAACTCACCAACGAATAGCAGCAGAAAATATATATTTCATTTTCATATTACGAGGTGAGCAAAAAAATACCAACTATTAAGCTATTCCATTTCCAAAAGGTTGAAACTGCACAAACATATTTGTAGAGAAACCCAAAGGGTGTACGGTGAGTGAGAAAGGAAGCTTATATGTGCTTAAAATCACACGATAAGGTAATACACCTACAAAAAAATGTAGGATAATTTGTAGCAAGTGCAAAGAGGAAGTGTTTACTAGTATGCAATACTTATGGAGCTATGTATAAATTCATAACTATAGTTGTTCTTTATATATATATATTATTCCCTTCGTCAGATCTAAGACGGTTCATTTCTTTTCGACACGGTTATTTAAGAGAAGGGTATAAAGTGATTAAAGTGATAAAAAGTAGATAGATCCCACAATTTTTGAAGAGATAATTATTTCCTAAAACGGAAACAGGTCATCTTAGGTGGAACAGTCCAAAAATGAATACAGATCATTTTGGATGAGATGTAGGGAGTATGTGTTTTTATAAGGAGTTTTTCATGCAGAATTAGTTATTCGAATAAAATAAACATGAAATTGATCAATTTCCCATATCGTGGATAAGTGTAAATATAATAATGAATTTAAGAACCTTTTTCACACAGTAAATAGTATCATCAAATAATATGATCGTTCTATATGCAGTGCATCCTTTCTTTAGATTATGAGCCATAAGATTACAATCTTATAGATTAGAAGCAAAATATAAGGCGAAATTGATGTAAGGATTAATGTGATATATTTCTAATAATTCAATTATATATATTTTGGTTTAAGTTCACTTGGTCTGATTTTAGGATTTATTAGATCATGTGGCCTAAATTTACAATACAATATTTTATGCATATGAAAAGTAACTAAACACAATCTTATGGTTAAAATATTGTGAAGTTCAACAATCTTGTTACCCCTGTTAAGATCGTAACGAAATCAAAATACACTAATAGCGAACCGGATTTGGAATAATGTATACTATTATCAAAACTAAATTATAAAGCAGCAAAATTTCATCATCTTTCTATTTTGAAGGTAAATAAAATTCAAAATAAATTACTATTTTAAACTAAAAAATCTGGAGAATCATAATTAATGGACAATTTGATAAGTTCAATCTCAGTTCTCTGGAGATCACAACCGGACTACGATGTAGTGTCCAACTATCCCATCTTTATGAAGTCAAAAATATGTAATTATTATATGGGATTGAGATGGGAATAAATAGTAAAACTGCTTTTTAATCCAGTCTGGGTGGTTGAACTTTTTAAACTTTCAGTTCATCTCCATATTATGCAACAATTAAAAAAATTTGGTGTCTGCATCTCAACTTCATTGTTCGCTTCTTTGACATGCTCGGTCACAATCAACAATTCGGGATAAATAAATCCTAATCAAATACTCACATTATTGTTGACTCGTTTTCTTTTTTGGACTGTCCCATTAAGTTGACTCGTTTCCAAAAAAGAAAACACTTTTGCACTAAAAAGTGTCTCGAATTTTGTATCGCGCACTACTTTACACACAAAACACAATTATTCTTAATCTACGTGTAAAAAAGAAAGGGGCAATGAATGGAACGGAGGGAGTATGAAATTAAGTAAAATTTCTTCTTAGAAGAGTTACGTCTTCGGACTCAACATAATATAACTAATATATATTAGATCTGGATCGTCCAAATCTAAAGACTTTTTCATTTATTATGACAATAAAAAAAAGTAAAAAATTTATCTATTAAAATTCGACTAATTATACATTAATTTAAATAAATCAAATAAATATTTTGGCTTGAGTTCAGTTTTCTTTATTTTGAATTCAGAATATCTGGTAGCTTAGATTAACAAAACAATATTTTTGGCTCTGGAAAAGCAATTAAACACGATCTTATGGTTAAATGTTGTGAAGTTATCCCTTCTAAGATGGTAACGAAATCAAAACCATCAACAGCTTATAACTATATTTAGATTCATGTATAATATTATCAAAACTAAACCGTAAAATTACAATAAAGTTTCATCATCTTTCTATTTGATGGTACTAGTTAAATAAAAATCGAAATTGCTATATTATATTAACGAATTTGGATTATAGAATCATACTTATAGACAATTTGATAAATTCAATCTCAATGATTTGAAGATTACAAATTACCTAAAATGCAGTGTTCGACCACCCCATTTATATAAAGTCAGAACATAATTCACATATCAAAATTATGTATTTCCAATATGGGTCGTTGCATTACCCCAACATTCATGCCCATTTTGGTTTCTCTAATATTTTTTAACGTTGTTGAGATAGGCAATGCAGGTATAATCCTTCAACCCAAGTACGAAGTTAGGGTTCTCAACGACATTCACCTCAATAAGACTGTTCCATTGAGAGTTCATTGTGCATCTGGAGACGACGAAATTGGATATCATATACCAGGTCCAAATGAGAGTATCTATTGGGTATTTAGACAAAATATTTGGGGAACTACTCGTTTCTTCTATCACTTTTGGTGGGGAGGAAAACAAAACGCTTTTGATGTGTTTTATGATCATTGGTCTGTGTTTTGCAATGCTCCAAACATACATGATAGAAACCTATATATGTTATTGGGTAGTAAAATATGATGGCTTGTATTTCAGCAATACAAGATCCCTTCATAATATAGAGAGAAAGTATACATGGCGATAGATGATATATTTCTCGTATGTATTAAGAGGCCATATGATGTTTAAACCTTATTTTATTTGATTTCGAGATTTATTAATTATATAAACTTATGATGCGTGGATATGATATTAAGCATCAATTTAAGTGTTTCGGTACATACTTCATATTAATAATCCAAAGAATGTAAGTGAAATAAAATTTCAACATGTTTTGGATATCCATATACTAACAAATTAATCTCTATCTCTTCTCAAAAAAATTATGCTATCTAATGCAAAACTACAAAAAATAATGTTGTCCAAACAAAATTGTAATTTCTTTTGACACATTTATTGTGTTTTATGTTATGTTCGAGTGGAATATGTTAATATTTACTTTGTTATAAGTGTCTCCAATCGTCAAATCATACATATTGTATTTGTAATATCTTATTAATTATCAAGATAAATATTATATATATAAATTATTATCAAACTCCAAAAGTATTAATTAATAGTAATAGAAAATATAGCATAATTTTACTTAATCGTAAACTACTCTTAATAAAAAATAAAAAGGTGTCAATTGTCAAATGAACACTTAAAATAAACGGAAAGGGTATTCATTTTGAAGTGCTTGAAATTTTGATTAATTGATTTTTTAAGAAGACTACTACTATTACTACTACTACTACTACTACTACTACTACTACTAATAATAATAATAATAATAATAATAATAATAATAATAATATTTATTAATATTATTATTATTATTATTATTATTATTATTATTATTATTATTAATGTAAAGGTAATGTGGAAATGGTGCAAGCTTTACTTAATTCCAATGCACGTGTTTTTCTTTTTATTTTAGTAGTGTGTAACCCGTCAAAATTTGACGGGTGTCACATTATATTGTAATTTATATATATAATCTAAAAAATAAGATAATATTTTATTTCAAAATGATAGTATTTCGATAATTTATTGCAAGAAGTATAGAAAATTAATAAAATTATGATAGAAAAATATTAAGAGGTTGTATGTTCGATTTTTCCCACCACTTTCTTTATCTTCAAGAAATCAAAAAAATAAAATAAATGTATGTTTAAAGCGTTAATAATAAAATATTTATTTAAATATAGAAAATGGAGTTATTTAAATATAATATTTCTCTAAAATATGAAAAATTAGTTTTGTAATTACCTCACAATAAGTCAAAAATTTCATCGTATACATTTTAGTTGTTATATCTTGCATCTAACTATCATAGTCATAGATTAAATTGAGTCATCTTTAGCTAGTAATTCATGAGATTACAACGTACAATTCATTCATGGTTGAACACATCTTTTGATAGTTACTATCTTACGTCCAAAATAACCTAGCCATGTCTCTTGTTAATGGTCATAGAGAAGCAAATGGTCTTTTTTATGTGTACAGATTTGATATATAAATTGTATTATTATATAATAGTATCAACTAATTATCCAAGTTAAAGAGGTCATTAGCAATCACTTGAACCCATCTAGAACCTCCCAAAAACCCAATTAAAAATTGTCTTTACTATCCATTCTCATTTCAAACTCGTATAGTGATACTCATAATTAACCAAATCCGTTTAAGTTTATAGATATAAATTATTACAATAATCAGCACTACTCATTCCCGGACCAATCTCATATAGAATATAATAATGATGAAAATTAAAGAGGTCATTTATTTAGATATAAAAATATTTTCAGTCATCTAGACCCATCTATAATGTATATATATGTTCCGGTCCAAAATTTGATCAAAAAGTGATTTAGTACTCGTTCTGGTCCAAAACAGTATATTGATACTCATAATTACTCACACCTATTAAAATTTTAAAATATAAGTTGATAAATGGTACTACTCGTTCACATACCAATCTTATATAGTGGTACTCGCTAATTATCTGAATTAAAAATATCATATATTTAAATATAAAAATATTTTTAGTCATCTAGACCCATCTAGAATTTATATACATGCATTTTCCCTAACTCAGACATATTAAAGAGTGACTATATATTAAAACATAAAAAATTATTGAACATATAAAATTTTAAATTGTACAATCTATAAAATTTGTTTTGAATATATATATATATATGAGTGAGTTATGATGAGAAAGCTCCTTAGTATAGGAAATATGAATAGTAGTACATCTTTCATATTTGTGTAGCACAATCAAAATTACTATGTTGCACATGTTAGTTTAGCACATATTTCATCTCTTCGTAGCACATATGCTAAATATATTAGTTTAGCACATATTTCATTCAACAGATAGCACAAAAGGGTTCTAGTCTTTGACATGAATCCAGCGTAGCATACAAAATATAAAGCGTAGCACAATCGAAATTAAATCTCAACCATTGATCCAACAAATCAAAAGCCCGGATTCATTCTTATTTCCTACCAAATTATCATTTCCTACCTGAATATATATATATATATATATATATAGGAGATGGTTCCTGTGAGAATGAAAATAAGTGTAGGAAATAGGAATAGACATGTAAGTCTAGCATATCTTTCATATTTGTGTAGCACAATCGAAATTACTATGTTGCACATGTTAGTTTAGCAAATATTTCATCTCTTCGTAGCACATATGATAAATATATTAGTTTAGCACATAATCTTTCATTGCAGCGTAGCACAAGAAGGGTTCTAGTGCTGCACAGTAATCCGCGTAACACACAAAACACAAAACTGTAGCACAACCGAAATTAAATCTCAACCATTGATCCAACGAATCAAAGGTCCGGATTCATTCCTATTTCCTACCAAATTATCATTTCCTATCTAATTCATCTCCTATATATATATATATGTGTGTGTGTGTGTGTATGTGTCCCAAATTTCATACAAAGTGATTATAAGCTCGCTTTCTTGACAATCTCACATGATAATGTCTGCTAATTACTGACATTAAAGAGATAATATATTTAGATATAAATATTTTCAACCACCTGAACCTTTCTATGATGTGTATACATGCAATTATCACAAACCTGATTAAAATTTGATTTTACTACACGTTTTTTTCTCAAATTCGTGTACTACTCGTAATTGCCCAAGCTTGTTTAAATTTATAAATATAAGTTGTTACAATAATATTTATTTATTTGAGCAAAAATCATTTTACGTTATATTTATAGTCATAGTAAATATAATATAATATAATATAATGACAATAATTGTTTATGTAACAACAATTAAATGTGTAACCCTGAACTTATACATTTCTCTATATCCTTTGATAAACAAGGTTTCAGATGAATTAGAATCCACATTTATATTAATTTTCAACTAAAAACACAAAAACGTATCATGGGGAGCTAGACACTCCCACTTAAAATCAATAATAATCATTTAACTGATAATTAAATCATGACTTTTAATCTTTTATAGTAAACTGATTTTAGATCGTCCATAAATTTGACATCGTTTACATATCGCTCTATCATGGTTACATTGTTTCAATAGTTATCAATTAAATATTCTAGAGAAGAATAAGAAATTGAAATAAAAACCATATCAACATGAAATTAAGAACAAAATGAATTCGTTATTAAAGTTAATACATTCGTTGAAAAATTACTAAATCCAAGAATTTAAAATTTTCATTGAGGTTCGAATCCCATGAGAAGCGAAAAATTTCATTTTTTTTAGATTTAGTAACTTCCCAACATATTTATCAATTTTCACAACGAATTCATTAATTTTTGATTTTTTCACGTTCTCACGATAAAAATAGTTCTCACGTTAATCCTCTCATATGTATGTATAAATATATGTAATATGAACCTATAGACAACCTGTTCAAACTCTATGAGCCGTTTGATCAATTAGCTTTATTCTATAATTTGTATATCTAATTTTGTGCATATATATGTCCTAAATTTTGTGCAAACCAATCTATTAATATAATTATATTGTCAGCAATCTTAAATCAGATAGCTCTAATTTCGGATTCAATGAATATGTATTACAAATAGTGGGATAAAAGTTTGTAAGTGTAGTATTACTTGTAATAATCAATTTATTCTTGTGAATTATATACTTGAAATTAAAATGGCATAAAATTGAGAATTTATAAAATTAGAAATTCAAATGCCAAGTAAGATTGTGTATGGATGAAGAGATATGATTCTTTATCGAATTGTAAAATTAATACATAGATAGATACTCATATCTTCGTTTATATAGCTATAGAATTAATAGATACTCATATCTTTGTTTATATAGTTTTATTATGAGGTTCATCAATTAAATTACCATTATAAGAAACGTACACAATAGGAAAGTAACTAAACCATTTAATTTTAGAATTATTTATATTATATACAAGGCAATCTAAAACCAATGTTCCACAACATGTATCAACTTAAGGAACAATAAAAATAAAACATATAATCCTTGGCAATAAAACAATAATCTAACGCAAAATTCAAAATAAATAAATAACAAAATTAGATTTTCCCTTCTTGTAAATGAAAAATAAAAATTCTCAAATTGGTGACATCAAGAATGTTCTCAACTCATTTACAATTACATATTTATCAAAGAGCTCCATCAAATCAAGATTACATCTTAAGTGTCATCTCTTCCAAATATTGTTGTTCTTCTGCAAAAATAAATGAAAAAATTCTTCTTCACCAACCTCTTTTTCGCGGTGCAACGGTCTTCTTTGGTGGCCACATGAAGTAGTTTACTGTCGTTGATGACATCCATATTGTGCATCTATATATAGATATAGGTATACATTCATAATTTCGTGAATTTTAAAATTGACCAAGCTAAACTCTTAAAAAATACATATATAAATTAAACTCTTCCTATATTCATTAATTAACATAATATGTGAGATAAAATGTCAATCAAGCACTTCAAAAAATCTGTCAACATCTATAAATGATCATTGTTCATTTGTTCTGTTCTATAATTCCTCGTCTTCAATTAATGTGTAGGTTGAAGAAGATCAATAGCTTCATATATATCATTCTTAAATTGTTTGAACAAACTAACCCGTTGAATTGGATAGAGCAGCTGGAGCCAAATCCTTAAATAAATTAATAAAATGATATGGTTTATGTAGTAACATATCAACTGATGATAAAAAATACATATAAAAAATATATATCCAAGAATGCGCATAAATGCACATTGATGTTGATTGATGATAACGGTTTAATATATAAGGAAAACAATTCATTAATGTATATTTATATAATTATGAATTGGGCTAATAATAATTTTTTAAGTACATAAAATATGGAATTTAGATAAAAAATAATAGAAAATTATAGGGATGCCATGTAGGATGATGAATGGTTGTAGGTTAAGGAATCCGTAACGGATTATATAATTTATAGATTTTTATGAGAAAAGTCCATTAATGCACATATTTCTCTAAACATAATAAATGCAGGGGCAAAGTCAAAATATTAAAAATAGCAAGTTAGTTTAATTAGGTGATAAAAATTTCAATATTACAATGCCTTTCATAAAAAATTGTGTGTGTGTGTGTGTTTTGTTTGGCCGGGGGAAGGATATGCAAAATTATAATTTAACAAATTTTATGACGTATGGATATTAAATATATTTTTTTACACAAAAACTCATGTATATTCGTCTATATCGTATGTACGGATAAATGTATCATTTGTTTTTTATCCTATAATTTAGAAAGTATCATTTATATTGAAGAAAAATATCATTTGTACTGAATAAAATTATCAAAGTCTGCATGTGCCCGGATATACAAGAGACCACCTCATTTTTTGAATTTTGTAATGGGTTTGACTGAAAAATAAATATTTTGACACATTAAATTTTACAAAGAGTAAAATATTTCGATATTCACATAATTTGTGTTTGCAAGATTTATATTCATAAAATACATTACTAATTGAGTCTAAATCTATATCCTCAACATTTCTCTCAATATAAAACACTTGTGAATCTTAAATTAAATATATAAGATCATCCCCTACGAAGTCATATTTACATGCTTCATTACAGAAAATGTGTTTGTTCGGATATAACAAGCAATAACAAAATTAGATGAATTAGCCTAGTTAACATAACATAGACTTTCGACATTTTACCCTTAATAAATAGTTGACTCAACTCAACAAATGTACACATTAGAAGCTCTTACATTACAATCACATTATATTTATAATGTTTGAACTCATACTCTAATGCAACAATGGTAAGTGGAATTTTTAGGATAAAATTTCATTGCAAGCTTGCAAATATCATCACATTGAATGATTTAAAAAAGATTATAGAATCTAAAGCCACATCAAGAGAAAATAATTCAACAAAGAATAATTTTGTTTTAATTATTTTAAATTGAGCTTAATATAACATATTAGTATGAGAAAAATTGGGGATTTGAGCCCAGTGCAGCTCCTACATTGATCTGCCACTGCCTAACAGTAAATTGTGTCATTTAATGTGTTATCCTATAACTTTATAACGATCTTCCAATTTATTTATTTTCCAATTTATTTATTTATTTATTTATACAAATACTTATATACAATTTATAGTAAGGATAATTTATATACAACATATTATAGTTGCATCCTGTGTAAACACGTTTATAAATTTCCACCTCCAACTCAATTTCAAGGGAAAAAGTTTATTTAACATAAATGATAAACTATATATATTTTAGGCAAACGAATACTAAAACTCTCTCAAAATAATATGACATGAGTAAAATCACAAGAAGCATCTTAGTCGCCGCTACCACGATTCATAACTTTCCTTTCATTGATTTTCTTAACTATAAAAAACAGTAATAATTCTTGTTTCAAAAGGGCAAATCTCACCATAATCACATGGGGGTAATAAAACAACAATAATTATTGTTTATGCGGCAAGAGACAAATGGATTGTGATAAATATCTTTATGATTCTATCAGCCACAAAATTAGCACCAAAGATGTGTGTGTGTTGGCCTAGTGGTAGAGTGGTTAATGCCCGAGACCAAAGGTCTTGGGTTCGAATCCACCGTGACGCAGCCTTTAAAATTTCTGTATTAAATTAACCAAAAAGAAAATTAACACCAAAGATAATGACTATTGTCAAATACAATTTATGTTGGTGTAGTAAATCAACCAAATTAAAAATATAAAATTAATGAACTATAATCGTAAATTCGAAATAACCATGATTGAAATATACATAGTTTGCACATAATTCTTGATTTGGTTGTATTATCTAGAAATAATGACGCCACACATTTTTATGTCATTGGCTTGTTTGAATTTCAAGCTTCGTCTCAAAGTATATTTACATTCATATTTTCACCTAATTAAATAAAACTAGAAAGAGCAGAAACGTTAAAAAGAATACCATAAAATATTCAAGCAAATATGAAAAATAGTAGTAATAGTAAAATAAAAAGAAAGAATAAAGGTAGAAACATGGAGGAAGCTTAAACCCTCTTAATGAGGGAGCCGTCGCATAAACCCTAGAAGATGCAATCTTCCTATATCTTCTAGACTCTTCTCATTTCATTTCATTTAAAACACACACAATACGCACCAGCTCCCTCAAGTCTCTCTCTACACAACACGCAGTAAACCCTTTCAACTCAACAGTCCAATTTGTTTGTGTTGCGCACTCACTGCGTCAAAAGATGTATCGTTTTGCAGCAAATCTCGCTTCCAAAGCCAGGTAAATGAACCAATCAAGAACCATAACTGCAATTATGTTTCTGTTATGACGTGGTTTGATTGTTAAATCCATCTTTGGTTTTGTTTTAATCGTGCAGGATTGCGAGGAACAGCAGCCAACAGGTACAAAGATGCAATTTCTTTTATAAACGAAAATATTGAAATAGAATATGGTTTTGAGTTGGGCTGATTTACTTTGACGTGTATTATTGATTTCTTTTGGTGGGTTTGTGCAGATTGGTGGTAGATTGGGATGGAGCAGAAATTATGCTGCTAAAGATATTAGATTTGGAGTGGAGGCTAGGGCTTTGATGCTTAAGGGTGTTGAAGAGCTTGCTGATGCTGTTAAAGTCACCATGGGTCCCAAGGTAGATATCAAATTGCAATTTACTTATACGTGTATCGAAACGGGCAGATTATGTATGTGGTTGCAGACCGTGTGATGTATACTCTGTTGAACTGTTTTGCAGAAATTTTGGCTTTATGTTGAAATTTATTTCTGGTGCAATATTCTAGTTTGATTTTATTGATTCAGCTCAGAGAAAAGCTTAATGTTAAGTTCTTTGGTGTAGGGCGTAATGTAGTGATTGAGCAAAGCTGGGTGCCCTAAAGTGACAAAGGATGGTGTCACTGTTGCAAAGAGCATTGAATTTAAGGACAAAGTTAAGAACATTGGTGCAAGCCTTGTTAAGCAGGTGGCAAATGCTACTAATGATGTTGCAGGCGATGGTAAGTCCGTGCCTTTATTGTTTTTCTAGTTTCGTTTTTTATTCATGTGTCAAGTTCATTTTCTTAATGGCATGTGCTGACAATTATGTATTGTGTTTTTAAGGTACGACCTGTGCTACTGTCCTTACTCGTGCGATATTCACCGAAGGCTGCAAGTCGGTGGCAGCCGGCATGAATGCCATGGATCTTAGATGCGGCATTACCATGGCTGTTGATGCTGTGGTTACAAACTTGAAAAGCAGAGCAAGGATTATTAGCACATCGGAGGAGATTGCTCAGGTACTGTTGTTTGTTGAATTTTTATTGATTAGTTACCAAAACAAGCACATTATACGGTTAGTTTAGTAATGAAAAGTGCCATCTACAATGGAATGTGGAGAAATTCAATAGTGTTATATTTGTGCACATCTGGTTTTTTACTTGCAGGCCTTACAATTCTGTTGCGCATTTTGTAGGTTGGAACTATTTCGCTAATGGAGAAAGGAAATTGGTGAGCTGATAGCGAAGGCCATGGAAAAAGTTGGAAAAGAGGTGTCATCACAATTCAAGTATGTGCTCTATTAGTATTCTCTACAATTCTTGATTAATTTGTGGTCTGTAGAATGAATCAAGAGATTAGCCCACTCTGAAAATTAAAGAATTTATTTATTCATAGAGTTGTGACCTTTCAGATGACTGTATATACTTTCTATTCATTTATCATTTCTTCAATGAACAAGTCTAATGATACCGATAGAGAGAGAATCCATATTAGCAGTCATATATAACCTTTGCCTTTGGCCACCTTCCTTTCAAGTGTGGGTTGTTGTCTCCATGCTATTGTTTGTGTATTAATGTAGTAATACTTGTTGAGTAAATGTGGTGCTTATTTGGTGTTGTAGGATGGCAAGACATTGTTCAATGAGTTGGAAGTAGTTGAGGGGATGAAGCTGGACAGAGGCTATATCTCCCCATACTTCATCACAAATCAGAAGACTCAGAAATGTGCGAGTGTTTCTTGGAAATTTTGCCTGCTGGCATGAAGAAATTCCTTCTTTTCCATCTTCTGTATTTATTTACCTCTTGATATTGACTATTGATAGGAATTGGATGATCCTCTAATCCTTATTCATGAGAAGAAAATCTCTAGCATAAATGCCATCGTTAAAGTCCTTGAATTGGCTTTGAAGGTTGGTTTTTATTTGATCCCCAAACTTCAAAATTGGTGTAAGGCCCTATATTGTTGTTGAGCTGATGAATCTATTTGTGATATCTATGCAGAGGCAAAGGCCACTTCTGATAGTGTCGGAGGATGTGGAAAGCGGCGCTTGCCACTCTTATCCTTAACAAGCTTGGGCCGGGATCAAGGTTTGTGCCATCAAAGCTCCTGGCTTTGGCGAAAACAGGAAATCAGGTCTGCAGGATCTTGCTGTTCTAACCGGCGGCCAGGTATAAACCGGTCTTGCAATATTCTTATATGCATCAATGTTTTTAATGGGGTATTTTTGTAATTAAATTTATTTTTACAGGTTATAACCGAGGAGCTTGGAATGAACTTGGATGATGTGGAGCTGGATATGCTGGGATCATGCAAGAAGGTTAGCCTTACTTCACTTTATTTCTTCTGTTCCTCTTAACATGCTTGTGTTTTACGAGTTTAGTTGATTGCATTCTTGTCTTTCTCAGGTGACCATATCCAAGGATGACACTGTTATACTTGATGGATCTGGTGAGAAGAAATCCATCGAAGAAAGATGCGAGCAGGTTTGTGTTGATTCTGATGATGGCATTGCTCCTGAGTCATTATCATGATTTTTTGATTCTAAACTGTTTCCCCCTTTTATAATGCTGTTATCTTCCATAATGCAGATCAGGTCAGCAGTTGAATTGAGCACTTCTGATTATGACAAGGAGAAGTTGCAAGAAAGGCTTGCTAAGCTATCTGGTGGTGTAGCTGTGCTTAAGGTTTCCTTTTTTGCTCTCCTTGAATCACCTATGACTTCATAAATGTTTTTTGATAAATGGGATGAATATGACTAATATTGTTCCCTTTCAGATTGGAGGAGCAAGCGAAGCAGAAGTTGGTGAGAAGAAAGATAGAGTGACTGATGCTCTTAATGCCACAAAGGCAGCTGTAGAGGAAGGATTGTGCCTGGTATGTTTTCGGTTCATGTCTTCTTGCAAATTTAGTGGAAAATCCAACGAAAAGGATGCTGAAATAGTCCTCATATTGTAGGTGGAGGTGTCGCTCTCCTCTATGCAGCGAAAGAATTGGAGAAGCTGCCAACAGCCAACCGATCAGAAGATTGGTGTCCAAATTATTCAAAATGCTTTGAAGGTTCGATTTGATAATATATGCTTCCATTATACTATACTTGTATGGTAATAGCACTGGATATCTTGACCTCTTGTGCTGACCTACCGCTTGTAAATGCAGACACCAGTTTTCACGATTGCAGCAAATGCTGGTGTGGAGGGTGCGGTTGTAGTTGGCAAATTGTTGGAATCAGAAAACCCTGATCTTGGATATGATGCAGCTAAAGGTATATATATGCTGTATTTTTCAAGAGAGATTATATGCTGTTTTCTGCTTTGAACATGTATAAATAAATTGTGCCCAACAGGTGAATATGTGGATATGGTTAAGGCTGGAATCATCGATCCATTGAAGGTCATCAGAACTGCCCTTGTTGATGCTGCTAGGTAACCATCTCTCTCCCTCTCTCTGTGTGTGTGTCTGTCTCCTCATGATGGAAGCTGATTAGATTTGGTGTGTTTTGCAGTGTTTCTTCGTTGATGACAACGACGGAGGCGATTGTGGTGGAGCAACCATCGGAGGAGAAGGCCGGACCACCTATGGGTGGTGGCGGCATGGGAGGAATGGGTGGCATGGACTACTGAGGTGGTTGATGTTTGACAAATTGTTGAATAGAAAAAGAAAAAAATAAAGATAATTGTGTTTATAAATGGTGTTTGGCTTAGTAGGGTTAGACTCTAATTGATTTGGGATCTGTCCAGTAATTATTTCTCTCTCAACAATTTTCACCCCAAGAGATCATTTAAGACTTTTTTAAGTGGCTTATTTTTTTTCGGTGGTTTACCTGAACAGCTTGTGGCATATAATATTTCTCAACTTTTCTTACGTGTAATTATTTACTTGCACACAAGTCTTAAACCATATTCATTGTGCGGATAGTCGTACGCAAGTTTTTGTAGAATAATATCGATTACCACAGTTGATACACCTTTAAAAATCAATATGGTATTTGAGAGTTCTGGAAATCCCCGTACACATGTATCACTCTGAAACTGAAAACTGTCAAAGCAGCTCTGGAAACCAGGCAAATTGTTGTGAAATTTGCACAGATAGGATTTGCAGTTTTGGTCATTAGATGAGATGGTCTTTCCACGGCAATGCTTTCTACTAGGATAGGTTAAGCTACCAGATATCGCCCGACTCTATTGCCTGCCGGTTAGCAAAATTATTCTGGTAGTTCAAATCGCTACGCCTCGTCTCTTTCTATGTGACAATATGCACCAAGTTTTGTAGCCACGGTTTTGAGTGTTTAATAACTCTTTGCTTTTAGCCTAAGTGCCTAACCAATGCATCGTGCTCAACAGGCCTAGCTAGGGTAAGGAAAGTGGCCACCAGAGAGGAATCCCTAATTGGCTTCTCAATAATGGGGGGACTGTTAAAGGGGGAACTATACGTAGGTGATCCTGATCCGTCTCATCGTGAAAAGGCATGATTGGACCCTTTTTTGATGTTCCGTACTTCCTGAGTTATTATTAGCCAATTAGCAAATCTCATCAGCTCTACAATCTATGCTCAGCAATTTTGAGTCATGTACAAACCAATGCAGACGAAGTAACACAAATATTTGTGGTAGTAAGTATTTTCAATCAGTCAGCCGGTGGCAGCGAGAAGTTTGGGATATGTTTGGTGTTTCTTCCATCAATCATCCGGATCTACAACGTAAATGGGAAATCTGCCTTTGAGGGTCTGGCAATAGGCCTTGTAGGATCCTACTTAGAGCGATCGTTTAGAACAAATTCTTTGGGTCTACATTTCTTCATAGCTGAACATAGCAGATTAAAATGATAGGAAGCTCAACCTGGGAAGAGGATTGCTTAGAGCTAGCTAGGTATTCTCCCTAGTGCAACATGGTCGTTGAAAAGATGCTCTACTATATATAAACTAAAAAGTCTTGGAATGCAGTTTGCTTACAGCTTTCATAAGACCAGAAGGTTAGTATAAGCTCGACTCAAACCAGGAAAGGGTTCTGATCTTGTGACTAATGCGAGGCTAAAGCTAAGAAGTTTAGGTCTCTCGAGCCTCTGCCTCAAAAAAAAAGTCTAAAAAGCTTTCGTCCATGCTCCATAGCCCGTGAGTTTACAAGTCATTTTCCAAGGGTAAGACCCCACTCCTGTGTGGATCAGGTCGTTTTACGGATGGTAACCGACGTTTCCTTAATAGGCGTATCATATCCTTAGCTTCTTTCGGACTCCCACTGTGGTTGATGAGAAAGAGGGATTTTCTGGAATACACCCTCTTGCTATGCCCAGGGACAGCTGCTCTGAGAAAACACACCCTCTTCTGTCGGCAAGAGACAAAGAGACGGGTTGCTTGGCCTAAGGGCTTTCTTAACCTGAGATGCATATGTCTTCTTTCCTCTACTTATGAAGTTAGCTCGGTTGGTTGAAATCACTAAATGGAGGAATCCCCCCTCCTGCTATTCATGAGGACAAGGACAAAATTGCTTGATTTGGTTAAGTTAATAGATTTGATCAAGTGCCAAAATCAAATTCTAGCAACCATAATATGGGAGTTTCACCTCTTTAAGATGACTCATTGTGGCCACTATGTAAATATCCTCCTAACTACTTAATCGTTGAGTTACCGTGATTTATCCTCTCACATTCTCATGAGGCTGAGGTGTGAGAACTCCTGAATAGAGTTCCCCTTTTGGAACAAGGACAAGATTGCCTTGATTTGTGTTACAATGCGCAACGATATTCTTCTATGCTTATAATCTTCTGAAATTTGGTTTGTGGGTGAAAATAACGAATCTTACGAACAAAATTTCACCTAAATTTCTTTTAAAGATCATTGAGGCGTACTCTCGTGCAGATGGCTGCATGGTGCGGCAGTCTAATGCTTTGAATATAAGAATTTTATTGATTTTTTTTATTATATTATATCCTAATTAAAAATCAATAAAATTTAAGTACATACAAAGAGACTAAGTTATGAATGGGTGCCTATATTTTGCATGAAAACAAGATATCAGGTGGAGGCAATATCCTACCCTTTACATTTCTGTCGCAAAGTTGCATCCATTACACCACACATTCAGTACACTATCTTGGAAGTTTCTCCTGATCAAAGCTTACACATAACCTTGTAAAAAAAGCTACAAATGTGAGAGTTTCATTGACATAAGATATATTACTTGGCAGAGTAGTCCAGAGTCCGTCATCTCGTTTTCCTACGCCTTTGGCTCCCGACACAATCTGAACAATACCATTTGCCTTTTGGCTGTTCTTTAAGGCCCACGCAACCATAATGGAACCATTCTATCTTGCACTGCATATCAAAGCAGCAAAGTTTGTCATCTCGAGGTCAAATGTGAGAGAACGAGGAAAAAGAAGCCAGGAGGGGTTGTTTACTTACATCAGGATTGTCACATGCAACCATTTCCCAAAGCTCACTTGGTTGCA
The DNA here is from genome assembly GCA_036937905.1 of Salvia rosmarinus. Lineage (NCBI taxonomy): Eukaryota > Viridiplantae > Streptophyta > Magnoliopsida > Lamiales > Lamiaceae > Salvia > Salvia rosmarinus. The sequence continues at coordinate 79,862,974 of CM072814.1, read as the reverse complement.
GAAACAATACGTGGGCTCGTTGGGATCAACAGGCAGATCTAATTCCATATTTGTATTTGCTGCAGTTGTTCCGGCAGTTGCAGAAGCTGAGGCTGCAGCTGCATTTGCTGTTGCAAGGCGTGTCCTGTATAGAAAGATTATATTTACTCAATGGAAAGCTCATCTACTTGCATTCATAAGGCTCTGATATTTCTTAAGTCTTTTGAGGAAGAGAAATAACCATATCCGGTACACAATTCTGTTATCATCACTATCAGTACCTGCAGACTAGTGTAATTTCATACATTTCTGCAGCTGACATCCATGAGAATTTATGATATTTTTTAAAAATGAGCTACGAACTTAAAACACAAAAGCCAACAAGAATTATCACATACTGCATCATTGCCAGCTCACAGTTTCTCCGCTTGTTCTTTTGGGTGGGAGTTGGGGATGACTTAGGTTTAAATTAACAATCTCACACAAGATATAATTTTCAAAAATCACACTAACTCTTCAGGTAAAAGTATTGTTCGCTAGGGCAATGCAACAAATTATTAATCTGAAACATAAAATATCATGCAAAGTACTAGAAAATTGCACAAAAATTCTATTTCAAAGAAAATATTGAAACTAGAAGGGTCCACAGTAAGGATTTACTTCTTACGCCCTCTGTTGCTAGTTTCACCAGATCTTCCAGCTTTGACATTGGTATCATGAGTTGGAGGAGTTGCAGCCATGGCATCCCTTTCGGCTATTTGCACCAAAAGATACAGAAAACTGTGAGAAACAAGATACAGATTCATTGCACACAGTGGCAGATGGGACTCTGCAACGGGGCCACATTAAAAGGATGAAATGAAGAGAGATATTAGAGCAACTAGAAAAATACCGCGCCGAAGATCCTCATCAAATTTCTTCAAATATTGATCAAGCTGTTGAATGTGAGTGTCTACCTTTTCCATAGAACAAAATAAACCGTTAAGTCAACTTCGATCCAGTAATTTATGCACAGTTTAAGCCAGGAAAGCTTTATAGTTCAAGCAAGCTAAGCATCAAACACAAAGTCGAATCCCACAAATGGGATAGAAAAGCTGCTGTTGTGTTGAGAAAATCCTTTACCAATATATCATGGTTTTATGATGGTTCTCCATATCCAGTTCATCCTTGTTTTGATATCCTAGTGTTTAGTTGTATTACCCTTTTAGTAAGTATAGAAATTCAAAGAAAAGAGATTCCTGTAAAGAAAAGATCAACTTTTAAAACTTTGCACTCTAGAAAACATGTTTCATGAGAAAATCCATACAAGGATCCTAATCTTGGTACCAGACTACGACATCCTGTTAACTTATAGATCATCATTATCTCGCATATTTCCATTTCTTGCACAGCTTTAACCGACGCGCAATGCATGTGGTACCAAATCGAAAGCAAAAAGGTAACTGAATTTTCTCCAGTTATCCAATTTCATTGTTTGTTGTAAATAGGCTTTTCTGCTATATCTCTATTATATACTGATTGCTTGAAACCAAAGGCTAGGTGCATCAGCTAAAACTAAAAACTATAAATTCTTAGTAGCCCTGTTTATCTGTGCACATATCACCATTCTAAAACACAAAATAAACAAACAGAGCTAATATAAAAACACACTCAGGAAATTTAGTAACAAGTATTCCTCGACAGAATTATAAAATGATGATTGGCTACAATCAGGAAAAAGATAAAGATATTGGTACACGAATTCAAAAAAAACAAAGCATGGTATCACACCAAATCACAACACAATTAGGGAGTGTTTGACATTTACCAAATCATAAGCCTGGATCGCCAATGCAACTTTCTCATCGGCAATCCTTATGGCATGTTTTTGCTCATCTACAGCATCTTCTGTAAATTTGAGAAGAGAAGAATTGGGAGTGATGCTACCGGACTTTATACCACGCTTCATATCATCTATTTCTTGCTCACAGCGCTGTTCGTTTTGCTTCTGGATTTCTGTTTGTTAAAGTAAGACACATGAAAATCATTGCACACACATTTTAAAACCCAGAAATGCTGAGAAGAAAAGAACCAGATCATATCTCCACCAAAACTTTATCATTATTGCCTGTGTTATCTAGCGGGCAGGTCGAAATGGATTTTAATAATATTATAATTTTTCAACATTCCTACACGTTCAGATGATAGAAACTAGACTTGTAGGTGCTAATCATTCTACTTTATACAACATGGACTGACATAGTTTACCCTGTCTCGACTATCACAACCTTAAAGAAACACAAATGACGAACAAACATCAGGGTTAATTTTCTGGTGAGGCATACCTTGTAAGCTCTTATCCAAATCTCGTATGAGCGCATATTTCCTTTGCAATATGTAGGGTAAGGCTTCAATATCTTTTCGGAAACAAAACAAGGAAGAAGAAGAAGAAGAAGATCAGCATAACCAAATACAAGGAAAGCAAATTATTCTAACAAAACTAATTACAACAGTAAAAGGTTACGACTTCACATCTCACAACAGAAAAAAAAGAAGCTAAAACAGGTTAAAATTATAAAACTTCGGCTTCCCCAATTAACGAAAAAAAAAAACTTAAAAAAAAAAGGAAGAAGAAGCCCAGCTCTATTCTTGTCCAGAGTGACAGGTTTCTATCTATAAAACAAATAAAATGCAGCTGAATCAAACGATATCACGAAAATTTCAATGAAATTAGGTCAGTCGGACGAACTAGGGTTCCAGCAAATACGCAGAATCAAAGGACAAAACACAAATTTAATTATCTAGAGATGAAACAAGACTTACTAGCTTGGAATTCCTCGCTGATGGACATTGCTTCAGTGAGAAATTTGGCGCAATTTTAGAAAACTGAAGAAATCTTGTTGAGCCCTAACGAATCTTCCCGCCAGACGAAAAATGATATAGCCACTCATATATAAGAATGCGTTTTCAAATGAAAGACATAAAATACCCAGCCAGAGACGCGGTTAACTAACTTTAATTGTATAGATATTCATATTCTTAAAAATGCCTTAATTATAAATAAATAAAAGAAATGCCTTAATTAACTAACCGAAAGATGAATCAAACATAACTTCCTTAATCGAGGAAGTGTGTCGTTTAATTAAACAGAGGCAAATGTAATTTTCTATAAACACCTTCACGCCAAAACTTGGTTCGGATATCTCCAAATTAGTATATATTGATTATTAGAAAACAAATAGAAAATTTTAATTTCTAATTGAAATTTAATGAATTTAATTAATTAAATAGATGGGAGCCGTCATCCACGCCATTTGATAAAAGTTTTAGCAGCCACCTCATACCTTAAGACAAAAACTCACATTTATTTTCTCCTATGATACTCGCGGATCAGGTCAGATCCGACCTGAATAATTATCAACCGTCCGTGATGGGAAAAATGAAACAATGGTGGGAGTCGGACACTGTTACACAGTGGCAATCCCGCCTCACTTGCACGTCTAATACAAGGTTGAAATTTATATAGAAAAATATCGAATTTAGTTTTTTTTTTGTTAGTTCATGATGAGAATATGATGTATTGTTCTGATTAATATCTTGATTATAATATAGGGAATAACATTAACTAATAATATACAAAAGAAACATTAATTATTAGTATAATAAAAGTGGAATGGGCTGGTTAGTTTGAGGCCCAATGACTAAGTTCATATTTCTCAAATTCCCCTATTTATTTTTTCCTGGTTTGTTAGCTATAGTGTTCGTGAATAGAATTTACCCTAACCACAATTAAGGTAGCAAGCAACTACAAATATTTCTAAAGGAAATACTAACCCCCCATCCAAAATATATTCACCTGATCGTTAATAGGGGTGTAAAGGGAAGGGAACTCAAGGAAATATGTAAATGCATTTTTATTAACCCCCCAGAGTTTTTTTTTCAATATTTTGGAAAAAAAATTAAAGCTTTAAACTATTAAAAAATACCAATTCTTTCAGGATTTTAACAAAAATGTCATCGAATTAAAAACTTGAAAAGTCTGGTATTTTTGAATATTTTGAAGGTCTAAATGCTTTTAAAAAACATAAAGATTGGGTCATTTTCATCTTTCCAAATGTTATAAATATTTTTTTAGTCTTTGTATGTGGAAAGAAGAAGTCTTCAATTTTAAGGATTAATCATGTTTGATTGTTTCATAGATTCCGAGATCAGGACAGAAAATAGAGTTTTTGGGCCCAACCCCAATAAATTTTTAGAATTGAATTTTGGATTCGATCAAACTTATGGCGGACTACATTAATAATTAATGTGACTGCAGTTTAAATGGTATAAAAGCACAAAAGAAGCAAGTAGAATGTATGTGATAATTAAGTGACAACCCATGATTAGTTGCCTATAATCCTTACAAACTTACAACCATTCCTGCCAACTCTCACCAAATCCATTTCAATTCCCCCACATTTTTTATATGGCACAAACACTCCATGTTTACTTATTCAAGAATACATACCAAAACCCAATTTTAGTTAAAACCTAACAACTTAGATTGTTCTTAATCACATGCAATCAAGTCGGTGCACCATCATTCACACACACACACACACACACACACACACACATATATATATATATATATACACATATATATATTTTAAAGTGTCAAAATCGAATGGGCCATAATTTTAGACTTACAGTAATTTAAGCTCGTCTCGAATTTATATATATCATGTGGGCTCTCAAACTGACATATCATACTTTGGCCCTTGGTTGGCCGAAAAGTTCAAGTTTAGGTCATGTTTGACCATGCTTTTTGGGTTGGTCAATCCAACAACTCGACAACTCTATGTATAATATAATCATATTCATATGAACACATATATTCAGTATATCAACTAAATTACATCATTACAAAAATGGCTTCAGGATAGAAAGGAAATAGACATGATGAAGTTGGGCACAATAACAAACACTTGATATATAGATGGTGAAATGCACCATCAATTAGCTATAGTTTACCCGACATCAGTTATCGTGATGGGCTACATCTAAATCATCACAAGGAAAGTAGTGTAAAGACAAGGAGAGATAGGAGAAAGAGAAAGGGGAAAAAAAAGTTAAATATTACTATTAGATAATAAAAACCAAGATATCTGGTCAAGTAAGGTTAAAACCAAAGCGTGAAGCCCTATACTTAGCGTGGACCACATGGCATCAAATCATTAATCCATACTCAACCTTTTCCTAACAACTTTACTATTTTCTTAATTACACATATTTCCAGGACATGCATGAAAACATCTTTTGAAAAATTTCATCATATCTTTGTAGAAGTTGTCACTTAATTATTCTGCATTATTATCTTTTGCAATCACCCTTAATCAAAGGGAAAGCCTTTAATTTATCACCACCTCCTTTTGTCCAAAAAGGAAAGTTCTTTCCCGGGTCTCAACCTTATGAGAATGTAGAAAGTAAATTACGATTGTTAGGATAGAACTCTATCTTTAGTCATTGTTCCAAATTTACTAGCTGTTAACCAACTGAATTAAATCCGCGAAAGTTTATTTGTAACTACATGGAGATAATTAAGTACTCGAGCCTCCGAAGAGACTAACCTCAACACACAGTGAATAATAGATAATCGAATTAAGCTCGACATAAGCAAGGATATGGGTAGGGGTGAGTATTCGGGTATTTGGTCGTGTATGATCAAAAAAATATCCGAAATTTTAGAAATGATATCCGAAACAAATCGAAATAATTTTGGTTACCAAACCAAAATAACCGAAAATTATTTCGGATATTTCGGATAATTCGGATAAAACCAATTTTGCCTTAATTCTAAATTTTAAACAAAACATACAAAAATATTCTAATACTCAACAAATAACTAGTTTGCAATATTCATAAATAACATTGCTAAATACTAAATAACTCATTACCAACAATCTTCATAAGTTCAAAGTTCAAAAAACATTACCAAATACGAACAATTCATAAAAATGCTACAATCTTCTCAAAACACCAAATTTAAAGTTCAATTTAGGGCAACTATTTATTTTAATTATAATATTACTATACTATATATATATATAAATTTGAATTATCGGATTGGGTAAAAAACTCATATCCGATCGAAACCATACAACTAAAATATATTTTGGTTATAATCGATTATCCGAATAACCGATTTACCCGAACCAAATTAGATATTTTGGTTTGGTTTGGTTCGGTTCGGTTATTCGGTTATTGGATATTTTGCTCACCCTTGGGTTGAATAGGATCATTGATAGAACCTATGCTATCATAAAAGGATTTGAGACAAGGACGGAATAAATACAAAGGTAGATCCTATATGAGAAAGGGTTAGAACTGAGATACAAAACCTCTCTATCATACTTATCTACCGGTGTTGGATCCGTACATCTACCTAGCAATATGTGTTACACATACTTGGTATTGACCCTCGCTGCCTTCAAATCTGATTACCATTTTACCCCCTCAGATACAGACCTATACATATTCACCTATGCAGATTTCAAGATATATGTGGTATATATGGGTAATATTTATATATTTTTTATTCCCTTAGAGTAACATTCTTACTATGATTTAAACCAATATTACATAATTTACAGTATGACTGGTATGCAAGGTCATAATGATGAATTCTGTGAGTATTTTCATTTTACAATTGATATATTTTCTCAATAGAAAGTATCCTAAGAAATATCTATTTCCATTAATATGAGATTAGCTATTTCCCCTCTCCCATAACATTCCTTATTCCTATAAACATGAGATGAATCAAAATTAAAGTTTACTTCATTTTCTTTATAAAACTATTTTTTGTTTTGTTTTGGCCAATGTAATCTCCTATAATAATAAATATAATAATAATAATAATAAAAGTAATAATAATAATTTAATATTAATAAAATAGTAGCACTAATATAATAATAATTATTATTATAATATTCATTCCATTTATTCATATTCAGTTCAATTCCTATATATGGATACCAACAATATGCATATCTATTCCTTTCTGTTCCATTCTCAAATGCATTTCATTCTCATCTAAATTTATTAATACATACCAGTCATTACCTTAATTAAAACTTCATGTAAATTGGTGCAATTTAATATCATCTTATTTTTTTTAGATATAAATTCATTAAAACTATACTTTATAGTATATCTCCTAAATATGACATTGTCACACCAAATAAATATCTCTTTTTACACATTATCTTTCAAGTAATTGGAAACAATAAATTAGATTTCTTTTTTAGCATTCCTGTCTATGAACTAGCGCTGATCTAGATCTGAAATCTTCTAAAGCGGCGTATTATATTCAATGATGCTTTATAATTGATTTATAACCGACTTATTTAATCATATATTATAGTCATACATGAAGTATAAAAGTTATTATATCCTTCTTTTTCTTTGTCGCGTTTTTTGACAAAGGACTTTGCGGCTACTATTTTTGCATATATCTATTCTATTAGTCCGCAAACTTTATAGGAATTGCAAATTGTGTGTCAAATTTTGTGACTTTAGCCTTAAGTTCCCAACATATTCCTTACTTTTTGGGGGTTAAATTATCTAAAATTTACAACATTAAATATTATTCGAAAATTCTAATTAGATATAATATTAAAAATCGACAAAATGCCTATTTACCTTACACAGAGAAAATAAATTGAAATTAATAGAGGTTTCTCAAATCAAAAAATATTTTATAGGCCAACTTTGTCGTGCCATGTTTTTGTAGCAGCTTACCTCTCGCCTGCGATTCTTATGTTATTGCCGAATATTAATATATATGCACATCAAAGCAGTTGCGAGTTGCCTCAATCAAGAAAAATGTTCTTTAGAATCGAGCTCATTGCTCTGAAGTTTTATTATGATTGATTACACCATTTATTTATTTGCATATTGCTGCATACTAAGCAAAATTAACCCCAAGTCACCACGATCTCGATTGAATTTCAGATCATTGAATAAACAAATTAAGGTGAGGTTTCCTAACAAAAACTAATTAATTGGAAAGAAAGCAGGAGCGTAGCCTCGAGCACCTCCAATTCCTGTAACGGTCAGTAAATGAAATTCCTAATACCAAAACGACAAAAATTTATTATATTTAAAAATGTTATGTCACTTTGTTTAAGGTAACAGTGTCCTACCTACTCAAAGTCAAAGGGCTCCACCCCAACCTATTTTGTCTTGCTTTCCTTGTCCCCGTTGCTTCACAAATACACTTACCATTATAATTACTAAAAAAAGTTTCAAATAAAATAGATAAAAGAATAATTATTACAAAAAAGTAGAGTTGTCGAAGGCCAGACTCGAGCCATCGAGCCCAGGGTTAAAATCGGCTCAGAGCAGCCACACGGCCCACACCCACAACTTTTTCAGGTCATTATTTTCCTAATTTTCGAACTGACACAATAATATTTCAGGTTCGAGCCAAGTTACTATTGACAGCTATAATTTAAATATGAATATTGTTCAAGACATAAGAATTATTAATTTTTTAAATAGTACTCCCCCCATCTCACCAAAGACGGTCCATTTCTTTTGGGTACGGTTATTTAGGAGAATGGTATAAAGTGATTAAAGTGATAAAGAAATAGATAGATCCCACAACTTTTGAAGAGATAATTATTTCATAAAAATGAAACAAGCCATCTTGGATGGAACAATCGAAAAAAGAATGCATGTCATCTTGGGTGGAACGAATAGAATAGTAAATAGGAGATTATTGGAAGGTAGATAAGGGTTTGGTTTATTACGGATTATGACACTTTTTTTTTGTCAATTTAATACAGAATTTTTTAAAAGCTTGCGTCGCACATGAATGATTATGACACTTACTTTCACTCTATGTTGACATGTAACGGTTCAAGTGGTGAAAATTTTCATTTGTTCTTCTTGTGCCAAAAGGGGAAGCTCTCTCATCGGAAGCTCTCACACCCCACCTACGAGAATGTAAGAGAATAAATCACGATAACTCAGCGGTTAAGTAACTATGAAGACTTTATTTATTATTAGGTACTATGCGCAATCTGTCGTTGAACTTTCACATTTAATTTCTTGTTTAATAGAACTATAAACTTTTATTTAGTTGGATTGAATTGTTAAATATTGTGTTATTGTTGTTTTCTTAAATTCTGAATTAGACTTTCATCTTTTATTTTTTCAGCTAAAGGTCATTATCAAATGTTTATTGATAATAGTAAAATTGGATTAAAAAATTTACTATTAAGATAAGTTTTGAATGGGGTACATATGAGTGATTTGATCTACTCACATTTTGAAAGTATTAATACATTCAATTGGAAATTTGTCGGGAAAATGCTAAAACTTTTAAGTGGTACTTATCATTTGTGGTTTGAAAAGTTGAAGTAGATTATCACTGAATTTATTCTCAGAAAAAGATAATAATTGAATTGAATTTCTACATGCCTATTATCTATTACTCTCATCCGGCCACTAAATTCGTTCATTTAATTCCATAAAAAATGTTCACTTTCTTTTTTTGGAAATATCAATTTCACATTTTTACTCTAAACATATTCACTTATTTAAAAAAAATCACTCATTGGCCCACCTTTTTACACCCACTATCCACTAATATATTCATTTATTATCTTCATGGCCCACCTTTATACACTCACTTACTTACATTCATTATAATTTATTAAAACACATGCCACCAAAATCAACGAACGAATTTGGTGGACGGATTGAGTATTTCTTATTAGTGGTGTTTCATTGCAGAAAGGAAAAAAAAGGAGGTTCTCTTCATTATTTGCAACCGAACACAATTTGAGACTCACAAAGAAAAAAAATATTATTTAATGCCTTCAAAATTTACACAAATTAAAGAATATATTATTATTAATTTGGATTTTTTTAGGATTCTAAATTAATTTGAGTTTCCCATCGGGCTGATCCGAGTATCTTAATTATTTGATAAATAGGGGGTTGATATTTTTTTGGGGAATGACAATGTGTTGTTGTATAATTAGTACAAGACTTGCATATATAGAAATTTGTTTATGTACAAAGGAAATATTTTCTTGTGAATTGATGGGATACGGCTCGACTACTAGGCCCAAGCATCAGACCCAATATAAATGGACCCCGACATTAAGCTCGGCCCTTGTGAGTTCGGCCCAAGAAGACTTCTCGACCAACTACAACTCTAATCGCACTTGGAGACGAGAAGATTGGATGCATATCTAAAGAATCCTTATGAGAGAAGACTTTGTAGTAGAGTCAAACTCTATTGAATCGTAGTCAAACTCAATTTGAATCGAGTGAAACTCAACTTGATGGTATATAAATAGAAGCTAGAATAGAAGAGAGATGGGACACTCATCTACACTCAGATCATCTACTCGATCTACACTCTTTGTAATTGCCCCTCATATTATCAATATCAAATACTCTCTCTCTCTCTCCGTGGACGTAGATCTTATTCATAGATCGAATCACGTAAATCCTTGGTGTTCTTGCGTATTTAATTCCCTTACGAAATTAAGATCGATCACTGGCGCCGTCTGTGGGAAACGAAATTTTGTGTTTTCGATCTTCTTTTTCTCGGGTAACAATCAGAACAACGATGAATACAAGAAGCATTACATCCAGGGCTGCTACCGGCAATAATAACGGCGGAAGGACGCGCCGAACTCAGCCTGGGAAAAGCCCAATAAGAGATACGACCCCCGAAGGGCACGTTCAAAGTCCCGATGAGCGAGGCCAACCGCCTCATCATCCACTCCGCCACCTCCCACGGTGCATCCGGCAACGTCACCAGCGAATTGATCGTCGGATACCCGACAGAAATCGAGAAGAGATATCTCACCTACATTAGAGAAGCTCGGTACAAGCAACAAGTAGCTAGGTATTATAATCAGCGTGTCAAATCCCGACAATGCCAAGTAGGCGACCTCGTACTTCAAAGTAACGAAGTCAGCAAAGCTGTAAGGCTCGGCAAGATAGAGATCACATGGGAAGGACCATATCGAATTAAAGAAGTCCTCGGAAAAAGGGTCATATAAGCTCGCCCATTTATCCGGTACGTCGTTTTTCATTAATAAAATCTTTTTCTTGCATATTTCATTTGTCACCTATCTATACCCTCTTCGGAGGACGAACTATACCCTCTTCGGAGGACGAATTATACCTTCTTCGGAGGAAGAACTATACCCTCTTCGGAGGACGAACTATACCCTCGACGGAGGACAGACTACCTTCGTTTAATACGAGGACGAACTCAAACGCGCGTGGGGGGACCAACCCTAGCGATAAAACTTGTCAAATAAGGAACCTATACCTCCGTTTATTTCGGGGAAGAGGGGACCACCCCAAGCGATAAAACTTGCCAAAAAAGGAACCTATACCTCCGTTCATTTCGGGGAAGAGGGGACCACCCCTAGCAATATTTCTTGCCAAAAGGAACCTATACCTCCGCTCACTTGGGAAGAGGACCACCCCTAGCAATACTTCCAAAAAGGAACTCCTACTGCTTTACACGAGGTCGACCTCGACCGCCACCTCGGCCTCCCGACAATGGCGCCTCCGCAGCCTCGCCTCGGCCTTCCAGCAGCCTCGCCTCGGCCTTCTCCGCCTCGGCCCTGGCCGCCTCCCGCAGCCGACCTCGCCTCGGCATTCGCCGCCTCCACCTCAGCCTTCGCAGCCAATCTCAAGATTCGTCGCCTCGCTCAGCCTTCCGCAGCCTCACCTCGGCCTCCACAGTAGACTTCGCCTCGACCTTCGCCACCTCGGCCTTCGCCGCCCGGCCGTAGTGAGCCCGGCCTCCTTCTTCGTCGCATCCCGAGCCTTCACCCGCACGGTTACATATTCGACTTCGCAAGCAACGCGATTCGACCGCCAATGGAGCCGAGCGACATTCGACTTCGCTAACGCCTAGCAAGGTGAAGTTAAGCAACATGCGACTTCGCATAACGCCCGTCGGTGAATCCGGTCAAAGACTTCGCATAACGCCTCGTCGGTGAAGCGGCCCAAAGACTTGATAACGCCTCGTTAGGTGAAGTTACCAAAGACTTCGCATAACGCGCCGTCGGTGAAGCGGCCCAAAGACCTCGGATAACGCCTCGACAGTGAAAGCTAGCCCAAAGACCTCGGCATAACGCTTGTCGGTGAAGTTACCAAAGATCTCGGCATAACGCCCGTCGGTGAAGCCGGTTACCGAAGACTTGGCATAATGCCGTCGGTGAAGCCGGCCAGAAGACTCTAAGATAACGCCGTCGGTGAAGCCCAAAGACTTCGATAACGCCTCGTCGGTGAAGCCGGCCCAAGACCTCGGCATAACGCCGACAGTGAAAGCTAGCGAAGACCTCGGCATAACGCCTCGTCGGTGAAGCCACCTAAAGACCTCGGCATAACGATCGACGGTGGAAGCCACCAAAGACCTGGCATAACGCCTGTCGGTGAAGTTACCAAAGACCTCGGCATAACGCCGTCAGTGAAGCCATCCGAAGACTTGCGACGCCTCGGCAGGACGAAGCCGAAGCGACATGCGACTTCGCCGAACGCCTCGGCAGGCGGCCAGTGACATACGACGGCGGAGAACGCCCGGCAGGACGAAGCAGCGACATACGACTTCGCATAACGCCCGGCGGTGAAGCCAAGCGACGTGCGACCGCATAACACCCGGTAAGGTGAAGTCGGCGACGACAACTTCGCAGAACGCTCGGCATGGCGAAGCCCAAGAACGCACAACCGGCGAACGCCAGCACGACGGCGAAGCGACGACAACTTCGGCGACGCCGACGGCGGAAGTTGCGACGCACGACTTCGCGTAATGCCTCCAGAACGAAGCCAGCGACGCACAACCGGCGAATCGCTCGACATACGACTTCGGCGAACGCCTCGGCAGCCGGGGCCAAGCGACATACGACTTGGCGAACGCCTCGGCGGGGCGCCAAGCGACATTCAACTTCGGCAGATCAGACGCGCTCCACCTCGCCGGACTACGAATTCCGGCGGCGACGTCACCACCGTTCCCTCCATCACGACCTCACTTCTACGCCTTTTTGGGGAGGGATATGATGGGATACGGTCCGACTACTAGGCCCAAGCATCAGGCCCAATATAAATGGGCCCCGACATTAAGCTTCGGCCTTGTGAGTTCGGCCCAAGAAGACTCCTCGACCAACTACAACTCTAATCGCACTTGGAGACGTAGAAGATTCGGATGCATATCTAAAAGAATCCTTATGAGAGAAGACTTTATAGTAGAGTCAAACTCTATTTGAATCAGAGTCAAACCCAATTTGAATCAGAGTGGAACTCAACTTGATGGTATATAAATAGAGGCTAGAATAGAAGAGAGAGGGGACACTCATCTACACTCAGATCATCTACTCGATCTACACTCTTTGTAATCGCCCCTCATATTATCAATATCAAATACTCTCTCTCTCCGTGGACGTAGATCTTATTCATAGATCGAACCACGTAAATCCTTGATGTTCTTGCGTATTTAATTCCCTTACGAAATTAAGATCGATCACGAATGGACAAGATATTGAGATATTATATGCCCACATAATATAATGGAAATAATTAATTATCATGATCATGGAATATCATCAAGAAATAGGATTCTCATTCACAAATATGTAGAAATGGAAAAGCCAATACCCGTCATAGTATTGCACAAAAAATATGAGTTTTAGTCAATGCACACTAAAAATAGCAGCCATGATTCGATAAACTCAAAAAATAAAAATGGAAGAGCCAAATACTTGGAAACTACATGAATTCTTCTATTTCATTTTTTTTCTGTTTCATCCTATTTCTAAAGTATCTATACATGTTTATGTATGGTGCATGTCCATCTAATCTTTTGATAAGTGTCCTAAAAATAAATAAATACTTGACATGTATGTGTTATTTGAGATTCATATTCACGCTCATGCATCTTTTAATTTGGCCAGACTTCCTCATATTCTCTCAACTTAACGATCAATAATTACCTTAGTTAATCCATGATTATTTGTTATTGTCTTGCTTTTTTCCAAGCTGGTGTCAATACTAAGTTTTTCTTATGAGCTCATGCACGCATCTTAATCAAATTATACCTATTTTTAAAATCATGTGTTTAGATGTATACATGCACCAACACGAATTAAAGATTAATTTCAAAGAGTATTAGCCCTTTATATTTGTATCTGTCTCCATGTTCATATTCTTTTTTTTGCACCTTATTATCAGCCACCAGTATATATATATATATATATATATATATATATATATATATATATATTCTTGAAGCAGTAGGTGACAACGCAAATACTCCACAAATTAACAGCGTGCTTCACCCTTAAGCTCAAAATCACAATCAGCGTGCATGCTTCGATCACCCTCCACAAACCATTTCTACGTACAAGAAGTACCCCCAAAAAATTTGAAAAAACGAAAAAGTATTAATAATATATAATGAGCATCCAAATCAAATACATTTTACATTGTTAATATTATATGCAGAAGCTAAAGAATTGAGATAAGTAAATTTTAATCTGTTCGTCTCATTTAAAGTGTTCTATTTCTCTTTGGCATGACTATTTAAGAGAAATTTATAAAGTAGTTAAAGTGATAAAAAAATAGGTATATACCACTTTTGAAGTGATAATTATTTCTTAAAAATAGAATGAGACAATTATAATGAAAGAATCAAAAAAAGAAAATGAGACATTTTAAATGGGACGAAAGAATATTAATTTAAAGTTGTTACGATGATGCATCTGACAATTTTCGAGAAAAGAGTTTCTCGAGTGAAAAGGAAAAATGAAAAGGAAATATTAAATGTCGAAATTTGATCAATAGGCAGTTTTATTATGTGAGGAAGATTTCATGAAGATTTGAAGTCTTTGATTTTTTTTATAGTAGATATTTTAAAAGAAAGTGTCTTCTACACTTTTATAAAGATAATTTATTCGAACACTTGAAGAAAACAGAAGCTCAATAGATTTAAAATTTATTTTCTCTTCAAAATATATCCCCAAATGAAACCTTTCGGGAGCTTAAGAGGCATGTTGAGGAAGGCAGAATAAAATGTGTTGGCCTCTCGAGCCTATGCTTCAACAAGCAGTTTGCATCCTCTGTTCCAATACTTTTGTGGCCTACTTGTATCTCACTATTAAATTTTTTATTTTAATAATATTTATTATAAAATAGAAATTATTACAATATAATAAATCAAGTAGCATTTATTACTGAATATTGATGCTAAAAAACGTATATACCATATTTAAGGAATAACCAATCCTAATAATCAACTATTAACTAAAAAAATAAAATTAAATGCTTAAAAAATCATATACCTCAACTGGGTATAATATACCTAATTAATTATTAAAAAAATTATACAAATGGAATGCCAAAAATTAGGAAAATGCTAAATGTACATAATATGTACATACATAATTGGATATTTTTGTCAAATCCAACATTTCCAAAAATTAAGGGGTTAATTTATTTTAATTGCATTGTACATTTTACACCATTATCCTTGACATTAATTAAGGAATGGATTATGATGTGATATTAATTTCCATCACGGTAATTAATGGATTGATGCACCTTTAGTTTATTTTTTATTTTATTTTTCTTTTGTACATGTAGATCTGCGCTCACATTTCATTAGAAACTCGTAACAGATCTTGATAATGTGGGTGGATCTTAGTTATGTAGCTTATATGTGTCACTAGCACAGTCTTAGGTGTCCCAGAATTTTTTTTTATTTTTTCAGTCTTTATATTCTTTTTGTGGTGGTTAAAATTTTTGGATGTTCTCATCCTTGTAGACTCATTGCTACTTTATGCTCTTTGAACTCTTGTGCTTTACAATACGGGAGTATTTTGTTAAAAAGAACCAAGGTTAACTATTATCTGAGGCCAGGCGTTCCACATGCACTACTGAGCTTGAGTTATAACTTATTGATGTTTCAGGCCTGTGATGGCGAATAAGTTTAATGCGGGAGATGGTAGGACCAGGAGTCATGTGTCGATTTTCATAGTAGCAGGTCTTTGCTGTTTCTTCTACCTGTTAGGAGCATGGCAGAGAAGTGGGTTTGGAAAGGGGGACAGTATAGCGTTGGAGATGATGAAGAGTGGAGAAAATTGTAACGTACTTTCCAACCCCAATCTTGAAACCCATCATGGTGGTGAAGCTGGGATAATCGATGATTCTGATTTCAAAAGCAATGGTGTACAAGTCATGTCATCCACGCTACACTGATTACACACCCTGCCAGGATCAAGGGTGTGCAATGACCTTACCCAGGGATAATTTTTCCATAATTATTTGAGTAAAAAAGGAAAAGAAATAAAACATAATCTCATAATATATTGTTCCAAAATAGATTAGGGGTAATTTAATAATGATTTTATTACCATAAATAACGAATTGGGTTAAAAAAAATTGAAGAACATTATGTACGTACATATTATGTACGTTTAGACTACCCCAAAAATTAAGATAAAGGATCTAAAATGTTCGATAAATGCTATGTTGATGTCATCTTCGTCAAGATATGAGGAACAAACAATTTACACAGATCGAGTACAATCGGTCTCAAAATCGTCTTATGGATAAATCCAAAATAGATAATTTATGAATATTTAATTATCGTGAACATAATATATTAAAGGATAATGATCTTTTTACACGCATTAATTTCGTCATGATCCAAGAGATATTAAAAGATAATTTGCAATCTTATCAAAATTTAAGGGATTTGAATATATATATCCTAAATTAATGCAAAGGTTAAAGGGGTGGCGCGCATGCAGTGAGACCCCACCATCAAATTTCTTTTTAAATTAATGTAATAATTAATTAATTAATTTTAATTATAATTAATTAAATAATTCTAATTAAAATTTATTAATTTTGATTTAATAAACTCTAATCGTGAATTAATAAATCTTAATTTTAAATTAATAAACCTTAATTGTGAACAATAAACCCTAATTAGAATTAATAAACTCTAATTATGATTTAATAAACCCTAATTTTGAATAATAAATCCTAATTTTGGATTAATAAATCTTAATTGTAAATTAATAAACCCTAATTCGAATAATAAAACCCTAATTTTGAATTAATAAACCATAATTATAAATTAATAAACCATAATTATGAATTAATAAATTTTAATTTTGAATTAATAAATTATAATTAAAAATTAATAAACTAATTAAAAATTAATAAAATCAATTATCCTTATTCATCATAATTAATATATAATTATTTTAACAAAAAACAAGGGTGAGCTCACGATGAAGCGTAGCTCACCCAAGTTTTTGTCAAGATTAAATAGGTAAAATAAAAATTCAAATAAATAACTCAATTGCTGCAATTTTGGAATTATAAGAAAACCAAAAAATCCTCATTATATATGTACATATTGTGCAAATTTATCGATATCTATATTAAATTAGGCAAACTCAATTGACATGTGTAAACCAATTTATTTTTTAATGAGTGATTTATATTTGTAGATATATATGTGTCATATAACAATATCATATAGTAGGAATATAATAGATAAATCAAATTTTATATGTAAGACCTTTTTTATATAAATATAGATATACATTATCTAAAACTAATGGATAAAACTCGAAATACTACCTAGTACCTACATATTAACTACGGAATATTGTCTTAAATCTTGATGTCACGAGCATTAAAATATTCCCTAAAATAGAGAAAGCAAAAGCAACAATTAAAACCTTCAGTAATCGAAACAAAAGAGTGTTGCAAAAAATGTAATTCGGATCCTCATAATATGCAACATCTTATATAGCATTACAGATAATTGTCATAAATAAAAAAAAATTATCAAATTTATTTATGTAAATCCTTAATTTGTTTACATATATATGCAAAATCTTAACACGTGAAAATTATCCGTAAATATAATAAAAATGATCAGACTCGACAAAAAATATCAAAAGCGTGGATGCCAATAAATTCTTCAGCGCCAAACAAAGAATCAGAGAAAATAGACTTACGCAAAGAGGCACTAACTCCAAAATGCTACTGCGCATACACACTCGTTGCAGCTGACTTTTGAAATCTGCATTATGAATTACAAATTATAAACAAACAGAAAAGCGTATTATGCATGTGACAAGAGTGGGTTGTTAATATGATTCATTTTTCAGGGGCCTAGTTTTCTCTCCACCCCCCCCCATTTTTTTTTTCCTCCTGCTAAAGAACAAAAAAGTGAGTTTCTAGCAGCTTATTTAGAACCTTTTCTTGATGAAGTGACCGTGTGGATACATTCTCTCTCCTACAGAGAGAGAAGGAAGTGTGAAGACGCTTGTCTCACCATCACCAAGAGAGAGAAACAAAGGGTTAGTTTCAGCTTTCACGAATTCACATTGCTGAGTCTCTTATGATGTTATACATGATTCTTGAATCAGATTTCTTATTTGGGTTTTTTGTTTATATTGTTTCACAAATTTATGATTTTCTTACAATGTGACTTTCTTTCTTTTCAAGAATGTCTGATGCTGACATTTTACGAAATTGCATTTCTTGTTCGTTTCAAATCTTAGGCCAACAGAAATTCTTCTTTTTGAAATATTTTGAGTAATTTGACTATTTTTTTCCTGCAAAATCACGCACAAGTTATTGCAATTGTTAACTCTTGGAAGTCTTGACAAGCGCTTAATTCTTGGCTACTCCTTGAAAGCCTGCAGCTTTTCTGTATAAGTTATTAAATTAATTCTTTAATTTAATATATAATAGTAATTTTTAATTGAGAGGAAAGATTTACTTGAATCAACTTATTCCTTGCTTGAGCATAGCGTACATTTTTCACAAATATATACTTTTCTTGCTACATGATTGGTTGGCTATAAGAAGGAATCTTGACTGTCATTTTTGTTCAAGATAAAGAGCTATCGAACAAATCAACCAAGATTGATCAAGATAATGTGTTTCCAATTTAGTGAAAAATGTGTTTCCAATTTAGTGAAAAATGATCTACTTAGATTATATATATATAATGTTTAGCAGGAGTGATTAGTCTTTCCGATAGGATGAACGAGCATGGCCGGAGTGTTGAGCCTGCAACGACAGAGACCTTCTCGAGGGAGAATGGAGGCTCCCGTGGCGAAGAATTGCCCCATGTAGGGCAGAAGGATGTTAAGTGCTCTGTCCGGAAGAAGAAGTCTTTGAGGGCTCGTTATGCTTATGGTGTCGTGTTTCTGTTGACAAATATTATAGCTTGGCTCTTCAGAGATTATGGTGAAAGGATTTTGCCTATGCTTCCTTGTAAGTTTTGCATTTCTTTCGTTTTCTCGTTGTGCAGGAGAGAAAATATTACCACATTTGCTCAAAATTGAAGGATTTTCCTCATATATATATATATATATGTGATTCCTCATACATATATATGATGTATGTTTCGTTAATTCTCTGTTGCTCTCGTTGTTCTGTTTTCGTGGGTGTATGCTTTGTGTGCTAATTCTAAAGATGATTAATACTTTTAAGTTTACGCTGATGTGGAATAGGAACAATGTTTGAGCAATATTGGTTTAGTGAGAGGATTATTTATCTTTTGAATATGTTGAAAACTTTCTTTGCTTCTCTTCTTCTATCTGATTTATCGAATATGAGATGGAAGTGAAGAAATTTGCCTTTTACAATAACAAATTGGATATCCAAACATTTAGCTATTAGTTTCTGATTTGAAATAATGGGATGGAATTATATCATATCTGGCTTATTGAATCAACTTTTGGAAAATACTGATCTTATAAATCTCTAGCTGATCTCTGCATAAATGGTTTTTTCTGAGTTCAGAAAGAATTGATGAATTATTGAGTTATTTTGTAAATGGATATCCTCACTGTAGATTCAAGAGCGTGCGGGGCACAGGAGAGAGAATGTTACCATACAATGGGAGTGCTCCGCGTCAGCTTAGGATGCTTTGTATCCTTAGACGCTCCTTATCATTTCACTGACATCTCTAAATTCTCCGTAGTTGATCCTTTTGTTAGGACATAGAAGTGGAAAATGTCGGATATAAGGGAAGATCTTCCTTGACATATACAATCTAGATATTCTTCTTCTTAATGTTTCTGACAACGTGTAACACCAGCAAATTGTATCAAACACGCGCAACGTGGCATTCTGGATGGTGGGGTTTGAAGTCTGTTATGTTGCTTATCTCCTTCGTCATTCCCTTCTTCATTCCCTCTGATTATATTCAACTATACGGCACGCTTACCCAAATTCGTTTGTCCAAATTAACATTGTGAGAGAGCAGAGTTAAAATATAGTTGTTTTCATATTTCTTTGGCTATATTTTGCAGGTGAACTTGCTCGTGTTGGTGCAGGGTAATCTTCCTCGCACTGCTTAAATAATTTCTGTCTCATCAACAGATAACTGACAAAAAGCAACGAAATGTTGCGCTTTTTGACAATATAGATAGAGCATTAAAATCTTGAAGATAACTAATGTGTTTTTCTGTAAGACTTTTAACAAGTTGTATGTAACATTTATCTTGTAAGATCTCTTATACAATGTTGAAACCAAATCATTCAGCATTTCACTATCTATCAAATCTGATTTACATTCTGCTTTCTGTTGTAAGAGTGTGCGTCAATATTTGAAACAATTCACATGTTGCAGGATTTTTTTAATTCTCCAGCTCATTAGTGTGATAGAATTTATCACCTGGTGGAACAACTATTGGATGTCCGACGATAACAAGAAATCTAGGTACTCTTACCTTCCTAATTTTAACTAACTAGTTTCTGATTTCTGATGTATTCACTAAGCAGTATGTCACCTGCCAATTATTGGAGCAAGAAAATTGTCTGAGAAACTGCATTGAATTTAGAAAATATCTGGATAAACTCCAACTCGACCATTCTGTCAGTCACTACCTTGATTCATGTACTTGTTGAATGTGGATATTCAAGAAAAATGACGATATAGCTATACTTGTGCATTTCTGTATCTGTAAAACATAACAAAATTCAAGCTAATGCAAATATAATTTTCTTTACTTTTTGCAGCAGCTGTTCCATTGGACTATTCATGTCAACAGTATTTTACATTGCATCTGTCTGTGGAATCGCAGTGATGTATGTTTTTTACGCCTCAAAGATGTCGTGCACTCTCAACATATTCTTCATCACATGGACCGGAGTTCTGCTTATAGTGATGATGGTCATATCATTGCATTCTAGGGTATGACTTTGCACTAAATATATATTTTATGTGCAACAAATTTTATCATTAGATTAACAAAATTAAGGAAAAAGATCAAAATGTTGCTGTTTCTATTGGTGTAGAGACAAAATATGTAGTGATATACGACTCTTTGTCATGATTAAGACAGGTGAACAGAGGCCTGCTGTCTTCGGGGATTATGGCATCTTACATTGTTTTCCTCTGTTGGACTGCTATCAGAAGGTAAGGAATTTCATATCTCAATTTGTGTCGAAAACAACAAAATCATCGATCTCAATATGCCACGTTTCAAATGCAGTGAGCCTGGTACTGAAAAATGCAGCCATCAGGAAGAAAGTGGACATAGTGGTTGGCCTACTATAGTTGTAAGATCTCACACACTAATCCGATTTATCCTCGTTGCTTTTCTACGTCGTTTTCGTGTAAATTAATTCAACTGAGAAGATACACTTTCATCGTGAGAGTGAAGCATTTCACTCTATTTTGCTTATATTTTTTCTCTCTTTGCCTTGTGCTGTTCTTTGCAGGGATTTGTCATTGCTCTATGTGCAATTGTAATCGCGACGTTTTCAACTGGGATCGACTCACAATCATTCCAGGTACAATTTATTATCCCACCTACGAAAAGTGCCCAAAAAAATGTGCCAAAGTTGAGGCCATAAGTTGAATAAACGCTGAATGGAATACTAAAGAGGCACGTCATCTCGTGTGATGATGCAGTTCCGTAAAGATGAAGTTGAGAAGGAAGAAGATGATCTTCCATACGGGTATGGATTCTTCCACCTTGTGTTCTCTTTGGGGGCGATGTATTTCGCAATGCTGTTCATCAGCTGGAATCTAGGGAGCTTGACAAGAAAGTAAGTGGACTAGTTAGTTCATTTCTATGTATATATATATATATATGTGTCCTAACACAATTGTGTAAGAAAATACAGATGGAGTATTGATGTGGGGTGGGCTAGTACATGGGTGAAGATTGTGAATGAGTGGTTTGCAGCCACAATATACAGTATGTGCATGCCTTCCCTCTCTCTCTTATTCGTATATGTTTTGTGTGTGATTATGGGATGAAATTTTGTGGAAACTGGGCAGTGTGGAAGCTGATATTTCCCACGTTGAAGCAAGCCAGAGTAATGAACCACGACGAGGAGACTACAGAGCAAGTGTAGATAAATATGCTGGACCATGAATTTTGTTTCTTTGATATGCAATGTAATGTAGCTACATATAAGTTGTAACTTTATTTACATTATATATATACACACAAATATATATCTACTTTTTTCCCATTCTCAATGATAGATAAAAGGATGAATTGTTTCTAAATAAATAAAAGAAATCCAAAAAAAATATTAAAGGATGAATTATTTCTTGAAAATTATCCCAAAAATATGGGTTAATTAAATTTTTGATCTCAACTTTCAATGTTTTTAGTTTATAGTTTCAACTTTCAAGTTTTTCTATGTTCTGAACTTTAAGAAATATATTAACTTATAGCCTGAATATATTTTCCGGCACCGAAATGCTTACTAGGACGGCAATTAATTTGAAGTGGATTTTTTATTTTCCACTTGTACATGGAACTATGTCATTTTGACCTTCTTTATTTTATTTATAAAAAATAGTGAAAACCTCACCCCCTCCCATGTCATTGTCTCTCTTTCATCTTGCTGCCGCACGCTATCTCGCCAAATCCACTGCCGTGATCCGAGTCGAAGGAGTTGATAGCCTCTCTCATCTCGCCGTTGTACGCCGATAGCGCGAAGGCCGAGTTGATGACGTAGAATTCCTCGAGGTTGATGCTACGTCGCGGTCGCAATCCACATCGCTCAGCATTAGTTTCAGCTCATCATGGCTTGGCTCCGTTCCGGCGCAACAGCCGCTCCAACTCTTCCTTCTCGATATTTCCGTTTTCGTCGCAATTAATCATCTCGAAGGTCTGTTTCAACCCGAGGTAGACATCGGTAGATGTCTTCAGCCACTCTCCAAAGGAGGAGGCGGCGAGCACATTGTTCGGCATGGAGAAGCTGTTCGGCTTCGATGTCTTGAAGAGGAGGAAGAAGACGTCACCTGCGAGCTAAACGACAATGGATCAATGTTGAATCTGAAGAGGGAGTGAGATTTTTTGTTTTTGAATTACTTTATCGATAGGATTTTGGCGAGCTTCTGACAGAATAATCAGTGTTGGTGAGATGGAGAGAAAATAATTTTTTTATTTTATTCTTATTTTAATGAGTTGGATCGAAACGACATCGTTTCAAGTATATAAGTAGAAAAAAAATCCATCTCAATTTATGTTGTTGTCCTAGTCAAGATTCCGTGTCGAAAAATATTTTCGGGTTATAATTTAGTATATTTCAAAGTTCAAAATATTTTAAAAAACTTGAAATTTGAGGTCATAAATTGAAAAGCACCGAAAATTGAGTCCATAGACTATAATTAATCCTAAAAATATTATCATCATATGGCTATTTCAAGAGGTTATAAGCGTTTAAATAGATAATTAACTTAATTATATTGTGTTGATATTACGTACATTAATGGAAGATTGAATTGTATGAGACAAATGACGTGACACTCAAATTCGTGTCAGATGGTCGGATGCATAACAAACTTTGCAATCCGTCACAATTTTCATATTTGTTATAGTATATTTGTAAATTTGTTAATGTCTTTGTGAGTTTTAGATGTGGGTCTTGACTTGTTTGATGGTCTCATGCAAGATTCTTGACATAATTGTATTTTTATAGTGAACAAATGTCCTTTCGTAATCAAGTTGTTCTATGTGTGTCTCAGCGTTTAATTCATTATTTTAATTATTGGTATTTGAAAAAGTAACTATGAGAAATAAATATAAATCCTGAATAGTAAATTATTAATTAAAATTAAACAATAAAAAATAAAATAAGTTCTAATTGGTTATTTCAATCATAATTAACATCTGTAAACAATCACTAACATATACATCTACACAAACTCATGCCAAACAAAGTACCACAAAGCCACATGTATTAAAGAAAGGTTGTCAACCAATGACGGGGAGATGCTGCGGTGGTCCGGTGGACTCAGGCCCGTGTAGTTGCCACCGTCGTCGCAGTGGACAAAGATGCCAAGCTTTTGTCCGGCGTCGCAATGGCCGGGGTTACCACAAAGGAAGTAGTGGTGGCCGGCCGACTTTATCTCGATCGAGTCATGACCCGTCGTGTAGGTAAGAATGGGCAAGCTTGAGTTGCACAACTCGTAATCTTGCCGACTTACTTCGATCACGTTGTGAAATTCGTGATTGTATTTGAAATCTGTAATTAATAAAAAATTCTTAGTATTATTATTATTTGAGATTGTTGTATAATTATAACATCATTTTTTTTGCTATACAACATTCTATATTTTTTGTCTCATTAAAGTTTGTATCCTAATTAATTAAAACTATGCTATTTTACCAATGAAACCGGCTAGTTTTTATGCTGAAAAAGTTATTATTATTAAAAAGGGAAAAAAAATGTTGTAATTACAAATTTTAAAAAAGGGTGGTCTCCTGTGCGTTCTAGCGCACAGTGAGAACTACCCCTAATTAATAAATTAATTAGTGTATTAATTAATTATTAGTATTTAATTAACTGTTATTTAATATTGAATTGATTTTAATAAAATTTAATTAATTTTAAATAAAATAAATGAACCATAATTTAGTATTAATAAACCCTAACTTTGAATTGTTAATTTTGAATTAATAAACCTTAATCTTAAATTAATAAATTCTAATTTTAAATTAATAAGTCATAATTGTAAATTAAGAACCGTGATTCTAAATTAATAATCCCTAATTGAAATTAATAAACCTTAACTAAAATTAGTAAACCCTAATTGAAATTAATAAATCCTAATTAGAATTATTAAATTTTAATTATGAATTAATAAATATCAATTTTGAATTAATAAAACCTAATTGAAAATAATAAATTTTAATTAAAAATAATAATTATAATTGATAATTAATGCATCCTAATTAATAATTAATAAAACTTAATTATCAATAATTCTCTAATTAATCCTATTAAATGCTGCTTTAATGTGCGTATTAAATGCTGCTTTAATGTGGCGTGTGAGCCTCACACGAAGTTTTCGTCTTTAAAAACTGTGTGAGAATTGAAAGATCGATAAATATATATTGTGTTACTTTCAAGAATTAACCTTTAGGAGGTGTTTACTTTGCATGATTAGGTTGGATAGATAAAATTAATCCAACCTAATCAAGTCTTATTTTAAGGATTAATATTTGAGGATATCCCAAAACCGGGATTATTAGGATTGAAATAATCCTCCAAATAAAGGAGAATTATTTATACCAATCTTAATCCTTCACTAATTCTTTGTAGTAAACAAATGATTGATAGATAAAAATTATCTTATCACACATTTAATCCATCAAATAGTTAATCATGCAAAGTAAACACCACCTTAACGTAAAGGAAAACATTTAGTATTCACAGTTCACAAGTTGAACGAGAGTTTGAGTACTAAACATAAAGATGAAGGATAGAATTAGACCTAATCGATCGCCAACTTGAAAGTTTTTGGTCGAAGCCCAGTTGGTATAATCGACTGTACCGGCGGCCGTCCACCCAGCGGCGTCCCCGATTTCGTGATTAGCAGCCATGGCGGCGCCAAAGAGGGCCATTGTAAGCATCATCAATAAGTTAGAATAATAGGGCATTGCAAATAAAAAGCAAAATTTGAGAATACTTGGTGGAATATTTTGTTTGAGGATTAAGAATGCATGGTATAAGATGAAAAAAATGTGAAATTATATACGCTGCTTTCTTTCTAATTTCATGATGTGAAGAAGATGACAATTCAATCAATGTTATTTAAGAAATGAGGGTAACCGTAGATATGGAATAAGACATGAGGATCAACATATGGTAATGCTCCCATGCATGATTTATAATATTTTCGAATTAAAGTTGGAATCAAGATAAAGATAGTAGCATTCATTAACTATTGGGGTCGATTTTAATTCAAATATATGATCATCTTGATTTTATGGTATACCTTTTGAATGCAAAGAGAAACCAAACCCACATCCGTTAAATTGTCACCATTTATCCAAAATCTACTAACTTTTAACCAACTGAGTTAAGTTTCATAGGGACAATTGCTACCCTTTATATATGTATTAAGAGGAAATAACCTGCCTTTTGTTTTACCAAGACTACCTTTGTTGATTTGTATACTAATAGTAGAAAGGTTGACTTGTATACAATGTTTCCTATTATCACTATTACAATCTCCTATCTGATTGTTTATTTGATTACATATGTTTCTCTCATTATCTCATTCAAAAGTTAGATCATACAGTGTGCAGAAGATCACAGAAGTCTGTATGATTGGTTAAACTTATTGAGATATAAAAAGGATCACAACTGAAACAACTTGAGGACGAGTTGTCGGTATATGCTGCATTATAGATAAGAAGTGACTTGACTTTATTGCTTGTCTATACTGGTACGTCTTGACATTTTAATGGATCATAGTGATATGGGTTTTTCTATCTGATCGTCGTGAAGAACCTAGATATCGGTGACTTTACGTTAATCTAAACCTTGATAAGGTTTTAGGTGAGTATGAGTTACTGACCATCACTTTGAATTGTTATGGATGATGGTTACATGAGATAACTCAAGATTCTCCGCATCTTGGGTGGTGGCAGTGTTTGTATGTCATTTTAGTTGTCTGTATCGAGTCACCGTATCCGTTTAGAATGATAACGTTCCCTTAAGGAGCTCAAAAGGTTTATTGTATTAAACCCTACAAGTTGAGTTAGCTCAAGTCCAATAATAAGGTTGAGTGGTACTACTTAAATATTTAAAGAGATTAATTATTTTAAACAGTTAGAATGCTATAAATAATTAATGGACTCGTAAGTCTAAGTACAAGCCCGACTCAACTTCGGTAATAAAAAGACAAGTCAACATTTATTCTCTAGTGGAATGAATAAATGTTTATGAATTAATTTATGTTCGGGGTTGAATATAAGATAATTAATTCATTTCATGCTTATCTTTATTCCTTGCATTTGATCCATGAGTGCCAATCAAGGTGCGAAGCGCTATAATTTTGCCTAACCATTGTAGAGTCTCATAGTGACTCGCTCGATTAATATATTATTTTAATACGTCTCAAGTATCTAGATAGATATTACTCCTCCGTCCACCAAAAACGTGCATTTAATTCATTTTCGGTCCGTCCACCAAAATGTGCACTTTCCTTTTTTAGAAACACCAACTTTACATTTTTACCCTCAACTTATCCACTTATTTACAAAAAAACACTCATGGCCCACCTTTTTACACTCACAATCCATTAATATATTCTTTTATTATCCTAATGACAATCGACGAGCCCAAGTTTTGTGCTCTTTTTCTGTGTTTTGTCTAGGTCTAGATCGAGTCTTTTGTGTCTTTCTTGTTGTGTTTTGTGTCCGGGAGGACACATTGGTCCGCAGGAACAAGGCAGGCGAAATGGGCAAGAAGGAGTGGAACTTGCTTGGCGGGTGAATAGAGATACGATGCACCTCGAGGGCACAAGGAGCTTAGCTCATGACCGGGCTTCAAACTCCGATGCTGTCCGTTTCACGGCGTGACCTCCTTACTGCACCGCAAGTTCAATCTCCGTAGGGTAGGCTAATGGGCAAGCGGAAGTGAAGAAGACGAGCGTAAACCAAGAAGAAGAATGAGGCAAGAGAAGGCGGAGGGAGAGCTAATGGGCAAGATACGCAAGATCCAGGCGGATCTCGCTAAATCCGGAAAGGACGCACACGACACGAATCTCATGAAACCGGAGGAGATCACCCGGATCCGTCGGGCAAGGAAAGAGCACCGATTAACAAGGAAAACCTACCAGATTATCCAGCCCATGGGCCAACACCATCGTCGATATCCCTAGGCCTATATATATGGATGAAGGCGCGACTTGTGCGTCTCTTCCTCTCTTCCGCATTCCACACTCTTGTTCCTGTTTTCTTAGCATCTGAATTATAATCACACCCCACCACCACGTACATTAAGTCCCTTCGGGGCAAACACTTATTATTTTGCTACTCGTATGTTTTGTCGACGGCACTTTGGGCTCGCCGTTTCTATTTCGTTCAATTAATAGTAAGTTGGTTCCGTTTGATTATGGTTTCAATTAACTGTTGCATGTTTGTTTATTTTATGTCTAGCTAAGTTCTTATTCTGGTTTGGGCGTGACTAAGCGGAGCATGATTAATATAACTCGAGAGGTATAAGTAGGGCATTACGATCTGCATGCGTGTGTTCCCAAGCACTAGGTCCCGGCATTATATAACTTAACCAAACTCGGTGTGTTAGTTGCAAATAACATAGTGGGTAAGGGAAGGTTGCAAGTAATAATCGATTAAGGTGTGGGTGTCCCGCACCCCAAATAGTACGACTGGTGTGGGCGAGTTGGAGTAGTCATAGCATTTGCCTTTGCCAATACCGGTCCATCTAGATCATAACGCCAGAGGTTTACATGTACCGAGGTGTCCTCGTGCGTGGGCATTACGGGTTAGATAGTTTGCATAGGGTGTCCTCGCCTTCTTTACACGTAAAGGATAGATTTGGAGGGTGCGTCGTGGGACGCGTGACAACGGGGTCACGACGTATGTCTCTTATAACCGGTTGATGCATGTCATGTAGAGAAAATCTTTGCACCTATGACCGAGTGTTAATCGTCTTCACCGAGTTGTTGCCCAAGCCAGACTCGTCTTATTATTTGATATTCCCTTTGAGTTTGTTTCAGGTTACTTTAGTCTTATCTATAGTGATCAAGATAATTACACCACCCTCATCCCTTTTAAGTGACATCGTGACATCAGAGATTGCTACACCAACTCCTCGTGGGATCGACCCTATACTTATCGCTGGCTACGCCTGTGATGGGCAATAGGTTATAAATTTATTTTGAACGCTAAACGACAGCGTGTCAGAATTGGCGCCGTTGCCGGGGAGTTGCGCATTCCAGTAGTATCTCTATTTCTTGAATTTATATTGCTTTCTTTATTGTATGCTACGACCTAACCTTGCAGGAGAGAACGAAGAACTTTTGTACGATCCTGAGATTGAGAAGCACGCAAGGCGGAGGAGAGCAGCAGTACGGAGGGCACGACAAGCAGCGAGGGCTGCTAATCGAGAAGAAAACCCAGAGGGCAATACGATGGGTGAACAACCACAAGTAGAGCGAACATTGAGGGAAATGGTGTTCCCAACAACGAACACGAGGCAACGGGCATCACTTTGCCCGCGATCAATGGCAACCGGGAGATGAAGCATTCCTTCATCCAAATCCTCCCCGATTCAAATGACATGCGGGAGGATCCACAAAGGCATTACAAGATTTTGAGATGGCGTGTGGGACTATCCGCGCCAATGAAAATCTTGGAGAGTATGTGAGATTAGTGTCATTCCCCTCTCTCGCATGATGGGGTAAGAGAACGGCTCTACACCTCGCCGTTGGAAGTGTGACCACGTGGGCACAACTTCACCGAAGTTCTCGAGAAGTATTTTCCGCCGCCGTATTCGTAACATGAGGAAAGGATAAGCAAGATCAAAATGGGCACGGAGACCTTTTATGATTCTTGGGGAAGGTTTAAGCAATTGCGGTGAAATGCCCTCAACATCAAATTCCGGATCATGATCGATCCAATATTTCATGGCGGGTTGAGGGCAACAGAGAAAATTTGGGTGAATGCAACTTGTGGAGGATCAATCTTGAATAAAGTTCGGTGAGGCCTTTAGATGTTGGGTAAGATGGCCAAGAAAGCGAGACGAAGGAGGAGAAGTTCTAGGCAAGCCGCTACTTCTTCAACCGTGGAGACCAAGCCGATAAACTCGTAACTGCTCGACAAGTTCATAACCAACACGGGACGGGACCGTGGCAAGGGCAAAAGAAAGCTAAAGTTTGCCAAATAGGCGCTGCACGCGACACATCACACGGATCAATGCCCCACTTGTTTGAAGAAGAAGTCGATGCGGTGGGTCGAATGGTAATGGGCACACGACAGAGGAGATATGATCCAAACTCTCGGACCTACAACCCGGGATGGAGGAACCACGAAAACTTTAGGTGGTCTAACAACCAAGAAGGCGGGACAACAACAAAGCAGCAGATGCGGAGGCGGGACAACAACAACCGTATAAGAATAATCAGCGTGACCACAGCGGTGGGCCATCTTTGGCCGAACTTGTGCACACTATGGCACGAGAAAATGTGAAGGCTCAACAAGAGAACGAGAAATTCAAGGTCGAGACAAGAGGAGCCTCAGAGCCTTGGGAACCAAGTTTACCAATCGACGGTCGCCAGTAACTCGTCTTGAGAAGAAGAGGAAATTTACCTCCTCAAGTGGAGGTAAATGAGTTAGCCCAACTGAATGTCAGAGCCCTAAGAAGTGGGAAGAAGCGCGGAGAAAGTTTTCATGCTTGGGGACGACGCAGACACGCTGAAGTGGAAGATCTCACAGAACACAATGGTCAAGATGACAATGATCAAGAGGAGGCGCCGAGGAAAAGCGAGAAAAGAAGAGGCAATCATTGAGCCAACCTATGTCAAACCTAATCCTGGTTTTACCCTTTCGAGCAGTTGCAAGAACAACAGAGAGAGGAAGAAATGAGCGAGATGTATCGCGTGTTTCGAAAGGTGGAAATTAATATACCACTCATCATCGCTCTGGGCACGATGCCAAATGGGCAAAGTTCATGAAGGAATTGTGCACGAAAAGTGAAATACAAAGATGATGCAAAATTCAGTGGGAGAAAATGTATCCGCATCTTGCGGTGAAATTGCGGAGAAGTGTGGAGATCTAGGGATGTTTTTTATTCCCTGCGTAGTAGGCAATACGAGGATTGAAAGGGCATCTGCCGGATTTAGGGGCATCTATAAACTTCATGCCCTTGTCAATGTTCAATGAATTAAAGGTGGGAACCCAAGCCAACACGAGTGGTTATCCAATTAGCGATGGGTCCAACGCTTATCCGAAGGAATCATCAAGACGTATTGGTCAAAGTGGAGAACTCATATTTCAGCGGACTTCTACGTTCTTGATATGGGCACGATGGGTAACAAATCCTCGCTATGCTCTTGGGTCGACCATTCATGAAGACGGCGTAACTAGATTGATTGCGACACGGACAAGTTATCATGTGAATTGACGGTGAGACGGTGACCTTCAACATCTTCAAGGCCATGGAGCATCCTATTGATATTGAGGTCGTGGAATTCATTGATCACATTGAACCCATGGTGGGAGACATCCCGCCCGAGATAGGTTTACAAGATCCATTGGATGCGGCAGCTCAAAGTGGCCTTAAGGAGGATGACGCCACGAAGAAACAACTTATGGGCAATGTCGGGAGGCCTCGCTTATTTGCGGAGCGAACCCGAGGGACTCAGTGGTCAATATACCGAACATGCCCAAGCTAAAGGAAGAAGAAAAGCTGCTCCATCCCTTATGAGAGAACGAAACTCGAGCTAAAGACGCCTCACCACCAAGTACATCTTTCTAGGGAAGACGACACCGCCCGTGATCATCAATGCTAAACTCGGCCGAGTCGGGAGGAAGTCGTGAGAAGTGTTATTGGGCAATACTGAGGCGATTGGATGGACGTTGGCCGACATCAAGGGCATTAGCCCTTCCATATGCGTTCATAATATTCTGATGGAAGAAGAAGCCAAACCAGTACGCGATCAACAAAGGAAGTTGAACCCAGCTATGAAGGAGGTAGTCATGAAGGAGATCTTGAAGCTTCTCGACTTGGGCATCATATATCCGTGTCGACGATAAACGGGTCACCCAAGACATGTCGTGCCCAAGAAGTCGGTATTCGTGTGAAAAGCGAAGGAGAATCGATCCCAACAAGGCTCCAAACAGGTTGGAGGATGTGTATCGACTATCGAAAGCTCAACACGGTGACCGAAAAGATCACTTCCATTACCTTTCATCGACGAAATCTTGAGAGGTTAGCGGAAACAAATTCTTTTGTTTTTAGACGGATACTCTGCTACATGCGAGATATGGGTTGCCCAGGTGATCGTGGATAAAACTACTTTCACATGCCCATTCGGGACATTTGCCTACGAAGAATGCCTTTCGACATGTAATGCCCAGGGACATTTGATGCATGATGAGCATCTTCTCGGACCTATTGGAGAAATGCATCGAGGTCTTTATGGACGACTTTACGCCTATGGGGAATCATTCGATGAGTGCTTGACAAATTTGGAGGTAGTCCTACAAAGATGTGTCGAAAAGAATTTGATCCTAAATTATGAGAAATGTCATTTCATGGTACAAGAAGGATTGTTCTTGGGCACGTGGTGTCCGAAAGAGGATAGAAGTAGATAGAGCTAAAGTAGAGATCATCGCCAAATTGCCCTATCCACGAAGAAAGCAGTCGCGAGGTTTCCTGGGCATCTTGGGTTCTATAGAAGATTTGTGAAGGAATTAGCAAAGATCGCTTGACCCATGACACACTACTCCGAATGATGTACCATGGGAATTCGATGAAGAGTGTAAGATAGCTTTTGATACTCGAAGAATAACTTAATTTCAAAGACCGATCATTCAACCCCGATTGGGGCATGCCGTTTGAAGTTATGTGCGACGCAGCGGATATGCCGTGGGAGCCGTCTTGGGACAACGAAGAGGAAAGGAAAGTCATGCTATATACTATGCCTCAAGAACTCTCAATGCAGCCCAACGCAACTACAAAGACGACCGAGAAAGAGCTCTTGGCGGTCGTCTTTGCTTTTGAAAATTTCGATCATATCTCATCGGGGCCAAGACAATCGCTCACACCGATCATATCGCCTCGAGATACCGATGGCCAAGAAGAGTCAAAGCCACGACTAATCAGATGGATCTTGCTTCTCCAAGAGTTCGATGTAGAAATCAAAGACAAGAGTGGAGCACAAAACCTTGTGGCCGACCACTTGAGTAGGATATTGAAGGGGGAAGACCCGGTGCCCATTGCAGAGACCTTCCCTGAAGAACATTTGTACTTATTCAGGGCACGACGGAGTTCGAGCCATGGTATGCAGATTTGGTGAATTACAAAACCACTGGAGAACTCCCTGTTGGGCTCACTACGTATCAAAGAAACAAAATCAAAGCAGATTGCCGTGCCTACATATGGGATGATCCTACTTATGGAGAAAGTCTACCGATCAAGTTTTGCGACGATGTGTGCCCAAACCGAGATCAAAGACATTACGAATCACCGCCACTCCAAAGAATGTGGAGGTCACTTTGGGCACAAGAGGACAAGAAGAAAGGTTCTAGACAATGGATTCTTCCGCCCACGATATTTAAGGATGCTTATGAGTATGTGTAAGCAATGCAAAAGTGTCAACAAGAAGGAAATATCACAAAGAGGAATGAGATGCCCATGATACCTATCCTTCCAATGAAATCTTTGATGTATGGGGATGGACTTTATGGGACCATTACGAGCTCAAGGGCAATGCGACATCTTGCTTGCGGTGGATTATGTCTCGAAACGGGTTGAGGCCAAGGCAAAGTGCCACTAATGACTCAAAGGTAGTTTCACTTTTCTTAAAGCTAATATCTTCAACAGTTCGGCGTGCCCAAGGCAATTATCGCCGATCAGGAACCCATTTCGCAACACTACTATCACCAAATTGTTCGAGAAATACGGTGTAACCCATCGTGTGACTACTGACCTACCATCCGCAGCTAATGGGCAAGCGGAGTTGTCCAATGTAATAATCAAGACTATATTGAGGAAGGTAGTGGGACCTACGGTGATCTGGAGCACTCGTCTTGATGACGCGCTATGGGCATACGTAATCGCATACAAGACCCTTGGGCATGTCACCATACCGAATCGTGTTCGCAAGATGTGTCACTTACCAAGAGAATTAGAGCCTGAGGCATTTTGGGCAAGTTGAACAAGCTCAACTTTGATTGGGACCGTGATGGCCAAGCTAGAAAGCTTGACTTCAAGAACCGGAAGAAATAAGGCTAGAGGCCTATGACAATGCCGCTCTATATAAAGAAAGACTAAAGAAGGCACACGATCGTCTTATCAAAGCCAAGTCATTCGAGCAAGGGCAATTGGTGCTTTTATACCAATCTCGATTCAAGTTGATGTCAGGCAAGCTAACAAGCAAGTGGTGCGGACCATATGAAGTAAAAACTCAATTTCCGAATGGAGCTGTCGAGGTCGCAGACCTGAAGACGAAGAAGATCTTCAAGGTCAATGGACAACGTCTGAAGGCTTACTATGGGCATCACGAGATAGATCCAGGGGAATTGCATCGAGTGCAAGCCCTCGACGGGGAAGAGTAATAAAAAGGTCTGGTCGAGCCACGACGATAACCAAGCCGCCGTGAGGCAACTGGTATTTTATTTGCTTCGTTGTTGTTTCTTTTTGTTTTGTTGGTTTTGCCCGTTTTGCGTGTGGTGTTGTGTTGGTCAATCTACGAGAGCAGTTGTGATCATGATCAAGAGGCAAGATGAGACGCTAGACATTCGCCGTGGGCAAGAGGGTGAGTTCGGAACAAGTGGCGGCGGTTGTCGGGAGAAAGGACGAACGCCCTTATAACCGCCACTCCATAATTACCTCACCCACGCCCTCAACCTCTCGCAAATTCCCTCTCTCACCGATCCTTAAAGAAAAAACCTCCCATTTTCAAAAATGATCGCTCAGAAACAGAGCCAAAACCACCACAAAAGCTTCCGATTCCTCTCGAACCAAGAAGACCACCGAGCTCGGCGAAATGGCGACCCTCTCGAGACCCCTACTACCCCGAATACCTAAGAGCCCATCTCCGTTAACTCCGAGGACCGAGAAAATAATAGAGGACAAGCCTCTCCCGTAAAGCGACACGGAGGAACCACCGAGAGAGGCGGCAAGGGACCCAAGAAAAAGAAGGCCAAAGCAACAAGGAGAAGATCTGTCCCCAATGACGGAGAAAGAAGATACCCTCATGGAGAGCGGAGGAGTCCACCTCGGACGAAGCCGACGAACTGAGCCCTCAGCGAGAAGGAGAAAAGCGAAGGAGAAGAAACCCCGGTGAGAAAAACCCGAGGCCACCACCACCACCGAGAAGGAAGCCTCGCCGAGCCACCTCCGCCTTCAAGGAAGAGAACCCGAGGGTACCTGCGAAGATGGCATCACCCTCCTCCGAAAGGGAAAAGCCGCCCCGACAAGGAGAGGCCACCGAGGTTCAACACCACCACCGATGAGGGGCATCGTAAAGCCCAAGACGCTAGACATGGAGGTCTTTGGAGAGTCCGGGAGTTAGGACGAGGTGAAGAAGTTTTTCGCAAGGATTGGATGGGACCCTTTTGAATGGCGGAGACGGCTATACATCACATTGGCGAGGAGTTTATTCAAACTCTGAAATAAAGAACCAGTGCAAAGTGAAGTCGACAACAGATCGCATCAAATTTAAGCCGATGGGCACGACTTCTCGTTCTCGTGAACGACTTCAACCGCACTGGCTTTCTGAAGTGTTTGAGACGAAGACCATCGAGTACAAGGAGGCTTTCACCACGTCCCCGAGCACACAAAGCGAGGAGTGGAATGAAAAATGGTCATCGATTGGTTTGGGCACAACATTCAAGTCGAGATACACTAAGGGCAATGAGTGAGGAGCAACGCACACAAGCATGTGCCATCGCCTCTGCCTTACGCTTTTTCGGGAAGGTAGACAAAGAAGAACTCCATCTCCGCCAGGAGTTGTTCATTACAGGCGTATGTGGCATGGCCACAAGATCAATTCGCGCGTTTAGCAGCCCACTTCAAGGACATCCCGACTCATCCTAAGCGGAGGATCTCCTTGCCCACTTGGTGACCGCTTCGCCACGGTGAAATCACCGGACAAGCGAATACCGATCCGGAGGTAGAGCCCGAGATGTATATCGACACGGCTATCTTTGGGCGCATGAAGGACATCTACTATGACGGGGCGGCAAACCAGTTTTCGAGCCGCCACGATGACCGTGACGCCGCCGCCATCGCCCATCGGCCAGAGGAGAGTCTGAGATAGCCGGAGGATGATGACATCAAAGCCCGCTGACTGTGATGGAGGAACAATGAAGAAACCCATGATGCCCTCGCTAGCCTACTTTGCCCACACCGGATTCGTGTATCCGTTTCCTCGACCGTTGTCTCCCTTTTGTTTTTGTTTTCTGTTTTGTTGTGTTTGTTTGTTTTGTTTTGTTGTTTGTCTTTTGTTTTGTTTTGTTGTTGTTGGTGGTCAACCTTCTCACCCACTTTGCCCAAGGCAAAGTGTGTGATAAGCCGGTTGCGTCTGTTGCTTGTTTGAGTTAAGAGAGTGGTCCCCTCGACCCACTTTGCCCAAGGCAAAGTGTGTGAGCAGGGACCGCCTACCTGCTCGATTCGCTTCGTTGTTTGTTGTTTGTGTTCCTCTTGTTCACCCACTTTGCTCAACGCAAAGTGTGTGAGTGGGAGGAGTTTTCGTTTGTGTGTCGGTTGGCATGTTTAAATTGGTGGGATTGATTGGGTCAGATTTTGCTTTGTTGTGAATAATGCTAGTAGTTTTAGGAATTCGTTTGAGCATGACCGTATGTAAATAAGGACGATAATCAATTTGAGCACACATGGTGAGATTTGAGCTTAAGCTGTTGTATCTTGATCAACACAGTTTCCTTTCTTGTGTGATTATTGACATCTTCATTAGGCTTTTGCTAGAACTTGCGTGCACTCTTAAATCGAGGCCTTATTGACTTAGTTAAAACATTTAGATGACTTAGGCAATTTTTCTTTCAAATAGCCCACTGAGCCAAAAATGTCCTACCTACTGTTAATCCCTCGTTCAGCCCCCTTGAGCTTAATAATTTCTTTCACTCGCTTAAATTAGCCTGGAAAAAGAAGCCTACCCGGTCAATTAGACTCAGGAGCTAATAGAAGAGAAGGGCAAAGGGAAGAACAAAGAGCCTCAGAATGGGCAAGAAAAAAGGGTTTACGAATTTGAAAGAGATGGGCAAATGCCCAATATAAAAGAAGGTACCTGAATTGAAAGAAAAAGGGCTTGAAATAAAAGAATATATATATTGATGAAGTCCTAAGATGATTGTCTTGAGTCTGTAAGAGAAAGGCGAAAGGAAATCCATGGAGGACAAAATAAATTCCTCGAACCCGAGTCCGTGATGACCTTAGCCTCGTCCAAAAATTTCCACCTATGTCTTAAGCCCCATTACAACCAAATAAAAGACCTAAGGATGAATGTTTAAAACTTTGTCTAAACGGTGGAGATGGTAGAGGCACGAAGCCTATGGCATAGTCAAAATGAAAGATGTCCTGAAACGTATACACTAGCCCATACACAAGAGTGCGAGTGTTGGTAAGGAAAATGCTAATATGCTCAAATTAGTATTTTGACTTGTTTGATGGTCGTTGCTTGAATGGAGTCAACTTGAATTACTTGTTTGTTACGATGAAGCTTATATTGGCCGAGATATCCTGCTTTGGTGGAAATGTCTTGACCTTTTCTGCTTTGAGTCATTCTTTCTTTCTTTCTTTTGTCTTGGGCAATTATGCGTGCATGCTTGAGGACAAGCATGTTTAAAGTGTGTCGTGTGTGAGCCCAAGTTTTGTGCTCTTTTTCCGTGTTTTGTCTAGGTCTAGATCGAGTCTTTTGTGTCTTTCTTGTTGTGTTTTGTGTCGGGAGGACACATTGGTCTCAGGAACAAGGCAGGCGTAAATGGGCGAAGGAGTGGAACTTGCTTGGCGGGTGAATAGAGATACGATGCACCTCGAGGGCACAAGGAGCTTAGCTCACACCGGGCTTCAAACTCCATGGCTGTTGGTTTCACGCGTGACCTCCTGCTGCATCGCATGTTCAATCTCCGAAG
Source organism: Salvia rosmarinus (assembly GCA_036937905.1). Taxonomy (NCBI): domain Eukaryota; kingdom Viridiplantae; phylum Streptophyta; class Magnoliopsida; order Lamiales; family Lamiaceae; genus Salvia; species Salvia rosmarinus. The sequence goes on along the minus strand of CM072814.1, from coordinate 79,824,857 downwards.
GGTAGGCTAATGGGCAAGCGGAAGTGAAGAAGAGGCGTAAACCAAGAAGAAGAAGGAGGCAAGAGAAGATGAGTGAGAGCTAATGGGCAAGATACGCAAGATCTGGGCGGATCTCGCTAAACCGGAAAGGATGCTACGACACCGAATCTCATGAAATCCGGAGAGATCACCCCGGATCCGTCTGCAGGCAAGGAAAGAGCGCCGATTAACAAGGAAAACCTACAGATTATCCAGCCCATGGGCCAACACCATCGTCGATATCCCTAGGCCTATATATATGGATGAAGGCGCGACTTGTGCGTCTCTTCCTCTCTTCCGCATTCCACACTCTTGTTCCTGTTTTCTTAGCATCTGAATTATAATCACACCCCACCACCACGTACATTAAGTCCCTTCGGGCAAACACTTATTATTTTGCTACTCAGATGTTTTGTCGGTGACACTTTGGGCTCGCTGGTTTATTTCGCTCAATTAATAGTAAGTTGGTTCCGTTTGATTATGGTTTCAATTAAGCATTGCATGTTTGTTTATTTTATGTCTAGCTAAGTCCTTATTCGGTTTGGGCGTGACTAAGTGGAGCATGATTAATATAACTCGAGAGGTCTAAGTAGGGCATTACGATCTCGCATGCGTGTGTTCCCAAGCACTAGGTCCCGGCATTATATAACTTAACCAAACTCGGTGTGTTAGTTGCAAATAACATAGTGGGTAAGGAAGGTTGCGGTAATAATTGGATTAAGGTGTCGGTGTCCCGCACCCCAAATAGTACGATCGTGTGGGCGAGTTGGAGTAGTCATAGCACCGCCTTTGCCAATACCGGGTCCATCTAGATCATAACGCTGCTGTAGGTTTACATGTACCGAGGTGTCCTCGCGTGGGCATTACGGGTTAGATAGTTTGCATAGGGTGTCCTTGCCTTCTTTACACGAAAGGATAGATTTGGAGGGGTGCGTCAGGCGCGACGCGTGACAACGGGTCACGACGTATGTCTCTTATAACCGGTTGATGCATGTCATGTAGAGAAAATCTTTGCACCTATGACCGAGTGTTAATCGTCTTCACCGAGTTGTTGCCCAAGCCGGACTCGCCTTATTATTTGATATTCCCTTGAGTTTGTTTCGTGTTACTTTAGTCTTATCTATAGTGATCAAGATAATTACACCACCCTCATCCCTTTTAAGTGACATCGTGACATCGAGATTGCTACACCAACTCCTCGTGGATCGACCCTATACTTATCGCCGGTTACGCCGTGATGGGCAATAGGTTATAAATTTATTTTGAACGCTAAACGACAGCGTGTCAGACACACAGTTTTATACACATTTACTTTACACTCATTACAGTTTTCTTAAAACCCGTGCCACCAAAATCGATGCACGTTTTTGGTGGACGGATGGAGTATTATATATCTATCACGCCCCAATTCCTGATATAACGGAAGCTCGTAGATTGGGGCGCGACTAATGAAATAAGGGAAAATATAAAGTAAATAAGTTGACTCGAATGATCAAGGCAAACAAACCCTTAGAATTTGGGAATGGCTTCCTAAATGAAAATAGAAGACATCGAATGATGTAATCCAATCAAAACAATATTTATCCTCAGGATCACAAGTTTAGTTTCGTGCTTCTAATAGCCAATATCGTCAAAATGCTAAACATCAAAGATTGAGTCTAAGCTCGTCAAAGGTACAATTCAAGTCATGAGCGGAAGGAAAATAAAATTTGAGCTAGCTCATCAGCGGAAGTCTAAATACGGAATAATCCGTCAAAATACGGAGTGAACTCTAATCTCGCTCCGCCTGCCGTCGGTAGCCATCGATCAACCTCGAAAACATTTGAAAACATTTGGCCGAGTACTAATGTACTCGGTGGACATGCATTTTCATAAACATTTCATAAACCGTAAAAGCGGTTTATCCAATCATGATAACATAACTTAGAAGGTTTTAAACAGAGAAACCACTTCTAAGCATGCAAAATATTTCATTTATTTGGGCCATTGTCACGACTCTTACATTACTCGCTTTGATCCGGGCCTCATCCACCGTCGGATCACATGCCCCATTATTGTCATCGGGACGAACCCGGACAATTCATAATTCCATGACGTGCTTGAACGTATCCGCACAAGCACCATAATAACATGACGCTTGAACGTATCCGCACAAGCACCCTTATAACGCCTCATGATTATGTTAGTGTCCGGTGGAGATCAACCCACCAAACAACTAACTAGTGTACACAATTCTCAATTAACGATTAAGATTAAAGAGAATCTCGATCGATACATATACGAGCCTTAAACAGAGCGAGCGCATAAAAACATTTATTGGATAAACAACAGTTTTTCATGAAATATCGAGCATATAACTCAAATATACTTTTCAGTAAATAAAGCCCACCTTGATAGGACAAAGCCCCATTTAAATCACTATCAGACGCGCCTCGAAAGGAACGCTAATCCCTTGATCAACAAAACCTACAAGAAGCTAATCTTAATAGGTCTCGTAAAGCTAGCCTTAAGTTCAAGTAAAGGAGGATACTAACTTATGATTCGTTAAGCCGGGTTTTCAAAATATAAATAAATTTGAAAACTAATATATATCGCTAAGGCACCAACAATACCCTTGCTCGACTTTTCGTTTAAAACGCATTTAAATTTCATAATCTTCTTATGATAAATACTTTTACAAAAGTATAATAAAATTGACATACATTCTAAATTCATATATATTAAGGACTCTTGCTTAATACAACACAAAATAAATTATCAAATTATGCACTTGTCAACATAACTTAATTTATTAAACATTCTAACTTAATTAATTTCATTAAAAGAAATTAATTACATTAATTAAAGAAGTCTTAATCATAAATTAAAGTAACTTAAACTTGGACTTAACCTTAACTTAATCAATTAATTAATTAAACTTAATAGCAATTAATTAATTAATTAATTAACTTGCCATAATTAGATAATTTAAACTTATATTTAAGTTTAAGTTAATTATTTAATTAATTAGACTTAATATAATTTAATTAATTAAGTCTCAAAGTTAAACCTTATTTATTTAATTAATTTAAGTCTAAGGATTTAATTAATTAAAGCAAGTCAAGTCATTAATTGAATTAAAGCTCAATCATTAATTAAATGTAAGCCCACATTTTATTTAATCTAAAGTCCACTATTAATTAATCCAAGCCCATATTTTATTTAATTCTGGGCCCAATCTTTAAAATAAAAACAAGCCCATCAACAATTTACAATAATAAATAAATAAATAAAAGGGCCCAACCCATTTAGCAATTAAAATAAAAATCACAACCCAACATTAAAAACATTTCGGCCCACAAAAGAATATGGCCCAAACTAGAAAAAAAGCTTTGGCCCAAACCTTTAAATAGAAAGAGCCCAAACATAAAACAAAGCCCAACTAACATAATTTAACCTAACCCTAGCAGCCCCTCATTTTTTTTTCGGCGCTTTCCGCAGAATTGCCGGTAATGATCGATTATGGCGACTCACACTTTTATATTTTTTTATTTTATTTTTATCACTCTCTTCTCTCTCTCAGCCTTCACGTCTTTCTCTCTCGGCACTCTTGGCACTCACATCTCTCTCGGCACTCACACACACACGCACACACACTGAGACGCCGTCGCCGCCTCCAGGTCGATCGGTGACTGCGCCGCCGCCGCGACCTCATCTCTTCTCGGCTCACACAACGCAACACATGCAGACACACGCAACACACACATAAAAATCTGAAAATCGAAGAATAAAAATGAAACCTCTCTCGCTCGATCTCTCCCTTCACTTTGCCGTCGTTGGCTACCAGATTCCGACGACGTGTGTCACCGCCGTCTCTTCCTCGTCTACCTCTCTCTCTCTCGTCACACAAACGTATAGATCTCACACATATACACACGCGCAACAACACACAACGCATACACATGCACACGCACGGCTGCACCCACACACGACGGCACAGCAGCGAGCACACACACGCACGCTGAGATGCACACACACGCGAACGGTGGAGCACACAAGGCACGCGATGCACGCACAGGCAACGCGACGGCAGCACCACCGCCGCCACGTCGCTGCCCCTTTCAGCGTCGCGCCACCCCTCTCCTCCTCACCACGCCGCCGCTGTCGTCTCTGTCTCTCTCTCTCTTTCATACCACAGCACACACACAAATATATGCATAACACATACACGAACGCACACACACACGGCTGCACACACATATACACTAACTCTTATACACACATACATATTAAAGAATATGATATTCAAAGTCTACCTTTGTGTGGATTTGTTGAGGCTGCAGTACGAGTGAGTGAGTGAATGAGGGAGGCTAGGGTTCCAAAAAGAATAAGAAGAAGCTCATATAGTGTATAGCATTTGGGTTATCCATGGGCTTTTTCTCTTGGGCTTTTTAAACTAAAGCCCATTAATAAATTAAACACTAGCATAATATTGATATATGACTTATAAGTTTATATATATATAAATCATATTCGATTATTATATAATATATAATAATTCTCGTAATCATTTCATAATATTTAACGGAGTAAACTCTTTTTGTTGGAATTTAAAATTTTCTTTCTCCAGGGCAAGAATCGACTTAATGAATTCTAAGTTCAAAATTCCTCGAAAAATTCTATCGAGAAAAACGGGGTATTACAATATCAAGAGACATTATCTGATATCATTAGATATCAAGAGATATTGTCTGATATTATTACATATCAAGAGATAATTATTCTAGATATGATTTATTTGAAAAGATATGATTGTATTTATTATATATGCAGGGATCCTATCTATATTAGGATTCTAAAAATGTATTAAAATACAATGTGAGAGAAAATCAGAAGTAATCCTTATTCTTTTATTGAGATTTTCGAAAATCTCATAGTCCGAAGAAGGAGGTGAATTTTTACAATTTTCTCCATAGATTGCTCTCATTCAGTATTGGAGAATAGACATTTGGGATACAGTCCAGAAGATCAAAGCTGGAGTCTACTATTGATCTTATATCATAAAAATTCGTAGGTAAACCCGAATAAACACATACGTGTTGCAATTAATTATATAGATACATGTTAGGTATATAATCAATGTAGATGAATTAAACATCAAGATAGATCCTCGAAAAGAGGGTAAAATAAGATCTCCCTACATATACATATACATTTCACATAGTGCCATCTCATATCTCATCAATTACACGGTGAATAAAAAGAAGAAAAATCACCTCATTAGCTTGGAAAATTGTCCCATTCAGTGGAAATGTTCCTCTAGTTGCCCTCCGGAAACATAAATAGTTGCGATCATTAAATTTATATATTTAGGCGATCAATAAAATTACATTTCAAATTTATAAATATCCCAATCAAAGTGTACCATAAGCGCATCTTCCAGCACGCACTCATCCTTTCATAGCCTTTTGAACGGTTCAAAAGGTCATGGAAGGATGAGTGTGTACCCGAGGAAAATGAAGTTTATGGGACACTTCTAGTTAGAGATATCTATGAATTTGCAATGTAATTTATTGTGTTATGATAATTGTACCTAAATTATATAATTAACATCGTATTAGTTACTTTTTTTCTAATGAACGGCCAAAGCAACACCATATTGGTTACTTTTTCTGTTGATTGTCATCATATAAGCTATACTTGTTTAAAAAATTCAGTGAATAAAATAATTATACTCCATCCATTCATCAAAAGTTTGCATTGCTTTTGATGTTACCACTTTTAATCAGTGCAAAGTGAGTCGAGATAATAAATAAATATATTAATGAATATTGAGAGTAAAAAGTGAGTTGTGTGTGATTTTTTTGTAGTAAGTAGATTGATGATGGTTGATGTTTTCAGAAATAGAAAATGCAAGCTTTTGTTAGACAGACCACAAAAGATTAACTACAAGTTTTTGGTGGACAAATGAAATATATATATATATATATATATATATATATATATATGGGATGAATCACGTAAAAATAAAAAAATTTGTGAGAAATAAGAATACAGCATATAAAGTTGTTACACTAAATTTATAAATTTATTGCATCAAATTTATACATTTAGTACAACAACTTTATACGTTAAATGTTGCATTCTTATTTCTCACAAATATTTGCATTCTTACGTGAACCATCCCATATATATATATTAGTTGATTCATATGAGAATGGAAATAAATGTAATAAATAAGAATAAATCTAATCTATTGATTTTATTAAATCAATGGACATGATTTGTTTTCGTTGTGCTACAAATTATAACTATATATGATACAATTTTTTTATATGTTTACGCCAAATGTTAAATAAGTAATTATATCTTTTAAGAATCATTTTTCCATAATTTAAGGAAAACACGGTTTTAAACTTATTTTTAGGGATTTGTTGTAACTTATCATTTAAATCATTATCTCTAAAATTATTTCGTTTCAATACTTAATATATACAAAATTATTTGTGATTCAATCTAGTAAATTCATGAAAAACTTAGGTAAAATAATATATGTATATATATATATTAATACGTGTGGTTTTATATAGCACTGATATAACAGTTTCATAGTATTTTTTTACTTATTCGTTGCACATACCATGAAAATTCAAAATTATTGTCTTGATGAGATTAAACCTTATGTGTAATGATGATGAGATTAAACCTTATGTGCAATGAATAAATAAAAAAGTGCTACAAAATATTCCACAAGTGCAATAAGTACTGAAAAGCACGTATAAATGAATACATAAATTTTTTTACCTGCGTATGTGCAAAATGAATAAGCTAAAAATGCTACAAAATTATTCCACTAGTGCAACGACATATGTACAGAACAAAAAATAAAATAAGCACAATATATAAAATAAACTGACAATAATTTTTGAAAGTTTAGTGGTATGTGCAATGAATAACTAAAAAAATACTATATAATTGTTATACCAATACTATATAGAACAATATATATATATATATATATATATATATATAATTTTACTTAAGTTTTCATGAATTTGCTAGCTTGAATCATAATTAATTTTGTATATATTAAGTATTAAAACTGAAATAATGTTAAATGATAAGTTACAATAAATCCCTAAAATAAGTATAAAATCACGTTTTTCCTTAAATTAAGGGATACAATTGATTTTTAAAAGATAAAATACTTATTTAACTTTTGGCATAAACACACAAAAAAATTTATAGCACAATGAAAATAAATCTTATCCATTGATTTACTAAAATCAATTATTTAAATTTATTCTTATTTCTTACAAAAAAAAATTATTACTACCCGGATCCATCCTCTATATATATATATATACACGTTATCGGTAATATCCAAAATATATAAATAGATTGAACTGGATAAACCATTAAAACCAATCATTCGGATAATTGATAATTAATTTCTTAATTCAATAAATTATCCAATTAATTGAATTCATATTTACACCCTAAAATATCCAATGTTTTTAGAAGTAAATGCCTCATCACTACTATGATTATGAATTATGATTTATGAACGACAAAAACGGGGCGACGACCGCTACCACCATCTCGTTGATGGCCCAAGAAGTGACCGCCCGCTGCCATCATAGCTATGTTAACTTGTCGAAAAGGAAAAGACTAAAATAGGCACGATGATATTTTAGATGAATTTAAAAGTTTTATATGGATATATATACATTTGAAAAAGGAAAAGTAGTGTCTCCATCTTATAAGAAAAGTTATATACTGTAATGAGTGGAAGTAGTGTATCTCAAGCTTAAATCTTTGAATCTTTAGTTTCTCGTCACAACTTTATAAAAGTTAAAAAAAATTAGATTTTAAGCATTTTCATATGTACCTCTCTGATTTAAAACATAAAATGTATGCATTATAATTTATGTTTAAACAGATAAGACTTGTTTCTTCAAAGCTTCGTAATGATCTATTAGATTTACGATCAGTTCTATGGCACATGCATTAGCACAATATTCCGCGTCTAGCAGGCTTTCAAATGCAATGGTTTCTGAATGTCCTCTCAATATAAGATTTTAATAATTCTTTAGGTTTATTATTATTGATAAGGTTTAAAATTGTCTTTTTATTTATTAATATGAGTTATTTTTCGACTTTCTTTTTGTTCAAAACACACACACACCCATTACCAATATGAGTTAATTATTCCATATTTTAATATTTCAGTTCTTACTAAAAGAATAAATAATTCAAGAGTGACAAGAAATCCGGATCCCGGCGTGTTCGATCCGAAATCAATATCGATAATCAAAATGAACCTAAAGTTCATGTATTTAAGCGCCAAATAATATATATCGTATAAGTGAAGCGGCGTCGTTTTGATAAAGTGACGCCACGTCGATTGTATTATGTTAGTTTCAATTTTAATCGTTATTCAATTATTGGGAAAATCACAATAATATTAAGTTCTTGTATTTATTGATCAATTTTAAAGTTAGTGTGAAAACCAAAATCGTCCAAAGTTCATGTATTTAGGCGTCGATAACCATTTTAACAATTTGTTTTGTCGCTTCTTGTTCCAAAGGGAAGTTCTCCCGATGGAGCCCCACATCCCAAAGACGTGAGAATGTGAGGGGTAAATCATGATGATTTCGTGATTAAGGTTTGAGGACTTTGTCTAAGATCTACAAGCGAGCCACCCTAAAGAGGTGAAACTCCACATGGGCTGCTAAGATTCGATCATTGTTCCTTTTTAAATCATTAGCTCTAACCAACCGGAATTAAACTCGTGATGATTGTTTTGTCGCTTCTAATTAGTGGGTCGTTTCACTTAGTTTAGTACAAACTCCTCCGTTTTTATTGATATCAGTGGTCATTAAATTATATATATAAAAAATAAGAGAATTTATCTTTTATAATTATATTAATTATCATGATAATTATCAAAAATATTAAAAATAGATAGAAAAAAAATATCATTATCTTTCCTTTTCAACCTAGAGTTAATTTGGTCGACATAAAATAATAATTGGAATCCTTTATTTCACAATTGTTTTATAATAGCATTTATTTTATGTTGGTTTAATCATACTAATTTCAGACTGAATTATCAAAGTACACTATCTTCGTAAAGAAATTCGTGAATATGACTAATTATACTTTTTCTTAAAGACACGATTCATGCAATAAATAAATAAACAAATCATTTGAAGCATATATTTGTTAAATCTTCAATAATTTCATATTATAGTTTCTAAATATTTATAAGCTCGCTTTATACTATTGTCCCAAATAGTAAAACTTTTCGGTTTGTGAGATATATACTCAAATGTGGTGTTTACTTTGCAGGATTAAGTTGGATAGATAAAATTAATCTAACTTAATCAAGTGTTTACTTTTAAGGATTAATATTTGAGGATATCATAAAGCCTGAGATTATTTTAATCATTTGAATTGTACTTCATTAATTTTAATCCAACCAATATAGGTAGGATTGAAATTATCCTCCAAATAAAAGGAGAATTATTTATACCAATTTTAATCTTTCACTAATCATTTGTAGTAAACAAATGATTGATAGATAAAAAATATCTTATCACATATTTAATCCATCAAATAATCAATCCTTCAAATGCTAATCATGAAAAGTAAACACTACCAAAGAGTCAAACTTATGGGATTTAAATTAGATTTTTTTTTTTATGCGAGATTTAAACTAGTTGTTGATTAGTTAACTAATCGTAAAAACGAGAAATTTCGAATATACTTTTGGAAAATAAAATAGAATTTTGGGGTCCACCAAAAATAAATTTGAAAATAAAATAGTAAAGTATTGATTGAAATTTTTGGCAAGACGCCCGTTGTCGCCTACTAAGGCTGGCCTACGTGTCTCACATGACTCTTGCAAGAGATCACAAGAATTAATGAGCAAAACTACTTTACTTTTATATTTTAGATACCCTGAATAATTGAATTTAATTTAATTATGAGTTTTCTAAATTTTAGTTTGACGCTTTAATTCATTGAACCTTTTATTTATAATGCATTTTTTTGTATAAAGCCCTTGAAGTTTTGTTTTGGTGTACTCCATAGTTCAAGAACCAAATGATTTTTTCATATAGGATTAACAAATATGACTGAAAGCAGTGCATTTTTCAATTCCTTCCCTTGCACATGAGTAGCACGTGATTTTGACAAGTAAAGTAAATGCAGGCTTCACGCCCTCAACAACTCATGGAATAAAACTTAAATTATAACGAATTTAAGAGCTAAAAAATATAAAGTTTTTCTTGGTTTCTTACCTTCATAAAATAAGAACTTTATGCTTTGAAGATCCGTTCAAGTGTTTGAAGAATATATTACTAACTATAGGTTAATGTATAATCTAATTAATGACTTGAAGGCTGGCCAAAAAAATAATTAATTTACAGAGATTTAACGATCACAATTGTCATGTATGCTAATACTAGGGAAGATGATACTCATTACATATAATTTGAACTACACATTATATTATGTCCATGTAAATTAACTAATGATCAGTTTAATTTATTAAAATGCTCATTAGTGACATGATATAGTATTCAACGAGCTATGTACTTCATTCAAGTGTTAAAATAAAAATCTCAAAATGTGAAAATAAATATTGGTTACGCGACATGTTATGAGGAATGTGGATTAATATGAATATGATAACGTGTTATGAATAAATTTAAGATTTTTTGTAGTATTTTTATATATATTCCGTTCTACATAAACATTACTCTGTATTTTTCTGTAGCATATACTATGCTAGAAATAAAACATGTACAAAATCAATATGCTGAAAAATAACATGATATTACTATGGAACATAGCATGATCATATTACAAAATCGGATCGCTCCAAAATTCAAATCACAATCAATAAACTTGCATAAATTTCTTAAATAATTTGCACACATGCCAAATGGTGCGATTATCAGGTGATAGAGGATCAAGTGTAGGATCTAGATCTCGTGACTTTTCTTCTATCTAACTGGAATAAAGACAAACAAGGCAAAAGATCTATCATGTTTTCGACTAACCCACTACAATTAAGATAATTACATAAACTAAATACAAGTCACGTTTACATAATGTTTGGTATACTATCACCAAAATCAAGATGTCACCTACCCTAGGCCCGGCCACTCGAAAAAATAAACCAATACAAAAAGAAATAGTCAACTTCTCAAATTTTTATTGGTTTAACTAAGAAACTTTGTAATGCAGTTCAAATTTCCCATCTCGTGATTGTATTCCATTTGGAAGAAGATTGTTTGGTTGCACCTCCCGATCGACTTAGAATTATGGCTACCATATACTAATTGCTTAATAGTTAATTAGTATTTTAAGTAGGATTCTTTTTCAGTTATAACTTATTAATCTTCAATTAAAATTTATTATTATCCAATTTAAATCTATTAAATCGTAATTAAAATTTAAAATTGATACTGCATTTGGATACATAAGAGTCTCTTTCATTAAATAGGCCGCTCTTCAATGAGAGTTTTGTAGCTAATTATAAGTGTTTTTATTTATTTCTCATTTCGTCCACAACACATGTTCATTTAATTTCATTTTGTTTCGTCCACAAAAAATATTCATTTTTTTTGGAAATATCAACATCATATTTTTACCCTAAACTTATACACTTTATTTAAAAAAAAATCATTTATGACCCATCTTTTACATCCACTATCCATTAATATATTCATTTATTATTCCTATGACCGTATGACACACATTTTAATCTCACTTTCTATTAATCTATTCATTTATTATCTCTACTCACTTTACACTCATTATAATTTATTAAACATATACCATTAAAATCAAGGAAAGAATATGTTGGACGGAGGGAATACTATCTTTCTTTTAATAATTGGAGAATCGTAGAAGTCCGCTAAATACATCCGGACTCAGTCAAATCGTTCCTAAAGTATTAGTAGTATTATTATTATTGTTAGGGGTGGTCTCCAGCGCGCGACCCACCCCTAATTAATTAATTAATTAATTATTATTATTAAATTAATTTTAATTAAAATTAATTAATTAAATTAATTCTAATTAAAATTAATTAGTTTAATAAACTTTAATTATAAATTAATAAATGATAATTTTGAATTAATATATCTTAATTTTGAATTAATAACCTATAATTGTAAATTAATAAATTCTAATCGTGAATTAATAAATCCTAATTTTGAATTAATAAATCCTAATTGTGAATTAATAAACCCTAATTTTGAATAATAAATCCTAACTTTGAATTAATAAATCCTAAGTATGAATTAATAAACCTTAATTATAAATTAATAAACCGTAATTATGAATTAATAAATTCTAATTTGAATTAAAATTACAATTAAAAATTAATAAATTTAATTATAGATTAACAAAATATAATTATCCTTACTCACCATAATTAATATAAAATTATTTTAACAAAATAAGGGTGAATTTCACGGTGAGAGAGCTCACCCAAGTTTTTGTCTTAATTTTATTGTTATTATTATTATTATTATTATTAGTATTAGTATTAGTATTATAACCGTAACCTCCAAAACTTCATTTAAATTTATGAGTATTTGAATTTAAGTCATTGTAATATCCTGCCGGAAGATTGACCCATTTTAAATTCATATGAATTTAAGTTATTATTATATCAACAAGATCTACTTTGACCCTTAAAAGATTGCATAAATTTGACCTAACCTCTGAAATAGTGGATTTAATATATAATAACTACATCCCCAACTTTTAAAAGAACATATAATAAGTACATCGCGAGTACTGCATTTACTACAAAATCTTCATCTTTACGTTCATCTTTACTAGAGGCAGTCTGCCTTAGTTTTTAAATTGCCTATTACATAAAAAATTAAAATAAAAAATGAATGGATTTTATTAGATAATGAATTGTATACTCTCTCCGTCCATGATAAGTATATCACAATTGTTTTATTCGACGTTCACGAAAAATATATCACTTTTTTTAGAACACTACTCCTTATTATTCAACGTCACAACCACTCATTATTTACCAAAAATCATTTGTACCACTCACAACCTAACACATGCATGGTGGACCATTTTTCCACTCAAATAACATTAACTAACAATTTTATTAAAGCGTGTGAT